>WQNJ02000014.1:17942500-19382500 GCA_016584745.2 Phylloscopus trochilus trochilus
AAAGCCCATGGTCCTGCCTGCAGCCCTGGTGCTCAGGCACCACCGTGCTGCAGTTCTGCTGCTGCAGGGCCCAGCCTGGCCCTGGGGAGGCTCCATCCATGGGCAGGGCCATTCAGGAGCCCATGCCTCAGATGTCTCTGGGGTGACCACTGCGAGTTGGGCTGGGTTTTGTCAATGGCGCTTCCTGCAAAGTGCCACACCGTGGGGCTTCTTTATAATGTTGTGTGTCGTTCTCTCAGCTCTCCGGGCTTGTTACCTCTCACACATCTGTTTAAGTCTCCTTATGCCTACGCACATTATAACAGGAAATGTGGAGCTGTTTTCAGTTTTGCTCAGTTATGCTTCAGGCTAGTCCTTCCTACACTGGATGCTGGATAGTAATGAGATTGTTGGTCTAATTGGCTCTTTATTAGGAGTATTATTTACAACAATGCCGAAGGCCGTGTGCGTGCAGATCTTGGTTTACCATTAAACTCTTCCCTCTTGCAGTCAGTGCCCTCCCCTCTGTTCCCCACAGATTATTGCCCTTGGTGAATTTGGGATGACCTCTCCACTTCCCAGAGGAGCCCCCCATCCCAGGTCATGGCCAGGGATAAAAGCCTGCTGGCAGGGCTGTGTCTGGGAAGTCTGCACTTCTGCTGTGCACTCAAGCTTCCTGCTTCCCTGCAGCAGAAAGAAGGCAGCACAGTGTGGGAGGAAGTCATTTGCTGCCGGGTGGACCACAAGGGAACAGGGGATGGAGATGAAATGCTTGTGGTGTGCTGCTGTGGCACATTCTCCCTCTAAAAGAGCTCTGCTCGATAAAGATCCTGTTGTGCTTGGCTGGCGGTGCGGTGGAAGCAGCGTGTGAAGCAGGGGAAGTGAGATGCCCTGAACTGATACCCGAGCTCTGAGCACATAATTCAGACCTCTCCACTGAAGAGTCTGACACCCCTCTCTGAGATCACAGTGCGGCCTGAGGGCGGGGGGGCTGCACCACCACAAGGCCATAAATAAAAGACTAATAGAGTACAATAAACAACGCTTTATTCTTTCCAGTTAAAAACTTCCTTTGCAGTATAGTAAAATATTGACTTTAGGTGGCCATATTACCACAAAATAAGATTTTTTCCTGGTAACTACCAGAGAAGCATTTACACAGACCTGGGCTTGTGAAAATGTGAATTTCATTGGCCTGTAGCGCATCCAGCCTTAGCTGAAAGTGAGGTGTTGACAATATTTTAATAATCCAACCACAGTGTCCTTGTTGTCTGCCCTAAGATGTCTGCCACAAGCAGGTACTGGTCTGCTGTTTCAGAGGCCTGAGCATCACATTTTGGAGTTGTGAGACCTTTCTTGTGGTAAACCAGTAATAGTTAAATCTCACTGGATTCAAAATATTGGCTTGTCTAACTGTTCTAGAATCTAATTTCAATGGCTTCTTCTGTAGTCAGTGTTTTTTTCAATATAACATCTGTAATATGAAACAGAGAAGGCAAAAAACACCACTGCTTGTGTCATTGTACCAAGAAGAGTTTTCATATGCAGAGCAACAAAAGAACTCTGTTCTGATGGGCCTGGAAGTTACTGAAGCTGTTTCTGGTCTCAGACAGTGCAGCTAAATCACTCTACAGTGTCCTGGAGCATCTGAGACTGTGACAGCTATTTGTACAGAGAAAATATCCACTCCTCTGGGCTGGTCTAATGGCAGGGTGGCTGTAACAGACTTTCTTTCCAAGGCACAGCACAAGCCAGAGTTTTGTGACATTAATACTGTATACAGGTGGACACCTGGAATATGTCATCCTTCATGACTCACTCACCATCTTCTGCCCTAACAATGGCTTGAACACACTCTTAGCCCAGTCTGAGAGACCTCTGATAGTGTGCTAGGAAAATGCACCCTGAGAGCAGTCATCAGAAGGCAGGCCAGACACAGCCAGCCTGAGACACCACTCCTTGGGACTGGTCAAGGCCAGGAGAGAACTTTTCATTTTTAATTAAACTGTGTTTGCTTTCTCAGCCAAATTGGTTTACCTTTCATTTCTTCTGTTTCAGAATTCTTTTTTATTAAACTCTAGCATTCAGTATTGGCCCTAGAGACTAACACTTGCTATAGTGGCAAATTTATTAGGGCTCCCCTAGGTACAAATAGGCCAAGTTTTTTATTATGTGCACACAGCTTCTTTACACCCGCACTGTACATGAGGCAATGTGTTAAATAAGATCCAAAGCCCATTAAATGAAGAAGCCCATCTCTGCAAAGAAGACTCCCCAGGAACCTAAACTCTGCTTGTTATATCACAGCTGGCTCACCCTCACTCCGTCGTGCTGGCTGAAGCCATCAGGTTTTGGCAGATGCTTGAGAACCAAGATGCTGATGTGATCACCAGCCTTGGCACAGCAAGGGATAGGAGCATCCCTGGGAGTTGTTACTTTTTATTAGAAATATTTCTGTAGCAGTGCACAAGAAATCGGCTGCTGGCAGGGAAGGAAGATGTACAGGAGAAACGAGCTGATCCTATTTCTCCTCTGAACCATTACTTTAGAGCTAAACCCAGCTGGGACTGAGCCAGAGCTTCTCCAGGGAGGATTTCACAATCACCATCCAACAAGGGTCAGAAAGGAAGTCTCAAAATCACTCTCAGAAAGCCAAATACTTGAATACTTCTCCTGTGGGTCTGAACCTGGGAGCAATCCAGATTGATGCTGCTGCTTGTTCAGATAAATAACACAGACAACAAGCAGCCAGACATTGTGTGTGTGTGTGTGTGTGTGTGTGTGTGTGTGTGAGCATTTAAACTGCAGCTTCCTCTCTTGGTGGAGTTCCCCTCCCCTGGGCTCAGGAGCAGCATTTAGGTGAGTCAGCCTCATGCACCCACAGAGCCCGTTCTCTGTGAAGCTCAGAACCCACTGCACTTTTATCCCTAGGTCTTATCCCTACCTCCAATACGAAGCTGTGGGTGGAGCTCACAGCTTCCAAGCAGGAAGGAAAGGAAGGGGGAGAGTTTCGTGCTCAATAGTTTTTTACTAGGGATCCCTTTGCACTCTGACAAGCCACCCTGAGCCCTATGTTACTCTGTTTTTTTCAGTGCAGGCATTCTGAGGGGAGATATTTCTTGCTAAGGGAGATACAGCTGGCCCACAGTTTAACGAGGCCCTTAGCACCTGCCACAAGGGAGAATTGCATTGGCCAGATGCTACTTTTGTAAATGATGACATCTCTTAAGCACGTTGTTTTCGCTTCATCCTTTCCCCCTGCTCTCTGTCAGGGACTCTCTCTCTTCCTGAGCTCAGCTTCTCAACATTTCTACCAGCAGGAAGGAACATAGTCGGCTTGCTACAGGCAGATTGGGAAATACTTGTGCTGGCAGAGTTGGCAATAAGCAGCAAGAAGCAAAAAATCTTCCAAACAGCCCAGCATGTTACGGAGGATGATGTCTGCTGTGTGCTCTGTTAGCTAACAGCATGTACACAGCAATGTGAGCATTAATTTGGGGGAACTAGGAGTAAGTGAGGGTTTAGTTTGATTCAGGCTGGATTTAGGACTAGCCATAATAAAAAACACACACATTGGGATCATGTGGTTTTTCTGTGGCCTCTGGCATCACAGGCTTCCTTCTGCTCAGCCTGACTGGGAGTGTGCCACCATGGCTGACAATGCTGTTCCTGCAAATGCCCATAGTACAGATGCAGTCATACATATAAAAACCTTTGTTTTACCCCCAGCTCAGCTTTATTTACAGGATGAAGGGTATTTACCTGCTGAAGGAGCGCTTCAAGTGCAGCGTGGATGTAGCATTGTCCTTACGCTAGTGCTGCTCTCACAGCCGCTGAAAGCTTCCCAAGGACCAGGCTGTTGTTTGGGGCTTGCAGACGAGAAGCGTAAAAATTGACAAGTGTAAAGCACGTGGTTGGTGTCCTGCTGAGCCTGATCAGAGAAGCTCTCAGTATGCCCCAGGGAGGCAGATATTGCACACCATTAAACATGTCTCGGATGCCCAGAAGGATATCAATCTACAACCAGGTTCCTCTAGCACTGGAAAACACAGGCAGGCAGCAGCGGGAAGAGCCCCCCTGCAGTGTTAATGGGAGATTGCCGGCGCGGAGCTGGGCACACGGCAGCTGCATCCAGAGCCGCGGACAGTCCAGCACAAGAGGGAGCTCCGCTGTGGCTCATCGCGACAGCCGCTGCTGGCAGCGCTTGTCTGTGAGCGCATCAGAAACTGCTCCGCTCGCAGAGCCAGTCTGGTAACATCTCTTCTTCATTCCAGAATGGACAAAAAACCCCTAAACCACCACTACCAACAGCAAAACAAAACCCCCAAACGCTGGGGGGAAAACGTCAAAACAATACTCAGCTCCACAAAGAAATAAACCAAACTACATAGAAATAAAACAAATTACAAAGAAATAAACCAAAAAAACACGTTGTGATATTCAAACACCTTTTCTTTATCTTCAAGTTCATAATACAGGTTTTTAGATTAATGATTTCTTTAAAAAGTGCTTTCAGTCCAAAAAAAAAGGGTCCAGGACCGTTTACTTAGACATCCATTTAAGCAAACGAGGATTTGAGCAAATAATAATTTTTGAGCAAATTTCCCATCGGAGAGGACAGCAGATGAAAAAAAATTAACACTCCAAATACGTAGGGTTTTTTACCAGCAATTTCAGTGTTGTCAAAGCAGTGTCTTTTTCAGCAAATAAGCTATTTTATTGGAAAATTCCTGCTAAGGTGCAGTCATGTGACTTGGCTGTGTCAGTAGGTTTTTGGTCCAGTACCCCAGCTGGTATTTGATCCTGTTTGGTTTATGTTAGGGCTCATCTGGTTGCTAAGGAAAGGAGTTTATGGCAGCAGGATTGGAGCTAGGGCCAGTTCTGCTGCTGGGTTGAACTGTTGGGGCTGATCCTGTCACCAGGAGGAGTGTTTGTGTCTCGGGCTGATAATGCAGGGGGTTCAGGAAGGGGACATAGTAAACAAAAGGGCATCTCCATCCCCCTTTCCAGTTCCACCTGGCCCTGGACTCCCCACCTTCATCACCTTTAGCAAGAGGGGACAATGTGCAGGTGACCGCCTCTCCAGCAGAGAGATGGAGGTGTGGGGGCATCCCAGGTACAACCCTAGTCCTGGCAAGAATGCAGAAAGAAGCAAACATTCATCTCCCTGGGGTAGTGGAACAAGGTAATACCAGGGGGAAATGGAGCTCCCTTGTGGGAGCTGCAAGTAACAGGACACGTGCAGAAACAAGGGGGAGTTGGAAAGGATGTTGAGGGCACTGTTTATCCATGTCCAGACACTTCAGAAGAACATGAATGCTGTAAGTTTATCTAGAAATGCAGACATACCTAAATACATCTCTACACAGGTATGGGTGCACTGTCAACAATAACATTGTCTTAGTATAAAGTGATAAGAAATTCTGTTTTCATTCTTTTTCTAACTTTTCCTTTTGGAAATTTCAAATAGCACAGAGAGTTTTGGCATGGAATAATGCTGGAATGTTTTCACCCACATTCCTTGGGAAGGGATGAAGTCTCAGGGCACCTGTTCCAGGCAGTCAGTGCTCACCAACAGAAACTGATTCTGCCAACAGACTTTCAGGAATCTCAGGGCAAAGAAAGAGTTTGTCTTGGACCAGATCCAGTTCTCATCCCCTGCAAATTATCAGGGCTAGGAATAGAAAGAAGGATCAATGTTTATCTCAGAGTCTGTCATCTCTGCCCTGTTGATGTAAGAATGGTGCTGAAGAAGGCCATCTTAGCTCACCTGAAATGCTTCATGTTGGTGACAACACTGGCAATGCTGGCACAGCAATAATTCCATTTTTGTGCTCTCTGAATGCTGCCATTCCCCGTGCCAGCTTTGAACAAGTGAGGGACAGTTGTGGTAAGATGACGCTCTGAATGCCAGCGGGCAGGGATGTGAACACACCAGGGAGCTCCACGACAAGGGACTCCAAGTCAGCACAGGGAAGAGCCAGCCTGGCAGGCAGCTTGCCCTGGCTTTTCTAAGTGCAGCTCCAGCTTTGAACATTTTTTTTACTTTTTTTGCTGGAGTCACACTTCTTTCCATTGCTAGAAAGATTTCAAAGACTGTCCCTGCTTCTCACAGAGTCTTCCCTCTCTCCTTCTTTCAAAGTACCCCAGGCCTCAATTTATTCAATATGGACTTGGACACAGGAAATTGCTTATCTTTTACCACTGCAATCTTCTTCCCCCAAGGCTTGAGTTAAATCTGCTTTAATAAAAACACAGAGCTTTAGTCAATTGGGACATAAATGATTTCTCTTCTGCACTACTGGAATGCTGCTTTCTAAGTATGTCCAATAGCATATTAGAAGCAAGTCTCTAATTGGCCATATAGTACCAAAGATCTGACTATGTAATGTGAGAAATCAACATCATGAAAACTTTGAGAATATCAAAAAGAAGCAAGGGAAGACCACAGGTCATTTTCAGCCATTCCCCATCCATTTAAACCCCATAATTACAATATTATATTTAGTATCAGGGGACAGTGTTAAATGTGAGATCATGGTAAAACCAGAATAATCATCCTAAAGACAAAATAAATTAATCATTGACCTCTGTTGTTATAATGAGGATTTCACAAAAAAACCCCAAACACACTGAAGTTCAATTTACTCAAGCGTTCCATGTTCTTTATCTCCTATAAGGCTCTGAAGCAGAGTTTCTTTAATAAAAATGACTGATGTACACCAGTTGCTCCAAATTACACATTTATATGTATTCACTAGAGCCCATGTAACCCATCATGTGCAATATCACCAGCTTCTGATGCTGTTTTTCAGTGAGAGAGGGGATCAAACTTAGGTTTTTTTATTTACTCAGAAATGAAACAGAGTATATCCTCCAAATACAGATATGCAAAACCGTCAATGTATTTCTGGTAAAAACATAACCAGGCAACCATTCTCTTTATGGTCTGTTATATTCATATTGCAGTAGCACTTTCACTGTCAGCAAGGACTTCTTGGCTACCCAGGGATCAAAGCAGAGCAAACCTAAATAAAATAGCCAGTCTGGACAAGGACTGAGCCAAAATCACTCTGAGAAGAGTCTCCACTGTGTTGCATAACACAACATTAAATAAGAGAAAATGAGGAGAAATGTGAAAAAAGACAAGCTACACACCTGGTAACTTCCCCCAGGTGGATGGGACACAGGGAATACAAAAGCCCTGATATCCTATGGGTGGTGGCAAGAGGGTGATCATCTCTCAGTGCTTTTGGACTGGGTGCTGGCACCGTATCCCCGTGGTCCTCTGGCCAGACAGACCACTGCGCTTGCATAACAGGGAGGGGCGGGAATGATTGCAGGAGTCGTGGGCCAAAGGTGTTTCTATCCAGTCTCCTGCTCTCTCTCCTTAGGAAAGGGAGGAAGAGGGATGAAGCCCTGCATCCAGTCACCTCCTAGATCTTTTAATTGTATACCACACACATACACACACACACTTCCTTGTTCTCAACTTTTTCTGCCAGCATAACTGGAGATAAAATTACAATGACACATAATTACTGTGAAAAAGCTGGCTAGAAGTCATTCCAGTATTATAAAACAAGTCCCATTTATTTTGTTTATTAATTAATAAATAATTTACTTATTTGCAAATACAGTTGCATTGATGGAACATGCTGATGACATATATCTTCTTGGACAGATGACGTAGGAAGGCACTGAACACCCAAGGAGGAGCTGACAAAAATCCATGCATGTAGGCCACTTCAATGAAACAAAACTCTCTAAAACAAATCCAGCATTTTCCATGAGGAAATTCAAGCCCTTGGGACAGAGCCATGGCTGTGGGATGGCAGTCTGAGTCTGTCCTGTGACAGCTGGACTGTTGGCAGTGCAGTCACCCCACACAGAGGAGATTCAGAGGGAGGCAGAACCAAAGAGTAATTAAGACAGGTTTGGCCTCAGTCGCACCTGTCAAGGAAGAATCACTGCTCAGGAGCCTCAGGGCACCAAGAAGTGCAACATGCACAAAGGCCACGTGCAGGAGAAGGAAACGGTGAAAAGAACGGCCCCTGTTCACTTCTGCCTGCTCTGCTTCCGTGCATGCCAGCAACCTGCCATGTTCTTTAGTCCTAACCACAGTCTGCAAGGCAGAATTTGGCTTGGTTTGCATCAACACCTCTTAAACCTACAACTTAATGACTTCATGTCACTGTCACAAAACAGTGCTTTCCTACAATCGCTTTCATGACTATTGCACGTTTCCCATAGCACCCCCTCCCCCACCCAAAGAAAAGGGTCAATTTACAGCTCTCATTCTGCCTAGTACTGACCTCTTCCAGCCCTGTTTCCCACAGCAGCAGTGGAAAACATTCCCCCAACAAATACGAACAGAATAGGGCAAGGAATGAAAAATATTCGTTGTTTGAAAAGGCGTCACTTGTCTTCCTTTTAACACACAAACATTTTGTGTTCACCATCACAGGCATTACTGCTTTCTTATACTGATATGCAAATGGCAGTTTTACAGGTATATTACATATTTATATAGGGTTGTTTACATGGATGCATGTGTGCATTTGTACACACACACTCCCACAGCCTAGCAAGAAGTTGGCCAGCAGCATGGTCTAGGCCAAAGACAGGTTTACTCAATACCAGGCTGGGGCTTGGAGGAGTACTTTTCTAATATATTGTTCATGCCCTGTGGCAAAGTGTGGAAAGCTTTGGATACAAGACAAGAATCACTTTCTTATCTATTCTCAAAACGGCCCAGTTTATTTAATTGCACAGAATTATAGAATCATTAATGTTGGAAAAGACCTCTATTTTGCGAGGCCTTTTGTGACCAAGAGTTGACTTAGCACCAAGTGTTCACCACACCTTTTGAACACTTCCAAGGATGGTGATTCCACTACTTCCTTGGGCAGCTTATTCCAATGACTGAGCACCCTTACAGTCAAATAATTGTTTCCCAATGTCTAACCTAAACTCCATGGAGCAACTTCAGGTAATTTCCTCAGGTGCTGTCACTTGTTACCTTGGAGAAGGTAACCTCAACTTGCTACAACAATTTAGCTACAAATTCCCCAGGTCAAAATCCCCTCTGGGAGCTTTTCCGAGACAGAGTCCACTGTGAATGCAGCTCCCTGAAGCTAGCAGAAAGGGCTGATGGAAGTGAAGAAGTCCCACTTGAAATGTATTTGGTATCCAAGGTAGGACTGGCTCCTCTTTAGATGCCCATGTTTCAGTTCACCTTAACAGCAGAGGGAAAAACACACCCTGCTTTCCTCACACACCTGCAAGCAGTATAATGGAGCATTCCATTATTCTCCACAGTGAGACTTTTAGGAGACCCTTGATAAAGGGGTGCAGAAGCTTGCATGTCTACAAAACAAATGACAGTTAAAGAAGTGAAAGGGACTTTTTAAATACATGTATACATTTTTGTCATCAAATTACCATTCATTTTTTAATCTGTGCACAGATACTTCACATCCATAGTCTTCCCTTGGAAAGGAAGCTTTTATCCTGTCCTCTGAGAGCCTACTTCTTGACTTGTGGCTGTTAAGGGCATTAAGATGTGTAATACCACACACACACACACACACACACACACACACACACACACAGGTTTGTGCACTGTGATAGGCTTTAAGATTTCATAGGTTTTGTCTAAATGCACCATGGAAAACTCTAATGGATCTATTTATCTATATTTTAACATGTGGATGAGATGCTGCTCCATAATGGATAGACACTATGCTGTAAAGAGTGACAGCAACAGAGAAGTGCAACATGAATAGCACCATTAGTTTAAAAAACATTTGTGACTAAAAAAAAATGTTTATAGTAAGAGCCACTTCCCTTAATTTAACAACTTGAAAATTAATTCTTGTTCCTGAAAAACTGTTGATTTTCAGTTATTAAAAAAAAAATTTCTTTCAAAATGAACCCTTTCTCAGGGAAGACTGCATTTGCCAAGTTCCAAGTCCAATTTGTTTAAATTTTAATGTTTCCAGAAGAGGATTGCAGGATAATTCAGGCTGCAAAAGATCTCAGGAGAACTCTGGGTGAACCTCCTGCTCAAGAAGGGCTAGCTCTGAAGACAGCCCAAGTTGTTCAGTCAGGTGTTGAAAACCTTCCAGGGTGAAAAACGGAACAATAAATGTTTTTATTCAAATATGGGCATTTGGCTGAATATGCTTAAAACCCAAACCATACCAGTACAAGCTTCTTCATTTCCAGCCCACACCTCTGCTGTAATCAACCTACCAAATCACAAAATGCCTAACAGGTGAAATGAACCTTAGGAAATCATTAAAGGTTAAATCCAAACCCCACTGTAATCAATGAAGTGCTGGCCTTAGTGTTTGTCTAAGAGAAATGTTTCAGTAAGTGGCACTGATGAAAAGAAATGTCTGGTGGGACCAGGACAGGTTGTGAATACATGGCTCTTGTCAAGGATGGAGGAAGGCTGAGAGCTGAATTCAGGTTAAGCAAGGAGAAATACCACAAAGTGGGTCTGTGTTCCAAGAGAGGCTTCAGTCCTGGGAAATTTACTGAAGAAAACTCTGTCATAAATATTAACACTGGGAGAGTGGAGCGGTGCCGGTGTCTTGTCTCCACATTGTATTCATTAACAAAAGACCTGATTCATCCCTTTCTTTTCAGGAAGTCAAGAGCTGCTTCACTGAAAAAAAAAAAATCCTGTAAAAATTGCCTATGTGTCACTGGCATAAGTCTTCCTTAGAGCTTCTGCACTTCAGTTGTACCTCGGGAAGACAGTATGAAAATGAGACAGAAAAAACTAAGCCAGTACTCCAAATATAGATATTTACAAACAGGCACAATACATTCAATTTTTCCATCTTTTCACCTAGATTTCCTCATTAGCTATGATGATTAAAAAGAGCTTATGTAAGGATGAGTGATATTTTCATACAGATCTTTCAGAGAAAAGTGATAATTCAAAGAAGCACTTTTCTAGAAATTAATTCTTTGGACGTTCTGAATATTTTGTTTGTTTGTATTAAATCACAGAATTCACAAGATCAAACTTAGGTACATTTTTCAGGTTTTAAAAGTTAGTTCCATGTTTCAGTGGAGCCTGAAAACAAAACAAAACACATTTCAATTACAATAGCAAAGAACGTCTTGTCCTAATAAACAATTAAATACTGTTGTGGGATTTCATTCTACCTGCTCCTCACCAAAATATTTCAGGCCAAGTATCAAGGTAACCTGAAGTTTTAAGTTGCATTATAAATAAACTCTGTCTCGGGGGGAACCTATTTGGATGTTATCAAGAAATATAAAGAATTCAGCAGCATGTTAGTGGGCACTGCAAAAGTATATGAGAAGTCCAGAGCAGATGCAACTGTGTTCTGGTTGTTTAAAAGGGTTTTTTTTTTTTGACATGGCTGTTGTATCATGCATCCAGTATACAATCTTCTTGTCAATGACACCAGGGCGATCAACATGTACAAAAAACTGGTCTTGTATGTATGGCATGTTTGTAGCCACATACTTTCTACCTGTCAATACAGTTAAAAGGCAGTGAGTGATGAAAGTTCAGTAGATGCAGCATCAGTTCTAGGTCTCATAGGATGCATAGGATGGATGGTCTCATAGGTTTTATTTTGTGTCGTGTATCATGCAACACATCTGGGCAATGGGACACTTGCTTTGGCTATCCCAGCCTTCTTAATGACAAAGCAGCAGCAGCAGCAAGCAGTGGCTTCACACTGTCAAATGTATTTGTCTAGCTGGCATTGCCCCTTCATCTCACTGATAATTTGATGCTTACTCAATTTGTCTTTTCTTCAGAGTGGTCATTACCTTGCATCTTTCAACACGAACAGCTTTATTTTCCTTTCCCACCCAAACCACAATGAGATTCAGACAAAGTGTTGTACAAATATCAAATCTGCATGTGCTTTTGTGTGCATGTGTCTGTCCAAACCATTCTTAAAAACACTAGCTGGCATGTTTTGTTACTTTAGTTTTCAAGATACTCCTTCAGCAGCAAAATCATCTAAATTGGTGAGGGTGACAATGCCAGTATGTTGGGTTGGGCTCACATCCTTTAGTAAGTGAACTTGAGTTTCTCCAGCATCTTGATGGTAGAAGTAGGAGGCTGGTTCAGTGTAGGGCTGAGTATCCACAGACTCAGTGTATCTGTAGTCCTGCTGGCCATCTTCAGGTAGTTCAGCTGGTTCTGGTCCAGCAGGCACTGACCAGGCAGGTTCAGAAAGTTGAGAAGGGGATTTCAGCACTGCTACTGACGAGGCTGGTAAAGGCAGTACTCTAGGGTAGGAGGCATAGGGAGAATTCTTCATTTCTGAAGAGATGGACTGGTGTAAGTTCTGTTCCGAGGAAGGGACTGAGACTTGAACATATTTGCCAGTTTCTGGGTCATAAAATGTCTTTAAATTAACTTCAGCTGGTAAATCAACTACATAGTATTGACCAGAGTCGGGGTCTTGGAGGAGTTTCCGCTGCGTTGAAGAGGGTGAAGAGCTTGCTGCTGGTGCAAATCTAGATTTCCCAGTAGTGGTTTCTGTGGGAGTAAAAGTTGAGTGAAGGGGAGGATGAAGGGGGGAATATCCTAAGGGTGAAGCAGATACTGTTGTCTCTCCAGAATGAGTAGGCTTTCTCCCTACAGCATCTGTATGCTCAGTCTGATGGTTTTTCTGCTGCTCTTGCACTTTTTTCCTCTTGTTTGCCAGCTTTTTAGCCCGACGCAGTGCCTTTTCTGTTTTTGGTGGCACAGTGGGTGGCTTGCCTGCTGGTCTCCCACCAAGTCCCCTGGGCTCCAGTCTCCCATCCTCCCCTGCAACATCAGAAAGTAGATTCTTCTGTGCAAAATCGATTATCTCTTCTGCAGGCATATAAGCTTGCCTCTCTAGTGCCATGTTCAACAAGGCAGGATTTGTAACATCCTCTGTCTCTCTAAGGCCAGAAATAGTTGGTTTATCTGAAAATGAACTGGCAGCAAGAGAGTGCATTGTGCTTCCTGACCTGGGGCTTGTAACAGCAGAGCATGAGAGATTGTCTAACAAAACAGGAGCACCTTCTGTATGAAGGATGTCCTCTAAAGTGTCATTGGATACAGAAGAATGTGTGTAGTCCTCTAATATGGAGCCAGTCACAGGGGAAATTGTCTCCCTAGTGATTATTTTTTTTGCACAAGAGCCCCCTTTGCGGTTAGATAAATGATGATTCTTAAAGTAATTTGTCTTTCTTTCTGCAGGATAGCTGGGGTTGTTTTGTGCTTGGTCATTTTCCAGACCTATAATTGGCTGTGCTAAGCTGTGTCTTGCCTTTGTAGGCTTCTTTTTACTTCTACAGACACTTTCCTCATTCATTTTCCCAAATTTATTTAACAACTCACAAGTCTTTTCATCTTCTTCTGTCAGTTTTCCAAATGAAAAGCTCTCTGTATCTTCCAGAAGACTGGGATCCAGTGTTACTGAAGTAGATCCAGGCTCACTGGGTTCTTTTTCTCTGTCAGTTGCTCCATCTCTCACCTTCTGCTGCCCTCTGTGTCTTGATGCCCACCAGCCAACCTCCTGGGCATGCAGCATGTTTCGGTGCTGCTTGTTGTAAACTGCTGGGGACATAAACTTACGTTCCATTTCCTTATAACTGCTGCTCACTGTGTCATCCAGGGAAAACGACCGGAGCAGGGGCAGCTTGACAGCCCTAATTACCTGAGGCGACCTGAATGTGTTATCTTTAATCATAAACAGACTGGGTTTGGTGGAGCTTGAAGATGATGGTGTTTGTGGTTCCTCAGACCTGGGGACAGACATGTCTCTTACACGGTCGGATGTAGTATTTGTGCTGTTGGCCTCTTCCCTTTTCTCTCTCTCTCGTTTCTCTTTCATCAAGCTCCTCTGTTCATTCCCAGTAACACTTCCCTCCCTCTTCTCTGCTGCACCAGTACCAGGGCTGATACAAGCACAATATTGCAGTTCATCTTCCCCAACCTCTTTCCCGCTCTCTCTGTGTCTTTTCTTACTTCCTGAACCCATTTCACTGTCAGACCTCTGGCTTTCTTGGAGGCACGTCTGCTCCATCAGGGGCACAGGCAGAAATGGCTCTTCCTGAAGTGGCTGCTCCACTGTGGAGACGAAGGATTGCTCTGAAGAACTAGTGCTTCTTTTGCCTTGTGTTTCATGGCCAGGTACCACAATGCTGGTTTGGGTGCCACTGTAAGGTTCATCTTCTGGTGAGAGTTGGTTTAGGAGTGTTTTGAAGGCAAAATTTTCATTCTGAATAGCAGCTTGTCTTTCATTTTCCTCACCCTGCACACTGTGATTTTGCATGGGCTGCCCTGCTTTTGTATCTACATTGTCTCTACTGAATGGTCTCTGTGCTGGATGCTGCTGATGTTTTCCTAAATCAGGTTCATTTGATTCATGTCTGAATGAGGGGAAATTTTCATTATCCCCTGTGTTTTTAACCAGATCTTGGTGTTTTGAATTGTCTTGCTGCATGCTGTCTCCAGTTTGGTAAAATGGAAGGTCTTCTGTTGTCTGGGGTGAACTCAAAGTCAGGTGGTTATCTGTGAAGGGGCCAGTCAAATCAGTTTTACTGTCCTTTTCATGAACACTGCTAGACAATACATAAGCTATATCACTCAATTCATCCTTCTCTGTAATATTTTTCTCACTTTTGCCATGCAAAGTTGAGAATGAGGCATTCATTTTTGTACTCTCCTGCATATTTTCCCTTGCTTTATTTTTCTCCTCCAAGGCCCTTAACAGGGGAGAAGGGGTATAAATGCTTTTAACACGTTTGCGCACATCCTTTAAGTTAAATAACAAACTCGATGCTGTCAGCCTGTAACTATCCCAAGACCTGTAATCATCTAAGGTGCTCTCCTCATGGTCTCTTGAGGCCATGCTCTCTGTGGGAGGAGGTGTCAGTGGGATCAGCTCACTTTCAGCAGTGTCCACCTCCTGTTTTGGTGGTATGACAGGCGTTAGGAGTTCAGTGATGTTGAAAGAGGGACTGATGGATGCAGGGGAGTTTGCCTGTTTAGCCAGAGGAGTCACATGCTGACCAGGGTCAGCACCGGTCACCTTTTCAGACAATGAGGTCTTGTGGCTGTCTGTGACCTTGTCCTTTGCAGAGTGTCTCTTCCCTGCTGCCCTTTCTGCAGCTCTCTGTCTCCTCCAGGGTGGACAGGTATTGCCTGGCTGGGGGCTGAGGGATTCCTCTTCAGTTAAGGTGGCCTGGGGTTTTGGTGGAGGTGGACTGGGTGTCTCAAACCTGAGTGAGGGTGAAACCATCCTATAGGACACAGACTGGGGTGACACAGAGGCTTGGGACAAGGCAGTGGGGGAAAGTGGAGCTGGCACTGGGGGTGGTGGCACAGGAGGAGCTTCAGGGCTAGGGGGTGTTGAGGGATGGCCAGGCCGGGAGGGGGGTGGGAGAGGAGGTGCTGGTGGGGAGGGGGGTGGCCGAGGGGGACCCTGGTGTACGTGGTTCCTAGGGGGAGGTGTGGGAGGGAAAGCAGCAGGAAATTTGGTTTCTGAAGGGAGAAGACCCTGAGGTACAACTCGGAGAGAGAAAGAAGCTTCCTGTAGAGTTGGCTCCATCTGAAAATCTTTCTTCTTAGCAAGAGTGGTCGTGACAGGTGACAATTTATGTGCACATGTGCGGGGTCCTTTAACAAATGGTGATTCTTCCAGGTGTGTAAGACCTTCCTTTTTCATTTTTATGTCAACAAATTCCTCCTTTTCTGTCAATTTTTTATTATGAACATTCCATGATTCAAAAGCACTATTCTCACTGTGAAGAAAACTACCCTTTTTTGCTGGCTCACTAACTTTCAAGTTTCTGTTTTTTAAAGCCTTCTTAGAAGAATGGGAAAAATTTGACTTGGCTACTTTTGACATCTCAATCAGCACAGGATAATAACCATCAGAGTCCCCATAACTCAGGTCTATTTTATTAGGTCTTCTCCGTGGCTCATGTTTGCCACTGAGACAGTGGCTACCTTGACTATCCTCAGAAAGTTCCTTGTGGGTGCATAAAACGTCTGTATCATCCCAGGAAGTAATATCGTTGCCATGATTTATTTTATATTTTTGAAAGCTATTCTTAATGGGCTGCTTATTTGCTATCAGAGAACTTCCTGACCCTTGGTGTGCAGTCTTATCAAATGTCTTAATCAATGAGGACACTTTTGAAACATGCTTATTGTTCCTTGGACCAGGGACTGGCAAATTCAATCTCCTTTCGATGGCAAAGGTGTTGTTGTCAGCAATCCTTTTCTCCTCTGAAGCATACTTTGGTAACTGCTGGAATGTGGAAGCCCATATTGTATGTTCATTGTTTCTTGCTGTTAGCTTGTCACAGACATTGCTTTTCTTGATGTCATGGTTTAATGTCCCTGAGTGAATTTTAGCAGACAACTGGAGGGCAAAGTCAGGTGAAATGGAAAGTTCTGGTTCATTGTAAGGATCTTCGAGTTCTGCTACACACAAACTTTTGAAAGCCCGATCTGTGAGGCTGCTCACCTCTCTGTCTGCGTCATCCAGGAGGCTCCCAATGCTTGAGGAATCACTATGTCCTTCTGTATGTTTCTTATTTCCCTGCATTGTTCATGAGAGTCATGGGTGAAGTATCCAAAGGCGTTGAATAGGCAGATGACTTTGTGAGGCAGACCCAGCTGTTTGCAATTCACAAGCACAATGCCATTCTTCCAGATGGTGCTGCTGCACATTGACTCATCTTACAAAATAGCTGAAGGAAATGTTCTTCTCTGCAAAGCCAAAAATTATAAATTATCATTTTTCTATATTAACACTGTTAGACAGAGAGCATTTTCCAGATATATCAGTCACTAATTAGTCAGACTAATTTTGTGATGCTAGCAACACAACGAACAACATGAAGAATCACTGTTATTTTGGTCAATTCAAGTAGCTCACGGTAGATAGTTTAATTTCTGGAAAGAGCAATCAAAAAAAGTGTTTTCACCTCATATTCTTTACTTGGGCTCTTAAACAAGGACATGCAAAACAAATATCAAGTACTTCCCTTTCCATACCTCCAGCTATAAACACTTCCAAGTGCTGTGCATCCATTTAGAAAAGAAGCTTAGCCATTTTTGACCAGGAAGAATTAGTAGCAAAAATCACTTTTAAAAAGTTGTCACTGAGTACATCATCACACACTAAGTCCAAAATGAAAGAAAAATTGATAAAACTTAATTGTTACAGCTTTGTCATGATAACTGTCATGAACACAACCCTCGTCTGAGAAAACAGAATGGCACTACAGGTAAAAAGGATTACTGTGCATGTTCCAGACAAGTAGTGCTGGGGTACAATCTAGCCACTCATAGCAGGATACAGTTGGGTTGTGCTGGTCTGTTGGAGCTGAAGAGGCTGCTAACATCAGCTTAGCCAGCAGAAGGCAGGAGTGCCTCTGGGACTGTAGCAGACCCACTAAAGTAGCATAGGGAACATTTGGTTTCAGTTCCAGAACTGCTGAGAGCTAAAGGTAACACATTCAACACAATAATTAGATACCACAGACTGATTATGATCCAGAGTCAGGGCCCACAGTACTGAGGTTTTTTTGTATCTCCTGTCTGAACACAGGAGGGGGGAATCTTTTAATTGAACAAGTAAAAGCAAAATAGACCCTTTGGCTGTACTTGTAATCTCTACACTAAAATTTTTCCCAGTTTCTCTGTAAACACTTTAGATGATTGTTCTCACATTCGAGGACTTGAACAGAGTTTTGACTAAATTACAGGGAGACCCAGTTTAAGAGCATACTCCAAAACTGGCTAAAACTCTTTAATGGAAGCCTGGTCTATGTCTCTGTTTCCTGCTTAAAATGACATTACGAAATTAAACACCACAGTTCACATATACAGCAGTTTCTATACAAGTGGATAGAAATTTCAATCTCTTACAAAAAGTGGATATACAATCTCAAGCGTGGATCCACTAATTCAGCTCACAAAACTGAGCAATGAAATTCAGATCTAGATTGCAGCCTCTTCAGGTGTCCAAATCCCTGGTTCCACTTTGGTCCATCTCAGTGAAACTCTTGGAAAGGACCTGTTTACCTCTGTGATAACCAGGTGCTGGTCGAAGTATGAAAAGTAAGAGGAACTGAGCCTAATCAGCTGAATTACTCTGGCTCAATTGTTTCTTCAAAAGAAAACACTCCTCACCTTCCTTTTCTATTTAAAAGAATCTCAGCCGATCTATTTTTAGACTTCACGTATGATAGTGGATTTAGATCCTGTCCTTCCAGCCATGCAATTCCAATGACTTATGCACAACTACAATAGATTTACACCAGAAATAAAATGAGCCTAACAGAGCTTCTCTATCTTACTTTGTAAAAAGTTTTTCAAATGTGAGTTTCACCCCCCTCACAGATTTTATACATTTATAAATTATACATATTTGTGTATAATGCAGCAAGAAAAAAAGAGAAGATGAATGAAAGGCCATTCCTGCTCCTGGTTTTGATTCTTAACTGTTATATAAATGAGAAATACAAGTACATACCTGCCTTATAATTTTGCTTCTTGTTTTTAGAACTCACTGTCATACTTGTACTTGGCTTCTTTTCTGATCATCTTTAGTGAGGAGGCAGAAATAGTCCAGTGATGTAGATTCGAAAGAAGTAGTGTCCCAGGATATTTCTGACCTTCAGCATTTTTTTGATCCTAAGTGAACTCTGCAAATTGAAAACAAAGATATTTGTTTGCTTGATCTGAGGATTGTTTTGATAATTTGTTCTGTCCCATTTTACAACCATTTTAGGGCCGATTTTCAGGATTTCTCACAAAAAGAGACAGCTGTCCACCCCGGAGTGACAATAAGCAAATACCTGTTGGGTTTGATAGTTTGTGGAGTGCAGTCAGTTTCCTCACAAACAACTGTCACAATCCCCAGCACACTCTGGTAGCCCCAGCAGGGACTGGCAGCTGAGTGAGCAATGATTTCCTGGCACTCTGCCCTTTGCAAAGTCTGGATGATGACTCCAGGCTAAAAAGAAGAATTCTTCCCTGCTGTGCTACCCTTTCAGAGGGACTCAGAGGAAAATATGTGCCTCCACTCCACCTGTATATGGCTTTCTACTGTCAACAAATACAGACATCAATCTGGACGACTTGGAAGTAAAGCAGCTGAGGTTTGAAAGTCCATGGTTTTCACTGTCCCTGTGGTAAAGGAGATGAAAAGTGGACAGCTGACATGGTAAGGGGCTGTAAACAAAACATCTTTTTGCTTCCATGCATGAACCAGAGGCAGGAGATGCTAAAGGAAAGCTCAGCCACAGTGAACAGGAATTGCTGCCACTCTTCTGCTGGGGAAACTCTCAAGATTCAGGCAGTTTGCCTAATCTTTGCAAGAATATATCAGTTTCCTACAAGGAGAACTGTCTGGCCCTGAGGTAATGCAGATAGCACAGTCTCCTCTAAGGAAACTTTTGAGTCAGCTCGTGATATTCAAAACCTACTGGCAAAAATGGCAACAAGGGCTCACCCACTGTATTGTGTCCTGCACCTCACCTGAGGAATGGCAATTTTCAGTGTGGTTAGGGATAAGCCTGTACCAATCACAGCTTTTTCTTGTCTAAGAGGTGTGGGTAAAAAAAAAGTAAAACTAAAGAAAAATGGAACAAATAACTTACAGTGCTACATCTGGTTGCAGCCAGATGTAAAAGGGTATCCTTGCTCCAGAGATGTGCAATCAGTTCTCTCTTTGCTCAGAGGTTAAATTACAATTTTACTGCTTCTGTGGCACTCTTAACTGTGCAAAGCCAACACAGACATGGGAGATGGTGATTAAGTTCTGTCTCACTCATTAACGGGGCTGCTGACTACATTCCACTAGCAGAGTGTTTATCAGTACTTAGTGATGGTGCTGCCTGAACTAGGAGGAATCTTGGCTTTCAGACCTCATGGATGGAGGTCTGGAGAAATATATTGTCCCTTGTAAACTGAGAACTTTTGCTGAAAAGTGAGTAACTATAAACATGGATATCATGATGTAATCTCAGCAATTATTTTCCTAGATGGAGTCACAGTTACAAAAACAACTTGGCGCCACTGATTCAGGAAAGAATAGTGACTGCCACTGTCTCTGAAACCCTTGTGACAATCCTTGTCTTGCCTGGACATAATATGAGTGCTTGTGAAGTGTAATGTTTCAAGCTGGAAAAGCTGTACCTGCACCAAGTGTTCAAGGTGCAGGCCATTACAGGGACTGGATGGAAACAGCAGCACTGTACTGATGTAGCTATTCCTTGTATAAATATAACAACTCCTTAGGCAAAGAAGCTGTTCCTGACTGGTTTAATAACCTGGTAAAATCCCATTTCTTTACCTTTTTGGACAAACATGGCAGCTAACATGCAAGGTGCAGTATTTGAGCTTAGGTCAGAATTCAGCTAGTTCAAACATTTAAGGATGCCAGAATTTGGTCTATGTTAAAGAAAGAATAAAGCAATGCTGGGCATCTGAAACCACCTGGAAATGCTGAGAAATGTGTGAGGTGTTGGTGGTAGACATCATCTGATACGAGCAACTGAAAAAGTTGATATGAACAGAGATTTCAAGCAGTTTAATCAGAAACCAACCTTTCCCCATCTTTTAAATAGGAGGCTTTTTTTCAGTCTCTCTCTTAAGTGCCTAGCAAGTTGTGATGAGGAGGTTAAATTACAGATACTATTCCTGGCCTGGCACTGACTGAATGTCAGCCTTTTTTTTCACTGGACAGGAGCTGGGTAAACCAGCAAACTTGGCTGGAGCATATGACATCACTGCTGCTGCAATATATAAAGGGCCAGTTGGTTCCCCCACCCCCCTGGGCTGGTATTTGGCTGAAGGGTTATGCCATGAGACATCACAGTGGCATTTTGGCAGCACTCTTGGGAGTTGCACAGCAGTCTGAAGTCAGCAGCACTGCATTACCCATGAGAATGAGAAGGAAACTTTTTTTTTTTTTTTAAATCTTTGTGAGCTGGTTTCTTCATGTAGTACTCTCTCTGTGGCATCCATCCATGGCTCCAGCCCAAAACTCAGAGCCCTGTGGTGACTGCTGGCTGATGTTTATTCAGGAGCATGCTCTACTTCCACACATCTTTAAGTTTCCAGGGGCTTATAATGACAAAGAATAGTTAATGCTCCTTACCATGGGAAATAGGAGAATCACTAATGAATTGATGACTTTTTTGCATAGGTTCATGTTTGTTCATAGATTTCATAATCAGATGAGATTTCTGGACAGAAAAAGGTCTCTTCAGCTTTGTGTCATCAAGCTGAGACAATGCTCCCAGCCAATGGCAGTTCATCCCTAGCCTGAGTGGGGCTGGCTCAGTGAGGTCCCTTGGATGTTGTCAGAAAATCCTGCATGGCAGCAGGGATCAGAACATGAATGACTATGGAGTGTGCTGCTGCTGGTCAATGATCACGGCACTGATGTCTTCATTGCACATTTAAGAAAACAAACAAAAAGGTGCAGGGAGTTAATGTGGACCTGGGGGAGGATCACAACACCCTCAACAAGCAGAGGAGCTGCCTCCAAGAGAGGCAATAGTGCTCAAGACACATTTGCCTGAACTGTCAAGAAAGGCAATTTCTAGTTTGAGGTGGCCATAAAATTTAATCTATTAGCACAAGCCTCTGTTTCCCTCATCCAACAAGATCACTTTCACTAATACTTTGTAGTCATAAAGGGAAACCAAAGTGAATTCTCCTGCTTGGGGAAAGGGGAACCACTTTACTCAAATACAAATACCCACTACAGCAGATGGAGGATGGAGAAGTGGATCTCTCCAGTTTAGGGTGAAAATCCCAAACACTGGCAGAAATTACTAGCATAGAACAAGGTGACCTCAGCTATTCCAGCATCAAATCTTTGATCATTGCACTGGAAAGCAAGGCAAAGAAACCATGTGTCTGAACCAAAGCAGTTGGGGAACTGGGTCCATTCCCCTTGAGGGTTTGGCCTGGCAATAATGTCTCGAACGGCTTGTTCTGGGCCAGAGAAGAGGAGACATTGTTCTTGACTTTGGGCCAACTTCTGTTCTCAGTTACACTGGTATAAATCTAGAGTCATTTTACAGACGTCAGTAGAATAACTGAGAACAGAATTGGTGACTGAATACATCTATTTCCTCAGCCAACACTGGTGCACTGTCCAGAAGCTACATATGCAACTGTAAAGTGAAATTCAACATCTGCAAAGAGCCAAACCTCACCCCCATGAGGTATTTAGACCAACATGCAAAGGAAAGAGGAACCAATACCACATTGCTGTGCCACCAAACTGTGCCCTCTGGACAATTCTGATTTTCTAACCTGTGTTGCTCATCACTGAAAAAAAGCAGTACATTTGGGATAAAGTAATTTTGCTCTTTTCTGCAATATTCACTAGAATACATAGACCTAAGAGTGGTGGGGTAAGCATGGTAAAGTTCTAGACTGCAACAGCAGAGAAGGCTGCCAAACTGAATTGCCATCATGTGGACAGTATCAACTTTTGAAGATATGTTTGTGTATGTGTTAAAAGAGGTTGTTCTCATTTAGATAGCTTTTGAAATTTGAATGGAATAAAGACTCTGAAGAGAAATTAAATTGGGAATTTAAAAACCTTTTTTATAAATTTTAGATTATTACACTATTTTTAGTGAAAAAAGGATGTGAGAAATAACATGTATATATACTGTAATAGTTATAATAGTATGTTATTACTGTCCTTAAATCAAAGAGGGTGTATACTATTTAACTGAAACCTTTCATTTTATTTTCTATGTCAAACAATACTCTGATGGTACTGCAACAGAGAGTGTGATCTTGTTTAGAAATTTCCCTAAGTAAATATTTCAAATTATAAAGCCCATAAATTTCCAATTATCTTTCTAGGGGAAATGTCATTAAAATGAATATGATTGTGATTTTATTTGTTTAATCAAACCTCTTCTTATTTTTTTTTCTGAAAAAAGAACCGAAATCTTTTTCTTCCAGTGAGCTCTGCTGAAGCTACTTAATTTGTTCCAATGGGAGCTGGAACCAGGGACTCATCAGTTCCAGGAAGGTCAGTGTAGGCTGGTAGAAGTATGAACACAAGGAAGAAATGTACCTAGCTAATGACTGTGTTTTCTGTATCCTGCTGTGTCCTTTCCTCAGAGGAGGTGAACCTATTGCAGCCCCAGCTGAAATGCTTACCTTTCCAGCTCAGACCACAAAGCTTCAAATACTGGATGATGAAGACCTCACATGAAGAAAAATGGGAGGAACAGAGACTGCAAGTGTCTCTACCTTTCCCTTTCTGGTTCAGTGGCAAAGACCCAACAGTTATTTCCAGCCGGTCTCCGGACTGCCTTTCCCAATGTCCTCCAAATGCCCCATCCTGCCAACAGGCCTGTTAAGTCTGGAAGAAGGAGATGTCTCTCAGAAAGGGCTGTATCTTGACTGAGGCTTTCTTGCAACTCCAGTTCATCCTTTCCATCTCCTGACTCACTGCCTTTGAAGAGCCAGCAGCATGCAGACACGATGGGAAGTCAAAGGCACAGAGCACATGACTGACACAGGCCAAGGGCAGGTGCAGCACTTGACAAACAGCACGAGTTTATGACAAACACAAGGCAAAAGGGATGGTGCTCCCCCCATGAGCTGAAGGCAGCACAGACAAGTGACATTTAAGGAACTGAACCCAAACAGTACGTTTCTTGGCATTAAATATCTGCCTGGAAAAGGCCACCGTCTGTAACTAGGTCAGTCACTATACACCAAGATATTTATACAGCTCCCCAGCAATATGGTACATGAGCGCCTCGTGGCTATTTATCTTTGCAAACTCTCTCACTGCAAGCAAGATCTGTGTCTCATTTACAGATCAGCAGCTAAGGCCCAGCTTCAGCTGCCTGATTTGCCCAAGATCAAAGAGGGCATTTGTGGCAGGGCAGGGAACCAAATCTGTGTTTTCTGAATTGCACAAGAAGAGCTTAACTTTTCTCAGGTAAGGCAAAAATATGCCTTCCCACTGCCCTTCATAACTCATGGTACTTTAATCTCTGCAAGCCCGCCCCTCCTCCACCCCCCTTTCAATTGACTATGGTGCTGTAGCTTGGCATTACACTGTATAGCAAAATCCAACCAGATTTGGAGGTGATTGACTGCAAAGATCTCTGCTTCATCTCAGGTGCTTGATACCTAAATCTTACTAAGATTGTTAAAACTCAAGCCCTCCTCACTAGCTGATGGTGACAGCTGACATTACGGCACCATCACTGAGCACTGGAAGGATTTTGGCTGATGAGACAGGTATTCATCTCCTTCCATGCAGTCTCAAGTGAGACTTAGATGATGAAAGCTTCTGAGTTTTCACTTCCTGAATGGGAGAAAGGATATTATCCCACAGCAGAGGGAAAGCTGCGGAGTATCACAGCATTGCAATGGCTAGAGGCGGGAGATGACAAAGGGGGAAGAGAAATAAAAAATATGGTCAAGAAAACAGATATACTGTTTTGGATGCCTTGTAATCAGGAGCACACCAGACAGCCCCAGTCCCTGACATGGGAAAATTGTAATGATATCAGCAAGTATGTTAGACACAAATGGGAGGCAGGTGTGTTCTCCTCTGTGACCTACACAAGGAAATCTGCAGCTAGCAACAAGGCATGCCTCACTTCTCTTTCCAGGCTGGGGAATCTGAAACCATCCCCTACTTACAGTGCCCTCTGCTCATCAGCCCCAACACACTGATACCATCAGCATTGTCAAGTTTACACTTAAACCATTTAAGCTTCTTGACAAGGAGAGTCTGACCCACACCCACCACAGAGGATACAATCTCAGGAAATAACAGGCTTCCAGAAAAAAAGGATTATTCCTTTACTGTTCGTCTCATCTGCTCTTTTTCTTTATAACTTCTGGATATTTTCAAGATTTGGACAAAGACTTCGCTGAATCTGTTTTCTTTTAAGAAAATAATTCAAAATGCTTGTATGTGCTATTATTCCAACTTCTAAGCAGTTTTCTTACCCCCTGAATTCCACAGGATTTAGGGACAGGCAATATGCTGAAATACCTGTCTTATGTTACCAAAGACCAAAAGGTGCAGGTATCAGAGGTGGGGGAGAAGGTGGAGGCTCCGGTTTTCAAAATATTCTGGCTCAGGTTTCAGGAACAGAGCTATTTCTTACTTACACCTTGCTGCAGCTTTCAAATGCAGCCCAAAGAGCTCTGCTCCTGAGCACGCAGTGTGGCAGGGAGGGTAATGCTCAGTGCATGCCAGAGCATATGACTCAAGCACATAACCATCCTTTCACATAACATCTCTCCTCCGATGACAAACTGCTCCTCATCCACTGGTGATTGTAACGGAGCCATTCCAGTTGAAGGACAAAAGCTGTGGCTTGCCTTCTGCCTGCTATCTGGAGCATGGCCATGGGACAGCTACACACCTATGGGAGGACTCTGAGAGGGCAGGGAGAGCCCACTCACCCCTGCCCCAGGTATCTCTGGAGGCCATACTACTTTTCTCCTTTTGAGGAGCAAAAGCCAGGAGAAAAATATCACCCTGAACAAGATGACAGTTCCTTCCAGCTCCCTCTTTCTGCACTGTGCACAGCAGTTGTTTTGGTTTTGCCCTGGGAAATGCAGGCTCCCTATCCAGACATTGATTAATTGTTATGATTGAATGGTGTGTCCCCAAGCCAATTCCTCATTCTTTCACAGTTAATGCACTTGCTACGGTGTTTCTTGTGATTATGCTGTAAAGGATACATGCAAAAGACAGAAAAGGAAACATCAGGAGTTTTAAGCAGAATCCACACTTTTTCCCCAAGAGACAGACTCTGATGACTCTGGTAGAGCCAATGCCTCAGCAACTTCAATGATGCTGTCAGCACAGAGCCTTCCTAGACCCTCTGAAGAAGCCTGCAGACAAACAATGGCATCACCATCAGCCTAGTGCTGTCACCAGCTATTCCTCCTTGCCCATCCCTTCTACTCAATTCTCCCATACACCACAGAGGTGGCAATTCTAGCTACCTGTCTATGGCTTCATTCAACTTACAAGCCTGGTCAAAGACTAATTTCTCAGTTTTGGAGAGAGAGAGACCAAGTCCTAATACCACCACTTCAAAACAGATCACTCAAAACAGTCCCTATGAACAACATCATGATAAGGAGTGCTGCCCCACTGCCCCAGCACAAACCCTCACCTAGCACAAACTCTGACACAGCTTGCAGGGGTCAGTTCTCTCTGAGTATGATGTTTTTGCACCAGCATCCTGGGCAGTCCTGGGCACTCATCTGCAATTTCTGCAAAATGAAGCCTTGTGCTTTGAAGTATGCAAAGAATAGAGACAGGGACACATAAAATACACCTCAACAGAACAAAAGCCATCAGAAGAGAACAAAATTGTACACAGGTCTCTAAGGGAAGCAGACAAGCAAGTGAAGCTGGCCTCGAGGTAGGACAGCTTCTGTCTAATCCGGGTAAAGTAGATAGACAGAGGCACATCTGAGACTCAGGATCTGCAGTAGCTGCAAACTGCCAGAGACTGCTGTTTACTGACTTTGCATGGTAAGGTGCAGCCAAATGTTAACTACATACATCTTTTTGAGAGTTTCTTCCAAAAAATTGCAGGGATTTTCATATCTGTCTTTTCCAAGTGGAAAGTATGAATTAGGTGGCCTTCGTGTACCTGACTGTCATAGCCTTATCACAGTCCCCAAAAGAGCCTTGGACACAGTGTGTAGGCTACAGGGAAAGCATCCTTGAAACTAATGGGATGTGGTTATGTGAGAGGCTGAAAATAAAGATGCATCCTTATTTGACCTTCTTGGCTCATAAAAAGATGGTTCTGACTGTTACCAGATGATTTAGATTAATCATTACTAGCTACTGCCTTCTTGTATATCATTATTTGCAAGCGCAGCTGATGGATGATAAAGAAACCTAGAACTATGATTAAATATCTGCTTTCTATTCCTGTCCAAAGAGGATCATTTGGCAGGGAAACCCAAGGGAGACCTTACTTCTAGGTAAGGGTTGTCCTCCTACAGCTTCAATGCTGCCTTAATTTCTCTGAGACTGCTAAAGGACAAAGGTCTTGGTGGCAGTCTCTTCCACCACACACACTTGAAAGCCATTAAAACCTAGCAAGCAATAGGAGTCATAACACACCAAGCTCAACACACACACACAAATATACATATAATAAATATATATATATACACACACAACTTCAGATATGTGTAAGTAATTGTAGCCCTAGTTCATGCCTGTGATGTTTTGGTTTTCTGAAACTCTTTTCCCAGAAAGTTTTCTGTCAACAAAAACCATGTTTTTCTAACTGTAACCTTTGTTTACATTCCTTTCCCTAACAGAGACTTCTTGATGTCCCTCTGACATAACCAGTGTAATTTAAAAAGTTTATCTTTCTTTCAACAATGAAGTTGTTCTCTATAAAATAATATTTTTAAAAATTACCAAAAATAAACAAAGTCATTGTCAACTTTCCAGTTGTAATCTTTAACAATGTCAGGTAATCACTGACCCATCCAAAAGCACTTGCAGGCTTGATTGAGGAGGAACAACCTTATCTCAAGGGTAAGGTTCCCCTCTGAGTGAACACATGCAGCTCCCACTATGGTCCTTTCCCCACACACCTGTCAGCTGGGTCACAGACAGCTGATCCCAAAATGTGACACAGCCTCAGCAATGCACAGTTACCTCTAAAAGCAATGAACTCACCCTCTTGCTCAGGGTGGCCAAAGCTCTGTGTGACCTGGCGCCCCAGCTGCAGCTAAAAACCACTTGCAGAATTTGCCTCTGCCAGCACCTTTCTGCAGGTAACTCAGCTGGACTAAAGAATGATACAGATGAGGGGAATTTTCCCCCAACACAGCTCATAGGGTTAGTTGACTTTGTTTCTGGTCTTGGAGGGATTAACAGTTTTGTGGACCTTTCCCACAGCTCTGGTAGTGCAAGTACAAGTGAGACAAGCTTTTCAGAGAAGAGGGTAGGAATAAGAAGCTACAGAGCAAAACTTCTGTGCTTTTGGCTTGCAGTGCAGGGATGCAATTACACCTGCAAACTTCCACCCAGCTGTGGCCTTCAAGTTACAACTGTTTTGGAAACTAAGCTGAGAATGTGTATATAAATACCTTCCTAATGACAAGAGTGGAAGGACGGAGAAATGTAGCTGGGGCTTCAGTGTACTGTGAATCTTTTATATCCAGTATTTGTCACAGACCTCATCCCTCAAGCATTTAACAGAGGATATTTGCTTTTTACATGGTCAGTTCCTTGAAGAAGTGAAGGAAGAGAGCCACAGACTTTGATCCTGTCCAGAAAGCTTATTTGTCGTTCTTCTCTATCCTCTCTTTTCCTTCTTCCCTGCCTCCCTGCCAGAAGTGGCAGAGGACTAGAGAGGAACCCTCTAACTGGTACTGTACAAATTCAGTGTGAACCAGTCACTCTGGTCTGCTGCTGTAAATTTTTTTCCTATTCAGATTTAATCAGATTGCCAGTTCACAAGCTATTTAAAAAAGCATAAGCAGTTTGGCTTCTCAAGCTCAATTTTAATTATTTCTGTTTTTTTTTGCTACTGAGTTCTGCAGCTAGGCTAATAAAATGCAGCTCCTTGGGACAGCAGACTAAGAAGTTCTGCAACAACTGGAGCAAGAAAAGCCTATGCCATTTAAGAAATCTTCCAACAATTAAAATTGGATACACATCACAGTCACAGTCATTAATTGTGGCCTCTCAGCCCTGCACAGGTATTTGAACTATCTTACTTTTTCAGGCTCTGTAGCATCATAATTACTTTTTATAAAATATTTTAATTATTCTATTCCTATTTGTTCCAAAAAAAGAAATATCCAACAGCCTTCCAAATTGTATACAAATCACTAAAGTTTTAAAAAGTAGCTTATCTGTAAGCAGTAATCACCTGGAAAGTAAAACCAATGTATATTTCCTTTAAGTTGTTTATAGCACAATGTGCAAGAATTAAATGGAGCTTCGTAACAATTTAGTGCTCTTTTAAAAAGATCATGCTCCTTTACAAAACAATTACAGGTCATAAACAGTATTCACTGCAAACAAATCTATGTGTATGTCTCTTTCCACACACAGACTTTCAGAGACAATCCTGCATTTCTCCAAGGGAAAAAAAAAAAAAAAAAAGCTGGACAAAATGAAAGGACATTCCACCTCTAATAACTGAAGAAAAGATTTAAATGCTGTTTGATTTCTCCTGTCTGATCAATCACAATCCTTGAGTGCACACACATTCACACACTCAGAAACCACCATTCTCCACAATTTCCCTGTTTTAAGAACACCCATATGCTTCCCCCTTACCTTCTGTGCTCCAGCTTCCTGATAGGGACAATGCAGGGCTGTGCTTTCTTCCCTTAAGTCAAAGCCCCAGCACATTTTAGAGCAGCCTGCTTACTATTAGCAGTTCCCATTATTTATGTGTGTCAGACTCTTCCTCTGAACATGATTATTTTAATAAAAACGATGACTGAAAAATAAATAAAACAATAAAAGCGGAGGAGCTAACCCTCGAGCCCTTGCAGACCTGCCCAGCCAGGTGAAGTGAAATGAGCAAGGAATCCAAAGTTAGTAAAATGTATTTAAATAGTTATAAGGCAAGGGGAAACCAAAGGGAGATCATGGTGGGGAAGAGGCAAACATACGTATTGGAATAACCACGCGGTGTCGAGTAACAGACAGATGAAACAAACAGTCATCAGCTATTTTTACATTCAGATTGGCCATTGGTAATTCTTCAGAGATAACTAATTCAGGCAGCAATGCTGTGCCATGGGCTCGCTGCTGCCAGTGAATCAAACCCTAGAGCATTGCAGTTTTGTACCTACAGGTGGGAAGCAAAGTGTTTATTAGGGTCACCACTAAAAATACTGCGTACAAATGCACACGAGTAACACATTGCTGTCCTGTGGGTGCTTTTTCATAAATAGCTCATTTCATCATCAAGGCTGGACACATGTAGCCAGTGTTCTTGGAGTTCTTGGAGTAAGGACCTCTTCCACTGTCCTTCCAAAGCAAACAAGATCATGGAAGGCACATGCCAGCATTGGGTTTCATTTGGCACGCTGCAATAGGATGTTGGATAATGGGGGAAATATGCCGTGAAGTCACCAAGCTACATTTTTGTAGTGCAGATCTAACAGTGGATGGAACCCTGTGCCATGCTGAATGCACACAGCATCTTACTGGACTCATGGCACTCTCCTGGGGTTCAGCATTGTGTTGGACTTGAACCACAGCCTATGCAAAATGAAGAGCAGGATCTCCTGTGATTACAGCCCAGCTCCTGCTTCCATGGCAGAGCAGGACCACATGAGCCCCGTGATCATTTGCATGTTAAAAAGAGCTGCTAATTACATTGCTACAGCATGAGCAAGTTTCTGCTGCCTGAGCATCTCCAAGCACCAGGACACTTAGGATGAACTAATTGTCCCTGAGATCCAAGAGCAGCCCAGGCATACTTCCCCTTGGAGGGACAATGACCTGCCTTCTCTAAAGCAACCTTCAGCTTTGAATTCCCGACCTGAGGGAGGTGTATTTTTCACCTTAGATTCCAGCAGGAAGATTTTGCAAAGATGACTCTCCTGAAGTCCTGGTCTGGGCTTTTGGCACTCAAGTATTTCTCCTAATTCATCCCAAACTGAATGCTGGTCTTGTCAAATATCAGGAGACTTCTAAGTGCTAAGATCTGGCCTGGAACTACAGAGTTCCAACAGCTTCCCATTCTCTGCACCTGTAAGAGCACTTATGCACAAAGGTCTGGTGTATGATGAGTCGTGGCACTTATGGACTGAGACATAGGAGAGAACTGGTGCAGACTGAAAACAATGTTTGGGATTACAAGAGACAGTGGAAAAAAGTAGTTTTCAGGCACCCACTGCCACTAATGTAGGCAAAATAGTCTGTATGTGTGTCTGCATCTCCCACAGATTTCTAAAGAGGGGAGGAATGTATTTCTGGAATACTTGTGCTAAAAATAAACCCATCTCTGCTGTCTATGAAGAGAGGCAGGTATAGTCCTGCTTTCTGTAAGCCCTGAACTTGTGAACTGCTGAGAGGCTGAATCACAACTAGAAAGATCCCTATGGAAATGGTAACTGCTAATGCAGGAAGGTTGGCTGATTGCTTGGAAAATTCAAAACAGACCTCTCACATGAAAGCTACTGGGGTTAACACTATCCATCATGGTTAATGTGGTTCACAGACTCCAGCTTTGAAAGGACTCAAATCTTGGGATAGGCATTAAACTTATTCAAATACTGTGATAATAAATATTTGCTAATTCAGTGTTCAGATGAGACTCTGGGATCAGATGGCCTGTCATTAAAATTAAACCACTTTTGGGGAAAATTACTGAATAGCACACAGGAAACACAACCCAGTGGCACTTAGATGTTGTTATCCCGCTCCCAGGAAACTGAAAAAGCAAAAATTCCTGCTGCTTTCTTTCAGTGAGTGTCGAGCAATAACAGGCCACACTGAACTTTTTTAGACAGTAATTTGGTCTGAGATTTTAAACTTTTATGAAAACATTATGCAATTTGCACAAATATATCAATGGAAAATGTACGTATGCTTGCATTCATAATGAACTCCATCTTTCACTCACACACTTGAAACTTTGCATGATTGGCAATGCTGAGAATTCTGACAAGAGAGCCTTATGCAAGAGCAGTAGCTTTCAGCCTTTTCTGATTTGTATCCCATCCCAATACTTTCTCCAGGGAAATAAATAGAGTTCTGCCCTACTGAGACAGACAGTTTTTTCCTTTGTTACCTTGGCTGCAAATCCCAGAGAAGCAGTATGCAGACCCCAAGGAGTCAATGCACCAATCACACACAAAAAGTCCCTGGTACATGGAGACCAAAAAGTGGAACTGATTATAAACAGAAAGGAAAACATCACCCTGGACTAGGAAAATGCAAGCATCAAACTGTTTTGGTTGCAGAAATTAAATGGTTTATAATGCTCAAGGCATTAACAAGCAAGGGGTCTATTTAGGAACCCGTGAGAGCACTAGGACTATATTGAGTTTTCAGTTGTTTGCTTACAGCACTTTTTGTCCAGCAGAGCAACACAGGTTCAGTTCTTACCTGGCAGCCACAGATTGAATGATTTGTTGACTATTATCTCAGTGCATGGAATAACTTGATCTCTGGGCACTGGAGTGTAGGTGAGTGTTGAACATTGACTGGACAGAGCAACCTCTGGATCATACCAGCTGAACAAAGGCAGTGAAGCAGAGAACTGTTGATACAGGCATTTTCTCTCCCAAAGGGGAACATGATCAAGGGTGCATTTACTGCTCAGCACCTCCTCCTAGCCAACACAGGCTGTGCTGCACAGGGTATCAGGCGAAATGACAGGATATATTCCTCTTTGTCTGTGTCCAGCCCCTTACACATCCTGGTTTGAACCAGATTGTGTCCTGACAAACTCAGCTGAGAAGATGTATGGGAGGACATAAAGGCCCCCAGCACCTGAGAACCATTAGCAGTCCTATGGCCTCTGTCCTTGGGGACATTTCTCCAGCTTTCTGGAAGAGCTGCTTATCCACCCTTAGACAGATGCAGGACTCATCCACAGCCTCTCTCCAGGTCTACTCCTTAGGGTTCAAACCTTGTCAGAAGGTGCACTTCATTGGTCCCAACTCTAGGGAATTCTAGAATTCTGACAAGGAGAGAATTTTTTAAGCCATTGCATTTTTTTTTCTATTTGTCCTTACTGAAGGTTTGAATGAAGCCTAGCAAAGTAAAGTCTCTGCAAAAGGAAGCTGTGGAAGAAATCTAAGAAGGGTTCAAGAAAAAGAAATATTTCCCTAATTTTATCTTTCAGAATTTTATAATATAGTGTTTAATATAATAAAATGTCAAAATTATTTTCATCCTGCCTCTGAAAGTAGTAAAGGATATTATTTCCTAAAAAAATGGTTATGTTTCTTCTCTGAAATCAGGTTTCTTATGAAACCAACAAACTTTTGGTTTTGACTGCATTTATGATCACTGGCAGATATTGGTTCCACCATCTTTTTGTCCGTCTGTGAACAAGACCTTAAATGCAATTTTAAAAGGATTTCTGATCTCCTGATCTCCTCTCCCTGCTGCTGTGCCATCAATAGCACCCAGACTCAGCTGACTCAGAAACAACTTGTCTGGATTCCAGCCTGGAACACTCACCCTAAAACTCTGTGAAGAGCCCTACCATGGCACCAGTCTGGGGCTCAGCATCACTCTTTTGGCTTTTGGGGACAGAATCTAGACTAGAAGGACTCTAAAAACACAGCCTCAGGGACACTTTTGGCAAGGATGTCAGTCACAACCTCATCCTGCATATTTCCCCCAAATCAAACTGGCGTTTCAGTCAGGAGCAGTCACATTTTACCAGTAACACAGCCACCTCATGTACAGTGATCACACCTGAAGAACCCCAGAAAAATGTTTTTGCATAACTGCTTCACTATTAAACACTCTGCCAAGAGTGGAAGACAGATGTGGCAATAAGGAAACTAACTACAGAGAATGTAAAACAGCAGAAAAGGGCTAAATTAATCTACAAGTAAAGATTAAACCTGTAAAGCACTTTTCTACCTGGACCCATTTTTCAAAGGGTTTGCACTACCTAAAATAGCCAAAACCCTTGCTAAGTACCTATCTACCTTCTGGGCATTGATTTTCCCTGGAAATCTTTCTTGTCTCATCAGGATATGTCAGCAAAAGCTGACAGCACTTTGCAATTTGCAGTAGAGGTTCAGCCTGTGCCAGGACATGCACTAAACCAGTCTTTCAACTAAAGCTTAAGAAATGAGCACACTTGTGACATATCAGATGTGGGAGAAAAAAATAGTTTTCATTAAAAACATTATGTAGAAGCCAGGGACATTTAGAGATACTAGGCCAAATGCATTAGGTAATTTATAAACATAGCTATAATCTCTCAAATGTACGAAAAGGTTGGAAGAATGTGGGGTTACTGGCCTAGTGTAAACATTTCCCATTTACAAATTGCAAAGCAAAAAGCAGAGAGCACAGGCTAATTAAAATAGCTGGACAAACAATGATGGGAACCATGAGGGGCTATTTTTAGGGGATTGTATGAGAGCCCAGGCAGCTAGAAGTCTAGTCAGTCCAGAGGTGTCACATGGCTGCTCTCAGTTCTTTGCACTCTCTCACCCCACCACAGACAAGGTGAACCAGACAGTATGACATTTGTTTCAGCCCCACACACCTCCATCCAGATTTCATGCAGTATTTTGCATTTTACACAACACATTGGATGAATTCCAGTGGAAGTTTCCACAGAATCACTGTCCCTATCCTGTCCCAGGTCCCTTCACAGCTGAGAGATGGGGTTTGGGCAGTGTGAGCGGGGTTGGCTCTCCCCAGATGCTGGGAAATGACAAGAGGAAGTTGTGGTACCCTGCACTATGAGAGGAAGTTGTGTTGTGCTGTTCAGCAGGTACTGCAGAGGTACTGCTGTACAAATGTGTTTATCTCTGGGGGAAGAGAGGTAAAGAGAGAAAAGATAAAACATTAAAACTTGTTATAGTCTAACAAGTTGCCTGAATTGCATGGGTTTTCATTTTCTGGTTTGTAGAATACACTTTCTGTGGACCAAGAAGAAGGAGTGAAGCACAGCAGAAGAAAATAATTTTAGAATACAATTTTATTCCTCAGAAATCAATGAAATATCAAAATATGTCTGCATTATCTCAAAAACTCAGGAATCCTGAAAAATGTGTTCAGAATATATTGGGATACAAAATATCTTCCTGCCTGGTTTTGTACTGGAGCACTAGTGGACAGTGAAGGGGAGGCCAGCTGGTTGAGGAGAAAGGTTTCAGCCCAGATGTGAATCAGACTGGGAAAGAATTTAAATTTGCACTTCCTCCTTCTCAAGTCAACTTTCTTCCTAGTTCAGAATCCTTCTCAGGAAAGGATTATTGGAAACCACAAAGGTTTTGAAAAATGTTTAATTTTTGCGTGTCTTGGCAGAAAAACAGGTATCAGGAGTATGCAAGGCACAGCAAACATGCTTGCCTAACCTGCTTCCAGTCCACCAGCAGCTCACAGCACACCCCTTAACTGCAAGAAGCAACACAGCTGTTTGCATTTCTCATTCCAGTAATCCAAGTAATTATAATAGTCTCTCTCCAAAATGATATGACTTTAAGTCCCGTTTAAGAAAAGTAAGCAATCTAAAATCAGCATTCAGTAAACCAGAAAACAGAGAGAAAACAAGAAGTTCATGTCCATCCTTTCAGAAGAAGCCAATGTGTAATTGTTCAAGGTTTTGCTGAATGTCAGGAATGAAAGATTAGCAAGCAGTGAGATTATCAGTGTTAGCGGGAGGAATTCATGCAAACACAGCAAGGCCAAGAACAGCTAAAAACCTGGCCTGAAAGATAGCAAATGTGCTTCTCTGCAGAACAGTGCTAAATAATGACTGTGAAGAAAGGAGCCAAATGAGGAACAGAAAAGCAAGCACTGCAGAAAAGCAAGGAAATGGAAAGAGGGCACTCAGAGACAGAAGTCTGCTGTGCTGCTGTGCTGCAGGAATCAGCCCCAGCTCCTCTGTGTGCTGCACACCTGGCTGGCTGACACAGCCCAGGACCCACCTGGGAGGTCCATGGCAAAATCTGCCCAGGGAGGTGGGTGAACTGGGCAGCTAGGGGTGGATTTTCATACTTTCCCTGTAGCTGAACTTGGAAAATGGAGTGATATATGTGGAGTAGATAGGAAGATGCCATCAGAGAACACCCTAAGAATTTCCCCAGGCCTAAAAACTGTGTCACAACCCCTTAATGATGATTAGTTAGATGAGTCTCAGGTAATCAGAGACTTCCTAGCAGTAAAGTGATTCCTGGGACTGAAAGTCACTGTACAAAATTTACTAAAGTGTCTCATATCAATAAACTGACAAATGCAAACAAAATAATTCTTTAATATCATTCCATTAAGGAAAAGACATGGTTTGAATTATGATCACACTGCCTTCAGGCATTTTCTGAATGTTTCTAGTCTGCTAAACTCATTAGAAAATTCACACTGTCAAATATTTGAATAAAAATATAATGAGGATAAAGAGATAAACACTGTCTTTTCAAAAAAGTCACAACTAGTTTCCTCTAAACTTTACAGAAGTGTTTTAGATAAGATATACATAAAACAATAATGAAATTATTATTGTTGAAAATTCTAATGTAGCTAACAGGTAACATGATTAATTATCTTCCTTCAGAGATTAGGGGCTCTTCTCTTAGGAGCAAAACTAAGCATGTTCACAAAATCAAGGCTTTTAGCTGATCCATAATGACACTCACAGAGATATTGTCCTTGATTTCAGAAGTGTTTACACTCAATACAGAACATAGACTGAAGCATTTAAGCTCAAACTGCATTTTCCTTGCAGGCTTTTAGTGAGTGACAGAAAGTATTGCTGTTTCAAAACACAGCAGCAATTCCCACATCCAATGTGTATCTGAAATCCATTAAGAAAATGACTTCACATGCAGGCAGGCCTGAACAAAGAGGCAAGGTTTGATGTCTCCACTGGCAACACTTTCAACAGTGCCCATGCCATTGGGGATGGCAAGGCCCTCTGATTTCAATATTCCAGTCCTATTGAAGGACAGCAGCATCTCAGACATTTCAAAGCACACGAAAGCTGGGTATTTTGGAAATTGATGTTTACTGCAGAAGCAGCCTGGCATATGCAGCTGAGCCAGCTCTAATCAACAGAAACCATTCCACAGACATGAGTGGGAGCTGGAACCTGCTCTGCTTGCCTTTTGCTTCAGACAGAGTTTGTGCTGTCCTGGCAGGAGGGATGCTAATGAGATCTTGGACTAGTCTTTTTCCAGCTTAGTTGAGCATGACAAGCTTGAAACATCTCCACTGAAAAAAACCCCAAACATCTCTACCCTTTCTGAAAGGCTACAGATTTTTAGGAAAACAACTGAAGAAAAAAATACAGAACTTCCATGCTAGTAATGCAAATTCAGAAAATACAAAGAAAGCAAGGAATGGGTGCTGTGTATCAAAACACAAAAAATGAAACACTCTTTAAAAGGAATATTTTTATATTGTTCAGCATTAGATGCCTTGATGAATGGTTAATCCCAATATGCTGATTCACAATTTCCCTCGCACCTTTCACAGCTTTGCCATTTATTTGGGCATCAATGTAAAAAAATTATAGTCATGAAATTTCACAGTTCCTTCAAAAATTATCTGCAGCCTCACTGCTCCTACAAAATACTTCCAATATAATCACACAGTCCTTCTATTTACTATTTGAGCTACATTAGTTTGTGAAGTCCATGAGATTTGAATAATACTCATCCAGTATATCAGTGGTTTCCACTGTGGCCAGTACAAGACTGAGCAAACACCTAACCTTGCAGTTAGAGATGATCTGTAAATCCAGGCTTATGTACACATTGTCCTGTTGCTTAAAACATAAAATCCCAACCACTGCCAATTCAAATAAAATCACCCTGCAAAAAACATAGAGATTCACATCAAATACTTGCATTGGAATTCTTTCTAGATCTCACCTTTAAACACTTACAACATGCTTTGTAGACATGTTGTCAGCTTCCGAGCAACTAAACCGTGTGCTGAAGTTTTCACTGGGAACTTAGGAAAAAGCCATCTTTCTCCACTTCTAGCATTATGGACTATTCAATAGCTTATGCTGAGTCCTGGATGGAAAAAACCTCCAAGGGAGGATTTTTACTAGAACATTCTGCCTTCTGCAAATTACTGTGGTATGATTGTAGTGCCTTTGTGCTTTTTTCTAACTGCTGGTAGTATTTTAAAAATGCCTATTGCTCTTGAGTCTAGAGCTGTATAAACAACAACAATAATAATTAATAACTTTTGCAATTATCTTCTGCCAAAAGAAATCCCAGCTTCAGCTTCAACTGGATACATTCATATGTCTTAAGTTGTTGTCTAGGGTTGCTATGCACTAACTGTTGGTATGTTCCATCCCAAAGGTGGCTCTTTGGGAAACTTTGAAGCTCTATAAATAGAAGATATTATTTATTATTATTGGGAGGGCACAGGAATGCAACAATTCAGCCTCAGGAGACAGAGACACTTAAGAACACTTGTTTCAGTATTGCATACATGAATATTTCACAATGTGAGGTAGAGAAAAACTCTACTGCCAAACATCTTGTTTGAGCAAGAAGGTGAGATCCAGTGGACAAAATCCATCACATCCACTGCTCACCTTTTACAAGTTTAAACTGATCTTGGCTCCTGTCCTCATCCCTGGAGGTTAGTAGACACCTCTGGGATGTCTGAAATGCCCTTCTTCCTATAAAGAAGAGTCACAGTCTCAGGACACCTGGCAAAGAAGAGAGGAAGCCTTTCTGAGTGGCTTAGCCCAGGCACCAAGCACTAAGACAGCTGGAGAGGTGGCAGGACTTTGACCCTAGCAAGGGACAGAAACCCAGCAATGACTGAGGTCCCCTGAGCAAGGAAACACAAATGAAATACACACCAGAGGAGATTTAAAGGGAGTAGGGATAATGAGAAAATCCCAAGAATTTAAGAAAAACAATAAAGGGAAAACTAGGAGCAGCAGCACCAGCAAAGTAATTATTTTTCCTCTAAAATTTGCAGGTCTGGTCCTATATCTGTATATTCATTGTGGATTTTCCAGCAGGAAATATGAGAAGATTAAGATTGCATAGGATCAAATCAAAGGCACCTAAACAAATTAAGTATTCTCCTCTAAGTGACTTCCTTCCAAGCTTACAAAGCAAACCATGCTGAGCTGTCACCCTGCTGGAGAAGGCCTGTGCACAGCCCTGTCGTGCCCATGGCATGCCCCACACCCTGACCAGCCTTTGCCCTAAGACCTGAGTGTCATTCCTGACCTCTGCAATGCATCAGGATTTCTGAGCTAGGCTGGAAAGAGAGGGAGGTGGTGGAACACTGGAACTGTTGGCAAATTTGAGCAAGATAGGGTGCCGCTCCTCACCAGCACCAAGTTCATATACACAGAGCAGTTTGTATTTAATTTCATAATCATTCAGGAAACAGCATTCCACCCAGAAAGTAGAACTAAAGAGACACATACCCAGCTGCCTGCATAGAGGAAATCTGCTGGTACCTGGGACCTCCTTCCCCTGCTGTGGCCAGGATGGTGTGAGATGGCCGGGCCACGGCGCCTGCAGTGAGCCAGGGGTGCTGAGTGCTGCTGGCAGTGATATCCCAGGGCTTGCCCCAGGCTGCCAGCACTCAGGGTGCTGCATCATGACCTCACAGCTCCCCCAAAGACAATCAGGTGCCTAAAGGGCCTTCTGGGCAGAGCCCCTGCTGCTGCCCGCAGTAACAAGCCAACACTACCTTTGTCTAAAGAGACAGGTGCTCTTTTTCAATGAGTCTTGAAGTCTGTTTCCTCTCACTGTGTATTTGACAGCCCCGTAAAAAGTGCGTGTGCTCAGCTCTCAGAGTGCTGAGAACAAGGATTGGAGGACAGAGGAGAGGGTAGCTGTGGCTTAACCCCACTTCAGCAGCTCTCTGCCTGGAAGCAGTGAGGGGAGTGAATGGTTTTAGTCCAACTCTTCTTCACTCAGTGAAAAATTCACCCTAACTTTACTTCATTCTTCTCCAGAAGAAGTCCAACAAAGGGTTAGGGTGATGCAACCTGCTTCTGCCCAGCCCCTGGCAAAAACCAAACACTCTTTTGCTTGTGCCAGGAGTCAGGGAGCTCAGGTATCAAGTGAAGGCTCATACAACAGCACTGGAGCTCATGGTCTTTGTGATGGAAGAAAATATTCTGCACTTCTCTACACTTCTACTCTCTGGACCTTCTTTAATCTACTCTTAAAACTGCTTTGAGGTGACAGCAATCACCACAGACTATTCAGAATGGATTTATATGGGGACACAACACTATTCTTGGTCCCTTTCCCAGTCTTCTGTGTGCCTTTCTAACTGCTGAACATGAAGCAGACATTTTGAGGCATGAGTGTAGCCCACCAGCATGGAGATACACATCCCAGAGCCAACACAGCAATACTGTGCTTGAGAAAAGCATTTTGGAAAATCCTGCTCCTTACAACTCTCTGCCAAGACAGCCTCTCCAGGCTGCCCCAGGAGTGTGTGCCAAGGTCTCAATAATTCCTGAGCCTGTGTGTAGAATACCCCATTCAGCTTAGCTTCTCCTTAACTGCTCCCATTCCTCATGCCTGATATTAATCCTAGCAACTACCCCTAACAAAACCCTGGTTTTCCCTCAATTTTTGCCTGTTATTGCCAAAACCCCACAGAGAGGGAGTCCTGAACTTGTACCCATTAATTACACTGTGCATTCAGTGTAAACTGTACCACTCATGCAGGATGGGTCCTAGAAGTGCCTAAACACTGGATAACAGAACAAGTCTGATGAGAAGAGGTACCTACAATCTAGGCTGGCACTGGTAAGTCAAGGCTTTATGCTACAATCACTACAAGGTGCAGTGTCAGCCTTTGATGATGCAGCTCAGAGATACAATTGAAATTGATGGGGCATTTCTAGGACCAAATCTTAGTTCTGGAAGTACTTGTAGAATTATGAAGATATGGTTTAGACTGCACTGAACTGATGTCATCCCACCAAATTCCTTTCTGTTGGCTGCTGCTGGGTGTTGGTTTACCCAGTTAAGATGGATGACATACAGTCATTTAAGGGCTGAAGTGCCTCCTTACCAAGTGGATTTTGCAGTGTGTGCTGTACTGTGTGGTGCAGAGATCTCAGCCTGGCACCTAGCACCCTGACTGGGCACTGGGAGGGATCCCAAGCACACCAGTGCCTGCAGTGTTGTTCAGGGGGAATTGTGCTCTGTCCCAGGGGTTGCAGCAGCTCAGGTGTGGTGTTCACAGGTGTCTGCACTACAGAGACACAATACTGACAGCTGGAGTCCCACAGGCTTGACAGACCTAAGCCTACATACATATCATAGCAAGACACCTGGGAAAACCTGCTAGAAGTTCTTGTGTATCTGTCATGTTGTTAATCATTTTATCCCAAGCATGATCTCTTTGCCTTGAAGTCAGAAATGCCTTCCATTGTGGAGTTAATTCACAGTCTTAACAACATTAGAAAGCAGGTTTTTGTGGTCAAATACATTGCCACATTAATAACTTCAGAATATTACATGAAGCACAAAAAGAAAAGAAGTGAATAAATTAACAGAAGAAGCCTGCATGGCTCACTAGAGAATTAAAGTGCCATTTTATTACACACACCTCAGAGTTAAAGTTTTAATTTTCTTTTAAAAGATCGCAATATATAATTTTCATCCTCCATGTTCAAAAAATACTTAGAGAGGATGATTTGTTATTTTTTTGTAATCCACAGGACAAATAAAGTGATGCTGACCAAATTCCTGCAATTTCCCAGTGATAACAGAATTGTTATTATTTTTTGTATTCATTATTGCTCTAATAAGGAACTTTTCTCCAAGGATCCTGATGTTCTTTAAATACAAATGAATGAGCCTTTCCCAATCCCCTGTGAACTGTTCTGTGGTCTTGTTTTACAAACAGATTAAAAAGGAGGACACTGAGGCAGAGAGGTGTTACTGGCCTTATTTCCACAGGAACTGACTTTGAAACAGTTCCTAGCTAGTGGTTTGGCTCAGCTCAAAGCTCTAGCTCTAAGTTGGAGGCAGCTCCAAGAATTATCCCCAGTCCCCTGCCTGGGACAAGCCTCCTTGTCCAGATGTATGGCTGCATACATTCATACAGTACAAGCACAGTAAGCACTGCCACTTGTGGCTTTCACTTGCTCTGCTGAGCCGGCACTGAGGAGCTTTTAAAAGTGGAAAGGCATTCAGAGGCATCTTTTTCTTTTACAAGCTGCAGACATCTGCCTCTTAGTGAAGAAGGTCATCAACCAGGCACAGAGATCTCTGTGAATATCACTGCAGCAGTTTCCAAATGGCTCCTCCTGCAGCAGCTCTCCCCATGCCTTATATTGCAGACCAGCGGAGTTATATTTGGAGACAGATATGGGGATTATGTTCCCAAGAGCCTCTGATGGAGTAAGTTCAGAGTATGTTGTCATGATGGACGTGCACACATGTGCCCTAGCAGAGTAGAGGTCAGCCATCATTCATGAATATGTGGAGACCACTTACAGTCCAGTTACAGCATATGCTAGTAACACGTGTTCCCCACACACCCTGTTTTCTCCCCAGTAAGCTGTTATATTTTTAATGTCTCCATTAGCTTTTGGAACAACTGACAGCTTTAAGCTTTTCCCTGCAATGAGCTCCAATGTGGAAACATCATGCAGCTTTCAATCACATGCCAAATGGCTAAAGATTTTAAGAGGAGATTCCAGTACCAGAATAGGAAGCCTGCCTAGTCAACCCTACACCTTTAATATAATTATTATTTATTCATTACCAACCACAAATGCACCTGGTTCCTGCAGTGCTATTTGTCCTCAGAAATGCCCTTGCTGAAATTGCAGGTGAGTGTCTGGCAATTCTCTCTTTCAGTGTGCCTGTACCTAAGACAAGGTTGCTGGCCCTCATACTTCTATGAGGAGACAAGAGATACAGCATTTGATGCAGCAACACCAACTTATGCCTGAAACATATCAATTTTTACATTTATTTCAGCACAAGAAATGGTTCTTTCAATTAAAGGGAGAAAAGTGCCATTACATGGTTTCTACATAAGGCTGTCAGACCTCAGTCCCCCCAAAACCATGAGTTACATTCACAGCTGCTAAAGAAAAATCTGTGAAGCTGGCTGGTGTTGCAAAGATTCAAAGTGCCAAGCAAACAGAAATACTATAAAGCATCTGCTCTCTTGAAGTTTTGTGTCTTCAAGAGATGCTGTCAGCCCCACCAGCAATGAAAGACATGCTGGGTATGAGATAAAATGATGTTTCTCTAGGTGCCATGTGATTTGGTCTGGGAGCAGTAAATTAACCAAGGCTCTCCATTTAAACATCACTGAAAAATAAACATCTTGCCAACAAAAGTTGGCTCTGTTTTAGGGGAAATGTTCAGATATGGAGAGGCATGAAGCTGTCCCCTCTCAGGTGGTTCAGGTTTTGCAGATATAGGACAAGGAATAGGACAAGGAAAGAGGTAAAATTGCACTTCTCTCACTGAAGGAAGTACACTTTGAACAGCAAATTTAATTCAATTTAGGAAACTATTCCATTAAAGCAGATCCATCCCTTGGTATGATCACTAAAATCAATCACAACTTGATTTTAGTTTTACAGCAGTATGTTGACTAAGGGGCTCCTGGCTGAAGAAAGAGCAGAGCAGGTCACTGAAGCTGCAGTTACACAGCTGTGCTGATTGCTGCCAAGCCAGTGGGAGTGTTAGTGCCCAGCAGTTTTCTGGCTTAACCTTAATTCCCCATCTCCCCTCTCTGGGTCTTGCTGGCCTCTTTGCCCCAGGTATGACTCTGAAGAAACAGAACAGGCTGAAAGTCCTCCTGATAAGAACTTAAACTAAACTTTGTCTTTTTGGTGGAACTGAGTTAGGAAGGAGCCATACATAATTATGTTGGCAGCCCAGGGAAGACAATAAGCCCCTGGAAAACAAGTAAAGGGAGATATTTGTGTGGTAAGCTGTTTTTGGCTGACAGTGATAAGAGATGTTACCAATTTTGATCTTAAATAACAGTAGCATTTAGAGTAAGAAATGCATTTACACTGCTCATTTTCATGCTGTGGTATTGTCAACAAAACACTGAAGGCAACTCTGGTGACATGAAACCTCAGGGAAGTTATCTCTCTGTTGCTGCTATGTTTCTTTCTTGATGGTGTCCTTCCCAACATGGGCACAGCCCAGCCAGGAGCTGTGCTCCCTGTATCCTCCATGATGCCACACATTCCTGTGGGTTGTATAACCCTGTCACACTGTCAGAATATGATTCTGATAGTGCTTTCAGTTCATGTGAAGCTTATCTCCACTTTTTGCACATGAGCAAGGAGATAGCATCCTGCATTTCCCTGGCTGTTCTTCTACCCCGTTTACTCTCATGATTTCTGAAGGGATAACACATCCTCTTGTTTTTTTCCCACGTGGGAGCAAACAAGTTAGTTATCTACAAGTTTTCAGCATGAGCACTTTGGACAAACACCTGTCAGCTGCTGACAATGTGCTTTTGTAGGTTACCCTTCACCTTTACATTCCCATTCAACGAATGAATGACAAATATGAGGTAAACCAGCACAAGAGCATTAGTGAACAGCTCACTGATATGAATCTTCAAGAAACTGCTGCTGCAGAGAAATGTTCTGGCAAAAAATTCCACACAACAAAGTTGTTCCCCTGTGAGATCACAGAAGTTAAGAAAATGGACCATGAAGCCCATCAGTCAGGACACCCACACACTAAAAGTCTCTATTCAGGCAGCTAGGAAGGCAGAAAAAGCAATGGTATTTAAACACAGATAGATTGAGGTGGAGATTTTTATTTTTGCAATACTACACAGCTGGAGAAACCCTGGGGCCACTGAGTGACATCCTGACCCTTGGTACCCAACCTCTCTCTTGGATAATTCTCCCAACACCAGCAGCAGCCAAAGACCTTGATGACATAACTACTTTCCTGCATTTATTGAATTGCTTTAGTTTTCAAGCAAATCTACAGTTCCATAAATGCTTGATTTAAGGATAGAATTGTGAGTTTAGCTCCCATGTGGCTTGATGACTTCCTAAAGGAAAGCTCCCTGTGAGGACAGCCCTCTTGGAGAAGGGGCAGGTTGGGGTCATGCAGGAGGAAACACAGCCTACATCAGGGCCCCAGAGCAGGCACCCCCAGCTCTCCACTGCATGGCTCATGGGGAGGGTGCTCTGCAATCAAGTCACTTGTTGCTCTCTTGAACTTAGACCCTGCAGGCAATGACAAAGCAAGCAATCACCCAGCACTTCTTTATCTTCATGGGCACACTCCAAAGTCCTGTTTTCAAAAACAATATGAGTGCTTATGAGAGTAAGTCCCAATGAAAATTACTTTTTGCAAGCAGTATGAAATCTCTTTTGCACTTTCACAGTTGTACTATGAAAGTACAAAAGAGATTTGGTACAGTTACTAAAGAATTTAGTACAAAACTGTACAGTTTGCACTTTCTTGACCTCTCTTGTGCAGTATAGCTGGCAAATCCTTTTATCCAGCTGATGACAGCCTCTCTGCAGAGCACAGCTCTTCAGACTCCTAGAAAACATCCATTTCTAAACAGGACAAAGACAAAACTGATTGTATCAGGCGAGCAACTGACCAGCTCCAAGGAGGAATTTATGCAAGAAACTCTGGAGCTTTCTTGCTATCAACTTTTCCATTATTTCTATGGCTTAGAAAGAAGAAGGTGCTGGAAAGATTCCACATCAGCCCACCAGAGTGTCTTGTCTTCTCTAGCATGCTTCAACAGTGTCTTGTCTTCTCTAGCATGCTTCAACAGGAAAATACCCAGATTATCTACAATCCAATTTATTTCAGCCTCCACAAGTCACAGTGAGACCAGGAGGTGAAACACTCCAGAGGGTAACAAAAGGACTCTCCTCTCCTCCAATCTTCCCTATTGGGGATTTCAGAGGGAAAAGTGAGATGCACCTAGTCCATTGTGATAGGAGAAGTCTTCGAGGTGTGCAGTCTTCAGACCTACACTGGGAAGGGCAGGGTGTGCCCTTCTCCTGAGGGGAAAATAAAGAGAGAAGGCAGGCATTTTTGCTGAAGATTGATAGGTTAGACATTTCTGCTCTATTACTATGGAGTTCAAGAGGGATTTTATGTATGCTTAGAGGAATTAACAAATCTTTGTAAATGCTGATAGACTGTAAATAAATAAATGAAGTATTACTCATCACTTCTATCAAACTCTAGGAGAAATCTATCTTTGTATTATTTGGATAAGGCTCTGTCATTTGTTTAGCCTTGCCATTTTTAGAAATTATTAGAGTTTTATAGCAGGTCTGAAATTCTATGCCAGTGAGACTGTGATTTTAATGCATATTAATGGCAGAAATGGGGGAGAGGAAAGGAAGTTGGTGTGATTCCCTTATAGAGTACAATACTAAATAAGAAGATTCCAGCTGTGCAACAGGAAAGTTAAAATGGTTTGTTTGGATCATTAATATTGCAATGAAAACTAATTAAACCTAGAGCTACAAAGAGGAGCTCATTTGAGATTTGAATAGAGGCAGCATAACACTCAGCAGCCTCCAGTTTTAGCAGTTCCTTTTATCACACCAAGTGGGATAGCAAGGGTTCACTGAAGAGACAAGGATAGTCTGAAGAGCCAAGGGGATATGGGTGCCCAGTCCAGGGGATGTAACTGCAGGAGGTACTGACTGCTACAGGGCTTCTTTGGGAAATGCTGCACGAGCTCTGTAGCTCTGTAGAGTGAGCCAAGTCCTTTTACTGGCTCTCTGCTCAGACTAACATTGCAGCTATGCTATACCTCTATCCCCTTGTCTGACCTGACATCTGAAACTTCATCTAAAATTTCCTCAGCCTAAGAGCCCTGAAATATGCTTTACAAAAGATACCTACTTGTTCAGCATCGGTCTCTACATGCTCAGCCCCAGACATAGTCTGTAGTTCAAGTGTGACCCTCAGTTTAGCATCTCCTTTCTCCTTTAACATGTCATGCCACTTTTGCTGTAGCCAAAGGTGTCCCTGCCCCTGTTCTGTGGCCATCAGCATCCTCCTACAGCTGTTTAAATCATCTCACTTCTGAACTGCCATTCCCTCCCTCCCCCATGGCCTCCCTACATCCCTACCCCCCCAAACCCTGCTCCCAGCTTCACACAGAAGCCAGGGACTATGCCAACTTCTCCCATGGACATTTGTCTCAGAAGTGAATAATGATCACACTGGGCTCCCCTAAGTCTTGCATCCTTGCAACTTCAAGTGAATACTGAAGTCCCAACTAAGCTGTTAATTATCCATGGTAAGTGCTGGTATCAGTGCTTGTATTTCACTTCAGTAGAGGCTGCCAAGGTGAAGGAATGACCTCGTAATGCTGAGCTAAAAGGACTTCATGGGGGAGAGTCCTGAAAGACGAAAGATACTTTGTAATTTTACTCATGTTGTCTAAATGTTGCTGGGTTGGGGACTTGAGAAATCTAGAAATCCTTCAGTCATAGAGAAAACAGAATAAGATACTAAAGCAGCGACACACTTAACTGTACACATGTAACTCAGACTAGAATTTCTCCTACATGATTTAGACAACTGAATGCCAAAGGAACATGATAGGTGAGGCACTGGAAATGGTGAGGCACTGGAAATGGTGAGGCACTGGAATTGGTGAGGCACTGGAAGAAGTTGCCCTGAGAAGCTGAGGATACCCCACCCCTGCAAGTGTTCAGGGTCGGGCTGGATGGGGCTCTGAGGAACATGGTCTAGTGAAAGGTACCCCTGCCCATGGCAGAGAGGTTGAAACTAGATGATCTCAAAGGTTTTTTTCAACCCAAACCATTCTATGGTGCTACCAAATTAACCCTTGCCTCCCTTAATCACAGTGTCAGACCATGTGAACATGTGGATCACTGAAAATTCTTCCATTTTCAAGTCAGAAATTTCCCACCACCGTAGCAGATGCTGACTCAGGTTTTTATTAGTTTTGTCCATCTCTGGGCATCAGGGAAATAAATTTGGAACAAAACCTTTTGCTGCATCTGCATTCACTGCTAGATGATAGTACAGCAAAAGCTCAAAAAAGGAGAAAACAGACAATTAATACTAAAGATCCCAAGGGATGAGAATGGATCCAAGCAATTCAAGAAGACATCAATTCCAGCCCAGCCTGCATTTCCAGGCAAGTGTTATCAAGACATGACTTCCTTAGATAGCCAAGTAAAAGAAAAACATGGAAAAATGCTGTAAAAGTAAAAATTAAGCACTAGACATGAAAAATGTCCAGAGGCATTGGACATGCCTTGATATTGGAAATGTCTAGGCAGAAGCCAGAGCTGTGAGCTATAGGCAGAAACAGCCCCACAGGCTGCAGGAGTGGCACCTCTGCAAAGGCCATTCTCCCTGGCATCCCAGCAGTGGACAGTGGCATTTAAGAATACTCATCACCAGAAGGGGATAGTTTTGATTTTTGCAGCCAAAACATGGATGTGTAGATGTGATCTCTTCCTCACTCACCCTGCAAACCTTGCTTTGCTGAACCCATGAAGAGACTTGGTGTACATGGGCAGGCACAGGTGCCAGCAAGCCCACAGAGAGAATAAGAGAGAGGCAAAAGTGCACTTCAGATTTCCCTTGAACACAGGAGCCCCAACCTAAAATTAATCCATGTACACTGAACAGATTTACACAAACCCTGCAAAATTCACACCAAGTGATCAGAGGTAATGTTATGTGTACTGTTTCCACCTGAAATAGATGAGTTTGTAATGATGTCACTTGTGCCTCTTAATAGCAATCCTGAGAACCTACATTCCACTTTCTATTTTACCCTGCCTGATGTTCCCTCTCCACCAAAGCCCTCAACAGCATAGTTTTGGAATGACAAATATCTTCACAGGCTTGAGTGACTGCAGTAACCTCACATTCCCTTTCCTGGTGCAGCTTGCATATCACAAATTCACATCGTTTGATGTCAGCCCTTGAATACTTCACATGCTGGTTCTGCTGCTTCCCCCTATGGTGTCAACATCTTAAAGCAACCCCATGTTGCCCCTGACATGGTTCATCTGATATGCTTTAGACTGATAAACAGGGACAGTGACAAACAAAGGAGAAGGAAGTTAACAAACACGTTATGGCGAGGTCTTTATTTCTACAGAGCAATGAAGACCAAATTTACATAAGCTGCCATCAGTCATCACCTCACATTTGTTGTCCACCTCACATTTGTTGTCCACCTCACATTTGCTGTCCACCACATAAAGCTTTTAAGGATATCTTCAAATTACTCTAATTCACTAAGTGCTCTGTGTGAGGGGAACCAGGGGTGTAGGAGTCTGCAAAGCTCAACAGAGATGGAGAGTGCAGGGCAATGGCATCTACCAGACCTTGGGGTGCTGCAAGGATTCAGTGAGAAAGGCAGTCTTGTTTCAGATCCCTCCCATAAGATTAATTTGTGCTGTGATGTAGGCAGACATTAGTGCATAGTAAAAACTGAATGCCTTGGCTGTCATTTGATCAGGCATAGTGATGATTTTACTAGCAAAGTGTCTCTGCACTGAGAAGCTGTTTCTGCTAATTGCCTATCATTAACACTGCCTCCATAGGAAAGACTTCAGGCCTCATCCATCAGAAAGATAACATAGGTTAGATCCTGTAAGATTCTAAGATTCAAACTACCTTAAACCATAATATAGGTATTTAAATTCCTGTTGGAGGAGTTAAATCAGGTTTTTACATCCCTATATCTAAGGGCTTAAAGAAAGCAAGGAGGTAACATATTTAGCTCTCTTACTTCAGCTATCTAAATTTGAATTTTAGTGCCCTTCTTCCTTTGTCCATAAACATCTTTCCACTCACTTTAGCAGGCACAGCCCTACTATGCTGAGATGAGATTTTTGAAAGCCTCTGTCAGAGGCTGAAATCTTTCAGCTTTCCACAGCACAGTGCACATGAGCAAAAGGACTGTTTTCACAGGCAGATAATGCAATGTATTTGAGGGGAATCTGCATGGAAATCAATGCTGAATGGTTGCTTTATTTTAATTTGGTGTTTATAAAGATATCTAATGACTTTTAGCACTTTCTTGGTGTTAGTTGTAAAAGAAGAAAAACCATACAATTCTAATCCCAAAGAAGGGACTCAGCTTGTTTATGCCTATTATATTCCATTAAAGATGCAATGTTTGCTTTATCTCAAGAGAAGTCCTAGCTTCTTTAATGCCTTGTGTAAGTGCAAATACTAGTTAGCACCAAAAATGGGATGCAGCTAGGTCTAATATCATGCCACCAGTATTGCTCAGATTATAAAGAAAGTTGCAATTACTTTGAATAGGAACTGCATGGTTTGTTCAAGTAACTCTGCTCTATGTCTGGCTTCTGACAACAGGATTTCAAAAGTAAAGTGCAACATGTTTGTACATGCAAGGAATAATATAAATGTTCTGTAGGAGCCTGGTTGTCCACTATTCATTAGTCATAGCTGCCCTTGACTAGCAGTCTGACAGCAAAAGCTTCCCTATCACTAAAACACACACACCCACACCCAAAACCAGAAGCTGAACATTTCTACCCAGAAACTTACCAGGCTTTCTTGTGAATGTTACATGTCTCACATTTCATGCCGCAGCTTTTGATGGTTAAATTGACTAGCAAAAAAAAAAATCTAAAAAAAAAATATCTCTGGATGCATCGAATTTTTGCTGTGCCAGTGCAATGGATCATTCTGTTCCCCAGTTACAGCACATCATGAGAATGCAATTCAGTGGTGACCCAGCCAAGAGGGGATAACAGGGACATGAACTACCTGAATTACCACTCTCATGGAGCACTGATTCTACATTCTCAAAAAGGAACAACTGGTGTTTTTCAGGAGTTCATTCATTCCTCGTAAAGACGTTCAATCTTTCCACATTTACAGCATACTTTCTTGGAAGATTTATTTCGTTGAAAACCCTATTTTACACCTGGAACAGGAGAGACAAAAAAAGTTTCCTGTACTCCAATACCTATGTTTGTTAGTAGATAATTTAGAGGAAACTCACCATGGTTTCCCTTTAATAAAGTCCAACATGCTTATACAGAATACAGATGGACAGGAGATGCAAGAATATTGGATGGAAATCGGACATACTTTACCTTTTTATCTTGCTCTGAAATTTCCCAGCCACTGCATTTTGCTCCTCTACCACACACACCACCTTCAGGGAGTAAGCACCCAGCCATTTCAGAGGTTGCTTAGGAACTTTCTAAGTTATCATCATACACGTCAAAGGTATTTTAAGACACAGCTGAGTGTATCAGAATATGCAACAATGACAAAGCCAGGCTGCCTGGCATGTTTTGTTCATGCCGCATGAAATTCTACATAGGAAAAATTCCAGCAGTGCTGCCTCAGTAAAGGAACTTTATCAACAAACACCCCTCCAGTGACTGAGATAACCAGAGGACCAGACAATACCATCCAGTGAATACTGGAACCTTTCATTTAGGGTCACTCAGTCCAAAACCCACTGCTCAGAGAGCCAAACTCTCCCACAATGACTTCTTTCATGACCTTTGTGGGATCGTTTCTTCCTCCTGTAGCATCCCAGTTCCTCTGGCACTTTTACAAATGCTACAATGTCTCCACTGGGACTTACAGTGCTTCAGAGGATATACAACCTATGGAAGAACCTTTTCCTCCAGCTGCTCACTCAGATTTCAGCAATGAGACAAATAATGTAGAGACTACTTCAGCACTGTCTTTCCTGATGTACACAAGAGACTTGAGTACATGTCCCAAGGTCTTTTCTTTGCTTCTTTGCACCTCTCTGAGTTGGTAACAGGGCCAAGCCATAGTGTCTCTCAAGTAAAATCCAGAAAACACATTTTTAAAATGTACCAGCATTTCTGTAACATAACACATTCCTTTACACGGAAAAGAAAAGAGAGATGGAGGGAATAAAAAAGGAGCAAGACTGGAATGCTGAGTGGTTTCCCACAGTATTCCTTAATGCCAGGGGAGCAAAGCATTAAATAACTGGTGCAGGCGTGTTTCCCTTTGTTAACACACCCGACATCTGTGATTCTGCTGCTTGCTGAGATGTGGAATCCCTTCCAGTTGTCCCAGCAGCTCAGAGTCCTGACAGAGAGGGTGATGGAGAAAATAGCAAAGGAAGAGCAGCTGTGAGTTTTCAAGCATAGTTTCCATTTGTTCTGGATACCCATAGCAAAAGCACCTTGATTTTTTGGCAGCAGCCAGCCTGAACATGTTTTCTTCCAGGCAGCACATCCACACACACCAGGCTGCCTGAGGCTGTCTAATCACCCTTGGTATCCATCAAGCAACGTGCACAAAATCTTTCAATCTTTTTCCAAGGATCTTTTTTAATTAGACTCAAGATTTACTTGGCCACACTCTGAAAGCATATATTTGAGCCTAAGGACTGGATTTGTGTGATGATGAGTTCTCATCAAGAGCTGTTAATGAAACAAAGGAAATGACCCCTTGGATCAGACCAAGGGACTCTTTCACTCAGAGTCTCACTGAAGTGGCCAACACAGAGGATGCTGGAATCCTGTCAACAGGATGTTGACATGTGTCAGCCAGCAATGTTTGCATGGGTCAGTCTGTAACAGAATATTCTGCTCACCTGGGGTGTTTCTTTTTGATTTTTCGCTGTGGGACTGACATGCACCCCACTGCATTGGACTTACTACTTTATTTTCAAATAGAAAATTATCGAGAGAGCTTTTTAATATCTGTCTGTCTGTTTTGTCCTGCTGAAATTCTCCATTTCACAACATTTGTTTTTTTATTTTTTAAGAGAATCTCTTTTTTGAATTGACAACTAATCTGGTAGCCCATGCTATCATAAGCTGCTGCACTGGTCTTTGCTTCATGCATTTCCGTGCCATATGAGTCCATTTTTTGCCTATAGAATGAATTCCACAGAGAATCAAAGTTGGCCAGGACAGATTTCTTTTGAACCTTGGATGGAATAGAAGGAATGGCATTTTAGTGTGTCTCTAATTACAGTCACCATGACAGTTCATATGTGTAGCAATAAAAATAACCATAAACCTACCTAATCATTAAAGTAAAGCAAACAACTCCTCTCTGTATCATCATACACAGGTACTGGAGTTGCTAATAAACCAGGAGGAGCACTGAGGCACTGGAGTAGCATCTTTCCTATCTCCACAGTTTCTTAAACAACTTTAGAGGCATATTTTTATTAAGTATATGAAAGGCAGATGATCTTAAACCTCAAAAAGAGTCTGTATAATAATTGTGTGCTCTTCTAATGCTCTCCAAAGACCTATTCAGAGTCCATTCTGAAAGACAATAATATATCAAGAACTTCTGCAAACTTCCTCCTAATGAACACATGCCAATTTGAGACCAAGAATTCTGGCCTCGGAGGACAAAATAACCACTGCACTTAGTCTCTGGGTGTTTTGCTACTTTATTTCAGAGTGATTCAAAATCTAATTAAATTTCTAAACTCTAATGAAATTACAGAAGAAAAATCATTTAGGATTATATTATATACAATTACTCACAGCTGAAAATTACAGTTAGCCTCTTTCACCAAGACAGGGTCTCCTGAGAAATCCTTGTTATTCATATAACATATAAATCTGACATTACTCCCACTATTTACAGGTCGAAGGTAAAAGCAGAATTAATTAAACATATATATCCTGCCCAGTGGCTGGATGGTGAAGAGTAGAGGGAAGGCTGATAACGATGACGGTGCTTGAAGCCATATTTCCCAATTTGGTCAAGAATTAGAATAAAGCTATTACAAAGCAGGATTATATTAGGTCTGTCTTATTCTGGTCAGTGCTTTTTGGCACTGGAGGTATGCTGTGAACAAGAACAGTGACGTTTATGCAGTTGGCTGTGTGCAGTCACCTAGCCAAGCTCTTTGACACATTTGTGGAAAAGTAGCATTGGAATAAAGCAAACAGCTTTAGAGATTTCATCCAAATACTCAGATGTTTAGTTCCTTCTCTGAAAATACTGAAACTGATTGAGACTGCTGATTTGGGCCAGCAGAAGCAACAAAAACCAACTAAAGCAAAATAAAACAAAACCACTCCCAAATAACAAACCCAACCACCAAACCCTAAAACAAAACAAGAGAGCTGACATTCCTGTAATTACTTCTAAAAGAGGTTTTCCTAACTACTCCTAGAAGAGGAACCTTGAAGCATGGGATCATTTGCAGATGAAACAGGAGGTACAAAAACACTGGAGGTTTCTTACAAGGATCCTGATCTTTCCCATTAGGCTGGTGCAGATTTTTGTTTGCTCGGTTTTGGTGTTTCCAACTCTGATCCCATAGAGAACCAGGAGCAGAGAAAGAGCAAAAATGAACCACACACACACACACACACACACACACAGAGGGGTGTGTGCACACCAACATTACAGGTCAAACAGTAAGAAATACTTTCTATGACATCTGCCACAGTCAGTTGTACCAATGCTTCACACAGCAAAATAGGCCAGGGACATCAAGACATTTTTCTTAGGTGGAAGTAACTGCCTGGGAACTGTCTTGCAGTGGTTTAGCAGCCATAGTGAGCTGCCTCTCTACTTCTGAAAAAGCTGATTGTGAAAGGGAAATATTCAAATAAGTGCTCTGCTGAAAAATATTATGATAGCATTCAAGCTGAGGTCATAAGAAAGCTAGCAACACTGAAAGAGAATGCCTCAGAAAGTTCTTCTTATAAGACAGAAAATCCACTTGCTGATTTAGAAGATCTCAGTAGAAAGAAATTCACTGTGGTAGGATGTTTTTGAAATGTAAAAATAACTATTAGTCTTTAAAGATCTCTTAGAGAGCAAAACAGGCTGTGACTGTTAGCTGTCCACCTTCTCCACAAAACATTTTCAAGTCTGTTTATATATTGAACATAACCCCAAAAAAGGGAACTTCTGTTTGCAAATGTAACTACTCAGGATGTGACTGTAATTTCTCAATAATCATGTGACCTGCTTTAGCTTTTTTTTTTCAGACACTGCAGAAGAGCAAAATTCATGAACACTTGGGTGAAACCATTCTGTTGTCACAGCTTCATAATGACCTTACTAACAAGCTGGATATCAGCCCCAACAGCATTTCTTCTCTTATGTAAGTGATCTAACTTACTTGTTTTCCATTCTTTTTGAGGGCTTTTATTCCTGAGCTTGGTGGGCTTATTTATTCTCCAGCTTAACTGTATACATCTTGTGTAAAACTTTGTTTCTTTGTTAGAGAAAAAAACATTTGTTGAGCCAGAGGGGTATTTTGCTGAGTTTTCTAGCTCACCTTTCTTATTCTGGGTGCAGAGGGCTCAAGAAGACAAGGTGAAATTAAATGCCTGCAGCTTTGCAGATGAGATGTGCACCTGCTGAACACCTTGTTTAGCACTTTGTTTCCTTCTCCCTGTACAGGAAACAGTACTTCAGTAGAGTTTGAGGTAAAATTGACCTGTGTGCATGCTGACTGCAAGCTGCTTTTGGACTCTGCGACTCTCCCTTACTGGACTTTCACGGTCCTGACTCACCCTGCTTCTACTGCTCCCTGCTAGCCCAAAGCAGGGCTTTCTCACAAGCTGTTTCTTACTTCATTCTTACTCATGGCCACTTTGTGCAGGGAAGGAGCGGGGCTCATGGCGAGGAAGCCTCAGCAGGGGTGATCTGAAGGCTGGGACAGTGCGGTCTGGCGGGGAGGGGGGAGCTGGCCGCAGTTCCACGGGTTACTGCTGTTCGCTAAGGGGGCAAGCACCACCCTCTGGTGGCAAAAGCCTCAGCTTTTACCGAATGAGCTCCTCCCGTACTGCCCTGCTTCGTGCAGACATCCACAGAAAATCACCATCTACGCCTGGGGAATGGCAGCGGGCAGCTTGCCCCACCTGAGACCTGCAGGCCGGTGGTTCCAGCTTGCATCCCTGGAGATCCGCTCCTGCCTCACCTTCTGCAAAGCTGCCCACAGATCTACCGCAGCGCTCTGCCTGCCTCCGGGGCTCACAGATATTTGCTTCCTTTCCTATTTGCTGCCTCAGTTATAAATGGCACTGGGTTCCCGGCTGCTGCAATGCCACAGGACCCGCCATTATCTGTTGCAATGAGGAGAAACACGAGTTTTTGGAGGAAGGGAAAAAAGTCACGTGAAAGCAGGAGGTAATAAGCAAAGGGACTAAGGCAAGTGCTGTGTACTTAGATAGACGAGGCACACATTGCTGTTTATCACTGCAGGTTTTGGCTGGGAACGGTTTACAACTCCAAATCCGGTGGGGAAGTTGAGCTCTTCCTGCCGCCTGATTTTATGCCCAAATTGCATTCTGCACCATTTTCCCGGCTGAGCTGACCTCTGGGCAAGGCACCGTGTGAGGAGCAGAGCTGTGTCGCAGAGAGCACAGGCACGGCACTGTGACACAGGAGCTGCCCTCTGCTCGGCTCAGCTCGGGGTGCAGCGGGTCTGGGCAGGGCTGGGTGTGCCCAGAGAGCTGGGTGTTAACACCGAGAGCACAGACTAGAGGCTGCCAGCCCCGTGTGCTTATCTGCAGCTCCATCGCTTGCTCAGGAGCTGCACCTTGCAGCGGGTGACCGCAGCGGCAGCGGGCTGTGTTTGCAGCGGGAGCTTCCCCCGCTGGGTGCCTGGCTCCGGCACAGCTCACCCGGCACAGCTCACCCGGCACAGCTCACCCGGCACAGCTCACCGGGCACAGCTCATCCAGAGCTCACCGGGCACAGCTCATCCAGAGCTCACTGGGCACAGTTCATCCAGAGCTCACCCGGCACAGCTCACCCTGCACAGCTCACCCTGCACAGCTCACCCGGCACAGCTCACCCGGCACAGCTCACCCAGAGCTCACCCGGCACAGCTCACCCGGCACAGCTCACCCGGCACAGCTCACCCAGAGCTCACCCAGCACAGCTCACCCAGAGCTCACCCAGCACAGCTCACCCAGCACAGCTCACCCAGAGCTCACCCGGCACAGCTCACCCAGAGCTCACCCAGCACAGCTCACCCAGCACAGCTCACCCGGCACAGCTCACCCGGGCACAGCTCACCCAGCACAGCTCACCCAGCACAGCTCACCCGGCACAGCTCACCCGGCACAGCTCACCCAGCACAGCTCACCCGGCACAGCTCACCCGGCACAGCTCACCCAGAGCTCACCCGGCACAGCTCACCCAGAGCTCACCCAGCACAGCTCCCCCCGCAGGCTCCCGCAGCAGAGTCTCTTTCCTGCACTGCCCCCACCTGCAAGGCAGGACCCATCCAGCCTGCGGGCCCACCTGCAGGCTGTGCCCACTCACCAAGTGCTGCCCTGCGGCTGGAAGGGCAGCCCGGTGTCTCAGCAGGCTCCTGGAGCAGCCCGGGGGCACATGGCCATGGCTGTGCCCTGCCCCGGCCGGGCACACGGCAGGCAGCACCGCCACCTGCCTCCGGGAGCTCTGAAAAATGATCCGCCAGTCACCCAAGCGTGCGGATCAAATTCATCCGCTAGGCTCTTCCACACAGGAGCAAATGCTCTGCAAGTCCAGAGGGTTTATTCAAGATGTGAGTGTGGGTCTAAACTCGCTAGAGAGTCTGAAATCCAGCACTGGGACTAGAGCACTGCAGAGTTTAAGGCATCATTTCTAACCCTCCCAAATGTACATCCCCAATAGGTCTAAATTGCTGATAAGACCAAGATCAAACAGAAAAACGTGTATTTGAATTAGTTAATCCACCTATTTTCACCCAAGAAAAAACTGAAACAAACAGAATCACAGCCCAACACTGTCTTTGAAAGCAAACAGTATTTAAGCAGCATCCAGTAAATGATATTAAACCTTAATTAAAAGCATATTGAAAATATGAATTGAAGATATTTTCTTTAGTCTTGTGGGTTTTCAGGAATTTCCCTCCCTTTTTAAAAAGAAACTAATAATTTAATCTCAATATATTAAACTGACCTACATAAAATATTCCATGTAAAATATTATTTCTGCCATAAAACACATAATCTGTCACTGGTTTAATTCCATTAGAAAGCATACATTAAGGTCTATGTATTATGATCATTAGGATAATAAAAGTAATACAATATCACTTTTATTATGCTTGAATTTAAAACATTCTTCATACGAGCACAAAGAATAATTAAGGGGATGGAAGAAAGGTGTTTTTTTTAAATTTATAATGAAATAAAATCACAGATGAGAGCAAAGAGACTGGGTTTTAATATGGAAAAAAACAGAAGCTATGCTTTTTATACCCACTGTGTAGCCTTAGAGCTTTTTGTTCTCTTTAAATTTCCTTATCTTTATAACTTTGATTTTGGTCATTTAGTATAATCAGTATAAGCACAGGTTCTCTACCCCTTAAAACTCCTCTTCTGAGTGTCGTGGAGGTTTTAGAGAGAAAACATTTCTGCTTTTACAAAAGAAGTTTCCAGACATTTTCATTATGAAGAAAAGTTTGGCCAAAAAAAAAACAAACGAGGACTTTCAGCTCTGGGAATTATAGTTCCTAAAATATATTTGCCTTAAAATTTAAGATTTTTTTAAGCTCTTCTTCAGATTTTTGAAGCTTGGTTTGTAATTTATTAAAATTTGGGAATAGAAATGTGATTAAGACCAGGAAATAAAAACAAGTCTGTTGTAAGCCACCCGATATATCAGATTTTTTGACATAACCCTGGAATCCCCAGGGCCCACACTCAGTTCAGGAGTTTTAGCAGTCTGAAAAACAGATAAAAGATTATTTTTGTAAAGATACCAACATGTCTGGTTTTGGAATGTAAGGCCTATGTTTCAAGTTTAAAAGCAGTCGTGTTTCTAGCATTCATTGCACTGGATAACAAATTAAAGCACAGACCCCAAAACCTCAAGAAAATAAAATTATTTCTCCACAAAAAGTAGAGGGGAGGAGCTGGGACTTATGATGTTGGACACCTTAGCAGCAGGGGAACTAAGTGCATTTAAGACACTGAAATTCTACTTGGGTTTCAGCCAGCCAATACTCCCTTCCCAATTCCCTGCTGTGGTGGGAAATGCCAATGAAAAGATGATGTTGTGTGCAAAGCAGCTGTGTTCCCTCCAGGTGCCACATGTGCTGTGGCCCCAGCCAAAGAGCAGTGACTTTGTGTTCTGCCTGGAGCTTGTGCAGGAGACAGGAGTGTAGCAGCACACAGGTTTAGAATGCAGGAGTCACATCTGCCTTTGAAACCTGCCCATGGTCCAGCACCTCATGCAGCTACACCTCAGTGACATCATTTGGAGCTACTTGAAAAGGCTTTGGTGGAAATATCCTTGCACTGAAAAAACATTTGAGTGTATGTTTTTTACAATTTCCTGTAATAACCAAGCTACATTAAAACTAAACTTGACCTCTCATTTTTCTCATTTTTTTAAAAAAAATGTTGATTCTGTTTTCTTCCTAAAGTATGTTGGAATGAATTGTTTACTTCAAACCCACTTCATTCTGAGGGCCTGCACACTCTGAGCATCAGGCACTGTGGCTCAGTGGCTGTATGGAGAAGGGAAGAGCCAGGAGGTGTCCTTTTCATGAGCAGGGAACTTGGTGTAGAGTTCTCTGGAAAGGTTTGCTTCCAGCCCACAAAATTTGCTTGCAAGAGGAAAAGACTCGACTCTGCCAGCAATAAATCACATTCTGAAGACTGGAACTACAAGCAGGCTTTGGATTCATGTTTTCTTGAAAAGGGTGTTGGGCAATGCTGTATTCTCTCTTAGTAGCATGTTTTACTAGCTTTAGTGCATCTGTAGTCTTTTCCTTGATTAATAGCAGCTTCTCTTGTATAGAGCTCTCTGGCTTGCAGAGACAAAACCATGGAAACAGTGCTGAGGCAACATAAAAATTTGGAATTGTATTTTCTCTTCTGGTCAAAAACTGGCACATTTCTAGGATGCCCTCATTAACTTGACTGATAACATTTCACTTCTGCAGGAAGCCTCAGATTCTATCTTAAGATTTATTAGAATCAGCTTGGGAAAAGCCAGAAATGGCATTCTGCTCAATATCCTAACAGGCTAAAATATTTCCATTCCAGATTTTTGGAGAGCAAAGGTACATGCTTCTGGAAACCCAGAGGAGGAAATAGGTAAGTTCATGGTGGGATTTTCACTTTCAGACAAGAAGTTAGAGGCAAAATAACAAAACTGAATGTCCTTAGAAGATTTTGTATACTTTTTATGTGTAGAAGATAAGCATTGTGAGTTTGTAGTTGCCTAGTGCTGCAGAGTCCTGTCAGAGTGCTGACACTTTAAATTATGTGTATGAGGACAGGGCATGGGACTCAGATCCTGAACACAGGCACCCTCCTGCTTGACATACAACCCTTATGTACACACAGTACAATGCCAAATCACAACACATGGTTTGAAATTCTCCTTCTTCCCAGCAAAGACTTACAGAGGCAGAGGAGCTGGGCAAGGCAAGAGGTGAGGGACTGGGAGGTGGATATGTGAGTGTGCATATCTGGAAGCAGCAGTAACAGTTTGGAAGGATTGCAGATTGGCAAAGGAGTGTGGATGGGGGATTTTGTTTCTGGAGTAAAAGTAAAGTTCTGGCTCTAAAACTCAGCTGAGACCTGCACACACCAGAAGCTGCAGTTGTTCATTATCATAAAACACCCTTGAGCCTGTTAGCCACAGGTTCTTCATGGTATGCAGGGGTTTGAAAGAATAGACTCCTCTCAGCTACCTGCTCTGGCTCAGCATTTTTTATTTTTTTTAGGTGTGCATTTAAACTGAAACGCAAATAATGTATTTATTATTTTATGGTGTATACACACTGAGTTGTTTTCAATATTTGCAGATTATACATACGTTATTATAGGAGTTACTCTGGGAGCACTTCTAGCAATCGGTTTCGTAGCAGTAATAATCTGCATGATCAAAGCCAAAGTGATTGACAGTGTCTTTGGAGGTAAGAAAAAAAATACTCCTGATCCCTTTTCCATAGATCTAGCTCTCCTTATCTTCTGATACAGCAGATCAGAGCTTCAGTGTTAGCAATTGTGTATGTACAGCTCTGGTTGTCCTGTGAAGAACTAATTTAAAAGTGTCTGAATTGCTGGACTGCCTAGAACTGCAGATTCACATTTCACTACAACCCAGTCTACTCTTCAGCCTCAAAGTTGTTTCCCATGATACCCTGTGGATATGCTACAACCAAACTCAAACCAGACAAAGTATTAGCTAAGATACAGCTCTGAGAAAATTGTTGTAAGATATTCCAGCTGGAAGAATCAAGAAGGGCTTTAGGAAGGTTGCATGACACAACTCATACCAAAGAGTTTTGCCTCAGAAAGGATGGCTGTATCTTTAGCAGCTGTAACTGGCAGAGAGCTGTAACAATGTACTCCTAATTGCCTCCTCACAAGTTCTGTGGAGGCCTATCACCACTCTGTTCCTTGATTCTCAACTAACCACATTTTCTTCTTCTCACTTTAGAGTCAGGTGGCAAGATGGATAGAAGGTAAGAGTCATTGTGTTTTGTTATGCACAACTTCTAATTTCTCTCATTATTCATGCTGCTTCCCACGTTTGAATGATTGCACATAACACACATGGTAAGGCCTCTAGAGGGCTGGGATATCGAGTGAATCTGCATGGAAAAAGGCATTTTCTCCTAACAGCATTTTAACATTTCAGAAATACCCTGCAGACTGAGATTCTTTTTAGAATGAAAATCCTTCAAACACTTGTGATGAAGCTTGGGTTTTTTGGTTTGTTTGTACTATGTATAATAACAGCAAACTCTGGGTAAATGGCTTCACCTAAGGTTACTGTGTCTGCATCTCAGTTCTGAAAACTCCCTTCGCTGTGGGCTCTTACACATCAGTCATGCAGTGATCATTCCTGCTGGAAGGGGTGCCTCCTTGCCCTTCACTCTCCTCCCCCTTACCCAGAAACAGTAAGGCCATTTTAGGGTTTAAGGACCTGACCAGTTCACCAGCAGGAGGGCAGTGCCAGCCTTCTTAGGCAATGGCCATGCTGCATCTCCCCCAAGGACAGGCAATGGGGAAGGGATGTACAGGAGCAGACTCTGGACTGCAAGTTGTCTGTTGGTTCATGGTAACCTAAAGATGTGGACACTTTTTTTTGTGTCCCTTTGAGACATTTTATAAGTGACTAAAACCCCCCAAACATTATTTAACGAGCATTCTCATCAAGTGAAGACAACAGCTGTACTCGATGATCTCAGAAACGGCTTTTGGCCTCTCTCAGAGAGCTGGATAGAGAATGTCCCCACCACAGCCATTCATCATAAAGTGAGCACAGCATATGTAAACTCTGAATCAAAGACCAAAGCAAGGACAGCCTTTGCAGCAGCAGCTTCAATGTTTTGTGTGCCTGACAGAGAAGGGCCCCAGTCCTGAGGCACATGTTTTCCCAGGGAGACACCCCTTCAGTGGTAACTGGCACAGTATGTTTCCTTTCCAGTAACACACCATTCTCTGACAGTATTCTGGCAATTTCTATGTGTAACCTGCAATAGATTAGGACTATGATAAGGTCAGAAGAACAAACATAGAATACTTGGTAAACTTCATGGTGCTTTCAGGACTGTATAGACAGAGCAATGGATGGGAAAGTCATTAGAGAAAGAGCTAAGCTAGAACAGAAAAGCCAGAGCCCAGAGTCAAGAGAAAAGAGAATAAAGTGATGAGAGGGACAAAGACAGGAAGAAACACAGAAGGTAGAGGTAGATTTACTGCCTGGGTGAAATGCAGACAGGATGATCTATGAACTGTTCCACACTGGACTTCTCTAACTCTCTTTGCTGTTTATTATGTGTCATATTTTCCTACAGAGACAGTCTGAACATTTATTACATCATCCTCTGATCTTTCTAGGGGAAGTGATTGACTTTGTGGTGGCAGCAAAATTTAATGTCTTTAATGGTGACCTTACATTGACCTCTTTGATGTTTCCTTATCCCAGTCTACAGGCATTTGCTAAAAGGGAGAGTGAAATTTCCAGTTTCATGACAAAATTCTGGTCTTAAGGCTGGAAGTGTGGCACAGTATGCAAATGTTTTGCCTTAGAGCCACTGACACGTGAGAGAAACTCTAGTTCCACAATGTTTTAAGGCAAAACTATTTAAAGATGACACTTTTATGGCTAAGTAGAAAAAAACCTAGAAATCCACTTCTTAATCAGTGTACTTCTCAATTCTGCCGTGTTAGTCAGTAATCTACTAGCAAATCTTTGGTCTCATTCACTTCAGGGCATCTATGTATTACTCTCTGGTAGGTCACTGAGGGATTCTATAATGCTGGTAATAATCTGTGGAAACAGTATAGCCTTCTACTGAAAATACTACCAGAGCCATAGAAACATTTAAAGATGTCCCTAAAAAACTAATCCTTAGTAGGATGTCACCAGAGAGACATATGATAATTAGGTCTCAGTTGATTTTATCTACTTGCTTCAGTTCCCTAGGGAATTCTAATTCATGGGATTTTTAGACCAGTGGCTAGTCCTAGAAAACCCTCTAATAAAGTGAAGTCTGTTATCTGAAATCACCTGATTTATTCCAACCAACCATATAGCCATCCTGAATCTCTCAGGGAAAGGGGACTTGAAACCTTTGGTCTTAAGAGACACCATCCATTTAGGATTGGAGAGAAGAACTGGCAAATCTTCTGCAAACAGCTTCATTTTCTGCTTGACCAGGGATGATGATTAATGCTTGTTCAGGAAAAATATACTTAATCCAACTGATAAAACACTCAACCAAGTTCACCTTCAGCCAAATTTTGTTTTAAATTTTACATCATTATTCCTACAAATGCCACCAGCCACTAATATTTCCCTAGCTGGGAAATACTCTGAGTGGGCATCACCCAGAACTGTGCTTTCATAGCCAATGGAGTTGCTCAGCCTTGTACTACCTGAAGGTCTTGATGCAGATAATCATCCTCTGTGTCATAACCCCAGTTAGCTGCTACTGAGCCTAACTGACCCCTTCCAAGAACAGATTTTCACTAAAATCAGGAAATATTCAGATACGTCCCCCTTGATAATTTCCAAAATACTTAAAAATGTAAGTGTTTTGATACCCACATGACAGTGACAGCTCACTGTGAAATAATTAACAGAATTTACCACTTTATTCAGTCAGGTACAAAACATTAAGATTTAAACAATCAATTCACAATGGGTTGCCCTTAAACTCAATGGGATATTTACTAACACTTGAGAAGAAAAAGGCTTGAGGCAAGATTCTGTCAGCCAACAAAACAGCAATTGATATGTCAACTGACAATTATTTAACGTCCTCTTTTTTAATTAATAGCTCATGTCAGTATCAAATGCCATCTTGGTGTAAGCTTGGTAAATTATAATGCCTAAAAATTTCATGCAAGTTTAATGTATTCATAAAAATGTCTGGGCACATTTAATGCTGGCAATATTTTGAATTAACTACAGTGCATGTCAGCCAGATTTATTTTGACAGGAGACAAAGAAAGAGACATACAGAGACAAGAAGGGTGGAGAGACAGAAAATGTTTACTAAAAAGGAAAAGGTACATATTTTAGACCTGCCACAAATGAATCTGTTGTCAACACATCCTGGGCAACAGCACACACAAAATTCCCCGTGCCACTCACTGGGTTCTACAGGATTCCATGGAAATCATTCAGAACTCCATGGAAATCATTCTGAACTCCATGTAAATCATTCAGTAGAAAATCAGGTTTTAAATGCAATGCACAAATTCTTCTGATGTTTTATGGAAGAGAGGAGGAGCCTGGGAGGTGTTTGCCAAATGTTTTGGTGATTTTCTTTTCCTACCCAAAGCCTCATCTAAATATTCTCTTATATTTTCCCTCCTGACTTGTAAGGGACCAACTCCTCTCCCCTTTGCTAGACTGTGCTTGAGAAACACAAGATACTTTTGAGAATTGTAGCATTCTTTGGATGAATAGAGGAGTTCTGGGAATGTAATTGCACCTTGAAAGCCTCTAATATGTCCTAAAAATCTCTAAAAACAGTGCCACACATTGCATAGGAGGTGAAATCATCCACTTTGAAAATATAAACATCACAGATGGATGGCATGGAAAGGCTAGGCTTGGGCAATCATATGCAGGTTTCAATGTTGAGCTGCAGTTTCTTCCAACTCTCAATACTGTGGCAGCCTAAACATCTGAGCCAAGAGTCTTTTTCCTAGCATTTTGTCATGTTCAGATCTGTAGCCTGATAGGCAGGGACAGTGAACAAGATATGATCTAAAAATACCACATCCTTCAAACAGGTTTGAAGTCAGATAGAAAGACAAACATCTTGTTTTGGAGATGAGAAGAGTTCTTTCTAATCCAAATAGTCCAACTTGGTCTATAACACTGTGAATTGCAGAATGCATCATTTAACAAACAGGAAATCAAAAACATAGACATGAGTCCCATCACCTGCAAATGAGAGACACAGTCTGTCAGTCACCAGAGCCTGAGCCTACAAATAAACTCAAGATCTAGTTTTTAATGCTAGAGTGGGTACTTGAGAAAGCCACATGTAGGAATCCTTTGGAAAATGATCCCAAAATTTTCAAACCAAAATCCATAAGTAAATACAAATTGAAAAAAAAAATACTCTGGCCTCGTCTGAGAGTGTCATTGGAAGAGTTGTGCACAAGGGAAAAGGGTCAATATGGAGAGCACAGGTTTCCCAGGATGCTGGGCACTGAAATGCATTGCAGCCCCTCAGATAACTGTGCCAGCTATTCACAGGTAACACTCTAAGTTCAGCCCACAGCCTTGCAGCAAGTTGCCTGCATTTATCTTTACTCTCCTAAAACAACCCTATTTTTTCTTTTCCTCTGCCAGGAATATCCCTTTTAAACTATGCAGTCGGTTTCATCTTCTTGGATCTGTAGCAGACCAGTCATGTAGATTCAGCAGACTCCTTGACACCTCTGTGTGAATGGATTCTCTTAACATCACTCAATGACGCCCTAAGCTGTTCTTCCATTTGCCACTCTTAGTTTCCCAAGCAGACCTTCACAAGGTGTTTCATTCTGACAAGTAGGAAATTCTACACACAATTCAACCATCACATCAACAAGTTTTCAGAAGTTGTTAGTGGTTTACATATAAGGAAAAACAGTGAGCAACAACACTTAACCTCTCCAATGATCCAGATAAGCCTTGTGAAATCAGTCACAAATTATTCCTGTGAAGTCTGTTTTGAGTACAGAGCCTCTTTTCTCATGGCCACCATGGCCTAAAACCACTAGTGAGGAACTGTCAGGAGAATGGGAGTGGAAGACAAACTTGGAGGGCTCCAGTCCTCTTAGGCAGAACTGCATTTGCATTTCACTGAGTGGATACCACCTGCACAAGATGAGTCTGGCCCTGTTGATACACCAGAACAGGGCCAGTTCCTCTCTCAGCCCTGCAGGGATTCGTGGGTGGTCGATAGCTGAAGGCTGTAGTCATTCACTGCTTTAGGTTTCCTCAGCAGGCATCCTGGGAACTGAGTTTAATGGAAAATGTTGAAAGCTTCACAAAAGCCATAATAATGCATGCTATTGCAAATAAATTTAAGCACGAGTAGAGATGATCACCATGTGTGTGCAAATGTTAAAAAAATGGGCAAATAATCTCAGCAGAAATGGCTGTCTCACTCCTTCTACATATACATTTGCATAAACAAAATGTCAATACCCATTCTGTGTTGAGGCAATAGTCACCAGTGACTAGAGTAATAAACTGGTTTTTCTTCCTACTTCTGTCACTGCCCTGTCTAGCTGAACTTGTTCTTCTGAACAACCTTGGACAAGTCACTGGCTCAGGTTACCCTTTCCATAAAATGAAATTAATCTTTTTATCACACACTTCAAAATCAAGGACATTGAGCTTTGCACTATGCTGGGGACAGCAGGCTTTAAAAGCAGCAGTAAGACACTCTGTATGCTCTTAGCTCCCTTAGCACCATTGCTGGATTGAGGGCATACAGACACACACAGCCCCTGAAAGAGTTTTATATATATACTACACACATACGTGTGGCACAGACTGCTGGGGTGAGATTAATTCATTAAACCCGTTTCCAGGATACAGCATACCTCACTGATGCCAGCTACCAGCCTGATGGGCAGAGCCACACTTCTGGCTATTTTTTGCTCCTCTCTGGCCACCCTCCACATTCCCTGAGAGGGTACCTTGCCCAGGGCGCCTGTTCTCCTCTTGGATTTGGGGACTGCCTTTGGGGTTGACCTTTTCACAGCTGCCAAACAGGGAAGAACCCTTACTCCTTCCTACCCCTCTGCACACCTGTTTGAGGCTAGTCTTCAATAGCTCTGAATAATTTGATTGTAAGAGTTGGTGCCAAACCTGCTGAGTCAGGAGAATGCTTTCCTGGTAATACTCAGACACCTGTCAGAGGCAATTCCTTCCACAGCCATCGTGGTCGCTGCTGGCAAACTTGCTGGTGCAAATTATTCCAGCACTAAACAAGTAATTCTACCCTTCCCTAGAGCTGCTGCAACTCTGGATAAAAAAAAAAAAAAAAAAAAAAAAAAAAGAGAGAGAAATGTTTCTGGGAGAGTACCCTCTTCACCCCTGTCAACAGGCACCCAGGGTAACTCAAATATTAGATGCCACTGAGCCAAGAGCCTCCTGCTCCCTGGCAGCACCAGTCTGCCAAACAAACTGAATAGCTTTGTGTTGCCTAGGGCTTGTCAGAGGAGTGACAACATGGGATTAGCTAGGAATGAAAGCTGCTATGATAGCTAAAGGACAGCTTAAAACCAACACAAACCAAGGCCTCTTGATGCAAGAGACTGAAGAATGCCGCAGGTGTTAGTCAGACAAGAACAGCATCAAATTAGAGCTCCTGCATATTCCAGCTCACAGGTTTTCCTGTATCCCATTTAATTTCTGCATACAAGGTCACACAGAACTTATGGAAAAGGAATCACTGATTTCAGATCCTAGGAGCTTTTGTCAGTGACATCTCAGAAGATAAGATTATTTACAGATCCTTTTTTAAGACCATGTGTACAGTCTATCACATCATTTTATTTCAGTTCCCTGATCTCTTACTGTCCAAGAGTTCTGCCTTGAACAACCTGTACCAAGTATCAGCACTGCTGTTTTTTTTTTTTTTTTTCTCCTGTTTGCTGCTTATAATCATCCACTCTCCATATTCCCTGTGTACTTTACAGCCTGGTGTCAGAGAACAAATAGAAAGCTGAACGAAATCGATGAGTACCACAAAGTGATGCTGACTTCTGCCTCTAGGCTGCAAATGCTTGGGGATCCAGGTGTACTTCTCAGCAGTTCACAGAAGTTTATGGGCTTAAAGGCTTTCCATACAGATTTAAACGGGGTTTAAAGACACTTTGCAGAGGCTCACAGAGGCAATGGAAAATTTGTATGGTCTTCTAAAAGAAAAACACAGAAAACCACTGCCTGAAAAGTAATTAGGTTTGTGTGTGTTTCTGTGTATGCATTAAAACAACACCTGGCCCACTCCCAAGTCTTACTTACTACACAGACATTGAATTGCTTGTGCTGGCACAGGAGAGGTGGAAGCTGGGGATAAGAAGACTAACTAACCAGGCAGAAATGGACTTTTTAAAGTGTTTGTGAATGAGCTTCCATGACTCCCTGAGGAGACCAAAGCATGGGAGCAAAGGATGTCCCATCTCTAGAGAAAGGCCTGCTTCACTTCTACCCCTTCCCAGCACAGCTGTATATTCTGCTCAGGCAGTCACCCTTCTCTACTGCCTCAAGGACCTGGCCCTGCCAAAAATCAATGTGGTAGAACATAAAAATAATTTTCAGAGGTATCAGGTTGTTCAAGGACATCTGGCACAAGGGAAGTGGTAAAATATTATGAGTGAGGTGCCAGGGAAGGCTGGACTGTCCTGTCTTGCAGAAACTGGCACTGTCAACAATGGGACTGCCTGAGAGCATCAGCAAGATAGCCACTGTCTTGGGGTGACCTACTGATGGCATTGGACAACAAGGAGAAGAGCACTGGCCTCCCAGCCAGTCTCTTCTTTTCACTTTTTATATGCAGATAGTTGAGTTACTCAAGATTACCACTTAGGCAATCACTTAGAGCTGCCCTTCCTAGCAGTTCCCTGCCAGCTGCTTCTCCTGTGACACAGGCAGGAGAGCATCCCTGAACCTAATCCATTGCTGATTCACCTCTGTTAGCTCATATCACTTTGCACTGGCCTATTCTGTATTAATCTGTTGTTAGAAGTGGGAAAAATACTGGGTTTTTAACTGGCTAAAGATCCAGGTAGAAATTTGAGTAGCACTTCACAGGCTAAAGTCTGTTACTTTGTGTGAAGAAATTTTAGACAAGTTCATAAGCACAGCCTCTATCAAGTCCCTGATTATGTTTTGAATTGTCTCTCCTTTCTGGGAAAGAGCTGCCACAAACTGGAACAAGCTGAAAAATATTTGTGTTACCTCTTGGGCAATGTCAGAGCTGTGTCACTAGAAGAAATTCTTTGTGTCTGCAAAGTGCCAGACCAGCACAGGCAAGGGAGGGCTGAGACAAGGCCCTGGTACCTCCAGTGTGGTCACCAGTCTGCAGGCAAGCAGGCAGGTGCAGGTGAGCCTGTCCTTGCATTCCAGCAGACACCTTCCCTGGCTGCCCTGGAAGCTCCCAGGGGCTGGGAAAAGCAGGCAAATGGGAACTTGGCTGTGACTGTACTGCAGGACAGTGCAGGCACTGCTACCTTACAGAGCTGTGCTGACTCACCCCAGCCCCAAACCAGAGAAAGAAATAGGGAGGAAAAGGAGCAGAACAGAAAAAATGCCTCTGATTCCAGCCTATCTATGTCTCACCACATGGTCTCCCATGGACTGTATGCCCAGGTCAGACTGCAAAGATGAGAATCAGAATCTTACAGACACTAACAGGGCAGTGAATTTCACGTGAACAGGAAATTTTGGCAGAGCATTCTAAAAGACGTGAGTGACAAAATTTCTCTCAGAGAAGGAAGAAAAGGCAAATTATGTGAAGCATTGTTCCTACCCACCAAATCTCCTGTGACATCTTTCTTTAGCAAAGATGCCAGAAAATCTTAAGTATTACTGTAGGAAGGGGACCACGATGAAGTTCATTTCCCTGTGGAGTTGTGAGATTCAATACAAACAAATCGAGGGCTGCAAGACAAGAGATCGTGTTCCCGAGCACTGACACTAGATGGAGCAAAACTGAATAAAAGATTAAGAGCACTGAAGAAAAGATAAAAAAAGTTCCTGCATTTCCACAACTCTAACGTGCTGCTCATTTGAATTCTCATCTTTGATTATGGCTCTGAAAGTCACAATTAACAGCTCCCTCTCTACACTTTGCAGGTCAAACACGGGATCGAGCCAAAACAGGTATGTTCTGGGGGAAGGGGCGTGCTGGTGGCACAGGGAGGTGGAGTGACAGGACTGGGCAGACCAGAGTTGTAGAGGAACATCCACCTAGGGAAAGGTCACGCAGCAATAGAGGCTGTGGGGTTACCCTGTGCTCCTGCTGACAGCCCGGATCTGCTGGGCACTCTGCATGGGCTAGGGCAGTAAATATAAGTGTGCTGTCCCACAGCTGCCCAGTGGTTTATCTGGAATACCCTAGTGTAAGGCCCAGGCACACAGCACAGCTCCCCCACAGCAGCAGGCACTCAAAGTAATAAACTCCTGGGAAGATACACTTGCAAAAGAGATCCAGGAGCTGCTCAGCTGCTCCCCAGTCTGTGGCAAGGCAATTCTGGGAAGCACCCCAAATGACAACTGGGGTCTGCAATACCCCAGTGCCTGGGTATTGCAACACCCAGTGTCTGCAATACAGGGAGCACTGGGATGCTACCCAAAAATGCATGCCTTGCTGCCTTGCTGCCTACCTGGCAGTGACAAGGGCATCTGGGAGTCACCACAACAGCCACAAGCATGCATTTGTTCTGTTAATTCCCTTACAAAAAACAGATGTCTCCAAAGGGAGAAAGAAACTTTTTTTGTATAAGAAAAGTTAAGTGAAAGGAACTTTGGGAATGTAACTCCAACATCCCCATTAATAATTTTCTAGAATTCCTGTGATTTTTATCTGAGTATCTCCCAGCTCAGCTTTCACAAGGATGTTACCTGGGGTAATCCAGGTAAAACCAAAGGCAGAGAGTTATTGTTAACCTGTGATTTTTCTTTCTTTTCACAGATGACAGCAATGCAATAAGAAACCAAAGTACAAGAGATCAATAACCCTTTTGCAATCAACAGTTACCTGGTCTGAGGATCAATAGAAGTCTCTTGTGCACAGGCAGGGATCTTACCAATACCAATCCTTTTCTTTGTTCTTTAGTTGAAAGGCTGATTGATTGTTTACAGGAAAACCTTAAAGTGCAGCTAGCTTCAATCACCTGCACCCAAAAGGACCCTCAGCACGTATATGAAGGAAATGTATGAGGAAAATAAAATAGACGAGCTCTGTTCACTAAGAGATCCTCTTTAATCTGTGATAATTATACGATTGATTTCTAAAGTCAGTTAAATACCAGGTAATCAGAAAGGTGGCAATATAATTCAGCAGCAGAATTCATGGTCGCACCCATATTTCAAGATAAATAAATAATGATTTCAGCAACTTGGAAAATCATTCATTTGAGGTTAAAACAAAACAAAGCTTCTCATTTCAGGAAATACATATTTTGTGTTAGTAACGCAAAAAAAAATTTCATTAATTTAAAGTTTTATCTTTTTGAGATCTAGGATCTGATGTTTTTTGTAGGTGATAGTGATGATTTCAACCATTTAAAATTAAGAATTCCTTTATGAAATAACGTTTTTCATGTTCTGTTGACACTTCATGTCAACACTGTACAAACAAGCCAATCTGTTATTTCCAGAATTTCCCTATCCCTATTTTTTTAGTATAAAACTAAGTTCAATCAGAATTTGTGAATAATTTCAATTTCCCAGCATGTTCATTCTTGTTCTAGCCTTATATGTTCTGGTGGATTTGATTACATCAAAATTGCTCTGCTTGGCTCCAATTACAAGCTTCTTACATTGGGAGTGATGAGAAGAAAAATTAGAGTTTTGTTTCAGAACATTTAGAGTAGTTTAAATAATTTAAAATAATTTAAACCCAAGTTATTGTCTAAGCATCTTCCAACTTTTACCAAAGCTTTGAGTTGGTGGCTTTGGTCTCAGTTCAGAAAATAATGCTATAGGTTCTATTCTGTTTAATTTTCTTCTTTCAAGAATGCTGTATATAACATATTGTCATCACAAGGTGCAAGAAAACAGGAAGATTTTTGTATTTCAAGCCAGGCTTTTCTTTCAGCTTGTGAACACAGGGCAGCCAATGTCAGCTGAGAGAGCTTTGAGAACTCTTGGCCAGCATCCTCTGCTATTCCTACAGCTTCTCTCAGGAAACTCAGCAGAACTTCAAGGCTTGGGGGCCTCGGGTAGATGGCATGCCCGACTTAATTAAGTAATATCCCAGTATTTCACAGGCAATGCTTTATGTTGTAGCATTACAGGATGGCTGCAGGATGTTACACTATTTTATTGTAGCTTACCATTATCCACATCCAAAGACCACAACCTGTAAATAAACAGGATCTTCATAACCTTTTAACTCAAGCCAATGTTTATAGACATATGGGGTTTTTAAATCTCTCACCTTACATACATTCCTAATGTTCACTTTTATACCTGTTTCTGCTCTCAGTGTGGCAGATCATAATAGAGTTCTTTACAGCTTTCCACTAATATAAGAGATTTAATCCAACTGGAAAAAAAAAAAAAAGAAAAAAAAGAAAAAAGAAAAAGAAGAAGAAAAAAAAGAAAAAAGAAAAAAGAAAAAAGAAAAAGAAAAAGAAAAAGAAAAAGAAAAAGAAAAAGAAAAAGAAAAAGAAAAAGAAAAAGAAAAAGAAAAAGAAAAAGAAAAAGAAAAAAGCAATAGTAAGACTGAATTCCAACTTAGAAATTCTTTTATTAAGAAATATCACTCAGAAAAATCATGGACACCAGGGCTTCCTATCTAGTAATAAGCTTTCAGATCAGGCAGAGCTGATGTGCTGGGTCAGGGGCTTAGAGGAAACATGCTGTTAGAGCACAAGAGCAGATATATCAGAATTTTGTTTTTATAAAAATAAGCTACTGTACTACTTGTAACTATAACTAAAGGGATTTCAATATGGGCATTTTTTGACTTTCACAAAGCAGGTCATTTGTCAAATGTGCAAAGGAAACTGCATAGCAATTTTCCCACACATTTTGAACAACAAAATGTAAAATTTATTTTGAGAGATGAATGATATCTTGGAATACTTTCCCTGGTTTCCCAGGTGTCTGTTACCCATTTCAGTAACACTGCAGCTCATTAGCAGCATTTGCTAACAGATAAACCAGAGCAGTAATATGATACGTGTAAGTAATTGTGTGTACATGTGTAAGTGAATAAAGCATCTTGTAAGGTATCTGTTAATTGATTTGCTTCCTGTAGTATCATTTTAATTGAGACTTGGAACAGAAGTGAGAGCATGTGGTCAGGGAGGGAAGCTATCATCTTCCCTTATTTGTGTGAACAAATGTTTCAGTACACATCATTTCAGTACACTATGGGAAATAAAGCTGAAAATAAACAAGAAATGCTAAGTTACAAGCAGTGGAGGAGAAAGGCCTGGAGAATTAAGGCTGGTAATCTTGATCAGGCAAATGTGCTGGGGTGGTGAATACATTATGATTTCTCAAAACCTTTTGGTGAGTGCCTTGGCTCCCTGGGAATGGGAGGGGATGAGCAATACTGAGACAAGACAGCTGCCCACAAGGGACCCTCAGAACACTTCTTCTGCTGTCACTGAGAGCTTTGGGCACATTTACACGGGGCTCCAGTCTTTTGCCACCTCAGGGAGTTCCTACAACCAGCTTTACCAGCACCACTTGGAGCATCAGCAGCTCCTAAATTCAGGCCAAGCTGCGTAACAGTGCTTGGAAATAATCAGTGAAAGAAAAATAGATGGAAGAGGGAACATTTGGGAGGCATTCAGTCAGAAGACTGAACAAAAGACACGTTAGCTCCATGAATATTTGATCAGCCCAGGCAGTCAACATCCAGCACAAGAGGCACCTATCTGCACTTGCCTGTTTGCCTGTCCTGCAGAGGTTGTGCCTGTCCATGCTAAGCACCCCGTGTTCTCCTTGAGCTCACGGGCATTCCCCTGAATGGATAACAGTGGGGAGCTCTTCAGAGTCAGGGTTTGGCCACAAGCCCCAGCATGTCATGCTGGACATCAGTCCCTTCACAGCAGATGCCCACAACACAATGGTGCTTGTGAATGTAGTCATTCAGAAGAGCAGACAGTTGTAGGCACAAGAAGTGAGCTAAGAGGTGCGGGCACAGCATGCATTTCTAAAGAGATAACGACACGGCATTGCCTTTAATTACAATGCAAGTGCCACAGCAGCAGAGAGATCATTCACGTCAATTCCTTCTGTCAGCTGCATCAGTGCAAATCAAAACTAACTGCAGGAGTCACACAGCTTGGTGCAGCCCTTGTTCACATGATAATAAATCAGGCAAAAATCCACTGGACTCAGTACAGCTGCACGGGTAATAAAAACGTGCCTGTGGGTGGAGTCCTGGAAATCAGACCCCAGTGATATAAATCCACTCTGAGCAGTATGAGGAAGAGGAGAGTTTGATTCAGCTCCTCCCAAAAAGAAAGGATGGCAAATGTCAATAGTTAAAACATCTGCAATATGATTTTTTCTTGGCTTCTCTCATGCCTGTAAATCAAAACCCAGATAATTTTATTTAGGAATATTTTTTTTGTTTCTCACAGCTGCACTTAATCAAATCAAAAATATTATTAAAATTCTTTGATTCACCAAGCAAATATGGGAAAACACAAGCAAAGAAAGCACCTAACTAGCAGACCTGATAAAGAAAGGATGTTTATACTATATAAATAGGACCTATAGAGGCTTCAAACTTCTGAAAATTGCTCTCATTACACACAGGGAATATACAATAGTCAGCTTTGGTCTGACATAGGTCCATCTTCTCTGATAGCCTCTTCGCCACAGCAAACATCTGGATGAAGCCCAAGAGCATTGCAAGCATGTGCCAATAAATACTCTCCTAAAAGATCCTACTACCCTACAGCAAACTTCTGCTCAGTGTCACTAAGCCGAAATTGTTGAATTTATTTTCTGGTGTATCTTTCTTCCATCGTCAGAAGTGGTTAATTCCATAGATACTATATAGTTACACATAAAAAATCACAAAGGCCTTTGCCCTCCCTATCACTAAATCAGTGAATTTGTGCAAATTTTCATGCTAAGACATAATGAAAGCAATTCACATAGTTCTAAGAAGGCATGCTCACTCATAACACAGAGGGGAAATGAGACACAGAGCAGCCTAAGAGCTGCAGCAAAGGCCAGTGCAGGATCAGCAGAGCAAAGAACACAAACTTTTCCAAGCTCAACATGGGTGAGCTACCTAATAGACCATCATTCTTCTCTACTACTGCCTCCAACAAAAACGCTGCTTTTGGAATGGTTAGGTGTTAAGTATTTCACCTTCTTGAATGTATATGGCTTCAATTCTAGTATTTCTGGCTTTAATTCCCAGACAGACCTCAGCTTTCACTGACAGCTGCACCAAAGAGAGCCTCAGCAAAGTCAGTGACACTGCACTGGGTTGAACTCTGTGTGAGCTAATAACAAGCCCAAATGCATCATAAGCAAAGTGGCACAGTGCACACATTCTGTCTTCTGCACTCAGACAAAAAGTATGTCTTGTGTTTCCTGCCCCATGCCCCCTCCATGCCAGAATCCACAGGCTGCCTGCAGGATGCAGGTGGGTTCATTTGCACCCCTCACACCACTTTTGATGGGGATCTGTCCTGATGCAGACAATGCTCGAGGCCTTTCCTTTACAGATCAGATCCTATCCAGCACTATCAGAAATCTTCCTCACTCAATGAGCAATTAAAATAATCACCTTTAATCGTATTCTTCAATTACTCCACAGTACTGAGGGAGGACTTGGAGGGCTGGGACCAGATGCAAACATATTCTGTTGTGATTAAAACTGACTGAAATGCTCCAATGAATATAAACCACTGACTAGTCACCTGTTTTGGGAACAACCCCTGTATGTTTTAAGTATGTATGTTTGAGTTCATAGTTAAACTCATTAGAGTGACACCAGGGAAGCAACAGAAAGCTCTGCTGAGTGCCCAAGGGCTCCTGAAGGGACCCCTTCAAAGGGGCTGCTACCTTGGAATGCCTGCAAAACACAAAATAGCTACTCAGAAGAAAAGGGCATTGTGTACTCCTTCCTGTCAAAGGGATGCAGTGCCCAAAGTAGAGCTGGAATGGCTCTCAGATACCTCAGGGGGTCCTGGTGTGAGGAGATGACAGCATGTGTGTGGCATGGGACTGTGGACAGTGGTAGGTTCACAGGGACTTGGCTGGGGATGCCCAGGAAATTGCTTTTTCTTATAAGCAAACCGATGATAGAAAGGAGAACTAAAGATAAGAGAGAACTTAACTGATGTTGGGAAGGGGTAAAAAGTGATTGCAGAGGAAAAGGTAGAATATGTGAACTTATACTTGCCTCAAATCACTGTTTTAGCAATCAGAATAACAGCAAAAGCAGAGTAGTGCCAACAGTCCTTATTTAATTTTACACTATCTGATACTCTTCTTGAGACACTAAGTCTGCAAGTCTTATAGCTGTGGCAACACCCACTATAATTTTAAATATACCTTGTTTTTCAGCACATTAATAAATAATGCAGATCTAATTCATAACATTTTCCAAATAACGTTAATGGGACAATAACACAAAACTAGTTCCCATTACAGCATGATCTACACGTACAAGATGGTGAAAATGGAAAATTATTCTCAAACCCATGTGATGTAACATCAATATGACCAATAAACTTTTGATTCAGATCCAACACCTGCCAGGCTTTTCAAACAAGATGATAAAGCTGTGATGGGACCTTCTGTGTGAGTCATAAATGCCTTCCCACCATGACTAAAGGAAAATTAAAAATACATCTCATCTCGTTGATTATTCAGTAGAAACCATGCACTGACCTAAAAGCACGCGTTTTTTCAGGCATCCTTCCTGGGGAGGTGATGTTTTTGATCAGAATTGGGCTGAGGCTTTGAGTTTGTCAAGGAAAGGAGCAAAAGGGTGGCTGTGAGAGCAGCAAGGTTCACCTCCAGCAGCAGCAGCAGCAAAGAGACCACACAAGCATCACGGGGAATCCAGAAATGGTACCTAGCCCTAAACCAAGTAAGAGCTGCTAGTTCTCTGCTCCCAAGCCTTCCTACTATTATCTATTATCTTCTCCTGCATAATTTGTCATAATCTCTGACTCGTCAGGCCAATTAATCATGCTTCAGAAAAAATGAGATTTCTCACAAGGAGATTATCTGTCTCTGACAAACAAGGGATAATTCAATTAGCTTCCTTTTCTAAACATTTAGAAACTGGTTTTGGTAAATTAGTCCTTTTTGTAATTTAGCTATAATTTAGGAAGATTTAATATGTCATTAGGCACACTGAATTCTGTGTTAATATAACATTATGACTGAGATTTTAATTGCCCCAGAGTCAGGAACTGTATACATAAATGGCTTGATTCCCACATGGAAACAGCTGATAGGAAATACATAGGGCTCCACAGAAATTCTCCTTAAAATCCCTTCTTTTAGTTAAGCACATATTTAAAGGACTCTGGAGAATAGGAGGCTTTCTCTGACTTGGGTAAGAACTCCAAGAATTCAGTGTAAAAGACAAATATTCACATATTTATTTGCAGAATTTTTACACACTACAGAAATGTATGGATTTAACTTGGATTTAACCTTCTTCACAGTTCTCAAAGTTCCTGTTTCCCATCCTGCAATTTCCTTGGAAAATCCCAGTATCTAACAGTAGTACCCGACTGTGGCCTGTCTGATGAGAATTTCTTCTGTTTCATTCTGGAAACAGGCCTTTTAGTCCTTTTGGTCATTGCCAATTGGTACTAATGTAATGGCATTAAAGAAGTCAATGCAACAACATACTGAGTAAAAACCAGCATCTTTTGTGCTGGGGGAAAATCAAGACAAAATCAAAGCAATTGAGTTGTTAAAACTCAACCTCCTCAAAACTTATGCCTCTTAACATCCAAAGGAATTGGATGCTAAAAGGCATAAGTGGAGAAGCAGATTTTAAAGCAATGTTAACTGCTTTACTACAGCAGGGTCAGCCAGACTTTGCCTGAGCTGACAGTGAAGAGTCAGTCAAAGCAGCGTGATGCCCACACACTGCTGGCTGCAGCTGGGCCATACACGGACCCAGAGTTTCCTGACTGCTCTCTGGAACAACTGAGCTCAGGGTATTTATTTCCCAGTATACCTGCCCTCTCCTTTCAGAGCTCATGTTTGACTGTATGGATCCACCAAAAAGTGCTATGATTTGCAGAATCTCTTCTCTCAGAGCATTCTGGAGCTCAGGCGAAGGCAGCCTCCTCCCACCATTTGAATAGATTTGCCTATTTCTATCAGAACTTGATAAAAGAGCAGAAGCCTCCAAGACATTTGCATCCCAGCATGCTTCATGAAGGCAAGCATCTAGAAAAAGAGGACACAAAACCCTGTTTCAAGCTTTTTCCCAGACTGGGGTCCTCTCTAGATCTCTCTTTGCAGGTTACCTGTCACCTACTAAGATCCAAGGCCTTATTTAGCAAACATCAACCAAACACATAACCAAATCTGTTGGAAAGCCAACTTCATTAGTTCTATTTCTTTCTCTCAAAGACAAATCTGCTTACACTGGAAACACACATCTCTCAGCAGAAGTATTAGGAAAATGGCCACAATTACACCAAGGCAGTTCAGCCCATCAGACTGGCACATGCCAACTCTGTGGCAAACCACATAGATAAAAACACTAAGGTGGTTATCACAAACCTTTTTATCACAGCCTTTCTGATTCTCAGCTGGGATGACTGGTACCCATTTACAGCCAAGTTGACCAAGAAAAGCCTCAAAGCAGCACAATCTGATTTTCTACTTGTCTTGAAAACACTCATCCCTGTCATGACAAGGGAGCTTATATCTCTGTGGAAATGCCAAATCTTGTAAGAACTCTTTCATTTCGAGAAAAAACAAGAAATTTCCTCAATTTTATTTTAGGGTTAAGATACTGCAGGACTCATTAGATGCCATGCTGTTCACTAGTTTAAAGCCCTAAATTCATATTTGAAACAAACTGTATAAAAATGGAATTTCATGTGGTAATAGGAGACATGATTCTGGGCTCAGCTGTACACCAGCAAAGACTGGGAGTAATGTGATGGAATTAATGCAGGAAGGAGCAGTACAGACAGGAGACTTCAGCCCATGTATTTTTTTATTTAAAATATTCCTATACTTAACTACAGTTCCAAACTCAATGCTTATTACTGTTAAGGGATTTATTAGGCAAGGATTGCTCTGGACAAAGCCCAGCTGACCTCAGTGGGAATTTTGCCCAAGTAAACTTCCCATTGGAGTATGCAATACTATTTGTATGCTTACAATCATAAGCATTAGCAGAGGCCAGATCCACATTTGAAAACTGTTTCATTAGCTCTCAAAGGTACCATTACCAACAGAGGTGAAGCTTTAAAAATTATTGGGACAGATTCTCTCTGTGCCTTTTTGGCCTGCATGGTGTCCATTAACACTCTGCAAGCAGCTGAGATGAATTCACAGCCTGGGCTGCAGGGTGCATTAAACTCTTTTAATTTTCCTCCTCCACAATGCCCTCCACAATTGTGGGGTGTAAAAGTGAGGGATGGAAAGGCAAATGTCCTGGGGAAAACATGTTCACAGCATGTGTGCAGCTGTGCCTTTAAAAACTGCTGGTATGAGACGTGTAGAAGGAAATGCTCAGTTCAGTGCTGTTCCATGCAGAACAATGCTGACACATTCAGATATCACATTTACAGGCTGTCAGGCTCACAGACTTGGCGTTAGCTCAGGACAAAGTACAGTATTGGGGAGAATCAAACTATTCTGCAGGAAAGGATAATGGAGTGGATAAACTCCCTACTAGAGAAAAAAACCCTCAGAGAAGACCTGCACAGTTTCTACAGCTGCAGTGAATGCTATCAGAAGGATACTGGGCAGAATGTCAATTTATTTCTGATAAAAGTTGGTTCTCAGTCCCTTGAAGTTTTTATTAGTTTTCAATTAAGACAGCCAGAAGGCTCACAATGAAAATGGATTGCAGAACCTTAAGGAGGACTGTGTTCTGTGCAAAAATGGAACAAGATTGTTTTAATGCAGGGGGAATGGAAAGTATTAAAGGAGTTTGTAGCAGATCTAAGACTTGGGAGATGAACATTTTTTTTCTGGAGTGGGGAGGAAGGGGATTGGGGGAGCATGGTAGTCGACTAACCCTGATAGAAGCAGAGTTCACCACTGGCATGAAGAAACACATGCACAGGGAAGCCAGAGAGAGGATCATGAAAGACCCAGAAATAAACTCTGGCAAAACATCTGGAATCTGACAAGCAAAGGAAGTCACCCAGACTTAACTGAAGATTACAGAGTGCAGGCTGCTCTAATACTGTGCCCATGACAGCACCATAAGTAAAGAAATAAAGACAAGACCTGCTCATGGCATTCAGAGTACAAAACAACAGTATGTGACTTGGCACACAAACCAAAACCATGCCCAGAGGTTAAAACTATATTAGAGCCATAATTCTTGATGAGATGGCAAGGAAGACCTGGCAAGTTCAATGATGATGACACCAACACTGCTGCTTCTGGAGATGTCTGGACAGCATGGCTACAAAACATGATTTGGCTGCAGCTGTGGGCTGCTCAATAATATTCTAAGATTAATGAAGAACGAAAACCCTATAGCTGATCTTAACATTCTAAGTCTAGTCAAGAGAAGGAGTGACCAAAACAACTAAAAAAGGCTTCAGTGACACTTGGAAATTTGGGATGCTCTCAAAGAGGGCTGAGCAGTGCTGAAAGGACACAATTGCTCTAACACCCAGGCTCCCAGGAAAGCTACTCTTGTAAAGAGAGGGCAAGCTTAGGCACATTTGCCTGGGAAGGCAGGGAAGAAATATCAGTCCAGTTGTTGAACATTTGTTCTAGTTTCTGAAAGGGGAAAAGCAGACAGTTCATGGAAAGCCAGGATGTCCCTAAGAACAAATGCTGATATGAGCAAAATCAAAGTATAACTCAGGGTATTATAATTCTTAAATTCAAACTTCAAATCTGCTTTTTCACATCTTATTAATCCAGAGATTGTGCAGCATTTAAAAATGGAAATATCATGGCTAGAAAGAACCACAGATGTTAATAATTAGTGACACATTACTCACATTTCATTGTAAAACAGATGTGTGCATTAATCTAATTATAATAACTAATATAACATAGGCCTTTGACATATATATAAGCATAACGTTTTCTGTGAGTCAGTGCTTTCAATAGGGGTTTGATTTTGTTTACTTTCCTAAGTTCAGTGTCAGAGAAAGAAAGTGTATTTGTTACAGGCCAACAGATCAAAAGAGGCAGAGAAAGTCTCTGGGTATTATCGGAAACCCATGTTTTGACAGTAGGCATTTCCAATGGGCGAGTGGAATGTTATGATCTCCAGCTTCACTCAAATTACCTCTTTTTGATGATAATACTTCCTTATTCTGAGGCTATACCACAAACAACTATGGAACATTTTGGAGCCTGCATTGTGTGCTATTACTTTTAAAAGATAGTATCCTGCTTCCTTTTTTTTCCCCTATAATCTTTTTTCTTTCTTCAGAGCAATGTTCAAATACACTCTTTTTTGGAAAGTTTCTTGCCTATGCCGTGGCTCATATTATGGTCATTTAGCACTGTGGTCATTCACTGTCTGGCTAGCTTTTCTTTTCAGTCAAGAGTGTTGACTGCCTTTGCACTGAGGAGTCTGAATAACAAAATGCATAAATAAATCAGACTTCAAGAGAAGAATAACCAGCAGACATTTAACAAGATACTATGAGGTACAACATACTTTATGTGCCAGTTAAGCAGAATTTAGATGCTCTCACTCATCCATCTGATTTAACTTTAGAGGTTTCCTAGATTCAAATACAGAGTTCCTTTAAAGATCAGCATGATGTCTATTGTGAGTCCCAGAGAAGGAGGTGAGTTCTCCTCCTTCTCATTTGTGTTTCTCCACAGCCACTCAGGCATACGCAAACCTTGTAGCCTGGTGAAGTCAGTCTCAGGTGTGGGACACCCTTCAGCAGTGACTTCCCAGATGGAAGCCTTTGTTCAATGTCTGTTGTGGACAACATACATTTTTAAAAATTGCAGCTCCAAGAAATTTCACTGTTTTTCTAGATATAATCCCACAAACCCATGAAAAGCAACTCAGCCACTGCTTATTGGCACTTCTCATCAACAATCCCCATCAGAAACTTCTGCTGCTATTATTAATAACTTTTGACAGACTTCAATCATCAGAATAGAAATGGTCTAGCATAGGCTCTCCACAAAGAGATGTTTTATTTTTTAAAACTGTGTAAATATTAGTATTCTCTTTAAAACAAACAAACCAACCAACTCACCACTGGAGCTTTGCCAATATCTGACTTAACATCAACACAGTACACTTTCAGTCCTTCATGGATGACAAAAATAACTTTTCATTTTTCCGGGGTACAATCCCGAGTTCAAAGCTGCCTATCCCAAGCCAAGGTTTTCTGTCATTTAGAAAGTGCAGAGGAAAAGCCCTCTTAGTGCTGTACAGAGGAATTTGACGGATGCTCACTTGTAATTCTGCCCACGTCCCAGCTGCCCTGCACAGACTATTGTTCCATGTGTCCATGGAGCCAGCAAATCATACCAGACACAGTCAAAAGGGATCTGGCTGCTACTTCACCACATCAAAATCACTAGTTTTTAATGGGTCAGGACCTCTCCTCTTCCATCAAACAATACAAATAATTTGGCGCCTTTTGAAGGCCTGCTGTTGAAGCAGTTATCTGCTTCCTGTTTTAGGAGACATACTTTGTCTATTGCCTTCTCACGTAAGGAGAGGAATGCAGGAAAAAAATTGGAGGTTTTTTTTTTTGATAGGTGGTGCATATTTGAGAGCTTATCCAAAGCAACCTTTCAGACAGAAGAAATACAAGCTGATTTGGTGATATGACATCCCTACATCTTTTCTACGTGGCCACAATGCTAAGAAAAATATCTATTTTTGGTTAAGGGATGCATGCAAGCTTATGGTATGTGCAGTATGTGAGACATGGCTTCTTGCTCTGCAAAGAATCATTTAACAAATGGCACCTGAACTTCTGTACTTTGAAAAAGAACAGACAACTTATTTCTTTTGCTCCTTATTTTTACCTTTAAAGGAAAGAAGATGAAGAACACAATATTCAGTACCTGACAGCTACATGAAAGTGATGCTTTAATATGCTACAGCATCTGCCCATTTTTCACTTAGATGCAGTATTGAGGAACATCTGTCCTCATCTACAACATGAAAGACAATCTATAAAATACCCAGTATTTGAAAGACATGAAACAAATACTTTGTTTATTCAAAGCTGGATCAAAAATTCTTCAGAGATATCATCTTAGAAACACAAGTGAGGTAACTTTTTAAGCAGTTCACAGACCTACTGGATATTTGGATAAATACTTTTTCATTATTTCGCTGCTCAGCAGGAAATATAACCACTTGTCTCATCCATAACTCCTCCCGAAGCTCAGAGGTCAAAGTTCAGCCACTACTCAAACCTATATAGCATACAAAATTTGACTGAAGTTCCCTGATTAAACTGTCTCTGATAAAGATATTTACTGGAAGAATTCCTTAAGAAACAGTAGGCTTTTACTTCTGTTTTTGAGTTTAAAGGATCTGTTTTAAAATTAGCAGCTGCTGAAGTGTAGCGACACCATTCCTGACAACAGAGCAAAAGCGCAGCACATCTTCCAGGGACATTCCTGAGGTTAGGGAAGGATTCCCTGCTTTTCTGACAACAAACTCTGCACTGTGAGTATGTGCGTGGGTATTTTGTTTTCAGCTTGGAATGTTTTAAAAAACTCAAAACTCAGAATGACAGCATTTATTACCCAAATAAGAAATCTGATCAAGGATTTGTTACCCTTAAGAAAAGCAGAAATAGAAGAAACTCTTGGTGGATATGGTAGAAAACGGAGATCAGAGGGCAAGATTCTATCTATGTCCAAGGAAAAAGTAGATCAGAGACAAAATGCTCTTATTCCGTGGGATGTGAAGACCTTAAATGTTGTTTTGTTTTTGTTTTTGTTTTCTTTCCTGTGGCGTGTTAAAGGATTTAGTATTTCTATTAAAGGAGGCAACATATAGAAAGCATAAAGAAGTCTCAAAAAAACCCCAAACAAACTAACAACAAAAAACCCCAACCAACCAACCAAAAAACAAAAAAACCCACAAAAAAACAACAACCACCCCCCCAAAAAAAACCAAACCACAAAAAAAAAACCCCAAAACCCCAAACAAACAAAACAAACAAACAAAACAAACAAGGGTAGAAAAGATCTTTAGATCTCATTTAGTCCTACATTCTTCCCTTTAATTCCTTTTAAAGGTCTTCACCCAAACCTTGCATTCCACAACCATTCAATTCTCTGCTTGGACACTACTTCAATCTTTCTCAATCCAGGTGACTGGGTAAGGGCAGATCAGAAATATCAGGAAGGGGGAAGGGCTGCATTTCTTGTAATATTTCTGGTTTCTGAACAGAAGCAGGTAGGTCAAAAGAATTTATGTGGAAGCATTTATTCTTAAGATACATCAAGGCTGAATGTGCTACTTTGGAAAATTTGTTGAAGAGATGTTTGAAAACTTAAGACAATAAATCTAAGCATATCCCACCAAATCTGAGACAAGTGTCTTCTGACTTTAGCTGACTGCTTTTGCCCTGTGACTTTCTAAGAGCCATGTAGTAGCTGCTCAACTGTCCCTGTGTGGGTGCAGTGATTGGTTCATGATCAGCTTCACCTTAAAATGTTCTCCCTCCCATCAAGCTTTATTCTATCAGAAACCACATCTGGCACCATGGCAGCCACACGGCCACCCTGCCCACAGAGGAGGGATGCACTAGAAAACTTCTGTCTCCTCAGCCCAGAACTGAGTGACAAAGGAGCACATTGAGTGGTTGGGTCTGATCAGTGAGGCTCTGAGACACATCTTCCTGAGACAGCACATGCTGCAAACCATATGAAGCTGGAAAAGTCTCCTGGGAACACAGTATTGTGTATTTGCCCTGCCCTTAAGTATTTGTTTGTTCCAGCCATAGTCAGAAAAAGAGCACTGAAGTAGAAGGCTCATTGCTTTGTCTCAGTGGAGTCATCCCTCTATCAGTCAGTCCCTTCGAAAGAAGGTCCAGAGACAAATTATGGACACAAAGTCCCCATAAAATATGATGCCAGCACAGGTTGTGTGGGAAGCACAGACTGAATTCCAAGAAGCATGAGACTTCACAGATAAACCATATCCTGCAGTCTTTCAGAGAGACGTGTCCTACCCCAAACCTGTCTGCAATACTTATTCAGGGAGGAAGGCAAGCAAGAACAGGAGATAGCACAGTGCATTGTCAGGACAACTCTCACTGACTGTGTGGTTCTGGAGTCTGTGCCCTCTCTAAGCTGAGCAGAGTGGGATCAGCAGGCTCAAGGGGGTACCTTCAAGTCCTGTCAGTAACGTTTTAACTGGGACAGGTGCCTAATGAGAATGTGTAGCCAGGACTTACCAATGCACTGAAAAGACTGAAATCCATCTTAGCGTGACATTTGCTCACCTCCTGCCAGAAATAAAGCCAGCAAAAAGTGTAACATTTTTGGAGAACAGAACTGGAGCAGCAATGGACTTTTTAATGGTTCCCAAACGACACTGCCACCTGCCATTCTATGAAGCTGACACTGCTATATACAGCTATATGAAGCTGGAACTGTGTCTTTGTACACAACAATCACAGTAAGACACTTCAATTCTTGCACACACCTAACTATGCAGGAAGTACACATGACAGCCTCTAAACACTCTTGCAAAACACCTACAGATCTCATTTTTTTTCCTCAGGATGAGCAGTGCCCTTAAAATTGGACTGATCAAACTTGAAGGAAAAGCTAAGAAAAACATACAAAATCCTCTGTGCTTTTGTGCAGTCCCAAACATAATCATAAAAATAATAACAAAAGCAAGTTTCCTGTACCAAAACAAAATGTGCTCTTATTTGAAGAAAAAGAAAATGAAAAATACATTACAGCATCAATAGTAAGGATTTCAATTCTCCACAAAAGTATGGCTTTCAAAACCTCAGACCCTACCCAGATACATCAGCATCATTGATTCATAACCCTGAAAGAAAAAAAGGAAAAGGGAATGGAAGAAGGACACTTTACACAGGGGGAAGGGAAATCTGCAGTTAACAACATCATCCTATCCATCTAGATATTTTCCAATCAGTCAGAAATAAATAGTCACAAGGAAAATACGATCAAAGCCCCAAACACTGTGTAAACATTGTGTGATGTTCAGAGACCTAAAAAGCATGATGCTTACAATTTGGAAGCTCTTACAGTGTTTTTTTTCTGTTGACAAGGAGCTGTGTTCACAAAACAGTATTTTCCACATGCTGGTCCACCAAATAGCCATAGAAAATTACCAGGAGCAGAACCAAGTTGATTAGAACTTCCCGATTGCTACAGTTCAAAGGTAACTTGGCCCATTAAAGGAATAGGAAAGTTTGGATACAGATCCAAACATCCTCCATGCTTGGCAACATTGAATCAGTTTGGATTTCATCCATCTCTAATCACTGAACATTCATTTTTAATTGGGATTCCTTGGGTTATGGGAGCTACCGGCTGCTGGATTCTGAAAAAGAGCTGGCCCTAACTCATGTCTCCGCTGGTAGGCTCCAGGCAGGCAGAGAGCATCTTTGCATGCTGCCTGCATGACGTGTGCAAGGGTGATAAGCTGTAGTTGCCCTGAAAGATGATGCCCAGGTGAAAGTTCAGAGCAGAAAGTTCAGAAAAAGTTTATTGCTGCAGGTGGGGAGCAAACTCCCATACGTCACTGAGAACAAGCATAGCTCTCCTAAACAGCCTTTCAGGTATGAAAGCAGGCAGCACACCCCAGCCCATCAACACATGGTGAGAGCTGCAGCCTTGAGAAAACCCTTTTTCCATGCTAGAGCCCAGCCAAAGCAGCCCAGTGTGAGTTGCAGCGGATGCCACTGTGTCCCTCTGCCACATTGCAACGCCTCTGTAAGGGAAGCCCCAATCCTGCTCACAGGAATCCTGCAGCACATTCTGGAGACAGATTTGGGAATGCAAGTAAGACGTTTCGAAGAAAGAAAGCAGGTTAAGGACAGCCAGAGAGGGAGGACAGGACAGCAAAAGCCAAGAGGCTGTGGTTACCTCTCCTGACAGACGTGACTTTGCAGAGAGGCAAAGGGGATTTGCACAGCAGGTCTCACCCCGAGCGACTAAAGCTGATGATTTCAATAACACTGCCCCAGGGAGAGAGGGGCTCCAGGCTCTGCAAACAGTCAGTCTGCGCTGTGTCAGCTGCACTGGAGTGCTGATTAGGCACTTTTCTCCTCAGAGCAGACCCATTCAGCAGGAAACGAGGCCACATACGTGCTGCCAGAGCAGAGAAAGCCGTATCCTGCGGGTCAGAGGCTCCACTGGCGTGCGTCAGCACACTTCCAGAGCAGCAAAGGGAGGTGCACTGCCTGGCTGAGAGAGCTGTGCACCCAGCCTGGGGGAGAAAAGGGGAATTGCACTGCATGTTCTTTTTGCCTTTGGGATTTTTGGTGCATAGGTAAACTGTGACGGTATCAGGTAAGAGACATCAAAAATCATGAAAAAACTTTCTACAAAAGCAGAAACATCTCAGCAGCAACAAATGGGTGGAAGGGATGTAAGATATTAAGAGTGAAGAAAGGCAGATCATACAATTGCCAGTTGTTTCATGCTAGTTGTCTCAGTTCCAATAGCAAACCCTTCCAAGAGAGGGACAAAGGAAGGTTGCATTTCACCCACCTGCAGCCTAAAGGTGAGAACCAATTTATAAAAGGTCATCTAACGATTCAGCATCAAACCTGGGAAGACTGGAGGTCAGAAGTTTATGTTTGTCCACAGCTCAGTAGCCTGACTAGTGAGTTAGGTCCATGAGTACTGGTCCATGAGTATATCCTAAGAGATTGGCACAATGTAGATTTACTCAGGTAAATCTACACTCAGGTGTTAGGTGGTGGGTTACCTGATGAATGCTGCTGGCAGTACAACTTAGAGAGAGGGAGACATGTACATAGATCTACAGGTCCTGTTCTAGCTGTGCAAAGAAAAGCTCTCCCTTAGCAAAAACCTAAAAGGGCAGCATCACCTGAGCTCATTTATGCAATGACAAGTAAAAAAGATTTTCAGCCTAAACCACTTTTAAAAGTACCTTTGGAACTTTAGAATAAATATCCCTTTAAGAATCACTTTTTATGTTTTTATGTTGTTGAAGAACTTTCAAGATGGAGCAGTAAAAGTGATTCTACACAAAAGACAGAACCCACAACACAGAGGGAACTGTCAAAAGTACAGACATCACAAGCTTAAAACAGGAAGAGTATGTTTTCAGTAAACTGTCAGACAGGAGTGATTTCAGAAGTCTGGATGTGCCCTTGACTCTTCTTCTGTCTTCTATCATAGGCAAATACATTATATAAAGCCTTCTCCCCAGTTAAATGATCTAGTTCTGCCCCAAAGCCTGTTAGGGTTCTTGCTGCAATTAAAGGACCTGTTGGTGCAAACAGGAATTGCTGACAAACAACAAACATTGATGCTGATTCTCGCAGTGCATCTTTCAGCTCTGCAGGGCCCAAGCATTCACATGAGACCTCAGGCAGTCCTTTTGATATCTTTACACCAGTATTTTGTACACACCATTTAAAGGTTAGTAGGCTGAAGGAATTTATGAGAGACATGGAGTGAGGCATGAATGACCCTCACAGAATTATATGAGGTTTAAGATGTCCACCCAGCCTATTTTCTCTCAAGCAACAGCAAGGAGTAGACACTTTGGAAGAACATGCAAAATCAGTCATCCTTGATTTTCCTTCTATTAGCAGTCCAAGGACTTCCTGAAATGGAGTTTCCATCAGGACTATCAAACTACATAATTGCTGGAAGAACGTTTTTGGTGAATTTGTCTGTTTGTTTTTGAATTAGCTTATCTCTTTGATGGGATTTCCCTTTGCTCTGTTAAAGGAGTAGATATGAATCTACAATTTTAATTATCTCCCCAGGCAGTGAAAACTTTAAAAACTACTTCTCCTTCCTCAAATCTGCTGATTGCTCTGTGCATGATCCAGACCTCTCACTCTCTTGTGAGAAGTGTTTGCTGTATAGACACAGAAGTCTCTCCCTGAAGGAAACAAATGACAAGATTTTAAAGGCAGTTTTCAGTCTCATAAGGATCAGATTTAGCACATGCTAAATTTTCTGTGATGCTTAAAAGCAGACATGTATTATCCTGCCTAAGTAATTACTAGGAGAGGGGTGGAGCAGCTAAATTCGTACTAATTGCCCAATCCAGGGAAGCAGGAATGCCAATGTGTTTGTATCATCCATACTTCATGCAACCTGAATATATAACCTTTCAGTTGTAATACCTGCTGGCAGAAGCATTAAATCCATATCTGGGGAGATTTGTGGGCTTTCAAGTGATAAACACTTCAAGAGGAGCACAGGGGAAAGGCAGGAATAAACTGCAAGGTGCCAACTTCCCTTGTCTGTTCTACCATTTGTGAAGACAAGGATGGGAACCTTGGGTGATGCACCTTAAGGTACGGTATCAATTAATTCAGGTTGGTTTTAGAGAGGTTGATTGTCAGTGGTCAGTAGGTGCTTCACAGCAGAAGGCAAACACCAGAGCACAGTACGCAATGTCCTGGCACAGGTGTCCTAAATGCCTGCAGCATTCATCCCCATGCCTGCTGATGGGCTACTCCTGTCTGCCAGTCCTCCTTGCCCCCAGGCTGCCACCACCCAAATCCACGGAACGAGAGATAATGTTAACTACAACTGCCAGGGAATGGTGGTCCTGTTCCAGTTATGGAATGGGATGAGTGGAATGGGCACGAGGGCCTGCAGAATTGCCAACACGTCCAGGAAACCGGAGAGGATGCCTAACACAGCCTTCCCCACCCAGCAGTCTACCCACAGCCTCCAGCTGCCGGGCTGCCTCACCTGCTCATACAGAGGTTTTCCGTACTCAGGGAGGGAGGGAGTTCCCCATTTCCCATCGACACAGATCCGTGTCCCTTGGGCAAGGGTGTGTGTGTGCAGAGAGGATCGTGGAGGCTAGAGATGGGGCATCCCTGTCTAGCCCTAATGCCACCCTACAGGCGTGGTGTGGGCAGAAACGACAGGGAAAGGGAAGTGAGAAAAAGCGGAGAGTTGAAGGGGGGCAGGACGCTGGGAAGAGCAAGGGAGTAGGGAGGGAATGAAGAAAGCGGAAAGAAAAAAAAAAAAAAAAAAAAAAAAAAAAAAAAAAAAAAAAAAGGAGGAGAAAGGGGAGGAGATGAAAAGCAAGGGGAGAAGGGAGGACCGGGCGGGGAGGAGGCGAGAGGCCGGGGAGGAGAGCAGGCAGGCAGGCAGCTCGGCAGAGGGGGACGGGACCCGGCGCCCCGCGGGCCATGCGCCTCCTGGCTGCGGCGCTGGCCGCCCTGCTGGCCACGGCCTCGGCCCCAGGTAAGCGGCACAGCGGGGTCCGCGCCCGCCGGGACCCCTCCCCTCCCTCCCCTCCCCTCCCTCCCCTCCCTCCCCTCCCCTGCGCCCCCGAGCCCCCGCCCGGCGCCGCGGAGCGGGCCCGGGGCAGCGCCGGGCTGGGGACGGGCCGGAGCCGGGGGTCGTGGTGAGCCGGGGGTCGTGGTGAGCCGGGAGCCCCTCCGCCAGCCCGGCCCCTGCCCCGCTCCGCCAGCCCGGCCCCTGCCCCGCTCCGCCGCCGCTTCCCCGGGCTCCCGGCAGCAGCGCTTCTTCACAGCCACCGGATCCTTTCCAGAAAAGAAAACCCTTCCCGTGCAACTTCATGGAAGTGGGTTCTCGGCCGTCTTCTATGCCAGGCAAAGCCGAAGCAAAGGGAGATTTGGCGCTTTTTCTTTTTTTTTATTATTTTTTTTTTCTTTTTTTATTTTTTTTTTCCCACAGGTGCCCCGATCCCGTTGGGATCAGGTGGAAGACCTGTAAGTCTTTTATAAAAAACGTCCTCCCTTTAATCCCTCTCTGCCTCCAAAAACAAAGGTATATCGGACAGCGTTGTGTGTCCTGAAGGTGCAGAACAGACGCAGAGTCTGGATCTGAACTTCAGGTGCAGTGAGCTTAGAGGGGTGGGGAAGCCTTGCTCATTCGAGGCTCGTGAAAAAGTTGAATTTGAACTCAACTCCAGACGAGCAGGAGGTGGTGGAGGCAGAGGTTTGGTTCAAGTCCATCTTTAGCCTATGCAGAAGCTTTCTCTGAGGGGGAGCCTCTGACTTGTGAAACTTGCAGACAGATCTGTTCAGCTGAAAACAGCTGGTTGTTTTTTGGTGCTCTTGCTAGCCAGCTCCTAATTATTTTCATTTAAACAAAGAGCTTTACTTCTTCCCGGCTCATCTGCTCTTCTTAATTGTAAAGAAATCAAACCAAAGCAGGCTTTGACAGTAGCCTAGCTTCACTGAACAAACTACAACACAGATGAAAGCCATCCCATATGCTTCTGGTAATGCAGAGCTGAGATCAGAAGGTAACCACCCTAGTTGCATGCCCCTCTAGTCCCCAGCTATCAGTTCTTGCAGCACTAAACCTGGACTGTGAGCAGACAGTCCAGGAACAACTCCACTCCTATCTCAGCTGAAGTAACTGGGGTTCTCCCACCAAACCACAGCCATGCTGAAACTGCTCACCACATATAAGTACCCAGAGGCTGCTGTAAGTCCTTTGGCACTGTTCCAGCGCAGACAGAGGGGAGAGGCCCTGGCATAAACAAGTTTCTGGGTGCTAGAAGTATAGTTTGGTACCCCTGACAGTGCTGTTGAAGTGTTTTGCTGTGTAATATGGCAGACAGCAAAGTCCAGATTTTGCTAATTGTTGGGCTTGAACTGGTGTAAGCAGACGTGGACTATTTTCAAAGTGGGATTTTTCAAAACAGAGCTTAGGCAGCAGTCACCTTTCCTGACTCCCCACAGGCTACTGAGACATGCTGGTGGAACGTACCAGAGAAGCAAACAGCTAAAATGCTGTGATGGGAACAACTAAGCAAGCTCATTGTAAAAAGGAGAGAATTTTGATGGTTAAGCACACTGCCAAGAAATCACCAAGTCTCTGACTCTCTCTCCTCCCCCTCTATAAATAATTTCCCTTTCCAAGCAGAAATGAGATTGAAACTCTTGTGGTGAGCTCCACCTGACTGAGTACATCATACTGTACTGGGAAGGCAGAAGAAGATAAACAGTGATTCCTCACTGGAAACAGCAATCTCAAGTCTAGGAACTCAGTGCTATGTTGGCACACAAGCCTGCTCTTAAGTTGTGAAGTCTCCTGCTCTTGGCAAGGAGCCCATTACAAGGGCAAACCTCATGTTGGGGTTGACCAGTGCCTGCTAAAGACAGGAGGAACATGTCCACTAGTGTCTGAGAGCCTTGAATGAGGGTTTTCCTTTCCACATAGGAGGTAAATGAACTCTCTCCTTCAAAATCCACTGTTCCTCCTCCAATGGCAGTAGGAGGATGAAGTCAAATGGATACTGTTTTTCTGCTTTATATTAAAGCATCACCCAACCCTGTTCAACATGAGCTGATACCATGCTAAAAGCAGCATGAGGTTTCCAAAATTCTCCCCATTGCTGTATTTGTGCAGCTGTACCGATGGGAGCCTCAGAAGGAAGATAAGGAGATAGGTTCCCACTGATCAGAAACATGAAGGATGCAAAATTTGATATGTCCCTATAAAAAGGCATGTCCCAGAGGAGAAGTAGAAGCCTTAGGTATAAAAAGCCAATGATTGTATGAGTGTAAAAAGCTAGAAAGGGATCAGAGTCTCCATGTACAATGCTGCTTTATCTTCTCACAGAGGCTTCCATCATCACCATATCTGACTTCCTCTGTATTTTCTCTTGGGTACTTCTTGGCACTATGTTCTGCCTAGTTTGGAATTAAGCAATGAGTTTCTTGCCTTTTATTTTGGGACTCTGTTTCACAATTAGTCCTAGCCAGATTTTTCAAAAAAGGAATTCACATGTCAGGAAAATGACATAATTGTTTTCTTTACAGTTTTCACGACATGTTCATAATTTCAGTAGAAAAAAGGTCTTTGTTTCTCATTTACCCAAACCATAACTTTATAAATGATTTATTAAAGATTTATTGCCTAAGTATGTTTTAGGACCCCAAAAAGTGTTAAAAATCTTAAAGTTATTCCTTATTTACTAAGCAGTACAACCTTCAAAATTTAATCTTATTTTGATGGCAGAGACAGCCATTTACTGGCTTCCCTTCTGCTGGTAAAGCACCAAAGCCAGTGAGTCCTGAGAGTAATAACTGAAATGGCTTTCCATGCCTGGAAAGCTTTTGGTGGATTCAGCCTTAATTTTAAATTTTAACATCCTGTTCTACTTATATGCTTTCTGCAATCCAAAATAACCTCTTCCTTTGATGTTTACTTGGATTGCAGACACACATTATTTATAATGCACAAATAATTTTATCAATAACCTCATCCATGCTTAGCTGTAGTTTCTTCAAGAATTTTTTTTAAAGCCAAACGGTTCTTTATACTGAATATTTTCTCTTTCATAACAAAAAAATAATGTCTACTTGGAATAAACATGCCCTTCAGTAGAGATTTTGATTGAAGTGGCACAAAATAATTATCATACTATTAATATTTAGAATTCTTCTCAAACAGTTGCAATGCAACTTCTTTAATTTAGTGGATTTACTGTAAGTAAGGTGATATAATTCACCGCTTTGTTTCACTGCTTCACTGGGACCATAAAACCAGTGTCTCTGTCTCCAAAACTCCTTCAGAAATAAAATGGAAATACTTTACTTGCTTATTTTGAAGATAAATATATGTTTGTGTTTCAGGAGCTGATGTCAGAGAATAGTCTCTGCCAAAATGCTCATCCCCTTTGTTAAAATGTTCCTTGCTGATGGGCTAAAAAAGTGTCCAGAAATGAAAAAATCATTCTCCCAGAGTTGCAATTCTCATTAGTATTTGAGTACAGTACAGTATTCACATAACAGGAAGTTGACAGTTTGGAGGACATTTCATGCTTTGCAGAGTGCATTGCAGGGAGTGCTTGCTCACTGCTGGAAGATGGTTCTCTCTCCAGTGGATGCCCTCAGACCGGTAGGTTACACACCACAAGTCATTGAGGGAGCACATTGCCACAATACACCACTGGTCAAAAATAGATCACTCTCTGATATGACTAATCAGGACATTCTTAATGTGCATTAGGAAGGAAATAAAATGAGTGTTGATTCCCATGCCCCAGAAAATCAGTTCAGTATAAATCAGTTAGGTCAGGAAAGGGAAATCTTCCTCTAATGAACAGCTGTGGACACTTTTTTCAGCCCTCACCTATACTGGCTATTATTAGGAGTAAAACAGAGACAAAGAACTGGTCTAAGTGATGGTTTAGGATGAAGAACATTAAAGACAAGAATCAGAAATTAATGGAATAATATTTGTCCCAATATGATCTCATGTAATATTTTGTCATACAAATAATGTCAGATTAACTTGAATTTGTAGTCATAAAAACTAGTCTGATGGACTTAACCCAGGTTTGAGATGATAATTTGATTATGACAAGGAGAACATTTCTTAAAACAGAGGACATGGGGAACTGTAGGATATAGAGAGTGGTCTCAGTGGTCTTCCAGTGATAATCTAGGGAACAGTATGATGTAAGGTCTGCACAAATGATGTCTAAAAGAAGTAGACAGAAGTATGCACATTGAAACTCTGACCTTATCAAATCAGTGTAAGACGAGGACAGCACATAGGAAATACTGAGGGTGGGGTAACAGAAGTGGAGCAGAAGTTAGTACAGCAAAATCACATACTTGGGGATTAGAAAGAATTTCTTTGATACACTGGTAACTGAACCAGAAATGACAAAGAAGGGAAAACACCCAAGTATGCTATTTATTTATAACCTGACATATCATCACATATGAAAGTAATGAAAAAAAGGACAGGATAATTCTGGGATATACCAGGCAACGTATATCCCAGTCAAATCTGAGAAATACTGTCAGTATTCCACAGGACATTGGAGAAATTGTTTCCAGACACTGCCTATAACTGCAATTACATTAAAAAATAAAATTCATTACAATCAAACCCAAAATTTAAACTGCAGCCAATGCAGAGAAGGGCTGTTAGGGTGAATGGGGAAGACACCACTTTACTAGAGGAGACTAACAGAGCTTGTCTTCTTTAGCTCAACAAAGCAAAGGCTGAGGCTAGATAATTGCTTTGTATATGGAGTCAGGAAGTAAGCTCTAGAGAAGAAAACACTATTTTAAGCTTAAAGCTGGCACAGGAACAAATGAGCATAAACTGGATATTGAAACCATTTAGCCTGGAAGTCCTAAGAAGGATGCAAGCTGTCGGAAGCACTGGTGACGGAACAGCTTTCCAAAACTGTTCAGACTGATAAAAGATTACTTGAAGTTGGTCCTGTGACAGTAGCAAGGTCTCCATGTCAGCTCTAGGTTATTGATTAGTGACAGAAAAAATGCAAGAGCAGATTCACTGAAGGAGGGCCTCATGCCATCCCTGACATTCACAGAAAGGCAGATGATGTCAGGTTCTACAAGGTCATTAAATTGCTGTGCACTAAGCAGGTGCCATCGGTTTACCTGCTGTGGGCGTGCCTGCTGGGACAGATTTTGGTGCTGTTGTGCCAGTGTGGAGGATTCTCACCGTCTTTTCTTTCCTTTACAGATGTTTGTGAGGCTTTAAATGTGACGGTCTCTCCTGGACCGACAGTGCAATACTCCGAGGGGGATAATGCTACCCTTTACTGCCACATTTCTCAAAAGAGAAGGACAGACAATTTGCTGGCTGTGCGGTGGGTCTTCGCTGCATCACCTACCCAGGAGCGTCTGATGATCAAAATGACAAAGTTTGGGTCTGTCCAGTACTATGGAAATTATACTCATCATTTTCACAAGCAAAGACTTCATCTTCTTAAAGAGAAACATGGAACTATGTACAAATTTCTTATTTTAAGCCTCCAGCAAACAGATCAAGGACATTATATATGCAAAGTACAGGAAATTGGCAAACACAGAAATAAGTGGACAGCATGGTCAAATGGTACAGCAGCTACTGAAATAAGAGGTGAGAGATTACTGACTTCAAGTCTGTAATTTCTTCTTGTCCTGTGATTCCTTCTTTTTTCTTGTAAGTTCATCCAGAAAACAAGATTATTTTTGAGTGTAATCTGTGGATAGGAGAAGAAAACCTAATATTCACCTTACAATTTGCCTCTCTCTTGGTGTTTCCCTTGCCCTTAGTTCTGGTCTAGCAGCAGTTGGTAAATAGCACTTTTACTATCACTTCAGTACTGTTCACTTGCAGCTGGAAAGCAGAGCTAGAAAAGCAATGGCCAGCCTGCTGCAATTGAACTTTGGATAAAATGATCAGCAACAAGTGGCAGACGTCAACCAAGTTGAAAACAAGCCATCTCTTTGGGATGGATTAGCTCAAGTCTTATGCCACCACACCCATACTTTCAGAGATGGATGAAGGTGGATTTTGAGAACAGACTCCTTTGAAGAGGTGGTTTTTCTTAGCAGCTGTACCATCAGTGCTAGCTGGCAAACTACCCCCCTGCTTATGCCTTATAAACAGAAAAGTTGATTACTCACAGGGACAACTCCAAAGATAATGCCAGAAAGCAGTGTAGAGTGTTTTCTCATTCATTGAATGATGTAAGTTCCTAAATGCCTGTAGTGAAACATATGGATTTGTCAGGAGTTCTTGGAGAGGGCATGGCATGTTCCAGGTAAGTGGCAGCAGAAGAAAAAGCAGTATAAAATATTGTCATGCCACCTGTCATACCCCTCCTCACAAAGAGACACTCCACATTTTTCACAGGTTCTCAGGCTATTGCTAAATTATAACACTGAAATCTCTCATTACTTTTCATAGCTAAACTATGGAATTCAGATCAATGAAGTTACTGAAAAGAAGAAAATAAAAAATCCATAACTTTTCAGTCCAGTCCTTAAATAATATTTTTCCCCAGATTTCTAGTAGAAGTCATGAATATATAATCAGAATAGGGATTTGAGACCTTATGACTTCATCATTTTCACACTGCTCAGCTGTATTGCTGCTCTCCACTTCAAATGACCCAGGCAGAACAGGAAACCTGAGATGAGGGAGGAAGGCTGGCCAGCCTGTAAGAGGTGTAGACACCCTGTGGGGGTCTGAGGCAAACACCACAACCACCCTGGCCCCTTAAAAGTGTATTTATTCTAACCCTAAATCCAGATTAAAGATACTAAAAGATATCTGAAATACTGCATATCTTTAAATGTCATAGCAACTGTTTTACCACTTAGAGCCTCTTGACTGGAAACAAAGGACCACCTTTGCAAACATTTGGCTAATGCACCCTGAGTGTATGGTACCTGCTGCACTTGAGAGGGAAGGTAACTCTTTTCCAAGTAGTGATAGTTTCCAGTTTTCCCAACAGTAATACTTGGGCTTTTCAAGGAAATTTTATTCCAAACACATTTTGCATTTTATAGTATGATCAGTTACAGTTTTATTGCAAAGGGATTTACTTGTATTACAGTTAGACCCAGGATGCAACAAAAGGAACAATACAAATTGCCTGAAGAATTTGGATACTTAAGTTGTATTGCTTGTGCTTTATCAAATAAGGTAGCAGTGTGCCACCACATCACAGTTGCTGTGTTGCCTAACATTTTATTCCAGTAATGTGTCTGCAGTTATGCCCAAATTCAAAATAATATCGTTATGCTAAAAAAACCAGGCAAATTTCTTAAAACTTTGCACATCAAGTAGAGGCAGAAATAGAGCAGTCCCTTTTCTTTTTTTAATTTATTCACAGGAAGAGGAGGTTACTGTGCAAGACCCAGATTTCCAGGGAGAAAAGGATAATTCTGCTTCTTCAAAATGTAACTTGCTCTTGAAGTAAGTTGACAGCTGGATCTGTAGTAACTACTGCTATTAATTTATATTCAAATTTTGTTACTTGCTTGCAGGCTTGCTCATGAAAATTGGCGTAGGCCATTAAGAAGTTGCAAATACATTTTGTTGCAACACATAAATTTGTACAAATACACATATTGGACTTATAGAAAAAACAATTGTGTTACAGGCTGCAATTCCTTGCTGTGTAATGATGACAGTTAAATTTTAATTACATATCTGGCTTCTACTTTAGGAGCAAAATACATTTCTTTGGAAAGGAAGCCTTGTTGTGGAGATGGAGTCCTTACAGTTTTCTGTCCCTGCACTCATGTCAACTATAGCAATTCTGTAGGGTTTTCAGAAGGTCCATCTGAAATTTGAACTGTTGCAGTTTTTGTGCCTTTGAGTGTTGTGAATACAACACATCAGATAGCATTTATGAGAAAGCTGCTGTTAAATCTTGTTAGTAAAACCAAGAGAAATCCATGTGCCAATGTTGCCAAGAAGTGTCTCCTAATCCAGCCATGCAATGTCTTCTGTTGAAGATAAAGTCAACCTTTTCTCCTTCCCCCATATTCTCATTAAAGTCATCTCCTCCTTTCCTGGGCTTGTGTCATCAATGTCAGCCTAAAACCAAGTTAATTATAGTAGAGAATACTCCAAAAAACTAGTTTATCAGAGACCAGAAGCAAAACAAAACAAAAAATCAGAAAAATGGTTCTTTTACTCCCTTCCTATCAGAAAACTCAAAATAATCAGTATTCTTCTCAGAACAGTATTCAGCACCCCAAAAACATCATTTACCATCAGGCAATCCCTCATGAAAACTGCACATCTCTTAGGAAGAGCAATACATGTTCCAAGAGGTTTACAACCCAAGGGAACAGACTGCTTGTAAGAGGACAAACATAGAAAATTAGTCAGTCCAACTATAATCCTATTGGCATGGGCAACAAAACTAGATGATCACAGCAATCTGGCTTGTTGGGAAGCTTATTTATCAGAATTTTCCATAGAAGAAAGCCTGAGTTCTTAAATATTAGTTGCATGTGGCATTTTCTAACAGTAAAAATGTTGAAAGATACAGGAATGCAAGATTTATTTTTTTTCCCTCAAAATGAACAAAAGCCCTTTTTTTCAGGGAAGTTATCCTGAAATGTTTGCCAAAAATCTACACATGTAATGCTTTAATGTAACAAATGAGTAATCTGTTAAAATATTCAGGATGAGCTTCCCATCACAACTGAAGAGAAGATTTCATTAGTCCTGAAAGTTGTGTATGCATTGATCTAGCTCCACACTTCACATCCCTGCAGGGCACTCCTCAATGGATACCCTTGCCAGCAAGGTACTTGTTCTCTAATGATTTACCACATGAAGCTCTCGTGGAGGTTCAGGCCTCACTGGCAGTCTGGAGGACATTACCAGACTCCCATTTCATTGCAGTGATTGCTAGAGGAAGAAAAATCATGGAATTGGCATAAGTGGCATCATCTAATCTGATGTCATAGAAAATATCAGCATGCATAAACAATGTGGCTGAGGAGAGCAGAGAGGGTTTTGAACAAGTTTCAGCAGTCAGAGCATTTGGATTCTGGTTCTAGGCTGCACAGCTGTTACACTGACAGTCCTCCATCTTCCTGAAACACAGAGGACAATTCTGTGCAGCTGAACTGTTTTCTTGAAAGGCAATTAGATGAAGGAAGATCTTGGGATACTGAAGTCTAAGGCAGAATACATTTACTTCAAGAAGTTCAAACTTTTTTGCCACACATTTCTCAATTTTTGTCATGTCTTCTTTGGTTTTTTTCAGTGATTTCATCAAAATCTTCTGATCATCCCACTTTCAAGAAAAACCATGAAGCTTGGAAGTTTTTTGAAGGTAAAGATACATCTAACTGCTACTGTTTTTATACATGATGTTAGTTTAGTCCAATGGACAGGACAACTAAAGTGCCCCAAATCAAGACTAATTCTAGTCCTAGACCAATTGCTAGTTCCTGTGCAAACCCAGACTTGCCTGAGAAACCATCCCACAAAGTATAAGGGGTACTGGACAAAAAAGAATGGAAGAGTCCAGCTTCAGTTTCTCATCTATCTGTTATGGCCAATAGGAAAATAACCACTGGAAATATGAATAAAAGCCATGAAGGGAGACTAAGGCTGTAGCTTGGAAAAGAAAAAAATAATCATACAAAAAATTCAAGCCAGTGCTTCCAGCAGGAGAAGCAATTGCAGATTTTCTTCCTTCTTCCCCAGCCACTCAGCACTCTCCCCACTGCCACTTTTCTTGTTTCATTGTATGTGTGTTTGTTTTTTAATTTTGTTACCAAAAAAAAAAAAAAAAAAAAAAAGGTACAGCTGTTTGAGCTGGGAAATAACCCAGCTAGTCCTTTTGGGTTTTGAGTTGTTGCTCAAAAAAAACCCCAAACCCAAACCAGTTCTTTGTTTGCTCCTGAAAGTCACAACTCATAAGTGCAGTTATGCCTGTTTGCATTTTATGAAGACTTCAACCAAATTTTAAACTGAGCAGGATACTACAGGAAAGTTTCAGAGGGTTAAACTACTTCTGAACTGTTACCCTAAATTTTTTGGGACAGAGTCTGTTTAGATCTTGTAACTATTTTCTGTCATATAATGACATCAGCTGCAACACTGACCATCATCTGTGCTTGTGTTTCAGATCTGTACGTGTACGCAGTGTTTGTGTGCTCCATAGGAATCATCAGTGTCCTCCTTTTTACACTTGTCATTCTCTGTCAGTCACTTCTGAGCAAGAGAAGATCCACAGGTGAGTGAAATGTCATTCTTGGTGGCTGCAAAGCCCTTGCCAAAAAGGGGGACAGGGGGAGGGGAAAAGAGAATGCAGAGAAAGCAGGAAAAATAAATATTTCCTTGCCTTGACTGTATTTTTAAATAAAATTGGTCAGAGGAAAAAAAAAATCTGCCAGCCAAATTAGAACAAAGGCATTTTCTTCCCTTTAAATAGGGAGGAAATAAAACTTTAAATTTGCTTTGGAATTTTCAAAAATCTTTTGCCTTTGCACAAACATAAGTTGAATGTTGTTGGAACTTTTCTTTCAGAGGAGATCAGGTACTCAATCATTAAGTTTCCTTCTGACCAGAAGCTAAAATTTTGCATGAGCGACATTTCTCCAAATGTGTAGAGGGGTTTCAAAGCAATATTAACTCTGTTCTATTTTATTTTCCTTTCTTGGGTAGCTGTCAATATTCTTGGGAATTTGAGAGGTTTTATTAGCACTCTCTCACTTGCAGTATTTTCTGAACTAAAGCATTATTTTAACACTGAAAACTGGCTTTTTATAATAATATTTCAAGATCAAGGGTTACTGCTTCATTCTTTGCCTCAGAGAGGGTTTCTGAAAGAGGCTGCATCAAAGCAGTTGTTGTAAACAGGAGTGCTGTTTCAGATCTGTGCAGTAACCAGTGCAGGCTCTACTTTCATTTCAGTTTAAAAGTGGTTTATTTGGAGACCTCACACAAGCTGCAAGGATGAGATACCAGCACACTTAGCAGCCACCATGTCAGAGGAGAGTGTAAGGACCACCTCTGAACAGAAGCTTTCAGAAGGACTTTGGTTAGTGACTTGTTTTGTTAATGACAGGAGAGAATCATGACTTTGCTGCCTCTGCAGCCTACACAGATCCCACGAAAGAATGAGTGACTCAGATACACAAGTGAGAAGACATGTAAGCCAGAAATAGATGTATAGAGGAGCCCTTGCCTGACCACAAACACATTTCAGGCTGTGGATCCATCTTCCTGGTAGTGCACTCAGCAGAGTAGCTCTGATTCTAACTGAACCCAACAACTCTGCTTGCCAAGAGGAAGGAGCAAGATCGATGTTTTTCTTCCTCCCCTGTTAAGTGATGACAAAGGTTTCGTGCCAAGGGAGTACCCACATTTAAGTATGTTGGTCATGGTGAGTCACCCTGAAGCCACAAGCACTAGACTGATGCATCCCAGTTGTTCTTGAGCAGATATTGGGTTTGAATTTGCTTGGTTTTGTCAATTTACTGCTGTGAGCATACAAGCAACTTGAGCGAAAGATCTATTTACATTGAACCAACACCAGCTAAATATTGAAATAGTATACAATATAGAATAAGGATATACAAAAGAGAAAAAGAGAAAAAGTAGGTTCTTCTGAGCTGTTAAAACCTTTCTTCGCTACCCAAATATCTGAATATTTGCATGCTCAAAAACGTGTTAGCAGAGTACATGAGCATTACTCCTTAAGGATCAGGCCTACTGTCTTCTATATGTTTAAAAAAGGCCTGGAAGTTAGATGGAAGCACTGCCTTGACTGGCTTAAACACTGTCCCTATGTAAGTCCCAGCTCCTGATTCTCTCAGCACCCATTTCCTTAGGACCAAAGTGCACCTCCTGGGAGCTGTACAGCTCCCTTAGAATGGGAGAATTTAGCTAAGTCCAAATATGAAAACTTTCCTGTAGAGAGGGGCATAGTCATGTGAGTGTCCTGTTGTCTGGTTTTTTAAAGAACAGGGAATGAAAGGGAGGGACATGTCTGTGTTGCATTCAGCTTCACATCATGACCCAGGGATGCACTCTTTCATCCCTCTGAGATATAAATTGGCAGTAGGTTGACCAGTAGAGCCAGAGCCTGTCCTTTAAGAGAGGCACAGAAGCCACAAAGCCACAAAAGAGCATCTTAATAACCCTGGCTCCTAAAAGGCTGCAGTGGGGGCAGCTGCCCTTGCTCAGGACTACTGACTCAAAGGAATATGAAGTAGAAGGATTTACACAGCTCACACACACAGCTGTCAGAGACAGGATGGTGGCTGGACTGGACCTCTGATCTGGTCCCAGAAGGGATCCCTTTGTGCCTGTGGCCACAATCTGACTTACATTAGGAACAGCCATGGCTCCTGTGGTTGAATGGTTTATTTCAGGCTTCTGGAAATAAATACAGGCACCACAAGGGAAATAAAAGTCTTCAAAGTAAAATTACTGGCCTGCTGTGCTTTTCCTTAGCCAGCTGTCTTTTGGCTGGGCTGGCCACTGGAATGTGTGTTGCCCAGCATTTCCACAGCAGATTTTTGGTATTGTTTAATACATTCCCCTCTCCCAAGACTAGCTGTGTCTTTGAGTCAGACTGCATTTTAAAGCACAATACAATGTATGGTGACTATTCTTAGCTCTCCCAGTGTAACAACCTGGCAACTCCACCATCTCAGCAACACAGGTCTGTCTGCAGTGCTCATTTGAAACCCCTAACTATGTTGGTGTGAAGCCACATTTTATTTCTTTTTTTCTTTCCTTTTCTTTAACAGTGAAGCATTATCTGGTGAAATGCCCCCAAAACAGGTAGGAGATTACACATCTCTTTAATCTAAACCAAGGTACTAGTTCTGGATTTTTCTTGCTCTGTTTGCTGAAGAATAAAAGTAATGTTTTCAAAATGCTTATGTGAACATAAAGAGTTGCAGATCCCTGACTCCTGAATGTGCCTGCTGTGCATGGAAAGGGAGATCTACCTGGGCTAGCTGTAGGTCCTGCAGGTGTTCCAGTGACAAACCTCTCCTAGATGCTCTGAACTGCTTTCTGAAGAAGCCTACTTTCATTCTGTGTAGGTTTCTAGGGTTCCCCAACGCCTCATGGGATGGTAATGACCTAAACTGTCCATGCACATGGAACAAATCACAGTGTTACCCAGGGATTCCCATACCCAGGAACAGAGTAGGGCTCAAAAGCAGATTTTCAAGGCCCACAGTCTGTTCCCAGCTGAAGGCTCCAGGTGATGGGAAGAATTCTTCTGCTGCCGCAATGTTAATCACTGTGCCTTTAAATACCACCTGCTGCCAAAAGTTTTTGATGGTGTGGCTATAAAACTGATTTCCATTGTGTAATTTTCCTGATACGTATATTGGACTGGAATTACAGTAAAAATATATGACAAATACTTTACAAACAAAAAGAGATAAAAGAGGGATGCCTCATAACAACAGAAGCACAGCTGTTTACCAGTTTTCAGTGACAGAAACCATGTGTTTCTAGCCTTGCAGTTTAAATCCAGTACCTCTTGGTATCACATACTGTTTCTCATAGTATCTTTAGACACTACAGGATTCAATGCCAAGTATAGCATACCCTAGATCCTCCAACAGTGTGATTTTTAGTGCATTCTCATGGGATTATCATGGTATTCAATCTAACTGGCACTCAGATGGAAGTGAAACCAAAACAAAGCAGCACAGGGTTCAGGAGAGGCCAGCAGAACCCAAAACTTTCATGTTATTTATGGACAGATCTTTGTTCTGTGACCTTGACCAGCCATTGCACCACCCAAAAATTTAGAGACAGCTCAGAAGTTTTCATTTTTTCCTGGATGTTTTCACTTTCCCCCTTTTTTATTAACTGATGGGACAAAATAGAAATTACAAAAAAAGAAATGGACAAAAAAGAAAGGGGAGGGAGAGGAAATCAAAGTATGTTGGTAGGGAACATAAAAAGAGAAGAAAAATGAGACCCAACTGAAAAAATGGAGCATGGCAGTCAGATAAAAACTCGTACTACAAACTCTGACTCTCTGGGAAGAGATGATGTAGCAGTGATACTGCTGCAGACACTGAACTTAGGAGGCTGAATAGTGGGGAGAAAACAAGCCAGTGTGATTTCTTCACCATAAAACAGATTCTCTAGAAGTGAAAGGAATGCAATATGGATAAAAAGAGTTTCATGTATTTCATGTGTGACAAGTTATGCTAATGAAATCCTCGATCACACAAATGCATGCCTAAAGTGCACTGACTTCGGTACTTGTAAATTAAATAGCTATGAAAGTGTTACCAGCATCATAATTGTTATGTTTCATACTTGGTACCATTTATTTTCCACCCTCTGCTAAAAACACAAACCATCAGTTCCTTTGAACTCATTGCTTTTCACCTGCAAATTGTCTTGGAACTTAATTCAACACACTCAGACCCAAAACCTACTGTCTAAATATCCATTAGGCCAAACTGATTAACTAATTTGCATGAGATTCTTGCCATTTAAAATTACTACTGTGCAAAATTCAGCCTTGATTAGAGAAGCTCAACTCCAACTCCCTTAGTAATATTTCAAACACAGAGTAGAATCCAGTTTCAAAATTACATTAATAGTCTGATGTCTTAAGAAATGTCAGTATTCCCACTGCAGTAATACCTAAGCATCTTAAAATATTTTATGTCTTGATATCAGAATGATGTTTTTACTTTTAATTGGAATCTAAAGCACAACGGGATAAGTGATTCGCCCCAGGTCTCACAAAATGGCTGTGTTAGAAAAGAAAATGAAATCCAGATTTCCTGAGTATAACAAAGCAAATGTTTAGGTTTTGGTTTGCTACTTGACCAATAACAAATTAAGGAAAAAAAAAATGAGTTGACCAAACTCCATTTCTTTACCACATTTTAAAAATAACTACCTAAATAAAATAGTACAGTTATTTTTAGTTTTCCAAACCACTTAATTCCATTTCCTGGTGTTTTCTTTTCTTTAAATACCCTTCTTCATATTATTTTCCTTGTTATTGGATCATTTTGCCAGTTTTTGGATCCAGAAACCTCCAGGAGGTGAAGCTTTGAAAACAGGAACATTTTTTTCTGTCTTTTATATTTGTGTTGGCCTGAACTCTCTAGTCGCTCAGTGACTGTTCTTCTGGAGATCAGTGATTGGAGGTAAATAAAGTGTTTGCCTCAGAAAGCTGTCCATCTCAACACCTTGGTTCCACAGTGCCAATCTCACATTGCAAATTCTGCCACACAGAACCAGAAACAAGAATCCATCTCTCCCATCTGGAAAATATCTGAGTAACTCCCAGTTCACTCAAGAGAATTTTTTGTCACCCCCCTGCAGACCTTTGACAAGAGAAAATAGCTGACTTAGATGACAACAGGAAAGGTTCCATATCCTAGGCTCTAATAAGGATAGCAAAAGCCAAAATTCTGGTAGTTTTCCCAGGTCTTCCAACAGCCATGACCTCCAGGGAAACTGCTGCCCTGGTTCCTTGATTATTACACACCTTCCACAGGTTACTTCCACAAACTCCTCTATTTTTCTTGCTCTCGAAAAACTCATTAGATCCTTCAAGAAATGCACAACGTGACACTGCTGAAATAGAAGTCAGGGGGCTGAAGAAGGAGCTGGAGATAAAAAACTAACTTTCCTTTTAGACACAGAACAAGACAAGGTCACAAAGAGGCAGTGTTTCAGAGCCAAGGAGTCTTTTCTGAGCCTCCTTGTTTGGTTTGAGGAGCTCAGTTCTAAGACAGCAAGTATAGTTATTATATCTCCCAGAATTAGTTAACCCTCTATGGCCCTGGCATTTAAAAGAAACCTGCAAGTCTCAAATACATTTCTTTGTAGCTTCACTTTTCCCTCAAAGCAGGAATAGTAACTGATGCAATGAATTGACACTAAGCCTTTTCATATACTGTGCTTAAAGAAGTTATATTGGAACAACAGCAGCTTTAAGTTACACATCTGCCTTAATGAGCTTGGATTAGTAAACCCAAAAACACTTAAAAAAAATCATTATCATTCCCATCTCATTTTTGGTAGTCTTTCTTCTCAGTAGTTTGCTGTTTGTACAAAGAAGCCAGGCAGAACAGTTTCATTTTCTGCTGGTTTTAAACCATTTCATCTTGATTTTAGTATAGAAACAAATGGTTGTTGTGGGATAGGTTCATAGTAGAGCAGGCAGACTTGGAAATTGTTTCAGTCCAACCCTCAGTTTATATAAGATGTGATTTATTTGTAAATTGCAAACATATTTTATTTTTTAAACACTTTCTAGAAAGTTTGGCGGCAAAGCTATGTTTTTGACTGAGTACATGAAACAGAACTCAGGAAAATCAGCAAACCAGAGTCTTTTTGTAATCCACACAAGTGTAAATCCAGGGTGATTTTACCAATGGTAGTGACATTCATTTGGATTTATAACTGTAAAATGGTAATGTCTGTAATTTTGTTGTTCTTGTGTGGGCAATAGCTGAGACATCTTAACTTTCATTAAGTCTTTGGCCCAGACCGAATATTTTATTCTATTAATATAATGTTTCATTATGCAAAAGAATCTGGAGAGGAACAGGAACTTGGGACAAATGATTTAAATTCAGTGAAGTAAGTGCTGTCAGTGTTAAGGCTGTGGAGACCCTGGTTGTGTTCCACGGTGTGGTGGAGCTCAGTACAGAGGAGAAAGGACCCCACAGCCACACTGCCCTAACCTTTCCCAGGGAGAGCCCAGGGGCAGGCGCAGCAGAGAAATGGCTGCTTGCCAAGTAGTCATCATAACTAGATGGTTTACACTCTGCCCCCACCCCAGCTGTAAGTTGAGATTCCTTTCATTACCAGTTAAGCCAGTACAGTTTTATTGCCCTTAGCTGCAGAATCAGGTCCCACAACTGAGCTGACCCGCGGTGACAGTCGCTGCCATCTGACTGCAGTCTGAACCCTGAATACTCAAAGCAGGGTTTTTGATCTCAGCCTTTGGGAGGTGATAAGGGTAAAAACCCAGCCTGACAGGATGTTAAACTCTAATGGTCCAAACACAGAAGCTCTCTTGGATAGGAGTCTGTTCACAGTGTAACTTGTATTTTTCCCTTATATCTAAGAGCACATTTCAGCGCAGATGTACTGGAGAATGCCTGAGTTAGAGAGTGGAGCACAACTTCTTGTTTTATATTCCCTGGGCATACTGGCCCCCTTGAAGAAGCCAGATTTTGCAGATTTGTGAGCTGCCTGAAGACAGGCTGCATGCTCTCCTAGTCCCTCAGCCAGTCTTAGCCCGGAATCTGCATTGAAGATTTTGCTTTTCCATACATTCCCATGGGAACTTATGCAAATACTGTAATCTGTCTGAGCCTCTGACCCTCGAGGGCAGGCAGGCAGAAGTTCACCCTGGGTGCAGCAGTGGGGTCATACATGCTTTTAAGGAATAGGTGCTATGAAATGGGTCTTGTTTAAACCTGGCAGTTTGCACTTTCTGTGCCAGGATGAGTGAGACACTTTGAGTTTCTCAGCCATACTATGTGGCTGAAAAAATGCAAAACCCAGAGCGTTTCCAACCCCTGTAAGAGGTTTTTCATTATATACCCAGATCACAACCCAGGTTGTTGGGCATGGACTCCCACAAGTGGAAGGTGATGTGTTTGCATGAACTCACAGGGACAAACTTTCTTTCCCTCCATTGCCTTCATTTTCCACTCACTTTTGGGCCTGTGCTTTGCAGCTCTGGGGAGACAGTTACCAGTGTGACGAGCATGTCTCCTCTACAGCCTAAGAAGGTAAAGAAAAAGAAAGAGAAAGAGAAGCTGGAGCAGCCACCAGCCATCCCAGCAAAAGGTATGAGAACAGAGGCAGAGGTATTAGGCAGAGGTATTTCAAATCCGGAGCACAACCATGGAGGGACGTCAGGAATCCTGCACTTTGCCACTGTCTCTGCCTGTGTGGTGGCCTCTTCTTGCTCCCATCTGTGGGGGAAGAAATGCCCTGTGCCTGCTGCTGGGACAGGCTGGCACCTCCCTGCAGCTTTAGCCGTTCTGAGATGCTACTTGGTGAGTCCAAGCAGGAGGTCTCAGCTCTCACTAACTAGAGGGGAAAGAGGAACCTCTGCAGCAATATTCACCCTGCTCAAAGAGAAGATTAAATTTAGGCAAGTTGAAATTACTTTGGGGTATTCTGAGGGAAGCCAGCACACTGCACTCTTTAAAACTGCCAGTGCACTTGGGAAGTCAAGCAAACTGAGCAGATAAAGACCAGCCTCTTGGGGACTTCATTTTCCAAGAGGATTTGCAACTTCAGGGGCTGTCTCACAAACTCCTGGGTGTACTTTCTGAGCAATGCTGCCAGTTCCAAGCCTGTGGGACAGAGGAGGGAAAGGACCAGAAGATTTTCTGTGGGTTATCATCACAAATGATGAGTTCTCGGGAGGGTATACTTGCTCTAGCATTTGCATACAAACAGCATGTTTTGCATATCAGATTCTTTAATCCTATGACTTTTTCTAATTCAAAACATTCATTATGTATCCTTGTAAAACACCTGAAATATGGTTAAACTCATATATAAGTACATGCATTTGCTTCTAATTTGCTATTAATATCCAATTTATAAATTGCTAATGCATATACTAAAAATGGCATTGAATGATAATAATATGAAATGATCCCTTAATATTTATTTTTGTAGCTCCAATTGCCAATAATTTCCCGAAGCCCAAGCTCTTGAAACCTCAAAGAAAATTGATCCTGGTGAGTAATTTTCTATGACATAATGTTTTGCACATTCATCTCTCTCAATACAAATTCTGTAGTGATGCCAGAACTCTAGGTTCAGATATTAAAAATTGCCTTAAAAATCATACAGGTCCTTTTTTTTTTTTTTTTTTAAGTAATAATTTTTCAAGTGGTGAATTATCTTGGTTCTTTTCATTTAGGGTATTATGTTACACAGGATTATGTTTTCCAGCTTTCTGAGAGTTGTCATGTCTACAAACTTGGCCTGTCCTTAAATGAAACCTGCTGTTCATTCTCACGTGCTTCTGACAGCTGGTGTTTTGGAGAAAAATACCAGTTACTGACAGAATCATAACTGTACTGTTCACACTTGTTTTGAGACTTTTCAAGTGTGAAATGGGGAGCCTTATTCTGCACTTCACTGGTGTAAGTCAGAAATGCCTTGAATTGCAGGAATAAGATGGATATATATAGCTCATATTAAGGAAAAAACCCTTCATGTAATAGTTTCTCTTGAGAATGAGTTTCTGATTGAAAAATACCCTTGCAGAAACTTGCCAGACAAATCAGATGGATGGTGAGATGTTTCTCTGCTTTTGTAACAAAGCAGTGCCTGGACAAGGCATCCAGTGGTAATAGAGTGACACAGTTTTATACCAACTCATCCAGATGCCTACAGCTGCAGAGGTCTGCTCTGCTGCCTGTGTAGGCAATAGAAAGAGAGATGAGTTGGGGTCAGAGCCTGATGCTCCTGGTAATTCAGACCACTGCTCTGAGTTGCCCTTTGGGAATCATTTCTTCCTTCTCTGGCAATAGAGAGATCCCAGAGAGACCAACTCTCTATATTAGGTGAACATTGATGCCTAAAATTATGCCACTGGAATAACTCAAATGCCATGTGATGGTTTCACTTTCAGATGAGGCTTAGAATTGGGAACCTTCCCACTGATTGTCAGTAAATAACCTCTACTTTTACAACCTTGGATGGCTGGGCATAATGCTAGGTGACTTGAGAGCAGTTCAGCTAATATCTTGGGCAACTTTACTGCTTGGATATGGAGCTTATCATTTCTCTGCTGGTCCTGCTGGGATTGCCTCTTGGCCAGACTCTGCTCATGCAGGTCAGGCTTTGGTAGAGGAAGAGGCAGAGTTTTAAAACTCCGTGAAAAAGGCCTTATGTTGACATAGGTAACTGGGGCAGGCCAAAGCTGTGCTAAGAGGACAGAGACACAGATGAGAGCATTTGGCACCAGGGGTGGCAGCCACCCTTTGCTGTGCACACGGTGTAAGTCCCAGAGCCTGGACACATCAGTAACTGGGCAGTCTTCAGCCCTCTTAGGAAAAGCTCTCACCAGTTAAAGCACTCAGACTCTTCCTGCAGGTCAATAAAGCACATCAACACATGCTGGACTTGAAGGAAATCTGTTTCCAGACACTTCTTCTTTCTGGAATAATTCCAAGGATAGCCCTCAAATAGCTGTTGGCTCTTCCTGCTACGCAACACCAGTCAAGGTCCAAACACTTTGGAGGTGAGCAGGAGTAAAGCCTTTTCAAACAACAAAATCAGCTTTGTCTCCCCTAGCACAACTGAGAATCCACACGCTGCATGCAGACAGAAAACTCTGTTTTAATGCCTTTAATGCTGGACTTCAGTCTGGCAGCTGTTTCCATATGTTGCTCTCTTCCCTTTCACCTCAGAGAGCACCTGGAGAGATGTAGCAGCCCACAAAAAGTACACAGTCTGTGACATGAGTTAGTTTTAAGTTGAAGAGTGATCCAACAAATATGGACTCACCTAGCAATAAAGTGCATTAAGGGACAAAGTAAACGAAACCAACCTCAGTCTATAAGGCACATTCAGAAGTTGAGCAGGGCACTTCCCAGAGCAGTTTCCCAATTCTGTTCCTCTTGCCTCTTTTTACAGCACAGTTGTCTATGTTTTTGTATTCTCGGGAAAAAATAATCCATATTTTCTGCTTTTAAACTACTGTTTTTTCAGTGAGGAAAATTAAACTAATTGTAGTTAAAGAAGTTTAAAGAAAGATAAAAAATACAGAAAATACAGAGAAAAAGACATCAAAACCATCTAAATGAAACTTTTTTATTTTTAGCAAACTTGTCTCCCCATTTTAATTCTCAAAAAATTCTCAGATTTTATGTTTTCCATCTGCCTTGGGGCAAAAAAAATTATCATCATCCTGCCAAATCTCTGCAGGATAAAATAACCTTTTCTTTCCAACTATAATGATTACACAGCTGGTGTCTACACTAGGTCTTTTTTCACTGATGGCACACACTTACCACGTAATCTCTACTGCAAAGACAGACACAAATTGCTGAGTTTCTGGGATACTTCTGCAGCTTCCCTGTGCAACCCAAGGAAGGGACTCTATTGGGGCACCAGGAGAATATTCTAGAAAACCTAAGTGAACAAGCTAGAGTGTGAAGGAACATTACAAAATAATTCCAGTGTTTTGGGAAATTTTTTGTAATAGCCTAAATACCAGCAAAATTATTTCCAGAGGACATATGCTTTTGGTTTCTTGAAAGATGTTTATAATAAACTAGAGAATTTCTTTTGTCGTTAACGTGCTAGAGTGGGTTGCAGTATAATTTTACAAGAACACAATAACCTGGATAAAATACTGACATAATCTCAATGAAAATTAAAAAAAAAGAGAGAGAGAGAAAGCCTAATACCAAGTTCAATTGCACAGCTTTGAGTAAAGCCTTTTAAATACTCTGCTTAAGTCATATTACTTTTGCTTTAGCCAGAATAACAATTCTGTGCTCCCCTGTTGCAAAAATATTCCCCATCAGTGTCATTCTCTATTAGCATCAATGAGAAATGTATACAGATCAAAGGAAATAGAGATGCTGAAATGCAAAAAGGGATGTTTTTTATAGCATGCAAGAAGCACAGAGAGTCATTACAAAGAGGAAAATTCTAGGGGCCCACAAACTCTTTCCTCTAAGGGCTATTCTGCTCTAGGTTTAAGTACTTAGCCCTTTGAGTTGGTAGAGATAAATCTTCTACTTCCTCAACCAAATTTTCTGGTAAGCCTTTCATTGCCTCTTAGAGATTAGCTGTCATAGCCCAAGAGTGTCAGTTACAGAACATCATCTAAATGAAAAGGCTTTAGTGTCTTTTCATGGAGGTTTAAACCATCAATCGTAGGAGCTCCTACGTGATTCACTACAACCAATAGAAAGGATGCAACTTCAGGCTGTATCAAACCTTCAAATCTGTACTTAGGCAACGTTTTTGTTGACTTCATCATTTTCACACTAAATTTTAAGGGGAGGTACACCTGCCCAGATAAGACAGGATAAATGGAATCTTCTGATTCTGCCACTGACGTGCGCTCTGCTGTATCATATAATTATCACACTTTGAAATCAGGTAAATATCTTCTGTAGTACAAATTATCCCCTTGGGCTTAGTTCTTCAAACACGTCCATGTAAATGTCACAGTCCACAAGAGTTGGCTTCTGCTGTTCCTACACTGGCTAACCTCTTGAATAACCTCTCTGCTGACCAGCTGAACAGAGTATATCTGGGTTCTCTCATTCCCCACCACAGAGTACATGTTGCTCCTGTCTGACTTTGGAGCAGAGTCCTCTTGTTGACCATAGTGCTGAGCTATTTAGGAGAAGCATCCTTCTGCCTTCTGCTCATACAGTGTAGACAGCATTGTTTATTTCAGCCTGGACTGGATCACCAGTGACTCTGTGCTACATGAGTGCTGAGATCTGCTTTTGGTGATGGTGATGTAAAAGCTGCTTGAGAAACAGGAAGGGATTGTGGTTATCTAAGGCAGAGGGAAATTTCTACCAGTTGGTATTTTGCACAACTAGTAGGATTCCTCAGTAGTCTTAACTGTAGGTACCATTGCGCTTCTCTTGAGAAAGAAAAAGTAAGTGAAATACATCTGCTCAGTAATTTGTGAATTCTGAAGCTGGGAGCAATCAGGTCTTCCCTTCTGCTAGATGACTTTAAATTAAAAGCTGTGCCACCCTCTGTAAGAAGAGTTGCTTTCTCCACAACATATAACAATGAGCGATGATTTAAGCTCCCAATTCCTTAAGGCATTATTGATGTCCACAGAATTCCAATAAGACCATATATATGACATTCAAAGGAGTGGTAAACAGTTTTCTCTTGACTCCCTGTTATTCTTTAATATTTCCATTCAGTCCTCATAATTCCTCTCTCTGTAAGACGAATAATCCTTTCCTCTTTTTCAGTTTCTCCATAGAATATGAGATGCCCATAGGACGTGAATATCACTTGTACATTCAGGTTGACACTTAGAACTCAACATACTCAAAGCTACTGAGTTATGCTTGCTTCCCCATTCAGATTGCAGTTGCTATCTTTACTCCCAAGAAGGAATAATTTGTTTAAATACGTAAAATTTTTTTGTTGGATCTGTGTCAAGATTTGGATATTTACAAAATCCCATAGTAGGTAATTTTTGTGTGATGGAACATTTGGAGTAGCAAAAGTGTCACCAGTGAAGTAATAACTTTAATTACTTCATTGGCTTTTGTTGAATGATATGAAGGAAGCCTGATTTCCAGCAATGTTGGTTTAGGGTCTAGGAATAACTGCAACTGTAAAAGCAATAGGGTTTAAAAGCAATTAGCAAAGGTGAGGATGCTCTTTCCCCAAAACTCATTCAATGGGACTTACCAAATCATCTTCGTTCCTGACTCTGTAATTATAACTTATATGGGACTCAATAACAAAATTTAGATGCAATGGTGAAAGAGTCTCCACAAATTGCTGTAGGGATTGTTCTCAGGGAGTATAAGTATAGGAAATATTTTATGCTACAGGGAATAAAAATAGGTGTCTTAATGGGAAAAAAACTTCCCTTTTTAACTGATTATGACACTAAAAGACATAATTACTACTTTCCATATTTTCCAATATCATGTTTCTTAGCTTTGGCACTGAATTTCTCTCTTGATATTTCAGCACTCTTACTGGCCAGTAGATGGATTTCTAGAGGATAAGTAATTTTGCAGATCTAGCTTAAGAACTTCTGCAGAAGTAATTTCTGAAGCCCTTCTGTTCCAGGGAAACCTCTGGCTTTCTGCTAGCAGTCAAGTGACTGACAATAGTAAACACTTGAATCTCTTAATAAAAAAAAAAAATATTTCTGACTTCTGAGTTATGGTACTACCTTAATGAGGAAGGCATCCCACTGAAGTTCATAGGGTTTGAGCATTAAGTGTATCTGTGGCCCTCAGGAACACTACTGATTTCAACACAAGAAAGGCCACATATTATAAAGGGAGGGATTTTCCAATGTAGATTTAAAGACAGGACTGTCAAAGGCTAATCCTTTCCTCTCTGAAGCTACAGTGAGTGTTCTGCCTGACCCCACGGCCAACATGTGCTTTCTCCAGTGTCTCTGTTAGCCCAGACAAGGTAGTTGCAGCCCATCCACAAACATGCTGGATCTTTGCATCAGCACATCCTCACTTTCACCTCCACCACTGACCCTTCAGTGATGGCCAAGCTGGCAGCCATATTCCACCCCCTCCATGGCTCTGAAAACCAGATACTTTGAAAAGGAGATATGCAGAAGAGATGATGAGCTACCCCCTTTCCCTTAGGCTGCACTCAGCAGGCAGTTTCCACCCTTCTGGGCATGCATACAGAGATAGCCAACAATCTCTTCCTCTGGTAACACAGCCCAGGCAGTTGGCCTGGGGAGTCCTGTCTCGACACTTTCTGATGGAGTGTGCTCAGCAGTGACACTGGATGCTCCTGAGCTGTGCCATCTGGACTGTATCTGTATGTTTTCTGTGGAGCTTTCTACTGACTGTGACTACAAAACAGGATGTTTCTCAAATATTAAAGGAAAAAGGCCAGAGTCAAGTTTGGCTTTTGCAAGAGAAAGGAAGAGAAAAAAAAAATGGTAGTTTCAGAGTGTTCTTGCTAAGCAGAGCTTCATCATGGCAGTGGGGCAAGGCTGCTTGCTTGGTGCTGTGAAGTAACCTGGCAAGAAGTGCAATTCCTAGAGCCTGGATCAAACACACATTAGCAGCACCTCTTGACTCTGTACCTTTCCCACTTGCACTTCCTGCAGCATCCCTGGGCACCACATGGCCACCCAACAGCAGGCATGGCTGGGCCACAGGTGGGAGTTTGCTGTGTACTGGGAATCACACCAGCAAACCCTGCAGTTTGCAGAGTTTTATCCCTGCTGACCTGATCCATTCACCCATGAGTGCAGGGCATGCCAGTGAGGGTGGAGTTTCATTTTCAAGTGTTACTGCAGGAAACCGGAGTTACTAAAAATACTGTGAAGCTCTGACTGGAATTTCATAGAATCATGAAATAGCTTTAAAAGGGACCTTAAAGATCATCTGGTTCCAACCCCACTGCCATGTGCACAGTTTGGGACATATGCTTGTTGAATCCAGAAAACACAGAGCCGAAAATACAATTTCACCTATAGGGTTTTTTTCCCCTATGTACAAGTCTTTTTGTATCATATCTCAAACAAAAACTACATTGCATGTGATTGTATAGACACTGAATTCAAAGGGGAATGTCTGCAGCAATAGCCTCTAAAATATTTAAGACTGAAATGAGTTGGGGAGCCGGGCCTTTTCTGCTCATTTTTGATAGTAAATTAAAAATTCACATTGGGTTTGTCATCTTCATGATAACACGTGTGGTCATGGAACAGTGAGATTGAAGCAGGCTCTAAGTGCAAGTTGGCATCAGTTGCTTGTCCAGAGAAGTTAAATTTTTGAGGTTATTGTTTGCTTGTTTTCTTTATACCTAATTACATATTTGGATAAGAGTAGTCTTAGTTAAAAGTTCAAGAAATTTCAGGTCTGACATTGTTCACAGTAAACATCCTTGAGGCTGCCAAGAGAAAAACTAGCTAAGCCTGGCAGGAGCAAAATTGACATAAATGGTAATTATGGCATAAAATTCAGAATAATTTTGATTAAAACCCCAACCCTTTAGGTAATTTCCAACACATTCATATAGTAGACAAATCCAATAAAAACAAAAATATATACAAATGCTTTAGTTGCTTTTACATATTCACATGATAAACCTTGCAGATTGTTTAATAAGAAAAATGTTCCTATAAGTGAACTCTTTTGAATAGTTGCCAATGGGAAGCTCTGTGACTGGAATAAACTAAAATTAAACTGGAAGAAACCAGGAAGAGGAATCATTTTGCATTTGCCAGAAGATACACTGGAAAGTCATAACTCTTCCTAATTTATGTTTTGGCTAAGCATATGATCCCAAGATTAGAAAACAGACATACAAGATAAGTACTGTATCTAGGAATGTCACATTGGGATAGAATCCTACTTGAAGAAATCATTTCAATATTATTTTAGAACAATGATGCAATTTTTTAGAAAAGGACGTTGTAGCCCTAGAGATCCCAATGACCTCCTAGAGGAAGAGCCAGGACAGAAAGAGAGAGGTGAATGGCCAGTCATTCATTGTCTCTTCCTCTTCTGCCCTACCCTCCATCCCACCTATAACACCAGTTATTAACATCATGCAATTGTTCCAGAAAGGAGGTGGTGGCACAGTTCCAGGTTAACACTGCCAAGACAATATCCAGTCCTAATGAGAGATGAAATGGTAGAATTAGGGGTGGTTTTTTCCCCTGTCTGCTCAAAAAAGTTGGTTTTGGACAAACAAACCAGCAAAATTAAATTAAACATGGGGTTGATAAATGAAGTGCAGAAGAGTGTATGGAATAAAAACCTGGCTACCACAGGTACTTAAAGTACTGTTGGCTCCCATGCACTGTTATTACACATCTTTTGCTGAAAACTGTATACCTTTCACAATTTTGAACCTCCTGTGTGTTTCCTCATATTTTCAATCAAATTATTACATACTAGAAATATGCATAAGGGAAATTATTCTACACATTTTATGGTGTGCTGTTGCTGGTAGCAGTAATTGAAGTACCTTTTCCACTTATGAAAGTACTAATTTTATTTGGTTTTATTGCTTTTCTAGATGCAATTATTTATTTAGTGTGTTTTGGCTTTATTAAATTATGTTTACTATAGGAACATCATAAAAATGTATGAAAGCAACACATCAGCCACTACTGCCCAATGACTTGTTTTGGGGAATCTAGTGTTATTTTTCATATCCAAACATAATAGAATAAGGTAAGAATAAAGAGATAATCTACACTGAAAAACAATGCAATTTTGAGATAATATAATAAAACACCTGGACAATATGATTTCATAAATCTTACTCCTAAAATTTACATGAGCTGGGCGTTAGGGCGGCTATTTTAGGACATGCGGCATTTTCTAAATGGAAACATAACAAGAAATATGATTAAACAATAAAGGGGGAAACATATACAGATTTAGCTTGTCCTGAACAACTGGTTCCTACAGAACAATGAAAATATTCCTACCTCAACGTATGTTCTGCATCAGACTTAGGAAATGCTGAGTTTTACTCTGGCAGTGACCAACAGCTTTGTTTCAAAAGTTGTATCAGATTCATTTTTAGGAGGCTTTTCACATGCAGTGTATCATGATGCACTGAAGGTCTGATATGACACTAAAGCAGGCAGCAAAATTTCCAATACATTCAGAGACTCAATATGCTGTCATACACTCAAAATAAAATCTTCAGCATTTGTTATTGTGGTGTCCGTCCTCAGTGTAACTCCTGTATTTAGCTTCTGTACTACACAACTGAATAGACAGGCACATATCATTTGAAATCTCAAAAGAAATCTTTAACTTAACATAAAAGCAAGAAACAACTGAATGCTTCTTGAATGAGGCTAATACTTTCAGGATAGAAAGAAATGAGGCTAATACTTTCAGGATAGAAAGAAAAGGGCAGTATAAAAATTTTTCAGGCATCACAGCAGTTGACCAAGGGTTTTTTCTAAGTCTTTAAGCCAAGGCCAGGATAGGAGAGATGTCTTTCTAAACACTGTGGTTCAGTTCAGTCCTAATATATTAACAAAGAAAATATGTTTGATTTCACTTAGAGTCAAGATCTGTCTGGATCCACCGGAATTCCTTTTGATATTACCCCAGAGAATTCAGTGAAAGCAGGACATTTTCTGTGTTGTCAACAGCAGAGCATTTTGTAGTGAATGAGGACCAGAAGTTGAGATGAAATAGGGTGACCCATGGAAGTGGGGGAGGGCGAGAAGACAGTGTGAACAGTGAAATGCAAAGGTGCCTGTCCTGCAGGCAGTGCCCTGCTAAGGGCTTGTACTCATGTTGCACTGATTTGTTGACTTTTAGTGACACCACTTGCAGCAGCAGCAGCTGCACAATTTTTTTAGGATTTGATCTGCATGGAAGAAACAAGATCAAATTAATGCTAGAAAAATGTAAACTTTTTCACCCTGATGGAAACAACCTGAAATGCTGAGTGTGAGTAACTGTCAAGGCAAAAGGAGAGAATTCCAGAGCTGTGCAGGGGACAGGAAGCAGGGGAGCACAGGGACTGGTTTTAGAGGGTATTAGATGCTTATCTTTTTAGGCAGAAAACAATACAATAATTATTCAAACACATTTCAAGGAGACAGGAGTCGTTTGTGCTAAATCAGAAATAAATAAGCAATAAATAAAATGTGAAACTTTTGGCCTTGGCAAATATTTACAATTTCTTCCTAACATTTAAGTACTGTGTGGAAAATCTTGGTTTATGAACTTTAAGCCAGTTTTAAGTTTACAACTGCCAAAGCATTTCTTAGTCTGAGAGATGCAATCTTTTTGTGGTTACTTCTTGTGACTGCAAAACTTTGCATGGCTGAAATGTTTTGGTTTTTTAATTGTCTTCTGCACATCAGCTTGAGGACACCAGTTATTTGTGTAGGACACAATACTGAAAAAGATAAAGAACAAATACTTCACTTACATAGAGCTGTAGAACTTCACCCTTTTTCAGGGAACATAGACCTCAATCTTCTACAGATGAACTGAAATCCATTTCAATTACTCAGGGTCTCACATACAATTCCCCAGCAACTCTTTTATTTGTTACTACATTTTCTGAGGTGAATTAGACATCAACAACCCATTCCCAACTCTGAGCAAAGCACACACAGGAGCACAATACAAGATTTTCCTCCTCTAAGCCACCTGAGTCTGGATGAAGCTGCCAATAGAAGTAGGCAGCTTCTGCCACACACAAGAAATTTGTTCAGTTAATTTTATTGATTATCTCCCTTAACTAAATTTTATAGTTTTAAGTCAAACTCAATCGTTGCAATACATCAGGCAGTTTTGGTGGTATGGCCTTTGTTCTAAACTCTCAACTCATCTGTAGCTTGGCAAAAGTGGTGAAATTCCACTGGAATGGCAGTAATTCTGTCCAGTTTTTTCTGCCTTCTGCATATTTTTAACATCTTTTGGTTCTGTTAAGAAATATACTGAGAGGCTCCGTGAGTGGCTGTGATTAGAGATGTAACTGGTCCAAGGTTTACAGCTGGAAAGCAAATCTGGCATATATCTTTCAAATTGTGAAATCTGCAATAAATAAAATTTAGTATTAAGGAGGCTGAACATTTTGCTGACATACATCTTTCAAATCTGTAATATTTGAATTGTCAAAATGTTCTGTGTTTGTGAAATTGGAAGCAAACCTGAAAATCCTACTTAGCCCTGTTTCTTTTTTTAAATATTATTTTTATTTTACCTTCTATGAACTAGCTCTAATGCAGAGTAAACAGATTAACAACGTAGTAGAATTAGAATGGGTGGAAGAAGAACTATACCCAGTGTTATAAAATTTCTGCATTCAGCCGTAATGGCATTATAATGAATTTGTTGGTTCTGTTTTGCAGCCAAAAATCGCAGAGGAGAATTTAACATATGCTGAACTTGAACTGATGAAGCCAATTCAGGAAGCCAAAGGCATTTCCAGTATGACAGTCTACGCACAGATACTCTTTGAGGAGAACAAGCTGTAATAGTTCATGCCTGTATAAATGTCCTTTGTCTGTGTTCTATTTAATTCTTGCTGTGCTGTTTATTTATAAAAATCATACAAATGTCCTTATTTTTTTATTTCCATTCATGCACTTCTGGTTTTCTATGAGACTTTTAAACATGATGTAGTTGAAAGTAATCATAGAAAAAGCAGCTGGTCAACAAGTGACATCCCAGAGATACCCTTTGTAATGTTCTATGCCTCTGTTGGAAATGGACTGAAGTTCAACCTGGGGCATTTCTAACACTAAACATTATTCCTTCTTTAATGCTAATGTGATGAGTCCAGCTGCAAATATCAGTATCTTAGCAAGCCTCAGGAGGACTAAGGGCAGGATCCATGCCCATCAACCTGCTACTGAAGGAGAAGACCACTGACCAGGAAAATGGCCACTTTAATGCATTTTGTCCCATCAGACAAATATTAACCCAGTAAGGCTGAGACATTTTCTACAGCCAAGGAAAAGCTAAAGTTACTTTTTCTCCTTTTTGTTTTCCCTTCTCCAGAAACAGTTAAAAAGGTGCTCTATGTTTTCAAAATCCCTTTCTAAATGACATTGTCTTTAAAAACTTATGTTTCTTTTAGTATGGGGTTTAAAATAAAATATTTGAAAATAATCTGAAGGAAACATTTATAATTAAACCCCCATGATTTAAGGAAGAATATTCATAACTTGGGAACATCTCCCAGGATTTTGATTTTTTAAAATTCTGATTGGGAATGAGAAAAACTTAATAGTGACTAAAAAACTGAGAGAACCAGGACACTGCTTCTGGTCTTGGTTTAGATTGGTGTTTCCAAACCTGCAAAGTTTCCTCCTGTAGCCTGCACTAATGAGCTGCTGATCTAGAGGAAAAAATTACACAGCTTCTCCTTCAGTATGGAACAGTCTCTGTAAAGCCCTGCTGACTTTGGAGTTACTTCTTTGGAAAGACCAGGGCTCAGGAGATAGGGAAATTAGCCTAATGTGAGGACACAAAATAACATTCAAGCATTCTTCCTTTTCCTTTGATACACATTCAAGGAAAATGAGCTATTCTGTGCCATCCCAGGAATTTCAGTCATGAAGCTGATGGACTGATGTTTTCAAGCTCATGTATCTTCAATGCCTAAATTTCCCCAAAGCTCAGGGAGAGTTCGATACCCAACATTTTTCTTGGGAAGCTTTAACCCTTGAGTAACTGTGCAGTTCCTGGAGATGTAAAAGCAGTGGTTCTTCGGGTCACCATCAGGTTGTGAAGAGCCAATACTTGGCACATGCCAGGTCTTCTCCAGGTCTGTGAGGGAGCCCCATGACAGGCTGCTCATTCAGCAGCATTTAATGTAGATTTTGGAGTAGCACTCCTTGGGTTCTGGAGCCATAACTAAGATGGTCCAAGTTGCGTCTTCCTTTACAGGTCACAGCCTTTTAGTGATAGAGCAGCTTCTCCCCAGGGCTCAGAGCACAGCTGAGAATCACCACAGGAACACTCATGCATGCCCTGCTTCCTGTTACTGCATGGGAGTGCAGGAGAGGAGGATGGGGGGACAATCAAGGATGGGGACATGCATCCAAGGGCAACCATGTGACAGAACACATCACTGCCTATTGGAGGGGTTCACCAGAATAAGCAAGTCTGTATAAATTGTTTTTTTAACTTTTTTGAACAGTGGTAGAGATGAGGCAGCACACATAATCTGTTACTGTCCAGGATCTGTAAATATAAAATGCAGTCATCTTCTTCCACACTGGATAAAAATCTCTTCTATAAAAAGGAATTTAAGAAAAGCTTACCAGGCTGACCATTATGTACAGTACTAATTCCAATTCTATCCCTTCATCAAAACAGTTCTTTCCAAACTAAGGCCAGCTTTCATCAATAGATTTGCTAGTAATTATTTGCATTTTTAATGTTTGCGTTTGTGAGTTGTCAAAAAAGATGTTTTTTTCACCTTTGCATTATCCCAGGATTTAATCACCCACCGAAAGAGCATGATATCTTTCCTTGTGCTCTGGCCAGGTGTTGGACTTTCAGTGACAACAGCAATCAACCCAATGACCAAAACCAAATTGGTGCTAATGAGTGATTCAACATTCAGGGATCAATTTTGGAACAGCCAGTTTAACTGATTACTCAGAGAGGACATCAGTAATGCAGACAGCTGTTCAAAAGGCCTTAAAAATATACATTTTATTAGTTGCTGCTTTGGAATTTAAAATCCTAACACATTAATGATTTGACCACTTAGCTGTGAAAACTTTCAGGTTTGGTTACAAACATTTATTTTGCATAGAACTGGCCATTGTGCCCATTGTTCAGAAGAATCCTCTTCTGTAATATTTATGCCTAGCATGTTGATGAATACCATTCTTTATGTATTAATATCCTATATATTCTTGTTTATGTTTGATATCTAATTCCCAAAAATAATAGTTAATTGAACTGAATAAATTACCTTTTTTTGTAAGATTTGTTGTCTTACTCTCTGTAGGATTTATTGCTTCCTAGAGATGGATATTGTTTCCTAGATTGAAGGACATGTGTTTATCTCTTACACAGCATTTAGAAAGTCAAAGTATTTGGAATTGAATTCTTCATTCTGCAGAAAATTCCAGGCTTTTAAAATGTTTTCTATTTGGAACTGACTTCAGATGGCAGCAGAATCCTGAAAGGCAGCAGACCAGCTGAGTGAAACAAGGGAGATCACCACCCATCTTCCCGAGCAGACATTTCCTATCTCTTTTCTTATGCAATGTCCACCTAGATTTAATAATGTCAGATCATATCACTGGGAAAAGGAAAACAGCATCTTGCAATTGATTGCACATCTGTAAGTGTCAAAACAACCCACCAAAACTCTACAGAGAAGAAAATTTCATTGAGTGTAATATGCTTTAGTGTGAGAAATGCAGAATAAATGGATGTAGCTCCTTTTAAGACGAACTGCAAGGCCAAATTAATCCTTAGCCTAACTCTCTCTGGCTTCAGCTCTCTGGCTTAAGCAGCAGAGCTGAAGCTAGCCCACAGTTCTTTTATGACAGGAGTTCCCATGAAGACTCTTAGTACCTTATTAAGCAGCAGCTGAAGTCTGCTGAGTCACACTGTTTTGGTTACTCCTTCTGTTGTCATTGGTAAAACTTGGCTTTGTGCTGAAATCTTAACAAATACAGCTCTATTAGCTTCACACCAATTTAATATCAGACTGTTAAATGTTAATGTACTGCACCCTATAGCTTTAAATGGAATTAGATATGTTTACAGCTTTGGTTAAATGCACCTTGTTCCTCCACATTAAATTTTATTACTAGAATCCTCCATCAGCAAATAGGAGTAAATCATATTAGTGTCACAGGCTGTGTGGGGGTTGAATCTGCAGCCCAAGGAAAAGGTATTTTATTACTCTTTATTACAACTTTCTAATTGGTAGGTGTGGTCAGCATGTCATTATCTCTGCAATTGCAAGCAAATTATTTGTTTTAGTATAACTGTAACGTAATTGTGAGGTTCTCTTCATTAAAAAGTTCAATAAACTTGTGTCCTTAGCCAGGGTTTGGCCAGGTGCTGCTGGCAGAGAAGGACTCAGGCCAGAAAAGATTGCATTTAATGTTTAATTTGTAGGTTAAATTCTGATTTTAGAGGGCTTCTCCAAAACAGCTTTGGTGAATGACATCAAGGTGCAAAGATCCTTTTTGGCTTCAGTTTAACCTGCCAGGGTAAGAGATAAAATTCCTAAATTTTACTGCATGGTAAATGGTCATCTGAGTTTTCTGCACTGATGTGGAATGTAGTCATTCCATGTGCTTTGTTCCACTGGCAGGTTTGATTCCAGTTTTCTACCTTGGTTGGGCAGATCAAAAGACTGCATGTCAAGGGAAGACTCTTGCAGAGCAATAGGTATTTCAGGAATCCTCCCTGTCTTAGCACCTCTTGTTCCTTACCAGTATTGCTGGGCCGTTTCCAAACCCCATAAAGGGCCTTTCAGTCTTCCACCACTATGGCCAGAAATGTTCTGGCAGCCCTTTGTGAGCCTCCTGCTGAGACCTGCTCAGGTTTTCATTTTAGTACATAACAGGGACAGTAACTGCAGCTGTGTTTCCCTGCTGTGAGGATCTGAGACCTGATCTGCGAGGATCTGCCCCTGCATCTCACACCAGGGAAGTTGCAGGTCACGTCCACAGAGACCCTAGGCAATCTCACCTGGGTTGGGATTCCTGGCTAAGGAAAACTTAGGGGAAAGGGACTGGTTTGGTCAAACACAAACTTTACCTCATGGACTTAATTTCAGTTGAGCTTTGTTAAAATCCTATCTATTTTGTAGCAATATTTTACTGTAAGGAAGTGAATGAGAACACAAGAGTGCTTTAGGGCTTTGTACACAGAGCTGTGACAAGACAAGATCATCTTCAGGGCTTTTGCCTTCCTGTTCCAGGCTGGCATCATTTTGGGCACAATTAACAGCAGTATGTAACTACTCACAGCCCCACATCTTTCCTTGAGAAATTAGGCATTGATACTTTTAGATTATCCTGAGGAATGAAGAGGCCTGCAGGAAGTTCTCAGACTGCTAGGACAAACTCTTTCCTGACACTGGGGAGGATGGAGGAGCACAGCACAGAACAAAGACATCACATGAAATAGGGCAAAAAACCACATGGGAATGGGCAACAGCTGTCACTTTCAAACAGTAACTGGATGCATGTTCTCCCCCTACCATGAATACTGAATACTCTCACTGAATTCAGTCACTGAATACTGAATTCAGTCACTGAATACTGCTCAGTGGTGCTGAACCACTTTCTTCCACCTCTGAATCTGCCTGCTGTGCATAGGAACCAGAATGAAAACTGCTCAGCACTGTCTGTGAAGGGATTTTTCAGGCAACCAGTTAAGCAGCTTTACACATCTCTTTCCCCTGAACTAGTCCTGTGGGGTTGAAGCCAGAGAGTTAGGCCAGGGATTAATATAGCCTTGCAGTTCCTCTTAAAAGGAGCTAAATCCATTTATTCTGCATCTCACACTAAAGGGTATTATACTCAGTGAAATTTTCTTCTCTGTAGTCTTTCGGTGAGTTGTTTTGACACTTACAGATGTGCAGTCGATTGCAAGATGATGTTTTTCTTTCTCCAGTGATGTGATCTGACATTATTAAATCTAGGTGTACATTGCATAAGAAAAGTCAAGAATCATGGCTGAAGTACTCAGGTCAGAGGAAGGTCAACAATTTTGCTATTCAGCTGTTATTTTTTACATGGCACCTCTTCATCTTAAATGGTCCTGCTTTGCAAATGTACTCTGCTCTCAGGGGAAAATATTCCCTTTAAATCCCTCAGGCAAACACAGATATGCTCACTTCTACCTCTACTTCTTCCTTGCTTGCTCTCAAAGAGCAACCAGAGGACAGAAGAGGAACTAACACAAAAGCCAAAATTAGTAGATACCATGCACATGATTACAGCAAATGGCAAAGGCCACTCCTATGTATCACTATAAAAAATAACACTAATTGGGATGCTTTGCAATTTCTTGTACAACCCATAATTAGGTTAGATAAGAAACTAGCAGTGTCTAAGTGCTATAAATGTCTAAATTAAGTTATTTTGAAAGTGCTTGGCACTTTGACATTTGAGAGTTCAGAGTAATTGGGGTATTGAAATAAAATAGCTCCTGTTATTTAAAAGGTCATTATCTTCTTCGGGTAGATGTATAAGGACTATTTTCTACTCTAGTGAGCTGGTCTATTTGGTTCAATTAGACCTGCTTCAGTAGATTTGTAGTGGGCCTCCTCCCACTTATCACAGCCCCAGCACTGGCACAGAGATGGGCCTGTAAATATTCAGCCCAGATATGGAGTATATATTCAGCTCATAATCAGGCTCTGAAGAGCCCAGAGCTTTCCCCATGAGCACCACAGGCTGCTGTAAAACAAGGTGGCAAATGACTCCTTACACAACAAAACCCAACAAATGCTGGCTGAAGCCAGTCTGCCAGGCAGACAAAGGCTTTGGAGCAAATCAGGATTTCACCTTCCCAACCAATCTCATGGTCTGGCAGCAGCTCTGGTTATTGCCATAACTACTGGAATTCCTTGTTTACAACATCCACTGTCACACAAAGATATGCCTTTTTGCTTGCTTACTAGATCTGGTACTCTGCAAAAGTAGTCAAAGATGGGACCTTAAATGACTGCACCTTGACTGCATTTGATTTTGGTCAGTCCAGCAGTGTCAGTAAAATAAGGAGTATAAAGACATGGACATTGGCTGAGGACTTACCACCACTTCTCCACTGGAGATGCCACAGCCAGGAGATGTTAGGGAACGGACTGAGCACTGGAAAGGCCTAAGAGCACTCTCACTATTCACTGCTGTGGCTTACTTCATGTGCTTCTCCTGTTGGAGAGCAGAGCATCTCACCAAAACTGGAGTAGATACGGGAACAGAAGGTTTTGCTATCACTCTTGCCAGAGAACACATGTGCAAGGGAGAAACAAAGTCCTGAGAGTCTCATGTCCAAACCGAACAAGGAGACAATATCTGACCCGAAACAAGGAAAGTTCCCATGCTGCTGTTGCCCCCATGACTGCACTACACCAACAGCCTCCACATGCATAGAGTTGCAACACCTGAATATGAAACACATCAAGTGATTGCTGAGCAGAGGCACCACTGTCCCCATCCAAAGGGCTACATTTGCTCAGTACTCATTACAGCAAATATTATGGTCACTAATATGCCACTGTAATGCTGAAGGCTGCCTGGTTCTGGGTACCACATTCCCATAAGACATTTAACCCTAGTGCAGGGAATAAGGGGGAGCCCTTTCAGATGAGCCCTTTCAAAAATTTCATGTGGCATTTTTTCATGAGCCTCCTGACGCTTGGGAAGAGCTCTGATGACAAACTGTCTGTAAGGAAAAATGTATAGAGAGGGTAGGCATTTCTCCAAAGGAATTACACCAGCCTGTACCCTCTAACCACCCCATCAGCCTGGCTGACTTCAATGACAATAATTGACATGCACACACCTCAACAGTGACACCAATAATGCAACAACTGATCCCTGAGTTGAGAAGAGTAGCACATAGTGACAACCACAGGGAAAATTTTCCTGTGAGAATTACAGATTGCCTTGCATAGATTTTTCAAAAATGGAACCAAGTAAATTCTCTTTCTTGAGGATGCAAAGGCCTTGCAGTGCACAGTCAAATATTGCCTCATGAGTGTTAACTAGCTTGCAGAATGCTAGACATCAGACTCTACTTAATGCTCAGTGTAATACTTACAAGACTTCTGTTGCTGAACAAGGAAGCAAGATAGCCTCTGTAATAACCAAATAAGTGTAATTAAGGCATTTTAGGGTTTATGGTACTCAATTAAATTAAACTGGTTTTTAATGTCACATAAAGGTTTGGTTGCTCCATGTTTCTCTTCTTCATTTCCCTATAGGGCACAATAAAACTTATTTCTGCATTTCTTATGCTAATGGCATTTGATTTCTTTTAAGGATAATTCTCACCCTGAGCTACTTACCCCATGCAAAAGTTGGTTTTGAGATAATTATAACATTCTGTGGATGTTCACATTGTTTCACTTACAGTAACAACAGAGTTGTGCTAAAAGTATCTGCTGTGGAATTGCTATGCTTTTTCAAGCATATTCTAGATCTGCTATGCCTACGTCCCATCCAGAGCTGATGGAATTTCCTGGACATTTTCATGGACATTCATAAGTTACCAAATATGCAGGAGACCAAAACAAATATTAAAACAGGTGGTTGCAAGAGGGTTGTTTGCAGCTGATCCTTCAACCACTTATTGCAAATGTGGAGCAAAAACTTCCTGTCCTATAGACTTACCTGTAGAAAAATGACCTGGTGGCACTCTAGCCCAGTCACACACACTGGCTGTAACAGGGAATTTGATGACTGCAGCATGCTGATGTTTCTGCCTTAACTCTGCAGCCTAAGTCATGCTTTTGGTACTCACAGTATGTGTTTCTTCCTGTGATTTATGTCATTTGGGAAAAATTCTCTGGAGCTAGAGAAGAACACAAAGTTTTCTCAACCGAGCATTGTACAAATCATCCCTGATGAGAACTTTCATCAGGACAACATTGCAACCCACTTCTATTTATCTGCCTTTCATATCCTCCCAAATTACAGCTCCTTGAAGATGAGGAGAAGTTTGACTTAGGAAAACATTTAACATGCTGACATTCGCTCATGCACACTCTGGACCTGTTCTCTGTGATTCAAAACAGATGTTGCTGAAGTAACTATTGAAGATTCAAGAGAACTGATGTTAGGCACAAGGAGATGAGCCTGTCAAATTCATGCATGTGGGCTGACCTCTTCTTATGCCAAACAAAGCCAGGTTGATGTCTAGAGCATTGGAGCCTTTAGTGCAGCTGCCAGCTCTAGAACAGGGAGCATCTGCTCTTGGCAAAGAGAGGTTGCATGAAAAGGCTGAAGGAGGAGGCAATTTGCAAGCCATTCAAGATGCTTACCAAGTAAATGAAAACATAGGTGCTGACCTTTCTTCACAGCTCTTAATCACCTTTACCATGGTTCAGTAAAGCTGCATTTGCAGTTGACAGGAATCCAAGTCTTGCTGTCCACTTATCCAAATCACAGCTTATTTCTAAGGAATGTGCAGAAGGAAGAGAAAAGAAGTAGTAATACTTTTGCTGACAGCTGATCTTTCCCCAGTCCTCAGGAAAAATAAAGATAGGCACAGTTCACCTTTGCTCTGTATTTTGATTTGAATATTGGTGTGTCTTGGCCTGTTTCCAGTGTATGTTTCCCGGAGCATGGAAAGATTAGTATTTGACTCATCAAGTCATGCACTTAGAGGTCAGAAAGGAAGACCAGGCAGGTCATCTGTGTAGCTGTAATGCAGACTTCTCTGTATGCCTGCATCATGAGCTTACATCTAATTACTGCATTTTCCACAGGCAATTACCTCACTCACTATGGAGATCAGGCCGAGCCATGGGGAGGCTGTGGTGGGGACATGTCTCAGCACTCTGTAGGGAAGGAGGCTGTTTGCTACAGGAAGATTTGCTCATTCAGCAACATAATTCAAAAGAGGAGTCATTAGCTAAGCAGTGTCCTATAGGAAGAAGAAAGTTGATCATGTAATTAAAAGAAGACTGATAAAAACCTGTGTTCTACTCCAGATTCTTCCTAATGATGCTAGCAAGTCTCTAGCACCAAGATTTTGGCATACAGCAGTTCCTCATGTGCAGCACACACGGGGCTTCACTCCTGCAGTGCTATCCAGTCCCAGTGCACTGGAAATCAGGGAACTGTCTGCTCAAGGATGTGTTTGGTGGTGTGAACCAAAGAGCCTTCACACCCATGATGTCCTTCATGGTCTTCCCAGCACATCTTTGACCCAGTCTGTGTGTTCAGAACACTGCTCTGCCTGTGTGGCTGCTCAGCCCTTCTGTATGTGAGGTAAGATATTCAATCTCTTCACCAGGTCAAGGAGGAGCACAAAGGAGAGGGAGTTATCAATTTAGCTCCTTTCAATTATGCTAAAATGTTAAAGAGGCTGATTTTTCACAGTTTTTCCATCCCCACTAGGGACACAAATGGCACTTGAATTTATTACACTATAGTCTCAGCTTTCATTTACTACAAATACTCACTTTTACCATGAAGGGAGATTGTGGAGGTTAATCCTGAAGTATGTCTAATATACTGAACTTCCAGAGAGTATAAGCACAAGGTCAGAAAGAAGACAGAAATAAGGAAAATGAATGAATATGTTGACCAGCCATGTCAGATCTTTCTCCTCATCTATTCCATACATTTTCCCTGCCTTACTATAAAAAAAAAAAGTCAGAGATAGGAAATATTGTACCATAACACATGTTCACAGCGGGGCTGGATAAAGGCACCAGCATCAGGCTGGGAATTTCAAACATCACTTTGCAAATGAAATAACTTTTCAAAAGGCATGCATATATTTTTATGCAGATTGAGGGATGAGGGAAGAGTAAGAATGGAGATATTAATATTCTTGCATGTCAGTGAAGAACAAAAATACTGAAACATACTCACCTGTTTGAAGCCTGAGTATTTTTTATCTCATGATATTAAAAATACAGTATATTATTAAGCTACACTGCTCTTTGGCATAATCAAGGTAATTTTATTTGGTAAATAATATTTGTGAAATACAATGTATTATGTCAAATTCAGTATCTAAAATAACATTTTAAATACAAAAGTTTTCCAAGACAAATGCTACAAAAATCTCTTTGTCTATTTGCATATCTGTCAGTTTCTCTCACAACTTTGGGGTCCAGTATCTCATTTAAATTATGCTTGACTGCAGGGTCAGTCTAACAACTCTCTTAATGTTAAGCCTCCAACCAGAGGCTTCCAGTTTCTCTGATTCTCTCATGCTCTGAAGGGTAAATTTTCTCTCCATCCAAAAGGTTGAAAAAACAAGAAAAATCGACTATTTCTTCCTATCCATCCACAGACCAGCAGCAGAGTCTTCCCCAGTCATCACCAACTAGGATCTTGGAAGAATTTCTGGAGAAAGAAAGAAAAAGACAAAGAAAACCATGTCTAAGAAGAAGACACAAATAGGATCAAGGCTTTTTCTGTATGTGCAGCAATTAGGAGAATGCAATATTTAGGGGTCTACATTATCTTTAAAGTCAAAATTGAAGACCCATGTTAGAGAATATTCAGAGTTTGATACTTCAAAGACTGAGCTTAGAATTGGGTCCAAAGTTTCCTGAGTTTAGTGAGTGAGTTGTGGACAACTTAAACAGATCAGAAACTCTTATCCTTCTATGAGATTCTACAGATGTTAAACAATCTGCTGTCCAGACTCAGAATTCAGACTTGTTAGCACAATGTTCTGGCTTCAGCCAATGAAATCTCTGCTGCATGCAGTGCCACCAACACTAATGAAACTAACCCTCACCCCAAATGTTGCCCCTTTCAATGCACATCAACATCACACTAACTGTGCTAAAGCTGAGCATGCAGAAAGCAGGAACATTTTATCAGCTGTCAAAATTCCAACACTTTCGGAGAAAGAGACAGTAACTGTTTTACAGTACATCATAACATCCTGGAGTAGGAGACAACAACAAGTATTACAGCCAGATGACTGCGGGAGGGGCTTGAGTAAACTAAAATACTGCTGGCTCTGCAAACTGAGAGGAATTGAACAACAAAGCTGTCCTGTGGCCAAAAACTTCTTGTTCACATTTTAAGGAGATAGTATCTCCAGCAACTCGTAAGATAGGAGTTATTTCCGTGTTGCAGAGATGGTGTAGCAGCTCCTGAGTTCTACATCTGCTCTGGCCAAAACCTGCCATCGCTCCTGGCTTGTCTCCTACCTGTCCAGTGACGCCCCCAACGTCCTTCATTAATGCACCTGGCCAGGCCAGCTCCTTGAGGGACTGCTTTTGGCTACAAGAGGTCTGACCCAGCTCTCCAAACCCCCAAACCAAAGGAACAGCAGGAGCCCAGCCCAGCCCCAGGGCCCCCTCCCGGGCAGCCCCACCTGGACACGGCCAGCGCCGTCACCGCCGGGCTCGTCCTGCTCGCCTTGCCAGTCAGGGCAACGCTGGGATTCAGTTCCCGACAGAGAACAAGATGTTTTCCACGCTTGTTACCTGTTGTGTGGTTTAAAAATAAATATTTAGAAAGCGTCTAGGGGGCAGCATGGATGGGATTGTTATTATTTACGGTCAGCAAGTTGTTAAGTTGAGAACAAATATATTTAATCTTGGCCTGTGCTGTTGCAAAATAGGCCCATCCCAATTTAATTTGTGGCTATGATAGTTACATGTGCTGACGTGCGGCTGTATCAATTGTGTGCTAAATTGGATTTGTGTATTATTGCTTTCTAAATTGCATGCCTAGTTCAGCAAAATTGTTCATCAGTTTTCACTGGCTCTGTGCTTAATAAGATGCCCCACAATACTTTGCTGCCAGGATATAATACAGCCCATAATTGCCTAGTAAAAAGAAATTACATAAAGCCCTGGTATTATCAACTTATCTAAATCTGCTCATAACAGAACCAATAATTAAATGCTGTGGACATTTCACATACACACACATACATACACATGCACACCTAACAACATAACTCAATCACAGTTACTCTAGTCTTTTTAATGACAGTGTTTTGTATTAATTTTATTTTCTTTAATGCACAGAATGAGATGTGGGAATATTTGGTCATTTAAAATAATTCTGAAGTCATCTGAATAGGTTAAAGGAGTATGACCCTGCGTTGATTACACCTCTCAACTCTTTATTAAAGAATGCTGTTCCCATATCCATCTGAAAACATACAGCCTTATGTTCATGTGCAAACAAGTGTGGTCTCTACATATCACCAGATACCTGAGATAGGCACAATTTTTTTATTGTCCTCTTGGAAAAAAAAACCACAAACAAGAGTGTTCTGCTGTGCTCCCATGGAAGGCTTTTAAATCCTCATTTAGAAAACTGCTTAAGATATACATTTTACAAATAGCTAAAATATCAGTCTGTTCAAAAAAATGCATATGCAATTATGCTTGGAAAGACCTGCCATGGGACGTTATAGACAAGAACTTCAGAAATTCCTAAATCAAATGAGACTTTTCTATAGGTAAAGAGAATCCACAAAATGACTACAGAATATCACAGGGATTTTGGAAAGAATGTTAAGTCTTTTGCTTTGACTTATGGACAAAGGAATCTTGATTAGAGATGAGAACAGAAACAAATACGCAGTTACCACAGCCAGACCATCTCATATGGGGCATCTCAGGTGTTCTTACACCTTCTCTAGAAGCATCTGGCTCTGGCTACTCTGAGACATGACAAAAGGTTTGAAAAGCATCTGGTTAGACCATTAAACATACAGAGGCATATCAGAAGTATTTTCACATAGCAATCTAAGTACTGTTGATGCCAAGTTCCACGAAAAGTACTTCTGAAGATCTCTGTGGTAATGCCCAATTACTGTATAATATCTTTTTTTTTTGCAGATGTTACATCTACAGCTCTATATTTATGCAAATTGTATGCCTAAAATTGAAGTAATAGAGAATGTCTGTAATGAGGACCACAGCAAATAAGTGGAGTAGATTATACATAATAACACCACAATTCCTTTCTCTTAGATAAAAAACATTGGGAAAAGAAGAAAGCGATGCTATTTAGGATGTATCTTTAAAGCTTTCCGACAGGTTTCAGCTCCTCAATTTCTTAGAACAGAGAAGCAAGCTTGAGTTGTTTTTAGTACCAGTCAGCTCTATAGTTCCATGATTTTATTACCCTCAGTTCTGTGAGAACTCCATGGTATCAGCTTCAGCTGCACACAGCCTTGAATAAACAGCACCAAGAACTAGGGCCTGCTGCTGACCTCCCAGCTGTTTGAAGGACCTCTGACTTCTTTTAAGGTGGAAAAGACAACAAACTTCTCTGTTCCATCCCAGAGCAGGATCTGGCACTGCCCACTCTAATGTCATGCCAGGATAGTTTAGTACAGGCCATCAGCAGAGGTGCCAAGGCAGTGGACTTTCTGAAGCCAGGACTATTTCCAGCCATGGGTTTCATACGTTCATGCAGAAAGGTGGTCTTCTAAGGTTGACAGAACCCATGGGAAAGCCTGTGAAAAAGCCTTCAGCTTCATCCAGGTGTGCCCATGAGATGGCTGGCTCAGGTGTGCTCTCTTGTCTCCAAGGTGGGGCAGTTGCCACCCACCACTGTTGCTGGTCACAGTAAGACTGCACCAGTTGCCCACACCACCTCCCCCTCACAACACTGCGCTCACACCCCCTCTTCCTCCTCACAACCAAACAGGGCTTGCAGCAGTGTCACACTGCAGTCATACCTGTGCCGCCCGGCTCTTCCGCCACGCCGCTCTGCACTCTCAGTCCGGCACCTTGCTCTGGGGTATTGCTGTAGCTGGTCTTCCACAGCTGTGCCAGTGAGGGGGTAAAAATGGAAAAAGCATGGATCATAATGATGAGTGAAGGATTCAGCTCCTGCTGCCCAGCAAAGGGTGGGAAGAACAAGATTTTGCAGTTGTCTCCTGCTCTGTCACTGTGCTACAGGATCTCACACTGGAGGAATGTATGCAGGGAGCTGGTGGGGTTGCAAGGCTGACACGCTACCAAAAATCCCAGTAACCCAGGAAGTTCACCTACCATACTGGAGGCAGAATCAGCAGTGAATTCCTACTCATGAGAAAGTAGGGCTTAATATACTGAGCTGTGAACTCCCAGAAACCATATTCAAATATCTTTCTGAGGAGTGACAGAATTTTTGCTTTTCAGAATCACCCCAGAATGGACAACACATTTTCAAAATTCTCCCTGAATGACAAGAAGTCCTATTGTTAGGAGGATAAAAGTTGATAGAAAGCAAACATTTTACTCAGATTTTCATTTTCTGCCCTCTGCTGCACTGTTAAGAAAGTGGCATGGGCTTTTAGTAGCTCTGTCCCTCCATTTAGAACAAAAAAACTCTACCTCTAGTCTACAATGAATCAGGTTTCCTTTTCCTCTCTCCCATCCACTTACCCTCACTACTCCATCTGTGCTTCCTGTGATGATGATGCTGCGTGTGTCCCAGTCCATCACTTCAGAAAAACAGCAGCAAACAATGTGGCAGGTGGGGCTGCAGGCAGTGCTGATGCTTGCAAGAAGCTGGCCATTGACTGTCCACAGGTACAGGTGAGATCCCGCACACGAGATAATGTCACCCTGGAATAGAGCAAGGGGCAATATCTCAAAGTCCTACACTCATCCTCCTCATAACTTTTAAATGCTGATTAGAAATTGCTGAGCTGCTCCGATTTAAATTCTGACCACTGTTTTTCTTCTGAGCAGAAGAAAAAAATTTTTTTTTTCCATAAAAAATTCTGACATTTTTACATCACAGAAACCTGAAACCACTGATTTAGCAAGATAATGCAGAAAAAAAAGGGTTTCCCCACATTTTTAAATGAAAATATTTAATTAAATGTTCCCTGTTTTCCATAAAGTCCAGGTTTTTAGTAAAAAAGCAGATTGACAGTCTGGCCTAGCTACTTTCAGGGACAGGGGCTGTGCACAAGCAGTGCCTAGCTCAGGTTCTGGGCCAGGACTAGTGCTCTTGTAAGTTTTACAAATATCCATTCTCTGAAATGAGGACGTGGTGTTCACCTGCTTAGCTATGAAGCCTTTGGTGATTTCACAATCCTCCTCTGCCCCTCACAGGGAGCTCACTGTCATCACATTTCTACACCGTGTTCTGCATTTGACCAATGACCAGCTCTGCATCCAGTGACCTGCACTTGAGATGCAGAAAACATCCTTGGCACGGCACCCCTCCCCTCCATTCCATGCAGGTGCAGCCTTACCAGAGACTGCTTATAAGAAGCAAATACACAGGTAAGTCCTTAGGGAAACACACAGAACCGAGAGCCAATGCTGCAATTATAAATTATCTAATCAAAAGTGCATTTGGATCAAGTTATTAATTGAAACTCTACATAATTTTTCTACTTTTTTCTACTCTTGATCCATATTAAGAATCAGCTAAATAGAACCTCATCAGCAAAGTCATCTGGTTCTGAGAAAGGACAGTGTGCCCTTAAATTAGCAGCATGCATCTGGTTTAAGTCAACTAACACCCCAGCCTCATTACTTCACCCCTGCCTCTTTCAGGGCCAGGGCTCTTTGCCCTGCTGGGCAGAATTCTGGAGATAAAACAACGATAGCATGTTCAAAACAGAGCTGCCAATAATTCAAGAGATTAAATTTCAGCTACCATGTCTGGATGAGAGCACATCATGTCCAGGCATTTGGCAAAGATCTACAGTGCTCTTCAGGTCTGGATCAGGGATTTAAAACTAACTGAAATAATTAGTTACAACAAGCTTTTACAATCTTCCTTAATTTATGAACTTTTTGGGACAGTTCTTATTTTGTCTACGCTACACAAATAGCATGAGGTTTGGATCTATAGATGGAACTTCTCAATGCTCAAGCAATTTCAACAATCACATAATGAAGAGCTGTATAGGGTTCTTATTCCACCGAATTTTTGTTTTTTTCCTTCAAAACTTTGCTTTGAACCATTCTGAATTTTTCAGGAAAAAACCCTTGCTACCAATCATGTAATTCTGTGTCATTCAAAATACTGTAGCACAATGGGAACACTTTTTTCTATTTTCATGTAGCTTTACATAAATATATAGAGAAGAATTAAACAAAAATTACATATCAGAATTAAATATTCTGTTTCACTAACATCAAAAAGAATTTTTCATCCACAAGATATGGACATTTTTTTTTCCTTGAAGCTTCAGTCATACTTTTCTAGAGGTTTTTCTTCTATTAAATGAATATTTTGATATACTATTTTCCAAATAACCATTTGCTTGCCAATAAAGTGGCGATCAGTCATTTGGATCAGTCAACCAGACTGATCCTGGCACAGACTGTTTCATTTTTGGACAGTTCCAGAAGAGCAGATACTGTCTGAAAACACTGCTGTACTGGCTGGTACAGAACAGAGAGAACTCTGTCCCCTTGGGATCTTGAGCAGCTCTGTGCCAGCCCACCCCCTCATTCCTGAGTGCTTGGCACTGCTTCAGCTCACCTCATAAGGGACCACCAAGATATTCTGAACTGGCCTTCTGAGGCCACAGGCCACTTTACACTAACCAGGACTGCTGGGACTGGGGGCTGAGCTGGCACTGAGCAGGCAACTTAATTCCCACCCTCAAATTGCTAGCCATCAGACTGCATGGTTAATAAAGCTCTGATATGAGATGACTGTTTTGGCACAGACTAAGTAGACAATATCTGCCTGGTTTCTTACTGCTATGAACTCAGTTTTGCTTTTGTACAATATCCAGGACTGGATTCAACCCTGAATTGTCTGGACAGCTGAAACCCTGTCCTAGTTTATTAGCAGAGAGAGAAAAAAAAAATACGAGGGGAGGTAGAAAGTTGGGAGAAAAAAGAATCTCATCCAGAGTGTTTACAGTACAATGCAATACAGAATATTTTCCTATCAACATGCATGAAATTCTGGCCAGCCACAACAGACCTCAACATTTATTTATACTCACTGCTATCAGGAGCTCTCCCCACACCTGGGAGTAGAAAGGAAAAAACCAACATTATCACTGCAAAGGTGTAAGGCAGTTACCAGCTGAGCTGGCAGACTGCAGTCTAACATGTCTCAGCTGTATGAATGTGCAGCTCAGATGTGGCTCTGCTGCATGAATGTCAGGAGAAATTAATGAAACAGGAGCAACAAGGTTAAGCCAAATCCAGGAGGTACTAGGGTAATACTTCATGCTCCATAAACTAAAAGTTGTTTAATCCTGCTATCTATCTATCCACAGATGCTTCTACTTAGCTACTCAGTCTAAGATGTTGCTTTTAGTGCTCCTCTCTCATCATTAAGAACACTATTAGCAATCTCTGTAGAAAGAAAAAAAAATCAATGTATCAGACTCTCAGGATGTTTTTATGTTGGGAAAAGCACCCATTACATTATCATGAAATGTTCATGGATGCATCAGAACAAAGATGATAAATGAAGGTCTTACTGTTGAATTGTTGATGGCAACAGAACTGAGGCTTTCCTCGTGGGCAGGAAGCTGGTTTATGAACGTCAGCTGGTTCAGGTCCCAGATGATGCAGGTTCTGTCATCGGATCCACTCACAAAGATGCTGTAAGTTACAGATGCAGCAAGGCAGGTCACTGCCTGAGTGTGTCCATACAAAGCCTGGTGGGGAAAAACCAACCAATAAACCACAGCACATGGTAGGTGATTTATTAGGGAACCACAGTCCTACCTCATTTGCTTAGTAAGAACAAGCAAACTAGTCATTCTTTGGAGTACTGAAGAGGTAATGAGGGGGAAATACCAAAGGATATTACAGAGAAGCATCCTTGCCATCAACTCTTAGTTAAGGAAAGCTGAGGGTCCAAGAGATTATATTACTTGCCCAAATTACACAGTGATTCAGAGCCCTTGGCCTGCTCTTCAGACTCTAAGACAGAGCTTTGTGCTTAGCAAGAAAAAAAAAAATTCACTTCAGTCCAAGCAGTTTTAACTAAAATTTATGCTTGGAAATGTCTCAATATTTAAAAAACTTTTTGAAATACAATTTATCAAGATGTATTTCAGTAATCTTCTCAATCTTATCTTTCTGTATAGCTGAACAAGTACTAATACATTTCTAATACTGGTTAAGAAGAGAAACAGCATTTATGGAGAATTCATGCTTTAAAGCCATGTAGAAATTCCTTTCTCTTTCATCATTATACAACATTCTTTTTGTGTTGTTGTTTTATAGATTCAGAGACATAAGGAGTGCCCAGTTAAACTTAGCCTTATTTAAACAGTTTCTTTTAAAAAGAAACATGCTTTAGGCAATTTAACACCACAGCTAGAAGGCAGGGATTGAAGTATGCTGCTAACAATTTTTTATGCAGCGTTCTCAAGTGACAGAAGTGACACTTCTGCTACACAACCACAGTAAAGGACAGTAAAACCTGTAGGGCAACAGAGAAAAAGTTCTTCACAGCTTTCCTAAAAAGCCTTTCAGGGCTCATTTTTTAGCTGCCTTACTGTGAAAAATCAAACGCACCAGTTTCATTGTTTGGTTTTCAAAGGAAATGCATATTGCTTGCTGGCTTTCTTTCCATGACATTATTAGCACATTTCTAGGTTCTATCTCAGTTCAGCTTGAAGCAGGGGAGCCACATACACCAGATGGCCATTTGTGGACACACCTTGTCCTCTTTTCCAGCACATAACTGTGAGACTGAACTTTCGCTGGCTAACATTGGCCACTTGCCAAGGTCACCACGACAGCAGCAACCAAACATCCACTGGTGAAGAAGCTGAGCTGCAGCAGGTTCTGCAATACTGAAGGTGACCCACAACTGCAAGGGATGATTTTCAGCTTGGGACTTACTCCATTCACAAGAACTGTCAACTGTAAATACTGGCACAAAATTAGGTCACTAATTTTGGTTTTCAGAAGTCAGAAACACAGTCACCTAAGCATGGAAAAGAAGGTTCAGTGATAGCTTTAGACTGGCTGTAGAACATTGTTTTTAAAAAGGACTGGGCATAATCAAGAGAACATACTTGAGAACTGTGCAAGACTGCTGCAAAAAAGGCTGGGACAAGGCAGGTTCAAGGGCTCAAAATTTCCTCTCCTTTCTCCAAAGCAGAAAAGAAAACTTATCCACTGTGAAAGCATCCAAACTGCCAAATCAAGCCAAGCTAAGCTCCTGTATAAGTTCCACTAAAATATTTTTTTTTTTCTCTTTTATTTTAACCCATGAAGATCCTACTTGGCCATGAAATACTTTAAATACAAGCTGGCTGTGGAAGAGGGGGATAGACCTGCACACAGTTACAGTATCAGCTTCAACCCAGCAGTCTCAATGCGTCTCATGCTTTTGGCTCCCAACATCTTTTCATTACCACTCATGGGAAATACCCTACAGTATATTTGCATAAAGATCTTGAGGCCTATCTCCAAGGCATTTTAACAATATCAAAAGACAAGAAAGAAGGCCAGCTTCACTGCAAGAATGTTTAGTCCATGAAAACTTAAACCAAGTTTACCATTCAACTTAACTGGCTGACAAGTCACAGACACTTTACAGATATGCCCCACACCTTCCTGAGAGGTCTGTGAGGCAGAGGCCCCACCTTGCTCAAGTGCTTCATTTGCCCCAGAAGTTCTGGCGACTGGATCACACAGATCCCTCTGCTAGTAAATTGCATGGATCAATACTGAGGCAATTAGGCTCAATCTTTAGGTTCCACAAACTGTGGAAGCAGATCCCGCTACAGAGGCAAAACTACTTTTTCTGCAGAAATATATTTTCTGTACTTTACTACATTCCAAACCAGAATGTGTCAGTCCCATGAGACAGCTGCTAAGTGAATAGCATCCACTTTATAGCACATAAGCTGTCCTTAAGCAAGGCTCACTCTCTCAGGAAATTTTTTTGTTCAGCAGAAAAAGCAGCCACCATGAAACAGTGAACTACATGAATGCAGAAAGTAATTCACTGGAAGACATTTAGAACCATAGTTCAAGTTTACATCCAGTCCAGACGATCATTAAAAGAAAAAAAAGCCTCTGCTAGCAAAGTAAAGGAAAAAAATATAGAATTTGTCATTGCATGATCTCATACCACTTTGTGGATTTTGGGTAATACCAAATTAATCACAGTGGAACACATCAGCAAAACTGATTTTAGATTTTTAAAGAAAAAGGTATTATAATGTAGATAAAAGACAGTTTCTTTGGTTGCCTGAAACTCAGACTGATCCCCTGACTGGTATAGTTTAGATGCTGATGAAAATTATTTTGTATGCTTTTCTCTACTGCTAGTTCTTCCATTTCTATGTTCATGTCTTCCTTTGGAATAACAACCAGCTGGATTAAAAGGTCATCAGATCTTGTCTCATATTTCTGTCTTCTGCAGCATCAAGCATCATAAACCTCAAAAGAGAGGCCGCTCTAAAACAGTTTCCCCCACTAATTTCAACACAAATTCCAATAGGAATTTCTGATAAATGAAGATCCAAATACTTCTCTGGCATCCCAGCAGACAATGAAGTATTTACTTAATTTAAAGAAAAATAAAATATGTTTTGGCACAAGGTATGGAGAGCACTGAAATATCATCCGAATTCCCCTCCAGAACAAACAGAAGAAGCTTCTGACACTTGGAGACCTTGGTGATCAATGACCCCTTTGTCTGCATAAAAGTAGCAGAGTTTTTTGGTCAAGAGTCTCTTCATTTCTTCAGGGATGCCATGCTATCTTCCAGATATGATAGTGGTGTACTCTAGTTTTACTTGTAAAGCTGAGAACTCGCCATAGCTGAAACACACAAATCCTGCATGAGAATTCAGTTTTGTAAATGAAATAGCATGCATACAGGTGGTTGAAGACTATAGATGAGCTCTAAATCAACAACCACTAAAGGGCTTTAGATAATGAGGACAAAAACTATAGCATTCTTATTGGATGCATCCCTCCCTCATGGAATGATAGATAAACCTTTTATGTTCTGAATTCAGGCTGAGAAAAAAAGAATCAAGAACTTTGCCTGGCTGACCTTCATCTCCACCAGCTAAGTTTGCAGGATGTTTTAGAGATCCTCCTGTCCATTGCTGTAGCAGCCCAGAACAAATTAAAAGCATCTCCAGGTGATACTTGGTTTTGAAAATAACCCAAGGGCTGCACTTCAAGAGAGGAGAATATGCCTTATCTTCATTATTACTTTTATCATGATGAACTTTGGCAGTGCTGCTAAAGGGAAAATAGCCACCAAGTGGCACTCATAGATATGAGCTGTTGGTATAAGGCATATTATCAGCTCCTGCCCCAATACAGGCTGTCACATGATACTGCTTATTACTGTTTTTTTCCTGCCTTCTTATTCAATAAAGGTGCTTCTTGTGACAATCATCTGTGAGGTAAAAAGCCTTATTTTCTGGGTTTCACTAAGTTTCCTTAGCAGAAGAGCCACAGTACTTACCTGTCTCAGGTTTAGACATTTCACTTTGTCCTTGACCAGGGAGAATTCCCAGACACACACAACTGAGCTTGCTCCAGATGTGATTATGGTAGTTGCTGAAGGACACACTGCACAGAGGCACTTTCCCCAGTCTGCCATGCATTCAAATGTAGTCACATTCTGTACAAGAAAGCATCTTTAAGTCAAATGCTCATCCTGTGTTACCATGTATTTACTACTACCAAATGAAAGATTCGATTTTCAAAACTGACCCTCCATATTTTAAATATAAGAAAGAAAAGCTTATTATAACCAATCTCTATGTGAGCACAGATGTGAACATATGGACATGCACTATGGCTGCATGCAGCTGTACCATCTTCCAGGGGCCAAACAGGAATGCTGAACAAAGCTCAGTGTCTTATGTCTTAAGAGATCTGGGTCCCAATTCCTCTTGTGCCATACTTCCTACACAATTTCAGGAAAGCTCATTCTGCCACCATATTGTAACAGAAGGCAAACATTCCATGTAGATTAAAAAGAAGTCTCAGGTTGTGATGGCCACTGCTAAAAGAGTTACTGCCAGGCCCTGCAACCCTCCCTTATTTGGAAGGAAAAGCCAAAAGACAAAGCACTAAATTCCATTCTGTGCTCTGTTGGCAGCACCCAAATCAGTCTAAAGCAGTGTCAAGTCTACTACACACTGTTGCAATTACAGCACAAGCATCCTCCTGCACATTCTGCATTAGCTCTCCCCCATACAACTGGAACAACACCCTGGTGCCAATGATTCTGGTGGAGTTGGATGGCACAACTACAAAAGACAGAACAGAACAGACCCTATCACAGACAGAACAAACCTTTACCTACTTACAGCAAGGACTAAAGTTTCTTATAAGCTCATATCCACTGGCACTGTTGGCCCAGAGAATATGCAAGTTGGACTCCCAACTATTACTCGTAATGACTGTGTAATCACACTCTGCTCAACATCACCCTGAGTTTTGAAGTGACAAACTGAATAATTGATGCCTGCAGCAACACTGTGAACTGCTAAGCACTGATTTTATTAGACAGGGAGCAGAAATTAAAATATATCTCATGGCTTTTTCATTTCCATTGACTTTGGGTATGTCTGTAAAAACATAATGAATGCAACTTGCACAAATATCCAAGTCAGTATCTTGCTGAATTACATGTTACACTATTCTGGTACCTAAGCTAACTCTCAATTTCTTTGCATAACATTGTCCCAAATACATCCAAAAATCAGTGTATTTATGGCAGAGGGAGGAACTAGATCTGTCAAGTGCCCTAACAAGCAGTGTGATGATATAGACCATTTATTTTTAACAGCAAAGAAGTAAGAGTATTAACTTCATTATTTTGAATGAATGTACTGGGCTATGCTGGAGCCAGAGGGGAATTGGCAGATGGTTCTGTCTTAATTCCAGCAGAAATTTCTGCACAATGGAATTTCTAATCAGTGACCAGGAGACCTTGTTTTGTCCTTATGACCTATGGACAATATACTCACTAGATGGAAAACTTGAAATAATTTAGAGGCAAATGCCATGTTTTTGAGAAGTGTATAATCATTTTACACTATTTTGGATATCCAGCTTGAGATTCCTCAAGAAGGTTAACTGTGAGGAAGTCCTGTACAGCATCCTCTGAAATCAACTCCCCAACAGCCTCTGAAATGGGTGTCCAAACCAGTCAAAGACCAGGACATATAATTAATTTCTCATTGTTAGAGGTTTTCTTATTTACCTTCTCAGATCCATAATTGCCAAAGCAGCAGGTGAAGTCCTCAAATCCCCAGCAGAATGTTTTGTTCCAAAGAGGAGGAATCAAAATTTTATTTTTTTCGACAGCCAGAATGCCTTTCTCTGTATGAACAATGTGCCCAATAGCTCCCTTGGGATAGTCTGGCAAGACAGAGAAAATATTTAATTCTATTGGGTTTAGAGCACTTATGTTAACTTTTCTCCTTGCACAGCTTGTGTGGAGAGACTGGCAAGTCTCACATGTGGGCTCAGGCCCACAGATGGAAATCCACTCTGAAACTGAGATTCCACACACAACAGTGGAAACGCTCCTCTCCAGTGGACCATATAAATCCATGTGGAGAGGGTGATGTCTTACAAAAAATTTGTTCCAAACTCTACAATAGAAATTTGAAGAAGTTTTCAGCGCCCACTCCTAATACAAAGATACAAAGATCACCTTTTATGGTAACTGGTGAGAGCTTCAGATTTTGCAGACTGCTCACAAAAGGAGGAAGAATTCCACTTGAGTGAAGGAACAGCCCAGTCTCTCTTCCTGCTGAACTTTTCCCTTGACCATTCCTAGATGGATGTGGTTTCGTGAAGAGCTAGAACAAAGAAATATCATTGAAAAATAAATCTCTATTTGCAAGACCATGCAGAAGAAACACCTGTTTAAATCCTTAATCACAGACTCCAGGACCTCCATACATAAACCTCTTAAAAAAAATAAAATCTTACACAGACTATGTTTTCATTAGACTACACTCCTCCCTCAGAGAGACAGAAAGCTAATCCCAGCCATTCTGGACAAGAAAGAAAAGCACAGGTGAGACTTTGAGCTGAGTTTTAGCTGACTATACCCATGTCCCGACAAGTGATTACTTGTATGGCTGTACTGAAGGAGCAGAACCCAGAGTTGATGCTGCAGCTGTACAGCATACAACAGGAGCAGCATGGTTAGAAAGTGGGGGTGTATACTCGTGTAGTACACAATCTGGAAAAGTCTATAGCTCATCTTTCAGCAGATTTAAATCAGAAGATATTTCTGATTTAAGTTACTTTTACTGCTTTCCAGTCAAAATACTGTAAGATCAAGATAGATTATGTTCTCTTCTCTCATGATGAAGTGGTACCTGCTTTGGTATCTGTCCAAAGTTGCTGATAAATCCCAGGATAGTGCTCTTAATCAGAGGGTCTTTAATGTTGTTGAGGTCCATCTTGTCTCCATAGAAGTAAGGGTGATAGGTGTTAACTGCCTCCACTGCAGCTGAGCCATGCTGCTTGTGGCCAAAAATAAGGTCTATCCAGCAATGAAGGTGTGCACTGACATAGTCACTTTCCAGTGCCTGAAACGGGGAAAAAATTACTTAATTCGCCAGATGTATCCATTACAAATGCATTACTGCTTTCCAATCCTTGCTGGAGACAAATTCTCTGCAAGTCAATCATCACACCTTCACTTCCTCCAGTACCACTATTCTAAGCACATCCTCATAAAACACTAAAAGATACTAAATTGGACCCCCACAGGAAACAGGACAGAGTTCCACATGTTTGATTTAACAGACACCAGGAGCAATATCCTCAGAGACAACACAGGTAGGTTCCATAAAGCAAAATGAGAGCATTCCACGGATCTTTGCATCCATAGTGATTGGCACATGGATTAATTGGACCAGAATGAACAACTGCTACTGGAGAAGACAGGAAGAGATACTACAAGGTAATATATCCACCTAAATGTGGGCTCCACAGAAAGCTCAGTGCAATCACAGAGGAAAACTTCTGCTTGGAAGACCCAGACAGCAAGTTCATAAGCAGGGAACACAAGTTTAAGCTGAACCTGCACCCATCACTAGGTTAGCTAGATTTACCCGTGAGGCTTCAGTAAATACTACTGCTCCTGCCATCACCTGCCTTACCAAATTTTTGTGTGTTCCCAAACAGCCTTGCCCAATGACTCAAGCAGCAGTGTCAAGCATTATTAAAAGCACTTTCCTATCTCCGAATCATTTGACTGAGTAATCCCTGATGTTCAGTGAAAGGTCTTCCAAGCAGAGCAGCCCACCCAAAGCACAGCAGAAATAAACAAACTAATGGGATCCAGAACAATGGCTCATTTCACAGAGCAGACAGTTGCCCAGTGCAGCTGGTGTAAATGACCCTGCCCACAGCTATAATGATCACAGGGCAGCTCACAGAACAAGCACAGTGTACAATCTGTCCCTGAACAGACTCAGAACTCATTCTTATTAATAAAAGCAGTTAGTCCATGAATTACAAACTGTAAATTTTGACTGGCATTCCTGCCAAAGCAAAACAAAGCAACTAACAGAGCTGTAACTATGCAGCCTCTCAGTATTTCACTGAGCACTATGGCAAGCCCAGCCAGAGAGGGAGAACTTGTAGTTTAGGGGGAAAGTAAGTACAATTATTTAGTGGACTAGATTCCTAACTTATTAAGCATGAAACAGGAAGCTGTTCAGAGTTTTTGTCAAGAATAATTATTTGCTCTCATAATGTTGAAAGCAATAATCAAACCTCAGAACAGTGTAAACCCCAATCTGTTTTATGCACCAAACTGTGAAACCCCCTAAAAATGGCTACAATACCAGTAATTAGTATCTCTAACCTTGTGGATTATCTCAGAGGAGAAAAACTCTCATGTTTCAGAATTCAAGATCTCTGACTCTTCACTTCAAGGTTAGACAAAGTCTCCCAAGCAGGTTAATTAAGATTTCTTGCACTGCCCTGTGAGGTACCTAGTATCAGCTATGGTTGAAGAGACAATATTACACTGACTGTACAGGAAATCTGATCAGGTCTGGCAAATTATTAAGAACACAAGTCTATAAACATGATCTTTCATTTGCTAAGTTTTTCCTGTTTGAAATTTAAATTAATTTATCAGCTATGCCAATGCTATTAAATAGTGCAGCCCAGTGGAAGCAGTTCTGTAGACAAATGGTAGAGAGCACCCAGTATCCACATGAAATGCACTCTGGGGGCTTTACTTCCAATTAAATCCAGACTGCTCCCACAGGCTGAATGCTACCAGCACCTGGAACACTCAACTGGAGTGCAGCTTTTCTTTCATTTCATCCAAACAAATCTAGCTTACACAATCTGTGATCATTCTACAGTGACAGCAAATTCATGCTATGCAGGGATGACTGTAGTTTCATTTCCAAACTGTACCATTACTCTAAAGCTCAAGGTAAAAGCAGATTTCCCCATTATATCCAAGTAGCTTTGGAGTGTTTCCCATCACACAAGCAGTAAGGAGGTCAGTAGTTTACACTCCAAGCAACCCACAATAGAATAGACAGGATGTGTCCCTATGTTTTTCTTTAAAAAGCATCAGTGTAAAATTGCAGCATCTTTTAGTCATAAATGGCTTTTTGTCTGCAACAAAGCTGGTAGGAAAGGACAGTGTTGCCTTTCCCATATTTGAGGAACTGGAAAACAGAGACTGACCTTGGAAAACCATAAGACAGAGCAGTAAAAGGAACCAGATGGCCCCAAACCTTCCATGGAGCCACTAAGGAATATGAAGGAACTGTTGCTTATTTGACATCAATGGCCAAAACCAATTAGCAATAGGTAGGATATAGGGCATTCAGTGGACTCAGCTCTTCATTCTAGCAAGGACTACTTCCAGCAGCAAGTCTACAGTCTACACAAAACTTGGATGAGGCTCTCCTTCCTCCTACTAACTGTTTCATCATGTGATTGGCACTGACAAAAGCTCAGATTTCTCTTCCCTTCCGTCACCTTTCAGCGTGAACAGAACTCTGAGCCCCTAAGTCACTCTCTACACCACTTCAGAGATGTCTGTCTCAGTAATACCTATTATTGTGTATGCACAAGAAGTTAAGAATTCTGAACATGGCTTTTAATTTCAGTTCTTTGGCAAAAAAAAACTCTGGTAGATGACTGCATTTTCAAAATGATTGAAGACAAAATTTTTAGTAGGTTATCCATAACAAGAGTTATCCATTTCAAAATAGGTAAAGCAGCAAGATAGAAATTTAACTTCCTTTAAATATTTTTTAGCATTATTCTGACACAGATTTAGTGTTCAGGTCATAAATTCAAAATAGAAAATAAAAAGAGCCTCTTAACATCTTAAATGAAAAGATGAAATATGTCACTATATAATCAACAGTCACACTATAAAAGCAATGGTCATAAAAAAAAAAACCTAAAAAACAAGGAAAGGGAGGCATACTTCATAAAAAAAAAAAAGTAGGCAAGCACAGGCTCAGATCATATCCATGCTCACTCACAGGAGTAACCTGAGTGTGTGTGAATGAAGCCAGAGTTGAACTGGCTCTCTCTCAGTCATTCACAAGCCAAAGAGTTTGTGGCATCAGGAACCTTCCAGTACCTAAGGGGAGGCCTACAAGAAAACCAGAGAGGAACTTTTTATGAGAGAAGTTAAAGGTCTAGTGAAAGTTGTCCTTGCCCATGACAGAGGGGTTGGAACTGGGAGATCTTTAAGGCCCCTTCCAACCCAGATGATTTTATGAAAGTAATGGTAACTTAGTGGGAACATTGTGGTTGCTGTTAATGGTTCAGAGAACAGTGAAGAAAAGTATTTACAAAATAAGAGTATGACCCTGGTTTTGTTCAAAAGAAGAAGAAGTTAGGGTAATTAGGAGGTCAGAGGATTTAAGCCAGCATTTGGAAAGGTCAGCTGAGGAGGGGCTTATTTGGAGATACCAAAATAGAAAAGATGGTTGTATAAACAGGTTTGGATATATATATAATGCAAAGTGATTATTGAGAGAGAAAGGTGAAATCCCAAGGGCAGGACTTGCAGAGCAGAGGTGAGAAGAATACACTGAGGCAAAAACTGAAACAATATGACAAACCAGGATAATGTAATGCCTTGACAATCATGGGCTGTTTAGCCCCACCAATGGTAACAGCATATTTATCACAGCTGTACACAGCAGCAGTCTGTCTGCACTCACACGTGCAGCTCACCCAAAGAAATCTGGTGGGATAATGCAGATTAGAGACTAGAGAGACCTGCACCAAGATATTATGCTACAAAGTCTGAGTTCAATGCAACAATCTTCATAAAGAATTGCACTTGCATTCACTTTTATGTAGCAGATGACATTACGTGGAAGACCTTCTAACTATTAATAGGTAGCACTAATTGCAGTAAGTCTCAGGATCTTAGAGCTATTTGCTTTCAAACAGCCAAGGCTGACTCCATTAAGGGCAGAGAATTACATTAGGTTTCCCTCATCCCAGCCCCCCCAAAATAATAATAATAAAAAAATAGTTCTGGCATGACTCAGAGATGGAAATAAATAATTTAAATAAACACAGATTGTTAGCAACAACATGGAATGGTATGCATATAAATTCCTGTGCATTATATTGTGTTCTCTTACATTTGTGGGATGAGATAAATTCATGCCACAAACCTATGTGTAATCCACTTCTGGTCTGGAAAGTTTGCCTTGATTCAAGGTGAATTGTTAGGCAGAGAAACAGACATGCAAAGATCAGAACCAACAAAAACTTCACAAAAGCAGGATGCATTTGGATCCAACATTTTCATTTGTGACTCTGGCCTTCAGAGCTTCATTTTCAGTGGGACCCAGGTGGCATTTTGTCACAAATCTTTGTATTCACTGACCTGTCTGTGCAGGTGAATGAATTTATGGGGGTCCCCATCTGCCCAAGGAGGAAGCTGCACATCTCCCAACACTGTTCCATCCTGCATGCAGCCTGCAGGAATTACAAAGGGAGAATCCAAAACAAGAATCAGACACATAGGAACAACTTCATTAAAACACTGAAGTCAAAGGAAATTGAGGTGATTTTCCCACATGCAGTTTCAGGTTCATCAAATTTAGTGCCATAGAAGACTAAAGAACCAGTGTTCTGGGATTTCTGATCCAGTAATAAAGCAGTGAGAAGATGTGCTAGTAATTGTCACTAATTCAGTAAAAACATGCATGTCCTCAGCACAAACCATTTCAGTTCAGAATGCAAACATAGACAAGACAAAGGTGTTTGCACAACTTTCTTTTTATACATAATCCTGCAGGCCTAACTGCCAAATATTCCTACCAAAGCAGCCACTGAGAGGAATTTTTTTCTCAAGTCCTTTGCAACCTGATTGCTTTCAGAAGGTGACCATATGTTTGTAATTCAGAGCACAGTGTTGTGCAACTGGATGAATTCAAATCTAAACTGAGGTTCAGGTCTCAAGTCCAGGGACCACAAGTTTCCCTACAATGTAGCAGTGAACAGATTCAGGTTCTTGGCTTTGCCTATTTTAAAATCTTCCTGTATATTTGCTCTCTACTGGCAAGATTCTGGTGCCCTTTGGGTCTCCCCACTCAATTCCACTCAGGTCAGTCTCTTTATCTTGATTTTAGCCAGGCTTTGTTTCTTGGTTTCCTCTCAGAAGGAAACTACCCTAATTGTTTCTTATTTTTTAACAAACTTCTAATAGATTTTTTTCCTTATTCTTATATATAAATATATAATCATAAACATTACTATTTTTTATCATGCCTCATTTCACTGATACCTTTAATAGCTAGATTTCAATGGGTTAAATTGCTGTTGCTGTCACAAATTCAGGATGATTCTTCAGGTATTTTTTCTCTGCCTTAATTGTTAACCAACCAGTGTCTATTAAAGAAAGCAGCTTTGCACTGCAAATGGTGTGAAAGTCCTGTAAAGTGAAGTGAATCAGAATTGCCATGCCTACTTCTGAATAATGTTTTTTTCTGGATTCTCTCTGAGCCTTCATCATGGATGCAGAAAGGTCTAGAGACAGTGTACATTCAGAGGGGGTTCTGATGCTGTTTGAGGACAAGGAAAATATATCAAGTTCCTGTCCTGCAGACCCTTTTCAGATGAGAGTGAGGATGTTTGGAAATGAATCACCTTGTGATGTCATGCAGATTAAAAAAAAAAAAAAAAAAACCAAAAAACAAAACCACCTTTTCCCAATACCATTTAACAATTGACACATCTCCAAAAGAATAATACATTTTCAATAGTTACACAGATATAATAATACAGGCCAAACTTTCAAAAGCAGCCAACTAGATTGAGTATATAAAACTCTACTTTTGTGTGACAAAATGTGCAATTCTTTTGCCCAGAAATTAATTGCTTCTTCCTGGGCTGGAAACTTAGTTCTTCTGATATAATTCAGTTTTCAGAAGCTTGTATCCTTGTAGTGTTAGTTGAATAAAAATTGATCACATTGTTAGAAAGACTCATCCACATAGTCCAGAGACCAACTCTCAACATATGATCTGGATCTTTCCTTTCAGTAGGATGCTGGAAAGAAGACTTATGTCCCTTCTAGAACTTACCAAGTTCAAAGTGATTTGCATTGGTTAGGAACTCTGGCAAGTAAAAGAATTCAGGGATGAGCTCCCTGACATCACTCATGTTGTCCCTTGATGCTGATTCCCATGTGCTCTTGACACTGTGAAACATCCGGTCTGCAACATCAAAACTCCCACCCTGTGGAGTGGAGACAGACAAAAGGACTTCAGTGTGAGTAGTGTGTTAAATTAAAAGCATCTTAGATAATTTTGCCATGTCCCTTATCACATGATTGATAAGGGGATGTCTCAAGGTCTGTCCCAGCTCCATACACTGCGGTCTTGTTAGGAGCTATCTTAGTCCTGATTTGGAGATATGTATGTTGAAAGGCCATAAAGCTTGGAGTAGCAAGCTTTGCTAGCAATAAAAGAGGCAAGAAATAGCAGAGGCAAGCAGGAGCCATCATGGGCAGCTTGAGAATATCCCCATGCCCATTTTTAATGCTTCTGAAAGTAATTAATTTATTTCATCCCAGAGTGATTTGCAAGCAATGGACCACTTCACTTGTGAACAATCTTATATGCAATTCTCCTGTGGAAAAAAAAAATCCTTGGAGAAGGGTAAGTTACCACTAAAGTGACGTTAATTAGATCCAGGAAATGGGAAAGGCCCAGTGTGCAGGAGTGTGCAGGGACTGGTCATTCTGTATGGGAGGGATGGACAGCATAAAGAGGGGAGAAAAAAGAATTTCTGGAACCCGAGCTGAACTGGTAAGTAATGAAGGAGATAAAAAACTACCTTACATCTTTTTGAACAATTTTAAATTAATGAGAGTCAAACACTAGACAAAAGTGGCCTTACTATCCCAGGACATCGTTCTGAACTAAAGCCTCAAGAGGAAATTAAAGTCACTTAATGAATGAAGGATATATGGCTTCTAATGAAACCATTTTTCCTACAGCATTTTCTAATGGGATTTCAGATACTTCAGTATGCATTTATGAAAATCCAGGTTTACCCTTACATATGGAATCCTACATGGAGTATGGAAAAATTTAATGTAACATAAAATTTCTGTAATAATAGAAATAACCAAATAAAAATCATGTTTTGGAGAAGAGCTGAATGAGTTTGTCAGAAACACCAAACTATTTTAGAGGAAAGCTGACTTTTTAACTGTATTAAAGTGACAGAACTGAATTGTTTCTCAATACCTAGTTCAGGTGCTGGCAGCAGTGCTCCTGGGCTAATATAGATATTTCTCATTGGGGTTAATTAATTTGGATTATATGTCACGGGACATAACTCTACAGCCCACTGCCAGGGCTCAAGAGAGATTGTCAGAGACAGAATGAGTACCTTTAAATAGTTCTGCAATACACTGAACTCGTATGAATGATTGCTCACCCTCAACCATTCAATCCTCAAAGCTGCTTCCCTGGGCAAAAAGAATAAACTGGTGGGATTGTATAATGAAGACACTAAAACACAGATGAGGTGCTAGAGCCAGTCTGTTAAACATATGAGAAGCAGCCAGGTTCTATGGCTAACCTCTTGGGAAAACAAAACCTTTATTTAGTTTATTCTCTGCCTGTAGACTGTTGCCTGTGCCAGATGAGGAGGATGTTGTACTTCTTCTGCACAGTAACAACCAGCTGAAGTTTTGACTTGCAATCTATTACATAGGCAAAAAACATTTAAGCATTCATGCTGTGAGGATGGGATCCCACTCCCATGGATCAGATGAACCCCAGCAGCAGTTCCCACATGGGTTTCTGATGCTAAGTACCACTGCCCTTTCAGCTCCTCCTGAGTCCTTGCCCACTTAGGCTGCAGTTCCTTTAGATCTGCTCTGCTTAGTCTGGCAGATGCAAGTCAAGAAGTAATTTTTGCCGTATCTTTTTTAGGGAGAAAATACCTTCATGGGTAAGTTATCAGAAGACAGTAGTCAATAAACCCCAGCCCTAATGGGGCTGAAGCCTCATTCCTTGCTTGTCTTTTGAGATACACTCACACCAAAATTTAACATATATTCCAGATGGAAAGATCCCACCCCTTCTTCCCCTAAGGTGAATTCTGCTTGGGCTTCTGGTCCAGCCTCCTCTCTAAAGGACAGCATAGTTCTGCTCTAGCTCCTTGTCCTTCTTCCTTATACCAGTGACAATTGTGAAGCCTTCCCACACCCATTCAAGGGACAGAGTGAAAAAGTGGCTAATCACATGAGCAAGCCTATCTGGAGTTAATCTGATGCACAAGGTCATCTTGCTCTTGATCATTATTAGGCAGGGACCCTTGGAGTCAAATTCAAATTGAAATTAAAACAGAGTAGAAGGAGGACTATAAATAAATCAACAGCTAACAAGTATCTCATTGAAGCATATTAAAGGGCTTTGTATATTTAATCTGCACACAGTGTGCTGTGTCTGGTGGTGATTGATGCTTTTTCATCTTTTTTTGCAGCTTTTATGAGAGCTGGTGGTAATCTCCTGAGAAACAATATGATTTGTAATAAAAAGATTACCTGTATTAAATAAAAATAATATATACATAGGAAATGCTGTTAGCGCGACAAATCTGGTTAAAGATATTACCACCACGAAAAAATGTGATTTTTTCCCTGGCTGTCTAATTCATTTTAGGGAAAAGTAATATCTTTAAAACTTAAGCCTGTATTATTTATAAAGGAAGCAATAACTGATTTTCCCATTTCCTATATTAATAAATTTATTTGCATATATTTATATCAGAATTAATGAGTTTTCTTTCTCTATGAATGCAAAAACTGCACTGAAAGGGAAAAAGAGAATCAAGAATTGCTTTATGCTTTTAGATTGCAAGACAACGAACTCTTATGACTTTTCCACAGCTAGACACAGTAGGTCTCTGTTTTCTTTCCTTCCAGTAAGAAAGGAAAAATACTTTTTTTTGAAAAAATGTCAGCAAAATACTAGAAAATATGCTTTTTAAAACTACAGCAGGGTATATACAAAGCAAGTAGGCAAAATGATCTCTACAGAGAAATCAGAACTTCACAAATTTGTAACACTGAGCATCACCTTCGTGGTGCTCTAGACCCAAAGACCTCAGTGTTTTTAAGAGTTGCTTATCAAGGTGCAGAGACTTACAACATGCCCAGAGATGCCGAGAAGTTGGCACCTGCTCCCAGTGCTTAAATGAGTGCTCAAGAGTCACTAACACCACGAAGAGTAAAGACCCTGCTCTCTAGAAGTACTTTTGAGAGGGAAAATCAACCTGATAGCTGAAATGCAAGAGTGGGCTAAGAATAAAAGGAGATAAAAAAGCTGAGTTGATCAGAAGCAATCTCAATAGTGAGGGCAGGAAGTCCTAGAATGCCTTTCCAATAAAAACACTAAACATGGAAATCTTTACTGCTCTTTTGTGGTGCTGAGACCAAGTCTTGAAAAGAATCCAGGAGGTACTTAACCAAGGTCAAGTGGAAGGTACCAACCAATACCTGTTTGATAAGCCAAGTACAATATGCACAGCACATACAAACTTTTATCCAGAGTCAGATTTCAATACACTTTAAAAAAAGTGGAATAAGGTTTCTCCTGTACAGTCCCATTCCTGAAGGCAATGCTTTCTCACTGCCGCCTTCTGTGGTCAAGTGCAAATCAACCGTTTGACTTGAGAGACAAGATGTTATGCCAACATCAATTTTTCTAAGAGAATGCACCCAAGTGTTGCTTGCCCTTGTCATGTATTCAGACTGTTCATTTGCAGATATAAATGTAGCTTTTTCACTTTTTACGACACTGAGAAGCTTTCACAGCTCCCAAAGGCAGCAGCACCCTTACCAGACCTTGAGTATGGGAGTTCTCTTTTTGCAACCTGACAATGACTTGATCATACAGTTCTCAGATCTGCTGTTTTCCTAACTGCATCTCACAGTTAGCAATTCCTAAGCTACCACAGGACCAGTCACATGGGGGAAATTACAACAATGAGCTCAGCTGAACATGCACCAACATAAAAGCAAAAGAATAAGAATAGAAGGAATTCAACAGTTTATTTTAGTGGATCCACACCCAGAAAAAATTTTGTGAGTTTCAGATCTCAGTAGCTGCTGAAGATAACTATCCTCACAAAACTGCTGGTTACCTGCTACTCACACAAACACAGCCACAAAGCATTGACTCAGACTGCAAACTCATTATGCATGAAAAGTGTGCCAGGGAGATCCAGCAGCCTTTGTTGTTTATAACAAGAAATAACTGCTCCACAGTCATTCATGACTGCAGCTAACATATGGCTCACAGAATGTGATGGCAACCATTGCCTCAGGTGGTTCACTAACCCATCAGCTACTGCTGGTAACAGCCGATATCATAGGGCTTATTACTTAATTAACACAGCACTTCATTTGTATTACTTCACTGAAAAAAAACCCAAATCACAACAGCAAAGCACTTGGAAAGCTGCAGGAGACATGGCCATCCTTCACTATGCATACAGCAGTCTCCAAGTGTGAAATATTCTGCCAAGCTATCTTCCTGTATTTGTCCACAAGGATAGGTAGATTTCAGCAAGATACTCCTTAAAAAATACACCTTGGAGGATCAGTCCTCCTGGTTAGACCCCATCATAACACAATACATTACAAAAAAGAGTGTAACAACTCTCTGTTACAGCCCAAGTGTATTTGCTTGAGCATTACCAACTGCCTGCTGAAAAGGACAATCAGGAAATTTGGTGCCCCTGTATGCTGGGGAGATGGGAAAGGTAAGCACAACATTCAGTTTCCATAAATTCAATTCCATGGTGAGAGCCAGCTTGGCATTGTATAAACAGTAACAAGTTCAGAACAAGATTACACAAAATATTCCTTCTGGAGCATTGGATGTTATCTCATCCCACTTCTTCAGGAAGTTGATCCCATGATCCCTATCAAATCACACCTGCCAGAACCTCTATGTCTTCACCTGGCCCAGGAATACACTTTATGCCACCACAGCAAGTTCCAAGTACTTGCCAGAAGCCCCATGATTGTACTTGGGTTTAGAAGACCTGCCATCTTAAAGAGTATTATACCAATACTCATCGGCCCCAAAGTCAGAAACAGACAGCAATAAAACATTATCTATTTGTGTACATGCCTCAGCTCTCACAAAGCTAAATAATCCTTCTCCCTCACATCAATCATGGTCCCTGTAAGATGTTTTCACTGAATTCAACATTCATGGCATAACTGTTGCCCCAAGTTAGCCCCAAGTCCACATATAGAGCACATCAAATGTCAGAAAAACAAATCCCCCTTCATTACACAGCCACAGTAACAAACTACATGGTTCATAACAAGGTGTAGGAGGGACATTATCTTGTCTTCTTACCTGCAGAGAACAGAAGGTCTGGGTAAATGGCTCCATTCGGACCAGGTAAGATGCCACTATAATTGCTGATGAGTAGTGAGTACAGTAATGGCACTGGGCTGACAGGTCTCCTGGAAATTGCACACAAATCACATTCCAGTACAAAATATCACCATTTCAAGCCCATAGCATCCATTTACCACAATACAGCTAAATAGGGAATAGGTATTTTGAGCAGATGTGTTCAAAGACCTGTGAGCTACAGCAACCTTGCATTGAATATGTGCATTGAATGGGCACAGTTACTACTGAACTATGTTCATTTTTTGCCTTCCACATTTCATTTTCTGAAAAATAAAGCCTTTAACTTCCCAGACCATCCCTTTCTCTAGTAGTGCCAAAAAAGTTTTGGTCTTAAGAGGTCAACAGTCTCAACATTCCATTTTCTTTTCTTAAAGTAACTGTTAGCTAACCTGCGTACAGCAGTCTTCTACATGTAGCTTAGCTAACAAATAAGACAACTGTTTACAGATTTGCTAAGAGCACAGTCTTTTCCAGGGAACATTGCTTTTTGCTGTAGCTTTTTTTCCTGTCCAAGGGAAGAGAATAGAATGCAGCAGTATAAGGCACACGAGGCAGTACTTGCAGGACACATTTCTCTCTGAATTGTCAGTCAGTTTGTATACAGCAGAAAGAGAGGCTCTCCTTGGCACGGTGTTTCCTGTAGGCACAGCTCTGCAAAGGTTTTGGGTGTTCTGAGGGGTCTCAAGCCTCTGTTGTCTCTTAGCCTCTTAAAACACTCACCCTCACTTTTTTCCACTTCATTGAAGCGCTGGATGAACTTTTGTTTCCTCTCTACAGTCTGTGCTCCCATGGGCTTTGACAGGTCTCGAAATGTATGAGGATTAGTGAGGTTTAGAGTCTGAAAAGAAACCCAGCAGAGATGGAGATTTTAAGATTTTAACTATCCCAGTGGGATACTGGGAGGTAGTAAGGCTGTGTTGGAAGTTTCACTCATACAAGAAGCTCATAGATTTACTCTCCTCTGGAACTTCACAAATAAAGGACCTGGCAGGTTGCAAATTGCTCACAAGGCTTTTCTATCCAAAACTCCTTCTCTGTGTTCACAGAAACCTGTCCATGCCTATCTGCTGAGCTGATGCAGCATGTCCTTAACCAGGTCTGTATTAAACAGATGTTAATCCACAGAACATAATCCTCAGTATGCTGACCTGAAAATAAAACTATACCTGAAGATAAAGCTGATTGCTGGAAATCAGTACAGTTCAAACTAACTACTTCAAATTTTAAATCCTTGGTCTAGACCCCTCTGCCTCAATGGCATCATTCCCCAGTCCTTTGTGCAGTTGCTACCATAGAAAGTATGGAATTCTGCAGCCAGCACTGACCTCAGAGTGGTAGTCAGCGAGGACCCATGGAAACACAGGATACTGCATGTAATCATTGTAGCTGCGGCCAGCCAGAGTGTTCAGGTACATGAGGTAATCAAAGTTGCTGATCTCCCTCTTCTGCAGGGAAAGGAAACAAGCATTAAAGTCTCCAGACTCTGCCCCTAAATCCATGCAAAGGCACCCTCACAGGCCTGTGGTTCCCAGATCCACCAGGACAAGAACTACATAAATAGTGAAAGCAATCATCCTTTGCCATTCAGATCAACACAATACCTCTTACACAACAATCCATTCAACAGAACCTGTCTTCATTCCGTCTCTTCTTCAGACAGGACATTTGCATTTGTCTATAATCAGGCAGTGCTTTTATGAGCTATAAGAGAGCACTTTTTCTTGATTTAAAAGTGAGCCAAATGCATGCAGTCTGGATACTGGAAAGCCCTGGACAACTCCCTATACAGAAAAGGCTGCACAAAGTGCTACATATAAGCAAGAAGGTATGGAGTTCTTAATTTGTCTTGAGTCACCAAGATCACAGCTACAGAAAAGTAAATACATCTCCCAGCTCAGCAAAACATCTGTGTGTTGATTTAGACATATAGATGACCTGTGAATGAGCATTCAGCTAGGTGGCTCTCTTTGGTCTCAACTTAAAAATGTGCAGAAAATCACACTTAATCTGCTGGACAGTAGCACCATATGTTTCATAGCAGGAGGAGGAAAAACTCTGCAAATAACCAGATGTAAATACTGTGCTTCTCTTGCCAACAACCTAACCTCCAGCAGTGAGAGAACAGCTTAGGCCTTGAGGTACATATGTACACATACACACATCTGTGTGAGATGAGACATATCTGTGTGGTGGAATTCTTTGCTTAATCATGTGCAGCCAAGATTTAGCTTACCTGCCACTTCTGGAGCATTGTCTTTTCCCCTCCTGAGTGCTTCCTGTATGGAACAAACATTTGGTTGAAACAGGCTACTTCAGAACAATAAGAGAAATCAACACACTCACATCTGTGCTCCCTGTGCCCCCTGCTCTCATTGCACAGAAATGAGAGAACACCAACTCTAGAAGGCTGAATTTCCACCATTTACCAAATAATTCCAGAATCAGAGTGTCATTGATTATGTTAGCACTGTTCGGAGTTAAACCACACTGCTCAGTCTGTACTCCCAGTCTTATGCCATTGTAGAGCTATAGAGTGCTAATGACAGCTACCATTAAGCCTGTCCTGCTTCTATTCTGAAGCCTTATTCTCAAAAGCTCATGCCAGAAAATGCTGGCTTAATACCAGAAGTCTCTCAGTCTTCATATCAAAGACTTTTGTTGCACAAAGCAGTTTGAAACTAATGTAGTTCTTAAAGAGTGGATTATCATTTTAATGTTTTTTAAAGTAATAAATATGTCTTTTCCACTTTTTTTTTTGTTCTCAAAGTGCAGCTTGTTATTAAAACTTTAAAAAAAAAACCCAGATCAACTAAAAGCAGCGGAATTCACTTGAAAATAAGAAAGAGTCAAAGGTTCTGAGGAAACAAAAACTGCAATTCAACTGCACTGAACCAGAATGTATGTCAGTATTTGAAGACCATGGACTTGCCTTTGTCAATATCTAGAGACCAAACCTAGACAAGTGACAACTGGATTACCATGGTTTAACCTCAGCGGGTAAATGAGCTCAACACAGTCACTTATGCACTCTCCCTGCATACGGATAAAGGAATTGCAGGAGGAGAAGTGAGAAAACCTGTGGGATAAGATAGTTAAACAGATAAAGCATAGGACGTGCATGCAAGCAAAACAAAACGAGGAATTCGCTCACTACTTCCCGTTGGCAGGCCAGTATTGAGCCATTGCCATGGCTCCATCACATGTAACCATGACTTATGAAAACAAACATCATCACTTGGAATGTCCCTGCCTCGTATTTCCCCAGGTTTACACGCCAAGTATGGTATAGTTTGCTGTGGTACATGCCTTTGGCCAGTAGGGATCAGCTGTCCTGGCTGTGTTCTCTCCCGGCTGTGTTCTCTCCTAACTTTTTATGCACCCCAAGCCTTCTCATGGTCCTGGTGGGACAGTTTGAGGGATAGAGAAGGCCTTGGCCCTGTGTAAACACTGCTCAGCAATAACTAAAACATCTCTGAATTATCAACACTGCTTCCAGCACAAATCCAAATGCAATTTTCTTCCACAACAAGGAAAATTTAGTCTATCCCAGCCAAAACCAGTACACAGATTGAAGAAACTTTTCATCTGCCAAAGTAAACAGGCTTACTGATGTGATACAATACTGGTGGTAAGAGAGGCTCTTTCCTTTAAGAGTAAAACAAATCCTAATGTGCCAGCTAAGAGTCAGGACATTTCAGTTCATGAAGTGTAAGGAAGTCAGTTCAGCATAGATTATAAAACTACTGCAGGAATAACTAGCTGCTATTTTTCACTCCTGTGCTTCATATTGGATTGCACTAGAAATCCATAAAGTAAGGCTTAAAGTAGCTTCAAAGATCTAAATAAAACCCCAGAATGGTCTATGATCATTATCATTTTATTGAATTTGCAGTAGTAAATTCTTGTCAACCACCTCTCATGCTTATGAATAATTGTTTTACTGCCTATTCAATCCTGGACTAGTTAATAGTGCACATAAAAGAAAAACACTACAGTTTACATGTTATTTTATTCTTTGCTTAGGACTCTCTTCAGAGAAAAGTGTGTGTCTGAGAGAAGGCTTTTGAATGCATAAGCATGAAAGCCAGGATGAATGCTAGCACACGATCTGCAATTCCTAAGCTTTGCTTAGGTCTCCTGCTAAGCATGTGAAACCTAATAATGATAGTCTATGTTTCTGGAAACCAATACACACAAAGGTGTAGAGTTCACATCCAGTACAGAAAAATATGATCTTCATTCTTTGTCCAAAACAAGAATAGATTATACAACTTGCACAGTGTAAATCAGAAGAAATTCCGTTGACTAGAGTAGTTGTGTTGCACACTCAGTTTGAGCAACACATGGCTCATGAATGTGGGAACTCCAAAGTACAAAAGAGATATCATGAACACTTACCCTTTAAAATTAATTCCTCTCACACTCTATGTACATTTCACAGAGCTTTGCCCCAATGGCCTTTGTAAGGCCTCCAAGACACATTTGGAACTCAGAGAGAGTTTCTTAAAGGGATGTAACAGGATCAGGATTCCTGGCATTATTTGAAGTGTGGCTGGATTAGGCTATCTGTTACAGAGCGATCAAGTTAGGTTCTTTCCTTTCCACAGGGGCATACTCGCTCACTAAAACCATACAGGTTTATTTTGGATTTCTGTCTGAGTTAGAAAGAGGAGAGCATTATAAAATGCTTCACACAGGACTAAACTGGGCCAATCTTGTGTGGATGTTATGCAAATACACGTATGTTGACTTGTGGGTGCTATGACACCCTAGTGAAACACTTGCACTGCTTGTGACAAGCCCTGAGCAGCTAATAAGATCATACAAGGGTCAAAATAATTCTCTCTGCTGACTTCGGGAGCCACTACATAACTCAAAGAGGTTGACAAGTTCACCATGTCATGAAAATAAGCAAGGCTAAATGCAGTCTCTCCCCTGTAAAAGCCATCTTCTGTGTCTCAGAGGATGCTCCCTCTAATTCCCCAGAGATCTGAAATTCTCTATTCTCCTCTGTTGACTCAGGGTCTCCAAACAAGAATTGCATTACAGGCAGCTTAAGACTATTCCTACCTTCTCCTTGACAATCAATTAGCATTTTTCCAGACAACACCTCTCTAGATATCACTGCAAAAGCTCAGTGTAGATGAAGGTCAGCTATATGCTGAAGATTAAGCTACTGCTTAACTCCAGTAAGTGCATTTAAAAATAAATAAATAATCAAAGGCTGGTTTGTAAAAGAAATTCAAGTGCTTTATAAATATAAATAACTAAAGTTCCAGAGGGAGTGAAATTATATGAACTCAAGAAGTACCTACAGATCTATCTATATCTTAATTTATAAGGTATTTGTAGGGCACCAGCCATGGCAGAATGTAAACACAATGTGTACTAATGATGATCCACCTTTGGGTTCTCTATACGTAAGTGATTTATTAATCCCTCTTCCATTAACATCAGACTATGATCTCACCCTTGTGATAGCCAGTGTGCCATTTGCTAGAGACAGGTGGATCCCAACCCATTTGGAGATTCATTGCAGATGAGATAATCTCAACACATAAGATTTTGCCCTCACCAAAATTAATACTAAAATTCCAATAAACTTAATAGATTCTTAGATTTCACAAAACTGCTTTAATTTTCTTTTTTTTCCCTTCCATCCTCTAGACTACAGTCTAAAAGACTATGCCAAGGCTCTTCTAAACCAGCTCTTCTTTAAGAAACTTTGCAATTACCAAAGATATTGTAAGGAAAATCTCCTTTTTACTAAGCCAAAACTTATGTCCATGTCATACTATTAATAGAGGAAAGAAGATTTCAAAAGAAATATTATCTTTCCCTTGTGAAACAATCAAGTCTCTCTCAAATTTAGAAAAGTTTTAGGTTACTTTATTCTAAGTGTCTTCCTTGTTTGACTGTACCAGTCCACCTTCCAGTTATGCCTAATCTGTGCTAAAGAATTGAGATGTAATTCAAAATGAAAAATAAATGCCATATTCAAGTACATCTCCTTGAAGAAGGGGGTCTTGAAGGGGCTAGGGAGACAGGAATCTCCCTCATTTATGGAATACTGCTTGCACCATGTGCATTCGCAGTGCTTAAACCAAAGGGATAGCATTTCCACTGTGGAGATGCTGCACTCAGGCATACTTTAGGTTGTGAAGAAACACATCAAATAAATCCAGTTAATTTTTTCAGATGAGCAGAATGCAATCTCCAACCCTGGAATCAGACAAGTACATTAACATCATCAGCTTCTTTATGCCAATGATATGTTGGACCTATTATCAGCAGGAGAGGCCTCAATGTTGCATCTCCTATGAACAATACCTACACAAATCACTCAGCCTCTTCTCTTCCATAGTAGGATTTCTTTATTTATTTATTATTTTTATTTATTTATTATTTTTAAATTAATGTGATCAGTTACTAAAAGCTTGAGCTTGGTAACCTCAGTCATAGGGACAAATTTCAAAAAATTCACATGTGGGAAATTGTTATAGCAAGTGCACTTTTGAAGGGTCACAGATAGATAGATGTGGCAGACAGACACATATGCACAGATAGATAAATTGCAGCTCATATACCCTCTTCTGCACCATTGAATGAGCCTTCCCTCCTGTGTCCACATCTATCCCATTTGGCACATGCTAAGGATGGTATCACAAATATTGTGAGTTTTAACACACACAGACAAGTCTCTCTCACTCTGCTACAGCCAAGTAAAATGAAACAGTCAAGTGACTAAAATGGACAGCTAAAGCAGTGTTAGAAGCTGACTAACAGCATCTAACAAGCTCCAGATACTTTTTCTAACATTTGCAGGCACTGCATGCCATTCATTCAGTTCTTTTCCTTCCAGCTCGATCTTGCATTCTGGAACCAACCATTATGCTAATAATCTCCAAGGGTGTAGCACTCCTGTTGCTTAGTAACAGTAACTTAGTAAATTCCATATGCTGCAGAAGGAGCGCTGAATAGCAGGACCCTGGAGTTGGGGAAGCCCTTTTGCCACTCCTCACTGGCACCAAGGTTCTGGAAGAGCTGCCATTTTCCATCAAGGAAGTACGGTTCAGAATTCACAGGACTGTGGACAGGAAACTGTCCTGTATTTCGTGCTCATGGGCTGATTTACAGACTGAAAGATTAGTTCATAATTCAAAGAAGAGAGACAGAGGACAACTGCACAGTATCAGACTGTGAGTGCTCAGCCCACACTACTGAGGAAAGCCGAGCAGCTTGTGACATCTGCACCTCGCCCTCTAGGCCTTTTGAGCTACTTAGCCGGTAAGACCACATGCGGTGGGGGGGAAGCCTGGCAGAATTGTTAAGATGAAACAATGTTTTTGCTTATTCTTGGTGAACCTTGGTTTTGCAAGTTTTTGCACTGTATGATAGTATAGTGGCCCTGAAGTCATCTGGAAAAGTAAGAATATTAAGAAAGGAAACTTCTCTCAAACTATTTACTCATGGTGGAATTTAGTCTAAACCTGCCCGTTAGCAAGAGACTGCATTTAAGACAGTCAATGAATTAATCTCTTCCACCATGTATCATATCCAACAACAAGAAATGGCAACAGCCTTGTAAGTGGGGAAGTGGAACTGCTTGGCTTCATGCAGAACCATTTGCTGTACGAATGCTGGTTTTAAGCTCTGCATGCAAGTATTTCACTCCAGATGATAGTATCACCTGTTCCGTGGGTGAATTAGCACACATCACCTCACAGCCCTCCTGCCACCAGAGAGGTGCACGGAATGCTGAGCTCTGCTGGGCCAGCCAGGCCTGCTCTGAGCATGCAAAATTCCGAGAGGAAAGACAGAGTAAATTTCTCACAGAGTAGTTCAAGATGGGCTCAAGATGGTTCTGTGCAGCTCTGGGTGCAGTGAACTAGGAAGCACCAACCGTAGAAGAAAAAATAGGCAGAACCACAGAGAAGGAGATCCTGAAGCACCAAGCAGTGCTACAGGCAGAAGGCCAGTTCTACTCCCACCTGGGCCAGGAAAGAAAAAAGAAATCTTCAGTGTCCAAACATGCAGTCTTTTAGGATCAGATCTTCTTCTTAGGGCAGGCTTAAGATACAATGGATCATTGACACATATATTCTGTTAATTTCTGTGTCAGATCAACCTCTAAACTCTGGGCCTGTTAAGCACTCCTAAGGCTCTGGGCTTTCAAAAGCCCTTCCAGGCCAAAGAGTCTAAAAAGTGTGGATAGAAAGGCTTTTCTAGTTGAGATCCATTTTAGTCAGCCATTATCACAGAAATACAGCACCTCCCCCCCAGGAAAAGGCTTGCCAACAACTCAGAGGGTGAACCTGGCAGTGGGGTGCAGGTTTAGAGAAAACAGGTGAAAAGTCTCATCATTGTTTCTTAGGTGGTAGGGCAGCACATGTACCTCTCCCTCTGCCATTCCAGGAGATCGCTGTGAGTGTAAGATTGAACAAGCATAAGTAACATTTAAGCAAGGAGGACTTCTGTGATTCCTGAATTTTTAATATCAGTGGCTACAGAACTAGGGCCCTCTTACACAGTGCCAAAGACAATGAGACATGGCTAAGTAAACTCCATTATCTCCAGCTACAGCCCTGTAAAACACTGATAATTAGTTTACAAGCATGCAGAGGCAGGAGAGCTATTCATCCCTTCAAGCTGTCAAGCACACTGAAATGTTTCTGCAGTCCTCTAGTACTAATCCCTGTTTTTGGAATTGCAAATCATATTATTCTAAGTTTGAAATGTGCTTCCAACTTTTAACCCAAACTAAATAGCACTTAGAGTGAGCACTCCCTAGGGACTTGATCGGTGTGTCTGAGAGGTTCACAGCTGGATTTAAGAAAATTTGACTAAAGAAGGCTGTGTGAAGAAACTCTTGGCAGTCTGGACCTTATGTAGTGCATCACACAAAGAGATCTGTCCTGAGAAAAATCACACTGATCTGTTTGTTTGGGCTTCTTAGAAACCTGAAAGGTCCGGGTTCAAACTTTGTAGCATCTTGGAAAGGGTTACTGACAGAGAAATACTCAAACCCAGCAGGCTGAACTGCAGCATTCCTCCTGCCAAGTCTCCAGCACCCAACCTTGTACAGAGGGAGCCAGGCTCCCTCTAGTGCTGCCAGGCACGCACAGCGCAGAGAGACCCCGGCACTGGGAACCAATTACAGGAACAGAGGCACAACTAAATGATTCTTTGCCTAGGTGGCATTTTTTAAAACAGGAAAGGAAACTATTTTGGCTCAATGTTTCCCTCTTGGATTTTAAATGAAAATTAATAGAAAAAAATTATAGGAGCTGAATACAATGTTTTCTGAGTTTTTAAAATGTTGTTAAAAAAGGCATTTTAAAAGAAATTATAATTTTCAAATTAGGAAAAAAATTACGTTTTTCCTTGAGGCCCCCATTCATTTTTTTAAAGGCATACTTGTTTGAGAAGCTTCACTTATCAAAAAGCACTGAATGTCTTGGTCAACTCACTCAACACAAAATTCAAACCAAGAAAAAGTTGGACCCAAAGGTCACCTGGTTCATGTCAATTACAGGAAGCAGAAAGTCTCTCTCCATTCTGCTAACACATAAGAAAGCTCCCCTGTAGATCTTTTGTTGTCACCCCACCTCTGTGCACCAGAAAGGACTCAGGGTGTCCTGTACAGCAGTAGGGCCCTGGCATTCCCCATACTGCTCCACTTCACAGAATTGCCAACAAGAATATTGCATAAAATCCTTAACATGAGTGAGCTGTGGTTAGAAAACCCTGCTGTTTTGATCGCCAGAACTTTCTACTCACTCCTGGAGAAATTATTTACACTAACATCAACAAAGATGAAAAGAGTTCCTATTTATACTGCAGAGTACTTTGCTTCAGTTACCAGACAACATATGGATAGAACAGCATTGACATTGCTCCTTGGTAATGTGGTTCTGTAAGTACTCATGGGAGACAAACATGGGAGTGACACACACAAACATTTAACTGTTTAAATATTTTCATATAAAATAACAAAAAACCTATTTTGGAACACACCCTCAGGGCAAGACTGAATCCACTGCACTGCTTCCAGTATTTTCTGAAGCATCTGCCTCATTACAGAGCTCTTGGGAGAGTGAGTGGTAGCTGGGTTAATGCTTTTGCGTTATTTTGGGCTATGGCATGTAATTGAAAAGAAGCTGAAATGCCTTAGTTGTAGCTTGAGCTTCCCCTTCATGTATTCACACATGATTAATGAGTAGCCAAAAAGCCTGAAGGGTTTGTAGTGAAGTCTTTCTAATAGGGACATGTATTGTCGACAAATCCATATTTCGTCCTAAACAATCATTCATCAAAGCTGCAATTTGACTCTTCAAAATTAAATGCCAGAGCACCCAGACCTGAGATTACTCAAGCTGTAACCTGTGTCCTTCTCTAAACTCTCACTGGGAGGGACACTGTCATCCATTTCCAGGAAATAAGCCTATTTCTTTTGCCACTAGCCATAATTAGCAGCTGTATTTAATGACCTTTGATTAGAAGGAGTTCACAAAGCCTGAGAGTAAGTGGACTGTACTCTTAAAAGCCTCACTTCCAGGAAGCATGTAACACATGCTGAGCATCAGTATGAGTCAGAAGTCTGACTACTACACCTACATGGATTTTGCTGAGGGCAGGGCACCTTTGCAGTGGGAGACCCTCTATCCCACAGCATGAACAAAGTAACAAGGTTAAATTATCCAGAGGAGGAGACACTTAGCAAGGCCTGGTTTAAAATGACACCAACCCCTGTAGCAGTTTGCCCTGTAGGTGATGTGTGAATTGCCAATTCATTTCTGGCAAGTCTGGGCACACCTTTTTCCTGAGTCCTGGTCAAAACAAAAATCCTAATAATTTCCTTTAAACATTTAATATTTCAATAACATCCAGAGCCCAAATCTCCATTACACCAAAAATTTAACCAACCTGTTAGAAAATACCAGGCCTGTAAAGATAGCAACTGTTGATCTGGTAGAATGAGACAATTTTGGATAGCTTCTTTTAAGGACTGGGTTGAGATGAACAAGATGTTTTTCTCCAGTCCTCAACTGGCTGATGGATAATAACATATCTCGTTCAGTTTCAGTGTATCCTAAGCTCAAATCAGTATTTAGGAATGAAAGACAGCAAATGTCTCCCATTTGTAATTTCACCCTGTAATGTACATTGCAATGAAATAGTATTGTAAATTATTAGAATTTCATGTACTGAAAATACTTTCAGGAAGAATTTTCAGAGTTGCAGGTTTGCAGTTGAAAAGTTCTGCCCTCAAAAGAAAAAACCAAAAACCTTCTGAAAAGTCTAGCAGTAATATTAGCATATAACTGTGTGATTAACAGCTATGGCTTTCAAAGGCTTTATTGGAGTTCTCACATTTTATCCACAGAGTCTGGTGTGTGTATCTGTCAGCAAGCAGAGAGATGCCCAAGGGAAAAGGTCCACAAGGGAAAAGGATCACCTTGAAAGTGGCCAAAAATTCAGTCCGGGTAGCTTTCAATGGAAGGCGCCGTCTTGACTTAAGCAAAATGGGCATTGCCACCTTCCCCAAGTGCATTCTGGAGCTGGCTGATGTGGAGGAACTTGATCTGAGCAGAAACATGCTAAGAAAGATTCCAAACATCATTGAGAAGTTCCAGAATCTGATGTGGCTGGACTTGCACAGTAATCAGCTTGATGAGCTGCCTGCAGCAATAGGCACACTTAAGAACCTTACTTACCTGAATTTATGCAACAACAAGTTGACCACAAAAGGTCTACCAGAAGAGTTGACCCTTCTCAGGAACCTGCGTACTCTCAACCTTGGCTTGAACTGTCTTGAGACTATTCCCACCACTCTTGGGACCCTAAGGGAACTTATTGAGCTAGGTCTCTTTGACAACTCCTTGACCCTCATCCCGAAGAGTGTGAAAAAGCTCCCCAAGATTGAGAGAATGAATGTAAAAAGAAACCCTTTACCAGAATTTGCAAAGGAAGAGGAGCCAATTGACACGGTTAAACGCATAGAATCGCTTTACTTAGTAGAAAAGAAAGACCTGTGCAATACCTGCCTGGAGATGTGTCAGGGTGAGAGGGACGAGCTGCACAAGTTAGAGGACGTGACACCTGGCCCCTCAAATAAGCCAAGTTTCCCTTCACTCACTACACCCAATTCCACTGCAATGGATAACCAAGAAGAATGGAGAATAAAAGACGACAATCCTTGAAATATACCAAGGCACTCTACAGACCATGTTCCATGAAGTCCAGCCCAAGCAAATAAAAAGCTGACTTCTGTCTTCCTCCGTTTTCCTGCAGTTCTGCTTCTTTTAAAGATCAGCTTCATTTTAGAAGCAGATCTCTGTGGTCTCTAAAATGAAAACCAGAATAACTAAACCAGATGCGCATTTATAAGGGGCTATTTATGTGTGGGCCTGTCCCTGCAACATGTTCTCCATGTTTGGGGTTTTTGGGGTCTTTTGTGTGTGCAGTGTCCAATAAAGGGATCTTTTAAAGAATAGGTTTTTCTAGTAAATCCATTCCCACCACCAAGCCCCAAATATTATTTCTGTTCATTTTCATAGGGTGAGACAGAGTTGAACTAGTCTCACTAAATGCCACTTGGAGGAAAAAGCAAAGACCTTGGAACCTTCTGCTGCTGGTGGCTGCCACCAGGCTCTTAGAGTCTCAAAAAGGCACTGTCAGTATTGGAACTGCAAGCCTCCTCCAGTTCAGCAGAGGCAGCAAACACAAGCATTATGCTCAGGAGTAACTAAGCAGTACAAACACAACGCTTAGAGATAGATAACCAGTGATTCTGGCCCCATGAAGGGGCCAGATTCTCCAAGTTCTTTGGGATTTTGAGTGCTATACCTAGGTGCAGCAATCTCCAAGTTGCACAACACAAACAGCATGACTGCCCGTACTCATAGTGTTTTGTCAGCCACTTAGTCTCTCTCCAAGGAAGATGTAGAAGGGGTAGGAAAAATATTTCTCTTTTTAAGGGCTCCAGGCTTATCACTTAAGCAGTGACTTAAGTGTTTAAGAGAAGAAGAGTCACTCTCTTCCATGATCCAAGAGTCAGCTTCTGAATTGATGAAGTCAGGTCTGGTATCCCCACGGCACTTTTAGCTTTCTGTTGACATGTACATATGCACATGAGCATCTAAGCACACACATTCACTTCTGAAAACACATCCTTAGGGCAGAGAGTGCTGACATCTTGCAAACTGCAATATACAGGGACAAGCAAGGAGCAGATTATAAAAGCACTCAAGCATAACATGAGAAGGGCTGCCAGTGGCCGCAATAACCTATGGTGACAGCAAACATATAAGTATATTTGAATGAAGAATGAAGTGCCAGCCAGGAGCACTTTATTTTTTAAATTACTACAGTAGAGCCTGAGAGTCAGAACTCCGGTGTATTTCCTATGGACTAGGTGGAAAAACTGGCAAGGGATTTCCCAGAAATTCTATTACATAAATGTCATATGATGCATCAAACCTGTAATTGCTTCTTTCTATGCTTCAACTGTGCAATTATTAATATTGTGTCAGGGCAAAGAATTTAGTGTGGCCTGCCTCCTTGTCTCAGACATGGCAGGAAAGCTGGAAAGCTGTGGAAGTTGGCCTAGATGGGGAAAGAGCCCCAAATACTGCTTTTGAAATTTTCTAACTCTGAAAAAGCTCCATAATTCAAACAAAGGAAAAATAAACTCATCAATCCCCAGTCCGTTGGTTCTGACTGGTAAAGGGAAGCACACCTACTGAGGTAATTTTCTCTAACTTGCCACTTCAACACAACTTTTCTCGCTTCAATACTTAGGCAGTGATCATAATAAATGTTACATTTATTTTATTTCAGTTAATGCTCTAACATGGTCCAGCCAAAGCCACGCCAAAGGCCCTTTATGTTCTCAGAGTGAATAAGTTGTGTAGTCTCTCTCAGCCAGTGGAGAAAAACTGAAGGCAGAGCCTTACTGGGTTTCAAGACAGGCTACTTCAGACCTAGGCATGCAGCCCGTCTCAAATTCTGACATAAACCATGACTCAAGTGTTTCTTCCAATAACCACCAGTCCAGTTAATGCCCAAATTTCTTGATGCTCTAATGCATCTTCTCTCAAGACATTCACACCTCAAGCTCCCAGCAAGCCAGGGGAAAGGAAATCCTAGAGTGAGTTACTGTTTACCCAGAGCAGATATCACACTCCACAGGCAGCCATCACCTCTGGCATAGGCTAGGCTCTAGCTGGAGCTGGAGACACTGCACTGATACTTTTAGCCAGGTGATGACCAGAGCTCAGGGGTGAAAATGCTCACTTACGAAACAGGTAATGATCTGCAACAGGTAAATTGAAAATTAAAATGGGTATAGCTGATATAGGCTACAACAACTCGGGGGTAATGTGCACTTCAGGTCTCAACATAATTCCAGCCTCAGCAATCACTTCAGAGCACACCAATTAGACACTTAGGGCTGTGTTTCCCAGATACCCAAATTGAGAAAAGTTACAGTGGCTTGCATGAAACATTCTCTCAAGCACCTCCCACTAGGAGAAAACTTTTTTTCCTGCAGTGGTAAATCTGAGTGACAAGCTAGAATCTCCACTGTGCAGTTAATACAACAGGCCAAAACATCCATGTGTACATCACTGTCTGCCCATAGCATGCAATGAAGAGGTTGGTATGCAAAAACATTATGGATTAGCTCTGTCCTCACCTCACTGTCTGTTCCCATGGTAACCATCTGTGTAGAGTTTACCAATAAAGTGATATTAAGGAGGTAATAATTACTAATCATCTATGCACAGTCAGTTTTTTGACACTCATCTTCATACTGTGATGAAATATGCTAGAATGCTTTTTGAAGTTCTGGCAACACCTTTGAATCTTTAAAAGGAAGGATATAAATAGGTACATTTCTATATGTTTTTTTTAAGGTGCGACTTATTCACATAATTGCACTTATTACAGTTATCCAATGTTTCCTATGTTTTACCTTATGTTTAGGGATTCTTCTGTTATCCCCTTCGACTTCAAAGTAGGTTGGAAAGAGCAAAATCTATAGGAGATATGAAAGGTCACATTATAGTTATGTAAATGGTTATTAGGACACACTACATATCTATATAATGCTATGTCCTCTAACCTAGGACAAAGCTGAGCTAATACAACAGGCAAAAGCATACATCTAATATTAAGGAGTTGCTATGGGCTGGATAAAACCATTTTCTTTCCCTGACAGGACTTCGAATTTACACACAAGGTTATGGACTTTTTGTTTTAAGGTGCTATTAGAATCAGAGAATAAGAACCCACTCAGACATTTATTTCGCAAAAATGGCAACAAGAGAACCAACCTTCATCTCAGCCATTCATGTTTAAATTTGCTGTGGGTTTATGACATCAAACAAACTATACCCTTGAAATATATAGTTTTGGTGACCTTCAGCTGAGGATCAGAATCTTGTCTTGAACTGCCCTTGAAAGATTGCCCCAAGAGATACTTGTCAGAACTCAAAGGCAGCAAAAATAAGGCCTGGTTCTGGGGCAGATCCTGGTGATTCTAAGTAGCCAAAATATGCAGCCTGTTTGGAAAGGAAGAACAGATAAATCTGCACTTTTTAATGCAATACTGCAATAGGGATTGTTCAGAAATTCCAGGAGCAGAAGGAATTTCTATGATTCTTTAGAAATTAACAGTATCAATGCTCAGTTCAGGCTGCAGAATTTAGTACAGGAAGCACAGTAGTGAAGTGGATTTTCCTGTGCAAAGGCCAGCGAATGCAATCTTGATATAATGGCCAGAACTGCAGTAGACAATAACATGCAAGAAAACAAAGTGCAAATTAATTACTTCTTAGTCTTACATTCAAGTTCCATTAAACAAGACAAGCACATAAGGAGAATTTTTTTAAAAATTCCATTGTTAAAAGTGAATTCTACAAAGATAAAGTCAGAGAGACAAAAATATATTATTCCTAAAGAATCTAGTGATACTATGAGGGTTGGAAGAAAGTAGGTAGAAACCTTCTTTCACCCAGAACTGTGAGGTGAAGTGGAGGTGGCTTCCATCTCAGTGGGAGGAAGGAAAACAGCTACAGTCAAAGTTTCCTGAGATGCAGGGACACACAACACACCACTGGGTTCTAGAAAAGTCCTACACATTCGATCCCTTGGTAACTCAATGGCTATATAATGCTCCAAAGAGTTCACAGGTCAGCAAAAGGAAAATTTCATAGCTTAAGTGTCACCCATTAAAGCTCAAGGTAAAAATGGAGACTAAATCTCCTGTGGCAACACAACACAGACACCTGACACCAGGATAAATCAGGGTGCTATACCAGGTGCATCACCAGGAGCATTCCCACATTATTGTGAGCTAGTCATTACCTTTTAAATATCTTATTTCGGTCACTGTCATGGAAGACAAGAAATCTGGAGTAACCATTTTTGAAGAATATTTCCAAAGCGATCTCCTGGAAAGGTAAACATTTACAGTGTGAGGAGCTGCAGAGCAAAGCCTAGTGCTGCAAAGGGTTCATCATGGTCTGTCCAATTCCTCAGAGCTTTAAAAAAAAACTTGACTTTTTTGACAAATGTGCAGAACTAAAGCAAAATATGTCTAACATTCTAAATTTCTTCAGCTGTAGGGATGATCCTACTAGGCAACTACGAGTTCAAATACTTCTTTGAAGCAAAACCAAACTCCAGATATTGATTCCATCACTCACCTTTTCCTGCTGCTTCTGAAACATTTTTATCATGAAATCCCAGTGTGATTAATAAGACAATAGTAGCATTAGGTTCCAACTAGGTGATAAAGATACACAAGGAGGTGATTCCAAATAAGAGTTTATTTTAGAAAGCAACCATACTGCTTTCTAAATCAAGACAGAGTTCAACAGAACTGCCAAACAATTTCTCCTGACTAGAAGCACTAAAGAAGGAAGGGGACTTTACGACATTTTGCACCAAAACTTCGAGGAATTAAAGTTGAAAGCAAACTTCACTCCCTTTTCCCATTCCCCAGAATGTCTTCATACATTGTTTTGCTGGGCATTAAAATATAATCCTATTATTTACTTAGTGAGAGGTACTTTTTCCCCCCCAAGTCATTCAAGTAAAACTATAAATAACATGTAGTGTCTGGGAACCCAGACACGAGTTTCATTCCAAATGTGGCAGATGCAATACAAAGCTAGAGAAACACTCTGATGGCAGGTGGCCCACACATGATTCACAAATAAAATATAAAGCAGAAAGGTAATATGAGAGCAGCTATGACAATAAACAGCTCACAGCATCTGTTCTGAAGCTCAGCTTTCCAAATGAGATCTACTCAAGTGTTGCCATTACAGAACTGGGCCAGTGCTTTGCTCTGGGCCGGGCTATGTGCATGGACAAGAGGAGACCAGCTGGGGCACAGTCTCTGCCTAAACAGCTGATCTACCTGTCCTGCAGGGAAAGCACAAGGAATCAGCTTTCCTTTTTTTCCATATTTTTTCAAAGAAGTTTGTGGCACAGAGTCCCAGCACAAGCCTGATAGAGATACCTGAGTTTTCAGTTCATTAACTGAAAAAAACAACTCTAGAACAACAACAAAAAGACCATGGAACAACAACAACAACAACAAAAATCCCAAAGCACAAAGCCCTCCCAAACCAACAAGCTCAGCCTTTGCCCCAGGCCCATTCAAAGCCTGTTTCTACTCATCTCCACTTTTCACTTTGAGTCACACCAAAATTTTTATTTTACATATTTAAAAAATTCATGCATGCACAAATGTGAATATATGAATACTTGGAAGTCTTCTGCTGGCAAATTTGATGCTATCCCCCAAACAGGAGAGGTGACAGTTCTCCTCAGGCTGGTCACCACTGATCTGAGTAAGCTTCATACAGTTACTCAGAACATGACTTACCATTCCTGTACATGTTTGTTGAGTGACCTAACCACTGCAATATGCTGTATCCTGAAGAGAGTGTCACCTACCAAAATTGCCCAGTTTCCATACAGAATTAAATATAAAATAAAACAAGCCTGACTCATGGATGAGTACCATGCTACATGATATAAGACCATTATCAGCCCCATTTTCTCCAGCTTCTGAATTTCCTAAATGATTTTGTAATTCTCTGTTGAATCTCAGCCTTCCAAAAATGGATTCAAAATAAGTAACTAGCTACAGCTGCTTCAAAACTTCGTATTTTGGTCAAATCTGTGAATTACTCCTTAGACTGTACCAAAACCCTCTAAAGCAAGTACAGGCTCTGGTGTTGCAAGAAGCTCTAGTTACCACTCTTCTGTAATTCTCTTCACAGGTTTACCTAAATGAGACAAAACTGAAAGGGTACCAAGGCCCCTGGAGATGAGTAGCTCCTGGGTATTACAGCTATATGCACAGAATCCTCTTCTTTGGCTTATGGTTCTTTTACTGAACCACATTCAAGACTTGAAAGTTATTCCAAGAGACCCAGGATAAGTTAGTAACCCATAGTTACACTGATGCCATGACTACTGAAGCCTTTGGGAGCTGAATATTACTGGAAGTCAGTCATTTACTAGTAGCTTCTATAAAAACAAAGAACATTAACTTCAAGTCTAATTTTCAAAGTGAGAACAGCACTGTTAGCCCAACAATTAATAAGCTAACCACTGCAGTCAGGGTGTTTAAGCACTGTGGTGAGTATAGAAAGGAGTTTGTATTAGCAAAGGCTAATGAAGCAATGATGGGACCAAAAGCATTTTGATACTCAAGATAAAAAAAAAACCAACAAAAAAACAACCCAGCAGTCTTAGTGAAAACTGAGCAAGTGGTTTTCAGTCACGTGTCATTACTGCTCTTGCAGCTTTCCCTGAAATGACTGAGCATGTAAATTCCTACCTGCAGGAGAAAGCGCATCAGATGAATCTCTTTGATATCATGATATGAATAACGGGAACACAGCTGGTCTCCCACAGCATGATCTTTATGACATAAGTTGAAAATAAATTGATCACTGATTCTGGAGGAGAAAAACAAATGAAAAAAATAATTTGAAACAGAAAAAGACCTGGAGAGCCCTCTTGAACATTCATGGTCTCCCCTAAAGAAAAATAACAATACCAAGAGATAGCAAGATCAACTGGGGCAGACATAAACTGAAAACAAAGCTAAATAAAGTTAAATGCTAAGGGCAGATTTTATACTAGTTACCCAAAAAAAAAGAGCCTGTGGAGGCTAGGGCTAGATTTGGAGTTATTTTAGTACATTTTAGTACATGCTAATAGGGAGACAGCAATATTTTGCACACATTGAAGTCTGAGAATCAGTTGTTGGGAGCAACTGAAAGCCCAAGTCAAGGGTAGGCATCATATGGACATACAGCTATAGTAAACAGCAATTACTTGGAATTAATAATTAAGCAATTAATTATTATTTTAGTTGTGTATATGTATTAGAATTGCAATTAACAGCCTAGCCCATAGAAAATCCTTTCGAAAAACAACCTAAGCTTTTATCAGATCCAGTCCAATCAATCCTTAAGTGACCTGATCAGATTGACTGATATTGGACTCAGTAAGATTGGGATACAGAGCAGACAGTCAAGGAGCAAAAATGCTGAGCTACTTGCTGTCCCACTGGGTTTTGCACATGAGCACACAGTATGTACAAAGAGCTTGGTCTAACAGACTAATTTTCAACATTGATCACTTTCAATAAATCATGAGTAAAGAGATGATAGCAGTGTGCCAAATATTAACTACAATTCTGTCTTGAAGGAAAAAAACCAAAAAACTTATGATACAAGGAAGCTAAAGGCACTTGTACTAACTGTTCCATATGAATAAAAGATGTGAGTTACTCAGAAAGAAACTTTAACAATACTATAACATAACTGAAAACCAGCAGTGGATGTGTGAGGCTGTCCACCATCTCCATCTTTTGAAGATGAGTGGCACCTCCAAAACCTGTGAACAAGCAAGTGTTAGTTATATTAAACAGGTTTTTTTAAGAAATGGAAAGGATGGCACACTTCTTGCTGTGCTATTATTCTGCCTGAAATCCCCACAAAATCTGTGCAAATTCAAGGTATCCACGTGCCAATACTGAAGTTGACAAGCAGGTATCTGGAAGGAAGGACAGAATGACTCACCTGGACAAGCAGTGACGAGTACAGTAGACTTCCTCCTGAGGGGATAACACAAAGCACTCGCAGATGTAAAAGTGCTCTTTGCCGAAGAGCAGCACCCCTTCCAGTGCTGTATGACCCTGCACAACTGCCACGGAGCACTTGAATGTCACCTAGAATGGAGGCAAGCATAATAAGGCCAGGAGCTGGCAACACAGGAGACAGAGGCAGCAGGGAGCCAGAGCCAGTGATGCAGAAGAACAGATGTTTGTACCAAAAAAACTGCCATATCGATTGGCAGGTTCACGGGGACAAAGTCGCAAAATCACCGTAGAACTGACAGAAGTCCAATCAGAATATATGAATCTATAGAATTAGATAAGAATTCTAGAATATTTTTAAAAATTTCCCTTGACATCCCAAGACTCCATTTCTTGATTTTTTACTCCCAAGTAAACTGACTTGGCCCTTGAAACAGAGGAATTTCTAAAACACGGTTTAAAACATGGGGAATTTTTCAACAAAGTATTCTGTTTATCATATATGCCTGTTCATAGAAAGTGTTCTTAGGAATTGACCAATTCTGATAAAGAAAAGAAAGTCTTTTTTCTGGAACATTTTATATGGCTGAAAGATGGTGCAGAAAGTAAACAAACCAATTTAGAGATCAGAAAATGGTGTGGCCTGCATAAAATTTAAAAATTCTGATTTTAAATCAAGCAGTAGTTCATTGCAAAGTACTTCCCTTACATTTAGGAGCATGGAGTTCCTTATTTTTGTCTGCTCATAAAATATTCCATATATACTCAGCTCCAAAAGCTAAGTCCACTGGTTAGTACAGTCAACTGGGATGATCAAGGTCGACTCAGTGTTGTGCTCAGTTTCAACCAGAACTTTCAACCAGTACCTCCTCTGTTCCCAGGAAGGGGGCAGTAACTAATCATCTATTAGCTCAGCCTCAAAAACATTGCTCCCAAAATCTTAAAACACTAATGCTACCTTACATATTAAGAAAACTGCTCACTGCTCAGCTTCTCCTGTAAATTAACACAATCCTGAATTCCAGAAATAGAATCCAGAAATGAGTGTAAAATTTTGCAAGCTGAGTCATCTGAAGCTGCAAGGACCAGAGGGCTACACACAAAGGGATTAGAGAGGTATTTACATAACAGGAGAACTTTCCTGGTTCAGAAATGTAATGCAATGTTCTTAAGAGAACAGACTGATAAGTACGAGAAGTATCACAAAATCTGGTTTTCTCTTAACATCTCAATTATCACTATCAAACTTGGTAAGAACTAGAGGGCTATATTATTTTATGAGTCATGCAAAATTGACCCAGAAATCACATTGGTTTTACTAGGTCATGTAAAGTCTACATGATAATATGTAGATTATGGTTCTCTTTTGCCTTTGTTTCTAACCTCACTATTTCTGGAGTCAAATCTACAGCCTTCTTTGCCATCCCAAAATACACATGGTCTAGCTAAGGTCAGCTGAAACAGACCCACACTGCTTCACAAGCTTTTAGTCATTGATGTTAGAATATCATAAATATTAAATTCATAAGTAAATGAAATAAAATCTTGTTTCCACACTTAAATACTTTACTGAAAAGCAATTATTTTACCAACAAATGGGGCGCTTCATATTGAAATCACTTAGTGGGCACAGAAGGTTGTTTACTTCATTCTGGGTTTAAGGGAAAAAAACCAGCCCTGGGAGATTTCTGTGGGTAATTTTTCATGAAAATCTTTTCAATCTCTTTCCCCTCTAAATGATTTCTAAGAAGAAGGTAACATTTTTCCATCACCTCTCCCACAGGAATGCCTGTCTCTGCAGGGATATGCCGACCACAGAACTCTGAACTAGAGTGCCTGCCATTACGTGCCTAGAGATTATGCTTGCACTGAGAATACTGGGGAATTCTGCTCACATTTAGCAAACCACATGGTTTCCTGAAGTAATTAAATAGGAAAAAGATTGCTTCTTCCCAAAAGGAAGGTAACTGAATATTGAAACATCAGGCAGTTGCATAAAGCAGCTCCACAGACACAAAGTTGAAATCCAGACTTCTAAGAAATCCACCTCATCAAACCCAGAGATCATGTGTGTGGGTATAGGAGGCACGTGGATCATGAAGGAGGCCTGCTTATGATCACTGATATGGTCTGGCACAAATAAACACTTTGCTATTCTGCCTAAGGCAGAACTAGGGCACAGTAGTAGACCATGTTGAGGGGGAAGACCATATACCTCTCTTTCACAAAACTTAAACTCTAAGCCTAAAGTATTCTGTACTATCCAACCAGAAACTGTAAATAGTGTCAATCCCTTTCTTTAATTTTATATTAATTCTTCAGATTTATATTATTATTAAATAGATCTGCATTATTGAAATACATGAGCCCTTGAGCTGAGAATTTTTTTTTTTCATTTGGGGAATGTGACTTATATTATTGCTGATGAGTAACAAAGATCTCACTGAGTTGTACTGCAGAATCTCCACCAGGACAGTGCTGTACCTGCAAGTCTTGTATCTTCAGTCTTGCATTGAAACACCAAGCAGCTTTAAATTATTGTAAATTAAACAAAAACTTTCATTTTCTGTCAAAACAGATCAAAACCCAGTTCACAAGCTACTAGAATCATTAATCAATGAAGCAAACATGACATAAAATAATTGAATAATTACCTTCTAAGTTATTGCCCAAAGCCCTGCATCTCTTGATTGCTCTGTTCATTCAGATGTACAAGGGAACACATTCACTCAAATTCACACATACTGACACACTCAAACACACTCAGTGACTTTTCCAAGCAGTGCAGGAAATAAAATGGCTTCAGTTGCCTGCTTAAAGTGCAAAGAGCTCAGGAGGCAGCCACTGACAAGGCAGGACCGCGGTGCACTAAGTGAGCACAGGACAGCTAATGTCACCCCCTGCTGCTTTGGTTAATACTTCTGTCAGCTCAGTGAGGCAGTGACTGCTGCTGGAAAAAAACATGCCTGGCATTTCTGATGGCTTCCTGCAGAGTAACATGGAGAAGAGACAGACAGCCTGAAGGCTCAAAATGAGATCAGTGCATAGAAATCATGCCTTGCATTTTCATGCCCGTCTCCTTCTGCTGGGGAGAGGTATGGGGAGGAAGGGGCAAAAGGAGGAGGGACAGAGAAAGGAACTCTGTTACAGAAACAGACTGTACCAAGAACTCTGAGAAAGTCATATCAGAGAGCACAAGTGTGACCCCTTAGCCACTGGCAAAGCATCAAGAAAATCTGGTGATGGTACTGTGATATTTTAATAATATCTATATACAACTATCACAGCACTGTGGTGTCTGAGCTTAAATACTACAAGTATCTGGCTTCCACTATAGGATGCTAACTCCTGGGCCACTGAGGGAATGATACCACTGAAAAAAACAGGTACACTACAAAAGATCAGGGAATGAGGCTAGCTTGTCAATTTAATTGATGTTTCTCAATTAAATTGACAAGATCAAAGTTACTAAGAGTCACCCTTATTTACTCCACAACTCATTTCCTCCCACAATGTTCCTGAAGCTTAAGCCTCTTCCTTATATTGGGAGGAAATCTTGGTGAAGGGCATCCAGTTCAGTACAAGAGCAAAGAAGGAACAGAAATGTTTTGAATAGATAACACTTGATGGAAGCATCAAAGAGGAAGCATGGAAATTTTCTATGGCCTTAGAGGGAAGAATCTGTCCAGTACTCTTGGGGAGACAGAAAGAAAGGCATGTGAAAGGAGGAAGGAAACATTTTCTGGTATTCTTCAGGAAGACATGTAAACACCACTGAAATAGCAGCCTATACAAAACTGGCCTACTCTTTCAGAGGTCATAAATAAGCTTGATGTAGGCACTGCTCTGAGCATGAGTAGAGGTTGTAGAGCAGCACAAGAATTCTCCAATTCTCAGAATTTGCCATGTCTTAGGCAAATTCAGACACTAGTGTCTCATAAGAGACTATCTTGCTTGCCATGCCCAATTTATTTTCTCTTACATCAAGGAATTAATGTTAATTGCTCTTCAAGAAAAGTCTGTACAGGAGTTCATACAGAGGCTGGAAAACCGTATTTGCTCTAAGGAAACAGAGAGTAATGATGTCCACTGTAGCCAGAATCCATCTGAACCCCAAACTGAAAGGAACTGAAAGATAGGCCTCCATATCCAATTCACTCTTTAAATTGCCATGACCCCAGAGAAAATTTGCTAGTTCATCTTTCCTACCTTTTCACTCTCTGCAAGTTCCTGCAATATAATTTGTCTCTCCACACACAGTTCCAAGAAGTCTTCTGAATGGAAACTTTCATGTAAAGCTGGGAAGAATGTTAGCTGGTTACAATCCAATCCCTTCTGATCCATCTCCCTCTCTGCTCCATTTAACATCAGCTCCCCTGTACCAGTATAAAAGAGATTGTGGTTTTAGTGGCAGCCGGATGACACCAAAAGCATTTGCAATTTAGTCTTTCACTCAATCTATTCTACCTTGGGAAACAGCATTATTTATCTGCAAAAAACAGGCAAGAGAATTAAAATCTGTGACTGCTGAAGAGGGATGCTTATTTCAGAGGACCAAAGACAGATACATGCAGTCAGTCATTCAAACAAAATCCCTATAATTACAGAAGATTAGGAAATGAGGAAAAATTTTAATGGTAGTCTTTTAGGGACACAGACTGAGCAGGATCTTAAGAAAACCCAAAGAAAGACAACCCACTTATATCTTGCCCAAGCTGTGTCCCAAGTTCTGCAAACTCATGCAATGCATGCAGATAGAAAAGGCACAATCAGCCTTCATATTAGGGCTGACTGTAACTGCTTCATGCAGAAACTACAGACTGCTTCCATCTTGTTTGGAGTCTAAAACATTGTGCTCCACTCATGTGTTTGCTAGGCTCTATCACAATAAAAATTATACAACACTGCATATTTCCAATAGCACTTCTTCCAAGTTTAAGCAATTGGGAGCTTTCCAGGTGCCCAAAGGTGCCCAAAGCTTACACTTCAAAATAGCTTTTTTGCTTTAGACCTTTCAGGTGGCAACAATACAGCTGCAAATTCTGAAGACAGTTGATAAATCACCTACGAAATTTGCATCAGTTTTGTCACAGATTTTATGGTGACATTTTAGCCCAGAGCACAACAGTAAGGAGGTTTTGCCAGATTAAATTGTGACCTAGAAATCCATACCCTAAGTCTAATTATCTTTGACTGTTCGTGTCCACTGTCTTGACACAATGTAGCCCTAAAAGGTTACCTGGATTCACTTCAACAGGAGAAGTTGTTTCCTTTCTGTTTGCTAGGAGAACCTGAAAAGAGACTAGGTGTGACTGGAGTGGAACATGCAGATAGGTAAATGTAACTCAGAACCTTGTTGGCAGAGAAAAACACAGAGTTACAATTGTGTTGCGAATAAATGCTTTGGAAACTCAAATAAACTCATTGGAAAGGAGCAAATAAACATCACTGAAAAGGAACTCAAAGAAACAAACGTCAACAATGAAGCAAAAGAACTATAATCTTTCCAAAAAAGATCATGCATGAGGCCAGTTATAGGAAAAAAATCATACTACTCAGTATATAGAAAACTGCCAGAATCAAAGCAGCACAAAAAGTGCCTTAGATATGGGAACCTGATATTAAAGTGCTTCAGCCATTCATTAACAGAATTTGGCATTTTGACATTAGAGAAACAGACAATAGTTAATACCCCACATTTATTGTTCAATCTTAACTTAAACCACCCTATTACTCCTTTGGGCCATTCACCACTTTTAGCAGCACAAGTAAACATAAGACTAACAGGACTGCACCTTCTAACTGGACTCTGCTGCATACATTGGGAAGCACTACATCACTGAGATACTACTAGCAGAAAAGTGTGGACAGCTTATACTGCCACGTGTCTGGGGAGATTTTATCTAAGAAAAGAGGAAAAATCATCCTCTTGCTGTTAAATACATTGCAGCCTTTCTTACCCCCTTCAAACCAGATCCCTTCAGTGGGTTCTTTATACATGGAACAGCATATTCAGGAGTCAGGTGATGAGAACCAGAGGAAAGAGATGCACATATTTGTCAAAGGTAGGACTCCATACTTTTGAAGGTCTTTTCCAACCTTAATGTTTCTCTAATTCTGTACAGTCATCAGCAACTGTTACATTGTGCACCTCCTGCAAAAGCTTTCTAAAGCTTTCTACCTCACTCTTCCTTCGCATCGTTGCCACTCGGGTGTTCACGTGCTGAATCCTCCTCCGCATTCGTGAGGGCCCCTCGTAACAATCAAGAATCCATCGTGGCTGTAATGACTGTGAAGCATCTCTCCATGGGCCCCCTTTGTAGAAAAGTTGCTCCTCAAGTATCATCCAGTCCTTGGCTGCTTTGCTGTAAGCACACTGCTGCATCTGTGGGACAGAACCACTTTGTGCTGGCTTTTGGACACTCCATCCTCTCAGCCACCAGTGGCACCATGCCAGTGATTCAGAGGGATCTACCCCACCCACCAGATGGGACCACTGCAGAGGGAGTGCTGCAGATCTAACAAACACAAGTGACCACTGGAAGTGTGCTGCAGGAGATGTTACTAGTGATAAAATAGTGATAGTCTGACTAGACGATGCAGTAACAAATAAAAGCGTGTCACAGACTTGAAAATGGCTGCTTTCATTGAATTTCCAACTCAAAAGCAGTGAGCCAGAAAAACAGCATCACAGAGGTTTTTATTCACTCCAATTTTTTTCTGGCAAACGTGTGACAAATAGCAACAACTGGGCTCACTGCAAACAGTCTGAACTGATTTAGTTTTAAATGTACTATGGTCCCTCTGGGAAAGGCATAAATTTAATTCTTTTTATTTAGGTGTTTTGTACAATGAGTTAGGGAGCACTAAGATATCATTTTAAAGGAGAGAAGAGGTGAGAATTTCAAAGAGGCAAAAGTTTGTTGGTCCCTGATGGCCAAACTTGAAACAGAAACATACCTGTGATGTTTTACTGTCTAGGAGCTTGAGACCTATTTTAAATGTTTTACTGGCTACTAAAGAAAAAAAAAAGATAAGGAAAGGTCAATGTTCTCACTTTCATTTCTGCCATTGGAAGAGTGGAATAATTAATTTAAACAGAGGAAAAAAAGGGTACTGAAAATAAAGTGAGGAGTCTGATAACTGAGTGATGCTGTATCACACTTCAGCGGTAATGTCAGGAGAGGAGTGTTGACTCATCAACTCTCAGCAATTCTTTAGGTACAATATTCATCTCACTTCTAAAATGCTCAGTTTCTCAGGGTAGTCCAAGAGTAACCTCTCAACAACAGAAAGCTGTTGCCCAGTATTCCTGTCCTTTACCTGTACATGGTCCTTGTACAGAGAAGCATACAGCTCCTGCCCAACTCTTCGGTACCGTTCCATACATGACACAAATCCCTAGAAGAAACATCAGAACACATTATGCCAAGGTGCTGCAGGTGTAAATCCTGTGAGGGGCAGAAGCAGGCATTAGTTGCTCTGTTTTTTACAAGAACAGTTAAGGAATATGGCCTGTGTCTGCAAGTTTGATGGCTCTGCAGGCAATGTAGAGATGAGTCAATCACCTGAGAGCAAGCTGCACACTTATACCAGGAATATAAACATAGACATCATCTTAATAAGGATTATTAGTGGAACTACTCAGAACTTTCTCAGAAGGAGAAAGAAAACACCAAATACAATTTAAGGCTCCTCTTTCTGCAGCTGAATTACTACTGCAAATAGCATAAATGACAATCATCTGCTGCAGAGACCCCAGATGAGGTAAGAAGGATCTATAGCGAGATTATACAAGAGAGGTGAGTGCCCCCAGTGCTATATGAGGGCTGTCACACCCAGCTGAACTTCCCTGACAAATGTGAGATTGTTGTGAGTCACAGTGTGAGGCTAAACTTGCTATGGAAGTCCCAGCCTTGTACTACCTAATGCCATGGATCAGGTAGGTAACTTCTAAATGCACGGACTCCGTGCCACACTGGCAGCAATCCCTCACAGCAAACTGTCTGGCTGCTGCTTGCACTGGGCTCTAATTAAGTTAACACACAAGGCCTGGGTGTTGTGCCGATTACTGCTGGCTGCCAGCCAGGTCTGTAACCCTGCCGCGAAGTCACATTTATTGGTGTTTCCCTGCAGGAAGCTCCTGTTTTACACTGATGAAAGTCATTATATTTTTGTTTGTTTAAAGCATCATTAAACCTGTAATCACAGTTGCGGCCTCACAAAACTATTCCATAATTCATATGAAACTCCCATAAAGGCTGACCTAGAAAGCAACAGCATCTCTGTGCTCTTAAACCGGTCCTGGTATAGGAGAAGAGCTGAGATCTGGCTCTATGTGGACTTGGGGCAAAACCATTCGGAGTAGAAAATCAGCTCCTCCATTTTAGATAATCACAGGCTATTCAAGCCAAGTCAGTACTCTACTGGCAGCTGTTTCAAAGTTGCTCATAGTCTATATTTCACTCCTGGTCATCAGTGAGACCCCTAAGGTCAAACTGCACATTGCAAAGATTCTCACTGAACCAGCTCCTAGCCCTTGAAACATATGAAGGGTCCTAAGAAGGAAAACTTCTGCTAGCCATGATTGGTCAACTGAAGGCTATCCAGTTTGGCTTCCAAATGAGTTATAGCTAGCCAGCTTCAGCCAGATGAACATGTCCCTATTCATCTCACAGGAAAACCATCTGGTTGTAAAGCAAAAAGAACAGTTAACAAAATTGGAGATGACTATGACTGGAAGGAAAAAAAAAGCCACACAAGCCAGACCAACACACAAAAACAAAACCTGAAAAAGATAACCAATAAAGACGGAGAATACAGACCAGGCTATTATTTACTACTAATAATAGTATTAAATATTAAGTCAAAACAGTTAAACTGTAATGCCTAATAAACAACTAGTGCAAATAAATTTCTAACAAATAAACAGATTCCATTAAAAATTGTAGGTGCTTATCCTTTAAAAGAGCAACTCTTCAAGAAGTAGATTAAATACAGCAGTGCCACAGTAAAACCTATCTTAAACAAGAACATGCCAGCTTTAATAATTTTTAATGTAGTATAACAAAAGGTTTGTGTTTCATACGCAGAAAAGTAGGTGCAAATGTTAGAACTGTAATAGACATTTTTGGGAAGGGCATACTAAAGGGCCTTATTGATCAACCCTTTCCTAAAAATCGGAGTAGGAAACCACACTTTAAGTCTTTTTTATACAGATTTCTCTACTTTGCAGCCTTAGGCAATCACACTGTAAGTAGAATCAGATCATTTGGCTGCCACATATTCCCCAGCCAATATTTAGAGCTTGAAAAGGTGATAGAATTCACAAGTTATTTTCCTATTAAAAAACCAAAACAAATCACAGACTCAAAATCTGTTTTTCCTCTTGCTGCATTTCTCTCAAATAGGAGAGAAAATGATTAGCACCGAGGAAACCTAGGGTGTGAATTTTCTATAATTTCTTTCAAGTAAAGCAATTGAGAGACTGTTTATAATGAGAAACAGTTGAAAAGAAAAAAAGATTGAGGTGTGACTTATAAGTTAACAAAACTCTACTGAGCTTTGTAATGCTTTATATCTGACTTTTTTTAAAAAAAAATATAGATTGCTTAACACTCCTGCACCTCATAAATATTCAGACTTGACATAACACACTCATATTGCATGACACAAACACCACACATACCACAGTTCTTTCCTAAAGAAACATTATGTCATTGGGGCTCTGTACTTGGAGGCTTTATTTACATGGGTTGTGTTACAGAATACACATGCACACAAAAATATGTGCCAAAACTCTTAATAAATGAAAATAAACATCAAGATAAATTAATTTTGGACTTGTAAGAGACACAAGGAAAGCCCAAATGTTCAAATCCCTCACTGTGCCAAGAGAATTATCCCATGGATGACAGTGGCAATACCCACATACTTGTTTTGAAGGATGTATTTTAAGTCATCTGTTGGTAAGCGCTCAAACTAGTGATATTAGTCTACTATTTTAGCTCTTCTGAGCAAAATAAATATTGTAAGTATATAAACATACATAGTAAGAGCATTAATGTAGCATTACAGCTATAACCCTTGTGCACTACTTTTGACCAGTACCTCTTAGAGATCTCTATGAAAGAAGGCAAAGTCTTTAGTTTACAGATGGGGAAACTAAAAAGTGAGTTTCTGGAACATCACAGAATCCAAGAGCTGACTTTCTGGAACATCCCAGAATGGATTGGGCTGGACAGGACCTTAAAGATCACCCATTTCCAACCCCCCTGCCATGGGCAGGAACATTTTCCACTAGACAAGGATACTGAGAGCCCCATCTAGACTGGTCTTGAACAGCTCCAGGGATGGAGAGTCCACAACCTCCTGTCATTAGGACATGGTTGCAGGGAAAGGGGGTATGATGGGGCAAACCCAACCTGAATTAATTTGAAACAGCCTGATAATCCCACAAAGAAGATGCATATGGTGAGAAGATGCAGTAGTGGGAGGGGGAACCCTTTTGATGAACCAGTTTGGAAGTCCCTTCTACTCTTACATTCACTAATATAGCTGGTGTACCAGATCTTAGATCTCATATCCCAGGATGAGTTCATGTATTAATTCCTCTAATAAGGACTTTCACAATTCTACAAGGAAGAATTTTTTAAATCTAATTATGACTATTCAAGCAATCACTAGGTTTTTAGAAAGTATTTCATGGGCATAGAAAAACAGAACAACAGGTAGGGAGCTCTTAGGGATGCCAGAAACTGCATGTGAATAGCATATGTGACAGTAGCAAAGAGTTTGTGCAAGGCAGAAACAGATCTGATGATTCTGATTCAAGAAATCACTGTTTTTAGGGATGTGCTTAGGCATGCATTTCACAACTTTTATGTACAGGTTGTCTGCTAATGAAGGGGGGCAGCATTGTCTTTAAACCAAGCATTAAAGATATTAACTCCCAGATAATATATATGCAGCACTTGAACTTCAAAAGTGACAATTAAAAATACTTAAAATCTCTATGGATCATAACTCTGAAAGAAGAAAATAGGAAATTAGTATCATTAGAATGAGAAAAATTACATTATACCAATGTGATAAACTTCACATCTTGAATCAAACAGAAAAGGAGATTAAATAGAACACTAATGAAATGCCATTTTATAAAGAGCAAATTGTTCCATTTTTTCTTTAGTATATATTTCCCAGCAGCTCAACACTAAATGGCATCCACTTGTGGTGCAGCACTGCTCTTCTCAGCAGCCCCACATGTCACCTCTGTCTGCTGGACTGCATGCCCTAAACAGTGTTGATGAGGATGTGATCTAGTCAGGAAGGAGAGAGTTTCTTACAAAACAAATGATTTTTGCAGGCATCATCTAGAGCCAGTAATTTTCTCATAGCACATTCCTGAACTGCTATAACTTAGACAGGCACAGAGCCAGATTGTCAGTAAAGTTTTGAGCCTAAACTCTTTGGAGATATGAAAACTACCTTTTTGTATTCATGGCAGTTCTCATGCTCCTTCTTTTTCCACACATCTATGCAGAATGTGCAATTAAAGCTCAATACTTCTGGTCCTTTCTTGCTAAATCAATCAATCCCTTCCTCATCAGGGTTGCTACAGAGGACAGGATGACAGCTACCATGGCAGCTTTACAGGGGAGCATCTGAGTACTACAGTAAACTACTAGAGCTGGGTGAAGTCTCCAGTGCAGCAGCCCTGTTCTATCAGATAGAGACAAAGTGTGTAACACCTCCAAATCTGCTCCTGATACTAAATCTGACACAGGTGACACTGCAACCCTGTGCAAACAATAAACCAGCCATCTTGAGATCAGATTACTTTTCAAGTAAGTGACTATGCACTAAGCAGCAAGCAGGTTCATTTCATAAGAGGAAAAAAAATTCTGTTACTCCCCAGGTAACAATCATTAAGCTAAGGCAGATAATGTTTTCCTTAGCAGTGTAAAGAGTGATTTATCCTAGTCCTTCACATACACTCTCCATACTGAGGGTTGTTTGCAGGCTCTTTTGAATCACAAAGCTGTTATTGCCATGTGGATTTTATTGTTGCTTTGCCAAAATTCATTTAGCTTTTCAACAGACTGAGTTCCAGCAGTTAAGTGTTGCATGGAAGCTTCATGCCTCAGCCCTCTAGGAGGCTAATGCAGTGTGCCAACTGCTCCTAAGGATCATGGATGGATTCCTGGCATTGCCAGTTGGTTGGGGAATAGCAGACCTAATGAGAAAATCCTCCATATTTCAGTGCATCATAAATGTACCCACACACAGGGGTGGGTTTCAAAGGGTAAACCTAAAGTGTGGGGTGTACATGTGATGAGACGGCCACGCTGTATTTATCAGCTAAGCCCAGGCAGTACAGAAGCCAGTCTACTCCTATAGCAACCATATGTCTGTATGTGTGCATGCATACACACAGCCCTTCAACAGATGATACTACTGAACAGAATATTTCCTGGGAGTACAGATAGCTTGCCTCCAAATAGCAAAAAAGCACAATGAGAGTCAAGACATGTTTGTTATTTAATCCTATCTCTGAGAATGGCTTCTGTGACATTAGGATAATTCATTCAACCTCTTGAGAACTGTTTCCATCCTGTTAGAGCAGAAGCATTAGGTTTTACCTCTGAAGTGAAAGGTGAAGGTCAGACTTTGGCATTATGGGGAATAGCAGGGGAGTCTCTTCTTGCCTTCACTTGTTCTTACTCACTGTTTTCCTATTTCTATTTAAAATGTGAAGTCCTACAGGTGTATGTAACTTAGGGCTTTATTACACATTACCTAAAGGCATTTGCCCAACAGCCTCCTGCACTGGCATTTTCTGATTACATTTGAATCATGGCTTTTATTTAAGAAAAAATTGCCCTTCTAATCCTTTAGCTGATGAAAGAATTCTGTAACATCAGTATATGCTTAGAGGTCAGAATACAGAAAAAAATAAACATCTCTCACCTGACCCATAAAAAACATAAAATGACTTAAATTTAAAGGTGAGAAGACTACTTCTGGAGTTTTTTAGTGCATGTAATTCAAGCTGCTTTGCAGCAGAAAGCATAAATAGAACACAGATAGACACAGGCAAATTTTAATTTAACAAGCAAAGATGAGAGCAGCAAGAAATGAATTGTCACAGACTTCAGCAAGACTTCAGAGTTAGCAACCTATACCCTCACTTAGATGAAACTTTTAAGTCAATCTTGCAGAGATTTCTAGGACCTCCTTTGATTTTATGTTCTTTACTTTTCATCTTAAATTGACACTTCAGTATTTTGAATTCAAACCTTTTCTTTTTGAAATTATTATAAATAAAATGTTGAATCAAAAAAATAGAAGAAAACAGACATATTTGAACCAAGAAATATGAAAAAATATTTGTCTATGTATTCAGCAAAGAAAAGAATAATCTGTTTCAGCGGCTAGCACACATTTCTAGGTTTTTTCTGCAATCAAATAAAACTCCTCTTTCATCCACGTTAACACCATTTGACTCATTTGGCATCAGCTCTGTTATATGAAAACAAACCTCTGCAACCAGTAGCTCTTGAAAGATGAGACTTTGGTGCCAACAGCTTTAAACATTAAAATCCACTTGCTGAAATCCTATATCTAAGCTTAAGCCTGACCCAGACACAATCTCTAGCTTGAAAGGCAAAAGTGTATTTTAAAAAAATATGCAGGAGAAATAACAGGTATTTAATTTATGTAGTTTTCATACAATGTGTAATTCAATGAAGGGACTTCACTACCACAGAAGACCACTGAGTTTAAAAACAAAGGAAAACTCCCTCTGAAGATCTATCCGCAAAAAATTTGTAAGTGATATCTCTTGTGTTTCAAGTTTTAAGATGAAACTGATATCAATGAAGAAAGAAACAATTTTACTAGGATAAGGTTTTTTACTGTGCACTGTGCTATCACACACCATCTCCTGCAGGAGCCTCTAATGAATTTTAGAGGACAGACAGAGGGGCCTGTGAATCTGAGTCAGCCTAAAGACTTGTATTCATCAACATTCATATTCCAGTTTTCAGCTAAACACTTGTCTTCAATGAATGGGGAAATGATTCCCACATATTTCAGAAATTTCAGTGATTTGTATCACATAATGTGAAATCGCTCTATATTTTATGTTTTCATGTAATTCTTATCTAACACTGACCTGTTGAATTATTACTTTATGATCTTGTAAACAACCTGAAAATGATAAATGAGCAGTGTGTCAGATATGCGTGTAAGAGGACATGAAAATTTCTTTGTTCAAAGTTAAAGAAACTTTTTCAACTTGCTACAGCATGCTGTAATTTAGCTTTGAGCCAGTTATTAAACAAGACAATAATATTATAATGGAAATTGTTTAATATACATCATTAATAGTAAAGTGCCTGCTTTCATTGAAGTAAAAAAAATGTGTGCTATGAGCAGTTTTGAAATGAATATTTGATTCCAAAGTTCCCTTGTGCATTTAATGACATGCTAATTTACATTTTAATTACTTCCTAAGAAATCAAAGCATTTGTTGACAGAAGAACATAATGTCAACTTCACGGTGCACTGTTGGTGGATAGTTAATGAACTTAATTAGATAATTAGTGATGTTAATTATCCTTCTATTATGAAGATAAACATGTTACACAAATGATGCTCTTTTCAAATAAATAACATTAAATGTTTGCTTGTTTTAACTCAGTTAACTTGAAAAACTGATAAAAGACCAACTTAGTGATTGGTAGGAAAAAGATTTAAGTAAAGTTTCTGGCTTTGCAACTACAAGTTAGGAGGTCTCAACCTCTCCACTCTGAAGAATGGGATTAAAAAGGGGATTAAAAAGACCTTTTCTATTTCAAGTTACATGGGCCTTTGGCATAGAAGAATTCAATTAATCAACAACAACAGTAGAGGACAGACACAATCAGGCTTCCTGTAAAACTGAGAAGGCTCTGCAGCCGTATCTACAGTTCTGAGGCAATGTGTCTTACAGGAGTTAGAGGTATGGTGTTCGTAACCTTGCTCAGGCACTCATCCTAAAGAACCTCAGGACAGGGAGTAGAGAAACTCTGACTGATTTAGAGTTGACTGAAATACAATTGCTACAGTGGTCCTTTGCTGATTTTGTAGCTTTTTTATGATATCAAAAACAGGCACAGTCATTGTTAACCTAAAAATTAAATACATATATATATATGTATATATATAAATAATATATACAGTATATAAAATATATAGTAGGTATATACTAGATATAATATATATATTATATATATACTATATATATATAAATAATATATATAGTATATATAATTATATGCTATAATAGATTTCGACAGCAAAACTGTTCAGGACAGGGAAAGGAGGAGAAAGAGCAAATGATCAAAGGCTCCCTTTGAAAAAGGAAAGTCAGTGATTTGAAATCTTTGGCACTGTATTCAGTCTTAAAGACCTTCCTGCCTGCAAATTTACCCAAGTCTGTCATCTGTAAGCATCAAAAAATCCAGCTTCGTACAGTTCTCATGCTCCTGCATGACTACTCAGGCTTCCAAGAAAATACAATTACCAAAGCAGATCATTGCCATTCTACTACCAGAAATGTCATCACACTCTCTTTTCTAAATGATCACACTTCCCAAACAAATCCACAAGCAAAGCATGAGATAGTACAGTGTATTCAGAAATATGCAGAAAACACAGCTGCAGAATTGATGGCTAATTCTCATACTTGCTACCAAATAGCAGGAAATTGGCTTTGCTGATGAAGAAGAACATGAGCAAAAGTACAACGGAAACATGGGGTCTGATCCACTGCTGGAGTGAATAGTTTGAATTTTGCTGTTTTTTCCGGATTGAGGATTGAGTCTCAAAAGCTCTCCTCCTATCTTGTAAATAATCACAGGGAAATATTTAAGAGGAGCGTTTTTGCTGCTTGTTTTTTGTTTGTTTTAATCTGCAGCAAATTCTACTCTTGCTTCAACATTCTTTGCTTATTTTTCAGTTGATGAAGAAATCAAGTTAATAACCCAGTAAACAACCCATTTCTTCTTTCTACTGGGCACATCTCTGAAATCCTGGGTGACTTTCTGCACTTCTCTTGGTAAACTTTTCTCAGTTAGGAGCAAATATTTTTATTTTACTGTGGGATTTAAATTCCTTTTTCCTCACTATGTAGTTCATACTGTTATTTTCCTTTCAGCCTCCACATTTCAACCAGGTGCCTATTGTTGTAGGACTAAGTTCATAACTGGCAGAAGTGACGAGAGTCCAGTAGTGAACACAGAAGTCACCTGACACAGAAAATGATACAAATTTACATTACAGGGCTTTTTAAAGTGATTACCGAAGTTGTCAAAAATACAAGTTAAAAATACAAATACCATTTACTTCTAATGTAACTTTTTAAATGTGAGTAAGGGTATGAAGGAAGAGGGCTGTTGAGAGGCAACTCAACATTATCTTCCTCTTAGATTTCACCTCTCTAAAAAGTGCACCAAACTCTGAAAGACAGGCTAGAGGGAGAAAAGGGGAGAGGGAGAAAGGAGAACATTTGGAACTGTAGCTTCATATCTCATTGAGAAAAACAATTTATCAGAGCTATGGAGCTGTCAGTACGTGACATGATAAGGAATAACATCAAGTGAATAATGTTTCTTCCAAACCCAGCTCCTTTAATTACAAGCAGCTTCCTTGCAGAAGAGAGACAGAAGATGTAGAAACACCAATTTCATGCACTTGTGCCTGAATAATGTCTCTGTGCTGCCTTTTCCAGATGGCAACCTTTTCACTGGAGGAACTAATGATGTGGGCATATTTAGGGAAAAACCAATAACAGAGTCTTTAACCTTCAACAGCAAAAAGCATGTTGTACAAAATGTTCCTTGGGATACATTTACAAATATCAATTACATTGCTCACTGAGGTGTAATCAGCTGTAATAATCAAAATTAATTTTAAAAAATAATTAAACAGACCCCAGGGCAAATAGTCAACACTCGTAGTATGACATCACAGTATACATATGTACCTGGGAAGAACTTGCTCACTCTGTAAGCAGCAAAGTGATTTTAAGGACTGAGAAGGATTCTGTGGCACGCTGAAAAAAGCCTTGCAGCTCAGTAAGGTACTATCAGACACATTAGGTGATCAGTCTTCCTGATCAGCTCACCTGGAAGTGAACCAGACATCACCAGGTATAAAGCTGCAATCTCCTATAGCTTGAGCTAGAGGGTTAAGGCTTCCTAAAGTGAGGCTAATAACAGACTCACTGTCTCCTCAGGAGATAAAACGACTTTAATATGTTCAGCACCACAGTAACACAAGCTTGGTTTAAAGCTCTGAATATTCTGTCAATGCACTTCTGCCCTGTCCTATAGCTAGTTACTCAACCCTTCGTACACTTGAAAGTAACATCCATCTAGTGATTTTTATGTCTAATTTTGACAATGCTAAGCAAAACCATGGAAATGGCCCTCTCTTTCAGCAAAGGAGGAGCTTCTGCATGGAAAAGATAATTCACATCTTCATTGCTGACAGACAGTAGGAATTATGCATACCTTCCAAACTCATCCCTGAATAATATACCAAGACTTGTTTCCCTATCTCTAGGGGCTAAATTAAAATTCGGACCTTTAATACCTCATGTACAGTAGAAAAAGTAAGGATAGTACTATAACACCTGAGCCTTTCCACTAATTCTGTGCCTGAAGGACAAGGCTTACATAGGTGATACAAGTCAACAGCAGCAGCAAAGCTGGCATCTCCTCACCTTGCTCACCCCAAGCAGAGGCCTGTAAGCACAAACATATGTGGGTGCTTAGGTTTATCAAAAGCCATAATTGGGCCCTGCGTAGAAAGTATGCATTATTAGACTATATGAACAGGCTGCCAAGAGAAGTTCTTCAGGTTACTGTTTCTTTGTGATGATTCCTAGAAACCTAGAAAAGGAACCTCAACAGCAATAGTTGTCTAGTTTACAGTGGAACATGTCAACCAACAGATGCTCAGAAGCCTCCCAAATCCAGAAAAACTCTCCAGAGCTATATAAAAGGCAGACCAGTGACAGACCCAGAAAGACAAAAAGCAATTTTTACCTCTGATTTGCATGACATTTCCTTTGTGTTTCGGCCAGGTATGAACCTAATAGCTGAAGAGAGGCTTTCACTCCAGGAATTGTGCTTGCTCTGGGACAGGTTTGGCCCTGCTTTACTCTGGAGAAGCTTCTTTTCAGACACTGCAAGTGAAAACAGACAAAAAAGCTTTTAAGACTTGAAGCTGAGCCTGTCAGAAAACAGAGGGGTTCTATCCCCATTAAACAGGACAAAACAACATGGCAGTGTGTCACTCCAGATGAATAATTTTGTATTTTTATAAGAATTGAATTAACACATATTTCTCAAGCTGTTATTTAAAAGCCTCACAGAGGTCTGCCACAGATCAGTTTCATTACACAGACATGAACTTTGAATCACTGCAGCACTACACACATTGCAATGCCCTTCTTTCAACCATATATCCTCCCTTTTAAATCTTCCTAGGTGTTACAATCATCTAAAGAGATTTTTCTTTCTTGCAGTACAACATGAGCCCTGCGACATCACCAGGTGATTACAGAAGGGCTGGGTTATGACACAGAAAGCAATCACTGCCCTAAATGAGAGAAACTGAGAATCTGCTTTCCCAGCAGGTGAGGAAAGATATAACCAAGGAACAGCAGCTTTCCACCAGGCACCCCATTTACCACAACATTTTTGCTTACTACAAATGTTCTATAAAAGAACAGAGACCTAGAAAATGCTGCCAAGCTTTTGCCATGATTTCTTCCCATAAAGGAGTGATCTCTGTTATCTTCATGTCCCTTTCTTTGTCATTTCCTTTTACAGAAAGATCCATCTTGTAGGCGTCCTCCAGAGCCTGCCGCCTCTGAGAAACGAGCTGCTTCCAGATGATTTCTACTGTTCTCAGAATCTCCTGGCGGACTAGGAAACAGAAGTAACATCAAAAAATATTTCTTTATTTATGTTTTTAAGTCAGGCAGCAGGTAAAGCAAAAACATCTTGTTTGGAAAAGCACTGGTCCGGAGTAACTGCCGGAGCCAGTGGAGTTGTTCCTTTTTTGTCCACTGCCTCCATAGGTTCTAAACTAGACTACTTAATCTAATACAGAAAACAGCAGGACATTACTTTTATGATATTTCAACTCCTCAAAAGAAACAAGTAAGAGAGACACAAGGTTTTAACTGGTTTCTGGTTTGGAAATCCATTTAATCAGAATTTTGATGGTCTTATTATCATGCGTAGAATGCTAAAGCACATAAAGGACATTCCTTTATGTTGCCAAGCTGGAGATGGAGGGACAAAGGTAACCAAGTTGAGGAACAATTTGACACCTAACAGCAGGAAGATACATACAAGGAAGTGGTGAGTTCTTTTGCTCTATTTCCCTGAAAACCAGACTGATTTGGTTGCATCTTAACCAAGCAAACATATATTAAAAAATAAAAATTAGAAGAAAACCACTTCTGCAGGGTTCAGCTGACCACACTGAATCCGACCCATTTTTTTTTTCTGTGTTTCTCTGAAATGCTCAAATACTTTTTTCTGCTTATAACAGACAAACCCTGTATGGGCCTTGAAAAAAGAAATAGAGTTACAAACAGTATATATATCTGGCCCCTTGTACTGGCCATAACAAGGAGGAAGATCTCCAACTGATACCCACTACTTCTGAGGATGCTGGGTGTGACTTTTGCATAAAAAGTCTTGATGCAAACTCCAGTTATTTTTTAGCACAACTTTCCCTTCCCTGTGCTGTGCCTGCAGTGCCTGTACACCAAAGAGGGAATAAGTGGCACTTGCAAAAGCTGCTCTGATAAGTGCTTAAGACAGGTATTTTCCTTCTCTCTAAGCCACAGGCAACCTGTGCCATAAATTACCATCATCTGGAGTAGGCAGGCTGCCCTTTTCCTCTTCACTGGGTGCAAGAAAAATTTGGTGATAGGACGCCAGCTTTGGTTTTGCATCCACCCCAAAACCTTCTGAAGAGCTGCAACAAAGGAAAAAAAAATTAAAAAGGGCAGGTGAGGAAACCAGATTTAAAACACACTGAGGACAGTGAAAGAGGTACATATGTCTGCACATCCAGTCCTACCTGATTCATTTAGTAGATGAGTATTTTCAGGTTTGAGAGCTTATACCAGTCATGTAATACCACAGAATTTTCAGCAAGTGGGAACTTAACAACTGCCAGTCTTGTTTTCAAAGTGAGGGAGCAGTCATCATGACCCTATAGATCACTCTCTTGTATGTGCCTTACCCCTGCACTTTACTGCACTTCTATCTACCATTCAACCCAATTAGAAAGAACACAGGGCTGTCCTGATGTAGCCAGTCTGCATCCAGCCTTCTTGCACCTCCCCTGGGCATCTTGCATTTTGTCTCTTTACTCTGAATTCCTTTGCTAGAGCTATCTCCCACTATGTGGAAAGCAGTGGCTTGCTGTACCCTACACTTGAACTGCTTAGTCTGAGTTTTTTTGCATCAATGATGATTCATTCTGTTTCTAAAGTGCTTAGCACAAAAAAATCTATAAACTTAGAACCATGGATATTATTAGAATGTAAATGTGATTACTGAGAACATCACCATGGCCAAGACAACTTCTGCTTTGGGACTGGGGGCTGTGCCACAATCTACCAGTCATGAGGTAAAAGGCACGAGGAACTTCAGTACAGCAATAATACTTCAAAAAGGAAAAAAAAGAAACAAAAGAAACAGGCTTGCTTAAGGTCACAGAACTGCTGTCACTAATAGCATATACAGCCATCAGTAATACACCAAGTTCTTTCAATTCTGAACAGGCCCTACTATCTGGGAGAATCAAATCCTTGGGTATTCAAAGCTGCCATTTTTATTTCTGATTTTCTTTAAAATACCACAGTTCTGATTCTCTGGATTTGCTATGTTTAGCTTTTGGATAACATAAACCCTTCTGTACTTTAGTTTTTTTTTTAAAGGTTTTGCTCCTTACCCCATCTCAACAGGTTTGGCCTGAAAATTGTTATCTGACTGGAATAAGAACATTTTGAAAAGATGTCAGGAAGTGCATCTCATTTCTGGTGTGATATTGTATTAATGGATTCAATTCAGACCATCAAAGCAGTACAGAAGGTTCTCATTGAAACAAGAAACATTAAAATGAAAAATGCACTTGCCAGTATTTGTTTTTTTTTTCACAAAACTAAGCTTCCAAGCTAACTCCCCAGCTTACATTAGCAAGAGTACATCTTTTATATCAACATCTGTAAGAACAGGAAACAGTGTACGGATGTTCTAGCCCTACCCAATGACAAAGGGCAAAACTCCTAAAGTCAGAACAACTAAAATGTTGCAGCTCAGATCCAAGTAACAACAACACAAAGGTCACAATATCCATTCACTCTTCTATATGTGTTTTAAATGTACACACAGAGAGATGACTGCTGGATCAGAAAAAAAATCTCACTAAATTACCCCATGCAGATGTCTAGAGAATGGCCACCTACATGATTGAGGAGTGATCCTAGCCCACATCCCAGGAAGATTTCCAGATGCTCATTTTCCTGATGGGCTTGTGAGCCAGCTCCACTGAAATCAGTTCAAGCTTGTTAACTGCAGTTACTACTCTGAGGTGAGTAGGCTCCTGGAAATGCTGGATCCAGCTCAATCTCAGCTTCTAGTGATTCCCCAGACTGGATACTGACTATGTTATGTGACATCTCCCCTCTGCACCCACTTCCATAGGTACAGCACAGAGATATGAAGATACATAGTAAGATGAACATTTGTACCTGCCCGAGTTCAGTTGGCAAAGGCAGTACATCAGGCAGATGACAAAATTATTATTTGAGTTGTAAGTTGCAAAAAAAATGTCCCACTGGTCTTGCAGAACAATGAGAGTATTCAGGACATTGAACTGTTCTGGCAGTGATTGTTGTGGTCTGGAGAGGCAGTATAGGATGGTTCTGTTTAAGCAGCTGTATAGGGCACTGAGGAAAACTTCCTTTTGAGAAACAGAGCTTTCTAAGACCTGTGAAAACACAAAACAGCAGAGTACTTGGCTTGCTCAGAGAACTTTCTCCCCAAGGATCTGCTCCTCCCACTTCATTTAAGCTGTTGGAAATTTATTTCAGCAAAATTTCCCTAACTACCTGTTACGTAAAAATTCTGTTTTTCTGTATTTCTGCTGAAGTCCCCAGAAGTATAGAAGAGATTAATTTATCCCAGTTCAGCAATGTGTACATATCCAACAGACAGTGTCACAAGACTTAACTATCTTTTCTTTACGCTGCACCATCTAATTATAATTTACAGCTGTTATGTTCTCATGCAAAAAAACAGGAATAACAACAATCACCAAATGGATTATAGCCATCTTCAGAATTGCAGTATCACGACCTCAGTGTAAAAAACCAGCATGTTACAGCATGTTGATAAAAGTTGGGGAGAAAAAAAATGACTCACCCACATAATCTGTTTGGCAATGAAGATCAGAATTTGCTTGGGGTCAGCAGTGAACATTCTGCTGTTCAGCTTCTCAACCAGCTTCTGAGCAAAATAAGCAATATTCATCAGAGGTAGGGGTGCAGCTGATTCTGAAGCACCATGAGGATCACTGCTCCCTGAAGAGGATATAAAAGGGTTGATTATCCCACAACAAGAAGAAATGAAGAAAATGTGAAATGTGAGATTACCAGAGCTGAGAAGGAACAGTCTCATGCCATAAATATCTCAGAGCTGGGACATGTCTAAGATGCCTCTAGCAGAAACACCTTACTCAGACTGGAAATGACAGCTCCATCTTAAGGATGGAACCAATCTCACTAAAATGCTGTAATGAAGAACTGGTTTAACTAATGACTCAGAAAGGAGAGCAGGAACAACTAAGTTAATGGGGCTGTTTCCAGAAGTATTCAAGGATAAACCTAGGTTTCTTTCTACATATTCCTTTTGTAATATTCAGAATCTCTTCTCAAAAAGAAAAAAAGAATTAAGCTCTCCAGAAAAAAATTACAAAATTACAATAATTTATGCAAACTGGCTTACAGCAAGAATGGACAGTGGAGCCTGCTGAGCTGGACTGTCCTTTTAGCTATTGTTTCCAAACCTTTCCAACAATTACACCTACATGCTAAGTATCAGTTCGCATGATATTTAAACAACAGTTAAACAATCAGATTCTCACCACTCACCTCTTGGTCTCGTTTTCCCCTCGCCTTGGCTGGTAACCTGAAAGACATCCATTGCAGACAGCAGAACCTTTGTCTGAAAAAGTCTTTTGTGCTCACTGGTGGCATCTTCTGGAGAAGCCTATACAGTGATGGGATACATATTAGTACAGCAGGAAAAAAGGAAATCTGACTCAACTTCACTTTCAGCAAGAGTGTATACATTGACAGCTACTGGACAACAGATGAGATGGCAGAACTTCATTCCCAGCTGGAAAACCAGGAAATCTTCTACAGGACTAAACCATCTAGCTGATAGTCAGCACAGTCACCCTCTGCACACTGAACAGAAACAAGGTTTTGCAAAAGGCCAGAATTTGGCTCTTTGGTGGTTTCACCTCAGGTGGTTCCCAAGAGGTCTTGTGCTCAGGGACACTGAACTCCATTAGCAGGCTGAGGATTCAGACAGTCAGAAATCCAAACTCTATTTTTACTGTACCAAACCTTGGGATAGTATATATAAACCTCTAGGAATCTGTTGCTCCACAAGAGGATTTAACTCATTACAATTGCAATCAAGCTTATGTTCATAATATTCATATTATTAAGCTAAGTCTGCATCCGAACTCACATGTGGGACACCTGAACTATTGACAATTTGGAGCTGAAGCCAAATTTTTTCACTTTCCCCTTTCTTCAGACTACTCTGATTCTCTGGAGTGCTTTGAGTGGTTGAAATCTATTATCCAGACTCAGCTGCTACAACTTGTACTAATCTGTAGTTAAAGTGGAGGTACAGGGTTTTTGTTTATTTGAGAACTGAGATTTTTATTATCTCAAAAATCAGTACACAGGAATGGTCCATGTGAAATTTTCTGTTCTCAAAAAATTCAAGGGGTGCCCTAATGATAAGCAGGTATTATTAAGGAAAAGGGATTTTTTTTCACACCTTTCTTCAGCATTAAACATTGCCTGAAAAATGTCTTTTCTTTTCCAGGAACAGCATTTTCTTAGTTCACGTTAATGCTGAGGAGTTTAGAGAAGTCCTTTTTCCTTCTGTCACTGTTAGCATTTTTTTTACTAGGTCACTAGCAGGATATGTCCTGTCCTTCCACCCCCAGTGCAAGGTAGAACAGCAAAGCCTGCTGATAAGAGAAACCTCAAGGAGCAGCTCAAGGGGATGTCCATGTTTGTTTGCTGGGATGTTGAGAAGACTGTCCATCAGGAGGACTCGCACAAAATCCCACACTTGTTTCTTGGCAGGGTGTGGTAGGAGTGTGAGGGAGGAGGGATCAGCACAGCCTTTCCCTTCGGCAATGGCCGGATCATCAGGAGTCAAAAGGCCTTCAGACACACCCTGGGAAAGCAGATAGCAATACATTTTCACTCAGTCTACTGTCAATTGATTTTTTTTTTTCTCCTAGTGACCCATCTCTGGTCAGAAGGGCTTGTGCTGGCTCCTATACACATACCTTGGGTGGTCCTGAAGGAAAAGCAAGCATAGCCAAAGTTTTCAAGAAGTCAGGACAGTGCCACACGGGGTCCTGTGTGTAACTGTGATAGATCAAGCACAGAAACTCGATAACATTCCTTGGATAGGCAATTGCCCAGGAGGCTTCTGCATCTGCAATAGGCTGAACAGACAAATGTACATCCGGTCAAGGCAGCATTCCTTTCATTTGTAAGAGCTTATCTTTGTTCCTCTTCAAGTATTTTGTTTCTTAGCTTTGTTCCAAAGCTAAGCAAATATGACAAGGCCACAAAAGTCAGACAAGGCACCAGTAGCCAACCCCTACCTTACAGACTGAAGATACACCTAGCAAGAAGGGTGACATATCATCATCAAGAATGAAAAAACTGAGTACTGTTTTGGGCAAGATCTATCTATGGTCTCACTTAAACACAAGCCCATCACATCCTGTGCTGCATAACCAGGGCAGTAGTTGTGCCCCCTGGAAGTCTCTGCTCACTGACATGTTCAGTATCTGAGGGCAGGGCAGAACTAGGGATTACAGGTAAAGGCTGCCACCTGTCACACCTGGGCTCTTTACTCAGCCATTCACACTGCACTGTCCCTCCAATGAAACACTTACCTTGTTCACAGTGAATCTAACCATTTCCAGCAGTAACACAGCTGCCTCTGCACACAACCCAAATTTGAGGATATTCTCTGTAAGGTGGTGCTGGAAGATCCACTGCAACATAGATTCAAGATCTTTCTACACAGGAGGAAATATATTTCATTAAGAGATGGGAATTATATATGATACATCAAGAACAATGCCTGCTCTCTCTACATCAGAACAAAACCAATGTGTGTCTACCTCCAGCAGCTCCTTCCTCTCCTATTAAATTTGTAACATGGAATACCTGCATGAACAAGGTTGTTCTGAACACAAATTTTCTTAAATCAAAGTTAACTGACTTAATTAAAAAAATATTAATAGTTTTTATCATCACAAAACCCAAGTAGGGTTAATTTGCCTGAGAATCCTCTCATAGAAAAGGGCATAAAATGTCAAAATAATAATGCAATAGGAGCTTCAGATGCTTGTCTGCTATTTTTTTCTTCATACCTTGACTGTTTCAGGTGGTTCAGACTGTGGAGTTGCCAGAAAGAGCTCTGCCACAATCAAATAGATCTCAGGGATATGAACATGATCAGTCAGACTTCTTTGCAATACAGAAAATCCAAAAACCAAGAAGTAGCCATTGTCAGGCACTGGAGGATGACTTTTTAAATTATCTTTAAAGAAAAACAAAAGGAAAGTGTCTAAAAATACATGTCATATCAGCAGAAGGATTACTGACATCACTTTATCCTCATTTGTCTCTGTCCCAGAACACTCAGCAGTCTGCTAGGCTGCAGTACCAGCAGTTTAAAAAACACCCCCAGACTAACATAACAATTTTTTCCCACTATCACTTTTGTTAAAGAGCTTTCTCCCTGATTTTTTCTTCTTCCTTTCTCCTCCCTTTCTCAGAACCCCAGGTCTAATTATCAAAAAGCAGGCTGAGCAAATCTTCAAGAAACAAAAGGTTTCAGAGCACAAGTTGACATCTGAACACCTTATAGGCTCATCAAGTAGCCTGATTCTGTGCAACACAAAAAGGCCCATCTCCCTGCAGATGCTAATCAGAATTGCTAATTACCTGCAAGGGAGAAGTAATACTTTCCCCTTTTCAGTACAGAAATGCTGAAGGACCAGGACAAGTTTGTCCTAGAAAGTAATTTAAACTCTTGATCTACTGAGATCAATGGGAATTCTCCTATCATGCATACAGTGATCTTCTATCACTGAGCTGGATCAAGGCAGTGTTTTGGGAACGTTAAGCTAACACATACCCATTAGAATATTCAACCCTGCAGAGCTGTTTTCCAGCCAACGCCCAGCCACTATCCCCTCCTTGAATTTGTTCAGCAGCAAACGATTGTGGAGGAAGCACAGAAGCAGTTTGATTCCCAGGACAACCGTGCTGAAGTGCAGGTAGCTCTGTGTGAACAGCAGAAACCAGTCTGGCCCCAGGGCCAAAAAAGTCTTTTCTTTTTCCCTAGGACAAACAGGGAAATGAAAACACATGGAAGGAATCATGATGGAAGACAGAAAGGAGATATTATATAAAATTATCTTGAAGTGATTTAGAAGCTCATGTTTCTCTAGAAAAAAAAATCTCATTAAAGGTGTACCACAACAGAGAACAGAGATTTAACAACAGACTCATCCACACAGCTAAAGTTATTCAATTCCTGCTACATCTAACTTTGTATTACTGTCAGGGAAAACAGTTCATTAATATGAAGCCCCTTCTAAGAGTGTGTATCAATAACTGAAGTAAACTACACCACAGACAAGATACTTCAAGCTATGAAATTCAAAATTCTGGTTTAAATTTTCAAGTCCAAGATGTCCTACCTAATGAAAATGCACAGTTACAGCTCCCAGCACTATTAAATCTGCCTTGCAGTAATGAAAGGTAGAATTATAATAATTGCATTCTCATGGTTATGATAGAGGGGTGCAAGTAATCCTACATTAGGTTAACTTGATTTTCAGAGAGAGATGGGATTTATTCATCCCTGCTATGCAGAAGAAACATCAATATCCAAGTTCCCCCTTCACTGTGTTTTCTGAAAACAAGAGACTTTTTCCAAAATGGATATCAGATGTATGATCAGATCACACTGCTGTGTGAATGCCAGATAAATCACTGACAAAAAAGACTCTCTGAATCCAGTCTGCTCTTACTTAGTATTTGTTGAAATTCAAATATTATCAGTGTGTTTAGTCCTCATTAAGCACCAGGAAGATGAAAAATCTGGACAACAGAGACACTTAATTTCCTAAATATTTCTACTTACTCAGAGGACAGGTGAAGTTTGTCTGAGCGTATTACATCTAACAACATCTTCAGTAGCTGATTTCGAAGACAGATTGTCTTTCCAGATGTTTGGTTTAAGGCTACAAATATCAGAAAGTAATAAACAGTAATGAAGAGACAAAACATGTTCCATTGCTTTGATGAACAATTTTGTTTTCACCAAATTAGCCCTGTAGAAGTACTTATATCAGGATTTTTTGCAGAGTAAAAAGATGCAGACATCAAATTTTAGACATAAGGATTCCTTCTAACATATGAAACAACCTGTGCTTACATTGCCAAAGTCCTCTCTTTAGAATTATTTAAAACTCATTCAGACTGCATGTTGAGCAATATCTCACAGGAAGCAATCTCAGGTTAACTAGAGAGAGAAATATAAACAGGCAATCTGACTTGTATTGCCGAGCTGAGACATCTATACACAAACTGCAGTTACCACTGTCTCCTTAATATGATCTGTTGTTTAAAAGTGCAATAGCAATAAAGCCTCAACTGAAAGATCACAGTGAAAGGGCCAAATGACTGGATGTTCCTCCATGTGAACTTGACAAATTCACAGATACTTTAAGAGGTGCAGAGCTCTGCATTATTATTTGTTGCAACTCTAAGTGCAGTAAAGTCTTCACAGAAAATCCAGGATGCCCATTGAAATGTTATTCCTTGTAGGTTAGTTTGAGGACAATTTCAGTTTAATGTCCTTCCTCTCTGTGTATAGCTGAAATCCAGCATTGTGTCAGCTCTGGACAATGCAGCCAAAGTACTGCTGGTTTATTAGCAGAGAGAGAACAAAAGGGTCACCTCAGCGCAGCCTGTCCCTTTCCACATGAAGAAATTTGAATTTTGCTTCTTCCTGCCACAGGAGGCAGAAGCACTAATGTTGCAATTAGGGTTCATCAGGCCCTGGGAAGGAGGGAAATACTGTAGTTACCTATCACAACACATACCCCAAAGGCAGTCCCTCACCTTCAGTGGGCCTCTCAGCCACACTATCCAGGTAAATCTGATTTTCATCCACAGAAGAAGGTTTCAAGGTGTAAACAAGGAACAGTCCAATCCTTGCAGAGAAAGAGTGAAGCAGTTGTGGTCAACAGAGATATTAATTTAATTACTTGGAGATTATATGCAAAGTTGGATGCTGGTTAACAATGACTTAACAACCACCGTTAGAAATGCTAGTCATTTCAGAAATACAGGATGAAAACTTTGTAAACTAGGAAGTAAATTAAAAGATCACAGAATGTGCTGTGTTGGAAGGCACCCACAAGGATCACCAAAGTCCACCTCCTGGCCCTCAACAGGATACACCAAGAGTCACACCTGTGTAAGAGTATTGTCTAAAAGTTTCTTGATCTCTGCCAGCCTTGGTGCTGTCACCACTTTACTGGGGAGCCTGTTCCAGTGCCTGACCACCCTCTGGGGGAAGAATCTTTTTCTAATGTCCAGCCTAAATCTCCCCTGACAGCTTCAGGCCATTCCCTCAGGTCCTGTCCCTGACCACCACAGAGAAGGGATCAGTGTCTTCCCCTCCTCCCTCAGAAGGAAGCTGGAGCTGCAATGAGGCCTCCCCTCAGTCTCCTCCAGGCTGAACAGACCAAGTGAACTCAGATACTCCTCATCTGCTTCCCCTCAAGGCTCTTCATCTTCCTGGCCCTTTTTTGGATGCTTTCTAATAGCTTAATATCTTTCTTATATTGTGATGACTGAAACTCTCTACATATCAAAGTAAAATAAATAAGGATAAAAAGAATATTTCTTTAGGGACAGAACACTAGTTGTCCTGCAGGAATGGCCCACAGAGCAATTCCCTCTGGAAGTCCAAATTTGGGAGCAGTAGAAACTCCAGCACCTCTCAGTGCTGCTGAGAGCCTGTTAAAGTCTCTGCTGTCCTGTAGCTAAAAGGACAGGGACTCTTTCTGTCCGCTCTCTCATCACTCATGGGCCTGACAACTAATATTACCATCATCACAAATCATGATTATTTAAGAAAAAATGCTCATTCACACTCCTTACAACATTACAAATTTGATACACTAAACCCACTACTCTCACCTGTCTCACCACCTATATGAAAAAAAGAACAGACTAATCCCCACAAGCCTAGGGTAGGAATATACATACAGGTAACATATATCCAGGAGTATGCATTCACAGAAGAGCTGGCAAACACCAAGTTCATATATTAGCTCACTCCACAGTTAACTATTAGAGGTGCTCATACTTTCCAACAGAGCAAAAAGCAGAGTCTACAGATTTTATATGCAATTCTGTTTTTACATTTTATTAAAAACAGAGCTTTAGAAACAGGCCTGCCATCTGTGCAGTGCATTTCCCTGGGAATTAGGTGGCTGTAGACAGCACTATGTGGACCTTCCTCAGCTGATAGGTTACAGGCTGATGCAATTAGGCCGGGAATGTAAAATCAGTGCTTACATTCTGAGAAGAGCAAACAAGGATTTAAATGCTATGCTCCATGAAATCCTGACTAACATAACTGATTGAAATTCAGGAACAAAAAGGATTGTTACTGGGATATAAGCCAAACCAACAGGATTAGGTATACAGTTCTTTAGGGCCAAATTGTAAAACTGCAGTGATACTTTAGGGACAAGGCTTTAATGAAACCAAATATTTATTATTTGAGTAATCCCAGTCACACCTACAGAACTGTCTGTGCCACCATGACAGTGGTCATCACCCAATTCACCTTCACACAAATATAAGGTTGCAGTGAATGAAAAACGTTTTTCATCAGTTTTTCACCAGGGAATCCTGCAATTGCCAAAGATCTGGTGCAGTACCCAAGACAAGATGAGGGAAGCTCTACTTTCAAGCTCTCTCCAACACTAGCAGAAGTAGAGCTCACCTGCCATCTGAGGAAAAGCGATAGACCTTGAAGGTTACCTGAGAACATCCCTTGTATTAAAGTATCCTTGCAAGAGATGGGACAGAATAGTGCAGGCCACAGTGACCTTGGAGCTGCTGATTTCAGGATCATTGAAAAGGAACACAAGCTTGGGGACCATTTGCACCTGGTAGGCAACTGCAACATTCTGACATGCATCTCTGTTAAAAAAAAAAAAAAAAAAAGCACCGGGACTCTTAAGATCTTCTACTGGAAATTACCAAATTTGCAGTGTTTTAGCTAAAAGGATTCTCAGGTTGCACTGATATTTCACACTTTTGGCTTCTAATATTGTCTTTATAACATTTCAAACACTGTCAGACAAACTGAACATGTGTCAGTGATGGAGATCTAAAGACTACTTTGTGTGTTCTATTCTTCTCCTCTGCCCTTTCCCCCAGAAACGGCTGCATTCCAAAAAGTTAAAAAAAAAAAATTGCATTTTCAAGCAGTGAGTTTGTAGCAAAAAATGCTATTCCTGTAAAACTTAGCAAGGAGCACCAGACAGCTCTGCACAGAGATTTCTGCTACCAAAAAGCAGGAATCTAGCTTTACTCAGCCCCTCTGCCATGCTTTGTCTCTTTAGATACATTTAACTCCAGTCCAGATGGTTAAGAATATTGATAAAAGGTTTGTGTTTTGATTTTAAACACAACTTCAATAATATATTTTTAAAAATTATTTCATAGTCAATTCAAACATTCAGATTTCCCCTTCCCAGCAGATATTTAGACTTTCATTGTGCAGCAGTGGTTCCATGTGAACCAGGTAACCAAAGATCTTTTCCCAGTCTGGCCCCAAAGTCATCTCAGGGGCTGATCAAATCACTAACTCCAGGCTTGAAAGAGCAATACAGGAATGATTCACTCCCAGAATCCACTGATTCCTACTGGGATTAGATCCTTTGTATCCACCTCAGAGTTCCAGCTTCAGGTTACAGATGAGTTTGTCCCAAAGGTTTCTGATTCAAACCATGTTTATACCTGGAGGACTGCAAGATTTCCACAAGATGGGAAAGAAGAGCAAGGTCAAGATTTTCTGGTGCTTTCATCCAAAGCTGAAAGACAAAGGAAAGCAGAAGTTTTATTGCTCTGCTGAGCTGTGAGAGCAGTAGCTTCACTAGAGAAACAGTTAAAATTAAGGAGAAGAACATCATAAACTTTCAGTGTTTCTGTAATGCAACCTGCAGGCACCGAGGAGTCCCTGTTAGTGCAGGGAACTATAGCTCCAGTTCTAGCCCTGAGGAGCAGACCCTCTGGGAGTGTTCCTGCAGACCTGGGGTGCTCACAGTGTGCTAATGCACAACACACAACCCCATCCTAAATATTGGATCCAGAAAATGATATGAGCAAACCAAACCTTGTATTATACAGCCATCTTTAATACAGCCAAACCCACAGTAACATGAACAGTTTTACCTCAAAGTTGCAGAGAACATGCTGGAATGCACTATAATTCTTGATGACAGAAGACTCAAAGCCCAGTTCAGCTGTGCCCACTAGGGAGAACATTAGCTGTAAAATCCTGTTGTTTAGTAGGTGAGTTTTCCTCTTCAGTAGATAGCTCAGCAACTGAAAAAAGAAGATGGAATAAGTACCAAGTATAAATAAGTGCCAAGTATAAATCTGTTTTTATAAACTAACACATAACACTACTCTTTAATTCAAGACCAACATATAGTTTACTCAGATGTAGCAGTCATGCATGCATGCATTTTGCATAAGCATCATTAAAAAAATTAAGATTTTGGTCCAGACATAAAATTTCATGCAGGAAATGTAAGTATGAATTTTTTGAAGGAGCTTGGCAACTCTGTGGCATTGAACAGGAGGAAAATATGTGCCATATTATGTTGAATGAAATTTTAAAAAGCAACAGACAAATATAACTGTAAATAACCACAGTAGGTGCTCTATGCTATTCTTCATGGATGTAATCTTCTTCTTAATTGCTTACAAATGGTGTTAATTTAAAAAATATTAATTTTTACCACCCCAAATGAAAAACATCTGTGAAATGTTGCCAGTTGCTCAACTGAGTCTACCTTTGATCATGCAACAATTTCCCCATACTGTGAGAAGAATGCTCAGAAAGCTGTTACATTTTGAACAGGTTGGGAAGAATACAAATTAATTTGAAAATGCATATCAAGACACATTTATTACTTGGCTGTAAAAAAAAAAAAAAAAAGCTTCACTCCATTTCAGGATGATGATCAGTCACATGGAGAGAACACTATTTACCAAAAAATCAAAAGGAACAGCTCATACACAATATAAAGACAGGCATTGCCCTACAAGAAAGGACTGGGCAAACTATGTCTAAGTAGGATAAATATATTCATTTAAATTGTGATCAATTTAGGAACAATTTGTATGTTGGGAAAATGGAAAGTTTCTAATAAATCATTCATGAAATCCTAATGTTAAGAGTCTTATTTGGAACCTTCTATATTAAAGAGTCTTCTCTGTTCCTTCAGAGTTCTCTGCTTCACCTACACAGCACAAAATAAATGACACTAAACTGAAACTTCATACTTGAGTCTCAATCCATCCAATATTACATATACAGAATTTATTTACAACCAAAATCTTCATTCTTCATAGCTTTCAGGTTTAAAGATTAATTTGGGACAGATCTAATCAATGAAATTCAGGCAGCCCTTATTTATATCAGCACAATTCCTCATACACAGTGAAGAATGAGCCATAGGAATTCCCTATACTGGGCAGTCTGTAAAGAGGAATCTTAGGCCGTATGAGCCTAGGGAGGAAGAAAGACTACCTGAGAAGTAGTCTTTTGTGTGTGGGATCAAGTGTGTTGGTAAAAGGCGAGGAGTGGGTCAGTCACAAATCTGCTGCACTGGTTTATTTAGTTTATTAAATCATGTCTGACCAGGAGGCATCTGTCCTCACATTCCCTTCAGCAGATAAACTGTTACAGAGGTTCCCAAAGACTGTAAGCACAGGATTTGCAGCCCTATCCTATATCCCCCTCCTAACTTAGACAGTTCCAGCCACAAGTGGCTATAGCCAGGATATGTTTGGTTCATTCCTATTGACAGATTTGGGGATAAGTATCTACAAGGGAAAGACTATAACCAAAGTGAATGAACAAAAATCTACCTGGTATCCATGGATGTGCCTCATCAGTTTTCCACTCAAGGGGCTACTGTTGAGGATGGAGTTCAGGACTTTGACAGCTGCATACATGGTATGGTCATCATGGGCCATAGCAATGAGACCCAGGAGAATGGCAGGGCCCCCAATAAAGTTCAGGCTGGTAGCTGCTGGAGAGGACTGGAACACTCTTACCCCTAGGAAAAGGCAGTGTTACTCTACCAGGAAGTTACACAGACTAAATCTATTATTGGACAAAAAAAAAAGCTCCACTCTTAAAAGAATATTAAACATTAAGACAGGTGCATTTACCATATTGGCCCACAGTAACTGACCCAATAGTACGCAAGGAACCTGAGAGGTGTCCAGCAATATTCTTGGCTAGGAATATCGGAGTTGAGCCATCCCGAGAACTAATCTCAATCTAAAACAGATAAAAGGCATTTTAAGATAAACCTTGGTAGTATAAGGGACAGTAAAAGCAACAAATGCATGCTCTAATACTTTGGATTATTTTAGTAATATTAGACTATGAAAACCATTTTTTAATAAAAATTTGATTGTAAGGACAAATATTCACCCACAAACAACATCCCACAACGCCACTACTTTCACATATCACTAGACTTGGTATTAGCAATAATGATAGAATAGCATGTGAAAACTCCTTGTGAAAGCATTAAGAAAACACAGACTGAAATAAATCATCATAAAACCTGAAAATTATGGCTTCTTTTCCTGTTTCAAAAAATGCTTTTAACATGGTGGTCACACTGTCCAATCTATTCCTTTCCATAGGTGAAAATTAAACTATGAGTAGAAGGAAGTTAAGAAATGGAAAAAGAAGTTAAAAAAAAACAAAACACAGATGGTACAAAGGGAAGACAGTCAGAAACTTGGCTCTAGAAAATGGATTAGAAGCCAGAGAAAACTTGTTTAAGACAAGGGGAATTTGTGACCTCTTTGGCAATCAGACGACCATCCACTTCATTGTAAGAGCTCTTTATATCTTGGACTGTAGTGAGAGATGAGCACACGACATTGATTCCAAAAGAAATCTTATCTTCTGCCACCAGAGGTGCGATATTTTGACCACTGTACTGGTCCCCACCTAAAACAAGAGACTGTGAATATCGGAAGGAACTTTACTTGTTCAATATGCAAGACAGGAGACAGACAGGTGAAAAATAACTGGAGGAAACTGATCTTAAGGAAATAATTTTACTTTGTCTTAACAATAACCAGAAAAAAGCATTCACTCTTTGCAACACAGTCCACGGCAGCTTGCACCACCAGCAGTTGTGTCCTCTGGTAACTGCTTTGCCTTGATTTTTTGTCTTCTCATAACATCTCATGAAGCTCAGAAATGTTCAGAATAAACCTCTCTCTCTGTCCACAGAATATAAATAAACTTTCTGGACATAGAAAACATATCAGAAGCCTTCTGTGTTTCTGGGAACTTTATCAGGGTACCCAAAGCAAAGATTTATGTGGAAGGAGAGCAGAGGCAAAAGTTCAGAGCTGCCAGCTCACAACATTTGGGAAGCTTCTAAAAACTTCTACCAGCTTCAGCGGTCCAATATGAAATTCTCATATGCATTTCTTTAAATAATTTTTTATTCATGCTCAAACTTGGAAAAAACCTTATGTACCTTTGTTTTAAAAAAGTCAAGTTACATTTTGACAGTTTTATAGACTGGGAAAACAGCTGAGTTACAAAACTGTTTACTAGTGCTGGTGACACAGCCCTTTTAAGCAGAAAGTTAGTTCACACACCACAGGAAGATTAACTATAAATAAAATGCCCCAAGATTGTGTCACCATTTCCCCTCCAACAGGACTTGGTCTGCAGACGAAGCCTCTGCACAATTGCAGCTGATTAGCAAGAAGCAATGAGAGACTAGGGAGACAGGACACAACACTGCCAAAAATTCCCACTGCTGTTCGCAACAAGGTCATAAATCCATTTTAAGGGAAAAAACCCCATGGTATTTGAGGGGATTGCGCTAAACTTTCTTAAATTCAAAATTTCCATTTACCTAAGTTCCTTTGTGTGTTTTGATGGAATAGGGAGAGTGCAAGGAGAGTGAGATAATTTTGCAATTAGGAGACTAAATCTTATATGTTGCTCTGTGATTTCGCTAAAACAAGGCATCACTGAAGTCAGATGGCCACGATCTATGATTAGTACTAAAGTCCATCTGGGAAGAACTGTGCAGAAAACAAGTCCCCCAGACTTCATTAAGACTCAATGATTCAAAAAATCAAATCCTTCTGACTTCTACAGGTAACATTTTTATTTCAGAGCTGTACTTTGACACCATTTCTCTCTCAACAACCCCTTCCCACACTTGACTTGCAGCTTTTTGTGTGTAGATTGACAGCATTCTATCTGACGGAGTACTCTCAGCCAGTCTTTTTACATTGTTTTTGGCTGCAGCATCACCAGGAAAGATTATTTTGCTCTTTTCAAATGAGAAATGATCATCCAATTTCATGCTAAGCTCTAGCACAGAGGTGAATGCGCTTCTTGTTGAACAAACAGTAATGAATAACTGAAATGTTTTGTCTGTCTGTTTTGTCTGTTTAATAATTGAAGGTAACTATATACTTCAGTTAAAAAGCCTCTTCATTAAATGGAATGTAACTTCCTCCCCTACCCCCTCTCTCCCCGGTGCTCTCTCCTATTCTGCAGGCATTTACAGTTGAACTCCATACTTTTTCTGCCTTTCCCCCCTGTTAGCGCTGTTAATGCAGAATGTCTCAGTTGAAGCTTCTGCTTTAATGTTTCTCCAACAGAAATCAAAATCTTTCAACTCAGGACATGTTATCCCTCTTTATTCTTCATCGCTGCTGCTTGATTCCTACCATCCTTTCCAATTCACATTATGTTACAAGATCCTCACGTATCTTACTACAATCTTGTACAATATTCAGTAATGCAGTTTTCCAGATTTTTAGAGTGATTTCTAGACACAGTTGGAAGACTAATAGAAGATTATAAAAATAAAAAGAACACTGCCCAGACAAACAAATAGTGGCAGATATGAGAATTATCACATACCTTGAAGTTGTACTGCTTGGAAATTGCTACAATACTGAGGGCCAAGCTTAATAATAACTCCTATGGTTTCCGCAGATATGGCTTCTTCGAACAAGTATGTAGGACCAAGGCGCCAGGTCAAGGAGGACTTCTGTTTCCAAATTCGAGGAGTAGCTATGTACCCATAGACATCAATAAAGGAAGAGGGTTCCATGGAAATACAGCTACCTGGTAAGGGCTGGAAATACTGCATCTGCAACGGAGAAGGAATTTACTGAGGGGATCCAATACACTCAGGGTGCCCTGGGATCTTGTCCCTGTAAGGTACAGCCTGCCACCTCTTTGCTCATTGAAGTCTCAGTCAGCTGTGCAACACAATTTTATTGGGTCTGGCTGAGCTGGAGCTCATTTTCCCACAGCTGCCCTCACAGTGCTGGGCTTTGCACTGGCAGCTACAAAGGGGCTGATAACACACCAGAGTTGTGGCTGTTACTGAGCAGAGCTGGCAGCATCAGCACTGGATCTCCAACATTCCCCCCATCAAGGGGCTGGAACTGGCAAGATCCTGGGAGGGGACACAACTAGATGCGTGGACTCAAATTAACAACAGAGATATTTCATGCCATATAATGTCAACTCAGACATACAAGCTAAGGAAAGGAGGGGGAAGGGAGGGAATTAATTATTTATATTGCTTGCCTCCTGTAGCAACTGCTCCATGTGCTGAAGCCTGCTTCCCAGGAAGTGGCTCAACAGCACTCACTGTTAGGAAGTAGAGAATAAACTTTTTTTTCCTCTTTGCTTGTGCACATGAAAACTCATTTCTGCTTTAATAAACTGCCTTATCTCAACTTACAAGTCATTTTTCATCTTCTTTTCTCTCCTCTGTCCAGCTGGGAATGGGAGTGATACGGCTGCTTGGTGGGCACCTGACATCCAGCCAAGGTCAACCCACCACAACAATTATCAACTACTGTTCAGAAATTGGACTTTGAGAAGTACTGTAAACATAGGCATTTTGAATGTTGAAGCCTAATTTTTGTTCCAAAAACACAGTCAAAAGAATTTCAAGTATTGGCAAAGAAAAACGCTATCTTGACTCCAGATTATTTTTTCCTTCCCTAACTTCATAACCCGACTGTGACATTCAACACAAAAAGTCAAGTTACAGATCACACTTTGTACTGGAATAGAGAATAAGCAGTGTTTGAAGAGTGCAGATTGTCCAATTGCATCAATAACCTTCAGTGGAGCTAACATTGTTTAGGAAACAGGTCTATTTATTTTTGGTACCAAATAATGATTTGGCCTCCTAAACTGAGTCTATTATTTTATTTAGCCATAGAGAGCTCTAACAGGAAGCAGTTGGAATTTTTTGCTAGGGAGAAACTATATTTTACTTTGGGGCTTAGCCCTGTCTTTAACAATTTACTGTTAGGATGGGAGACTCCAAGCATTTACCCGTCTGTGACTATGAAGATTTAGAAAACAGGGCTGGTCAGTATTAAGAGGCAGGAATTGACACTTGAGTGAATAAATATTATACTTGATGCAACACAGTAACATACCCCATTCCAGCTCCACCAACTAAAATAGTCTTTGGTATTGTTAATAGCTTTTGCCCATTTCTAATTTCCTAGAAAATCTTTCTTTCACTGTACATATCAAGATGAAGGCTTGAATTAAGTCAGCGAACCCAACACAAAAGACCCAACACAGTCTTTTGTTTACTAAAAGATTATTTTATTTACATGAGCTGTTTCACTGAATGCTAAACACACTAACTGTAAATTCTTTCATCAGTTTCAATGTCTAGGCCTAGTTTTATTGATGACTTTCAGTCTCATTTGAAGGAAGTCAAATTAAACTAAATTTTCATTCTTGAAATGGATATAGGTCCCAAAAGGCATTTAGGAGACAGATAATTTTTCTCAAGTATGAGAAAGAGAATATTTGGAATTAAACAGGTTGGTTTACAGGGGAAGAATAAAACACACAAGTGAGCTTTGCACGTGCAGAGATTGAATGGAAATATGGGAACAAAATGGAAGAGACCAAGTGTAGTGATGTGTCTTAGGAGTGGAGCTGAAGCCTAGATCCCAAAAAGCCTCTTCAGTGGAAAAGCCACTTGGGAGGAATTCAGGCAAAGCGATCAAGCTGACACATCACTCACGCCATGAGGCTAGCTCAGCAAGGAGAGCCAAGAAGGGCCTTTGTGTGAGACCAATTCCAGCAAGGTTTTGTTCCAGGCACTGAAGGGAGATCAGGAACAAGGACCAGGCCATGACCTGTGCACAGGTTAAAGTGTGGGGTACAGCAGCCAGTGACCTGGGGCACGGGGCAGTACAAAGGGCAGGCAGGGTCAGTGACCTGTAGGGAAGATGGGGCCAGTCACTGGGGTCCCACAAACAATGGATAAACAAGGAAAGGAAAAACTACAAGAATTTGGGCATCAGGGAGAACGAGACTGGGGTAGAGTTACAGTGTGCCACAAGGCACCATAGGGAAGTCTTCTCTTTAGTCTAGGTGAGGAGTCTATACAGTAAATCTTTCCAAGGCCAGACCCTTGGTAACACCCTGAGTGGTTCCAGGGATTCCACAACCAAGGTAACAAGTCTCAATTCATAAAAGGATTCTACTCAAAAGCCAAAAATCCACCACACCAACCAGAGATATAATAGAAAGAACAGGCTGCATTTTCTACACTGTATTCAGAATCCAAAAATCAAATCTCTGAAATAGTATGAGATTAACTGCAAAACCAGGAGCATGATGATATTAATAACAGAAACCAGGGGCTATTCTCATTTATCTTGTAGATTATGAACCCTTCAGGTGCATTTGGATTACTTTTGCCTGATATGTCATGCAACCTGAGAACTGACTGCTATGTGACAAAAATTATAAGAAATTGCATATTAGGGGAAATACCAATATCCCAATATTAGCAATAAACTCATGAATTGATATCATCTCACACACTGAACAACTAACCCAGAGGAACACCTATCTGTTCCTGAGTGCTTAGTGTGCTAGTGAGGAAAAAGACCACTGACTGATTATTTAAAGAGTGTAAGAGAAAGGACAGAGGAGGACTCTAGAGGAGCATCACCACACAGATTGCCCTGGTTAGCTACATGTTAAAGTGAGAGGGGAGAACTAGTTCAAAGCATCAGTATAAGCTGGGAACACGCTTCTGAAAAGCAGCACAAGTATAGTCTGTTTTGTATGGATTTCTGAATACATTCACACCCAGCACAGTGGCACATGTTTACATATGTAAATCACCATGCTTTGAGTTTCTCAGATTAATACTGAAAAGTTATGGTAGATGCACTGGACAATGAAAATGAAAAGCAATGCAAGGCAAAAGTCAGGCACAAGATCTATGCAGAGAGCCTTTACCTTTGCAGAGCCAAGCATCTGACCATTTATATAAGCTGACACAATGCAGCTCTTCTTTGTTTCCTTGGCAACTGTCACTGTGAGGTGATGCCACTGGCCAGTGACCAGAAGTTTACCACAGCCAAACTGGGCTTGCCCTGGAAATTGGGAGGGATTTAGGACCTCACCCTCAGGTTCCATAATATCTGTAACAGCAAAAGAGGGGATAAGTCAATACAAAGTTTCTCATCTTCACCTGCCTCTGGAACACAACTTTCAAATGTGACAGAAAGAACATGACACTCTGTGAGTGTGATTTGATGCTATGATGTCTAATGTCTTTATAACACTGCCCAAGACCTGCAACTTGCACAGCTCCCAAGATCCCTAGAGCATACAACATGTCACCCTCCCAAATAACACCTGCTATCTGCCTTGATGCTGCAAAGCTACCCTGAACTAGGACAAACCAAATATATTAACCAAGAGGAGAACGTCTCAGTATATTTACAGAGTTAGCTGACATAGAGAAAAAATTCCTACCAATCCATGAGATTATAAAAATCTCTATATTAATTTGTTGCTTTTATGAAAAAGGCAAGCTGGAATTTTTATTACTATCCCAGGCAATCAGAGCACTCATACAATGTCAGCTGCGCATGAAAAAGTCCCAGCTACTATTCCCACTCCATTTCCAACCTCCTCTGGGATATTCAATCACACTTACATTTGAAGTACCTACTCTACTCAATAAGGAAAAGGGGATAAATATCAACAGGGAACAATATTAACAGACTGACATAATAGAAAACGTTCTGAAAGCAAGAAGAAGAAATGAGTTCTTTCATTAGGAAGCTAAATCACTCCCCAAATCCTCAGTCCTACTCTCCAGACCTGCTTGGTGTCACACAGAACAGACTGGTTCTAGCCCAGTCTCCACAACTGCACAGCACAATATAAGTGACACTCAAATTTTTCAATATTGCAGTAATTCACAATGCATACAGCAAACTTAAAAATTAAATATGGGCAACAATTACAATCACAACCAGATTCAAGAAGAAACCTGAAGAGAAATCTTACTAATATCCTGGGTACTTCAAAGAAGAGGAAATTTGTTAATGAAAAATTCCAGATAACAAGAGGACACAGCCTGACTAAAAAGAGCCATACCAAGTGGCTGGAATTCCACTTCTTCTGTAGAAACGACCAAAGAAAGGTCCTGTGGGAAGAAGCTTACAGAAAAGCAAACAAATTCTTGCTCTGTTCTTGACATGTGTCTCACAACCGTAAGGAAGCGGAGTGGGTGGCTGTTGTGCGCCAAACCAAACTTGCTAACCAGGAACCAGCAGGAGAGTGTCAGGCCACTTGAGGGAGGGAATGTTCTGCTGCCTGCAGACAGGAGCAAAAAAGCACTAATGAAGTTGTTTTCCTTGTGCAGCCATTAGCAAACTGCTTTTTGTTTCATTCTTCCATACTGTGGAAGAACCAACATTAGATTATGGGGTTTAATTTCTATTCTGTTGGACTTCATTGTCTGTATTCAACACCACAGAGATTGCACATATGAGTCTGTACACATATATGAATGACCTAAAGCTGATGAGAAATGACCACTAGATCTCCATGCTATGGAGCAGGTGAATTAGCAATCTTCAAGCCAGAAACAAGTTCTCAAATTTCACAAAAATTCAGGAAGCAAAAGGTACAGCCATTTCCCAGTCCACCCAATGGAGGATTTGTTGTATAGGAGAATTCCATTAGAATCCCATTAGAAACCCAAGTGACAGCTCCTATTCCTTCCATAGGAGTTTACCCGAAGATCCAGTGGGTCTTACTTGTTAAGACTGTTTTCTTAGAAGTCTGCTTTAAATTTATATTGCTAATTATAATTCATCACACTACAAAGCTGCACCCATTTCCCCATTTTGCTGAGCAGTACAAGCTGTACAGTTCAGAGTTGGTCTGGCACACAGAGACAGAAATGTTTTGAAATGTACATCTTATGTGCTGCCCTTTCTTAAAACTGTTGAATGCTTTCCTTGAGGCTGAGAAGTCAGTGCTCCCAGCAGGCAGTAGCTGAGTCAAAGTGCTTACCCATGCCAATCCCTCCCGAGACAGATTGGTCTGCACTGGATCCCATGACAGTGGCCAAGGTAGGGAGGTATAAACACCTATACAAAAGCAAGCAAGAACCCATCATCAGAAACAAAATCATCCCTGAGGGTCACCAGTGACTTCTGATCGCAGAATCATGGTAGCAAGGCAGAGAGTAGGCTGTCAGCAATAAGACAGTAACGAAATATGTTGGCAACATTGATGCATGGAAGGCAACCATGGAGTACAGAGATTAAGATGAAGAGAGCAGTGAATAGTTACTATGTTCAGAGTACGGGCTTGGAGACCCTAGAACAGCTAAAATAAAAGCAACAGCAGCAATACCCGTAGCCTTCCATGGACATGTCAAACTCCACAAACGATGGAGCTAAAGCAGTGCTGCGTAGCTGGAAGTTCCGAGGTGATGTCATGGAGATGAGACTCATGGCAGTCTGGAGTGCCAGTGCAGATCCCTTAGACAGCCAAGGAGAGGTCCTGACAGGCACAACGGTCTGAGGATCAGATTTACCGTCCGCCACACTCTCTTCTGAACCTGAAAGATGAACGGCGCCTAACCAGATCAATGTCTGCAAGTCTTTTTCCAGTCACAATTAATGCCCATATTCTATGCATCCCTGCTCAGAACAGCGCTTCATGCTCTTCAGATAACACATCCTCAGCAGCCTACAGAAATCCTACAGCAATACAAAATAATATTGCACTGAAGGCATTTCAAAATGGGAGGCTGTCAGAAGATCCACAGCCATATTTTCTTCCCACACATCTTCAGGCAGCTCCAGAACTCACCCCACTAAAAAATATCCAACCCAACCCATTGGTTCTGTTTTCTTATACAAAGATCATTCATTCAACTCTGCTGTAATGGAACAGTCACAAACAACATGGGGGAGAGGATTTGAAGAATGACTGCAAAGAACATAAGACCCAAATACAGACCATACTGTACCAGGTGTCTCAGGCATGAGACTAGTTTAAGCACCAAATACTGCTATACTGTAGCCTCTCATCTATAAAACACATTAGAGCAGAGAAACAGCTCAGATGGAAAAGAGCCTGCATAAGCAAGGTAGATTACTAGAGATATCCTAGGGACGAAAAAAAGCAGTGCTCTTTATTCCCATCCTTATTCTATTTCTATCTATAAATCACAGGAAAAATATGCTGCAAACAAAGGACACTCCCCTTGGTTTGCAGAATATTGGTATTTTTATAAACCATGTACATGTCTGATCCAGCAAAATCTGAGTCTATACTCAGCATCTAACTGGAGCAAAGATATCATAATTTGATCTCTACTGGCCATTAGATCAGCTCTCAGTGTTGATCAAGTACCATCCAATCTGGTGAATACCAGTGAAAATCTTCACACCAGCTTCACAGTGACTGTCTTGGAGCAACCAACTCAACAGCAGTTTTCTGTCATTTCAGGGACATCTCTAACTCAGCCGCTGTTGTATCAGCAACAGGCTGTTCACTGTGTGCTTACCTGCATTAGCTGAATCACTGTCCTGATGTGAAAGGGTCTTGGTCTTGTTTGTGCTGGGCCTAGAAGGTAGTAATGGAGAACCTCCCAACCACAGAAATTGCCTAACATGGAAAAAAAAAAGGCCATTTAAGAAAAGGAAAACAAGACAGACACTTTAGAGTCACAGAAGCCATGCAAATAGAGTTTAGGCTTCTGGAGAACAATTTTTTTATTGAATACCAAATTTTAAAGACATCCCAAACAGAACAGAAGAAACGTCTTCGGTTGTAGTGGCAGAAATATTTCACTTGTTTTACATTTCCTCTCATGGTTTTCCTGTTGAAAAAGCTTAAAGATTTCTTTTTTTCATCAATATTTTTGAATATTGATATCTCCTAATTTTTCAGAAAAAAAAAATCTATGGGTTGAGGTTTTTTATTGAGTTCTCTTTTAGAAATCCTACTCTGTATTTGAGTGAAAGAAATACAGTCTTCCACTGAATATTTAATTTCATGTGCACTCTGGTAGCTGTTAGGTACTGTGACGTCTAGCACTTGTTAGCATTAATGAAGAAAGTGCAACCTCAAGCTGGAAACAGCGACTGAGGAAGAAGACTGCACTTTTTATTTTTGCATCTGTCATTGACATGGATCTGAAACATGAGAAAGTCATTTTTACTCTGCAGAAAACAGCTTTTCCACATAAATACCAGGAGAGAATAACCCTGCTTGTTTTGCAATGACTTAATTAGTTCATTCATAAATGGCTTTACAACCCCTGCAGAGATGATGTGGCAGAACACTATAGACTCGTACCTCTTCAGGAGTCATTTAAGCATGTATCTTGTAATCAATGAGAAAAGAGGATTAACTGGGTCTTGAAAGAAAAGGCTGAGTCTTGCTGAATTAGAGCACTATGTGAAGCATCTAATTATTTTATAATCTTTGCAAAAAAATGGTACCACTAAAGCAAATTGCTTCCATTAGATATAATCTTATACCTTAACACCTGTGGCTCAACAGCCTGTGATGCAAGCTTCTCAAACACCCTAGTGAGGGGCAGATGCAGGGGGTGACTGTCACTGCAGAAAGCATCTTGACAGGAGGTTATGATTGTGCTCAGCAGGCCTGATTCACACATCACCTGACGACTCTTCTCTGACTTCACCAAGGACTGGATATGATCAACCAGAGCACATTGGATTTCCTGGGAAAGCTGAAACAGACACAGAAGTCAAGTCAGAGGGCTGGAACTAAACTGTATAGGGCAACTGGTTTATTCTATTTTAATTTGTTTTTCAATTGTCAAATCTCTGAGTCTAAACATCTGGTCCAGAAAAGAAGCCCCTAAGGCAAGAGGCTCAAGCAGAACTGCATGGCTGTTCTATCAAGCTCTGCACTAAAACAGTGTGCATGTATTCATCCGAGCAGCTGCCTTGCCACAGCTCAGCTTTCCTGCCTCGACTCCATGGCAGTGAAGGAAGAAAACAATCAGCTGTCATTCAAAAACAAGGGACCACCACCACGGGCAGGTTATTAGCCATAAGCTCTAAGACCAAGGCAGGAACTCAGAACATATTTAACATCAAGCCTTTGGAGAGCCAAATAGACATGATCTACTCTTCATTCTAAAAGCACTGTTCTTAAGTAAAACTATATCAAGCAATGTCATGAAACAATTTTAAACACTCCTCTCTGTGTTTTGCTGAATTGAAGCTTTGCTTTATTATTATTACTTGGTGATCTAAAAGTATCTCAATTCTCATAAATTATCTTTAAAGCAATTTGTTCCCAATTTGGAATGCATTGTACCTCATTGACTGAACTAGATTTCACATAAAAGTAACTGGATCATGTATTTACACATAAATCTACAAAGATGAATTATTCCCTATTTCCAAGAGCTTTCTAGGAAATAGATATGCAAACTTTTAAAGAAAAGGACAACAATGGTGACAGACACACAAATTAAGGCAATGGGATTTGATTTTATAACATGAATGAGAAGCAATGAGATTCAGAATAAGCTTATTAAGTGTAAAGAGGAATTAAACCCTTTTGCATTCAACCAGACAAAGCCAATACAGGACAATTTCAAAGCCAACAAGCAATTTGTTTTCAAAGTGTCCCCAGCTACAACACTTAGAAAATAATACATCTATTGCAACATACATACTCTTTTTGCAAACTCAACTACCATTTGTCATATCTGAAGGGTGAGATCTTTGGATAACATTTGCTTCTCTCTGAAGGACTATTCCTTGTCAGGGACATATGTTTCACTGTGCATTGCATTACACATAGAATGCGTCCACCAGCCTAAACTACACTATTACAGTGTTTCAAATTATCATGACTTTTTTAATCTTTTAATTAACATTTTACTCAATTTCTGACTATATGCAGGAAAGTATGCGCAAATACCACTAAACAGAGAATGACAGAGGTCTTGACTAAGTGAAGCAACTGGTTTATTCCAAAATAAATCCAATAAAAGCATAATAGTGTACAAAAAGATTGATTGTTTTCATTAGCCGAGTAGCTCTGTCAATACCAGTATTGCCTTGTTTTGAATAAAATGAGCTGTTTTCATGGATCTTTGTTCCAGTAAAATGAGATTTTAGTGGAAATATTAAAGGTGGCCAGGAAACCATGCTGTGTATTTCTGTATGCACAGATTGATTTTCTTAACACTTACGCACCATGAATCAGGATATTGAAGGTGCAGTTAGAATGTAGCTGAGCTCTGCCTCAGATTAGAGTTCTAAGGGCAAATGTCACCTAGCAATTTGCCCAATCTGCTTAAGTAGTTCCCAGATTCTTTCTCCTAAGAGCCCATAGTTTAAAAACTTGGTAGCTGAATTAAATTTACGGTGATTCATCTTCAAGATTATTATGCTATATTCAAGATAAGCAAAAATGATCAACTTTTGTCAGTGTGCATTCACTTCAAAAGGATGCAATTTCCTTAGATTGAAAAACAACATAACAATAATTATGTGTGCAGAAATACTTGAAAATTTTTACTTTTTTAACATCTACAGGGAGAACAAATTATTTAGCATAAATTTAAACCAGGGATAAGGGTCTTTTTAAAAGGTACAAAATCCTTATTGATGGACAGTGTTTTACTTTCACAACAGGACTATGACAGCAGCTCATCATACAAGAGACATGGATGAAAACAGAAAGGAAAAATCCAGATGTGGAAGCAATAGTATTATTTAGTAAATGTATAAATAATTTACATGATGAATTGTGTGAGGATTATTTTCTGTCTATATTCAGAAGAAACCTGCCAGGAGGATGAGACAGAACTGAATCATACTTTTATGCTCTTCTCGAAATTTCTTTCCCTTACTCACCCTTATCAGATCTAGATGATCTCTGTATCTGACATTAGAAATGAGAAAGATTTATCATGACACTCAATAATCTTGAAACTTCAGTAAAGGATGAGACATGTCTGAGAGGAAACTTCTTTCTTTTTAAGGTAGAAAACACTCTGTGAATATCCTGGGTCACATATTTAAAGTGGATGTGAACCTATCTCAATTTACTAAGTGTTTGAAACATGTGCAACGCTATCCTTTATTACCAAACAGACAAGATATTAATAAAAGGAAAATCTATCTTGTATCTGGTCAAACAACACAGAGTCTGATGGAAACTGGCTTAGTTCCATTCATAGGCATGAACATGAACAATGTCCTCTAAATACAGTTTACTGACTCAAAGACTGTTTACTGACTCAAAACTCTTGGTCAGTTTTAAAGCTTTAAGCAAGTTTCTGTACCCATGGCACTCAAATGATTTTTTAATGATGCCTAGCAATGACAGGAATATACATTCACAAATCTATTCTCCTCAGCTTTTAACTGTCATAGCAGAAAGTACAAGAAATGGCTGAAGTGCAAAATCACCTGTTTTACTGTCTGCTACTGGGTTTTCTACACTGACAGGCTCAACATGGCTTCAGCCCATCATTTCTTGCGTCTGACAAAGGTCACTGAGAAGTTGCAAAATTGGCAGGAAATTGATATTATTTCTGAGGGTCAGAATCAAAGGTACATTAATTTTATTGAGTTCCATTAATGTTTCTGTAAAAGCAGTGCTTTCTCATTGCCAATTTTGTGAAAGCAAAGGAATTGCACATGACCTGAACCAACTTTAAGATTTTTCCAGATTACTCCCAGACACTTGGACCTAAAATATCTATCATGGCACTAAAACAAGCAGAAAGAATGAGTTATTGTCTCTTTTTCTCCACATTTGCTCCTAAAAAATGTACTTTTTGATTCAGTCTTAAATTCAAAGCAAGAAGCCCCTTAAGATTTTCATATGAAAGCTTGCAGTACATCCACAAAGCCATTATTTCATCTCATCTAGCTGTTAAATACTGTGGCACTAGAAAAAGAAATAGTACTCTGTTTGGGACAGAATATATCTACCCAAAGAATAATTCCTTCAGTTATTTTCCTTCTACCAAGTAGCTCCCCTTCACTAGCCACTGAGGTTAAACCTTTTGCATCAGATCTTACCTGACTCGTGTGTTCCAAGTAGATCCTTCTGGCACAAGGATCCATGCAGTGGTATATTTTATGATTAAAGGTATTAAAGTCCAGCCTTTTATTTATCTACCTGGCAGCATCAGTGAGCTTCTCTAGCTCTAAAATACTCTATTTATTCTCTCTCTTATTCAATGATTTTTGAATAAAAATATCCAGGAAAGTTCTATTTTTCCTTTATCTTTTTTTTTTTTTGTGGATTATTTTATGAGAACTCTTCAACACATTTGTAAACTCCTAGTTAGAGTTTCACTCAGGACCTTACATAATAGTAGTCCAATTTTACCTAAGGCAATCATATTCACAACAGCAATACTAAAACACCACTAGTAATAATTTCTTATTGACTAAGAAAAAAGGAGTGAGAGAAAAAAGGAAAATGAGTATACTTAAATACATAACTGAAATTGCTGGAATTCATGCTCTAGTCCTTCATACTTTTAAGAACACTGCCATCTACTGAGGATCTGAGAGGCTCTCCCTCTTACAGAGCTCAAGTCTTAGAGACAATTCCAATTTCTTGATGACACTCTCACCCAATTAACCATTCAACCTGTTTTTCAGAAATTAATTACTGTAATTAACAAAATTTCACTAGCTGATGGCTTGATTCCAATAAACAGAGTTGGAATGTGCCAGCAGTTATTGGTCCCTTTCAGAGCTCTGGATGAACAACCTAGTTTAATTTCAGTCCCTCCATATGTACTTTGACTGCATTCAAGTATTTTAGACCAAACAGCCAATAGAATATAGGCAGTATCTTTATTCAGAGCAGGTGTGTATATATATGGAAGGTTTGACAAAGAAAAACACATTCTAAGCTGCATTAAAAGTTTATGGACCATTAGGTCTGAAGAGTCAGACTGTTCTTGTCACTAGGCCTGTTGTCAATACTTTAAACAGTTTTCAAGGCACTTCTACCTTATGCTTTTGCAATAAGTATTCTGGGACCGAAATCCATGTACTGCATCAGGCAGGTACAGAAATGCTTTGGCAAACTGACAGCCAAAAGTCTTTGTTCTTACTTCTGTTGACTCAGTGAAATTCGTGCTGTTCCTCCTGGTAAGTGCAGTACTGCTACATCTGCAAAGACTAAGCAATTCCTGGAAATGAAGTTACAGAGAAGTAGAAGACACTGTTTAAATGGCATTTTGATATGTTCAGACTCACCTGAGCATGTCCTTCTCTGTACAGCTTTGGCAACAACCTCACCATGACACAGACAGCACCTGCATGTACAATGGTGCAGTCTCTCGTTTCCAACCTGCAGTAATAAGACACATCATCATTTTCATTAACAACAGCAAAGAGGTTCTAACAACGTTCCAGCAGAGCACAGAATTAAATCCTCCTAGTAGCAACCAAGCTCAGCACTGGAAACTAAGCAAACAATACAAATGACCCAGAACAGCTGGATGCCTCCTTAGAGTAACAAAGACAGGATATCACCTGCTCATGAACTGACATTTCAAGGACCTGCACATTCAAAGATGTGCAGCAGTCTTTTAAAACAAATTTTACCTTTGAAAATATTAGCAGAACAGAAAACAGAAAACCAGAGGAATTGCTGATGCATCAGCCCACAATCAGTGTTATCTTTTTATTTTCCAGGAGTTTATAACTTGGGTTATACAGGAACTTTAGTACTTTAAAACATAATGGAAATAAGCAAAGTCTTGATGAAATTAGTATGCCACCCTCCCCTTCCAACACAGAATTTTCCTAAAGTAGTAAACTAAAGCTGCATATCTACTTTCCCAGCAGTTTTCATTTTTGCCACTTATGACCTTTTTATATTCAGGCACAGGAAGGAACTGAGGAATCAGAGACATCACAGAGAAGCTTTGCTAATGCTGTTATGCAAGCTAGAGGTCAGATATATCTCAAAGATGAACCCATAGCATAGCAAAACCTCTAGTTTAGGCACTACAAGCTCATCCTGTTCAGAGTATCATCATTTCTGGGTGTACCTCTGAAGTGGAGTTGTGATGTGCACTGTCAGAAATATCTGTCCCAAGCAGATCTCACAAGAAAAGCAAAGGCAACATCTAATGGCTGTAATTAGACTGACAAAATAAAGCACAGTATGCTTTATGGACTGGATAAAACACAAGGTACAAGAGTTATCATTAAAGAAAAAAATAAAAGAAGTTTTACAAGGGAAGTAAAGGAGGGTAAACAGGCTGCAACTGAGCACATTTGTTAGCCACTCCCAAAAAGGCTCATCTGATACAGCAGAACAGGGAGTAATGTGTAGCACACTGCCACACAGTGACAAATAATTTTTATTGCACCCTCAAGAAAGAATTTCAAATGAATTGCTCATTTGCAATATTTTCTGGCAATAAATCAAAATCAGGTCTGGTATATAAAGAGTTGTTGCAGCAGTGGTTTCAGTGTGGATAAATACACCTGTACTTGACATGAATGTGGGTAAGTTTTTAAATGTCAAAGAAAAGAGTACACTGAAAATATGCTTTCCTTCCATCTCCCAGAGAAAACCCACACCATTTTAGAAGAGAAAAATCCAGGATTACTAAAATCAATAGGGACAAAATCATGGCTGGAAACAAACTTGGCGTGCTAGCCCATGCCCAGGTGAACATGAGCCAGAGCGTGCCCAGGTGGCCAATAAGGCCAGTGACATCCTGGCCTGCATCAACAACAGTGTGGCCAGTGGGACCAGAGGAGTGCCTCTTCCCCTGTACATGGCACTGGTGAGGCTACACCTTGAGTGCTGTGCTCTGTTCTGGGCCCCTCACTACATGGACATTGGAGTGCTGGAGTGTGTGCAGAGAAGGGCAACAAGGTTCATGAAGGGTTTTTAAGAATATTATATAAGCCTTATCTCCAGCCTTCTCTGTGGTTTTCTTTGAGGTCCCCATTTTATGGTCTTAGTACAAAAGCTCCTACCTCTGCAAATACCCCATCTCTCACACTCCTGCCCCAGGGTTATCCAATCAGCCCCATGATTCTACTCCATCTATCTCACCGGTATCATGGTGTGAATTGCAAATCTGCTCTGCACTGGTGCTACTTAAAAATAAGACAAATAAGATGTTTTGGGGACAAAATGAGATGTCACAAAGAACCTGAAGAGCCATTAGCACAGTGAGCTGTCTGTGGTAACAGCAGCTGCAGCAGCTGTGCTGCTTGGGTGGGGACAAAGAAGAGCTTCCCTCTCAAAGAGATCAGCCTCAGTTAACACAGCTTGCAGCAAGCTATGTCTAATCACCAGGAACAAAAGGAAAACCAGAGACCCTATCTGCCACAAAGTGTTTCGAACATTACTGCAGGAGCAGGAACACAGAGGGCTGGTCTTGAGATGGGAATGACAGGGTCAATTCCCCTGTGTCCCAGAAGTTTCATTGACTAGAGGACAGTGGAAGGGGCTAGAATATCACCCAGCATTAAGATGCTGGCTTTTCTAGTTATTAGTCACAGGCTCCTGCAGGATCACCTCCTTTCCCTGCCTCCTTGGAATATTAAATATATGTTGCAAGATGGGACATCACAGGCCCCTACACTGACTGCATTCAAGTTCCTCCTTCCAAGCTGCAGAGCTGCTGCCTGAAACCCTTTCAGAGGAAGTGTGAGTGTGGAGTACAGCTAAGAGGAAGCTGCATTAGGGGAACAACAGGCTTGCAGAAACTATGGGATTTCTTGGTTTTATTTGCATAAAATTTACTGGTGAAAAGGATATAGGCTGTATGGCTTGAAGCTTGTCAGCTTTCCAGTACATGTTCCTTTTTGTGTTTGCATACACTTGTCATGGACAGTCTACAGCCACCCCTAGCTAATCTGCCTTCCTTTTGTGCCTTCATGTCCCAGAACCAAGGCAAACAATCCCAAATCAGGCACTGTGAAAGGAAAGGGTCCCAGTTTACAGGATTAATATCTCCACAAGTGCTATTCAGTTACTGTACAGCATCACATCTCAGCAAGCAAAGCAACACAAGGACTTAGGAAGCCTTGCTCCTTTCAGATCTAGTGGCTTCAGAAAGATAATCAGAAGACAGAGCCACACCCCTCCCAGCATTGCACCAACCTACTCTTTCTCCCTTTACGTCCCTGGGCCTCCCTTATACACACTCTTAAACAACAGACAGTGTACTTCTTGCAACAACCACCATCTATATACTCTTTGTACATGGACTCATATTCTCCCAAATCAGGCTAGGAAGACCTCCTTGAGAAGATCTAAAGAGCATTTATTCCTCCTGAGCTACCAAGTTCTCTTACCAGCACTGAATATCTAAGCAGAAACTTCCAGTGTAATTTAGAGAGTGGTGACAAGGAGCAAATATGTCCATAACTACTTTAAAATCTGCTGCATAGGTAACAGAGAAATCCACCACACATCTTTTTATTTGCTTCCAACAAATATAAATATAACCAGAAATGCTTATTCAGCCTGCCTCAGTACTCAGGAAAAAGAGTTCTACTGACTTCAGTGACTGCTGATATGAGTGGCAGATGTCATATCTTTAACTTGGAAGTAATCTACAGTAAGGGTTGAAGAAATCTCACACTCATCAACTCAGCCTTTTTAAGCATAACTCCAAACCAGAAACATAAATTTGGTAAAATGACTGAGATTCAAGATAAAGCTAGAGAAAAATGAAGGGACAGAAAAATCTCATGAGTTATAAAATGCAGATGTTACAGAACTGATTCACAGCTGACAGCTATGCTGATTTCTGGTGCAGTCTTCCCTTCCTACTATATATTTTGACATAAACCTTCATTCAATGAGGTAGGCAGCATGACTGTTCCTTTTCCAATTTTCTTTATTTCAGCATGAAAAAATGAGAGTGTGTCTGCACATGGGCTTGGACACACATGCATGAGGGAACATTTAAAATACCTTAGTGTCACTTTTATTTTTAATGTATTGAGTGACTGGAACCGGCTTTTCACATAATTGAAAAAGTCAAAATTGATCAGGGCAGGTTCAAGCAGTGACTAAGCACAAGCTTTAAGTCCCACCAACCTTCTTCTAAGACCTCATTCCTGATCTCACTTTGCAGGCATCAGAATCTTCAACATAAACTCTGCAACTCTTGGGGCTGTGTGTCCCACTGCTGCACTAAATCCTTATAACCCAATTTTCCCACCATTTACCTTTCCAAAAGTGTTGATTCCTGCTGCCTGGAGGCCTGGGAGTTGGGATTGAACTGATTTGTTTACCCTTGGCAGGTTGTATCACACCTTACCTCAGTTTACTACCATATCCAAAGCACATACCAGCCTTAGTACTCTATTTCCTGTAGTAAATAAAAGCTTACTTCTCTTCAGGGTTTTCCCATAACACATAGGCAGAGGCAGGTAATTTGTTGCCTGGTCTGTTGAAAGCAACAGGATGCTCTTCTTGAGCTTGGGATGCCTCCTGATCATTTCTTGATTCTTCTCCCATCTCTGGCTTCCTCTCCTTAAAGTAGCTTTCCTGATGGAGGGTTCCTTTGACCATATGATCAAGAAAATTCAGAATCCAAATGCAGTTTTTTAGCCATGCTGGGAAAGGTTCCGAAGTACAGAATGCTGCATCCAAGAATTCTGCAAATGTCCTTTTCTTCTCAAGGCTCACAGGAATTTGCCTTTCCCCTTCTGTCCAGAAGCATCCAAGTGATCCGAGATCCTCTGCCATCTTTTCATAGAGACCATTCCTCTGGAAGAAGTTGCTGTTAACAGGGTCTAGGTGCAGGGCTGCAGTTATCCCCTGAAGAGTGTAGAAAACCAGCTCCAATATACAATTCTGTCCAACTGCTGCCCATTGCCCAGATGGAGGGTCCTGCAATGCACCTTCCATGTCTGAGAGGAGGGACAGGAGCCCATTGAATCCACTGCAGATTCTGAAAGCTGAATGGCTCTTGGGACTCTCCAGTATCCTCAAGAGTGACTACAAATGTTGGGAAGAAAAGAAACAAAAGAAGCACTTAAATCAAGGGACAAAGAAGCTTTACAATACTTTAAAATTCCAAGTTTGCACAAAAATTCTTCACTGAAATTTCACTCTTTGAGGGGGGATGGGAAAGTGGTCAAAATAAAGGTCATCACTGCACAACTTCTCCTCCTCCCCTCCCCCATATACCCAATGAAGCATACAACCAACACCTGAATGCACCCTTAGGAGCTGCTAAAGCAGTCAGCCTAACAGCTTCAGAACAGTGCTCACAGGAGGAAGTAAAGAAGTCAAATTTCCTGCTTTACATATCCTAGTCAGTTTGGCCAGAGGTAGTTTCGTATCTTTGGCTGTTCTTCTATCAGTCTTCTCAGACTCCGTCAAGAAACCTGCCTGTGCCCTAGATAAATGGAAGTAAAGATTCAATTTTAAGTGCCCTCATATGGAAAGGCAGGAAGGCACAACTCTCTACAGACAAGTCTTCCTGCAATCCCTGACTGCCTGTGAGAACTCACACTAGACTTTTGCTCATAGGGCTGAGAAGGTCCTTTCAAAAAAAAAAAAAAATAGTGACATGGGATGGCACAAAGAATATTGCAACCAGGAGGCTCTCCTCATTAAGAAAGACAAGAATACCTTTTCTCAGCTGAGATATTTTTTCAAGTTTGCACAACACTTTAGAGAAAAAAAGCCATAAAAAGTAAGATCTCAAGACAATGAAGTCTTTAGATTTTATCTAACTTCAATAGGCTTGAAGCAGGTTATAAGTGAATGCCACTGGATGATATTACACACACATAAAAACTTAAATTATTTGACAATTTTGAATGCTATGTACTTGCCATTTTAAAACAAATATTGAAAAGTTATTAAGAACTGTGGAAGTAAAATTGGTGAGAAAAAGAAGTGTGCAAGGAAACAGCCTACTACACTTGAATATAATTGATACCAAGTTTTTGGGATGTCACACAAATTTTGTACAGGGACTTATCAAATTTGATGCTGTAACCTTTGCACAATGGAAAGGGTCAATTTTACATATAGACCTTCCCAAAAGACATCCAATGAAAGTGCTTCACTTCACAATCTCCTGAGGAAGAACAGTTTAAAATAGAAATATATCTGCCTGTAACAGGATCTAGGACTGTGAGAAAGGGTTGCCAGAACTGAAGGGGGAAGGGACACTCTATTACTGTCATTCAATTTTGTATGATAATGTATCAAACCAGGCAGAGACTTCTGAACAGGGAGTAAATTTAATAACTTAGAGTTGAAGTTATCAGGATGGCTTTAACACATTCCAGAGTAGGTCAACAGTAAACACATTTCCTCCAGCTTTAACTCAGTTAGAATTTAATCGCCTATGAGTTAGTATTCCTCTGTCTTGAATCTCTAAAACTGATGTCTGTTGGAAACCCCCTAACTCAGTTACTGCTAACAGAATTTATTTCGCACATTCCATTATTTGTTATTCCTCATAATTGTCCACGTGCCACACTGGAATACGGCAGTGCTAATTGCATTTGGGCTCAGGCTTTAACAGCTAAATATACATTAGTAAATCAATCTGAATTTGTGTGTAACACAATCACGGTCCCAATGGATAAAGAAAATAAATTCATTTGCTTACATTATGCTTTAATACAGTTATCATTTGTCAAAATTAGACACTGAAGTTACATTTATTTTCATATTAGTTTGGACAACATACTCAACTTTTCCACAGGTATTGTTAAGGTTTACTGTTTCAAATCAAAGCTATAAACTTTGTCCTTTTAATTGTTTTTTAAAGAACATGGTTCTTTTATTATAGAAGCAATTGTTGCATGGAAATGTGAATTCCATTCACACTTGACAGAGAAGATAAAAATAAATTTTTAAATTAGTGCTTACAACAGTCCTGCTTTTCAACTGGATGCCTATGACCTAAACCAAATTAAAGTACAGTGATTCTTTCCTCTGTTTCATGGCTTAGGGATCAGACACTCTGGGGTCAATAGAGGCTATGACTAGTTCTAGTTTCTTCCTTCAAACATTCATAAAATTCTTCCTTTCCATTGCCTCAGCTCTTTTTATATACTTGTATTTGTGAGAAATGACAAAACTAAGGACACCTAAGTTTCAGCCTTGGAAACTTATCAGAATGAAGCTGTTCATCTCATGCCTACCCTGGCTCTTACAATTTTACTGCTTCACATCTTACATCCTCTCTCCACATACCCATTTTCATTCACATTTGTTTCTCCTTTCTCTGTCAGATTACTGCTCATACAATTGTGCCTTTAGCATTTCCACGTGTCCCTCCTGCATTACTATTTAAATCTTCAAAATACTTCATAATCTGACACTGAGTGAAGGTATTGACCACGCATGCATTGCTAAAAATCAAAGTGCCCAAGTTACCATAATCTAGAGATAGCCTATGGTTCCTTCTTCTGCTCTTACTGTCTTGAAAAAAAAGTTCCCAAGAAAACAATGCCCAAGTGAGAGCCACATTAATTACCTTCAGAAGATCTAGTTTCAAATGCAGTTCCCATTGAGTGGAAGAACAGAGGGCCCCAATGATAATGCTCATATATTCTTCATAATTGATGACTGATAACTGCTCCAAGATGCTGAGTGTAGCACTCCTGTAGCACTCATCGTCCAAAAATATCTTGATATATGGCACCATTCCATAGTCCTTCAGAACAACTAGAGACAAATATATTGTCATCTGTTAGTTAAACTATCCTTTGCTTGTAGTTTTTACAGGTAGATTTTCAGTGTTGGTGTGAAGTGCCACATTTCTACAAATACAGCAGGAAAGGTAAGAAGAGCAGTTGGTTAACCTAAAGATGACACAAACTGGATGGCACAAGAACAACTAGGGATAAAATGACTGGATGGCCATGATTTCCAATCATCAGATATGACAGCTTCCCAATAAAATAATGAAAAGGAAAAGACCTTAGTTTCAGCTTAAGCATCTTTTTCATTTAGGAAGGGAACTTTCTGATAGTTTTTTTAAAATATAATTACACTGTGCAAGATGCTGCAAACATGATGATTCTAGGATTCCAGAGTGAATTGAGTGGATTCCAGTATTCAGTAGTATTCAGTCCTGCACTACTGTGTTCCACAGGATTTCCTACAAACACACTTCTTAGGTACAACACAAATATAGGAATGTTACTCAGCATGCACCTGATCCAATCAAGAATTCAAATAACTGATACAATAGAAGAAAATCTGGATGAACAAACAATACACAAGAGTCAAGTACACACACTTTTTTCCCCACAAGCCAAGTTTGTACATCCTATATAAACACTTCTGGAGTAAGCACATGGATGAAGGAAACAAGCTGACTACTGGGACAAAGCTCATTATGTAGGATGAGAATACCTTTGTCACATTGTTTTCCCAGAGTAACACAGTTATCCCTACACTTCTAGGTTTTTTTTTTTCTCCATTTTTGACCGAAGCACAAAAGTCAGAAAACCTGTTGGTGCTTCTTAAGATCATGGCCACTTACCACCAAATATCATGAAGGTAATGCAGTCATGTGTAATTCCTTACCTGTGTTCCTCACAGACCTTGCTGTAAGGGCAGCCACCATCTTCAACATCACAACATTTAATTCCTTCTCAGTGCCTTCTTTCAGACCAGGCAGATGAGTTCCAGCTGTCAATATATTAAAAGTTATTTAACAATTTACAAGAAATGGAAGGAAGAATTTTTCTTGCTCCAATCTCTTTGCATTCTAGAGAACCCCAAATTAAGACTTGTTTAAAAGTGTGGGCTGCAGGGTGCTACCCAGAGTAATTCAACATACACTAGCAAAGAAAAGGCCAGAGTTGTTTAGGCTAGTGAACAGAACAATAAACAACAAAGATTTCAGGGAAGACCCAGCTTATGTGTCAAATTTAGGCCACTTGGCTTGAAGACAAAATCTAGCTACTCAGTAGAAAAAAAAAATAATACTGTGGAAAGAGTTGATGCATTCTTATTGATCTGCCTACTTCAATTGTGAGTAGTATTAAGTTGTACCTGATTTCCTCAGGATCTTGGCTTCCTTCCTCAAAAGTGTCAGCAGTAGGCCTAAGAGCCCAGAGTCACGGAAAATGTCACTAAATAACAGGTCCTTCTGGGTCATGCTGAGAAGGCACTGGAGAGCTGTTAAGGTGCAGAATGGCACTATGTTTTCCTTTATCAAATACTGAACCTTCTTCAAAATCTCATGGGGGACATAGGACAGGTCTAGGACTATGGACTCCACCAGTCTGAAGAACTGGACTTGGACTGGGTGTGGTTTGAAATTAATTATGTCAGTGAATTGATTGATAGGTTGCAGTGTCCATTCCAGAAGAAAGAAGTTCACTCTGTCCCAAGCCCATATGGTACCAATTGCTGACAAGATTCTTCCGCACAGGTGCTGATCATTACTTTTCTGGAAAATGGATTGCAACACCTGAAAAGGATGGAGGTTTTTCACTGTCATTCCTGTGGGGGAAAAAAACCCAGGTGAGATCATTTTTACGTGAGTGTTAAAGTCTGCAAGCAGCCTGACTATAATGTTAGATCATCTGAAAGTGGAAATAAGAGCAACAGACATGAGGGATGTGATTGGGAGGTATATTCTTGAGCTTGGATCAGACTCTAGAGATGACATGGTCATTTCAGTTTGATGTAGGTGGCATTCAGGCTCCTGCAGCACTAACACATAGATCTGAAGATGCTACTTCATACTCCTTTCCTCCATATGAAGACAAAAAATGAATAGAATTTCATTTTCCTATGACCCACCTACCCACATGTGCATATATATACTGTACCAGAGGACTGCGTCCGTTCAAAATCAAAGTGCGGCAATTGCGGGTGTACAATATTGCCAGAAACTTTCAGTTCAGTTTTTCCACAGGTTGTAAGGCAAGTCAGCATGTCCAAGATCTCATCCAAATAGGGGTCTCCTTCATTTTGCTGCAAACCCTCGCATCTAGGAACAAAACTTGTGTTCATGCCTTAATTATACAAACACTAGGGATGCAGCATCAGGTATGGAGCACATAGAAGCTACACAGAATAATCCACACCGTAGTGGCACACTGAATCAGAACAAAACCTACAGACTGAAGGTAACTGAAATGACACTGAAAGAGTCTTCTGAACAAAAGGAAGATAAATGTTTTAACTTAGTCCAGTTATGTGTCCTTAAAAAAAAAAAAAAAGCTAACTCAAAAAAAAAAGTCTGATTTGGGGGATAAAAATTTAAACTTTTTGAGAAATCAAATAATTAAATCACACTTCATATAAAAAGGTAAGCACATGGTTGGCAAGATAAGGAACTTGCAAACTGAAATAAATAACAGAAAAACCTCAGCCCTGATGAGGAGAAAAATACTATATTGCCTGAACTCTGCGAATCATGACATGGAGATGGCAGGTCTCTCCTAAGCAAGGAAATAGTTTGAAATGTAACTCCAGATTTGCCATGGTTCAAAGACTGAAGTGACAGTCTGTCAAAGGACAGAGAGACACTTATGTTATCTTATTCTGTAATTCTCAGATGGGTCAATTCTTAAGGAGAAATAGATACTGTTGGGTTAGAAAAATCTCAGAAGAAAACAACAAAATTTTCTGGTTACGCCTAAACATAAAAAAAGAAAAAGAGAGAGTAAATGCTCTCTTTCAAAGAATGCTACTAGCAAGTTTTTGTTTGTTTGTTTGTTTTGCTTTGTTTTTAATCTGAAGAAAAAGTTCTAAGAGGGTACCTGCTCACACCAAACATTCTGGAAAGAACTCTCCATCTATCCCTTTATGCCAGCATATGCTGAGAATGAAGACTAATCTGAAGCCCTGAGGGTCTATTATTTCTATCTCTTCAGCCTAGTTACATCAGTTGGAAAGGATGGGGACATTCATAGCTGTTACTGAAAAAGATTTCATGTTTCCTACCCTAACATGGCTAGAATTTAATCAGAAATATGCATCTCAACACAGTTTATTTACAAGGGAAATCTAGACAGTCTCTGGTAACTAAAGAAAATGCTGCCAGAAAAAAGACTTTTTTTTTTTCCAATCATAAATTAATAATTTTGTGCCATTCAAAAATCATGAACAGGCATAGTCACTCACAGATATCTTTGACTTCATGACTCATTTTACAGTCCTCTATATCCAAATTAAAAAATACCCTCCCCACCCCAGGTGTTTTTCAGGAACCAAAGTTTTCACAAGTGTTGGAGAAATAGTACAAGAATAGGCAAATCTCGAATGGAAACAAAAACATCTGGAAATGCACTCTTCAAATGATGTTAAAGAAACTCAGCCTGGTGTGACAATAAGCTGACAAGGACAGTAACAGATTCTGCTTTGTGCTTTGGATTAGGATAACTAGCAGGGATTTTTCCTGATATATTTATGCTCATCTGGGTTCTGAAGAATGTAAACATTTCAGATTTAAGTGTGGGTGGGTTTTGTTTGCTTGTTTTTGCACAGCAAGGAGATAGTGTTTCCCTCCCTAGCTGAATGCATTCCTGGATTATAAACTACATAATCTGTAATACTAATTGATGAAGAATCTTTGCCTTGTGTTCAAAAAGCCCCTATCCCACCTGCAAACTAACTTCCCTATATTGGTCTCCTTCTGTTATGGTTTAAGTAGTAAAAGTTATGTATTGCTTTCCCTTCTTAATATAGCAATACTTTGCATCCACACAGAGTTACCTATATGACTCATATCTTAAGAGGCCACTATGCATTCTGAAAATTAAGCTTTACCACCCCCTAGAATCCTACTAAAAACCTCTCTTACCTGAGTAAAATTTTTAGCAGGAGTTGGTAGCCATCACTATTTTCAAACTCTGTTAATAAAGCTGATGATACAGGATAAGAATCTTTCACAAAGCACAACACAATACTAGCAGCTTCACACACATCACAAGCAGGTAATGTATCAGCCAGTGTAAAGAGATTCTGAACAGCTATTTTAATGCAGTCAACAGCTGTGGAAAAAAAATACAGCAGGTATTTAAGAACTGACAGTCAAACAAGTTTAAAATTACTAACAAAAATTAAACAAATTTGAAGTTATTTCCTAGTAAAAGAGGAGTCAGATAACTGTTTCGCTACAAAGAAAAGAGGATATATGAATATTATACTCATTTCAGAAGATGCATGAAGAGCATTGTTGGCTTTAAAATATACATGCCTTTTTTTTTTTTTTTTTAAACTTTGCTGTACTACCAGAAACTGATTTTATCTCAGAAGTATAAGCTTTCAACCCTCCAACTCACCAAAATTCATATATACTGAATCCAGTTGTCTGAGTACAAGGTAAGCCAAGACTAACAGATTTAATTGCTTCATACTAAGTCAATCACACATTCTGTGCAAGTTCACAGATTAATTCTTTGCTCAGTGAAGCATATGTAATGGGGTACACCCATTTTGTCCTGAGGAATGAAGCCTACTTTTCTTGTCTAGTTTCACAGGTACTCCTTCCAGGGCAGTTTCAAAATGTCCAAATAGTTCTTTCCATCTCACTGAGGAAGCCAAAACATCTCTATGCATTTATTCCATGTCATGGAACACTGATGGTATTTTGTGCATTATAAAACTATTTTTTCACTTCTAAGAAATTGACTCTTGTGGCCTTTGCACCTCTTAATAAGAAAAAAAAATTGCTTGAACTAATAAAGCCTAGAAAGAAATGAGGACTTGACCAACCATGATGTTGTACTAAAAGATACCATTACTCTGACAGTGCCCCCAGCCTTATTTAGTGTTCATGAGTCTCAGGCCCACAGACTGTGTCACACAACTTAAGAAGAAACATAATACATCTTCCTCTTGCCTACATCAGTGTGATTAAGTGGGATCAGCACTTGCCTGTAATTTGGGGTTTTTTAATGTTAAAAACCCTTCCGTTTCCAGATGCCTATCAGTGCTAAATAAGGCTTCTCTCTGCTAAGGCAAGGGCCCATGCTTTGCAATTGACTACTGGATGATGTAAGGGAGATTACAGGTGATGTAATCTATCCTGGGGAGGCTCTTTTTGGTAATTCACCTCAGGGGAGCTATGAGGAAAGGAGAAGCCAATTTACTAAACCAAACCTTGTAGGTACACAATGCTGGTTTTGGTCTGAGCTTTTGAAATTGTTCTCAGCACACGGCCTGTAGGTACTTTCCACGATTGGCTGCACTGGTCCCACAGAGAAGAAGTTGCTATAATTAATGATTGAAGCTTATCAGCTGTCAGAAGTTCCTCTATGCCTTGTTCCTCTTTGTACATGTTAAGCATTATCTGAAAAGCAAACAAACATCAGCTACAATAAACACCTCTAGAGATAACCAGGAGATGAAGAAAAATCCATTGGGGAAGGAGATTATAAGTTTGATACTAATGCCAGGAGAAAGGATACAGTGAAATGAAAAAGTAAAACTACCACTAGGATATTCTTAGTGGATTTTTCCTGCTTAATGTCATGTTGTTTTGTTTAGCTATAGCAAAAAATAAGACATAGTTTATAGGTTTTATATGGCTCCAGACGCTTATTTAACGTTTTGCAGTCCAAGCTTACTGGGTTTTTGGCAGTTTGAATCAAATGAACAGCTAAGGGTCTAAGTAAACATCTGAGTAACCAGGGCAAATAAATCCCCAAATACACATCTCACCTTAACAAGCATTTCCTGAGTTTGGACATCATCCTCACTTGTCTCCCTGTCATCACTGGTTTTCTTCGGAGGGACAGTAAAGAAAAGGTACAGGCAGTGCATCAGAGCAGCTGGAAGTCCAGATCCAATAATGTTCCACATAGTCCTCTAAATAAGAAAAATAAGATTAGTCTCTCCAGAAGCTGACAAGAGTTTCTTTATGTTTCTACATACTGAAAATAGTCATGTCATATGAAAGATCTACTTGAGTATTTCACTCTCGTGAGTGCTGTAGGGCACACAAGACTGGCAGTCACATACCATAGCTGCAAAATCCACTTGGCAGAATTACATATACTATGTGTTGCTGCAGCTGTTCCCAGGACTTCTTGCTCCAGCTGAACTACAGCTTTGGCAGAAGTAGTGTGTCCAGCATAGGGAGACCTGCAGTCAGTGAAGCACAGAGCCTGGAAACTAACTAGCAGCTGAACCAACAGTAAGGTCAGGGACAGACAGTGTCCCCTGTACCATGACTTTCCAGGACATTCTGCAGCCAGAGAGGCCTGGTATGCTGACAGCGTGAATTCTCCATTCCCTCCTTGACTCAGCATAGCAGCAGTTTATTTACCTATAATGCCCTCACTTTTTTAACATCTTGGATAACTGCACACACTTCTAATGACAGGTTTTATAAATGCAAGTGACAGTTTCTTCACAGTGTTTCTCAACACTTAGTTTCTTCCCATCTTCACTGTGGCTGCGTAGAACTTCCAGAGACGTCCCAGTGTGTGTGCTTGGCACACAGTAATCATAACAAAAATCAGCACCAAACTAACAGAAGAATGGGGTTTGTGGTATGAAGTTTTGTGAGTATGTGTGCTACAAAAAAGGCAACATCTTAGATCTGTGAAAAACACAAGTCTCATCATAAACTTCATGTTGTGACTAGCTATATAGAGCTCCTTACGACATAGAACATATCCACTATAATCTGACAGTAAGATTTTATTTTTGTGTCTCTTTGAACAAGAAAGTCTAAGACAAACTGTTTAACTAAATGTCATGGATAAACACACCACAGATGCCCATCAGCCGGCTGTACTCCTGATGCCAGTCTGCATTTGGGATGGCTGCACAAGTAGAGTTTGTGAAACACTTCAAAGTGAAAGGCTATCAGGAATGAAAAATCAACCACTCTGTTACCAGAAAAATTCTTACTATTCATCTTTTTGATATGTAAGCTAGACTGATAGAGAATACATAAAAAGATAGACAACGGGGGGAAGATAGCAGAGGAACACTAGGAAAACCAGCTATCTGATAATCAAAACTAAAAAGTTATCTGAAAGCACAAAATGCTTATTCTCTCTTTTAGAAAAACCTGGCCTACAAGCCTGGTGGTGTGTCCTTTAACTGTATATCTTGGGCATGCTGAAGCTCAAAATATTAGGGATAATGCAAATACTGAGTGTTCCACTGTTGGGATGCCAACACAGTTTCTCTGAAATAAAAAGGAGAACATGCTTTGCAGTACTTTCTCTTACCAAGTCAGTCTGTGAGAGCAGGTACACCGATTTCAGGAGCAAATACCCATCTCCTGCTTCCCCTTTCTGTTGCAGCAATTTCTCCAAAGCCAGGCATGCTTCCTCTGTTATCACAGAAACATTAAACTTTAATTCCTTAGTGAAAGATGAAAATGCTGCATTTATGCTTTCTTAACAGATCTGACAAATTTGACAAAATTACAGTAGCAGGAGTCTGCTAAAGTAAACAGAAAAACATAAAATGATTTCGATTCACCGTCAAGCTCAGTTCATGTAAACGACACATTTCAAACTGACAAATTTCACCAAGAATACCAGCTCAGTTCATGAAGCCTGGCAGCTGACAGCATGAAGAATGTACAAAGCCATATGGGGTTAGCAATGTTTCTCTCATTCAAGAAAGCTTCTCAGAGTAGTGTATAACCTACTCTTTAACTCTTACATGCATTATACATTACACACTTCCAGCTACAAAAATTCCAAACTAGAGATCAGCATGGCATACAAGGCCAAAGCAATCACCTCAAATCAGTGCAACCTTACACCCACTAAAATGTCTAGCTTGCTACACAGGGCATTTTCCTGTTCCCCCTTTATTTGCAACACAGAGTACAACTGAAAGACACGCATTTCAAGAATAACTGGATCCAATGGATATGGTATGAGATCATTACCTGCAGGTTTGCCATTGAGGTTCCTCTTAATTTCCTTAGTCAGAAGCTTGGAAACCTCACTGGCTAACAGCTGAATGTTGGGTAACATGATTACTCCAGCAGATTGTTCCCAGGCCTGAAATCCAAGTGTAACTGTTAAGTCTCTGACACATCATGTCTTTGGTAGATTGACAAAAACTAATAAATATAAATAAAGGAGCATAAGGCTAACATTCCTCTATAAAATTCCCTCCCTAGTCAGTATAGTTAATTAAGCAGTATTTCCCAAACAGGCAGGAGTATGACACTACAGATCTAGAAGTCAATGAGAACTACCTTTTGTATCATGTAATGCACCTACTAGAGAGCTTTTACAGTATTTTCTACACTGAATACAATCCAAACAATGTGAATGTTGGTCATACACTGTGTCACTAATTATTTGTATCAAAAAGTATGCTAGCCCCTTTCAAAATATGACAAGCACCCTGAAGAAACACAGATTTATAGACAGGTTTATAAACAATTTATAAATAAGTTTATAACTCAGTTGTTCAACAATGGACTGACAATTAAGTACAAAACTTACTAGATAAACAACAGTAAGACTTGCTGATTCCCCGAGTCTGACAAACAAACCCCTCTTAAATGTTTCTTAGCTCTGCCTTTGGGGGAAAAAAATTTAAGATCAATAAAGAAAATATCCCAGCAGACTAATACTGTTGCACCCAAATAGCCTCCAAGAATCAGGTGCCAATTATTTTATATAAAATATCTGATGATACACACATTTATGTATTAGCAACAGTTCAGCATTCACCTCTAAAGACCAGTCTGAGATGCCTCTGTCCTCAGCAACCTCGGAAAAATTTCTTTAAAAAAGTCTCCTCCTTTTAGAAACTATGACAAATAATGCTGTAAGCCCCAATGATTAAAGGAAGAAAACTGACATATGTCTTCCTAAAAAAAAATTGGATCCGATATCCCATAATACTTTCTGCCAAGAAATCAATGCAACTCTTCATAAATGAAGATTCTCCACAAATATTATTTCCTTCCCTACCATTGCTTTCAATTTCTTTTCCTTCATCAGAGATGGCAGCTTGTGGACAAAGTGTCAGTCATCTCTCAGTTATCCAGCAAGCACCTACTTTTCATTTCATTTTACTGCAGTAACCAAATGCACCCAACTCTTCTTTCTGTGTTACAAGAGTGAAATGCATTTGCACAGTGTGCCTATCAGTAATTTTCATCAATCAGTCAATAATATTAAAAGCAAGCTATTTTTTTCAGATTTTGACCATAAGTTACTTTCAGAGACACTCAGTGGCAGAAGTAAGAGCCACCAATTCCCCCATCTCTGATGCAGAAGGGAGGGAAAATCTGTAAAGAACAGAAGCAAGCTGGGTAAATACAATGACAAGAAACAGTCACTTAAAAAGTACAGTGTTTGTCATTAAGCTATGCCCTTTTTCAGAAGAAAGCAGTGAGAGATTTCTGCCCCTCTTCCTCAAAGAGAAACATCCTCTTAACAATTCAGAAAGGCCTTGCTGTGCTCACTTTTCTGCTAACAGAAGAAGCAGGATAAGTTTTAGACCATACACAGCAGAGAGCAGTAATCAAATGTTCAGAGCAATGCTACTAGTCCGTTTCCCTATAAAGCAGACTATTCATGTTCTGATTTGATTTTGTCAGTGCTCCTCCTGAGGGTCAGGCATCAATCTTTAGAATATACTGTCCATTAGGAACAGACCTAATTAATTTCATATTCATATTTGAGCCTATAGAAGATCTGTATCTGGAAGCATATCAACCTGACTCCATTGTAGGATGTATGCCTTTAGGGGAAACCCAAATAATATGGTATCAAAGTAATCTGATTTTCTTTCTTCCTCTTAAACCTGTTTCTAAATACGTAAGATTCTGCCACAAGTTCCCTGTGTTTGCTGCTACCATCTGCCCTTCCTATTCCATGGTTCATGGAGAGATGATTTGCTAGCTCAAAAGCCAGCCATGAAATAGAACATTCTGATACTTTCTGAGGCAGCCAGAGGGAAGATACAGAAGGCACACTAAAATGACTCCCAGCCCAGGCCTGAATCACAAGCAGATGGCTGACATTTCCCTCCCACACCTTTTCCTCTACGTCAAGGGGTATCAGTGAGTAATGAGTCCCCACACCCCAGGTGTCTCCTGCTTGGTGACCCCTCTCTCCAGCCAACTGAGTAAGAGCTAAAGCACTCTAAAGCAAAAAGACAGAGATGCACTGGCACCTGCAGGATCAAAACAGGAAAGTAAAAGCAAGAGAAAAATCTTCCAAGGAGGGAGAGGACTCACACGGAGTCCATTGTTAAACAGGGGGAAATGAGGGGTACTTTCTGTAAGAACTTCACAACATGTAGAACTCAAACTGAGATGCCTTCCCTCAAGCCAGCAGAAGGTTGGAATATGAAGGGAGTAAAAGTCATGTGGGGAAGGACATGATGACTAAAAGCTAAAGGGCAAGACAATGTACTCTTAAATGAATGATGCAAAGCCGAAATGCTCTAGCCACACTTCTGGACCTACATGACTACAAAGTAGTACAAAGCTCCACTAGCATATCTAAGAAAAGTGGAGAGGAAGAATCTCATGCCTAGGGCACAAAATCAAATGTTTAGCTAATGAAAAATTCACTTCTCCATTATGAATATATTCAGTAGCAAAGTTTCCTTTGAGAATATGAAAGCCCCTTTTTGCAAGCATTACTGAAATTTGGGAAATCAATTTCTACAACTCTAAGGCTTGTGAAGTTCAGCCTACAGAAAGGAAGATCATGATGTATATGTGTATGTACAACATTGCTGGTCCCTCAGCAATACTCACCTTGCCTCCTGGGAACAACTGTCCTTTGACACTGAAGTACTGGAACTAAAATTTATTTGCTTATTTATTGTAACATGTGAGAATTTGCTGCTTTGCTATCCAGTTTTTAATTCCTAAGACTTCTAGATTTTATAACTTTCTATCACCCTTGTTCACTAACAACTTTCTCAGTTCTCTGAAAATTTCACTCCAAAAAATTAACACCACATTAAAAACATTCTTGCTTCTCATACTTCTCATAGTTAAGGATCAGTAAATCTAAAGATGTTGTATATAATCTCATCTCACCACAACTTGTTTACTTTATGCTCGCTACATGTTCCAAGGCAGTGAAGATCACCACAGCACATGTAGTGCCATTTGCAAAGAGATTTGTTTCCAGTGAGAGGCTCATACAGAGAGCAGCAGTTCTGTTCAAATATAGCCTTTGGTTTGGGAGGGATGCTCTTCTATGTAAACAAATCCAGAAGTTCAGAGGAAGTGGTTAAAAGTGAAAGCTTTGTCCAATAAACATAAAATATCTGTAGGACCATTTAGATTTAATAAGGCCACTTCTGAGGCTCCAGGCTATACACTCACTCTCTGTTCAGACTTTTCCACTCATTTTGTCTGCCTTGCCTTGGACCAGGGCAAGCTTGTACTCAAACACCATAAACTATTCACCATGGGCACTTCCAGATCCTACCCACAAACTCAATTGTTTGCACCAGTTTCAGTACTGTTCATTGACACCAGTATCTACGATGATTTCACTGTGCACCAGGACTTACAAGCATCAAAGGTTCATTCTCCATCCAGGTGAGATGTTTATGACTATCTGGAAGTTATTCCTGCTTTACTGTCATGGACACCAAAGATGTCACCTGAGCATGGTGATTTTCCTAAACACTCAGTTCAAAATGCAGAGTATCCCCTTTTATGCCTCACTGTGCTTCTATGTAAACAGTGACCATGCATTAACATTTTTTCCCTCACCTACCCACTGACCTCTATTTCAGAAATCCAACTCAGCTACGTAAGGAACAGACAGATCTGAATTCTGTCTCTGAAGAGCACTGAGAATTCCCAAGTACAAACACCTGAAATATGCTATCATTAAAATAGAGTTTCACCAAAGACATGTTTTTATTCTCTTTCTGAAAGACACAGTGAGAGTGTAAAAATGCAGATTCAATACCCATAAACACCCAAAGTAATCTGAGAGAAAAACAATTCTGTACTTGTACATAGCCACAGTACATTTAAAAATAAGCCAGTTTTTTTGCTTCACTCAGCATATGTTCTGCCATTCTGTGTCTGAATGATCCACTCAAGAAGTTCCCTGTATATTCCAAAGATTCTAGCAAAGAAAACCAACCCATGAGGCTCCCATTCATTACAGAATACCATTCTAATTTCACTTTCAGTATGTTCATCTCAAAAACCGTTGACTGATGGCAGCTGTAGGGCAGCCTGCTAACTAAAATGTTCTAGTTCTCAGCTGTGTCCCTTGCCCATGATATGCCCTTCCTCTTCTCACTCCATGGTTTCCTCATCTTTCACCCAACTCCTCTCTCAAGCACTAAAATTAGACATCAGCATCATCATTAACCCCAAAATCCCATTTTAAGTCTGTACATCTTCATTTCCCCTAACTGGCTGCATGCCACAACCACATTTTCCCAGACTGAAACTGTGTTCAGCACCCACTAAATAATAAAATAAATGAGGCAGACATGAAGTGACCTCTTCACAAGGTACTCACTTTGTGAGATGCCTGTCTCACTCCTTGATTTCAAGAATAGAATTTAGCCACTCAGGAAAGTGAAGCAGTGTTCCCCCATGTACTTTTTTCATGCAAACCTAGCAGGTAAGATAGATGAAAGGAGGACAAGAAACTGCTTCTCCAGGCTCCCAATGGAATAAAAGAATTTATCACCTAAAGGGATCCTACTTCAATTAACTATACTGGCTGTTTAGGTGACCACAGAATGGATAGGACAAAAGATACCCAAACTGGCATCTGTACCAAAGGTAATAAAGGGAACAAACCTTTAAGAAGAGGGGAAGAAGTTCCAGCAGCCTTCTCTGTTGATCCTCTGGGATGAGAAATGGAGCCACTTGTTCATATTCTACAAACTGTTTGCCTAGAGTCTCCCACAGTAGGGTATGGCTCTGGGGTAGCTCGTCCTTGCTGTGTGCAGTCTGCTCCAGCACTTCTGCTGTGTCTCCATCATCAGGATTCTGCTCTTGCTGTCCTGCATTTTTAGGTGAATCCTCCAGCTGCCACATGGGTTCAGCTGCTTTGTCCATGCTGAGGCGAGACCAGATAAATATACTGTGTTATTTACACCCCTTACCAGCCAACTCTCCCAAGAAATTAGACACTGACAGTTTTAGCTGTTGGAGTTAAAAATATGGAAACACTCTCAGTCACTGACTCTTTTCCAGTTTTAATGGCAAAGTACCCTGCTGCTGGACAAGAACATTACTACCCTGCAACTGCATGAACAAGCTCTCTTCCGTGAGACATATGCATGTGCTACACAACTCATCTGGGCTTTGACAGAATAAACCAGTAAACCATATAGCAAATGTGGATTCCAGCCCCAGCTTTCCCACTGAGTCAGATCCTCTCTCTTATACCTCAGTCACCCCAACTGTAAAACAAGTTATAACTATTACTATCAGCAGATCTGCAACAGAAGAGCACTAGCCAAGGGCCAGATTACACATTTCATTGAGTATGGATGCTAAATCTAGCAGCATATCACTGGTACATTCCCTCTCTAGAGTGAGACTGAAGCCCATCTGGAACAGTAGCTGTGTGGAAAAGCCAAAGATTCCTCACAGAGCTGTTCTGGCCCAAAGAGGTAGCAACATTCAGCTCTCCCTTGTGGCAAATGTACAGATCTGTACAACAGGTATTTTCACAACACTGCTTGTTTTGCTGATCCTGTAAACTGAAGCAGATAAGCTGCAATGAAGAAGCGTGGTGTTTCTGGCACTCTCATGTCCATCAAAATTAAAATGGGTCCATTTTGCACTACATATCAAAGAATCCTTCTGGTACCCTTATCTTAACCCCAGTCCTCTCATCTACTACACAGCCTTGTTTTCATCCATAGTGTTCTGGGGGGCCACTCAGGCACATCCTTCTGTAAGCTCACCCTGCCATGCTGAGCCTACATCATGATAACATTGACAACACTTACACCAACAGAGATCAGGCTTCTCCAGTTTCCATCAAAGTTTCCAGTTTTCATCCATGGGCTTATTGGAGTCTAGGTCATTGTCTGACTACTACTGAGACTACCACAGGACAAATTATGACAGTGTGGGTGGGCAGATGGGAGTTGTCACCAAGATGAATGTAGCTCACTTTACATACCAAGTATATAGTTTTCTAAGAGCTCAAAAGAGTCTTTAACAAATCATTACCCTCTCAAAGAAAAACACCAATCTACCTTCATTTCTTGGAAATAGGTTCTTTATCTACAGTGCCTCTGTGATTGCCATTCCACCATTTCAATAAAAATGCCAAAAAAACAAACTTAACTAAAAATCTAAGTTGGATCTGCACTACCACTAGTATACTAAAATAAATTTAAAAATATACTAAAATAAGTTTTAAAAGACAGTATTATGAGTATGGTTTAGAATTATGAGCCAGCACTAAAACTGCATTTGGGATTCTCTTCCTTCATCATCCATCAGTTGTAGCTTACTGCTTGCATTCTGCCCACTCCATGACAGATGAACCAGCTTCACTTCCACACTCCTGCAGTAGCTCTGTACCACAGAGATGGAGGGCAGCGCATTTATCTTGTCACTGTGCACTATTCCCTCTGCAGCAAGATGATGGTCCCAGCAGACACCTGTGCTTAGATGCAAATACTAGTCCTTCACACTACACCACAGGCTAACATTTTACCACAGCCCGTACTCTGTCCTTTGCTAGGAGATGGAGGCCTATGTCATTTTGATCAGACCCCAAGGAAAAGTCATTCTAGAACTTCCTATCTCCACAACATTTTGAGTTTTGTTGCTGTTGTTTTCCTTAATTATCTGTATTAAGACAACAAGCCCCATGAGACGACAAAGTGTGGTGACTGCACAGAGTAAAGAGGAAGACTCTGTTCTTCATGACTGTGTGGGAGTTACATTTGTCATATGTTATACTTAACTCTGGGATTTTGACCCACTTGAGTCATCCTGAAGCTGTTAAGTGTGTTGGTTGAGAAAGCCGGGTGCTGTTCTAGCAGCTTCGGCGAGCATAGTTCAGTTGTGTTTTCAGTGAGGCTCAACTTGCATCCCAAATAGCAAAGCCACTCTCTTCTTCAAGGAGATCTCTCACCTTGGAAGGTACTCTGCAAAGCCTAAATCAATGCTAACAAGTAACTCACTCCAGTGCCTACATTCACTATGGTCTTCTGCACAGAGAACCCCAAAATGCTCTACAGAGGCATTCTACAAATGGTGTAATTTAGTCATGGAGAGGTGAAATGAACTGCTTTCACTGGCCTCAGAAGGAGGTCAGTGACTGATGAGTCAACTCCCTGAGCTGCACTGCATGGCTCTGCAAATATGTCTACCAATTTTCTCTTTCTATTTATACTTGACTGAGAGAGCCTCTCTTGCTGATGGCACAGTTAAAGCAAGCAGGGACAGCCTCTCAAAGTGTTCACTCTATGAATCCATGTAATGAAAGAGTTCATCCCAGCTCCACAGAAACTCTTACAACCAGATACTCACAAACGACTTCATTAGTGAAGATAGAATTATAACAGGCTGTGTAAAATGCTTAAAGTGTATGTGAAACACTTTGATCTCCCAAATCAAAAGAAAGCAAAAGGAAGATTATGATATTCCTTGTTATTTACTCCAACTATTTAGACTACAAAAGCTGTATCAGACTAAATATCAGTCTTCCAGTATTAGTCTGTTGACTCTACAGTCTATATGCTTTAAATATTACTTCTCCTAGAAGCCTTTTCTTGCACCTACTGCTTGATTAGGACTTCTAAATTAGGACTTTCTATTTTCTGTTCATCTTGGAGGACAATTACTCTTCTAGACCAACCACAAAATCACATAGTTCAACATTCAAATATCTTTGGTACTAAGGATAACACAGATTTTTTGAAAAAGTCTTTTATGTTGTCTCTTGTACACTCCACCACTTGTTCTGATCCTCAGTGTAAGTCAGTAGCTTATTTCAGTTTTGATAAGTTTTTTGTTTGATTCTTGATCAGGTTTGATAAGATACTTTTTGATAAGTATCTCAATGATACAAAAAGTAAACTCTAAATAATAAATATTTTAAAATATATAAAAGTGAAGATTAATCAAATAAATCTGATAGTCTTATTCAGAATGCAGTGTCAGGTTACAGAGAGAAAATGGAACTTGGTCATGTATTTTCCCTTTTTTTCTAAATAAAACTTGTGTGAAATCACACAACAATGTGGCTACATTTTTCCAGACTGAAAAGACAGAAGGGAAGAAAGGCCTGACGAAAACTGGCAGAAGGACTAGCAGAATACTGTTACTAACAGTTTACTATTTGAACAAACGTGATTTTTAATAGCATTTTAATTATATTTATGTGTGATTACCTCCCTCAGCATTTTATAGAAGGATCCCATTCAGGTAAAATGACTGAATCAAGTCTTATACCAAAATTCAGGCCAAAATTGATCCACTTTTTACAGTTAGTATCTTTAAAAAATGTTAGTTGAGTGTACGTGGAAATCTTTAATCTCTAGAAGTACGTGGACACAAAATAAAGACTAAAATTGGCCTCCTTATTTACTCCAGCTGTTCAGATCTCAAGGGATATACTAGACAAAATATCAGACCCTGAGTTCTAGGACTACCTGTTTTAAATATTCTTTATCCCAACATACTTTTCTTGACTAATAAATCCCAGGATTCTGTGGACTATAAGAAACACACAGCTCAGATCATCCCAAAAGTCCAGTGTGATACCCCTTTATACTCCCTTTCTTTAATTGGCAAACAAGATGACTGTTTAATAAACACAGTTGTGACAGCTAATAATTGTAAGTGCTAAAACCAGGAATTCCACTACTTCCTAAGGAAAGCTGTCTTTGCACCACAGTGTAGGGTGAACTTTGACTGAAACCTTCACTAACTGAAAGTAATCCCATCATAACATACCAATTGCAACCAATATTGCAGGTTCCTTCAATATTTAACAGTCTGATCCATCAGATTTCACAGAAAATCTCTTGACATACCTGGGCTCCTAGATTTGGCAGCTCCTTTTGCAGTCAATAACCATATCCAGAGAAATGAGTGTTTCTCATTTCAGTGCTTCTGTCCTACTAGGCATGTTGGTGTATGCAGCAGCTCCCAGTCTGCTCTTTAAACTTTCCACTGTGAATCACTTGATTAGCTGCTGCACTTACTTCCTGAGGAAAGCAGAAGTGAAAAGCAAATGAACCACAGCTCAGGAACCATCAAGCTCCCAAAGCAATTTAGAACAGCTCAGCTAACACATAACCTAGAAGGCACAGCATTCTTCTCCCTGCATCAAGAGTAACCAGGTATTTCCCCCTCTGTACCATAGTCACAAGGGGAAGGGGAGTGGGATTTGTTTCATTTTGGTTTTAAATTTAAGTTATACAAACATACTACAAGAATACAGCACCACAAGCTCATGCTCTCTGTGCAACAATCCATGGCCAAAGTCAGGCAATTGTAGTCCTTCCTCAAATGCTGCACCCTTAAAATAAATACATTTGAATGGCAAGGGGAGTGTCCCCAACCTCTTTACTGAAATGATCAAGGCGGCTACTTAGATCAACAAACAAGCACTATAAGCTCACTGACAACCTAAATAAAGCTTGATTAGATAGCATTGGAGGAAGATTGCTTCTTGGTTTTCTAGTTATTATTTTTTTGTACTCCCTAATAAGATATCTGAAAGGCTTTATAATTTTTTTTTTTTTTTTAATTTTTTTTTTTTAAGGGGAGGTGGAGTTTAAACATTTTTACACAGGAAATTCAAGTGTTTCCAACTGCTTCTCCCCAGTTATTTTATGGTGACCTTGAGAACCAACAGGATTATGACCCTAAAGTGACTGAAACATGAGGGGGACTCTACCCTAGGTAGTTAAAGCCACCTGTTTTCTGTTAACATCTGCTTTATTCAAATGCTTGAAAAAGCATTCAGAAGGAAAACCAACCAACTTTCTCTTCCATCTAAGCTGAAATTTCACAGCATAAAGCACTGCTAATCCAGGCTGAAGACTCCCAGTAAGTCATAAACCAGGATAGCAGTTGCCTTATACTCCATAGGGACCTCTCTTGATGCACTGGTGTTCCTGACACAGAGCAATTCCAGAAGATTGTTCTCATCCCTTATGAGGAATGTCTTGTATTGGAATACAGACAGCAGCAAAATTATGGGTTTAGTTCATCCCTTTACACATTATACCAGAATTTAAGCAGAACTGTAGCTTTGTGGCAAACAGAAATATGCCTTAGATCCCAAGGAAAAGACTGCACCAGTCTATACATACAGCAGCCTCTAAACCGAACAAGCTTTGGATAGTATTAGCTAAATTAAGTATAATTTACAGAGTATTTTCCAAGAAGATGCAAGGTCACACTGAGCTATGAACACTCAGGGCAGCTCCAGTGAGCCTCAGCGGCACTCACAGCTCTGTGCTGCACTGGTGTGGCCTCTGGCAGCTCAGCACAGGCTGAGCAAGCTCACAGAGCCTGTGAAACTGTGCCAACACATCTGCTACTTTCCTGCTGTAGGCCATTCACATACCAGCTGATCCACTTCCAGCTGCAATCTGGCAGAGCCCACACTGGTAAGATGAATGGCAGAAGCACAGAGATCCAGAAGAGAATAGTAATACCAATCCAGAGAGACATCACCATCTTAGACTTCCTAACTTAGAAACAAGCCTAAATGTGCTCCACTTCCACCCTTTTACTGCCACTTTAAAAGCACAGAAAGTCATTTACAGCAGCCCTGTCATTCTGTTTGATCAGATAGGTTTATTTCCCAGGGATCTTCCCAATCCAGTGGTACCTCCTCACTAGATGATGTCAGGACTCAAGCAGACACAAAATTGTTAGGAGAGTCACAGCAGAGGAAGCACCATTTCTCTTTTTCATACTTCACTAACTGTTGATGGGTCTGAAAGTCCAGTTTCAACACGCCCACCCACTTTATCTCTGCTTCACTGGAGCAAAACAGATGTAACTAAATTATCTTTAGTAAAATAACTCAAGGGGTAAGGACAAAAATACAGTTAATATAGTAAGAAACAGTGCCACAACATCCTTTGTCAGTCTGGGTTCTTTATACTAAAAACCCCTTTGTAATGTGCCTCCACCTACAAAAATGGGAAGAAAAATCCTTCTTTTTCCTCTTCCCTGTAGTCTCAGGGAAAGGGAAGGGAAGGGAAGGGAAGGGAAGGGAAGGGAAGGGAAGGGAAGGGAAGGGAAGGGAAGGGAAGGAAAGGAAAGGAAAGGAAAGGAAAGGAAAGGAAAGGAAAGGAAAGGAAAGGAAAGGAAAGGAAAGGAAAGGAAAGGAAAGGAAAGGAAAGGAAAGGAAAGGAAAGGAAAGGAAAGGAAAGGAAAGGAAAGGAAAGGACATCTCTCACATGCATTTGCATCTATGTCAGGGCACCTAGTTCAAAGGAACCTCCATTTTGTTTGAGACATCTAGAAAAGACTCTAAATCTCCTGCTTCCAGGAGCCAGCTGAGACATAGACTCTAAAGAATATAGGATTCTAGGAAAACTAAGATTTTAGTTAGAGATAGGCCTTGTTGTTGTTGGAGTTAATTAAAAAGCTTTGTAGTTAGTTAAGGAAAACTAGGCTTGAGTTAACTTTTTCCAAATAACTGATTGCTTGTCAACTTTATGTTTGCTTAACTGTGCTTGCAACAATAAATGAAGAACCTGATAAATAGGTTTAGGGACACAGGACAATTACAGAGACTCCCATATTTTGAAACTTATTGAAAGTCACATACCTAAGGAAATGGGAGTCCTACCAACACTCATTTGTCACATTTGCATTGGAAAGGTAGAAAGGTCAGATTGATGAAGAGTCATTTTACTTCCTCATTTGAAACCCACTCCTCTTGAATGAGACCACTGACCCATTTCAAAGAACAAACTACGCATACTTAATTGCTTTTTTTGCTAATTACCATACAAAGCGGGGAATGGGATGTACCAGGGTTATGAATATGCATTTGTATTTTGGATATTCAACAGTTCTGTGAATAAAATGACTTTGTGATTTTCTGTAAGGTACGGTATGTTTTTGGGAGGTATCCCACATGCTGCAATAAACATACACTTTCTAACTTCAAACTGTTAGAGAAGTTTTTGTCCATCTCAGTTGGATATCAGTATTAGGTCGATATTCATATTTTTTAACAAATCACAGCTCTACCAACACCAACTGGAAACTGCCATCTGGTAGGGCAGCACTGTGATGTAGTTCATCCATGGCCCGTGGGGATGGTGCCCTGCCTGAGCCAGACATAGAGCTGGCTTTCTGAGGCAAGGATCCAGAGACAACTATAACTACAAGGCCCACCTCTCTCACAGCATTGAATACTGTCCCTCATGTTGCTTCTTGTCAAACTTCTCTCTTCTTTGCCACTCCAATCTCCACACACAAGAGGGAAAAAACCAGATTCATGCCTTTCCATCTATGATAAAAGCCACACCAACGTATCTTAGTGCTTCAGAATGCCAAGAATCACAATACTTCTTCAACCTGAGGCTGGAGGTCAGCGAATGCAGGTTTCCCCAAAAACACAACTTGCAGTATGCTTCAGTAGTATTACATTCACCAAATGGCTGACTGGCTACAGCAAGAGCAGACACATCCTCTGGCTACTGCTGCGCAGTTGCCTTTGCCTGAGGGGCTCATAGTTGAGCCCAACTGCAAATTCAAATGAGATGGGGCTTTGCTGAAAAGCCTGTGTTTCTCCCTTCAGCAGGTTTGTCTCCTTGTAGACATAAAAAGAAAATTTAAGCTGAATTTGCTGAGACAATAAATTTTTGTGCTGCACATTTGTAACCTTCAATCTAGAGAAAAAAACGCAATTCAAACATGTGTTCCTTTCAACATTTCAGTGTCCAAAAGTTGAATTAGCTGCAGGCTTTTTCCCACTCTTTGCCTTTCTTGCTAAAATCCATCATCTTTTCTTGATAAAAAGAAAGTTGATTAAAAAATGTTCTTAGAATCATTATTCATTTCTTTAGGGAAGCGGCTGTGTTTCATTTTCCTCCTTTCTTTTCAGTGGCAGAACAGAAGCTGACAGAGAAACCACAGAGAAAGGCGACACAGAAATTTAAACCATCTGCTTAACCATCATTTTCACTCATCATTTTTCCTCAGCAAACCTTGAAATTTGCAATGAAGGAGGCATTCAGCTCCATCAGCACATCCTCCCAAAGAAGCAAAGGCAGCAGGCTGCAAAGAGCTGCAGGACTGTGGGCCTGAGCAGCTCAGCTCCCCTCCCTCAGGCACACGCACAGGGGAGGCCTGGGGCAGCAGGTGTACAGAGGCCACCCCACCTCCTTGGCTGGGTCTTCTCTGGAGGCCAAAGTCCTGTGGAGGTAGAAGGAAAAGATAATTTCTGTTGGTGCTGCCGGGCAGCCCCAGCTGAGGCAGGGCCCTTCCCGCCCAGGCCCCTGGGCAGCACCACCACCCTGAGGGGAAGAAGGCGACGTGCCGAAGCACAGCCACACTGCAGATTGCCACGTACCTCACGTGTGTGTGCACCTGCACGGGTAACTACACTTCAGCTTTAAATCAAGTGGAGCTCATGCTGAGGAAACCACCAGAGGTAGCTGGTGAAGGCATACAGTGTATCCTCAAGGAGAGTATTTGTGCTTGCTGCCTTGCCAGCACTGAGCACTCTCAGCCTGTATGGAGAGCCCCAGACATCCCCCACTACTCTGGCACCACCACTCTGGGTTTAAAAGGACAGGGGAGTTTGCAGCTTGGTCCTGTGGTCAAACCCCTAACTTGTCTCAGGAAAGTGATCCATTTCCTTCTCCTATGTTTCCACCTGAGCAAGGTCAGGAGTTCTGCCGCAGGTCCTTTGTGACTCCTGGCACCCAGCTGGCACCTTTCGTGAGCAGTAGCAATGTTATGTAGTAAGGATAACTTGTCACTTGAATTTTGCTATTTCCACAATGTTTCATTGGAAGCAAATTCCTCCATCAACACAAATCTGTAAATCAAAATGAATTTTTTCCCAATGTTTTGTTTAAACAGGAACCAACAGAAGTGTATCCAATGGCCTGCATCTTACATGTTGAGCTGCAACAGTGGTTTTTGATCTTTCAAAATCTGTGCAATCCTGAGGTAGTTTCCTACAAACCATTATGCAGCACATGTAAATCAGCTGCTCGATAGCTTCACCCTTTGATCAAGTTTTTTGGCTCTGTTAAAATTAGTCAGGGGGACTCACTGGATGATATAACTACAGAAGTACACAATAGTTTTAAGCTACACTTTTAAAAAATTCTGTGCATAAATAAATCTCAAAATTATTCCAGAGTCAGTAAAATAACATTAACTTTTAAAAACACACAAAAAAGAAGTCCCATTTAAATATGGGTATGTAGCAAAAGTGAAAACATATTTGTTTGAAATCATCAGAGCCAAACAGAACTGAATAAATAGAATATTTTTCCCCAGAAGAACAAAAGTATCAAAAAGAAAGTTCCTCTGGGAAGCTGCTGTTTTGATTAAATGTCACCTACTGACTAGAGAAGTGTTGTGCAGGAAAATTTTAAGGTAACTTGACTGAACACATGATCTCCCCACTAGAACCCATGCTAGTCTAATGAGACTGAGGAAGTTGAAAGGCTGGTGCAAAAATTGTAACTGGCATAGCAATGGCACGTCCCCTCCTGTACCTCAGATTAGCTGTCCACTACAGGATACACAGGAATTAATTGTTTTCATATTAACTCAGAAGCTGTTGAATTAAACAATCATGATACAGAAATTCTGCAGGATTTTTTAAAAAATATTTATAAAGCAAAGTTAGACTTCACAGAAAATAGCACTCAGCTGCAGACAAAAGCACAAGATGTAATTACAAAACACATATTGACCAAGAGTTGCTTTTTTTGGAATATTTATTCTTATGCTTTCTTATTCTCTCTGCAGAAGGATCATCAAAATCTCTGCAGACAACATCACTTTCTTAAGTTTCAGAAATGGGTCCTAGTTCCTATTTTACACCCCCTTTGCTTTCTGCAAAGATGTTGTGTAGCTTGCACAGCCTGCAGCAACACTCATTGTCATCTTAAAGAAACAGGGAGTCTGAAGTCCAGGCTAAACAAATTAAACAAGATCCTTCAAAGACAAGTGTGAGAGCAGACATTTTCCAGCTCTGATATGTCCCGTGCTAACTACTTTTTTTTTTTTTTTTTTGTTGGTTGGTTGGTTTTGGGTTTTTTTGCATCTCCCATGTCTACTGATAAACTCCAGCTCTTGTGACCTTGTTCTTCAATAAGCTGTGCTCCCGGAGAGACTCTGCACACATCCAGGAAGGCTGCTTTCCCACAGTCATAACTGCTCAGGTACCTGCAACTGCCTAATACGTCAGCCTTAACAAGCTGTCACACTCTATTCACGCATTAGCCTGTTTTTTCTACAGATATTCTTCTAGCTCTATGAACTAGACTCATGTATCTTCCCTCTTCTTCAATTCTTTATTTATGGCACCAATACTCCAATTGCATTTGGTTTGCCATGTCATACAAAATTCTGGACAAAAGGAATGGAGATGAAAACAGTGGGTTTGCGATCTGGTATGTTCTGATTTAAAAAAATAATTCTTGAAGCTGAGTAGTTTCCCCTGCTTTTAGGGTGTTCAAAAGACTCTGTCCTAGGCTGGTAAATAATAATAATAATAAAAAAATTCTCAATCTCTACTTAATTTATAACCAGGTTCTACACTAGTGTTTGCTTTTTGTGCTACGAACTGGACCAATAAGGATGCTCATCAGAGAAGTAATTTTAGTCCTGAAATTAAACCCAAGCACTGCACAAGTAAAAAATACTTTGTTAAGGGGGCAAATTAAAGCAAGTAGTCATAGACTGTGTGATCATTTGGCTCTCAGGGCATTCAGCAGAACTTGAAAGCAGAGCTGTCACAGCAGGGGCAGCTACCATGTGCAGTAAAGGAGGAACTGGTAAATGAATGCAGTCCTTACTTGCAGTGGGGCTCACCATAAGAGGGAAGTGCAACAGGCTCCTCAGCAGGTCCATGTCAGATGGGAGTCCCTTTTGCTGCTGTGCCATTGCAGGGCTGCAGAGCAGTGGCTCAGATCTGACAAACCCCTTACAAATTCCTTCTGCAAGGCTGCATGTTAGGATGTCAGTTCAGACACAGGGTCTCTAGGATCACTGCCTTCAAGAATTGCCTGGCTGTAAGCAGGGAAATGTGAATGGCAGGCTTCACATGGAGCCTTCTACAAAGGCTTATTCAGTAACAAGAGTTGCTAAGCTGTCTGAAAAACAGACACCAGTTATAAGGTGAAACTTAAATAATTGTTTTGTATCTCAGTACATCAGTCACAATACAGAGGCCTCTAACCTGAAGGAAGCAGAAACCTACCTTGTCAAAATCTGGTACCTATACACGTTCAAAATGTAACATGCAAGGTTTGCCCCCTTCATCCAAATCTGTAGGATCAAACTAGTACCAGAACCTGTGCTCAGAACATTGACAGAGTTACTGAAAAAAAAAAAAAAAAAAGCCCAAAACCGGTCAAAATCCGGCACATGGCTTATACTTTATTCGGCACAAGTGGAAGAATAGCTCAGAGGGGGAATCCATTTTAAGACATCTGATATGCACAGATGACAAGTGTATGACTAAACCCTTAGTGAGACAGGCCAAGCTCTGCTGGTATTTTTATTTCTATTTAATGTCTTACCCTTTTTCATTTTCACTAAGCTTTTATTTTCTATTTTTATTTCTTTTTCTCAAATGAGATGAGAATAAAGATGAAACATTCAGACAGCCAGCCTTTGCCCAATACAGGCATTCCCACCAGAGATATTCAGAGCTCTCCCCTTTCCACTGGCCTATTTTGTCCATATAGATCTTAAATAGGAAACTGTACCTTACAGCCTTTTAGCCTCTGTCTGAGCTCCAGAGAACATTACTTGCTTTGTGGTTCTCAGCAGTAACATGGGCAGTCTTAATTCTGAGCATCTTTTGTGTTGGCACCATCCTCCCTGAGCGTCACGAGGTGGCAGCACAACAGAAGCGCTCGCAAGGGGCTGCTCCTACATCCGGCAGCCGAAATCTCACATACCTGCAAGTACACAGATCATTTTCGTCTTAGAGTTGCAGCTTCCATTTCTTATCCTGAGCCCATCTTAAAAAGCGAGACAGTAGAGTGTCACAGCGCAAAATATAACCACTCAGCTGCCTGTTTATGTGCTTTCAGCTATTTGAGCATTTATAAGATTACATTTTCACACTCCTGCCAGCCTCTGGAACGGATGGGTTTTAGTTGGGTGCCCAGAAGAGAAGCCACTTACAGAAGCCACTTAGAAAACAGTGGTGTACTCTGACTTTCTCACTTTAGAAACACAGCTTATAAAGGTGTCAGCATGTAGCAGAACAGATAAAAAACTGTGGGTGAAGAATGGAACTTGGGGGAATTACTTTTAAATTGTGTCAGCAGTGGAAAAAGAAAAAGAAATAAGGGGTATTTAGTTAAAAAATGGGGTTTGATATTTTCAAAGTTAAACTAGTTAATGTTTTGTTTTGGAAAGGCATTTTTTTCATTTAAACCTTGAACAAAAATATTAGTAAGGCTAAATGAAGGATAACAAGCAAGAATATACAGAGACAAATTATACTGGTGGGGAGTTAAGGTAGGTAATTTTTAGAAGGTTTTTTGGTTGCTTCTAAACATTCATAAATCCCATTCATAAAACTTTAATGAGTAGTTCAGTTCTCTCTAGAAGTCCAGTAATATAGAACTTTTCAGTACCTTATTTTTTCCAAGTTGAATTATACTGCAGCTATGAGTGGACAACCTCCACACCAGGGCATATCTGAGAAGATATTTGCATAAATAAACAGTTGGATAATCCAAATGAGTCTGCTCCACATATGAATACTGGGGTAGGTAAAGGGAAGAAGCATTTTTTATCTTTCAGGAAGCTGATGTCCTTGTAAACAAGATGCTGATTATCAAGCTAAGACAACATTTAATAGGATAATATCTGCTGTAAAATGAATGATGCTTTAAAATACTATGATTCCTAAATTTTTTTTCACCCATAGAGAAGTTGAAAATATTTTTTTAAATAATATCCCATTTTTCCATAACATTTTGATCCAAAAATATTCATGGGAACATGTTTTCAGATAACACTTTTACATAAGTAATACTTCTTATATTAAAAACATTTGATTAGGAATTTTTCTTCCATACATCTTGAAAAGCCTGTCAGAGAGGTCAGTTTTACAGACTCCATTTCACAGGCTGGAAACAGTAACATTAAGGATTGAAATGACATACCCAGCCAGTGGCAGAGCCACAAATAGTACCTGGGCCTCCAAAACATGAGTCTGGAAGTCATTAATAAATCTACTTTAATTTCATTATTTTCTTCTTCTCTGCTTCAAATTATTTGAAACAGAAGAAAAATGGGTCAGTGTTAAAATAATAGCACATTTGAAATTTTTAGCTCCCTCCATTTTTCACCTAGCCTCCAGTTTTCACCCTAGTTTCATTTTGAATCTGCCTAAATGACTGTATTTTTCCCTGAGGCAGCAGGAGGAGATACATTCCTGAGGATGCCAGTTTCAGTCCCTGGTGCCTAAAATATGCATGCACTGCTCTGTGATTCCTGCCACTAAAAGAAAAAAAAGTTACATTCATTCTGCAGAGATGGCATTCAAGTTTTAAATAATGCATTTCTTTATCTCCTCTCCCAGCCAAGAACCTCATTTCTTCCAGGCCCATAGGTGACAGATAGGATTAGCAATTGCCCAGGTTACTGTGTTTTATGCAGCTGATTCATGAGGTTCTGCAGCTCCTTGCCAAAGGATATATTGCTGTCACTGTTCTCAAAGGTGCAGGGAAGGTCTGGGGGTGTACAGAAACAGACGAACAAGTGAGAAATCAATAATGTCTCCAGGCTTTCACATCCTACCTGTCTCAGGAATGGCAAAGAAGTTCAATCTGGCAAATTTTGTTAGGTGATTGGAGCAGACTGCATAACTGTGCAGGTAATACAACTATAATCAGAGATGTCAGCACAACAGCACAGTTAACTGGGACTTGGTCATGTTAAGAAACTTCATTTTGAAGTTTGACGTGCTTTGCTTACGTAATGCAAAATCCAAACTATGTGAACTACTACGATAAATTCTGGTCCAGCAGGTCAGTTAAGCATATATTTTGATGTGAAGCTTGCGAGCACTCTCTCATGACTTAAATTTAACCTTCAAATGTTTTTCTGTATTGGAATTAGGAAATTAAGTTCAGAAAAATCAGAATACATTTCACGAAGAATTTCTGTGAGAAGAATTACCCGTTTAAAAGAGGCAATGAGGAAGGGAAGATCTCCAATTGTGATTTCCTTGATTTGACAGCAGTAGCAGCCCTCTCAGATCTATGGTGATCTGAAGGTGATAGTAAGGCGAGGGCTATAGAGAAAAGTAGCATTTGGTTAGCTCAAGGGATGTAGCAGCAGAAAAAGGCTCTTAGACAAAAATATTGACACAAGGGACCTCTGGAGGTTACTTAGTCCAGCCTTCTGCTTGGAACAGAAGTAGCACCAAAACCAGACTAATCTAATAATCTTAGAAACCTCTGAAGGCTGACATCTTCCCTGCTCTGCAGGTATCTGTCCCAGTCCTGCATCATCATCCTCCTCAAAAAGTTTTTCTGGGCTCCAGTCTGAGTTCCTAAGGTCCAAACTTGGGGGCATTGCTTTTTGTGTTTCAGCATCTGTACTACCAGGTGTTTGATTTTATACTCTGAAAAAGTTCATATTCTCCTTAGAATAATTACCTTGACATGGTCAGAGGTTACTGATTATAACAAAATCAGAAAGGGCACATCAACATCTCTGATATTTGTCAAGTAAAAACAAAAAACAAAAAGGGAAAGAAATCCAAGTCATACTTTTTTAATCTACTATGAAAGATAATATACAATTCTCAAGGTATTTTTGCAGGTCACTTATGTAAAGTATCTATTTTTCTTACAGGACATTCTTTTGAATAAATTTGGATTACATTGAGGTATTTCCATTAGTAATAGGTGAGATCTTGCAGGGGTATAGATACACTTGGTATATGTTCATCACTGCAGAGGAGGAAAAAATTAAAGTGTGCCAGGAATATCTCTGCAGAGTAGTTTCTTGTCCCACAGAAGTCCAAGGCATCTGTGTTATAGGCTTCTCCCAAGCTACAGCTGCTCTCTAGAGCGTCACTCTTACATCCTGAAATCAAAGATTAATCACTCCTGACCTATTTGTGGAACGTGACTAGATGGGAAGGAACATTGACTGCAAAAGAATAATAAGGACACCCAGAAATTCCCTAGTTTCATTCTGAAAAACATTAAAAATTATTCTTGCTTAGTCTCCCCCTTAGCCCTCATTCCTGAATGCAATTCTGTAAGATCATAGTTCTGTCCTTTCCTAGCATTCATGATGGGTTTGGCACATTCACTGCCTCCTGCAGTAAGCATTACCCCTGGGAAGCCCAAAATGTCATTAGGCTTATTATGCATTTCCTTACTTTACAGCCAAACCTAAAGAAATTGTTCCATTCTTTGTCCTTTGGCATTAGATAATCCCTGAACTAAAGTTCTTCCTGAATTACCTTTTTTCCTCAAAGATACCTTTGAGCTTCCAGTTGTTTCTAGAGCTGCTCTAGAACATCTACACATCTTTCCCCACTCTGCATTATCAGTTTACTAAAGAGGCCATCTCCGAAGAAGAACAAGAAAATTCTCTCTTCATGGTTTGAGAATTTTTTGCTTTAAGCCCTAAGACTGCCAGTAAAATCACAGGTTACTGGCAGCGGAAACACCAGCAGCCTTTTTCACCTGGAAAACCAGCTGGCATCATCAGCATCAAGAGGTTTCAAGTGGTGAGCACTTAGCCTGTAAGCAAGGACTATATCAAACTGAAATTCTTTCTGGTCATTAAATACTTGAAAAGTGGTTAATTTATGCACAAACTACTTTAGCAGAATGCCACAGTTCCTGAATACATTACTGTACATAACCATTCAAACTTGCCTTGCAGAAGAAATGTTGCTGCAGTTATTGATCTCAAAATGCACACCATGTCTTTCCTTGTTTCTCTAAATCCTCTTCCATGAATTCCATTTTATAACATACTAAAACAGATTGCAATTTTGGTTGCAGTCTAAATAAACTGGATCTGAAATTCAGTGGGGCCAAAGTCCAGGGTGATTTGATCTTGGGCTTTGATCCAGCTGCATCATACTGATGAGCAAAGAAAATGTTATCAGTCAGCTAGTTACAACAAGTCCTTGGCCTGCAGATGGAACCAGAAGATGAGGAGGAGGAAAAAAGGATATATATGGTGTGATAATTGGTAGGTGACAGCATGCTGTGTGTGCAGCCTGGGGAAACAGAGATCCATTCAATCCGCCTCATAACAGCTTCAGCAACTTCACTGGCCCACGCACTCTTCCGTCTCAAGCACCCGCCGTGTTTCATAGCCTCCAGTCATCAGCCTTGGCGCCAACACATGAATCATATCTTCTGTGAGTGTCCCCGCTGCAGTAACTTATTATCAGCCTCTGCAGTTAGTTAGCATTTGCCAATCCCAGATCTCAAAACACTGCATTAATATGGACACGACCTGGGATTTAATATCTTGCTTGTAGCCATGGGAAATCAGGTGCCATTAAGACAAGAGAGCCCATCTCCTCACTCTCCTTAAGCTTTTTAATCCCTAGGTCACATCACCTGCCTTCATGTGGTGTGCTTAACCATCAATGGGGAACACTTAAAATAGATGGATTCTAACATATTCTAAAAAGGCAGCAGATAATTAAAGACCACATTTCTTCTTAGATTCACATAAGAGTCACGTAGTAGCAATTCTCCAGTATGTGGTTAGCCAACTGATTTCTATTTTCTAGCCTAATAGATGCTTAGTGCTGTACAACAGCCTTTCCTTCTGGATTTGACCTGGCAGAGGGATACAACCATGACAGCAGTGGTTTGCAACAACTGTCACGTAAGGTATCCCCAGCCCTCAGGGACGCCCCTCTCAACTCAGATCATTCATAAAAGCCCTGTTGCCTACAGCCCAGCAGCTTCCTTAGTAACTCTAAGAAACCTGCTAAATGGGACAACCCTTAGAGCCCAGCTCTGGAATAGAATGGCCAGCAAACCTCCTTTTCTTCCAAAGGAGAAGAAAGGGGAGAGCACAGCAGGGCAGGCCATAGTCCCTATAGTACTTGAATGAAGTAAGGAGGAAAGATTTAGAAACGGCCAGGTTCAATCAGAACCCAAGCACATAAAAAATGTTTATGGTGTTGAAGAAGCAGGTCTAGGGCCAAGCTAGGAAAATACCCCAGAGCTAGAGAGTGAGAATTATGTAGAATAAAGATTGCTAAAACCAGACAGAATCTTCCAATTACTAGGTAGATCCCCAACATTGAGGGGAATGTAAAGTCTAGCTGAAAAAATTCTATAGATTATAACCCAAATTCACACATCACTATAGACACACTGTTGTGTGTCTAAGACTAATGCTCCTACTAGATAGTTTAAGCTAGATATGAAGCCCAAGCCTGGGCTTAAAAAGAGATCCTGGCCCTATGGGCAGATGGTGTGGATGGTGACCATATCAGGTGTATTAGGGCCATTAAGGCTTTTTATTAATGCACTTCAGGATCACAACACAGATTTCTCCCATGTTTTCAGTGTGCTTACATGGGAGAACATCTCTGCTGCTGGGAGGGAAAGGAGCTGTTAAACAGGAGAACTAAGGAAAATACAAACTGTTGAAATAACTTGTCCCAATTATCTTGCTCTGTTTAAGCAGTTTAGTATAGAAGCTTTAGGAATTAAACATTCCATAGTGTCTGGTTCCTTCTAGAAACTTGTGCTACCTTCCTACTGGATCTACTTTTAATGTTTCTTTGAGGAACTATTTCTCTAAATTTTCAGACCAAAGCATTGCAGCTAGTGTGGAACCACTTGCTGGAGGTGATGGTTTTGTTGTGTTTTGTTTTTTCTCTCGTGTGGCTTGTTTGTTTTAATTTGGTTTGTTTTTCTTTTCCTGGCAAGCAGTTTACTTTCCTCAAATAGTGTCTGAGAATTTCAGATCTGAACTTCAGACCAATACTTAAATGGAAGGAACCCCTCCCTGCCACTTTCCTAGTCTTTAAAAAAAAATAATTATGTCTATACTCTGAAAATTGCTTTAAGAAGGGCTGAAAATGTTTAAGTGAAAGCAAAACAGGGTCAAATTGAATGTTTCTATTTGCACTGAGTATTTTTTTAACAAGAAAAACTTAGAAGTTATCATTTAGCATTGAACTTAGCTTGAATATTTTCCTTTTACTCATAAACATTATAATTATTTATATAGGTCACGTTATATAATTTTTTTTCCCAGAGGGGAAATCAAGTTTTCATGGGAAGTGACTTAGCAGGATGAAGTGTTCTGTGCTTCCCATGAGGTTAAAAGTTCAGTCAACTTTATCCCTTGTCATGTTTACTGTACGCACCTTTTGACTTCCTTCTCAAACTGCAAAATTATGTGTAAAAACAGCACCAAAACAGACAGGAATTGCTAAAAATATAGAAAGAAAAGGAGTTTTATTAAATGGTTGGTTGGAATGACTTTTTGACCCAGGGTCTCAGGCTGGACAGAAAGGCAGGAATGTAACACCCTCTGCTGATGCTCCTGCTTATTCACAGTATCAGGATGCTTGCTAAGTTTGCTGGCCAAGAGATCACCAGTTAGCTATTCTTCATTGTGCTGAAACTCAGCTAAAACAGATGATTAGTGGGGAGATACTTGCAGGAGACTGTGTGTTCAGAACTGAGAGAGTAGTTCAGGTCCCACTTCTATCCTTGCTTACAGGTGTGAAAGTTTGAGTTCATGCCACCGTGACCTCAAAGATTTACAGTCACTTATAAGCTGCTGGTTTCACCAGCAGCTGAAGATCCAAAACATCTTAGCCACTGCTGCAGTCTGCACATTGAGAAGTACAACCTCTGTAAAGACCCAGAGAGCCTCTTCCAGTATTGGAGATATAACTTGAGAGCCAGCATTCAATATCCAAGATACTATAGATCTTGGAAGAGGAGAAAATTGCCAATCTCAGATGCCTTTTGTCAGGACAACTCAGCAATACAGACCTGCAGGGTGATACTGCAGGGCACGTACACTGCTAGGGAAGTATTTACCCCTTTTTGGCACTCACAGAAGGAGCTGCTAGGCAGATAGAGCTACAAGCAGTCCAGGGTCAGGATATGTCCATTACTCAGATGCAATTACCATCCAATTATCTATTTATATTTTATAGATACTATTTAATAGTTTCTACCTATTTTAACAAACGTTTGTCCTTTCCTCCTCTTCATTACTGACTGCAGAACTGCAGACTTGCCTCCCTCCTGGGGAGGGGTGAGGGTGAGCTTAGCAAACAGTACAATTAAAAAATATGGGTGCTAAAATGTAATGTAAAATGTAATGAAGACATTCCCTTGTGCCCATCCTGCGAGTCTGTCAGTGCAGGCGAGAGGTGTTTTTCTGGCTCGCAGAGAGCAGTGGGTCGTTCCTCCCTCGGCTCCCCAGCTCTCACCAGGATGCCTCCCCGGGAGGGATGCAGGGCACAGCAGGTGGCCTAGCACGCCGCTGCCCCCGGGACCAGCGCGTTTGGTATTTCTTCCAGCGCAGAAGAAAGCCCGCTAAATCAGGTTCAGCTCCTGATCTGATCCTTCTCGAGTCAAAGCATCTGTTGAGCGCACGCCACCGGAGGAAGCCGCAGCTCGGGAGCGGGGCTGAGCGCGGCTCCCTGCAAGCGGCACATTGATCACACGGCCGCGTGGCCAATTAGCGGCAGGAGCCAGGGCCGGCCCTCGTGTCTGCGCGCTGGCCATCTATCGGCAGTAATTACCGAGACACTTCATGCCTACTTTGGATGGGAATTAATTCGAGGCCGGATAAATAATGCATTAGGGTTTATTCAGCCCCGCGTGAAGCGTCGCCCCCGAGCCAGGTCTGGAGCGGCGAGCGGCGGCGGCGATGCGCGGGGCGGCGGCCGGGGCCGGGCGCTGAGGCTGCGGGCAGCGCCCAGCCGGGAGCATGCTGAGCCCCAAGATCAGGCAGGCCAGGAGAGGTGAGTGTGCGAGCCGTGCCCCTCGCGGGGTGGGCCCGGAGACCGAGTGATGGCACGGGGAAACTTCGCGGCGGTGGCGGACAGCCTGTACCGCTGCCCGCGGGGTGTCCCCCGCCCCGGCTGCAGCGGCTGCTGCCCCGCTGGCCGAAGCCAGCCCTGGGGAGGGCAGTGGAGAGACTGTTCGGGGAGAAGGAAGCCTAGGAGGAGAAGACCTGTGCTGGTGTTCACAGGCGTGGTCTGCAATGTCTGGGCTGAGCAGCAGGGATAAATTTAAAAAAAAAAAAAAATGTACTCTGTCCTGGAACTTGATATAGCCTTTTCACCCCTGTACGATTTGTTAATGCTGTGTTTCTAACGCTGAATTTATTATAAGGGCTGCAGACAGGTGTGTCTAGTTTACCTGCAGCATCTTGGAGAAGCAGTTTGCTGTAGCCTATTCTCCTTGCAGGGCTGGATGCAGGAGGTGGAGATATTGGTTCTGTGAGCTGTGGGCAAGACAAAAGGAAGAAAGGAAAACCTGCCCTGGGTTTGCAACAGATGCTTTGAGCAGTCATTCAGAGCTGTGAGGTGTAGTGTGCCGTGTTTGTAAAGCAGAGAGCTGGGGCTGGGCACAGCCCTTGTCTCGATGTCAGGTCAGCTGGAAGAGATGCTTGGGCAGGGAGCTCTGGCATTCTGTGATCTTCAGAGGCAGCACCAGTTACTCGTTTAACATGGCATTTGTACTCACAAGCTGATGACAGTGTCAGAGTGATATCTTCCTGCCCATTGGAAACAGATTAAATTAATGTCATTTAGGAGCTAAAGCAAACACAGTCAGAAGAGTATGTAAAGATTAGCATTTTCTTCAGCCATGCCAGTATATTGTCAGATAGGAAAAGTATCTCTGGTTCTAGCTACTGTGATTCCAAGACAGGTACTTTCAGCCAAATGTCACTGCATCATATATTGAAAGCTGTATTACATGATGAACAGTCCTTAAAATACCAGCAGCCCATTAAATAGCTGTTAGCATCTTGGAAAGAAGAAACTTCCTGCCATCTGGAGATGTCGGGATCAGATATGTACTGCTGCACCCACAGTAAAGTCATAAGTACTTATGTTTTAGTTACACAGTGTTGTAGAAGTTCAGCAAGTCTTTTGTAGATGCTGCCTCTGCCATCCCCCTTCTAAGGGAGTCCTTTAATATCCATGTTATCCAGCATTCCTGGTACCTATTATAGCACTGATGAGACAAGCTAGATGATGCTACTAAGGCTGTACAGGAAGGCTGTGTCATTCCTGCCTTTCTTCCACTTTCTTCAAATCACCTGGAAGAGACTAATTTGTGTTTAATATATATATTGAAATCTAGTTATGGGACAGACATTCTAGATCCCTAGGGGCTACTGATACTTAGGGGACAAACTATAGTGTACCTTTGTGATTCAATTTCAATTTATAGCAGTATGTGTCATTCTCTCTGGGTTTGTTCTTTTGGGTTTATTAACTATGCATAGGTAAGTTTATTTTTGAAAGAATTTAGAACTCCTGAAAAGACCTGGGATGCTAGGTTTGGAAACTTCAGGAACTTTCTTACTTTGGCAATGCTGTGGCAAAGCACTGGTAACCTCTTGCAAAGCTTGCCAAGTAGGACCTAATCCTGCAAGGTTCTTCTATAGCTCTTGTTCACAGGAACTGTAAACAGGCCATGCTGGAGATGCTGAATGCTTCTTGAAGGTAAGTGTCACACCTTGCAAGGCTGAGCTGAATAGGAAATGGCAGTTCATGCTCCCTGGAGCCTCAGCTGGGATTGCTAATGAAGATTCAGGTGACAAACAGTGGATAAGCAAAATATTCAGAAGGCTGCGAGAATGTTCTGTGTACAGCGAGCACCAACAAGGACACTTGACCTGCTGCAAGCTGCTGCATGAGTTTGGCTGACTTTTCAGAGTAGTGACTGTTAGCTCTGCCATTGAGGACTTTGGTGTGGGAGGGAGGCAATGTGACTTCTCTGAGCAGACAGATTGAAGAGAAGGGACAAGGAGGGATACTCAGGGGACAGCCTGTGGTTTTACTTGAGTGTGACAGAAGGCAGCAATGTGTCTGAACCTAGGGATGGATGTTCATGTATTTGCAGAGTTCTTGAGGTTCAAACCCCTATGTGTGTGTGGCTAGCTAGCTCTTTGCTTCAGGCTTCCCACATTTGTGCAAACAGGAATGCTTCATCAACTTCTCTTTTATTTCCGATTCTCTGCTGAGAATTGGAAATAAAATTAGTACCTCTGAACATTGAATTGTGACATCTTTGTGTCATTTTTGTTTGACTAGTAGATTGTCCTTATGATAGCTCCTGGATTTAAAGACATTCAAGCTTTTGAAAATGTGTGGTCTGGACTTGAGCCTGACATCCAGGGTGCAGTTCCTAATGTCTGTGAAAGGGACAGTAGAGAAAAAAGATAATTTGCCATACTAAAAGTAATTATCAAGTATAAGGCAGTCCTTGCTGTTCCACCAGCAACCTCACATGTGTAACTCTGAAGTATGTGTTCAGAGGTACATGTTCTTTTCATAAGATCGATGAAGGTGTATAATCTCACAGATGAAAAATCTTAATGTGCATAAATGGGCCTTCTGGGAAATCATTCATTCTGGATAGGTCTGAATGGATTTTTCATTATTTTTTCATCTATAGGGGTTCATGCACAGCAATTGGCGGAGTCCAGGATCCCAAAATAAAGTGACTGCAATGGAAAACATCTATTTGCACATTCTTATGTGATAAGGCATAAAAATATACCCTTGCAGAGTGGAGGCAAGAGAACTTTCTGTATAGATTGGAGGGAAGGCAGTTTTCAGACTACATCCTTCAGTCTCAAGGAATGCATTTTTTGTTTCATTGTTTTTAAGAGATTAAAAAAACAAAAGCATTTGATCTTTGGCTTGAAAAGTCCTAAAAATGTTGCCAGCCTAGTTGCATTTAAATGTGCTAGAAAATGGGAGCTGGACTGACTACAGTCTTATGAATTTGTATTTTAATGAGTAATTTGATTGCTGTCTATAGAAAGAGTTAGCCTGCTGCCATGATATATAGTTTACAATATTCCTGTCTTCAGCACAGTCTGTCTCATTTGTAGAGGCACTAAGGATAATGCTTCTCCCCTTATTAGGACTTTGTACTTTGGGGTGACACTCTGACCTATTATTTCTGTTTGTGACATGCTCATATATATGTTACAGTATGTTGAAAAATTTCCATGCAGTCATAATAATAAAACCTTTTTGGCTGTTTAATTAAAACCTAAGAGTCTGGAAAAAGTGATGGGAGCCATTTTGGTCAGTTAGGCTGGTGCAGATGTACTGATATCCTTCACATGCTCGTAGTAGAAGGAGTTATTTCCCTCCTGCTGTGTAAAGAGCCATCCTTTCAGCAGCCAGTGAAGGATGGCAAAGGGGAATTCTCATGTGTCTAGTGCCCCTCACTGAATGCCAGCTTAGCACCTGCAGCCTCAGCTCTGCACAGGGCAGCACTGGTACCTCCACAGCCCCCTCCCAGCTCTGGTTTGAGGGGCTGGTGCCATACACAGCTATCCCAGAGCACGTGGGAGGCCAGTGCCTTGGCACCTCCAGCCTACCAGGCGAATGGTAACACCCAGTTTCTCACTCCTGGAACCAAGGTAAACAGCCCTGAAGCTGTGAACTCCTCCAAACACTTCCTTCAGAGCCCACCAACATTGCTGGGAGCACACGGGCCCGGGGGTGGGAGCAATCAGAGTGACTGGTGCAGCTGGCAGAGAGGAGCCACCTTTAATGAGGAGCCCGCCTGTGAGAGGGCAGTTCAGTACCCCACATCCTTACATGGGCCATTCTTTAAGGCAGGAGAGGCAAGTTTAGGAGCTCTTCTCCAGAAAGGTATGTGGGTAAAAGGCAAGGATGAGGTCTTGGTAAGTATCATTTGGTTTATAGCTCAGTTTGGTGGAGGAAGACATCTCTGAGACAGTGGGGAGCAGGAGGAGGTGGTAGTAGGGCTGCCTGCAGCATGAGCCCAGGTTTTGTCATGCTGCTTTGGAGGAGCTTAAGATGAAACTACTGAGTTAAACTTAAAATCCTCAGGCAGGAGTAGAGGGTCTGTGGAGGGAGGCATTGGGCTGGACTTGGTGCATTGGATTGTATTGGATTAATTGCCCTGAAGGCAGTCTGAAGAAATAGGTACTAATGGGTAAAATAGGGGAGAAGTAAACTGCAAGGGTCCCTTCTCACTGTGGGAGGTGAATGAAGCATGGAGCTACATTTGTTCCTTGGTACAGGGTCAGGGTCCCAGCACTGTGCTGCTCTGGTGCAGGGGTGTGTTGCAATGAGCTGTGTTATAAGCTCTGGGCTCTATGTTTTTTTTGTCTCTGTCCTGATACAGTGGCTGTGTGCACATAGAGACAGGGTCAAGAAAGTGATGCTTGTGAGATTCCTTCAGAGACAGGTTCAGGTTCTCACCCTTACCTCATGGCATGTCCTATGAAAAAGGACATGAGTTGCTCAAAGGTGTAATCCTCTCACCTCTATAGAGATACCCCTCTCCAGTTGGATTCATGGTGTGTGCTGGAGTAATTGCTGCTCTTGGCAATAGCAGCTTTCTGTCCCTGCCTGGAGGCTCAGGCAGGCAGTCTTTCTCCTTACAAAAAGCCCTGAAAAGTTTGCAGGCAGGCACCAGCTTATTAAGCACTGACAATCTGAATTAGAAATAATGAACCACAGCCTCACCTCCTGTGGAGGGAAAGGGATGTTGGGAAAGAGCAGTAATTCAACTGTAAGGGAGAGCACTTGTGGGGAGAGAATGAAATATTGAAAAATCACAATGCGATAGGCTCTCTAATTACTAATAGAACATCACTGAGGGAGTACAGGGTGAAACTGGCAGTCTGTGTGTAAATAGCATGGTGGAAAGGCTACAAATGCTAGCACCTCTCCTGAGAGGACAGTCACCTGCACTTTTACTACCTGTATAAACGTATTACTCTTCTTTGCAAGATTACTACCAGAATGACTCTTTCCTTGCTGGCTTTCCCCTTACATTTATGGTAAATGATAGGCAAGCACAGCAGCATAAACAACTTGTTTCCTTCAGCTCCCTGCAGTTTGGGCAGGGGTAGTTTGATGCAAGGATAAAGGTTCTCCGGTGGTAAAGGGAAACTCCTTCATGAGGCTTCAGTGTGAGCCATCTGCTGAGCTGGAAGAGGAAAGGATCTATGCCTAGACTCTGCCCAGGACTGAAAATATTTAAGTATTTAAAACTAACATGGAGGAGGGAAGCTCCTGCTGACACTCTTTCTAACATGTATTCCTTCCACAGAGCTTTTCTGTGCATCCTTTGTGCCCAATGAGCTGTAAATTAGTCTTTATGAAGATCTCCACTAAAGAGAGGAGATACTAGGTTTTTGCTGTGGTTGAAAAAAGCTGCTTGTAATATCCTTCCTCTTTAAAGCAGGTGTTAAGAATTGTTATGCTTCACTAAGATTGTCATCCTGTGAACTGGTATTGAAGTTAAAAAAACCCCAACCTGTGATATATGACAAAGAATAAATAAAATAAATGACAAAGAAGCTGCCTATGTTGTTTCTAAAGTGAGAACTGATTCTGTTGCATGGGAAAGGATTGGGTTGCTCCTGATCTCTTTGGAAGAACTGTAGGCACAGAGTTAATGCTTACTCCTTTGCAAACCTCCAGTTTAGGAGGAGCCACTTTAGCTTTATTAACCAGTGATGTCACAAATACTTACAGCTCAGTAATCTGAGTACTTAGATTCAGAGTATGAATTAATGTGGGAGTAAGAATTCCTATAGTTCTTCTGCCTTTGTCCACCACATCAACCCTGGCAGTGCAGCAAGTCACTCAGTCAGTTGTTGCACTCAGTAGGACGCAGAATTTGTTTGCACATTCAAAGAGGTACAAGAGTGTTGAGATAGGCACACTGAGCTCTTGATTCAATGTTATGCCCTGAAAAGTAGGGTAGGAATGAATATCCTCCTGATCTTTGGATGACAAAGAGAAGAGGAAGCATTTATTTCTTCTTCTTTGGAAAAAGAGAAATAAAATGTTATGGGTGAATTTAGGGAAGTTTACTACTGAAAGTGACTGGGTTCTGGTATCACTTCATCTTGGAGCCAGTTGCTGGCAAAAGGCCTTGAGAGAATTTTCTCTACTTTTTTTTCAGTCCAGAATAATTTTGGAAAGTGATATTCCATGGAGCAGAGTGGACAAGTGTCTTGGGTGCTCATAGCATTTATAAGTATAAAGGACCCAATAGTTGATTGCCAATTAGGTAAACTTTAATAAAGTGAGAAGCTGAAGCAAGCAGTGCTCTGGGAAAGCCGGAAAGCACAAGTCTCAGCTCATGCTCCACGCACAGCTTTCGAAAGTTTTCCCCACAATTTCCCATTTTTATAACTTTTTGGTTTAGGTACACCCCTTGGTCCCTCCCCAGTCCATATTTTCCCATATTTGGTCACAGTTGAGTCTTCCAATTCCAGGAGTCTGGGGTCTTCCATCCTCTCATGGTGATCGATGGATGAAGTCTCTCCTCTTCCTCGCAGCATGTCCCTGGGAACCTTCCACTGTGGTCACCATGGTTTCACTATATCTCTCCTTTTCTCTCTTATGTCTTATGATACAAAGTTACATTATGTGATCCTGCACCAAGGCCGGGCTCTCTCTAACTTTTCTGTTTCTGCAGTTTCTGCAACTTAAAGTTATTGCTTAATGTCCTCTATAGATTTACAATTTCTGCAGTTTGCTTAATAACCCCTACATACTTATAATTATTAACTATAACATTTCACACAAATTACCTAAATCATTAATTTCATTTATAACAGCATCAATTTTAGGAACCACTGATGGTGGCAGTTACTGTCTGAAGAATATGGTCCATGTGCTTGGCATGGCACAGACAGCGTTTAACAAAAGCACGTGGGTGATGGGAGTGCCTCTGAGGAGCCAGAGATTTTACACTGCGGTGGACCTATGCCTATGTGGCTTCTGTAGTGCTGTAGAGCTACAGTTTTGATCAGGACTCCACAGTATTTGGTGTTGTACAAGCTCAGGCCACAATCCCAGCTCCAAACTGAATGTTACTGTGGTCAGCATTTTTTTTGTTTGTTCCTCAATCTTCTATGACTGGAAAGATTATTAAACATTAATAGCCATAGCCATTGGGAGGATTACAAGGGGCTCTTGCTGATTGCAGAGGCAGTTCAAGGTATTCATTTGGCCTTCCTTCTCTGACCTGATTTGACTCACTAAAGTACCAGGAAGAAAAAAAAATCTTAGAGCTTTCTGCCATTCCAATGAGGAACTTTTCTTATGAAACAGTCTCACCTTGTCAGTGTAGGAATGTACAGCTGGGTGTATTGGCAGATGGAAAGAGCAGAGTGGAAGAAGAAAGAAAGGAGTAAGACTTTTTTCTTCTGGCAGTGGTGAGCTGTAGCTCAGTGTGGTTGTCCATGGGATTATAAGAGCTTTGCCAGCAACAGAGATGCCTTCAGCAATGTGGGGTATTCAGCAGTTCTCTTGTCAGCTATTTAACCAACCAGACAGAGAAGATGTACAGCTTTCTAGAGATTGTGCCAGGCTTCAGTGGGAGTGGAGAGCTGGTGCTTGGGTTTGCTAGATAATGTTGTAGTCTATAGTGCCTAACAGGTGCATATGCTTGAAAGCAGCACATCAAATAGCTATGACCTAAGTGCTCATCTATCCTCTGAATAGTCTCCAGTGGATCCAGATGGGAAATCTCAGAGGATAGTGCAGATAAAAAGACTTTAAAATACATTCTTTTGCTGGGAGCAGCTTCTGTGCTCGTTCTTATACTATCGATATCGTCTATAACTGGTTTCGTAAAAATAAAGGATATGGGCTATTTCACTTTACTAGACTGTAAATTGGTAGGTCAATCTGTTGTAGCAAGAAGAATTAAGTCATTACCTTTCCATCTTGGCAGTTATCCACAATCTAATGCTAGTGGTTTGAAAAGACTGGCGTGGCTTTGTGGATTTGCAGGGCAGTTTCAAGAACAGCTGGTGGCGGGTTACCTGCAGTATTTAAGGTTTGTTCAGTGACAGGTGTCAAAATCACCACACATTCCTACAACCTGAAGCAGTAATTCAAATTCTTTTGCAAATGCAAGGTTAAACTCATTTAAATAAATATTCTGTGGAGGTGAGACCTGCTGGCCTTCTTGCTGATAGTGGCAGCAAGTTCAGGACTACTTTGTACAATAGCTGAAAGGTCTCCAGTGTGAAATATAAACCAACAAAGCAACGGCCCTTTACCTATATGATAGCAATGGATTGTAAAAATCCTTCACTTTTACAGAAGTCCAACATGCCATCAGTTTGTAACAATAGTTTAGAGATGAATGTCAATTGTTCTTCAGGAAAAAAGGATGAAATTATCCCACTGATGGTATGTTTTCAGTTGGGTTTTTTTTTGTATTATGTGAGGTGGATTGCAGTGATTACCAGATATATTTGGGTTTTCCTTGACTTGTGGAAAGGTCCTGCATTAAAGTATGTCAGTTTGTGTGTTCTCTGATGTGAGAAAGAGAAGACATCACCAGGCTATTGGTTAGTATCTCTCATGGAAGTCTTGAACTTTGTGTTATTGAAAAAGAGAACTATGACTGAAGATGATTCTTTTCTTTCTTCAGTCTTATCCCTCTGCTGCCATGTTTAGATAAACTACCTGCACAGTTTTTAAAGTAACTCTGGTCAGTAAAGTGGCTTTTATGGTCACATCACTTAGGTCACTGGAGTATAAAATTATTTTTCTGATTTAGAACGTGCCTTATACAGAGCCGACTATGCCATTTGTAAGGTGGTGAAAGGTCATGGCTGTTGAACACCACAAAGAAGTCCAAGGTTAATTTCTTCATGCCAGCCAGGATGCATCTTCCCTTGACTAAAGTACCTTTGTCTTGTTTCTGACTGTGTTCCATAAACGCTGTACTGGTGGAACAGTCATAGTTTTTCTACATATTCTACAAAAGAAATACTGTGAGCTTGTTGAATATTGAGGGAGAACCTGAGCCAGGTCTGATGATCCTAAAAAGGCTATAGGCAACTTTCAATGTGTGTTGCTGTGCCTGAGCTTATGGCACAATTGGGAAATATAGCTTTTAGTACCAGATGCAGTCATGTGTATCCCAGCAGTGTTGTTTGGGTCTGCTTAATGTGTGTACTGATAGGAAATCTTGCCTCCCTTTCTGCCAGGTACTGTCAGTGTGTTCACCCTTAAAACATGCTGATATGAAGAACTTTGTATCAGTCTAGTGTTACTCTTCAGAACTTGGTGCACATGCAGTTTGCCAGTGAAAAAGCACTGACTCGTCTGGCAATGCAAAAGGGATAGGAGGGAACAACTTTTATAAAACAGAAACATCTTGAAACAGAACCCTCAGCTTTTGGACTTTGAGAGGAGATGAAACTGTGTTCTAGAGACAGAGTGCTCCTTCGTGGAGAAGTCTAATTTCCATTTGGACTCTTTTTTGGGCATTCATCTTTCCTTGTCAGAGTTCTTCAGGCTGGCTCAGATTCTTTGGTCATGGCTGAAATATGCTTTTTGGTAATTTCCTTGCTATTCAAATCTTCCTTCATCCCTCCCTTTGGTATTTTTCTGCTCAAAAGGCTGTTTCTGTGTTTGTGGGGGATTTTTTTGTTTATTTGGGTGTGGGTTTTGTTTTTAAACAGAACGTTTAAGATAATATATAATTAAAAATAATATATAACCAAAATAATATAAAAACATTATATAACCAAATATATATATAAATGATATATAACCAAAGCTTCTGCTCTCCAGTTAAAGGCTGAAAGGTATTTCAGACTGTAAATATATTTAGCAAATTTCTAACAACAGTCATCCCTAGTCTGAGAGTAAAATTATACTGGTTTATAATCTAGTAAATTTAGTAGTTCATGTTGGATTTTAGATTTATGAACTGGTCTTTGAGAATGCAGTTTTTCTTGCAGGAACTTAATAACAAGTAAATAGTTATACAAACAGATCCTTCCTTCAGACTTTTTTTTTTTTTTTTTTTTTTTTATTCTTGTTTGCTACTTTGTCTGGTTTCCCAACCACTGCAGAAAATACAAGTTAGTAGACAAACATATGTAAAGCTGTCTCCCTGCTTTTCCTTTGGTTGGACAGTAAGCTTACAGAATTGCTTTTAGTGTAATACATTTATGGGATTTCTTGGGTTCCAGATCCATTTTTTTTCCTTTCTTTTTATTTTCACTGAAAGAAAAACAAATCAAGGGAAGGAAGTAAATACAGCATGTCACTTTGCTCTATAAAATGTTCTGAGTCGAGAGGTGCAGCTTTACCGAGTAGAAGTGATGAAGCACAAGCTGGCTCTTATGGCAGTGTTTCTGAATATGGCAATTGTCATCCAGATCACAAAATGTGGGAAGCTATGTGGCTGTGTGGCACCTTTTTGTTTCTGTAGAGATTGCTGCTCTGTCTTGAGGGAACTAAAAACCCTTTCCAGTTCCTTATAACTGATATTATTCTAGTTGCCTAAAAATATCTTGTCACCAACTGCTACAAATATTCTGCCTTTAATTCTTTGCTTATTGTGTTTCAAGATGCTTAATTCTCAGATTGTACTGAAGAAATACCTTGATTTTGTTTGTGCTTACTGACTCTGGTATCTTAGCAATCAAATTCAAAGACAAATATGGTTCTGTGATGGACACAGAAAAATCTAAACCAAGTATTTTATTGCCTACAATTCAGTGAAAGGAAATTCAGCCTCTCTTTATAGGCATATTACCTGCATTTCCAGTGAATCCTTTTTATAAGGCCAAATTTGAATTAAATAAACCAGCTGAGAATATTGTTTATAGTATGGGAAGCCACTTCCCCTTGTGGCTGGTATTTTAAACAAAGGCTACATTAGAAATAATATGTAGTGTCACTGTGCCATCAGACTGAAGGAACACGAGAGCAAAGTTCCTTTATTGTAGGACAGTTTGTTGGCCAAAATCAATTATAATGACTATATTGATTTTAGCTAACTGCCTATGAAATTTCAAAAGATTACATCTTTAATTGATATTGAATTGCATTGACTTGATTGATTTCCATGTCTGGTTTTAGTAAGTACTTACTGAGTGCTCAAATCTCTAGTGGTGTTCAGAGCTGGGAGTGGGAGAAGGAGAGCAGAAGAGATTGTACAATATTGCCAGGCAGGAGTGAACTCAGGAAGGGGGATGGTATGGATAGGGAAGGGAAGATGTTGTCTCTATTATGTGCATATTCAGGGTAGAAAATAGATGTGATGAGAAAACAGGAACGTGGGTATTGCTTGGGGGCAGGTCTGATTTGCAGAGGAACTCTTGTTAGTGGTGTATGGCCCTCTGGATAGGGATTGCTGCCTCTGTAAGGAGTGGCAATGTGGCTCCATCCAATTTGACCCATCCACTCCTTAGGATAATCTTTGATTTTACTGTTAGAGGCATGACAGCTAAGTATGGGCTTCTGGAGGGAAGTCTATTTAGCGTAGTCTCAGGCATTTGCACAGTGAATGTCGAGCAGTACTTCACTGCCTTGGCTCATATTCCTCCTCCCGTCTTCATCTGGGTATGAGGAACTTCCATAGCCAGTGTCACTTCCAGTCATAGGAGCAATCTCAAGGCGTGTAAATTCTGATTCTTACCTTATGTAAAGATTTACCATCCCAAAATAGCTTGACTCGTTGGTGCCACCTGCGGGTTTGCCCGGTCTGTTGTTACCTTGCTATGCTGCAATTGCCTTCTCTCCCTGCTTGAGTGGGTATGGTGTGGGGATGTGGTTGACATTTCAGTACTGCCGTGCTGTGCAAATGAATCCTAAACCTTTTCCAAAGGAGAGTTCGAATCCTTTCTACACTGATTTTTGTTTAAAACTCAGGTGTATGACTATATCAATAATCAACTAATGACAATATGAAGAGAGAAACCAACCTGTGTGCTGTTATTGAAAACGCATTACTGGGTCAGAACTCCAGAGCGTGTAAAATATTTGCTGAGTTGTGAGTCTGATTTATTGATTTGTTTTCTTCCTTATGTTCTGCTGATTCCATAAGTCTGTTAAATAGATAAGCACAAATAATATATTTCTACCATTAAGAATCAGGGGCTTGATGTACTGCATCAGATTATTGAAGCAGATATTTTGATCCCAGTAATCTGAGATAGCTGCTGCTTTAAAGGCAGGCTGTGCTCATCCATAAAAGTTTTCTTCTGACCTCTGTGCAATTATTGTATTCTGTGAAGCATGCAGTATAAACATCAATGCTGTTAATAGCCATAAATAATTCCTCTTTCTAAAAATTTCTATCTGATCCATGTTGTTGACTTGCAGATGAAGTTGCTAAGTATCTCCCTAATCAAATTAACTATTACAGTCACGACCAGAAATGAAGGAAATGGAAAGCCAAGACAGCATGAAGAATTAACAATCATAGCAATTGACTGAGACATGGTGCTGCATAAAATAAAATAAGAAAAAGATCTGCATTCTCCAGAGACTGATAATGAAAGCTTTAACTCTTGACTAAAATAAATAATTAGTAGGTGAGCTGTACAAATAGGATCAAAGGGGGACTGAGGGAACATACAAGGTAACATATTTGGTAACATTTCAAAGCAAGAGGTTTGATGTCTTTTGTGAGGTCTGTGTCAATATAGATGTTAGGTTTCCAGTTAAATAAAACGAAACTTCTTTTTAGAGGAAGAGATAAAGTAGCAGAGGGTGTATATAACTATATGCAAGTCAGGAAAACTGGAGGCTGATGGGGTTTTCATGCTTAACTTGGAGAGTGCTAAGATACCTCAATGTGGAGATGGCTTAGGTGCTTACTGAAAGATGGATTTTGGTATCATTAGCCTAATTGGTTACTTTAATAGCCAAGATGTTGCCTAAGAACCATTTTAGTGCCTTTGATAAAAGCAAATTTTTGGGATATTTATATTTGTAACATGAATGTGGATTGGAATTTGGACAGTCTAAACCAGATTACAGTTTGGTCATAGTTACAAAATGTGGCCTGGGATGAGGCAGAGAAGTTTTATTCAGCTCAATTCCTATGGGCCTCTGCAATAGACATTTGAATGTAAACAGTGACTTTTCTTACTGCCTGTATGTGAAATGGGCTCCTCCATGTTCTGCTGGTGATGGGGAGGGAGCCAGGTGTTCTGTAACCTCTGTAACCATCTGCCAGAGGATGCTGTGCTGCCAGAAGGGTTGACACTAAAGCCTGAGGGTGTTGGCTGCATGGGGAAAAGTGGTTCTTGATATTTATTTTGATTATGAATGAAAATACTTGTCTGAGAGAGCTCAGACTACAGTGAGCGAGCTGAGAGAGTGTGCCTGGATATATCAAAGCCTAATTTTAAGTGAACTTGGTATTAAGATTTTATTTTTTTTATTTATTACTATTGTTTCAGCATGTTAAAATAATCATGATGAAGGAGTACTGGGTTACTTAGGAGAATCCAAAAGTTGCTGGTAAATTTTACTAATGTAGGGCTAATGCTATATATTAGCTCACAATACATTCAGCAACATATTTTAGGCACAAATTAAGAAAAGAGTAATTCTGAAAAAGCTGTGATGCTGCAGCAGCACTTCTTAAAACATTTCAACTTTTTAATTAACTTTGAAGTGAAACAAAAAACAAAATAAAAAGTTAATTTCTCACAGCATGAAATAGTTATAATTTGAAAACTAATTTCTCTTGATTGAGCCACAAGACAAAACCTGTTATTCAGAGTTTTGTTGAGAGCAGCAGGATTTACCTTAGCAGTTTAGAGAAATAAAAAAAATTTCCATACTGCATATCAGACAGGGCTCTCATTGAGTCTGAAATGTAACAAAATGATGCCATCTTCTGTCTATAAAACTGGAAAGTTGATGGGCTCAGAATGAGAGCCTACTGGATGGTTACAGGAGAGGTGAGTGGATCCTTAAGACAGAGTGAAAGGAGAAAGTATATGAAACTATAAAAGTGGAGATTGTGTCACTGAGACTTTTTGATAGTGTGAGGTTATGATACCATTCAGATCTGCCTTCTGCTGATGGAACTGTTTAGTGTGTAGATGTGCAGGTTTATATCTCTTTATAAAGCACAACATGATGACCTGATGGCCAGGTCATGAGGAAGGTCAAAGCAGATTTTATCAAAGACACCAATGTGATTTCCCTCACTGGATTACAGTGAGGAAGCTCTTTAAAAATCTGACCTAAGTCCCTTATCTGCCTCTCCTTATTTTGCACTTTGCTTCATGGAAGTGAAGAAATAGGATTGATTTTAATGTTGCGAATGTGATTAATTTTAATTTTTTTTCTTATTTTTTTTATTCCCCAAACACCACAACATGAACATTATTTTTCTTTCTTTCGCAAATGCTGGCAGCTTCATCACTGTATGGTAGGGCACCAGGAGCAGAAACTAATCACGTGGTAACATCAAGGCCATGTTTAGTTCTCTGAACCCAAAAGAGGCAGAATTAGACTACTCTGAGAAGCAAAGGGCTGTCTTGCTCTTTCTTGTGATGGTTTGAACTAGCTGTAGTGTATCAGGGATACCTGGATAAGAGGCTTGCCTAGTTTTTAGCTGCAGCAGTTCACAGTGTTTATGTGAGACATCAGTGATGCAGATTTACTGGTACTGGCCTGTAAACTCGTGCCTTGTTCCAAGTGGGCAGTTATTAATTGTGCTTTAAGTTAGCTGAATGCAGAAAATGGGAAGAAGTGGCATCATATTAGCACTAATGAAGGAAAAATGGCATGAAATATTAAATAACTATTATTATAAGATACTTCATAAATCCAAAGGAGGTAGAGGTGGAAAAGACCTATGAGGTCACCTAACCCATCTATTCTGGAGAATTGGCTTGCTGTCTGCAGTATATAATCATTGTCTGCTGCTCCAGACTAGTTCTAAATGCCCCAAGCTTTTGTACTCTTAATGCAAGAGAGGAGGAAAGAAAGACCTTTTTTCTATTTCTTAAACATTTTATCACTTCTTTTCTGTTTCTGAAACCTTTCCTCAGATTTACATGTTGTTTTTTCCCTCTATTTTGTCTTATTGTTTTTTTAATTTTGCTTCAGCGTCAGAATGCCCTGAAGAGTGAGATGACTAATAATTCTGGATAGCTGTGTTATCTCTGTCTTTTGTGACGCTCACAGTCACTAGTTTGCTTGACAATTCTTTTTTAATCTTCCTCAGTTTTACTTTTTACTCTCTCTCTCCTATGGCAGCTGGATTCCCTGGCTAATCACCCCAAAGCGATAATGTGTGGAGTGAGAATATTTTTTTATACTCTGTCCTTCTTCTCTTTGTGCCCCCTTACCACACATTTGTACAAATATCCTGTTAGGAGAGAGCAACATTGTTATTCCCAGGTAGAACTGGAAGGGAGTGATGATTTGACACAAAGAATAGTCGTGTGAGTAGTGAAGCCTCAGTGGAGGTATTGTGTCTCTTCAGACACTCTGGAGTGAGCAGTACCAAAAGGTGATGTTTGCCCTGTGTTTCACTGTCATGAACTTGAATGTACACCCTGAAAAGCCAGTACCTGTTCAAAAAGGAAACATGTCTGTCCATATCTGAGAGGAAAGTGGGGAACAGTTATTTAGCCTGAGTGTTCTTACTACTATTTCTTTGTTTCACATACTCTGTAATTGCCTTTTCAGCCCGGTCAAGGAGTTTGGTGATGGGTGAACAGATTGGGCCTCCCTCCAGACCATCCTCTCCAAATCCTCAAGAACGTGTGCTGAAGTGTGGCTGGCTAAAGAAACAAAGGAGCATTATGAAGAATTGGCAGCAGCGGTGGTTTGTGCTGCGTGGGGATCAGCTCTTCTATTACAAGGATGAAGAGGAAACTAAACCTCAGGTATGACCAGAGAACTGTAGGAGTTAATGGTTGTGACTTCTGTGGGATCACAGCTGTGCTATGATTGACAGCTTATTTCAGTTGTTTTCTGTCCTCACCAAAACCATACACACTTAATGAGCTTCAAAGGCACAAGATGTTGCAGGGAGGCTTTTCTACTCCTAGACAAGTGGTAGAGCTTGGGAAAAGGTTAGAAGGTGTTAAGTTACCCACTAGGGCATGCTGACCTCCAAATCTTAGTATGGTCAGCTGTGAGACTGGAGTTTGACAAGAAGAGCTATGGGGTTGCAGATTACTGAGGTAGGAGCGATTAACCTTGCTTGCTCAGCTGGGGCTCGTTATCTCCCAGCTAATCCATTGTTAGCCGTGAGGTGAACCAGCTGCTCAGAGCTGGCTTGTGTGTGTGGAGTGTGTAGGTTTTGTTACATGCTGAGAATGGGCTCTGATATGGGTTTTAGTGTGGGGTATTGTGCTATGGACTAAAGCTTACAGAGGAGATGAAGAATTTCTTATTTTTTTGTAATGCCTCTAAAATTCTATCAGAGCATTTGAGCTAAGGTCTTTCCTGGTTGCTGTAGTAGATTATGCATCATAATTCACATAGTCATTGTTTTGACTGTCGGGCCTTTAACCAGAGTCATTGAACAGAGGGAATATAATTGAATGAGCCAGACAATGTCCCTGTACTGCTGGCTCCTGATGAGTCAGTACAGGCATTACAGAGTGACAGTCAGCCTGTGTAATATCATCACCATTCACAAGCTCATTACAGGCAATTATTAAACTGCTTGGTGCAGCTGCCTGCTTGACTGTCACACATAAATTTCATTGCAGAGTGAGAATGGAAATTAATATTCCCCTGTGGCCCTGACAAAAATACAGTGGATGAATGAGGATGTTGACTGCATCTTATATCTTGCACTCTCCTGGTCAGTGATTTGGTCCATAATTATGGAAAGTCTGCTGTGTAAAGGCTAGAGAGATTTCAACTTGATTACTCAGGATGCTGCCAGCAACAGCTGGATTTTGCCCTTCCAAGCCAGGCAACTTATCTTCATATGCAATGCAAGTGGGCATGTGGGAGAGCTGGGCACTTCTGAACTGTGTCAGTGAACATGATGAGGAAGAAATGGCCTCAGGTAGTCACACTGAAAGGGTTTCTTTAACTCTGACCCTTTTTGGGCATGGGTTGCCATACACTTATCACTGTGGGGAAGCCATTTTGTATAGAATGGACTATGTCCTGACTATTCTTGTAGGAGTTGCAAATTAGGATTTGTATCTGACTTCAGCTAGGACTGTATGCATCCCACAGGTGGAGACGTACTTTTGGGACTTAGAGACAGCTGTTGCATGGGTTTCTCTGGAATGAAGGGGCAATGGCACAGGTGTGCCCATGCATCTTAGAAAGACAACTGAGACCATTTGCTGTAGAAAGATCTTTTTTATAGGCCATGGAGATATTTTCACTAGTTGTTATTGATATTAATCCCTAATTTCCTTCAGTCCTAAAGGTACTCATGCTTCATGTAAATATTTTTGTTTTATTTATGAAGTATGGCCCTTAAGCTTGTGTGTAAAAACTAAATCAATAGTTTCACTGAAATTCCTATTGATTTTCTACCTACTTGATTATTTATACATACTCTGGAAGAGAGTCCAGAGTCCTTGTTGTGTCCTTGTTGTTTACCTGATAAAGTCAAATGAGATTTATGGCATAATGTTTCAAAAGAGAAACATGAAACATCATCTTTTTCTTCATGGATGTTGCATGGCCTATTCTTATGAAAACATGTTGTTTCAGCTTCCTAGAGGAAATTGCAGATACTCTTCCTTTAATAATATTGCTGAAAAGGCAGAGCTGTAATCTAATGTCAGGAGAATCACACAGGCTTTCTGGAGTGAAGAGGAATTATTCTGTTGTCTTAATGGATTGGGTGCTGTTGAAGGTGGGTATATTTGTGTGCCACATGACAGTTGCTGTTGCAGAGCCCATTCCATCAGAGACAAAAGGTTAGAGGGTGGACTTGCAGCCATTGCTGTTTTGCAGGCTTTTGGGGTGTTTTTTTTGCCCCCATGAGGACTGGGGAAAGGGAGGACTGACCTGCAAAGAGTTTTTGATGCTCCTACTGACTCTGTCAATACATGTGGGTTTTTAAAGCAGCTTTGGGCTTGTTTCTATTCCCAAGAAAGGAGAGAGTATGCACCTCTCCCCAATTTCCAGGGAAACAGAAGCCACTGTGCAACTAATTCATTAACCCTTTCTTCAGCATTGACTTGACATGATAAAAGGTTTTAATGTATCTGCAGTGGGTTTCAATTTTACACTTTAGAGAACAGCAGAATTTTCTAGAATGTGTTCTGGCCACCTGACTCTAAAGATGATGTTTTGTACAATAGTTTTCAACACCATTTGGATCATTTTCAGATGCATCTGCATTTTTATCAAGTTGCTTTTCCCGTGTTTTCCTGTTATCTCTGGAGTGTCTCTAGTTTACCTTCTACTTTCAATGAATATCAGAGTCAAATTGCAGGGCAACAGGATTGGGAGGTAAGAGCGCTGAAGGCTTATCCTGTTGTGTTGACTTATTTTACCTCAATTTTAAATCTTACAACTATTCTTGAGAAACCACTCAGCATGGACTTTGCTAAGTATCCTTCCACAACCTTACCCTTACACTAGGCAGAGGACAGGAGCTGAGCCTTGACACTGTTGAACAAAGCATTTGTAGGAGGATATATTCCTGAGGAACAAAGCTATGGAAGTTATGCTGAATAGTGGCAATGAAAAGTAACACATCTGGGTTCATTGTTTTATAGAGAAGATTGCAAAGATCTTATGATGAGTTGTGTTCTGTTCATTGAAATTCTGGATTTTCTGTGTTATGAGACACTAATTGCATTACTCCATTTTATGTGGATCTGGAAGTTGCCAAGTGGCATAACTAGAATTTGTTTTGATTACCAAGGTTATGATGGTCCAGTGTGTCTTGGATGTGGTTGTTGCCAGGTTAGTAAACATGTGTAGCTACATTCTCATCAACCAGAGGCATGTGTGAAAAGCCTTTCTTCATTTTCTGTTCACCAAGAAAAGATGGTTTGGACCCCGTTTGCATTCCAAGGCAGTTCAGTGCAGGAGTGGGAGCTGCTGATTACCCTCTTCATGTCTTAACTCTTGACAGTCCCAGTATTTCATCTGTCAGATTGTGCATATGTCCTGAAGAATGTTAGCTGGAAACCTTTTAAAATATTGGTGATTAAATGCTTGTTTCACTCATGTTACTGGACAGGAGCTTCCTGTGATGTCTTTTTCAGCTTTTCCATAGATTAAGAGGATTCTGTTCACTTTGAAGATACTGTGTCACCAGCTATGCAGAATTCCCAAACTGGAATACATTGCGTTAATTACGCTTGGGCTCAAAGTAGAAATTAAGCTGAATACTGGCAGCATTTGAACTTGAGAAGTAAAGAGGCTCAGTTGTTTTTTTTCTAAGGAAGCTATAGTGTCTTGCATCGTCTTGCAAACCTGAATTATCTGCTCTCTCCCAGTATCTCTGTGGGAACTTTGGGTTACTGAGGATATCTAAAATTGGCCGTTTCATTCAACTGCATGCTGCAACCAGAAATTCGAGGGTGTAGGAAGAGTAGATGTAATGGGAGATGAAACTTTTTCAAGGTATAATCTCCTTGGAAACCAAGGAGAATCACTTCTGCATGCTCAGAGTAGTGTTATTCCAGAGGAAACAGCCTTTAACCAGCAGTGTCCAGTGTGAGAGAGAGTGAAGCAGGTGGATGACTGGCTCAGATCTTTTCTTGCTCAGAACTGTGGAAAGGCGTTGGGATCAGTAAATGAGCAGGACTTGAATTTACTATACTATATTTTATCATCTTTTCCTTACCTTTTTAGTGGTCTTTCCCTTTTTCACTAATGTTTGTGTCCATTACAGGGTTTGATACTACTGCAAGGCAGTCAGGTGAATGAGCTGCCACCTAATCCTGATGAACCAGGGAAACATCTCTTTGAAATTACCCCAGGTATGCCAGCATTTTTTTGTGCTTTCACTATAACATCACATCATTCCCATCAATTGTCACTAATGATAATTGAGTTGTACTGATGGCTTCTGAATCTTCTGATACACTGGCAAGTTTATCTAGAAAGACTGAGAAATGGGACTTGACTACATGGTGTTCTTTGTTGGGGATGTAAGTGCAACTGTGGTACCTCATTTTCATTTTATAGCAGTTGAGATGCAACCTGCTCCTTGACTTTCCTGTTTGGAGAGGGCTCTTTGCTTGGAGTGCAGTCTCTCAAATGGAGGCATTCTTGCTACAGGAGAGACAGGCACAGAACACAGCCCAGAACTTATGGAAAAGGAACATGCAGTCTCTGGATGCAATTTCTTTCATGTATATTAGCTATTTTGGGAGGTAGGTAGAAGGGCAGACAAAAAGCTTCAAAAAGCTTTCCTTATGGATGAAAGGTTTAAGAAAATAGATGACCTAGCATGGAAGAGAGTTTAAAGTTTCTTCAGGTAGAAAATCTAATGATCTGTCACTGTAGTGTCAATGTTAAAACTTCTGCAGTCATTTTAGCACCTGAATAAATGCTTGCTGTGGACAGCTGGTATCTCCAGGATAGATTTAGAATTAAGTTCCCTGCTGCAGTATAGGAGCAATTGAATTCAGTTGATTTAGTTCTGATTGTTTTTGGGAGAGAACCATCCCTGTGCATGGGTTTGAATGCAGTTCAGGTGGCAGGATCCACAGAGGAAAGAAACCTCTTGTACTCCTACAGGGTTTACTGGGACAGAGGGGCTGAGCCAGTTCATCTATCTCCCAGTACCTGATGACCAAGTTCCTAGAAAGGAAGAGGCAGACAAATGTGATTGTACTAAATTTTTTTTTTATGTGAGTGCACTGACTCAGTAATGATCATGCTTCACTTCATTGCCAGCTTGTCCTGCATGGACTATCTGTCCATGCTGCTTAGCATTGTCTCTCCCCACAGCATTGGTGCTGTCAGTAGAGTTAATAAAAGGAATTGCTTTAGGCTGCCTCTTGTTTTTCAGTGGAATTTTTAAAAAATGAACACTTGCCCCGTATTTGAATATTATTGCTGTGGAGTCAGGTGTGTTTTTACTCTTTGGGGGTCTTTCTCTTACCGACTTGTTATACTGGCTTAAAATGCTACTTTTGCACACCCCTCTTGAGACAGTATCAGGCAGAACAAGAGCAGGCAGTGTTGTAAGGTTTTCAGCTACACCATCAGGCAGTGTTTTGCAATACCTTAGTCACAGAATTCTGTTCGACACACAGGAAGCTACTTGGGGAGAAGAGATTAATTTTTTTCCTCTTATCACTGTGCACTATCTGTTAATGCCTTTTTTCCCACCATGCCATCATAGGCAGGGCCCCACAAACAGGAGGGCATTAGGCCCACAGTGTTGCCTGTATGGAGGATCTCCAAGGAAGTGGCATTCATTGCTGGTCTGAATGTGACATATCTGCCCCATACTGTTGCAAGAAGGACTGTGGAACTGCAACGTGAGAGCACTTGGGTTACTGTGATTGTGAACAATCCCATGTGTTCTGGCAGTGATCTGAAATAATTAACTGAGCCACAGACTGGCTTGATTGAGTTTCCTGCAGGTTTGAGTTTCTTCTGACTCCAGATGGCAAAATATTGTGTACTGCTTGTCCAGCCTATCAGGTTATATTACTGTAGCCTGCAAAAGAATTGTCCTAAACTGAAGCTGTTGCTTCAGGTGAGTTGGTAAATTGGCCCATGTGGCTAGTTGAAAGGGGCTATTCAGAAAGGTGGAAAAAAATGACACTGTTTAGCATGGTTGTGGATCCCAGGATATTTGTGTCTGGTCTGGGATTTTGACATTGCATTTTTCTGTGTTCCCTGGAAAAATGATTCCGTCTTAGTGTACCACTGACTTCTCTGCAAAATGAAGATGTTTTCCCTAACTTATGCAGCTAAATCCCATTTGTAGTGAACTTAGTTGCTACATAGATAGTAAGTATTGAAAAACACTATAAATAGCCAGTCAATACAGAATGTGATTGACACAGACGTCACTGGAGAATGTGGCCTGAAGAGTTCCCCATTTTGCTCACAGTACATTTATTCTGTGCTGTTTTGGCATAAATGCCTTTTCTTTTTTTTTGCATTTGTGTTCTGAAATGACCGTGTTCTGTGTGGTTGCCAGCCTGCAGAACACCCACATAGTGAACAGCTCTGAAACAGATGCCAGATAGGAAGGGCAGCATAAATGATCTTGCAGGATCCAGATCGTTATTTCCCATCACTGCCCATCTTTCCCTGTGTTGCCTGTATGGCCTGATCACATTTCTGCCTAACTGTTTTTCATTTATCCTGCTATAAGCTAGGACTCTAGAGTTTCTATAGGGATGATACGATTATTTTTTTTAAGTTGTCTTAGCTAACTTGGGGATTTTGTGAATACAGGTACATTCAATAGTTGTAAGTATAGATTGAGATTTCACTGTGCTAACAAAATTAAGAATGGAGTGAACCCACTTAAGTGATACCAGCTTATCTCGCAAAAAAGCTGAGATCTGACAAATGTCCAAAGAGTTCCAAAGTCTGTGGTATCAGTTATCTCCAAAACCCTATTTTGTGATTAATAGCTAAGGCATTCAGTGTCCTTGTTGTGAAACTGCTGCTGAGATCTTGCCACCTTTCCTCTGCTGCAGGCTGTGTTAGGTTTGGCTGTGGGAGCTGTTCCCTCAGAGTGCAGGGACTAGAGTTAACAGCATGTCCTGTGCTGTAACAGAGCATGTATTGATTTTCTGCTGAGTAACAAGAACTAATGATGGGCATTGTGTATTATTCATGTTTCATCAAGTTCATTTCTAAGCTGGGAGAAGGGTTAACTGGGGACATGAGAGACTGCAGAACAGTTCTACAGTCAAACCAGTGTTAGATCTGGTGACAGGACTTCCTGAAATATATTCTCCATATTCCTTTTTGGGGAAGCTGTGTAAATTTCTGAACCCTTCTGAACCCATTCATGCTTCCCTTCATCATAGCTAGAAGTTCAAAGTGGAATGTTGGGGTAAGCCATGGGTGCAAGCTGCTCTCATACTCCAGTGCACATTAGCAGGTGGTGGGGCATGTTTTTGTAAAATTATGAGGGTAGTATGAGGTCAGGTGCAAATGTTGTACCATTTGGGGTAATAATTCCACAGCAGCTGGTATTCATGGATGGAAACGATCTATGTTGCTTGGGAGAGGAGTCCAGTTCTGTCAATAAAGCCAGCATCTGCTGTTGCCAGGGGCAACAGAACAACTTAGTGTTGACTTGGGGTTACAGTGCATTTTGGAGTAGTGTAACACAGCTTGTAAGAAGCCACGGGGATTAAGCTCTGAGAAAGTCTTAAGGAGTGTTGATGACTTAAGTGCTCCTGAAGCCTCACCTTTTAGGAAACTGATGTTTTAATGTCTTGTGGCAACTGGTCTACCTAGTTTCATTCCCCAGTCTTTGCAGCAGTATGGGATGCTCAAGTTTTTTGCAGACAGAAAATTTCCTGATATCTTCAGGTTTTCAGAATCAAGGAGGGGAGTGGTAAAAATTTCAGAAGTTAGGAGATACTCATGGTACACATCTTGATGTCTCCTTATCACTGATGATAGCTAGTTCCTGTTTCTTGCCACAGTGCTTTCCGCCAAGGTGAACAGTGACAGCTCTTAGCTGAGACTTTCTGTGAGAATGACAGTGCAGTTTCATAATGAGTTTATTTTTTTCATTGGAAACAGCTGCTGAAGGGGTTGATCTTCTTTCCATATGTTTAATCATATCTTTCATTTCAGCTCTTATGACAGAAAAAAAGTTCTCAAACCAGTTGGACTTCAGGTCAATTCAACTAAGGTGATGAAAACTGTACTTTCATGTTGTTTATTGTGCTCCAGTTGAGTTGGCACTAGCCCTCTCTTCAGTGAGGCAGTTCAGTCCTCTTCATAATTGTTACCTTGGTCTTTTTGCAGACTTAGCAAGGATCACTGCCTATACTTGAGTTATGTGTCAAAGGTTACTTTCAAAATTTTACAAGTCAGTTCTCTATGATGTGGTTTTTCAGTTAAAGACTTTAATTCAACATAGGCAACTTGTCCTTACAAAAGGGACTTGCATCGAATACTGAATCCTTCAAAGATGAAGTAGTGCCAGAAGCTAGGCTGGGGCAAAATAAAATGCCTCGTCCAAAAACTTTGTGCAGGGTTTATGTAGAAGCTACTTCACTGCCTTGGTTGTGCTATATAACAAGAAGGAAAATCAAGGGAGGAAAAATAAGAAGGTAGGAGTCCTGATTCTTACAGGAACAGTAATTCCTGTCTACCTGTTCTGTAGGGGTCCGTTTGTGTTGTTGACAGTATCTGACAGAGAAATTGGAATGGCAGCTTGTTTGTCTTGTACCAGTAGGTGGAATGATGCCCACAGAGCAGTGTGATCTGTGGTATATTTCTGCATCCCAGGTGATTGACACCAATTAAGCTATTTTTATGGCCTTTTAATCTCAGTTCCTGTTGAGATGGTGTGTAATTAAAATACCTGGAGGAGAAATTGGAAATTCATACATTGAAAATCATTCCATGTTCTCTATTATTCAATGCAAATTGCAATTCTGATTAACAGTGGGATCCTGAATTTGCCATTGGTAATTAAGTTTTCTCCTGAAGTCTACAACTGAAAACTGACTGTGCACATCTGAATATGTGATGATGTTGGTATTTGAAAGGTATATTTAAATTTCTGTGATTTGACATCCAGTGTATTGACTAGGGAAATGACAGCAAAATAAAGTAATTTGGGATCCTACTAGAAAGTTTAATAAGACCGTGTAGTTGCAGCAATGCATTCTGGAAACACTTAGCAAGAGAGAGCTGTGGATGTTACCAGATCCATGGCATTGCATTGAACTGGACAAGAGGATTGGTGGTCTTGATTTTGCAGTTAAGGGCCCTCTCAGATCTGTGTTTATTACTTCTAGATGTCTGGAGCATAGCTGAGAGCATGTAGCTGTATGTCACTAAAAAACATAACTGTCTCTTGGAACGTGAGATAAACTTTTTCATTTATTGACGGGTGAGAAACAATAAATGTCTTTTCTAAATTGTCTTTCCAAAGGAGTGCCCAGAATGATAAAATTGTATGCTTTCTTTGCAGTTATAGTCTGGAAACTGTTTCGTATTACTGTCTTTTATCTTGGGTAGAGACCTTTAAGATAATAACTTTTTAACACTCAGATGATGATGCTTGCCTTTTCCCAGCTGCAGTATCTTTTTATGCACAAGTGCAGTTTGAATCTCCTTGAAAGTGTGGATCCTGACCACCTGTGCCTGGGAAGTGTTGGTTCGTTGCTCTCTGTTCTGCTTGCTCCGTCTCTCGTGAGCACTAGATGGTGCTGGTTCTTTCCAGCTTCTGCTTGGGCTCTTGCTGTCGGTGATGGCACGTCTTGAATCCCTGGAGCGTGAGTTCATCCTCTCAGAGGAAACTAGCCAGTCTGTTTGTTCATTCGTGTCCCCTCGAAGCAAATCAGCAAGCAAAAGTTACCTAACAACGTCTTTGCCCAGTCTGTGAAGCCAGTACTGTGCTCTGTAGGCAGAACACAGTATTGAATACATTTCTGCATATTTGCTCGGTTGGTTAGAGCGTGGTGCTAATGATGCTAACGTTGTGGGCTTGATGCCCATATGGGTCATTCACTTAAAAACTGGGCTCGATGGTCCTTGTGGGTCCCTTCCAACTCAGAATATTCTGTGATTCTCTAATATTCTATACTGAGCACACTCCATGTATTCACAATATACATACAGCTGCTGTCTCAGATGCCAAAATCAACAGTCTTTGAAACATTCAAGTTTAAATTGTTTACCTATTTAATCTTGTTTTGGTCTTAATGCTGTTACATAAGAGCAGAACATGTTCTGTATAGACACATACAGTAATGACTGTGTGGGGAAGCTGCTTGGATGTAGGTCTCCACTGTTCCAGGTTAACACACTGACCCAATGCTTATGGTCTACTTAGTGGCATCTGTGTGACTGTTTTCCTCTTGTCCCATTCTGAACATGCTAAACTTATTTTTCTAAATGTGTGTCTTCAAAATCTTTCAATTTTAATGAATTGGCATATTTCAAAAGGTACTAGCTGCCTTCCTTGGGATTAATCCTTTCCTAATTCTACTGAGGTTCTTTTATTGAACTGAAAAAATAAGTTTTGTGGCCTGTCCAGACCTTGATAACTTCCTTTAGTGTCAACAGAAGTATCAATCGGCTGCCAGTATTTCTAGGCTTGTTTTACAAATGGATTCAAGTTGACAAACTGCTACTTGAGTAACAGAGGCTCTCATTTCCCCCGTGCAGATAAAAGCTAGCAGCTCAAATCTTCTGTGAGCAAGGCTTCTCGTTTACTGATTTTCTGATCTGTACTTTCCCTTCATGCTTGACTGTATCATGTCACTGAATTCTTATGAAAAAGAGAATGTGGGGAAAAAAAGGACTGAACTTTGCTCTCAATTCATGTAACCTTACTGATTTCCACAGTGTTGTGTTCAGCCCAATGCTGTATCCCTACAGCTTGACCAATCCACTTCTGCCTACTTAAGGTGATGACTCACTGCAGGTGAAGGTCTTCAGACCCATCCAGAGTTTGGTGCAGAAAGGTTATTAGGCTCCTCTTTTCCCCTGAGGGCTATGAGGCTCTCTCTGATAGTTAAGAATGTTTTGGCTTACCTTAAGTTATCAGTTTAAAACATCTTGAAGGGCATCAGGAGGCACCTGCAGCCTGTAAATTGCTTTTTGCTTTGTTTTCTTTTTTCCCCGTAGCATATGCAATGCCCAAGGCTTATGTTTGCATTTGGCAGGTAATGATCCTGCTTCATGAAATAAACAAGATCCTGCCTTTGTTTCATTAGAAGTGTTTGATCTGCTTCAAGCTGTAAGGTCTCCATCCCTCAGTGCTCTGGGGCCCTGGGCAGTTGAAAGCAGGACTGGAAATGGTCTGCAGTAGCATACGTGTGTTCTGCTGTCCTGGGATTTGTATTCCAGGAGAAGATCTGCATTTGATCCCTGATCAGTAGCACCTAGCTGTCTTTAATGCACGTGCTGGCTTTCAACAAGAATGATGCTTTTTAAAACTTCAAATGCAATTGTGTAAGGCCTGCTGTGAGAGGAGCTGAGACTTAAGAAGTTTCATGAATAGGGCTTTCTGCTAGTGCTGATCATTAAAATGTAACCTCTGACTGGTTTTGAGCAGTCTTCCTTAACCCATTGTATTCCTGAGAGACAAATATAGTATTTTATATAGGTAGCCCTTTGGAGCATGATGGCACATTGTAGCAGAAATGTATAAGGCAAGATTTGATCCCCTCAGGTTGATTTTTCAGTGCAAATTAGGTAAGATTTTGAATACTTCCTGTTGAGACCTTCCAGAGTGGTTTCTGCTATTGAATATTCTGCCTTGAGGATAATACATGTCCTAAGACATGTGTAATTAGTGGAGGGATTTTTTTTTCCAAGTATTCTGGCGAAGTACACCTTTGTTACATAGAGATATGCTTATCAAACTGTCTGCATGATCAGTTATGTAGTACCATCTCTATATTTCTTGCCAGTTTGTCAGAAATCAGGTCTTCAGTGACATTTTACAGCTCATGTGCTCTGTTGCTGCTGTAATGGATTAAGTTTTGTTCAGCCCCAGAAACAGCTGTGTTCCCATTTGCAGTAACAATGGGTTAATTCTCCACAAGACTTATGCAATGTCTGGGATCCCTGAGGCTAATAAAGTACTCTCTTAGGTTAGCATGATGAGGTAGAATAAGATACATGATGTATGGCGATGTCACAGCACACACTAAATTCTAGCAGGAGTGAAATAAAGACAAGAGGAAAAGGCTTCAAGCTCTGCCAGGGGAAGTTTAGGGCAGACATTAGGAAAAATTTATTAACTGAAGGTGTTGTCAAGCTTTGGAACAGACTTCCCAGGGAGGCGGTGAAGTCACTGTCCCTGGAAATGTTCAAGAAAAGACTGGATATGGCACTTAATGCTATGGTTTATTTGACATTGTGACATTCAGTCAAAGGTTGGACTCAATCTTGGAAGTCTTTTTCAACCCTAATGATTCTGTGATTCTCTTCTATGATACTGACAATCCTGTAAGGCAGCACCACTCGTGCTTTTGAGGTACATGTTAGCACTGTACCTGAACTGCTCAGTAGAATACACTGACTTGGAAATACCATGTGGAAGTCATTCTGAGAAGCAAAGGTACGAAAATTAAAACACATGTCCTTTTTACAAGGCCCACAAAAAGTGTGTGAGGGAAATGGAAGCACAGCTGTGCTGTGCTGATCCAGGATCTGAAAGAAAATGTAACTGAGAAACTGCTATCAGGGGTGTTTATGAATGCACTAGTTACCAGATTGGAGTGGCAGCTGGCCCTCTGTCAAACACCTTGAGAGAGGATTCACAGGCAAAACTCTCTCTGTATTTGTCTGGAATGCTTTAGGGACAATTAGTGTGCTCTCAGTGAGAACCTGCTTCCTCTGGGCTTTTTGAACTTCGTAAGGAGGAGGAAATATGCCAAGGATGTATTGCCTATGGTGTAAAACTTAAGCCTTATACCCATCTTAAGGACACACAGGAGGGTTGTTTGTTTGTTTTGGGGTTTTTGTGGTTTTGGGTTGGGGGGAGGGGGATGCTTGTTTTTTACTGGGAATTGACTTAACTCCTTGTGCTAGTTATCTAGGAATAGTTTCACTGTGGGAACTGCATGAGTGCTGCATACACTTGTAGCAGTGTGGCTAATCTATGTTGAATTTACTGGCATTACAACAGCTGTATGCCCTAAAGTTCATGGTAAGCTTCACAGTGTCTCTGCAGTGCTCATTGCAGGGACTTTGCTCAAGGTACTCTAAAGGCAGTGAGGCAGCTGGCCTCAGGGCTGCGGTCTGTGTAGTGTAGCACATTCTGACAAACTTAATGTTCCTCGTTTTTTTCAAGCACTCTAATTGAAATGAATGTGATTTCTTCCATTAGGAAGCCAAAGTTCAGGTTGTTGGTCATTATAGAGCTTTTTGTTTTGACAGACTTTAAATGTTTACTTTACTGAAGTTTGTGTCTTCTGTCTCTGTTCTAGCAGGTGCACAAGCCTGTAAAGACACATTCTCTCAAAGTCTGCCTTTGAATCTTAGCCAGAGTCCATTGCTCATCTAAGTGAAGTCCACTTAAGGTGTTGATACCCATGTTTCCATGTGGTATCAGTGTGTCATGTATCATCCTGGACTCCTAAAGCACTGTTATTAGCTCTGGGATTTGTTTTTAACCACCAGCTGTCAGACGGACATGAAAACTTGGGGGAAGGGGCAAGAGGAATTTGAGATAACAAAAGAAAAGAGCTGTGAAATCAAAAGTATGCAGTGTTAAAAGGGAATGTGTGTAGGACAAAGGGGAGAGACTGTTACAATTACAACCGACCATGTACTATTTGGATTGAAGGATAATTGTGCACACTGTGGCACTTCCCTGAATTTTAGGTTGTGTATTTTACTATGAAGATTTATAAGCACTCTGGCAACTTCTAACTTCAGAGAGGAAGAGCCTTGTCTACATTAGTAATTCTGTTCCAGTATAATTGTGTCAAAAGAAAGTCTGTACTGGCATAATAGTGTAATGAGGAGAAAGATTACTTTTATTAACACAAAAGAGATCTGTGTCTGCAAAGAGCACAATTGTGTGAGAATCCTTCTGCTCCACAGAGACCATAAAGGTCTCTGCTTTTGCAGCATGTGGTTTGTATATCAATCAGAGACTCAAAATGATGCCTTCTGGAAACGTTCAGCAGAAGATATTTTCCAGATAAAATTAATTCTGGTCCACTTTGAGTGGACAGACTTCAGCTGCTTGTTTCTGTCTATGTGTCCTTTATAGACTTGACTACAGATCAGAAGTGTCATGTGTTGCTAATACTCTAGAACATGAAAGCAGCCATCCTACCTTTAGTTAGCTCTGTGACCCTAACACATTGCAGCAGAGAATAGTGGAATTTAGTACAAGTAGAAATAGTGTGCTTGTGATTATGCTTGGTAAGAGAAATATTATCACCTCAGCCCTGGTTCTGAAATTGGTGGAGGTCTGTGGAAGGTGTCATAATTATTGCTGTGGGCCTGTAGGGTGACTGTCTCACTGAAGGAAATACATAAGGATTGAGGAGGACCAGTGAGAAGAAATTCAGTGTTCTCTCTTAGTAGTGTTTTGAGGTTACAGCTGTTTCCCCTTGGAAGGCACAGTTTTGCCTTCAGTTTTAATGCCAACAGCACAGGGTTCTGCTTTGGTCTTGGTAACTTCAATGAAAATACTAAGCTACGCATAAGAAATTATTTTTTAATCATCTTCAGCAAGACATCCTCAGCTATAGGACTCCAGATATTTTTATCAAGCTAAGACCTTTATGCCATTAACTTGAAGTTCTGCAGTCAGTGAAGAGTTGTCTCCCTGTGAGCCAAAGCAGATCCTCCCCTCTCTTCTAGAAGCAAGGATTCTTTGAAGTTAGCTACTGCAAAAGCTCGCATACATTAATAGTAGGCTGTCTGCTCTCTGTGTACACTGGGATCTGTTAGGAAGGGTTCCTTTTACAGCAGTTTAAAGTGCTAAGGGCAGCAAGATGCCTTCAGGTATTTGCAGTAAGACTGCTTCTTATCATCTGTGTGCTTAGCTGATCTTCCCCTTTGGGCTCCAAGCTGGTGTGAACGGCACAAGAGCAGCTATGGATCCATGGCAGTGCCTGGCAGGGATTGCTGGTGTCAGCCAGTGTGCCTACCTGCTGCTGAGAGCTGTGCTAGCACTCCAGGCAGCACTGCCCTGCTACCAACAAAAATGGAACTGTAACAATGTCTGCTTTGCCACAACCACTTGCAAAAGGGGACTTCGTCCTTGTGTCAGGCTTGACTATTCAGGGATTTTTTTGTGTTCCTTGGTACTTCAACGCCAGAGGCCTGAGAGCTTGCTAATGCCCTCAAAGTAAAAACCTGGTGAGGTACACTCTAGCACAGTGTGGCTAAAGCTGTATGGGGATTTCCAACCAAGCTTTCTTCACTTGCACCTAAAATTCTTTAATTTTTTAAGTTCATCAGAATTCAAGGAATTCCTTTTTGCACTTCACAAGTGCTTTAGGCTTCAGAGTCATTATTTGAAGGAAAAAGCAAAGAAGGTGGATACCTGTGAATCTTCTAAAATATGGCCATTAATATGAAAAAAATGTCCAAATGCCAGTGAATGTCAGATGGTGTAACTGAATTTGTCTTGGAATTACAGTGATTGGACGGAGAAGAGAAAGCAATGGATGTAGTCAAATCAGAAGAACTTTTTTTAAATTCAGTATCTTTTGACTCTTTCTGGACTAGAAATTCTTTAATAGGACAAGGACAGAGTTTTGACATGTTATTCCTGACAGAACAGGTGACTTCTGAGCCTTTCTTTTTTTAAGCCTGTGAGGCTTTTCTTAACAGAGCTGTGCTCCATTATAAACTTAGCTTAACCTAGTTAACAGGAATGTGTTTTAAAACACTTGCAGCAAGGCAACCTGTGAATACGAAATGTGTACTTTCATGCTGTCTCTCATACAGTTTGGTGATGTATCTACATTGAACTCATGTTTTCTGTGCTAATGTCTTCTGTGAAGAATAGATGAACTATAAATTGTTGCTTTAAGCAATGAAGGTCTAATCCTTCTCTCAGCAGGTTATTTTTCAGAGTCTTAGGAGCCCAGAGAATTGGAGTTTTCAAAAACATTTCCTTTGCAGTTTATATTATGAAGTGTATATTTGGAGGGAAGGGGATGATGAAGACTGGAGTTTGAAAGGGTGAGGATGGTTTACATTGCTCTGCTCTCACAGGAAAAAAAAGCCTTAGGGGAGGTAGCATGTCACTTTATTAATAAATACTAGGCTAGAAAATTCACTTTATAGTTTCAGGCTCTTATAAGAAATGTAGTAGGTCTTTAAGGGAGTTATTTAGATATGTATTAACTAAGACTGGTTGTGATGTACTCTTCTACCTCTGTTATTACATTGCCAGAATAGTCTTTCTTTCTTCTGAGTCCAGTGGCTATTGGGAAGTCTGTGGAGAGTCATAGAGTGTTCCCAAGTAGCCTGGCACGTGACTTCACCAGTAAGATTTTGGAAATCCTGGGAATTATCTATGCTGAATCTGACTTAGAAAGTAAACTTTTCATTTTACAAAGGCTTTAACTTTTGAACATGAAGTCTGTAATTTGCCCTGACTTACAGATTATTTGATTGATATGGAGAAGATCATAGTATAAATAATTTTACAGATCAGAAAAAAACAAGTTTTTATTGCCCAAGATTGAAACTTCTAACATATTCTTTTGAATTTTGAGCATGGGTATTAGTATAAATTGTGAGCTTTTCACGGGTGCATGTTTCATACTGGCTGGCTTAGGTCCGTTTTCTATGAAGCCCAGTTCACCTGTTTAATAGTTATGATGTAAGGTGGTGTTAACATTTGTGTTCTTCAGACAAGTTAGTGCCTTTTGGGGAGGAGGGAATGGTGAGGAAAATCCCCAAAGCTCTGTAATCCTGGCCTTATGTCTAAAAAAGCTTCCAAAATGAATGCTTGCCCAGTTCTAGAGATGTAACTGACATAGTTGGGAATCACAAAAACCATTTGTCTCTTAGTAAAGGAATGATAAATAAATACCTTCAGCCACTAGTACCCTGTCATGTCTGGAATGAATCATTGAACTAGAATAACATTTTCCTCTGCCATCCTGTATTTTTTTAAAATTTTCTTGGTTAGAGTCTTTTTCCCCCCCAGAATATAAGTGGTTGGCTTAACTAAAACTGAAATCTTTACCTCTGGCTTCAGATACTTAGCATTGTCCAGAAATATAAAAGTTCATTATTCACACAGCAGTGTTTAGCAGCTGGCTTTCCTTTTCAGTGGCAGGCAATACACTGCTGCATTTCTTGAGAAATTAAGAATTAAATCAAGAATTTCAGATGGTGGAGCCAAGAGCTATAGCTGGAGAATAAAATGTGCCAAGAAGATGCATTCTTAAAAAAATCTTAGGACACTCAGTCTGCACCAGTTCATTTTACAGCGTTCTGTTAAGTCCTGGGGGTTTTTGAAAGATCACGGTTTAGTGATTTGAAACCCAAACCAAACCCTGATGGTTTAGTATTTGAAACCCAAAATTAGACCTTGAACTTTGGGCTCCTGATTTTGTCAACCCTAATCTGAAGTTGGTGTGTGCTGTTTGAAGAGAAGATGTGCATGGTTAACTCTAGGTCTAAAAGGTCAAATTTAAGAATTTGTTAACCTGTTAAGAATTGCAGAAATCCCTCCTTGAACATCTTCTTACAAATATTAACAGAAATCAGTCTTGAAAGAATTGTACTGCAGACTAAGTGGGCTTTGTTGCTGGAAAAGTGCAAGCATGTCCACCTTTCTCAGTGCACAAATAGACTAATACTTACTTGAAATTTTTGCTGTGTGTAAATATAAATACATTTTATATAATATTAAAAACTATTTATAAAATCTCAATTTTATTTGACCCAGACAGGTTTGGCTATCTTTAATATATTAATCTTGTGTTGAGCCTTCCAACCCTTCAGGTTGTATCAGACCTTATACCTGTAGCAATCAATCAACATGCTAGGGTCTAGGATGAGAATTTCTGGGGTTGCTTTTATTTAGGCAAAATATTTGAGTGGCAGTTCTGCACTTTTACTTTCATTAGCTGAATCTGAGATGAGCTGCCTGGGCCTGACTGCATTCAAAGGAGAAACTAAGTGTCGTTTATGTATTAAAGAATCCTGAATTTCCCATGGGATGACAGATCCAGACATCTGACTTCTGCATCTCCCAAACACTGCTCATTTTCCTCAAAATGTTTTTGTTTTGTTTTACTCTTGACTATATCACTCTTCTCCCCCCAAAAAATGGTATCTGGTTTGTATGCATGTTCTCTGCTGGCCTGATCCCCTGCTAGCTCACTCTGTCTGGCAGGATTTAGATGGGCAGTGTGTTTGACCACAGGCACATATTGGCTTAAATTTTAGGAAACTTAATGAGTGCCCTCAGAAGTTAAAAAGACAAATGATTTGCAAAGTGCACTGAAGCTATGTACAGCATAAATGTCCTGGTTTAAATATAAATATATTATTTATATGGATTTTTCAGGTTATAAAAGAGGTGGTAGTGGTTATAGTATTTTAGTTTACTAGATATTAGGGGTCTTTATTTAATCACATTTTCACTCACACTTGTTTGGTTGAATTTTCAATGAACAACTATTTAGCTATAGGGGTTTTTTTTCCCCTGAGGGTTTTGTCTTTTCTAAATGTATTTTTTTCAATTTTTTTTCAAATTCAAGACTGACACAAATGTATATAAAAGTCATCAATACACTGAAGATTTTTCTTAAATGAATCTTTTTTTCATGAGCTCCTGTTGCAGAACTGCTTTCTTTTGGATGAAATTTGTATTTTGATGTGAAACTCAAAGCATAGATGGTTCATTTATATGCACGCTTTGGATGGCTTTCTGAAAGCTGTCAATATTGGCTTATTTTATTGATGACCTTCACTATAATTTTTTGCCATCTGGAGCAAAAGTGAGGGAAGGATTTGTTATGTGGGGTCGTTACTAGCTGTACTGTGACAGGATTAAGTGTTCTTTACCTCCATTTTGTACAGCAGTGCTTTTGGGTTATATCACACTATGTCCACGTGGTGAGGCTATCAGAGGCTCTGCCTTCCTCTTGCCATGAATTCACCTGAAGGTTGTTATTTTAAATACATGGTGATGGTTATTGCTGTAAATTACTCTCAGCTATTTTTATCTGGGACTATTTAATTCCTTTTGGTAATGTCACATAATCAAAAAGTAAAATGAACTTTCTGTCAATTTTCAAAATATTTTGTGTGAATAAGGAGAGTTTAAAACTGTAATGTTTCAGGATTAGAAATGAAAAAAAAATCTTGAAATGCTTTGTTGAAGCTGTCAGATTGATTGCCTGAACCAAGCGTGTGTGCCTAGCCCCTCATCAGCCTCTGTCTGTCTATATGAAGTGATGTACGTAATAGTCCTAAAAGTTCTTAAATACTCAAATTTCAGTAACTTATAGGTACTCTGGGGAGTTCTCTTACATATAGCATCTAGTACCTTTCCCCATGGAGCTGGTGTGGCAGCCAGGCTGGAACAGCTGGAGAGGAGGGTGCTTTCTCCATCCGTTTTATCTATCACTGCTCTGACAGTGCCATTAGTAAACACTTCAGCTTTTCCAGAACTTGGAAAACTTCCCCCTGCTGGGGGCTGCCTGGAGTTTGTTTTAAAATGAAATGGAGGAGTGTTGCCAGGAGATTGTCCAGCCCCTCAAGCAGGTGGATTACGTGCCTCTTTCCTGAGATCAGATCACCCTCTAGCCAAGAAGAAAGGGAAGTATCTGCTGCTTTACAAGGGCAGGGGAGTGCTTTGCGCCAGAGATGGATTTCCAAGCAGCTGTCAGCTATTGGCACTGTCTGACGAATTTACAGGCTCAACAAAACTACTGAGATGAATTCTCACACATCTATCCAAGAGGAACAAGTTGATACCAGCAAAGCCAGAATACTGGATTTCCTTCAGTTCTCTTGCAGGAATATCTTGAATTTCCTCTAGTATGTTTGGTGGTGATGGGAAAGTTTTCCTGCCCTGTCCATCTTGTATCCTGTGTGGGATTTGGTTTTGTTTTGGGGTTGTGTTTTTTTGGTGGTTTTTTTTTTGGTGGTTTGTTTTTTTTGTTTTGTTTTGATTTTTTTTGTGCTAACTAATGAATGCTCATACTCTGAGATTGCTCAAGTGTGCAGTTAACAGCTGAATACTCTGCAGAAGGACCTCTCTGTAGAACATTATTGTAGTCGTCTTTTTTTTTTTTTTTTTTTTTTTTTTTTTTTTTTTTTTTTTAATGATGGGAGACATCTACCCTTTAGGTTATTCATTTTCTCTCCTGGAAGTCCTTTCTGAAGAACTTTAGTTCAAGCTCAAGAGGCTGAGATATGTACTGGGAGCTGGAGCTGCAGATTGTCATCAGGTCTTGGGTTTAGGCTGTTTCTGGTATTTTAACTGTATTGAAAGATGCAGCTCCTTGTTACTTCCCCCACCCCCGAACCTTTATTTGTCTAGCTTTCTCCCCTCCCACCCAAACTGTAATTTTTGTGCATTGCAGACTGCTATCAAAGAGTGTATTCTTCTTCAATGTCCAGCCTGGAAAAACTTTATCATTCGGCTGCTTTCTTGTGACATCCAACTCAAGCTGGAGCCAAGCTTTGCAAAGGCAGCCAGTTTGCCTGTGAGCTGGCGTATAGAACAGTGACTCTGCTGCAGTGCTTAGGGCATTGCTGCACCTGGACCGTGGGGCTTCAATGAGCAGCGTCCCTGCTGCAGTAAGTGAAGTGCTGCAGGGTCTAGAGAGCAAGCACAGAGTGATCAGAGACCCAGCAAACATCTGTTCCGGGGATGTTGTTCTTTCCTTATCCCAAAACAAAATGCTTATCTTGTCTTTGTGGTGACTCAGTTAGGTTAATGTAATTAAAAGTGAGCGTGTAAACAAGCCGCCTGAATATTGCTAGAGCAGTGCTGACCTTTGCAAGAATGAAAGGTCCCTGTGACACTCAGTATCTCTGTGGAGACTCAGATACGTGGTTGAAGTGTTTACTGTTGTGGGGGTGTGTGATGTGGGGGGGATACCATATGACCCTGTCCTGAGAGAATTTTGCAAGACGTGAAACGGTCTTTCTGGTACCTTTTTACGCACACTGAAGCTTTACGTTGGGTGTCTGTTGCCCTCTGGCCATCTGAGAGCCTCTCGCAGCTCCGGTGGCTCACCCCTTCAAAGGGGCGACTATAATTAATAAGCCAGTGCGGTTTAAGGGGCAGGGAGCCGTGAAGCGCCGAGTTCTGCCTCGAGGCCGGCTGGAAATACGGGCGACAAAGGCGGGGGAGCTCCAGGGCACCAACCTGCCGCTGTCCCTGCGTAGCCTCTCGGGAGCCCTGGCCCGGCTGCCCGCCCCGCTGCCAGGGATGCTGGAGGCGGCCCCGCCTGGCAGGGAGCGGGCTGGCTGGGGCCGCCAGAGACGCTGCCACCTGCCATGGGGCTATGTTCCTGCAAAGGCTGCCGTGAGCAGCCCAGAGGTAACTAACTTCCCCCCCCAGATGTGACGGGGAAGCTCTCCTTCCCCGCAGTCTGCCGGCGCGGCGGCGGCGGGGGAGCGCGGCTCGGGACCCGCGGGCTCGGCTGCCTTCCGCGGCCCCGGGACAGCGCGGACAGCGGGACAGCGCGGACAGCGGAACCAGGCCCTGCTCCCTCCGTGGGCAGTAGGCAGCGTCTGGTCCTTCGGGAGGTGCCACCACTTCTGCTGCGGTTCAGAAACCTCGGCAAACTAAACCAAACCCTTAAAAACCGTCTCGATGTGATCTCGTGCTTTAAACACAATGCTTGGTTCTTCTTTTTTCTCCACTAACAAGTCAAATTTGATGGGAGGGAAACTGGTTGCTTCTTCTCAGAAAGGCTGTTAACGTATTCGCTGACAATCTTTCCTTGTCTGTGCATTGTAGTGAAGGACTTTGACATTCTCTGAAGGGTCGAGCTCCCAGTAGTCTAAAGAAACTGCTTTAGGAGGTAGAGACAGTGTCTCCAACCCACTTAGAGCTGCTGTAATTCCCCTAAGGATTTTCAGTTCCTTCCAGGGTGGCTCCTGCATGGGTTTGTGTTGGGACCAGCCTCTGACATCCTGTCTGTTTTGGGAAAAGCTTGTACTTGATATTCAGGAGCTTTAAGAAGAGATGTGGTGTGAGCCCATAGAGAAGTGTAGCTTTCCAGAGTAGAAGGCAGTCTCATACACATAGTGTTCAAAAATGTTACCATGCTTGGAGTTTGTAAAATAAATGCTTGACTGCTTTGACTTTTTGACAGCTGAAAATAATTCTCTTTTAGTAATCAAAATCCTCTGAAGTTGGATTCTTGAGAAAATAGGGAGACAAATTGATTCCTGTGCAAAACTTTGGAAGAAACACCCTTAGTAGTCACTACGCTGGAAGTGTGATTCAGAAAATGGTAGAAATTTAGCACAAATGCTCTAGTTTTGAGACAAAAGGGAAAATAAACACATTGGTGGAAATTTGATGAGTATGAGGCTGCTGTCTTCATCACAGCTGCATCAGGTGAAGTTTATAAATGAAGGTAAGTTTCATGAAGCTAAAGGTGGCAGTATAAAAGCTAAAGGAAAAGTGTGCTGAGCTGAAGTAGTATCAGTAACTGTCAGTTATATTAGAAGCATAAACACTGAAATAAATTATCCCTGTCAGGAGTAGAGAAGACCAGGTACAGGTATATCTTGTCTTTCAGTTATTGAGTTGACTATGCCCAGATTGTCAGTGTGGCACCTGGTGAATGGATCTGAATTTCCCTCTAAAGACAGCATAAGGGAAAAAATTGAGCAAAATAACCCTGAATTTTGTATTGGGAATACTGTGGGATCTTTCATATGCTTCTGGTTTTAAACTGTTGAGGATGGGGAAGCTTAAATTGGGTGTTATCAAAAAACATTTGTCCTAGTTCTGGCTTGAATCCAGTCACCTCATTCACTTGAGTGAAATTGTATTTATCTTTTTCGGGAAGAGCTTCTACAAACAATGGGTGTTTCAGCTAGCATATTGCATTCAGGCTTGAAAGAACAAAGTATGTTTGTGTCAGAAGTGCACATTTGTCTAAATCTGCAGGCATCAATGAAGCCACACCATCCTCTGAGAACTGGTACAGTTAAGATATATCTTTGTGTTAAATTATACTTTGCCTGTGGAACCCTATTGAGTATGTAACACTAACAAATGTTTTGAGGACTTCTTTCAAGGCCAGCCCATTAAAAGTTCTGCAGGATTCTCTTATCTTATTTCGAAAATGTATTTTAAGTAACTCCTGTGTAACAGAATACCTCTTAGATAATTCTCTTAACCTGTGTAGGAGGCTGAAGATTGCACAAGGAATGTGTGCATGAAACTTAACAAGTTTCAATTTTAGTACAACTTTGCTGTTGATACTAATATGATCAGTGAGGTAAAAAGTCTGTGCCCTGTCTTGCTGATCAGTCACTGTGAGGGAAGACCTGAAGCGCCAGGCTGTCATTTGTATTCTTAATTGGGGACCAAATTTGGCTTCGTATGATGCTGCTGAAATTTGCCTGTCCCTTGGTGCTTGGCATGGGCCCCTTTAAAGCAGTAAACTTATTTTCCAGTGCTTTTCAGATGACTCTAAATTTATGAGATATGTAGAGAAGTCACTGATTTAGATTGCCCCTGCTGCTTTGCTTTTTGGCTTTAGGGAATGGTTTAGGCTACGGGTGCACTGGCCTTTTGATCATGAGCTTCAACGAGTCCTGCTTTGCTGTGAAAATACTTTCAGCAGATGTGGGAGGAGTGTGGCTGGGACCTGGGTGCCGATAACAATGTTTTGTGTTACTGCATTTGCCCTATCAGCTTTTTCTGATAGCCTCTTAGCACATCAGGCACAGATAGGGCTAGGTGATGAGTAGATTCTTACTTCTTGGAAGTTGCAGGCTGAATGCAGCAGGTTATCTGCAGATTGCAGAGACAAGCTTAATAAGGGGGGGTGAGTGTTTAAGGATATTTGCATTTGTTTAAGGCCAGAATGGAAAGCTTGAGTTGTCATCCTTCCCCATTCATCTCCCCCTCTGTCCCCTTACCCTACTAGCTGGAAAGTAACAAATTCTTGGGCAGGAATACTGAGTTGTCCCCCTACCCTCTCCATTAGGTTCAGTTGACTGCTGTGTGCTGAAATTAGAATGTGGGAGAAGGATGTGACTGTTGGTAGGAATTGGAAAGGAACTAGAAATAAAATCCTCCTTCCTGCAGTATTGTTGGCTCCCACTGAAGCTGTTGGGAGAGTGTTTGCCATGTGCTGTGGGTGATGGTTTGCACCTCACTGTTTCCTGCACCTGCTTGTTTCAGTGTGATTGTATTTTCTTGGCATTTTTTATACTGAGAGCTGCTCCCCATCAGATGATCCAAAAAATCTTGCACTCCAGCATTACAAAGATTTCTGGTTGCTTTCCAGTGATGCAGTGTAACCAAGATTGTGACTTCTGCCTTTGCTTGCTTTAATCTGGTCATCAATTGGTTCTGCTGAGTTTAGGTCTCCTGGGGAGACCCACCTTGTGTTCACTATGAAAAAAGTTTCAAATTGGTGCAAGCATAAAGGATGAAGGAGAACTCTCCTTCCCAGCCAAATGGTATTTGCCTTTTCAGTCTTGTCTGGTGTCAGCTGCCAAGGTGTGCTTTCTGTTACAATTTTGTCAATTTTGTATTTAAGAAGGTGAAGTGTTTATATAGGGCTTGTAAGACAGGGAAACTTGGAAAATGGGGGTTACCTGAGATACCAAAACTTGCTAGGATTTTTAATAATGGTTGTGCTTTGTGTAAAAGGAATAAAAAAGGAACTCTGGAAAAAGTCAGTTGCATCAGTTGGATGACCTTAATACTTCTGTGTTAAGAAGCTAAAGGGGTGATGATTTAGAAGACCATACCTTGGAAGTCTGCAATTCTTAAGGCAAATAAAATCTGTTCAGTATCTTCCAGTGTGAAATACTTTAGAAATGTGGCCTTGAGATCCATAATACTACCTCAGAGCTAAGGAATTAATTCTCCTGTAAAAAAAAAAAAAAAAGGCTAAATTGTTTCCTGTATCATCTTTTTCTAAATTCTTTTTGAGCCTCCACAGTAGCTAAATATACCTTCTAACAGAAGTCCAGAATGAGTTCTCACTAGAAGTACTAGTAGATTTTGACCATAATCTTACACATTTGGCTCTCCCAGGGACAGTGTGATTGGCTGGGTAGTCATGTGAAGCACACATGCCTCACAAGCACACTGCTAAGCAGTTGCAGTATTTTAGAGTTATGAAGTCCCCAGCATGCATATGAATAAATTTGTGTGCTTATTATGTTGCACACTTTCCTTCCTGTGAGAAACAGTTCTCTGTGATGTGACCTAAGCACTGTAAAAACAGCCTGTGTTGGGTGGGAATGTATATTAAGTTAGGATGTGAACTCATTCCTCATTTCAACAGGGTGGCCAGTTTACATTATAACTAGAGTAGCAAAAAGGGCTTCAGAGTCTTCTGCATTCTGCCTTTTTTGAAAACTGAAGACATAACAAAGGGAGATAAAGGAAGAATTTGGTCTCTTCCAAAACATAAGATAAAGTGAATGGATTTTCTTAGTGAGTACAGCAGAGTATGCCACCTGCATGCTTCTCCAGCTGGCATTCCCTGTGTGCACTCAAAAGTGCTTCCTCTCCTTCTTCCATGTGCCTCTAGATACTAAGGGTAGCATTTGGAAGGTACATTTGGGGCATGTGGGAGACTAATTATTTTTGCTGAAATTCAAAAATTAACTAGAAATTTGAAAAGCTGGGAGATTGTTTTAGGAAAAAATATTATCCTGAAGTTATCTGGTCAATTATTACTTATCTAGAAAACTTCTCTGTGATTGGTTTTGTCAGTGAAAGCAAGGAGTAACCTTTGACCTAACACAGCAGAGTTGTTGCTGTGTTAGTTGGTGGAGAAATACTATTTACCTTTATGGTCTCTACTACTTATGCTCTGAAGAGGAAAGGAATTAACTGATAACATTTCAAAGGCTTGATCATATGTTTGGTCTCTTGTCCAATTCACCATCTGTTTTGGGATGTTTGCTGGTTGCTAAGCAGAACTAATTGCAATTCTTCTATGGTTCTTGATTGCTGTAACTTGAAAATATCAGTTTCAATTACAAGGTTTATTTCTTCCCACATTATTAATAATTTAGCAGAAGTGCAAAATATTTTCTGTTGTCATTTTTAACCGAAAAAGTGTTACTTTGTGCAGTGTTGGACTATGTCCCTCAAAAATGATCACATATGGCATATTAAGTGGAGTGGGATACAACTTCGCAGGACAGGAGATAATGGGCCCAAAACCAGAAAAGCAAAGCAGTGGATCACGACCTGTATGTAAAACAGGGGAACTATGGAATACTGCTCCATTGAGGGCAGGTGCACAGAGATTTTTAATGTGTAACAACCACATAATCTGAGAAGCTGAAGCAATTCTTTCCTTAGGCTGTACCCCTTCAATGAACTGCCATTTATAGGTTAAACTGCCTGCTGTGTTTTATCTGTACCCAACTGAACTAACACCTGAAGATTTGGTAACATCTGCTGTATACATAACCTCTGGCTTGTATTTAGTGTCAACAGTCTCCTTACTTGTTGTTCTGAATTCAGGCTTCTATAGTGAGAGAGCTCATAAATGCAGCATGAACCCCTGCAGTGACATTGCTTCTGCTCTCTGTTGCCGTATCACTCACTTGTAACAGGAAAGCTTTCTAAACTGCACAAAATGGGATGAACTCTCTCTTCTCCAACTTGTTTTATAGCCTCTCTTCTCTTTTTTTCCTAAGCACAGTGTTCATCTCTACATAAGGGCTTTCAATCTGGCATCCTACCTGAGGCAGAACTTGCATTCATTGTTCTTGGGGACATCTTCCAGGGATGGTGACTTTGCCACTTCTCTGAGCAGTCTCTTTTAAAGCTTAACTACTGTTTGGGTAATACCTACCCTGAACCTCCCCTGACATAACTCTTCCTCTTGTCCTGGGACTACTGGTTGCCTTGAGAGAAGAGGCTGGCCCTGGCCACAGCCTCCTTGCTGGTAGAGAGCAATAAGGTCTCACCTGAGCTTCCTTTCCCCCAAGATGAATGACCCCAGCTCTCTCTGCTGCTCTTCATAGGAGAGTCCAGTTTCAGACTCTTCTCCAGCTCTGTTGCCCTTCTCTGGACATGCTCCAGCACCTCAATGTCCTTTTTGAAGTGAGGGGCCCAGAAGTAGACACAGGACTTGAGCTGCAGCCTCAGTAATCCTGAGTACGGGGGACAATCACTTCCCTGGTCCTGCTAGCCACACTGTTCTAGGTAGAAGTCAGGATGCCATTGGCCTTCTCTGCCACCTGGGCACATGCTGGATTATGTTCAGCTGCTGTTGACCAATGCCACCAGGTCCTTTTCCCCTGGGCCACTTTCCAGCCACTTTGCCCCCAGCCAGTCGTGCTAAAAGAAGATCTGCCAGACAGTACTTTTGAGATTTAAAGTGTCATTGGAAACAAAAGGTGAAGGTGTGATGAGCACAGTAAGTCTGCTGTCTCTGTTGATCTATTAAAAATGACTGTCTAATTGGAGGTCAAAGCAAGTTGGATTTTGATTTCCATTCTCTTTTCTAGCCCACACGTTCAGTTTGGTCTCTGGAGCATTTATGTTGCTATCTGGAACATAAATAACGGTGTTCTTGAAAGCAGATATGGGCAAATAATTAGCTGTTGTTGATTGGCATGATACAAAACTTGTTCAGTTCATATAAAAGAGGCAAATGAGGTGTCTAGGTATTTTAACCAGAGGATGATGTGGAAAGGAACCCTCTCTACTGTGGTATGAGAGAACTGAGCAAAGAGATGGTATTCCGAAAACTTGGTGGTTAGAAGCTGGTGTGGCAGGGTTTTGGTTTTCCTTTCTTTATTTTTCCTAAATAACAATTGAATAACAATGCCCCAAAGCATAATGTTTATACTAGGCACAATAGTCAGACTGAAATGGCAGCAATGGAGCCTGTGTCTGGGTGCCTCAACCTGCTTGTGGAGCAGCTGGCTGAGCAAGGTTTAGCACTGCTGGATCTCCCACTGCCTTCTGGGGGAGCCTGGAAAATCCAATCTCCTCTTGCACAAACAAGAAGAGGCCTGAGTGTTTCTGGAAACAGTGGGGATCATACCTGTGCAACTCAAACTGTTGCTGGAGGTATGTTGGTGGTGTCTCACCTGCTGCTTCTCTTGAGACACGCCAGGATGTACCCTCCAGGCTTGCTGCAGTCCTGACTGCTGCAGGTATCAGTCATCAGAGGGGATTGTATGATGCAGCTGTGAATGACAGCCTTGTCAAAACATCTGGGGCATGCTTGCTGACTTGAAGGAGTTAATGTTTCCATTGCACATGTGAAAACAGCTGTGCATGTTGTTATATTTGATGCTTCGTTCAGATGTCAACACTGGGTACCTTGCATCTGTTTTAAGTGATCACAGTGCTGTAAGCAGCTGCTGTAAATTGGAGGGGTTTTTCAGATGAGTTACTGATGGTACTTAGGGATCTGATTAATTTAACAGAAAAAATAAGCCCAAACCCTCTGTAGTTTCACCCTAGGTAATGAAACAGCAACCTGAAAGGTAAGTTTTGCAGGTCTGGTGTGATCACTGTGTTTCTGAAAGGAAAAAGTAATTAGACTTGTTTTTTAACCAAGAAGAGGGCCTGTCACATAAAACATTACAGCAGGTATGTATGGTGTAGGTGATCCCATGGCTGCATTTTCTATGCCACCGTTGGTAGATACTACAGGAAGAAATGGGATGGAATTTGCCATAGCTTGACCTCATAGAGAGGGTGATCCTCTTGCACTTAGTCTTTAAAAGTTGGTACTCAGGAGAGAGAGTTCAGTGTGCTCTCTCTAGCAGAGTCTTTGTCAATAACTGGAAGTGATTTGGGGACTGATTCCTGAAAGAGCAAAACCAATGAATTTCAGTACTGCTGTGGAAGTAGCTGGGGTTGTTGTGAGGGAGAGGCTCTCTGTCCTTCTGCAGCCTTTATAGCAAAAATGTTCTCTCTAGACTTTCAAGGTGCAGTAACATCTGTGAGTGGAAATGGATATTTGATTATGCCATGAGGCCAGGTTTAATGAACTGAGCAAGTGAATCTAGTGGGGAGTTGAGAAATTAATGAAATGAACTTTTTGAAATTCTCCTTTCAAATTAAGTAGTTTCTAACATCTATAAAAAGGCCATTGCCTTTCAGCTTGGAAGTGTAAGTATGTGCCAGTTCATTAATAACTTGTGACACTGAGCTCGTAATGGAAGCCCTGTCTGTACCAGGGAGTATGAGGTACGACCTTTGCTTCCCAGTAACTTCAGATACAGCTTCTCTTGGCTATGTTTCACAGGACCAGCTGTGGTTCAGTCAGTTATTATTGGCTATTACCAACCAAATGAATTGGGCTACTGGTTTGAGGTGGGGAAGTAAAATTCTGTATGACTTTCTTCCCCCAAAATCTTCTTTAATGTTTTGTTGTCAAAGGGGCATACACACGTCTCCAGTTTTAGTGGTTACAGCAGGATCCTAGCACTGCCTATGATGGGATAGCCTTATCTTCCCAGTACCTTTTGTTTATCAAATCAGAAGTGCAGTTGGTAGAGGAAGTCATTATCTCTGTAAACTGTAAAGTCTTTTCTACTGGGCATCCTGTTTCTATGAGGTTTGTGGGATATGCAATGAACTGCTACCATCAGAGTGAGAAATGAAAAAGGCTATGTGTCACCATGGTGTTTTCACCTGTGTTCTTGCTATTGGGATGGTGTGGATAAAGTCTTGAAAGGGGAGGGTAAGAGAATCTAACAACATCCAGTGATAAGAGCACTGGTTTGGGAGGCTTAAGTCCAGTACATGGTTCTACCTTAGTATTTGTTGAGACCCCCAGCCAGTATCTTAGTCCTTTAAGTTCTCACTTCTCATTTGTGAAAGACATCCCATGATGCCTGAAATTGAGATGGAACACCAAAGATTGTGATTTGCTCAGAAACTGTTCTAATGGGAGCTATGTTATTGTCACAAGCTGGATATTATATGTTATTTGTATGAGTAAATGTGTTATGGGACAAGCAGAAATAAAAGGTAAACCTTATGGGTTGAGATAGAACAATTTGCTACTTATAACACAATATTATTATTGTAATACTAAATACACCATTAATATTTATAACAATTTTAATAAAAAGGAATGGCAGAACAGAACTCAAGAGAAACCAGTGCTGCACAGTACAATAGTTCTCCAGCCACAGAACAATATTTAGCCCATCCCTGAGCAGCAGTTGGCCCCTTCGAAGTAATTTCCCCTGAGCATGATGTTCTATGATGTGAAATATCCCTTTGGACAGTTAGGATCACCTATCCTGGCTATGCTCCCTCCCAGCTTTCTGTGCAGCTTCTCACTTGCAGACCACGAGACACTGAAAAGCCCTTAAGACAAACACTACTTAGGTGAGCCAAAACATCAGTGTGTTATCAATGTTATTCTCACACTACATCCAGAAAAACACAGCACTGTACCAGCTACTAGGAAGACTGTGAACTCCCATCCCAGATGAAACCAGGACACAGCACAACAGTCAAGTAACACACAAAGAAATACGTTAATATCCCAGTAACTGATCATTCTAGCAGTGGTAGACAATAGTACCAAAAAATGTATTTTTTTTACTCTCTTTGCTGCAAAATTTTGTGTTGTAAATGTAATCACACTGTTTTGCTCCCCATCTTCAACCATTTGTGATTCTCTGTAAAGTTCACTGTGGAGATGGAAGCTCTCTATCAACTTTTCCAAGGGAAATTTGGACTAAGTATTGGAAGGCTTTGGGAAAAAAAATCAGGCTAAACACTGAGAGCAGAATAAGAATGAAGCTTTATTTTCCTTGTTACCATTAGTTTTGTGAACTTTTAAAATATCTGATAAGGGCAGGAAATTAAAATCTTTAATTTAGAAAAGTTTCTAGCCCAAAAGCCAAGGCTTAGGAAATAGTTTTGATTATGTAAATTGGGTGTGTTGAAAGTAATTGCTTGTGTTCTTTGGAAAAAAAAGACAAACTTCTGAAGTAATTCCCCTAAATATAGTGAAAATGGACAATAGAAGGGCCGTTTTCTGCCCTAAGTGTTCTACATCTCTCACTCTAGGATGTTTCACACTCAAGAAGTTACCTCTGTGCTTATGCTCATAATCCCCATTCCTTTAGCATCCAGTGCATGCAGCCTGCTGCCAACATCCAGTACCACCCCTGTATAATTGCTGAAAACACTTTGTCTTACTGCTAGACTCAGGTCTATTTAGCTTTGTAGTATTTTCCTTACACTTTTTGGAGTGATGTTATTTGTATGTAGCCATTGGACTCTGATGTTAGTCCCCTGACTTTCAGGAAAGTGGTCTTTTTTTTCCTTTATACTTGTCAAGTGTATTGTCAGCACTAACAGCTCTTGATTTTGGGATGAAGCCTTCCTTGTCCTGCAGCAGCTGCTGTCCCAAAGAGCCCTGACTGCCTGCAGTGACACTCAGCAAGGTACTCCAGGGCACCATTAGGAACTAAGTAGGGACCAGGGAATATCCAGTTTGCTTCCCACCAAAGCCTACTGCCTAAGATGATTTTGCCTGGAGTTGCTCTGGATACAAAGGCAGGTGCCTAGGGTAAGAGAGAAAGCAGTCAGTCCCTTAATGGAAAACTCCTGGATGAACCCTCTACTGCTGTCTCCTTACACCCTGTGAGGGCTGGTTTCTTTTCCATGTGGAGAGCAGCATCTTCCTGAAGTTTAAACCACTTAAGCACCTCTAAAAAGGTGGAATTTGGGACTTTATTCCCATTGCCCAAAGCATGTAGGCCTTTTGTGTCTAGCTCTTGAAGTAACGCTTTGAAAAACCAGTGTTTTGGCTTTCTGTGTGGGAAAATCTGTGTGTGCCAATGTGTGTGCCTTGCTGATTAGCCCAGCGGGTCAGACACCCCTCTGGAGCAAAGAGTCGGACTGAAGGGTGGTGGGAGGGAGGGCTTTGACTCCATCAATCCCTTTCTGTCTGTAGCTCTCAGGAATGCTGAGAAACCATATGCAGTATTGTTCCCCCCGGCATATTCTCATGTGCTTTGAGTAGCTTGGCTGTAAGCAATTCAAGTGACAGGCATCCAGCTCTCCCTTGGGAGGCAAAATATAGTTCAGTTATCACTACAGGAAGGAGAATGAGATTCTGAGGAAATGAGGGGAATCTGCTTGAAAACAGCAGCAATGTAAAGGGGCTCTTAGACTTTGCTGTCAGGGATTTACCCAGTCTCAGCCAGAGACAGACTTGGGCAGTTTTGTACCTGCTGATGGTGGCAATGACTTTAGACTTTACTGTATGTTTCTATATTATGTTGTAATTTTCTTCTGTTTCTGAAGATATAGTATTGCCATATATATGGTAGAGAGACTTCAGCAGAGGAGAAACACACAATGGGCTGTGTGACTTGAGTTAATATGTGAAGCAAAGGACACTAGACTAGTTGAGAGGCTTCATAGGCTGTTTAGGGGAAAGGGTCCCTGAGCACACTGATGGTGAGAAGATTTGTGAATGACTGCCTTTAAACATCCTGGTTCCTTGCTTATTAATACACAATGTGTATTGCTAGATCAGCTGATAGTATAAATGTGATTTTATCCATGTGATCAATTTATCAGTGGTTATATTGGATAAGGCAGAGCACATAGTAGGGTTTCATGGTGGCACTTTATGCCTGTGGAAGCAGACTATACCTGATCTGACATAAAGAAATTTATCCTTCCATAGTATTTTAGTACATCTGAATAAGGCCGACAGAATTTGTACCCTTGTTTTGTACTGCACAGCTGGGATGTTTTCTGGTATTATGGAAAATGCCCTAAAATTTGCTGTACTGCCTCACAGAACAGTAGCTTTTCTGGTCTGTTGGCATCGCCCACTCCTGTTTCCCACAACTCTGTATCTTCTTAACTCTACACTACTGAGCCTCCCACATGAATTCATGGTAGTCTTAATTAATCAGCTCATTCCTCTCACTCACAACATCCCAATGATTTAGCCATCCTGAGTATCTCAACCCATTAGAGACACAAGCTGGTGTTACTGCCAGATTTCGGTAGTTCATGGAGGGCTGAAGAATCATTGTCTTTTGTTTCTCTGATGCTGTAGGTGAGTGGTTGTTAGTGTATAACTGAGCCATGAACATTTTGAGTGAAGGAATACAAATAAACCTTTGGAAGTTTGTAGTTTCTTAACAAAAGTAATGTGTACTCTGATTTCATGAGTTGTGAAGCTGTTTTACCCACCTCACATCTGCTCTCAACACTCCTTTCTAAATTACCTAAAGCAGGAATAATATCATACTTGAGGAAACCTCTGCAGCAGTAGCCTTTTTTCTGATAATAGCTAAACCAAAACATGCTTGAGGTCTGTTTTCACTGACAATTCAGTTTCCCTGGATAAAACTCTTGCTGTGCTGTTAATATCAAATTATCAAGTCTGTTGTTTTCTTTTTGTGAGAAAGCAGCAGTTGCTAGACTGGGTCTAACCCAGGGCCTGGTATTCTGTCTCTGGCAGTGGCTAGCACCAGATGTCTCTGAAGTGATTTGGCTCTGGAGCAGCAGGTGGGAGTTAATTTACCCCTACACAAGGTTTTATCATGTCTTTAACAGCTAGCAATAACTTAAACTCTGGAAAAGACATTTCAATATTTCAGCTAAGTATTTGTTGTTGTAGTGAAGTGACCTTTCTGGATAGTCTTGCCTAGCACAGGGAGTATACAATATTTTTGAATCATAAATTTTGTGGAATTTTCCTTAATATTTTTTTTTCCCTTTTCAGCTTGGTACCTCAGAATATCTGTTGCTTTTATGCAGTGATACTGCTCCTGTTTACTGAACTGTTAGTTCTTGTACTTTTCCTTCATAGTTTCTCAGTGAAGCTGTTAACCTTTTTTCTTATGAAAGGAGTTTTCTTCTTTGTTGAAGCCAGCTCAGGTGCAGTGATGGTAAAAGCAATTTTTGCTATCTACTACTCTTGGAGGCTGCTCTGCTGACCAGTGTTAACCTGTTGCCTAGATGCCATCTGGCCACTTGTGGAATCATAATCAACATTACCTGCCCTGGTCTTTTGTTAGCTAGAGTTCAGTTCAGTAAAAATAACTCCACTTCTGTAGATGTATTTTCTGTCTGTTATAGAAAGGAAAACTGAAGCAGAGACCAAGAATGCTCTTTTATCAGCTGGAATTTGAGCCAGGGAATGTGGTATCTCAGGACCTCTAATGGGCACTATTTCTTAATCGACAAGTCTGGGTTTGAGACATTGATCTGTTAGTTCAGCTAAGTAAGAATTGCATGACCTGAGAATCATGAATTCTGAAAGCAGAATAGCCTCAGTAGCACTGAGCACCACCCAAATATCACCACCTAGTGTAGTTCAGATTCAGGTCCCAGCAGGACCTATTTTGTTGCAAATTTTAACAGTGGTTATTACCCTAGAGCTGCTTGTGACTATCCTGGCACAGACAGCTAGAACAATAACTTGAATTTTCAGAGCTGTATTGCTTGAAGAGACCTCTCTAGGCATCACTGCAGCAGCTATAAATCTGCACTTGAGTGCTCCATTGATTCAGAGCAAAATAAAGGCAGAAAATAAATGATGCCACACATTACTACAGTGCTTGGGAATAATCCAGGTGGAGTACAGGTCTAATCTATTCCTTTTTACTGATGAGATTGCTGAAACACTGAGGAGTTGAGGGACTGACCTTCAGAAATGCAATACAGAACACCCACGGAAGGCAGTGGGAGATAGGAGGGCATGGCAGGTCTGAAAAGCAAGTCCTGGCTGTCTGCAGGAGAAAACTTGGGATTCCCGTCTCCCAGCACAGGATTAGTATTCAGTAGTCTGTCCAAAAAAATACATGCTTAAATGCAATGTTGATAGATGTCTTAACCTTTTGCTTTGCTGTGTGACAATGAAGGTTTGTTTCTGTCTGTTCAGTTGTGGAAGGAATTCAGAGCCCCAGAAGACAGAGGATAAAGACTAATGTATGCTATTTTAAAAAAGTCTCTTTGCTGTCTTCAAGAATCAAAAGGTGCACAGATTGTTCTTTCATGGGGTCAATATGTGGGATTTTTTTTGATTAAATGAAACATACTGAGACAATTCTCCTTAAATAGCAGTGATGTTTCAGGGGTCTTGCTGTCCTTTTGTCCTGTAACTGGGAGAGTTTTGCACTGAAGACATCCTGAAATAGTTTGCTTTTGTCTGGTTCTAATTTTCTTCATAGGGTGCACAAAAATGCTTTCTAGGCTAAGGTGTAACATGGATCTGAGGAATGATGGTTTAATACCAGCAGGGTGGGTGGCAGTCCCTGAAACTAATGCCACTGAGTGAGCTCCATAAGATATTTAAGGCTAGCCAAAGAATAGATCTAGAAGCTTGGAGCAGAGTGGTTTTTGCTCCCAACCCTTTCATTTTAGCTTCTTTCAATTTAAATTCAATTTAATTCTGTCTTTGAAACTGAGCAGAACTGAAATGATCTGTGCATGTGACTTTTTGGCAAAACCTCTGCTGCTGTTAACAGTCCAGATAAACCATAGAATGCTGGATTGTCATCCCAGGGGATAGTCCAAACCTGTGCCATTTAATAGCACAGAAGATGAGATCTATCTTTTGTCAGTCTTAAGTGAAAGCCATCTTTAAGGCAGCAAAGGCCAGCTATTACTGCCTGGGTCCCAGTGAGACAGTGTGGCTTGATGAGGGTTTGGGGAAGGCATGTCAGTCTCGCAACTAGTGTCTGATCTTCAGGGGAGACATTGATATTTTAGTGGCAATTCCTAAAACATACACCTTTTAGTTTCCAATACTGATTCTATAGCAAGTGCTTTTCATGTGAATAAATGTCATTAAAGTCAGGGATAAGGAATCTGATAATCAAAAATAGTCATAGAGAACAGAATCTCCATTTGTGATCATGTGCGGGGATGAGGAAGGTGATTTCCTTGGATAGGTTTCTCCTGGGGGGAAATCAGTCAGTTTTGACATCCTCAGCCTGTGTGAGGATATTGTGTCCAGTCAAATCTGAGTAACAGTCCCAGTTCTGGCAGATCTGTTTTGTTCTAAAACGTAAATGCTATAGGGAATCAATAGGAATGAGATAATCGCTTTCAACTGAAGCCTCCATCCAGGTCTACTCTGGGAATTTTTTAATTACTATCACATGAGTGGACTTGATGGTTTGTGAGTTGTGTGCAGAGCTAGTCCAGGTTGCCATACGGAATTCAGCAGCCATGAGAACTTTCAAAAGTGGCTAAATATGCATTAAAACACATTTTTCCTTTGTATGCATCCCTGTAATTTCTACATCACCGAAAGAGAATAAGCCTCAGAAAATGCAGGGGAGGATATCCTCAGAAAAAGCAGGGAAGGCAGCTTCTGCTTGTGGGCCTAGAAAAGGTTGTGTGGGATTGGACAGCAATTTGAATCCATATAAGTGAACTGGAAGGCCTGAGACACATGATATTGGAGATCCATCTTAGAATGTAATGGGGAGGAGCCATCATTTTATATAATAATTTTGCCTTTTGCAACCCTTAAATATATTCATGCCTATTTAATACCCCGAGATACTTACAGCTATCTAGCCTACACTGAGTATTAGATATTAACACCACATCATCATCACTGCCAGGTTTTTATTTAATACTCTGGTTCATTCTGTGCAGCCTGTCCAGAATAGCCTAGAACCAGTTTATATCAATAAGACATGCATGTATCTTTTCCTGTCCTAGTACAGGCATTCTCTGTTTACTGCAATACAGGGGTGGAAGCTTCAAAGTAGTCATTCTGTTTCTACAAGTGGATGTGTCTGCTTAATACTAGAGAACATCCATTGGTTTGAACAAAACCAAGGAAAAATCTTCCTTCTGTGATTTCCAAGTGCTCACAGGATGTATGGAAGCATATGGGAAGTGTCTAAAGCTCTCCTTATTTGGAAGAGGGTCTTTTCTGCAGGACAGTGTCGTGAGGAAGATGGTGTGTTTGTTGAGAATGTGGAATCCAGATCTTACAATTCCTTGCTCTTGGACTTATGGAGACTTGTCTTCTGCTGCTTGGCTACTTCCATTCTGCCCTTGGCATTCTTTCTCCCATGAATCAGATGCAACTTTCTACTTCTTTACTCCTTATGCATAGTTCAAGCTCTTCTGTCAAAGTTTGAAGCACCTCTGTTTCCTTCTCTTGATGTAATGAGCTCTCTTAAAAATAAGAGGAAAGTGAGGTGATTAACTATAATCCCTCCTGAGTTCTGTTATGGTCATCAGAAAATCTATTATTCTCTTTTCAGCTAAGTTTACTGTTCTGCTCTTCGTGTGAGGATGGAGCTCTGTAATCACTGGCTAGCAAGTTAATGCATCTTTAACTTTCATCCTTCTCAGAGATATGATAATTTATTGGTATACCTCTCCTATGTTGGAAATGCAAAGTAAAATGCATTAGCTGAAAAATATGCAGTGTTTGTGCATCTCCCTCAAAAATGGACAGTGCTAGATATAAGGGCTGGTAAATTCTGAAGATGTGCTGAGTAGATGGTCTGACCATAATTTTAGTATTTTTACTTATTGTGTGTGCATTGAAGGAGCTGCCTCTGTTCTTGTCTGTTTCTTTGAGGAAAAGACTTTTGCTTTGGTGTTATAGTAATTTTATAGTAATTGCTCTGTGATATAAAGGAACAGTTATTATTCCAGTAGAGATTAAAGCAATTTATCTATTTTTCTAGACTAATCTAAACATGCAGGAGGTATTCCAGAAAAGTAGACACTGCTTTTGAATAGGTTCACTATCCTTTGTGCTAATCTGTATTAAGGGTTTTTTTGAAAGTAATTTTCAAGTAGAGAGCCTGTTTGGATTGCTTTGATTAGGGTTAGTCTGTTTGGGTTTTTTTCTATGCCTTTAGTGCCTTGTTTCTGGGGTAGCCAAGGTCATTACCCAGATGCTCCTTTAGAACCACTGCTTATTGAAATGAGGCTCTGTTTAAGGAGGGTACCTAAATGCTGTCATCCAAAGTGTCCCCCCAGGATTGGGATTATTGCAAGGGGCAGGACAAGTTGTTTTGCACTAAAAGTATGTTTCGCCCTTGGCAATATTGACAGTGCTGTAAAGCACTTTCAGAACAGTCAGACTGGTGCTGTAAGGAGGTCCTTGGTGTTGTGATCAGCCTGCCCACAGTGTGCTGAAGGAGGTAGCTGTTACACTGTCCTGTTAGGGGAGAGGTGTGTCCCTTTCTGCTGCATGCTGCTAACCTAATTTACCTTCACAGTTGGGTTTGGGAGGGGCAGAACCAAAACCAACAAATTCTCAGTTCCTAGTGTCTGGCCATCTAAAATGTATGGAGAGCTCTCACTTGTAGTTTTTCTAACTTCTTAATCAGTTGTTGTACCTGGCTGATTTAAAATGCCATGGGAGTGGTGTTATCCCAATGGACTGGCTAAATTGTGTACATGCAAGTAGCTATTGTCACGATTAATTGTTGAGGACTGGTAGTGCTTCATAATCAGAGGGATGAGGCTGCTGATTTTGACAGTGATTTTTCTGTTGCCTTTATTTTAGCATCCATGGTGAGGAGGTGAAACTTGGATGCTGAAACCTTAGTTCTCATTATTGCCTAGAAAAAGTTCAAGCAGTTGAAGTCTATCATAGTGTTATCAAGTTGTATTGAAAAGAATGTACTGAAAGTACAAGTTGAAGGCCTATTTGGAGCTGTTAAGAGCAGGCAAAGTTTCTTAGCAACACTTGTCAATGGCTATGCATTCTCCTGCTCTGGGTTTGTGGATTGATCAGACCAGCACCCTGTGCACCATTTGTAAAGAATGACATTCCAGGTTTGCTTCAAATCCAGTGAACCTTCATCAGGATGACTTTTGGAGAAAGTAGACATAGCATTACTGAAGGACCCTAGACATTATTCACAGCCCCACTGTTCTTGGCACAGATTCCAAGGAAACATGCAGTTTATAAGGCAAATACAAAATGACTGTGTGAATTAATAAAAATCTTTAAATGCTGGAAAAAACTGGAGGAATGTCTCTTCAGACTCTTAAAATACTTTATAAACTCTGCTTAGGAGTTAAAGCTTCTTGCCCAAGCTGGACCAAAAAGAAGTGCTGAAGAAAAGACACATGGGAAAAGTATACTGTACATAGGAATGAACTTTTCACCTCTGTATCCAAACTGTCTAGAAGCTGTAGATCAAGCTGGTTAAACTAATCAAAGAATTAAAAAAAAAATGTGCTGAAGGCTAGATTAAATAAATTTAGAGTAGTAAATTAGCAGGTCTTTATATAACGGAAGAAGAGCTGATTATGGTTCCTGTGGTGTTAAATTCCCATTTCCACTGAGGTTCCCTCCTGCACTGGTTTAACATCTTCCTAGCTTCAATTGAAGCTTTCTTACATGCTGTGTCAGATTATAGGGTCTACTACTGTAATGACATTCCAATCACATGGGGAGACTTCTAGAGTAACAATTTTTATATTTAGTGCCTAAGCATTTAATAAAGGAAGGAAAGCATGAAGTAGTAATGCCTGTGGTATTCTAATTTTTGTCTGCTTTATTTATTCCTATAGCAAACCTTTATGGCTAAATCAAAATTTTGTACTCAGGTAATAGTCCTCTCTGGGTTACTTATGTCAGCTTGCTTGCTATCACTTTGATACTCATTTGAAAAACATTTTAAGGAAAGTAGCTCTTTTAATGTAACTTGTTAGGAGAAAAAGTTCAGACATAGAATGGAGCCTGTAAGCTGTGGACAGTAGAATGAAATGGTTGTAATTTGAAATAATATGTCATTGGCTTGTTCTTGAGTCTAAAAATGTGATACACTAAGATGTGATACACTGTATCTGGGATCTGGGGGATGAATTTTGTTTTCAGTCCTTTGCCCTGACTCCACCATCTGTAGACTGTTTAAAGCTGCAGACATTTGAAGATAAGTCTGTCCCTGCAGTGATACCCTTGTTTCCTCATCCCAGTTCTCAAGGGCATGTTGGATTAGCTTGAATAATGAATGTGTCTAATTGAGGGGAGTTGACATTGGATGTAGCTTATAAAAAATAGGGTTGGAAACAGAGTGCGTATGTAACCTTTGAGAGGATATACTAGTTTTTCTTTGGAAATGTATGTCATGAAAGACCATTATTACAGATGTTGACATGCCATGGTTCTTAATATCTCATTCTCTGAGACTTCATGGATACTAGAACTCTATTTGCCTTGTTGATCCTCATTTTGAATTACTTGGCAACAGAGCAAGGACTGATGTTTGTACTCTGCATCTGCATGCAGAGAATGGCCTTTGGTCCCTCTGTTTCCTCCCCTTCCTAACATCTTTACTGGTCTGCTGCTGTTTGTCCATAAAAGCAAATCTCACTCCTGCTAAAGAGATGAAAGCTTATAAGAGAGTGAGTTTTACATTTAAGAGTGCAGTTTACACCACAGTCACAATGGGCCAAATATGAGAATCATAGGAGGTAGTTTAAAACCACAGTTATAAAGAAAGGAGGTGACATGATGGGATCTCAGATTTCTGGTATCAGTGTCTGATGCAAATGCCACTATTAGAAATGAAAAGACAAGGTAGGTCTCTGTTTTGTTTCCTAACAGCCTTTGGGATTTTTTTTCTGTGTTGACTCAGCAATGTTTGCTGACTCATGCATAAAGTTGCTTGTTGAATGAATTGAAGGTTTTGATTTTTTGAAAGAAAAAAGTGAGTCTCTTTGCCACAAGAGGGAGAGCATGAGAAATGCCAGAGAGAGGAAACTGCACTGTGACAGTTCTGCTCATGTCTTTGTTTTAGACCCCACAAAGGGATAGGGAGGTTTTTGGAGCTGAGTTCTTCCATTATTATGCCCAGACTCACTAGAAAAGGGATGTGCTAGAGATGGTCAAAATCTAGCAAAGCCTTGCCTTATCAGTGTTGCCTAGTGGTTTGCATGAATTGTGATTATACCTTAGCTTGAGATGTATATTACTAAGGTTTTATGAATCAAACTTGCAGACTAATTAATTCAGCACATCAGTAATAGAACTGGGGCTGGGCCTTGGAATCTAGAGAAGAAATAACAGCAGTTGTTAGAATTCATCAATGCTTGTGTCTGGTTGGCACTCTATTACTGAGCCCACTTAACTAAATGGATATTGATTTTTAGTTAATTCACTCTCCAACCAAGTCATGCTGATACACTTTTAATGTACTCTGACTTTAGTTATGCTGAAGGGCTACATCTATTTTAACTGTGTTGGGGTTTGTGTCAATTTAGTTAAATCTGTATAAAAGTGAGTATTGACAAGCTTGAAGTGTTTCCTAATGGAATTTTGCATTGTAAGCTCATTTTCCATTGGAGTCAGGTTTAACCCCATCTTCTGTTTTTCACTTGGTCTTTGGTGATAACATTATCTAGGTTTATCTTTTATCTTATTTTATAAAATCCAGCACAAGATTACTCTTGTTGAATACTAACACTCCAAGAATCAGCACTTCCAAGTCAAGAAATAGCCTACATCTGCCTTCTGTTTTGCTTTCTTCCCCTTGCTGTAGATGTGGTGTAATAATAGATATATCATTCAGTTATTTTGTCCCATATAATTCTTCTTTCTTTCTCCTTTGATAACAGCTTTGAGATACTTTGTACACAATCTCATAGTATTGTGATTAACTTGCAGAGTCTGTGAAAGGTGTCTGTAAAAGTTAACTGCACACACACTGCTCAGCTCAGGTGAGTGGAATACAAAGCAGGAAGCAGATGTGCTGGCAATGTGTACATTTGTGCGTGACAGGTTCCTGCTGAGGATGGTGGATTAGGCATTACACAGAACGGAGCAGCAAGAATTCCTTCTCCTGCTCGGTTGGTGCCTGCTGTGAGGCTGTGAACACACACTGCTCCCTTTGTCTGCCTGCGATTCTCTGCCTGTCTGTTCTCCTGTCTGTTACTATGATAAACTCTGCAGGGCATGGACCAGCTCTTGTTGTGGTCTGAAAAAGCCAGGCACATCCTCCTTAGCTACCACTCCCTCCTTAGGCTATTTTTAGTCGTTGTTTGTCTCAACCAGTTGTTACTTTTATCTTGAAGACAGCAGAGACAGCCAGCTGCATGCTTAGACAGCACCCAGCACTTGGCAGACCAGACTTGGTGAGCATCTTTAGTCACTACTGTCACTCTCTTGCCATCACAGCTGTATATTTTAGTAGTATGACACAAAGGATTTCTGGTGTCACCTGGATTTTAGCTGTGGCACTTGGCACAGCTGCTTCAATGCTGGTGTTATCAGCCATATTTCAGTGCATCTCAGGCATCAAGTTCATAAACTAAGTTGAGAGAGGCAAAGTTTGAGGCATAAACTGAGGGGCCAAATTGCATAGTAGCAGTGGTATGTAAATGAGCACATTGACTTCAATTTCCTGAAAACTGAGGGGGAAGAAAATCAACTCTCTTTAGCCAAAGTAAAATCTTCACAGTTTAGGCAGGCATAATAATTTAGGACATTTCATCCTGCATTTTACAGCTTTTCAAAACTGTCAGGACAGCCTGAGGTTTCAAAAACATTAATCCAAGGATGGCAAGCATACACCAACACAGGCCAGAACATTCCCAGTCCTGTCCTGTTTGTTGGTGGTTCTTCAGCTGTGGGCAGGAAGTGGTTTGAGGACTGGAGGGTTTATTCTTCTAGTCCTGTCCCTGCTATGCTCCTACCCAGAGGCTCCATAGATTTTTCCTAGCACATGAAAAAAGTAAATTTTTCAGGTGACTCAAATTCTGACAGCTCCTGTGCATGCAATAAGAGCACATCTGGTGATGTGTTAGAAAATGCCAGGAACATCTGCATTTGACTCTGTATGTGCACATCCCATTACAAGATGTCCCATGTCTCTGTTGTCTGATGCTTACCTGTCATGTGATTTCTCTAATGACATGATGGGGTGCCTCTTAATGCTTAAGAGTCTCATGATCTGGAGTTATTAAACCTTGGGGGACACCATAAATGGCAGAATTCCAGCTAGACCCTGATTACAATCCTCCGGGATCTGCTGTTCAGCTTGTTCCCAATCTACCTCACTGACCACTCATCCAATCCACATCCATCCATCCAACCCTGCCTCTCACAACTTCCTGATTTTTGCCAAGGAGGATGTTGTGAGAGGCAGGTTGAAAGTCACGCTGAAGTCTAGGTATACAAAACCCACTGCTCTTCTATCATCCAGTGAGGTAGTTGTTTCATCATAGAAGGCAATCAGGCTGGTCAAGCATGATTTAGCTTTAGTGAATCCATGTTGACACCTCCTGATCACCTTCTTGTCATCATGTGGAAAGAGATGGCCTCACCAGAGGAGGTACTCCATCACCTTCCCAGGGAATGAGCTGAGGCTGATTGGCTGGAAGATCCCCAAGTCCTCCTTGCCTTTTTTGAAAACCAGGATAACATTTGCTTTCTTCCGGTCCTCAGGCATCTTTCCTGATTTCCACAGCCTTTGCAAGATGATCATGAACAATCTTGCCTTGGCATCTCTCTGAGCACTCGTGGCATCGCATGAGGGCCCATGGACCTGCAGATGTCAAATCTGTATAGATGTTCTCAAACCCAGTCCTCCTTGACCAAGGGAAAGTCTTCCTTCCAACATTCCTTTACCCTCTCTTGGGTCAAAGATGCCCGAGGGTTGGTCTTGTCAGTGAAGACTGATGCAAGAAGGTGTTCAGTAACTCTTCTTTCTCTGCACCCCTACTTTAGTGAAGTTATCTTTTATTTTCCTTTTCTTGTTGCACTTGAAAAAGCCGTTCTTGTCTATAACATCCTTGACTAGACTGAATTCCAGATGGGTCTTGGCCTTCCCGGTTTCATTTCTACTTATTCTGACAACCTCTCCACGTCCATCCCAAGTGGCCTGATCTTGCTTCCATTTCCTGTGCTTTTCTCCTGTTTACACTTAAATAAAGAGACTGAGGTAGCTCCTGTGCTGAAGAACTGGGCAGACAGGAGGCTGACTCCTGTCTTCTGTGACTCCCACCTGCTGCCTGCTCTCCAAGAGCTCACTCATGCTTAGCAACTCCAGTGCTGCAAAATGAACTTCATGGTGGAGTTAGTTTTGCAAGGTAAGGAGAATGTGAATAAGGGAAATGTCACCTCTTTGAGATGCAGCCTGTGCTTCACATATGTAGTCTGTAGTATGAATCTGTTTGAATTATTAACCTCTGCTCCAGATAGGTTTGTTACTTTCTTCCTTTTATTTTCATATGGTAACAGCTGCCTATTTTTATGTGAGCGTATGGGAAAATCCAGTATTTCTCCAATTAAAAATAATTCTGAAACTGTTCAGATAGCTGCACCCATACAAAGGGCAGCCTAGCAGCCAAGGCAGTAGCAAGGGTTTGTGCCAAAGATCATGAAGAATTCCAGCTGTGAGCAAATGGGAGAGAGCAGCCTCTGGGTACCCAAGCACTGTTCCCTTCCAGCTATCATTTCTTTCACAGCTGTGGGAATGCTTAAAAATTATGGATGTCTAGGGAGGAATGGAAAAAAAAAAGAATCACAGTGACTTTCAAATATTTGGCTGAAAGCCAGAAACATTGTGAGCAGAGATGCAGCATTACAACTGCAGCCATGAGAGAGATTCAGAAATGATTGGTATTTTTTTTAAAGTGTATTTAATTCCAAGCTTCTTTCTCAGAACATGGCATGCTGAAGTCCAGCCTGTCCTTTCTTACTCTCCTGGGACTATCGCTCTCCCAGTCTGTCTCATTGATTCCTCTCAACTATTATTAATAGAGATCACTTAGTTAATTTTTAATTCTCCTTTTTTCAGCTGTTTCCGCTCCACTTTCAATTCTACTGATGAAAACTAAAGAACTGCCTGCCTAGTTGAATAGCAACTCAGCACACTCAAAATTAATTTATAAGAAAACCCTGCATGTTATATTTGCAGGGAGAAGGGGTAGAACCAGTTCTGAATCACATAAGTAGTTGTGATAGCCTTGAAAAACTGTTTACACTAGCTTTTATGTAGGCTGTATGGTAACAGAGCAGCCAGTAACATTTTACTTAACATTGCTTTTTCATGGCAAGATCACCTAGTAATCTCATTGAAAACTAAAACTTTCACAGAAATTAGGCTTGTTCCAGTTTTAGTAAAATCACTTAATTCAGACAAGATTAACAGGAAAAAAGAATGCTCCTGTCAGTGAGGCTGAGGTGTTCGGCTGGGCATACAGCAGGTAACTGTACAGCCTCATCTTAAGTTTACAGAGCCATGTAATATGTTGGAAGAGGATTGATGATGTGAGAGCTCTTATTTTGTAGACCAAACTATGCCTTCTTTACTGCTTTTATCACATACAAATTCTTCTGTAATTAAGCATTCCCTGTCAACTGTGGTGGTTGCCAGGCTTCATTTTTTCTATAACATATGCATTGCTTTCACACAATACATTATTTTTCATCTCATGTGGTTATTTTTGTCTTTGTAACCTATCTGGGATTCTTTGTTCTACTTCTGTCACTGCAGTTTGCAACACGTACTATCTTCACACACTCTCACATATTTCTGTTTACAGATCTTTATGAAGATATTATCTGAACACTAAATAAAACATTAAAGGATGTGTTCCCTAGGGAGAAAGGTTGGAAGCCTCTAAATGGAGATGCAAACAAAAATCTAGATACAAAACTTGGAACAGCTGAGACTAGAGCCTCATACTGTGTGCATTTGATTTAACATGTACTCAAGAGTTGACAGTCTGAGGCTGTTCAAAAATTGAACGTGGTTTTGGAGCTTTTAGTACCAAAGATGTAGGCATGTGATCCAAAGTACTGTTCTGATATAAATTCTTTTTGAGGTTTCTTTTTTCTTAAAAAAAAACCCAAACAAACAAAAAAACAAAACACAAAAAACAACAACAAAAACAACAACAACAACAAAAGTCCCCACCCCCGGCTGTAAACTAGCAAGCTTTATTTTTACTCAGATATGGTCTGCTTGTATAGATATGGTATACTTCTATCATTCCAGTTTTGTTGGATTAGGTATCTTTTCTCCTACAGCTGGCATAAAGCTGATGTAAACTATTGTGTGCTTTCCCTAACTTGACAGAAATTGTGATTGTGTCTGTGCCTGATCTAGCTCAGTCATGCCTTATTAAGTGATTTTGTAGCTTAGAGCCAGCATTAATTGTTGAGGAGCCTCTGCCATGTTACATGAGACAGAAATAAGTTGCCCTCTTCCCCATTTTTTGCATATGGGGAGCTGTGGCAAAGGAATCAAAGCCATGGTCCCCTTCAGAGCAGAACTGGCTTCCTCTCTGTCAGCTTCTTGCTCTGCTGCTGCCTGTTGCATATTTGTTTTCAAGCTGAATACACTGAGTGCTATGATAATGCCTTTTTGAGAAGGCTGTCTGAGTTTTGAGTACGTCTGACAGTGTTCCTATTTCAGACAACATGTGCTTCAGTACTAAGGAATTCTGGAGCCATGGATACTGAAGCAAATCTAAGCACATTGCCCCTGCTGTATTTTGCTTGTTTTACAGCCTCCTTGTAGCAAGCCAGCCCATTTTGTCTGGAATACTTTGCCCTTTATAAACCAGCACTCTTTCTGAAATTCATCATTTACCATCTTCCTGTTGATTAGTGGTTAGCTACCTTTGTAGTACTTATGTTCTTACTTGGACAAGTGGTCTGGCTCAGGACAGTGATTACATGGATTATTTCTATCCATGTCTGCATGTAAAATATAAGTCATGATAACACTAAGATTTATAGGTAAGCTTTATCCTGTGCAGAACAGCTGTGTTACAGGTGACTGAAGGAGTCTTACAATGCCTAGTGCTGGGTAATAATGCAAAATGCTTCATTTAATCAAGAGTTTAACAAGAGTTGGGCAATTTCAGTTTTTAACCCCGCATACCTTGCTTGGTTATTGTGATGAGATTGCTTGGGCTAGCTGGTCTGATCCAGCCTGTTCTTTTGGTGGCAGTGCTGTGGATGCAGTGTTAGGAAAGGCTGCAGCTGAGCAGTGGTTTCAGAAAGGCTCCTTGTCCATGGATAGCAGATTGACAGTGCTCAGCACCGTGTCTGTTGTGTACTCTCAGTTGCTGCACAGTGGGGCATCCTCTGCAGTGTGCTTCAAAAGAGGAAAAGTCTGACCCATTCTTAGCTAAGGTACTGCTCACTCTAATTAGTGTATCAGAAAAGATCTAAAGGAGATGACCCCAGAAAAGGTTATCACACTGGTTGTATCAGCCTGTTCAGAGGTACAAAATATAGCCACCCATGGATAAAAGGCATGAGTGCCAGGACTTAAAATGCAGACATCCCACTGCCATACTCTGGAACCACATTGTACACATACATTGCAGGAATGGGGAAGAAATAGTAAAGAAAAAAAAAATTAGATGAGGAAATGTGTTGTTTCTCTTCTCTACCACAACACCAACAAGGTGCTGGTATCCTGGGGAAGATCAAAAATTTCAAAAATTTCTTTGTTTTGATTAAAGTCTCAAGTTTGTGTGACATTCTGAAAGTTGTTTCAGCTAGCAGCCTTGAGGAGTACATGGTCTGCCCTGAACTAAGTAATTTATTTACTGTTGATGCTGCAGGCTAGAACTTGTGAATCAAGATGTTTCAGGCTGCTTCATTTTCCAGATTATTAAATAAACCCATGGGATCCAACCCTTTTCAGCCAAAAATATGAGGCTTTTAAATACCCCTGCTCTGATCCTTCTTCCATCCTGAGACCTCATCCCCCTCCCTTGCTATCCTGGGTCTGCATTATGTACTTGACATAAGTCATTGATCCCTTGCTACCAAATCTAATCAATAATGATTTCTCTGTCTAAATATTTAATTCTCAGTCTTTTGAAGTAGTACCATGATGGAAAAGCTTTTTTTTTTTTTTGTCAGCTGTAGGGAGCAGTTGTCCCCAGCTCTAAAATTGAAATTGTCATTGTGCAGGTGGTGATGGGGGGTGAGGGGCTAAAACCTGGGTGTTTCTGTGCAAGTGATTAACAGTAAATCATCTTAACCCGTTATATGAGCATATTTGTATCACCACTAGTGGGTTTTAGAGTTATCATCTTAATTCCTGGCTCCTCAGATGTTTAAGTGTGTATCACTGCCTTGGCTTCAGGTGTGTTGGGATATTTTTCTGCTGTGCAGTGGGGGAAAGAAACTTGGAGAGGAGGAGCCAGAGTGCAATTTAAAGCAGAATGGTGATGAATTTGCATGGTACATCAAGCCTCACATCTACATATTCAATGTTAAAGGTGGAGAGACTGTCTCACTCCATAAGGACAAATGAGTAAAGCAAAGTAATGCAGACTCTGGGAAGTGACACCTGTGGGCTGGGGGACCTGTGTGCAGTAGAAGAGTGATGAAGATGCTGACAGCCCTTATCAGTGAGGCTGGTAGTGTGAAGTGCTTAGCTGGTGGTGTTGATGGATCAAAGCAGTTTGAGCACAGAGTGTGCAAATGGCTCCTGGTCTCCTGCAACTGGGAAAGGAACTGTCTGACAGCTACAACATTCTCACCTGCAGGACCTTTTGTGAACAAAGACAAACTTTTAGGGCTTAATCTAGATGCCACCGGAGAAAAGTAAAAGCGTTGTTTGTTTCGTTTGGGGGAGAGGGTTGTGCCTTTGGTTGTTTGGTTTTTGTTTTTTGGGGCTTTTGGGCTTTTTTGTCGGCTTCTGTTTTTCTTTATTTTTTTTATTATTTGCCTACATTTTTTTTCCTGTGAAAGTGATGATCTCAGGGTAAGAAATCTGGGGAAAGATAACAGTTAAGACATCCTGGGGAAAATTAGATGACAGATGTTGAAATTACTTTTCAGCAAAGCAAAATATTAATTTTGTGTTATCCCAAGACAGCAAACTGTCTTTCAAATGTTTTTAGTTTATTTTTGCATTGATTGCTTTTGCCTGAGCTTTTCTTCTGTTGTAGATTAGCTTTTAGATGAGAAACATATTTATCAGTAAAGACATTTAAATACTTTCTGCAAAATGTAATATCGTGAGATGTTTTAATTTAAGCCAAACCCATTTGCACTGAATTAAAAAGCTATTCTGATCTCCTTGAAATATGCTTTTACTTCTTCTGTCTCTGTTCTGTTGTGAAGATGCTTCTCTGAATAAAGGTACTTAAATTACTCTAGGTGTACCAGTCTGAAGCTGAATGTACATTATACTCTCTTTACTGGTCAAGGGTGAAAATGGATGCCGTCTCTGACGAACACATCTGCCTTGGCAGACATTGCCAGTGCCATCTGTTACCTGTCTTTACATGAGGGTGTTTTCAGCATGGACTACAGGATGCATTGTGGTTGCAGAGCTGCAGCTCCATTAGTCTAAGGTGACAGTGCACTGGGATGATGTTCACCCTTCTAGCCCTCTGGCACCACAGGAAAAGCTCCTAGGATAAGTCTAGCCCTGGAGCTCAGTGAACAGACCTAAAGCTCTCAGCTGTGGTTTTTCTGGAAAGAAGTGGGGTAAGATCCCCCTGCTGAGTTTAAACCAGGCTATGCTGACATCATTATTGCTGATGGAGAATTTGACCCGATGTCATGGCTGTGTTCATTTCTCCTGCTGTAACCTTGAAATGCAGGCAGCTTTTGCTGCATTGAATAAGCCTGCTTTCTAGCTGGGGTAATTACTGTTGTAATTGTCAGTTCTGAAGAGAAAGTGTTTGCCTGCTGTCATCTCTGGTAGAGGCAAAGTTGCTGTCCTGAGGAGACATCATCCAAAAAGAAGGATCCCTGGCCTGTGCAGGACTAAAGGGTGCATGCAAGTCCCAGGAAAGCAGTGGTGTAACCCTTAAAGAAGATGCATTCTTGTTTAGTTGTCTTACAGGAACCCTGCACTGTATCTGTTTCCTCACATTTGTGCATGAAAGAGAAGTTCTTTCTCAGTCTCTGCCCAGTGGAGGGATGTGAAAATAGAAATACTGAAGTATAGTATGTTGATTCTTCTGCCTGACTGTAGTATAGAATTCAGATTCTCTTCAAAGCCAGTGACTTGCCAAGGCAGATGTTACATGCTTGAATGAGTTTAATAAGGTGATCAGGAGTCTGTTTATCAGTTTGGCTTGCTTAGAGCAGTGCTCCAAACATCCAGGGAAACAGGAAGAAATTGTAATTAAAGGCAGCTTTGAAATTCTGTATGTGACTGATTTGCATTTTACTATTTTATTCTTCTTTCTCCTTCCCCTATAAAAGCCTGGGGAGGTTTGCATGGTGAGACTGGCATTGCTGTGGTGCATTATCTATGCTTGAGGGACTGTGGAGTGGCAATTGTGTAATGAGGATGAAAATTGGAGCTTACTCTGAAGAGGGAAAAAAAAAACCTTTTCCCTTAACTGATGCCTGGGGCCTTTCCTCATCTCAGTTGTGCTTGTGGGGGAAAGTTGTGGGGCTCTGAGTGGCTGTGCTAGAGAATCCAGCAAGAGAATGGCTGTGCTAGAGAATCCAGCAAGAGAATGTGGTGCTTGGGGGGGCTTGTCTGGGTCTTCTGACCAGCAGCTCTGCTAAACTTCTTGCTAGTAGGATTAGGAACAGGATTGCATTTATTTCCTGTGCTGAGGCTGTAAGCAAAGGCTCCTTCCCCACTCTCACAACACTTACAGGTTTAGTGATTTATTCTGTTGTGGTTTACTTACTTGTCACTAAAAGCCATGTTTTCCACATGTTTAACCCAGTTAAAGCACTAAAATTGTGTTAACAATTGGTTTATTGTATCAGTAACTCTTAACTAAGCTCTGTAGGCTTACCATTTTGTATTGTTCTGCTTTGTAAGTGCTGTAGATCTGTTTGTCTTCATCTTTTTCTAAGTACCTGAATGATTTATTTCATTTCCAAAATGAGTTAAGACAAATGTGACAAGGCTCTGGGATTTCCTGTTTAGAGTACATAGGCCTGAAGTCATATGCTGTCTCATTGTGTATGTGTTTTCCCTTGAAAACCCTAATTCTAAATACTATGATTTTGTAAAACTTGCAGCTTTCATCAATAAAGAACAAGTCTGTTAATGCTTATGGATTTAAAATAAAGATACCAAATAGGATCTGCAAAAGCTCAGAAACCAGGAGACAGATAATGATGAAGAATTCCCATTGGTTGGAAGCCCATCTCCTGATTTTGGTGTGCTGACCTGATATTGAATGCCTAGAGTGGCAATGATTCAGAAGCCAGATTGTGTTCAGGCTAGTTGACCAACAAAAGTCACTGTTACTTTAAAAACATGTCATTCAAAAATCAGTTAAGTTAAAAATGCCTTCTGGAAGCTATCTGTGGGCTTCCCACTACACTGTATCTTCTGAACCAGGTAGATTTTCATCACGTCTACCCAGCACATCTATCTACCCTCTGTGTAGTAGGGAAACAGCATCTCTTTCCCTACCATTGCCTGTCCTGTTAAACTAGGGAGGAAAAAAAAAAAAAGGAGAAAAGTAGGGCAAACTCTGTAGCCTTTATGCAGGGAAAGTCCCATCAACTTCAGTGGGAGACTTGGCTCAGGGAGAAATACAGGAACCAGGCCAAGGTTTTCATTCTGGTTTTTCAGAAGCTAGTATTCCATGTTTGTAGATTAATGCCACATAGCTTTGCAAAAGTGGCCTATGAAGTGCTTTCAACTCAGTGGACTTCTGCCATTTAATTCCTGCAACTTCCAGTAGTTGTGTTTTAAAAAAATCTATTAATTGGAACATGTTTGCCTGAATGTGACATTAGGAATACAGCCAGCAGTGCTCAAATATACATTGGCATAAATTAAACCCCATCCTTGGTAAGGGACAGATAGGCATGAAGGGTCTCAGTGTTCTCAGATGAATCATACTAAGCTTATCAGTGGGTGCCTTGATTTAATGAAGCCACAGTATGTTAATGTTAACACTGCAGAAAAAGCTGAAAAGTTACAGGCAGCCATGCTAACTAGCTACAAGCATTTAAAAGCCTGGGCATGAGCTCCTACTTGGCTATTCTGGCCATAATTAATGATGACAAGTATGTTGGAAAAATAATTATTTTGCTTGCTTTTAAAGACAATTACTTTGCTTGAGGCGAATGAGGGGGTGGGATATATGTGGCTGTAATAAGCATATGTAGATGGCATCTTCCCAGAAGAATATTATAGCCACAGGATCTTTTTAATTGACCTGAGATTCCTTTGTTCTGCAGATACAATTTGTGTATGTGGTCACAGACTAAAATGACCCTACTTGTTCTGGGGCAGGCTTAGTTCTAAACTGCTGGAAGGAAAAAAAAAAAGACTGCTTTTATCAGCCCAATCAGCAGCAGATAGAAATCTCTCCTGGTCACTTTGTAGGGGGTAGGAATCTTTTTAAATTGGTACCCTGAGTACATGCTCTTTTCATCTGATAAAATAGGAGTTGGGGGTATGGAAGCAGGCTGAGGTGAGTATTATTGCAGTCATCTGGTATCACTCCTGTGTCTGGGCTTGCATAGCACAGCAGCTTTTGCCTGGCACATGGCAATGCCATCCTCTGACAGCCACCTGCCTGCTCATTGACCATGCTGGGCTGCAGAGCCATGGTCCCTTTCCAGCCTGGACACGGTGCTGGAGTCAGGGAGGGAACAGCTTTTCTCTCAGCTGCCATTCTAGAGCATCATGTTACTGCGTGGTGGAGGGCACCTCCACCCCTCCTGCCCACCACTCACTGGCAGTCAAGGGCTATGAGAGCCACACAGTCTTATCACATCGCCTGTGATCAGATCCTGTAACAATAAGGTAGTGTCTTACTGCCTTTCTCTCTGAGTTTCATGGTAACTGGGCCCAGGTGGGAAATAACAGCAGGAAATCCCCCAAGGCTGTAATCCAGGGGAAAATTGCAACGTGTGCAAACAACTAATGACCTTTAATAGAAATCAGGAGTTTTCATGTTTGTTGTCAGTCATTTCATTGTTTGTCTAAGATGGTAAAATCCTCTTGGGCCACAGGAGAGAGAAGAGGAACCAAAAACTACACGCTGCTCACTTACATGTCAGAAAAATCTCCCTGTTGTTCCCTTTTTTAATTGTGTGGTGGTTATACAGAAGTCACAATCCCTTCCTTCAGTTCCCATCTGTAAGATGGAGAAGATGATGCTGTCTTTCAGTAAAGTGTTTTGAAACCTGATACTGAAATTTGTTATAGAAAATGCAGTAATGAAGAGTCATGGGTGATTTTCACCACACTACTAAGCCTTCTGCAAATAGTAAAGGTTGTGCTCTATGCACTCCCAAGTTAGTCTCTCTGGACTGGGATCTGAAGTTCGAGGAAGGAGGATGAATAAAAGAGGAGAAACCCACTAATCATATATTAATGTGGTTTTGGTTTGATGAAACATAACAGAAAAAAATAGATTTCTTGCAGTCCTAGTTGTATCTAGCCCTTTCTAAAAGCATTGCTAAAGGAGGTAGTCTTAACAGTGCGTGAATGATAACATTTGATGGTTTGGGTCCAATTCACTCTATTCTTGGTCTGCAGATTTTTGTTGGGATGGAAAATTTTACCTGATTTCAATCTGTCTGGAGAGCTGATTAAGGAAAGCTATGCCTGAGCAACAGAAGAGTACTAGAGGGTGATGAATAAACAGTTCTCTCATCATGAAGATAACAAGGTCTTAGGATTTCTCAAAGTAGGCTGTGGTGGTAGGAGGTGGGGAGGGATAGAGAGAGATCCTATGTTTCGTTGCCCTGGATGAGAGATACAAATGTTTGTTTACCTAAGTTCAAAGTTCTCTGTGGAAATTGCAAGTCTAACAGGAGGGCAACCTCTGTTTTTAGCTCCAAGGGTGGAGTGAGCTGGAAATGAGGCAAAATATATGGTACTGGAGTTAAAAGCACTAGGGTTTTGTGCAAGGTCATTGAAGGGCCAGAATCTTCGGTAGCTGGGAGGGATTACTGCATTAGTCTGTATTTGACCCTGTGTTAAACTGGCAGAGAAGGGAGTTCCCCTGTGGTTGTGCTGTGGTTTTTAGTGGGTTTTTTTTCTTCCCTTTGAATTTACTGAGTGCAAAAAGGCAGACTTAGCTCATCAGGAACTCCAGCATGGTGTGTCCCTGAGTGTGGGACATGCCTGCTGGCAAAGAGGAAGCTGGTGTTTTGAAGGCTGTTTGGACGTGACATTTGTACCACACAATGATAGCACAAGGAAGTGTTGTAAGATTCAGGGATGAACTCCTTCAAAATAACCAGATTCTAGAGTTAATCTTTGTTTAGAGTCTTCTGGAAGGAATTAGGAGTGAAAGAAAGGGCCCACACCCCCAAATATTTCCAGATATCCATGGAAAGATTTGTGAAGCCATAAATGATGCTAAATCTGATAGAATGTGTGAGGGGTTTTTTTTGATGACACAAGATCAGGCAGTGTTTTCAGATTAAGTATGGTGTAGATTGGGCCATCTCCAAGGCAGACCAGTAGCAAGCTTTGGCCCCCATTCCAAGGTGGCGCGTTGCTGTAGCAGCTGACTAATGCAGAAGTTCTACCTGAAAAAATGTTTCCTTCTTATATGATGTTGTACATTCCCCAAGTCCAACCCACAGCCTGTAGTGGTTCACAGATGGCAGTTGCCTGTGTCACTGACTCGTGGAGACTTTTCTCATCTCTTTCCCTTTCTACTGTTCCTCTCTGCTCCATACATGCTTAAGAACCAAATAGGGTTTTCCAATATCAGGTTAACCTAATCTTAGCTTGAGGTATGCTGTGGAAGAATTATTTATGCCTGAAAGCTTGACAGCTGATTTTAAAACTATCTAATGAAAGAGCAGACAGTTGTTGGGTTGTTTGGTTCAGGTGTTTTTTGTGTGATGGTACAGATACAAGAACAATGGCATCTTATTGAATATTGTGGGATTCCTGAATTCTAAACTGTGGTGAAGTTTTTCAGATGGCATGCTGAACGGATTTTTCTTGAGCATAAAACTTGTCTTTTCCAAAATCTTAATATTTTGGAACAACAAATGGTTTTGAACCATTTGACAACAAATGGTTCAAAAAAAGGCACAGCTATGGCCTTCCTATCTTGTGAAGTGCAGCCCTGGTTTTTACAGTCTTCATTATAGTGTTGAATATTCTTTTACCCTATAAGAGTAGTACTGGTTTCCTTTGGATCAATTCCTTTGCCAGTCTAGAAAGCTGACCTCAAATCCAGTCAGTGGGTTAGTAGTTACAGGTTATAAATGTTTTCCCTTGCTGACAAGTAGCTGCTTTATTGTATCTTAGTGCAGTGATGACTTGGCAGTACCCCAAAGGCTGGAATCAGTAAAAGCCAAGAGCTGAAGCACCACTGGAAGTATGTATTATTTGCATTTATGCATTTTCCATAAATATATGAACCTTTAAAAAGGTGAGCTCTTCCTTGGGTCATTACACACGGAAGGACTTGAAGCATAGAAACATTAGTATGCCCAAGACTGGGTAGTCAAATTTCTGGCATTGTCCTTTATATTCCAAGGAATGAGGTGTTGCCTGCCCATCCAATAAGCTGTGGTGTAGTGAATTAGAGGTAGGTGACAGGAGGCGAACACTGATAAATGTCATTGCCATTAAATGTACTGTCCCAACTATATGGAATTCAAAAAAAGATACGAAGGCAGTTTACCAGAGGCAGTCTGATACCAGACTGCCTTCAGCTATCCACACAGGCAGCAGAAGCAACGGGAATAAGACTGTATTTCAAAATCAAGTCATCTTGGCTGAACAAAAGCAAAAGATTTTTAGGAGACCTAAAAGCATCATGGTGGACTAAGGGGAAATAAACAGCTGTAATCATGTAGAACAACGCAATGGGGTTAAGCCCTGGTTCTTCTCTTACTACCTACTGCCCAAGAGTCTTGAAGATTTTGGGTTTTTGTAAAAGCACTGTCACACTATTGCCCCATTTGAAAAACAGGGAAACTGAGGCATGGGGTGGTAGGATGACTGTCTAGAATCAAAACATCCCGAAGCAAGTTTTCTTGTGCCTAAGTGGAAATGAGGAGATAGCCAGAAGTGCCTAAGGAGGAAATTAAGGGATAACCCAGTGACATGACAGGAGATTTATAGTGCTACATTTTCTACTCAAGACAAGAACTGGTTAATAGAATCAGGTTTTTTTATGTTATCCAAACCTGTTGTGTTTTCTTTTTTTTTCTTCTCAACATATGTTGCTGTAGCAGCTGAGTAATGCAGAAGTTCTGCCTGAAAAAATGCTTCCTCCTTATATGATACTGTACATATTGTCATGGAAATTGTCCTCATTTCCCCCGAGCACACTTTAAATAACTCGAACAGCAGTGCTAATGAGCAGAAAGATATCTGCAATCCCCACCGTGCAACTTGACATACTTTATCCCACTCTGAATTCCCTTTGCTCATCTCTGAGCATTTTAAAGATCTGGTATAATAATTTGCTTCCTCTCTTTGGTCTGTTCATTTCGCTCTTAGCACTTGATAATAAAAGGTCAGCTTTGGCTGAAACCTTGGTATTGCAGCCATGCCGTTTTTTACTGCCAAATATCTTAAGAAAAGCAAGTGTCTCCGAAAGGGTAAGTCATGATATTTTTGGTGTATTTAGTGTTGTCTGTTTTGCTTTACATCACAGTAAAGAATTTATTTTGAATTAACAAGCAGTGGAAATGGATCTATTCACGCAGCCTGTCGTTTAGCACTGGGGGTTTTGTTATGCTGTGTGCAGTTTTGGTTCAAGATACAGTGTATGTTGTTATCCTGCATTTTACATTCAGAAAAGCCGACTAAGCGAGAGGATGTTTAACTCTTTAAAGATGGAGCATGTGTTTTGCACAGGGATGGAATCCCTGGTGCAGAACAAAACAGTAACAGAGAATATGTGTGTTTGTTTTTTACAGATAAGTTTAGGTAGGCAGCTGAGTAATGGTCCACTATTTCTTGTCTCTTTTGTACAAAAGGAGCATTTTATTTTCAGTCTACAGTGAAATAATAAAATAAATGATACCTAGTGAAGGAACAGCATATTTCCCCTTAGTATCTTTCCCGTGTAGGGGTACCTGAGTGCATGACTCCACAGAGATTTTCAGCTTGCTGTTGTGAGGTTCACTTTGTGAATTGCTGTGTGGGCTTTTTCGGGAAACATTGATTTTTCTCCAGGTACATACAAAACTCTTCATGAGAGCAATCTGCCTCTAGCATTGTAGAAATTGACAGTGTAGTAAGCTCCCAATACACACATCGGCTGTAAATTATTTTCTTCTTTTGCATTGTCTTTATTGTGACATTTGTTTAGCTGGTACTCCAGATACGGGGTTTGCATGCATTAGTTCCAGAGGATCTGAGGAATCCGACTTGCTTACCTGACTAATTTTATATATATTACTTGGCATTTATGTATATATGTGTTTACTTAATATGTGCATTTCTCTAATTCTTTGTTTGAATATGATTTTTTAAGGGATACATGCAAATAGGAATTTTATATGTTTTCATCACTAGTGTAAAGTTGAGGAAAGTATTTTGGAAAAAAGTTAAAGAAAAAGATTTGCATTACCATTGTGTTTTCTTCTGGGTTTCTATTTTAAAATGTGATTGCACAGGAACTAGCAGTTGAGATGTGATAATTTAATTAGGCTGACCTGTAGATGCTGGTTCTAGCTATTTGATATTTTGTTGAGTGAAATGTGTACACATGTACACAAATTTAAAGAATAATTCAGAAATTCCTAAGGATAGAATCGTCTCAATAAAGCTTTTATTAGAAAGAAGGAAAAATATTTTAACTGCATTATTAATTTGGTTGTGATAAATCATTTTTTAGAGTTTTGTTTTACATGTGTACATATAAATGCCACTTTACAAGGGGCATAGGATGATTTTTGCTCATCTCTTGAGGACACCCAGCTGTCCAGTTCTTCATTCCCTTACAGTATGTGCCACAGTATAGCAGTGTGTTTCAGCCAGGGGCTGAGGAAAGGTGCCTGCCTTACCTGTGTCTGCAGTGCAGGGAGGGGCTGCTGGTACAGCCAGGAGAGGTAAGGCTGGGCCTTTAAGAGATGACTGAGGGATGTTCAGCCAGTTGTACTCCTAGTGAGTCACTACCAACAGGAAAATTGTCAGCCAGCTGAACTGAGGATGTTTCCTCTTGGAGCCTGTTTCTGCCAAAATTTATCTGATCTGTGAAATCCATCAAACTGTCCAGAATACCTCCTGAATCAGGCCCGCTGGCAGGGTAGGGATCCTGATTGTTTTTGGTGCCCTCTCTGCTCTGTGCTATCCTTTTTCTTCATGCTTCCAGGGCAGTCTAGGAAGGGCAGTGCTAAAGCAGTGTGTGTCTGACTGGGAAATGCTGAGGTAGCTGAGCTTCTCCATGAGCTGTTCAGTATCAGTCTGTCACTAATCTTGCTTTGAAGAAGCTGGACTCCTGATAGTTTCTGAGCCATTTCCCATCCAGTTACTTAAGGCAATCCCCTTTAACTCCCTTTCAGAAAGCACTTAATTTGCAGAGGGTTTTACTGTCATCTGAATAAGGACATCCTTCCCAGTAAGTCAGTGTGGTTGTTCAAAGGCGTTAAATGATTAGAGTGCCCTAGGCATAGCATCAAAATGTCGTTGCATAAAAACTGTAGTAGCCACAAGCTCCAGTGGATCTGACCTTGCTGGTCTCTGTGTCTCTGAACAGGGAAGGAGCAAACCATCAGGAGCAGTGAGATGAGCGTATGGTCTGAGGTCTCTTTCCCACAGGTCCAGATGGTCTAGGGACAGAAGCTGTGCTATGGACAAGTTCATGGCCAGAAATATTGGTTGGATGGGAAACAGAATTCCCAGGTAAATGCTCCTAGTTCAGCCTTGGAAGGGAACTAGCCCAGATTAATACAGGAAGTGGTCAGCAGAGATGAGAACTGGAAACTGATTCTCCAGTCTTATAGCCTGGAATCTCAAGAAGTACAGGATTTTGTGTCTTAGCTCTTTTGTGCCAGGTTATAGCTGAAACCTCTTTCCTTCCCAGTGAGATTTATTCTTACAATGTGCCATTTTATCTCCTCACTAGTATTTCAGGCCAGGACACACTGTGTTTTGAATTAATTCTCTATTTGTTTTTGTGGAGGCTGCAAGAGCTTCCAGACATGCCTGAAATGAAACAGCCAAGCCAAAGTACTTGGTATTTTGGATATCTTGCTGCATATCCTTTGCTATGCAGACTGTTGGGCCTGTGGAGATTTTCTGTGGGTCTCATTTGGTGATATAGCCTTACCCTGCTCATAGCCTCTGTTAAACATGCAGCAATGACAGATTCTGGATTCTAAAATTTCTTTATTTTTCCTATTATCAGTTTTAACCTCCATCAAACTCCTATCATTTACATCCACACAGACACCTTAAATAAGGCATCAAACAATGAAATCATTTATTAACCTTTGCAGCCTGTTGTTAAAACCTTCAGTTTTCACACGTCTTTTCCCATTTTTTTGTATGTTTGTTTTCTTTGGCCATTCCCTGAGCACTGGCTCAATACTATTCAAAACTGGGCTGTAAAATATCAATATAATTGTCTCTAGTCTGGCAAGTCATTGTCATTTTTTTCACTTATGTCTTCATTTCTAGTAGACAAAATAGAAGCTTCAGCCTCAGAAAAGCCTTTTCCATTTTAATTCAAAAGAATTTAATAATGAATGTTTTACTGCCAAATGGTCCTTACTTTTCTACAGCTGTAGATTTACAGAACTTCAAAGCTGGATGGTTAAGGTGCAGTTTCAGTTTGTAGCCAGGCAAGCCAAACAGCTAAACTTCAAAGGAGGGGAGTGTTCTTTAATGTTGTGGGCTCACCCTTTGCATTCAGCAAATGGAAAATGCCATGTGCAGCCACAAGTGATGTGGCTGCCACTCCTGGGAGGGGTCTGCTGGCTGCTGCCTGAGAAGAGCAGCCCACGCCCAGCAACCTCAGGATATTTGATGGCTGGCAAGTAGGTCATTTTTGTGTGATGAATACAAGACTTTCAGCTTTGCTTTTAGTGTTCTTAAAGCTTCTGTCTCGAAGGCTGATCATGCTAAAGGCAGGATTTGAGCTTGAGCTCTGTTACCTCTCCTGTTTCATTTTGTCTGTGCCTGATGGTTTTCCTCCTCTGATGTGCTCACAGGGTGGATGGTTTTATACACATTATGAAAGCTGAGAAAGGCTATCCTGGTGAAAGGAAGTATTCAATCCATACAACACTATGATTTGAGAGTAATAAGGTACAGGACTGGATATGAGGATGCCCTGCTGCATCTATGGCAGTCACGTGGAAAAAGGGGCTACTGTGATTTTGTTCTTCTGTTCATACTTTGTGCAGTTAACCCAACTATATGTCTCCAGTTCGATATAGGAGGGGTAGCAGAGAGAGAAAATGAGCTAGATTGATTCATCATTAGGTGGACCTGGAAATTGTGGTGGCGTGTGGCTTTTCTTTCAACTCTGAAGCCCAAGCAATGTGACCTAACGCTTTGTGTTTTATTAAACTCCTTATTGCACTTACCTAGTGGATGCTCCAGTTCAGAAAGTAGAACAAAAGCCTCATGATGAGGCAGAAAAGAGCCTAGATAATTCTAACTTCTTAAACTGGTATGTTATTTACTAGGACTGTTTCCTTGACTAGAAATCAGTCTTAAGAATCCCCACAAATAATTCATTCCATAGGTTTGGGATGCAGCAAGGTGCAAGCGTGCAATGGTGATACCCCATGATATCTGAGATAAAAGCAAGGTGCTTGGTGCGGAGGATGAGTCCACAGACAGTCTGGATCCTGACTGTACACTTGACTGTTTTGAGTTGTTGGAGCCCCCAGGAAATGGTATGCTGGATTCCATGGGCTGGGAGATGTGAAAGGAGCTGGCAGGACACCACAGAGACATGTCTGTTGTTCAGTAAATGACTTGCAAAGCCGTGTGGCTCTGGTGCAAATCTCCCTCATCAGTATTAAAATCTGAGTGGAATTGGGGCTTTATCCAATCAGTATCGAGGGTTTTGTGGGATCTGGGCCACTGTCTCCACAGGGCTCTGGGATTCAGCAGCCAGAGAGGCCAGTGCTGCCAAGAATCGTAGTTCTCCAGAGGCAGAGTTGGCCAACACTGTGCTGCCTCTCAGTGACCCATGGGCACACTGCTGAGAGTGGTGACTTCAGCTCACCAGTTAAAGCTCTCCAAAGAGAGGAGGTGCCAGGCAAGCTCTGGAGATGCTGAGCAAAGGAGCAGCTTTATGAGACACAGTACACTCCAGATTTCTGATGTAGCTTTCCTATTTTGAGAGCACTGCTTTGATGAGAAAATGGCCTCATTTCCTGTCCTGGGAGAACAATCATCATGCTGTTCATCTTCTTTTTCTTTCATTCTTAGCTTTCTGCTTTCTAGGGCTGGCACTGCCTTTGCAGTTTCACACAACCAATCCTCTAAACAGTATTCCTTGCTTTGTGAGAATCGATGTTTGATTGATCTGGGTTGCCCAGATGTGGTAGTTGTGTTTTTCTTTCTGACCCTGCTAGCTGATAGCCAGTATCATACTGGAAATCATTGAGTGTCTCTGTATCTCAGTTCTCCACTGATACAAAGGAATTTGTCATTATGGCATCCAAATGATTTTTTAGGGTTTTTGTGTTAACAGAGAAGGCATTTCTCCACTGATGTGCAATACAACCTCAGAAAGTCATTTTACCCTCTGTTCCTGTTCTCCCAAAACACTAGTGCTTAGTTCTATGTGAAAAGTATATTCCAACAATGGAGAATAATTTTTTAAACTTCTTTTAATTTGTTTGCTAATAGCTAAAGCATACACCAAAATAATTTTTTTTTCATATACTTGTCATAAAATTTGTTTGCAGTTGCTGTTGTGTGACTATTCCATATTTGAAAAAGGCCATCCAAGCTGTGTTGGATGTTTTTAATTGGATGGAGCAGTAACAGAACTGGACTAGATGAAGCTGGTCTTCGGATAAGGAGTATGGTATAAAGAGTTCTTTTTACTGTTGGCTTCCTAAGAATCAGCCTTCCTCGTATTTAGACTCATAGACAGGACTAGGATATCTGCAAACAGGAGCATTTGAGGCTTACAGGTGCTTGACTGTGCATTTAGAAATATGCTCCTTCATTATGATCACTACTAGCATGTGATGCTTTCATGATTAGGTATCCAGATCACCTAACTGGTGATCTTAAATTAAACAAGGCAAGAGAATTGAAACCTCTCTGGAAGGCTGGAGAAGCTGTGTCTGTTTGACAACTGCTTGCAGATTTGCTTCAGAGACCATGGATTGAGTTTTCACTGGGAGGTAACTGGCAGAGACCAGACTTAGAAGATAATAGTTTTGTGCTGTCTTGGGTTTCTGTTTTTCACAGTATGAACCATTTAAATAAAGAATATGATACAATGGAACCTTCTGTGTCTTTAATGCTAGAGCACTGACACTGGCTGCAGTCACAAGCCAGACAAGCTATAGCCCTGTTATTTTTCCCTATGTGTTAGATATGTATCCCCTTTTAGGGAGATTCAAACTCATCTGAATGCTCTTAATTAAAAAAAAAAAAAAAAAAGTATAAGGGAAGAGTAGGAGGAACTTGCTATGCTCCCCTCATTCCCTCTGTTACCTGGCTCTGACAAACCATGAAGCCATCAGGATTTTTTTTTCCCAGCCTTGCAGACCATTAACTGAAATTGTTCTTCGATTTCTGAACCATGTCCTCCTAGCCCCTGGGTACCACAGCTTCATATAGATACATAATTAATTATTTGGAAAAGCTGCTGTTTTAATGTAATATTAAACAGGCAGCAGCTCAGCAGGTGTCCCCAAGGTAAGGAAGGCAGCATGCTGCTGGCAGCAGCTGCTGCCTTTAGGCTTATCAAGATTTCTTTGTTTTGAAACAGAAGCTGGAAGGCTTTTTAATATGTGCCCTGTCATTGGCTGAGCAGATCCTGGTTTCTGGCTGTTATTCTGCCTTTGACTGCAAAGACAAATTCTTATAACACATTCTGTCTGCAACAGCTGCATACAGTTCTTGCTCTCAAGAAAGGAGCAGGGTGAGGAGAGAGAGGAGGCTCACAAGGCAGATATGTGTGCCCTGTTTCCTCCTTGCATTTTTCTTAGTGGACCAGTCGAGCTTAGTGAATCTGTGCAGCAGCTCAATTTATGTCAGCATTTTTAGAATGGGCTTTCTGCTTCTATAAGCATAAAAATACACAAATATATTGCCTAAGAGGGCATTCCAAGTAGTGAGGGTGATATTCTGCTGGTCTCATGCAAGTTGTAGTTGTCTGTGGTTTAAATCTGTGTAATTAGATTTATGTTGTTCGTACCACTGGTAGAATCAGCTCAAATGGCAATGCTGCCATTTCCATTTGGGTAGTATATTACAACAAGCATTGAGCAAGGCTTTTTAGTTCCTTGGGATAAGAACTGCATCTTCTGTATTTGAACATTATAAAATACATTGATGGCTGGGTTTCCAGAGTATGTGGGTCTTTAAATGGCCATGTGTAAACTGCATGTGCCCAGTGTGGTCATCCATGCAGGAAATATGCTCTTGCACCAGGAGAAAGTTGCTCTGCTGGTGGCTGTACTCACCTGTGTTAGCCTTCAGGACTTCTGGGGCAGGGTCCTGTATTGAATTGAAATGTCTCCTGAGCATTTGCCTCCTTTCTGTGCTCCTTTATGGAAATTCTTTTAACTTCCCTTGTTAATAAAGAGACTCTGACTTTCAAGAACTGTGGCCTAGCTTTGATCAGTAGCCTTTGCTTCAAACATGACAGACGTGTAAACTTTCTATAACGTAAAATTGTTCAGAGGACATTTTGGAAACATAGCGTAGCCCTCAGTAGGTGTCAGTGTGCTTTGCTAAGAGACTGTGACTGCTGGTATAGTGGAGAGGAGGCTGCTGACCCAGGGTTTCACATACAAGGATTTCCCTTTTGCCAGCTAACTGTTCTTGGTGAAGGCAATCGGGACAGAACATGTGGACTACAGTGCCTGGCAGATCTAGGAAGACCAGTGAAGGATTTCTGTGGGAAGGATGCCACTTCCCTGTGGTTTTCCCTAGCCTTGAGTACTGAGATGTCCACATGGGAATGCTGTACCAGCTCAGAAGCTGTCGTTTGGAGGAGCTGGGCAGCAAGAGCGCAGTGGCTGATTGGCTTGGTGCTGGTGAACTGTCTGCTCTGTGGGAGTGGAAGCTTGCACAGTAATGCTTGAGGCACTTCTGCAGTGCTGGATGAAAACTGTGAATAGTCCCAAACCCTAAACTGTGCTTCTATGAGCAGTCTGCGTGAACTGTGATCTCCAAGGTTATGCACCTGAGCTTTACTCTCTGCCTCTATAACTCAAAGGTGACTGTCAGCTTGTCAGATGAGACAACACCTATGTGCAGGCCTTTGGCCTATGATGGAGACACGGCCATCAGGATGGGATGCAGTGGAAGGGTACATCTGTGTGTAATATTGGCAGTGAATGTTGCAAGGCAGAGCTTCTACTGGGAAATCCAGAGTCAGAAGCATTCTGTGCAACATTCTCTTGAACTTCAGTGGGAGCAAGGCCGCCAGCTGAAGATATTTCTCAGGATGAGTTGTTGTTTACCTCACAGGTTTTTTCATTTCTTTTTTAAATCTGATCTAAAGCAGCCTGTTTCTGAAAAGTGAGGTTATATCAGCTAATAATTAACCACTTCAAAGGAACTTCCGTGGGCATTCTCATGGTACTATTAACTGGGAGGGGTTGGTTCATTGCCGGTGAGTGGACAGAATTAGAATTGATGTTTCTAAGCATTGTTCTGATAGCACTTCACTGACAGTTGTCCTAAAGCACAAAGAATTGAGGCCCAGCTTTTTCCATTACCCAGCCTGGAGTCCTTTAGCCATCCACAGCTGTGTTCTGAGAGGCTGCAGTGCTGGGCCCAAGTGACAAGTACGTACTTCCCATTTTTTTCCAAGGAGCGTTGCTGTGACAGTGAAGAATGCTGTGTGCTACACAGTCAAGTTTAGAAGATTTATTGATCACTCAATGCATAACCAGATCCAGGAGGAGACTGCTGTAAAACTGTTAGTCGGTGCAAACCGTAACAAGGCTAGATTTGGATCAGAATATCCCTCAGCTCTAAAGTTTGGATGTGGATCAGCAGGACTTCCTTCCATCTGCATTGTCTCATCGTTGGTATTGGCAAGGGTTTCCTCAAACTTGTCAGCATTTTGCCAAAGGCCTACAGTATATATGCTTTCACATTTCAGTCCTTTTTCTGTGTTAATGTGACAAATAGCTTCGCTTTTTGCAAAAACAAAGTCTGCAACTGTTGAGTCCTTAATGATAGTCCATTAATTTGCTGCTGCCAAAACTGTGCTTGTAAAGCTTCAGTTACTTTACTAAAGAAGATAATAATGTTCGTAATTGGTTGGCTTGAATTTCTACAGTACTCTGTATTCAGTCTACAGAGAATCAGAGTCTTCACAGGCTCAGCTAAAAGCTCTGGCATCTGCAACCTAAGCTTTACCAGTGGATGGCTTCTTTTCCATTCTCCTTAGTTTAAGGTTCAGAGCACTGGCTAAGATGAGAGACATGTCGTCTTTAAAAAATTACAGTGAGGATGTCTTTGATTTCATGGTGGATTAAGTGCAGGGGAAAGGAAAAACAGGTTCCTGAGGGGCATGGTGGAAGGAGAAGGTGGTTGTAGAGAGATGTATTCAGAAGTCATGAACTACTTCATTCCTGTCGTGGAGCAGACCTGGCAAATGTGAGCATAACAGTTCAGAAAGAGTGCAGAACTTGGCTATTATCTCTCCAATGTGAAATTATTAATGAAAAAATAGATAAGCATATTATGGTAAGTCATTTCTTGTCAGAATATAAAACTTTCCTCAACTTTTGTTTTTGGTGTGAAAGATTTGAAGAAATTTATGAGAATTAGAAAATTACTTGTGGTTGCATGGTAATGCATAAAAATCATCCAGTCATTTTCATTCAGATTTTTCAAAGCATGAAGTATCATCATCTTTGGTCAGGAAGGAATTTCCTCCCTTATAATGGCATGTAAACATAACCACAGTTGGAATATATAATTTGATACATTCTTCAGAAGTGTTGAGCACTTGCTGCTTTGGAGAACTACATGGAACCATATGGCCTGTTTTGCACAGCTGTGCTAGTATTTTCTGAGTCTTTCGTACATATATTTGTAACTTCTTTTTTGTACCTCAAATTAAATTGCCTTAATTTAGATGTCTCCTGCAATGTGTCTTGTAGGGACAGACACACGCTCTTGCCAGCTGGCCTGAATTGACTCCTTGTCAGTGTGTGGCTTCTGTTGGCCTGAGAAAAAATTCATTTCCTCTCCTTTCAAATTAGAGGTTAGTGAAATGATTGTGATCGCATAGTCCAGGCAGTTCCACACCATCACCATAAAGGGCTGGGCTCATTGTAACTCTCTAGATCTGAAATACACTCAGGAAAGACAGTAAGGGTCACTTACAAGGAGTGGAAGAAAGGAGGGTAAGGGAAAGCAGCCTGCTGTCATACGAGGCTGGGAAAAAAAATTCTTGCTCCTCCTTGTCATCCCCATTTGCCATCACCAGGTCTTCCTCCATGAGGGGATGAAATTATTTCTTTCCTCCTTTGCTTCCCCAGCACACCTGCAGAGAGGGGTAGGGTCCTTTTGTTATTCTAAGACTGACACATCATGATGTGAACAGCTCCCTGAGAGCTGGTGATGTGTCAGATAGATTCTAAAGGAAAGGTTTTTGAGTTCTGGAGCACAAGTGTGTATAAATAGAAGAAGCTGAACTGCAACTATGCCTAGGCTCCCAACACTTTCAGATTATTTTCCATTAGGAGATCTGGCAAGGAAAACAGTGGCAAGGAAAGCATTGGCAGAGGCAACGCTATGCCCTAAATTTGTCTCCTTGGTCAGTAGATACTGCTGTAAGAGGCAGTGAATGTGCTGTTGCCCTGTGAGAGCTCCACCTAAAAAGCCTCCATCTGTTATGATGCAGGTTTGAATTGAACATGCTCAATCTCCACAGTAACCTCCTATCAGGAAATAGTATTCGAGTCAAGAGCCAAAAGGGTTTAACGTAGTCTAACTCCTGAGGCATTTTTGGACATTAGAATATTGGCAGTCTGGAATTGACACTTGGGATGAAACATGCAAGCCGCAACAAAGGTGAAGTGGTGTCGTGCAACTCCTAGAAATTGCTGATGTAGTAGTTGTTCCTCCTGTTAGGTATTGTTGATGGACTCCTCTTAGCGATCCTCCATGCTGGCCTCCTAAACTAGCTGTGACCATGTTGGAAAGTTTTCATCCCTTACTGCTAGCTAGTAGAAGCTGATACCAAAGCAGTTATAATACAACTTGTTTATAGGGATGCTGTACGGCATTGGGGCCACATTTCACAAGCTCCTGAAACCTCTGTATTTGGGGAGGCAGTGTGATCATTGTTAATGTCTGTTCCTTTTATGGAGCAAAGTAATTGTGGGCAGAAGGTGGAGGCATTGGTGCCTGAGCTGTGCTGGTACAAGGGAGGTGCTGTGTCCTTGAACAAAAATGAACTTAGTTGCATGTTATGCCTGGGCTCATCTGAGCTCTAAACATTGGCCTGCTGCAGTAGGAGTGGCCTCTCCTCCATTGTGAAGTCACTCCAGCCAACCTAAGCTGTACTTTATGGCCTCAGTGAGCAGCACATCCCAGGCACCATAGTAGTAGTCTCTTCTCTTAAACTGCAAGTAACTGGAAACAGGGAGACATGAGAGAACGGGTATATTAGTACCATAAATATGTTTTTAATGTCAGAAGTATAACTTTAAAATGACTGAGTCTTTTTTACTGAAACTTTGAGAAGTTCAGACAAAGACAGATAAAGCACCTTAAGGAAAAATCATCTCAATTAGACTCAAACATTACACAGCACTCAACTCATGTAAGCAGGTTTTACAAGCAGAAGTTCAAGGTGAAGTTTGGCTTCAATTCTACTTACTTTTCCTTGAAGAGTACTTGAAGTTATTTTTCTCCCTTCCTCTTATCTTGCATATTTTTTTTTTCCTGTTTGCCATGGTTTCTGGCATGTGACATCACATACTAGCATTTGGCCTACCTGGAATATGGGTTTTGTTTATTTCCAAGGCATTGCTTTATTTGAAGTGGTTGGTAGTCTTAAACAGTACTTCACTTTAATTAATAGATAAAAGTCAAGAGTAATAAGGTCACATGCATTATCAAGAAAAACATCTCCAGGCAGGGGAGTCAAGCTAGCCAGGCACAGGTTTTATGTATAACAGGCCAAAGATTTAGTTTAATCTTCATTGCTTTCATAGACTTTTCGTAATCCCACACTTGATCCTGACAACTGACACAGATCACTAGCCTTAGGTTTATAAGGATTTTCTGTAGTCCATGTACTAGTACAGAGAAGCTTTATTAGTGACTCTGTTCATGTTAAATCTTGTTCGATGTTTTTGCATAAGAAACCACAGTTCTGAGGTCTCATCTCTTTGTTGGTGCATTTTTAAAGCATTTTAATGGCTTCTGAAACCACAGGAGGCATGGGAGGGGAGAAGAGATCACAGGGCTTTTGGATTGCTTAATAGATGGCAGTGGCTTCAGAGTGTTTGCCTTCTTTTGCTTTATTCTCTGGGATGAGGTCTAGGATACAGTATCGAAAAACCATTTACAGACTCATCAAAATCCTCTGCAGTGGTTTTTGACTTGGAAAAAATGATCAAATTCTACTTGTAACTACCATGGAACTTGGTGAAATAAAAAGTGTTTAAGGAAATTAGGCATTTAATATTCGACTGAGAAGTCAATGAGATTTTAGTGCATGCTTATAAATCCTGCCCTAAGAAAATGTGAACTGTGTCAGTTTGAGCTGAACTTCCTCATTACAATAAAAGGTATTTAAGATTTCATTTTTCTCGTTGACACAACCAAATGAATATTGAATGTTAAAATCCCCCTAAGCTCCTTCCAAACTGTGGAAATGAAACACCTTTCACCTACACAGGTGACTGTTTCTTTAGGAAAAAATGCCATTATGTTGTCCATTGGAACTGTGACACAGTGAATGTATTTTGATTCAAAGCTTGTTTCTTTCATTTGCATTCCACATGATACCAAATTCTTGTGCCTTGTGTTTTCTTAGTTTTGTGTGCCTTTTAAAATACGATCATGAATTTACTCAGCTCCAAATCGACTTCCAACTCATATATTCATATTGTATAGATAGATGGGTGGGTGAGGATACAAACAAAAAAATCATGGCAAGCACACATCACTGTTTACTGTACTGTTTAATTCCTCACAGTTCATACCCATGCTGGGAAACCCCCAGTTTTCCCCTTTTTTTATCTCACTCCTTGACTACTTCAGATTGTGCTTGCTGTTTTTTCTCTTCTCAACCAGCCTAAGATGGTGTTTCAAGATGAGTTTCATATTCACAGCAAATTTCCTGTTCTATTAAAGAATAATTCAGAAAAAAAAAACAACACCAAAACCACACACACAAACACCCCCAAAACAAACAAACAAATAAATGAACAAACAAAACAAAAAAAAGCAGAGAAATTTAAACTGATGCTGTTGGCAGGTTAACTCAGGATTCAGCTGTAATAGACAGGGTCTATCTCCAGCATTCAGGCTTTTGAAAACCTTTGGGGTGGAAAGTGCTGGAATCAAAGGTAAAAAGACTGAAGAAAAGGAATTAGGTTTCAGTTGTCTATGAAAGCATTCTTAATGAATTTTTGCTTACTCATTGATATTTCTTTTGTCTCTTGATCCGAAGATCAAGACCGGTCTTCGGTATTTTTTTCCTGCTGTGCAAAGAAAGATTCTGTCAAACAGAGCTACCTTTATGCTTGATAGAATTAATATCTCTTCATTTTTCACCTTCTTTCACCTTTCATTATCAGGATTTGAGCCCTGAATTCACATACTCACCTGAAAGCCCGTCATAAAGGACCAGGTCAGGGAAGACGAATCATTGCATTTGTTCTTCTCAACAGCGAGTGCTAGTTTTTGACCACTTGTCAAGACCTTTGTTGCTGCTTGTCTGCAGTCAAAGGCTTCCTGCCACTACCTGCTGTGGCACTGAGGGCAGACACGTCAGCTGGGCCTTGTGTTTCACAGCAGCCACCCTTCCCCAGTGCAGCCCCGAGCCGCCGCTCGCCTCCCGCGCGCTGCAGCAGCACCTGCGCAGGGCCAGCTGCATCTCCCTCTCACTGAAAACCCTGCAGCTGCTATCCACACCAAAGCAGTGCAAACACCTAAACAAACATGTCAATGTATACACATACACAAGGTACTGTAATGGGGTAACTGCTCCAGAGGCTCAGATAAGGACAATACACAAGCACATCAGTAAGAAGGATGATGTAAGAAATGGGTGAAAGGCAAATCAGAGGGGGGAGGTGGGAGTAAACCAAGTTCCCTAAGCAAAGAAAGAAGCTGCCAACTTCAGAATCCAACAGCAGCTTTGCTTGAGAATACAAAAGTTCCTCCTTTTGTATGCAACGAGGCAGTCTCATCTCCCATGCAGAAGTCCAGTCCTGTTCCCTGTGAATTTCTGTTCCATCCAGACAAAGGGGATCTAAGGCTTGGCTTCCCAAGTAACCTTAAGAAGGTTAAGCTTGAGTGAATGCGGTTCGAGGCAAACCAAAAATTCAAGGTTTTCCTTATTGGAAAACCTATCTGTATAAGGGCAGAGATGCAGCCTGTGTGTTGCAGGCTCTTTGAACAGGAACACAGGGCAGGACAAGTAAATGTAACAATATCATACCTTATGTTTTGCATACCTTATGTCCCAGTGAGTATTTACCTAAGGATGGTCAAAAAAAGAATTTTCAGTAAATGGGGCCTTGAAGAGTAGATTGTGACTGACTCCTGCTGCTGTTTCAGCATCCCATCTCACCTTTAGCAATATTTCATCCCAGGGTTTTTGCATTTAACCTTCCCTTTTGTGGGGCATGGAGGGAAAGCTGAAAGGAAGATAATTTCTAAGGATTGTAAGGTGGACATTGCTCTGAGGTGACTGCTGCCATTAGCAGGTCATGGCTCCCAGGCCCTATCAAATGAAGAAACCATGAGTGGAGGCAGAGGAGAGAGCAGTTCTGCCAGCCTGAGTTAGTCTGGTCCTGGAGAGAGATCATTTGTGCACTGCAGCTGGGGGCCTGGAACTAAACTGTTCCCACAGGCAAAGATACCTACTAGGATATGTAAAGCACCTTGACAAAGGTACCTTGGGACAGGGGCAGCAAAGCATTCATGTCAGCTGGGACCTGCAGCCCTTTTGGTGGGGAGCAACAACCAAACAAGTCTCTTAATGCTTCTAGGCTCTTACATTTACTGTATATGCTGACATGTTTGCCATCACCCTTCCCACCCTTCAAGTTGTTCAGTTTCTGTATGCCTGGATGAGAGGCAAATAGAGCTGCCAGTTTGGTTCATGGATAAGGATGAAATCAAGTGCATCTTGTCCAGCACACGCAGGAAGTCTGCAGCAGGCAACTGAGTACAGGGTCCCCTGGTCACAGGCTAATGCTAAAGCATATGGACTGTTCATCCCCAGAGTGAAGCCCCCTGTTCCTGCCACATCTTTTGAGATACTTGCACTCTGTTTAGTGTTTGCAGTTTTATTTTGTCTCTGGTCTGGAGGTGAAAGTAGCTTTGAGCAAAAGGACTGAAATGTCTGCCCATGGCAATCCTGAGCTATGCAGGGTTTGTCTCTGAGGTCCAGTCTTGTTTATATGGAAGCTTGATTAAAGATGAGTGAGAAATTCTGTTCAAGGGTATGAAAAACCCTTGTCTGTGTTTAAAATCATTAACAGAGTATTCTTCCCCATTATAGTGCTGAGGCCAGACACCCTGTTTGATTCACACAATAGAAGTAGAGCTTGTGTGCTTCAGGGTTAGAGTTTAGCAGCAACCATAGCAAGGGCTGGAGTTCCCTTAGTGGCAGAGAAGAGCTGTAAATTCAGTAGTTGAATATGAACTTCATCCTGCTCTGAGAGGCGAAATTAAAATTCTGTTTCCAAGTGTTTCTGGGCAGGAAGTTTTGAAATTGTTTTCCTAAAACAATTCCTAAAGTCTAGTGTGTTTGAATTGATACAATGTTGTGTTTCCAGTTCAAACCTGATATCCATGATAGGATCCTGCTTTGTGTCTGAGCCCATAAAAGAAATAATCTGTGAATTTCAGGTAAAATTCTAGACTTCTAAGAAGTTTCTTGTGACATTGTTTCCTTGGGCTGTTTGTTTGTTTGTTTGTTGTTTGTGGAGGTTGTTGGGTTTTTTAATCTATTTTAAGAAGATCTAGGTGTTTGAATTGGCTGTTTCTCATTCTTGTGACTTCCAAGACTGAAAAGCTGTTTAATGTAGAGAGATGTGTCTGAATTCTGTCTTTTAGTAACCCCTAATTTTTCTGCTTGGTGCCTCAAGGATGTAGTGGAAGGAACCAGCCAAGTATACAAAGAAATTTGAGTAAAATGTTATTAAAAAAGAAAAATGTTTACAGGTGAATCTCTATGCTCTGCCACTGCATAGTCACATCATGCTAACATAAGAAGCAATTCTAAAGTGCATTCTTATTTCTAAGCTGGCCTTCATGTGTGGAGTTGCCTTCATTTGCTTGTACTTACATGTCTAGTCACTGCTGACTCTCCCACAGGCAGATTGTAGGGTCATGACCTTGCTCCTATTTCAAGTTTCAGTGGGGAAAGCCAAACATGGAGAAACTATATGTAGTCTTTGGCAGAATCTCAGGTCTGGTGTGTGCAGAAATCTTTTTTTCCCATCCAGTTTTTGCTTTTTGCAGACTCAAGTAGAAGTATAAATATGGGTTTCGGGTGGGTTGTTTGTTTGTTTGTTTGTTTGTTTTGGGGTTTTGGTTTGGTTTGGGGGTTTTTTTGGTGGTTTTTTTTTGTGTTTGGTTTTTTGTTTTGTTTTGGGTTTTTTTTGTGTTTTGGTTTTTTGGTTTTTTTTTTTTTTTTTTGGTTGTGTTTTTTTGGTTTTGGTTTTGTTTTTGTTTTTCCCTAAATGCTTGCATGAAAGCTGTCTGTGAAGGTTCAGAAAGCAGCTGGCTGGTCCAAAGTAACATCTTAGGGGAAGGGGACTTGTAGTCAGGTCCCTCTGGTACAGTGATTCCTTGGGAAGATGCCGATGCTAGCTTTGCACAAATCCAGTAAGTCATCTTCGTCCTCTGCTTAGCATGCTTCTTATGGCAGGTTTTAAGGGTTAGTGCAGCTACTTCCACTAAATTTATGGTTTGTGATTAATTCTAAGGCAAGCTTCTGGTCTCTTCTTGCCCTTCATGGCTTGCATGGGCAAGATCTCAGCTGATCCCTTTAAACTTAAGAACAAGATGTATTTTTACCTCGACCAAACTGAGTTGTTTGCTGGTGGTGGGGCCCATATAGTAAATGTCTTTTTGAGGCTATTTCCTTTCTTTGATGAATGATGGCCTAGCTTGAGCTCAGGCCATCTATCTGCCAAACACCACATCCTGAAAACCATTTCTGATGTGTATAGAGGGCTGTGGAAAGCCTCTTTCAATTGTTTCTTGTATGAAAAAATTGATTGTGAAAAAGGGTATGTCAGTAAGTCTGCTGGGTAAGGTGCAAGAGTTAGACTTCACGGCCTCTGCTTTCACCATGAGGCTGAGTACGTTGGTTAAAAAGATTTCGGCAGTGACAGGAATTTCACAGATTGCAGTTTCCTGCACAGAGGGTTTTGTATGCAAAGGATGAAGTATGTCATCCTTGCAGTGGACATTGATCTGTTCAGATGCTGGCATCCTAGCCTTGAGCTAGAGAGCTGTTCTCTTCATATACCTTAAGGAATATGAATAATTTAGTAAATTAAAAAACGGGAGACTGTCCAAGAGGATTTGGGCACATGGGGGGGAAAAAGCTTTTCTTTCTTAAGCTGCATGACTGTTCCCTGGTGGCTGTTGTTTCTCCTCTTTACTGAAAGACTGACTCCATTTCCCAGTTTAGTGAATTGCTTCTCAGAGAACCACAAAATACTTCCCAATGCATCTCATTTTACCACTCCTGCTTTGCAAATCAATAAATGTTCCACAAGTGTGTCAAGGCAAGAAAACAATTAATAGCAAGAAAATCTACTTCCTTGGCTTGCAGGCAGCTCCCAGCTTGCTTCTTTCCCCAGATTAGCAAGGATTTGAGAAGCACAGGTTCTGTGTATGCTAAATCAGCTCTGCAGAAACCACAGCATTCCACCATCCTGCTCTTATCTCTGAATTCCACGGGCAGGCAATCTCAGCTGCTCAGCACAGGCTGGCAGCTTTAGCTTGCCAGTAGGTGCTGAAAGCCATGTAAGCGTGGAAATGGCAGTGACACGCAGCTCAGATGTTATCTCAGTCGCAAAGCCAAAGGCAGTTTCCATGGTGATGGAGAAGCTCCGGGCCGCTGGGGATGCAGCTGCTGAATTGGACAGGATCAGTAGCCTTTTCATACAGAGGCTATTCTAGTAAAGCTTTTATGTGTTTGTGTGGCACTCACTAGGTTGTACCCAGCTCTGGAACATAAAATGAAGGGTGAGGGGAAGATTTCAATTCTTGGCATGAGTGTTGACCTAAAAATGAAGCAGGAAGATCAGAGTCAAAAGGTTTCAAGTATTGGAGTATCCACAAGGGACAGTTTTTTGTGACAGCTTGAGTGAATTTGATATTCTGGTCAATGCTTTTCTGAGATGTTGCACACCAACATTAATAGCTCCTAAAGTTTTTACGTCAAGTGGAAGAGTCAGAATCATATCCCCAGCTCTTAAATTTCTTCTGAATTGGATCCAAAATCAGAATGGATCTCTTTCTCTATATTGAGACTATTAAGTATCCTAGAGACTTAGAGGAAGGGGATGATCTTGTGACTTCTAGATCTGAAGCATTTTAAAATGTCTTACACTTTACTTGGTCCCTCTTTTGGGTAAAAAAATCTCTCAATACCTCAGCACAGGTATGTGGAATTAGTTTCTTACTTTTCCTATAGAGTCTTATGGCCTGTACTTCTGCTTTTCTTATTGCTGAGACAGCAGATACATCATCTCCATGTTTCCCACACTGGAAATGCATATTTTGAACTTCTGCTTTGATCTTCTATCAACCTGTGCTCTGTGGGTGCTGCAGCACATCAGCAGAAATTATCTGTAAAACTGCTCAATTAAAATACTAATTTGATTATTTTGACTAAGATTTTTGGCAGTGTTAAACTTTGGTTGCTCTCTTCTGAACTGGATACTAAAAGAGATTTGTATTTGTCTTTCAGGTGGTACAGGGGACCGGGAAAAGATGCCTGTCAATCATGAGGCTTTCCTGCTCATGGCTAATTCCCAGAATGAAATGGAAGATTGGGTGAAAGCCATCCGACGGGTTATATGGGCTCCATTTGGTGGAGGTATTGCAAATAGCTCACATGCACATAAATTAAAACATTTGCCTCAAGGTAAAACATATTCTTGTGATACTAGGATATGTATAACACTGTAAAATCACTGAGATGTCTAGATAAGCTCTTGATTGTCTGAAGTGTTTTGAAGCAAGGGATGGGGTTGATTTTTTTTATTTTATTTTATTTTTTTTGCTAGGGGATGGACAGGAATGAACGGGGAGTGCACATCCACAGTGCATAACTGTCTCAGTCAGAATGGGTGGTAGTAACAAACATACCACTGTTGTCAGTATTCAGTTCTTCACAGCAAAATATTCTGTGGACCTTATGGGAATGAAAGATTCTGTCCTGTTGTCTCGATTTTCTTCCATAAGGGCAGATGCCCATCTTGAACATATATACAGCTAGAGACAGCAAAACTTTAATTAAGTTAATGTAGGGCCCAGTTGAGAAGGAAAAGCTTCCACTGGCTTCAGTGAGAGGTGTAGCTTGAGGAAGGACAGGGTCAGGCTGAGTGAACACCTGTAGGGTAATACAGCTGTTGACAATCCCTGGAGTTAAAATGAACAAAACGTCCAGACTTTCATTGTTGACATTATACCAAAATCTTTGAATTCTCAAGTCAGTAGATTAGATTGGAGTTGTTTTCCTGGTTTGGCATAGAACAAGGACTCAGATGTTTTCTTCTGGGTTTGGTGTTGGTGACAGCAGCTACTGGCCTGGTACAGGACACTGTGCTTTGAAGTGACTTGGGTATTGCTGGTGGAGTTCATGCAAATAGTGCTATCATATGCTGATAGTGCTGTCGACCTCTTTTGAGAGGTACAGATAAAAAAGTGCCAGATAAGGGTTAGGTAATACAATTACTCTTGCTGAAATGAAGTTACCAATTTTCCTGGATCTAGGGGGAAAAAATGACTTTGATACTAAGAAGGCTCAGTGTTAATTAGTCAGTTTTTTTTCTGGGGGTTTTGATTGGTTGGTTGGTTGTTTCTTTTTTTGTTTTGTTTTGTTTCAAGTGACTCTTGAAATTTGGAGTTTCTCGGTAGCAGCACTTGGTTTCTCTGGAGGAGATACAATCTCTACTGATGCAATTTTTCCCAAGGTCCTTCTTTCACATAGCAGAGAGGGTGTAGGCACAAAAGTTAGCTTGTGGCTGATCTGAGGTTACATGTGATGCTGTTGTGCTGTGGCAGAAAAAAACCTCTTCACTAGTAGAAAACTATTCTACCAGAATTCCTCCTCAAACATGAGTATGTGCTTCTTCTGCTTCCCTTCTGAATTCCAGTCCATAGTGAAGGGTCTTTTAGACTGAGGTCAGTGCAGATCCTCTATCAGAAGACTCAAAATCTCAGAGCTGGTATTTCGGTAGCCACTTGTAGTTGACCGTATAGTGTGTATTTTATAACTTTGCAATGTACATTCAAGAAATACTGTGAGGAAAAATGAAACATTCAGTCATGATAAATAGTGCACTAGCAATATGTCTAGCAATAGCCATCTTTAGGGCATGATATTGTCAGCACTGCTGGTGTCAGTGCAAATTTGGCTTCATGTTTTGCTTGTGTTTTGTCAGTCTCTTGAAGTAGTAGAACAAAACAAACATCTTTAAGTATTAATATAATAAATAATTAAAAATCAAAATATTTTAAAAACAAAAACATGAGAATGGCATAAAGGTAGTGATAGATTTCCCTTTTTTTTGTCTTTGTTTGTTTCTTTGTGAGGCTAGTATCGTCCTAATTAATTGGCAAAGTTTCTGTACCTTTGAATTTCTCTGCAACGTGGTCAGATAATACTTCGGTCTTTAAATGAGGCAGATACTCTTGCATTGATTCCAGGAACTGGAGCTTTATGAGGCATCAAAAAAGAGTAATGAGAATGTGGTAGCAAGGCAGCACAGGAGAGATTAGAGCAGTGCAAGGGGGAATACAGCAGCTTCTGTTTGTTGCTATTTTCACATCCTGCAGACTTGATCTGGTTCAGTGATCAAAGTCAGTAAAGGCTGCTTTGGCCATTGGTGAGAGCCAGCTTAAGCACTGTAGAAGAGAAGCACTGGCTTTTGCAGAGTTGGAAAGAATTGCAGTTGTGTATCAATGATTTTTCTCTGTGGATAAAAACAGGCCAAGGACATGGGTACATGCTGGGCAGTCAGTCTAGCCTGAGCTCTCTGCCCTCATACTCAGATGCATTAGCCTAAAGCCATCTTGACTATGCCTGCTTTGTAGTTCAGGCTGCAAGAGCAGATTCTGAGGTTGTGGCCACTTCTCTGAGCTGGTGAAGTGCCAGCTGCTGTCAGGAGTGGTCTTCTATCCCCCAGCAACCCTGTGTTCCACCACGCTTCATCCTGCTGATACTGTGGTCTGGAGTTGTGCAGTAGGAAACCTGGCAGGAAACCAAAGAGGGGAAGGAGTAGTTTGTAGGTAGATTGATTCCTTGGCCCTGCTAACCATGCAGCTGCAACACCAGTAATTCCAGCATAATGCAGGCAATGGGGAGACATGATGGCATGGAGAGAGGCAGGCTTCTTCAGTCTGACTGCAGCCCACACTTAAATTGGCTTTAAGAAACCATGGAGCTGCATCCTCAGTCCCTTTGCACTTCAGAAAGAGTGTACAGGAATGCCAAGAACGGGGAAACAGTAAAGATATTCAAACTGTTGTTCCCAAATGTTTTTTAGCCAATTTGAGGAAATTATCAAACCTACCTTCTCTATCATAATCAGAGCAGGACACCTTCTCTGAGTGAAATTCTAGCTTAACTCAAATGTGGGAGGACAATAAACATAGCTGTCTCTGTTTTGATGGAATAATTTGAACTCTGCTTTGCCACCACCACTAATTTGAGAGCCAAATCTTATCTATCAACACTTTTTAATATATTAAGCTAAAGGGAGGAGTCAAAAAGCAGGCTTTATTATTAATATGCAAATATCCAACCCTGGAGAAGGTTGATATGGTGCAAAAATGAATTATACCAAGATAAAAGGGGAGACTTAACCGCACTTTAATCTCTGCTGATGTATTGAAAAAACATAAATTAAAAAATTTGAGGGTACCTTCTTATGTGTTGTTGCGGGCATATGAACTGTGCTTAAAGGTGAACAGCAAAGGCTTCTTAAAATAAAACTCCCCAAAGCTGCTGAGGATCACAAATTACTGATAGAAGACACAGTCAGGTTTAAAAGCCGTATGGAATGTGTTCTTTGAAATACGTTTCAAATGTGGCCTTAAAATAAAATCGTAGAGTTCCTAAGTCTTTTGATGAAGAGCTGTCTTGTTTATAGGGAAAATAATCTCTAACAAATTTCCTTGAATTACAGGCTACTGAATTCTTGAGTCTGGTACAGCTCATTTAGAGCAGAAGGTTTTGTAAACTAAGATTTGAGAGTACTCCATACCTTTTGATTGTCTTTAAGGAAGAAGTTTGTCAGAGTGACTTGATAAAAGTGAGTTTTGGAGTACATTCTGACAGAGGGTGATTGAAACTATTTCCTGTGATCCTTCTTACCTCTGTGACAAATTTTGCTCCAAGTTTACACCACTAAAATCTTATCTGGGGAGTCCCTCTGGAGGTGTCCTGCAGTCGTGCTGTTCAGTGGGTGCTCATTAATGTGAAGTGCTTGTAGCAGTGCCACAGTGCTAAATCAAAGGGTTTGTGGCCATAGGCTTGGGTGAGAGTGACCTTGCTCTTGCCCTCCCAAGCTGGATGATTCAAAGTGTTTGATGTAGCTGGGGGGACAGCAGAGGTCCTGTACAAGAGTGTGTCAGGACTGTACTCCTAGTCTGAGGAGGTACAACCACTGCAGGGAAGTTCCTTTTCATGTGCCTTCCTCATTTCTCTCCTATGTCAGCTGTAAAACAGAGTTTGTCTAGGACTGAATTTCTGGGCATGAGATATAAAACCTAAGCTTTTTGGTGCCTGATTTGAATGTCAGGTGGCATAATTCTCTCACAGCTATGCACACAACCAGCACAGCATGGGGATAGAATCATTCTGTGTTAATCTTTATTTATGTTTGTGTTTTCTTCTGTTTACGTATTCTGTCTTGCCATGAGCAGTTCCTCACTTCTCTGCCAGAAATACATGTCTCAGCCCCTTTCTTTCTCCATTACTTTATCCTAACTTCTCCTCCCCTTCATCCCAAGCTTTCATCAGTTAGTTATGATGGAGGGGAGGTGAAGCAATTGGAAGGGATGTGTTTCCCTCAGGCAATCATGTAGAGCTTTACCCTGTGACAAAGTAATTGTGTTTCCAGAGCTTCATGAATAGTTTTTCTACTCAGGAGGAATAGTCACTGTTAAATTGGTGGGGTCTGAAGAAATGTCCACTGAGGAAGCTGTTCTACTGTCATTTATTCCAGACATCTTTCCCATATAGATAAACCATCATGTGTGGATTCTTTATTCTTCTGCCAGAAAACAGTGCAGAGAATGGATTTTTTAGGGAACCAGGGCCCTGTGAAATTGTCTTGTATTAGGGGAGAGCTGGAATATGTGGGAGAAGGTGTCTGAGGTGTAATTTAATTCCTGGCTCAATGTCCTTATGGGTAATGGAAGACTAGCCTCGCATAGGGCTAATTAGGGATCCAGCTTTAGATGAGTAAATGTCTTTGAGATAACATCTGCATGAGAGCAAACACAACTGTTTTGAAGGGTCAGATACTGATATTAGATGAGTATCTGCCAGGATGCCAAACTATTTAGGAGCTAGGATACGACATTAAGTGTTGGGGAGTCTTGAATTTTAATTTTTCCCGCTGTGAGATGAGAAATTTCCAGTAAGAGCAGAATAAACCTAGAGCCATGTCAGTGAATTTAAGATGCTAAAATACCACTGAAGAGGTAATGAAGAGGAGGAGGGAGATGGCTTCTGTTATTTGGCCAGCCTGGAGACAGAGAGGTGGTTTCTACTGCCTTTGTTTGCAGGCTCCCGCAGAGTGACAGCCTCAAGTAGAATTCCTGACTGTGTCAGGAGGAGCCCCTTCAGGAGGTGTCAGGGTAGGCTTCCCTTGTGCAGGCTCCCCAAGGTGTGTGGGTGTTTGTTGTGCCTGATACGTGCTGTTATCTCTGCACCGAGATAGCTGGCGCCTGATGCAGCTTATCAGTGTTTGCTCCTGCTGTTGTCTAATGCTGGGAGATGGGCCCAGCCCGGGAAGAGGAAGAGAAAGGTGATGGGGGCTGTGGGGTCAGGTGTCTGCCCAGGACTGGGGATGCCTGAGTCATCTCAGATGCCAGGAGGTGCTTGGTCAGCCTTGCCCCCAGGCAAAAGTGTCACAAATGGTACACCTGTAGATATGGAAACTAAGACACAGTAACTAGAGTTAGCTGGGAATGGATCTTGCTGCCGGAACTGTTTACAACAGAGAATGTTTAAAGATCTGTTTCTGAGACCTGAGGAAGTTCTTATTTTCTAATGTATCTCTGTCAGATATATCTGGGCCTTCTATTACTGCCGTATGACCAACATATTTTGCCATCACATTGCAGCCTTGAGGTAAGGAAAGGTAATTGTCCTCATTTTTTGTTAAGGAGGGATCTGAAATATTGAGCAATCAGATGATTTGCCTGAGGTGACAATGACTATCTGTAAAAGAACCACTCTGACAGCATCGTTCTGCAAGGCACGTAGAAAGGACCTTGACTGTAGGCATATGTTTGGAAGAATGCCATGGGATATGATACGAGAGAAGAGGGGACCAGGAGATCTTGTGGATTTTCAAAGATTACTTCCTTCAATCTCAAGAACAGTCCTCTTCCTTGTGCAGGAAACCTAGCAAAGGTGGCAGAGGTTGCATGGATGAACAAGATGCTTGTGACAAAGCTCATTGGCTAAAAAGGAAGCATAGAAGTGAAAGCAGGGACAGGTGATCTAAGAGAAGGAACACGGAGAAATTTCTGAGCATGCAGGAGTTGAAATAGGAAGGCTAAAGCAATCTGGAATTGAATCTGGCAAGGAATGTGAAGGGCAGTGCTGGAGCCAGTACTGCTTAACAATGTTAATGACCTGGTGAATTTGTGAGCCTTTAGCAAGACAGATGATATTGGGAGGACTGATTGGTGCATCAGATGATTGTGTGTCATCATTTAGAGGGGTCTCAACAGGGTGAAGAAAGGAGTGAACAGGAACCCGATGAAGTTCAGCAGAGAGTAATGCGAAATCCTGTACCTGCAGATGATGAACACAGGCAACAGCACACATGGGGAGCTGACTGACTGGAAAGCATCTTTGCAGAGAAGAACTAGGATGCTCTTGGGCAAGTTGAACATGAGCCAGCAATGCACCCTTGTGGCCAGCAGATTCCTGGGCTGCTTTAGGAAGAGCATTGCCAGCAGGTTTAGGGAGGTGAGCCTTCACCTCAGCACTAGTAATTCAACATCTTTTGTTCTTTGTCCACTTCTGATCTGCTTGGGACAAGAAAGCCATGGGATTATTGGAGTGAGTCAAGTGAAAGGCCGGTAAAATCATTTAAGGATTGTGCAAGAAAATTCTAAGGGAAGCTGAGGAGGCTTGGATTGTTTAGCTTGGAGAAGGGTCAGAGTGGTTCTTACCAAGGTTGGTTTATAGTGTGTAAAAATATTTGCTGGAAAGATTTAAAACTAGAATCAAAACTGAAGCATGTCAAGGTGTTCCTTACTGTCTTTTAAAGATCTTACCTTTAGAAGTCAGATTGTGCTCCCCTGCTCCTTTCATGTATTTCACCTCTATAGCTACTGGCTCAAGGCTTTCAGTGACGTTCAGTTCTAGTGCCCAGGCTGGTCTGGGCTGTGAGTGGAGACCATGCAGAGCAGACATGAGTGTTCTTGGAGTGCTGTATCAGGGCTCCTCAGGGGAAAAGTCCCCCACTACTGGTTTCAAAAGCCCCAGGCAGCAGCTTGAGTTCTGCACTGCAATACTATCCCCAGCTGTCACTAGCCAGTGTTCAGAAGCCACTAGCTTAGTTCCAGTGGCTTCTGAAAAGGATGCAGTTTGGCATCAGGTGAATGACTTCCTAGTGCTTTATCTGTTACCACGGACAGTCTGGGGCACCCAAAAGGAGGGGCCCTTGGATGGGGACCCTGAGCAGGCACCCTCAGTGCCTCTGTTCAATCAGATAGTAGATAGAGGAAAAACCACAAACAGAAGTCACCTCTGTTACATTTGCAGGTGAGCAGAGTAAAGCTTTTCATGTGATTTGCTTGATGGAACTTCTTTTGCTTGGGAAATGCTGATTTGATAAAATGAAACATCATATGGGTATGTTTTCATTTGAATGAAACTTGTGCTAGGAGAAGTTCTTTGAGCTCAGGGTAGAATTTTTAATATAAGCTATGCCCTGGAATGGTCTTGTATTCTAGCGGTTGTATAAGCAATTAAGATGTAAAATCTATCTGAAGCCTTTTCCTAAAAAAAAAAAAACAAAACTTTGAAAAGGTCCTGGGAAAAGAGAAGATTGCAGGAAGGTCTCATGGATAAAATGAAACATCTAAGGAGAATTTGAACAGTTACACAGTCATGAGGTTTACACCAAGAAAAACCTGTTTCATGCAGAGCACAATTGAATTGTGAAACTCATTGTCACAAGATAAAGAAATAAAAAGAATGAATGGATTAAAAATAAAATCAGATGTGCTTATAGAAGAGAAATCTACCTGGGCAGTCAAAGAAAGATTTTTGGAGGTAGCCACTAGCTTAATATGCCCATTTTACAAAGAGCAGTTCAGCTATAGATAAAATGTTATTGGCGCTTTTATTTGCTTTCCTCTTTTCTTCAGTTATGATGTGCCATGGAGGCTTGACAGTGGCTGTGCATTTGTTATACTGTTGGTGCCTACTGTCTGTAGCACACAGTCTGACCAGTACCACCTCCTACACTGGTGGTTTCTCAGTGAGACTATTCCTGTAATCAGTAGATTCCTGTTTGACATTTGAGAGCTGACAGTCTTAAAAACACTGGTGGTTCTCCCTGCACGACCTGGCAGTGTATTAATGGGACAAACATGTTCCTGTGGTGTTTCTCAGCTTGCAGGCAAGTACTTTAATTTCTATGTATTAGTCCTTTGATGAATGTTATGAGAATATGTGATTACTGAATGAAAGGGAACAGTAGCAGGCTCCTTGCAAGTTGTAATTCTAACCATTTCAGAGTTGAGAAGAAATAAATTCACCCTCTGTCTCTTTTCCTGTTTTCTTTCTAATGTTACCTGTCTCCCATCCACAGTTGCTCCTTTTTCCTTCTACTTCATCATCATGTAATTGGACTTGCATTTTCCCCTTTATGTCTTCTCAGCTGCAGGTTAGAGAAGGGAACATTCAGCTCTTTACTGCTTCTGGAAGTGTTCTTTAAAGGTTCACAGATTTACTGAAGTGTTTTAGCTGTTCTACAAATAGGAGCAAAATTCTTCCTCTTTCCCAAGCACAGCTGGTCAGGTTCAGCTGTTGCTGGAACTTAGACAATGACCTTATTGCTTGGGTGGTGAAGCTGTAAGTTGAGGAGGATTTTAGCTGGACAGTGGAGGATAAAGATAAATACATGTGATTTAGGTAACAGATTTTCATAATGGATTGAGTTTGAGGATGCAACAAAGTGAAACCATATGCAATTGACCTGGTAGTGAGTTTTACACTTGGAAGTTAGAGACTGACAGAGGTATTTATGATGAAGTTTGATTTGGATAAATATCCATGTGTTCAGTGTTGATCCTGTCTGCATCTCAATGAATGTTTGTGCTTAGGTTATCAACCCTGGGATATGGGAAGGCTTGGGAGATAGAAAAGCTTCAGGACATAAGCTTGTATGGTTTTCTGAATGGATAAAAGTGCCTAATGTGCTAAATGTTGGCTGTGAGTCTGGATCACAGTTCCCGCCAGGTTCCTGGATGGCCAGAAATCCAGATGAATGATTTTATTCCTTTCTAGAGGTTTCAGACTCTGTGATCCTTTCATTTGAACCCACAGCTGGAGTTCTCATCCATCTCTAGCGACAAGACAATGGTGGCAGCAATTACTTTGTCATAAGTTTTACTAAGCAACACCCAGAATTTTTGTAAAGCTTTTCTGTACATTGAGGACATCAACAAGGAGCACCACTTGAAAGAAGTGACCTGCTGATTGAGAGCTTTCTACGGACAGCTTCAGACAATTGCATGGAATATGTTTTTTAAACATAGAGAGACATATGCAAGAGTCAGTAAGTAAAAAATTCTGTAAAATATGATCTTAGGCTGTGGGGAGAAAAAAGTTGTCCTGGGCACGTTGGTCCTGATCACTGCTTGCTAAAAGGCATTTTTTGCTGCTCTTGATGTTTTGTTCTCTAAATGCTCTTGCCTTTGTTTAGAGAGAAATATAGCAATGAACACAGGGGGCTGGCTGTGGATTCAGAATGCTGTGGTTAAGTGGTGTTTAGGTCTGTTTATCATCTTTTCTCTGTGAGCACAATTACAATCTCAGTTTGGAGTATACACTGGTCAGTCCCTCACTGAGTAATTTTACAGTGCTGCTTAGTCTGTTCCTTTCCTGGCATATTTTAGAGAGATAGGAAGACACATCACACAGGTTAAGAAGAATCTACTGTGGTAGACAGGTGAGCATAGCTATTTGCAAATCTTTAACCCAGAGTGAACTGTTTTATCAAGTCAGTAAACAGAAGCCTGTTTACCCTTAAAAGATTTAATTTCACCAGTAAGGGTTGAGACCCCAGTCCAGAGCAGGGAAGGGGTGTGGGGACATAATTTTGTTCAGGGAAGGATCTGACCACAGTGTTTGGAGAGGGAGGAAATGGGAAAATTTCTTTACAGAAGACATTGGTGCTGAAGTTCCTCCTGCTGGGTTCAGTTCTATGGCTGATCACCTCTAGCCAGTTCATTCCCAACTTTCAGCAGATAAGATGTTCAAGTGCCCAGGTTTACCTGGGTTAAAAAAATGAGTCTGTACAAGGTTCAACCTTCTTGAAAAATAGAGAGCTTCAGCTATGGTTCTAGTGTTGATAGTAGGCCCTTTCTGTACAAATAGAGCAATTTCCTAGATCTGAGCTCTCTCAGATCTGCTTGAGTGTACCTGTATGTTAGCTAATCCTCTAAGCCAGCATCTAAAAATACACACACCCCATGGGCACTGGCTAGAGCTGTGCAAGCCAACAAGTTTGCTTACAGTCAGAGATGAGGAGAAAGACACTGAGTTCATACAGGTTCACCATTCCTGTCTGTTGCAACCAGACTGAAGACTGATTTCACCTGTGTTAGATGCCAAGCCTGAAACATGCCTGGATTTTCAGAGGTGGTGTGAGATGTAGTGAACTTTCCAGCCAATCTCGAGGCTTGCAGTGATGTGTAAAGGCAGGATGCTTTCTACCTGTTCTGGTACCTGCAACAGAATAACTGCAGTGGTGCTAGCTCATGAGACCAGTGCTGGGGCTCTCTCCCTACAGTGACACTGGGAAAGAAAATGCTTCCAGCTCCCCAGCAGCAAGTTCATGGGAGGTGTAATGTTTGAACAATTTTATAATCCTAAGTTGTTTTTGTAGAAAATAAGAGCTGCTAAACTTTTCTACAGTTGAACAACTTCATACCAATGGGGAAAGAGGGAGTTCAGTCTCCATTACTCATTCTCTCCTTGGCACATATGCATCGGGAGATCTCCAGGTGAAAACTTTGATGATATTTTATATTTGCAATGTGGCAAATTATTTGGATTATATTGCTATTCTTTCAGTATCAAGTACACTTTTGGAGTCTGCATCCCCTGCAATCCAGTGATTATGTGTGAACCTTGGATTTCATTTTTGACAAATGTGGTTAACAGAGAAAGCAGGATCCAAGTGTGACGTGCAAATTCAAAACACAGAAGAAAAATTTCATATATATATATATATATATACACATATAGTGATTTTTAGTCCAGTGTCTTCATATTCCATAGTCCAAGTCATGAATTTTAACCCCATGTGTTTTAAAGGATTGAGAGTTTCACATAAGACAGGTGCTACTTTTGGAGTGTGTAGCACAGTGTTGCTGTAACAGGGCACCTAGAGGTGCAGAGCTCCCTTGTGCAGGGAACAGCAGCACTGAAGCAGCTGCCATTTTCTGCTTTGGCTCTGATGCTTGTGTGAGCAAGCATGTGCTCCAGCTTTTTTCTCTCACCAGAGAGCTGTGTTTGCTCTTTAGAGAAGAGTTTGCATCAGCTTCATCATCTCATAGCATTGTAAGTTCTGCTGAAGTCTGATCATGCTTTGAGCCATGCTGTGTCCTTGGGCACAGAGAGGCTGTGAGTTTCACAGCTTAATTATACTTTGGGTGTAACAATACCCATGTTAAACAGCATGGCTTCCTATTTCATTGGATATCTCCTTATTTGTGTGTTTTGAGAGATGGAAAACAGAAATGGAGAAGTGAATGGAAGAATAAAAGTCTGCATTTTCTATCTCCTGTGCTCCTGTCCCAAACACTGAGTCCTAGGTTCCATGATGTTATTAGCAGATGTGACACAATTAGAGGTATTACTCCAGTAGTGCCAGAAATTCTGGTGGTGTCTCAGCCATTTAAAAGCAGATTTGTCCTGTTCACCAGTTAGTATTGTGGACAGGCTCTCCCTAACCTGCAGCCTTCCCTTGGAAGAGGATAACAAAAGGGACCTCATTTGTACCTTTGGTTTAAGGATTTCCATCACTTTCTACATAGTGATGCTTTAAATACTATCTAGTGTATTGACTGGGCTTCTGGTGTCTAGCTATGCAGTACCATGCTACTCAGGGTATACCTTGAATAGCTAAGGAATACCTTACTATCTTGCCAGTCATAGAATATTTTAGTTTGGAAGGGATCATCCAAGTCCCAGCTTCTGGCCCTGCTCATGACAGCTCTAAGAATCACACCATGTTCAAGAACTGAAGCTTTTAATCCTGGTACTGCCTTTGCTTATGGTGAGAGGCATTCTTTTCCTCAGGAGCTTTTGTTCAAAACAGAGAATATAGAGAAGTTTGTTGTGGAACAACACTGTCTCACTGACTAGAATCTCATAGCTTGTCTGCTGTGTCAGTATCTTCTTAGATGTGTGTTCACACTGGGCCACAGTGTAGCTAAGCAGGGGATGGGCCACTGAGTTCAGGTGAATGTGCTCTGTACAGTGACTACAGACATCTGATCAGCTGAAGCAGATGAGCAGCTGCTGACAGGTTTTGTGGTGGTGGTGGTGGATTGATTTTTTTGGGGCTGGGGGGGTTGGGGTTTTTTTTGGTGGGGTTTTTTTTTTTGGTTTGGGGGTTTTTTTTGTTTTGGGTTTTTTTTGGGTTTTTTTGTTTGTTTTGTTTTGGGGTTTTTTGGTTTGTGGGTTTTTTGGTTTTTTGTTTGTTTGTTTGGTTTTTGGTTTTTTTTTCCTTTGATGTAGAGGGAGAAAACTTAGCTAATAGTGATAAAATTAGTCAGAAGCCTGGTGCAAGGGTTTTGCATGGTAAACTGCTGTAGATCTGCAGTCACATGAGTGCATTTTGTGAATGGGATGGAGGCCTGACCTCTGTATAACTGCACAGGGCATTGCATGGTAAGCGTTTTTGTTAATGACATGCTTCTTACCCTGAGAGCAGGAGCTGAGCGGGGCGGGGGCTGAATGTTTTCCTGCAAGTAAAGTGCCTGGGTATTGGTTCACATGTAAGGAGTTGTACTGCCTTCCTTTACCAGTTGTTCAGCTGAGCTATTAATTCAGGCAACTTCTCTGTGAAGAGCTAAAGCAGAGGTAGTAAGCACCAAAAAACCTGCATAGGTCAAGGAGTGTAGCTTTTCCTAAGCTTTGTTAGACTTTTCAACATGTCCCAGAGCTGTGGAGGTACTCTCAGAGCACGCTAAGGCTACTGTGGGGAAATGTTCCCCTCCAAAACTAAGTTTCTGCTTCTGGTGCTTTGAAAGCAGATGGGAGGCCAGACCAGGGCACCAGGTTGCCTGCAGCACAGTAATATTGCCTGTATCAGGAAGGATCCAAAGTGTGGCATGCAGACAGCAACAGTTGCTCAGCTTTTCCAGCTATCTAGAATAGATCTGACAAGCAATTAGAGCATAAATATATTACAGAGCCGATGGGGGATGCCTTTGTTAAAACTTGTGACCCATACTTAGCTGCTGTTTACATTGGCGGCTGCTTCGAGGGTGGGCAAGACCCTACCTGCCTGTCTTTCTGCTCTCTCCTTCCCTGTGAGGAGCGAGCCGGGGAGCTCTGCATCTCATTGGATATTTCAAATGCTTTCTGCACAAGTCATAATTAATGCCGAGTTGTGGAGCTAAGACCAGATGTGCTGCCGAGATTATCTCCCAGGGCAGATCGGCTGCTCTGTGCTCTGTAGCGCTGGGTGAATGGAAAGCTGCCAGTGCTGGGACTCAGAATGTGTCTGATGCCTGAAGTCAGGACTTTCTTTCTCTGCCGCTCCTGCTGTCTGACACTGCCTGGTTTCTGCTTGAAGCTCAGCGCCTGTCATGTAGCGGAGTGCTGCACAAGAACGAGAGGTAGGAGATGATTTCCCAGAGTTTAGATTTGTTACGGTTTTCTTTTGCTAGAGGAAAAGCAGATCTTTAAGTGTAGCCCTAGACAGAGGCTAGGAATCTAAAATAGGAGCTGACTATACAAAGGGGGAAGGAGGGGGAAGGACACAGTCTAGGGCAAAAAATACTACTGGATACCAAGCTAGCATGTAGAGATAATTCTTTTATAATTCAGTTTCTCTTTTCATATACACAGAATATTTAAATGAATGTATGTGGATGAGAGCAATCAGCTTCTAGTATATGGACACTGCTCTTCCTAGGAACGGGGTCAGAAGACACCAAATTGTACCACAGACCCATTTGTGTGACTCTGAGCAAGTAATTTTGTCAATTTTTCTTGATTCCTAATTGTTTTTCGCGTCTTTTTTTTTTTTTTCCCCCCCATAAGAATAGCATTATTTTACTAGCTGGATTGTTTAGTTGTTTGGGACTATGTTTTTTTAGCTACATGTATGGCTTCTACCATGAAACTCCTTTTTCTGTTACTGCTGCAGTAATTCACATAGTGTGTGCTTGGGTGGGCTAGGGGAGGGGAAACAAATTAAAGATTTGTGTGTGTTTTTGCTGTGGAAGCATATGCATTTCTGAATGTCTGCCCGTGTTTTTTTCTCTGTGCTTTCATGTGTGAGAGGGACACATGAGAGGAGATATAAGTGGGAACTTAAGCATGAAAGTGGGAAGGTAAAAGCAGGCACTTACCTGTGCAGGTGAGCACGTACACAATCTTTATATCCATGAGCTGCCTGTCTGTGAGGCACCACATGCGTGCGCGGGTGTATGTGCTGTTGTGCAGCAGCATCCAGGTGTAAGCCTGATTATCTTCCCACACATCTTTTAACGTGTGTGGAATAAGCTGTGCATACAGCTGACGTAGGTGTGCCTGGACTTCTCACACTTTAAGCAGATGCAGAGTCCTTACTACTCTGCATGAAGAAAACCTACTCGAAAATTGACTTTATCTCTGTCTTTAGTTTATTTTGGTTGAAATCAGAGCCTCTGATGAGGAAAAATGTAGCAGAGAGCATATATTTTCCTGCCCACTGCATGTCTGGACAGCATAGCTGAATGTATAGGCTTTGTATGCCTGGAGCTGGTGGGTGAGCTGTTCAGGCCAGGACAGAGAGCCTGTCTGTGTCTTAGTCAGTACATCATTCCTGGCTTGCTTTTTCCACAAAGAGTCACCTAAATCTTTAAAAAACAGAGGCAGCTTGTTGGAGTAGAGGAAAAAAATTCTGTAGCTCTGCTAGCTCATTTTTTTAGTATCTCTTGAATCTTTCTGAGATTAAGGATGTGGTTCCAGGAATGCTGGAGTTTTTTTCTGCTTTGAAACCAAACAAAAGGGCCTAGCTACAGATAAGGATATGACAAAGAATGTTAACCCTTTGGTTGGTAGTAAACTTTTGGCTTTATTTCCAGCTAACTCTGTCTGGAGTGTGACTGGATGGCATGGCACTGGCTCCCCTTCTTTAGAATGAAGGAAAAGACTTTAATGTCTTCCAGCAGGATCATCAAATGGAGTGAAGCACTGCCAAGTTCAGTCTGAGCTGCAGGGCCAGTGATTAAAAACAGGCCTGTGCCTTGAGGAGCTGGCGGATGAGGCTGTGTGTGACTGGCTCCACATTGCTTCTCCTTGCAAGGCAGGGCAGTCCCTGTCCAAACCAGAGATGTTTCAGGGACATAGGAGTTTCAGGGACATTTGACTACATCACTTTTACAAGCACTGAGACCTGAGAGAAACGAGACAGATGATACAGAGCCACAGGACACCAGTTCCTCTGTTTGCCCAGTGTGGCACTGGAAGACTGAAGTAGGCACATCTGCTAAGTCTGTTGCCAGTGTGACTAAGAGGCCCAAGTGATAATTCTCCTGAACTTCATCAAGGTCCCCCAGCAGATGCCCAGATGAAAGATTTTGCAAGCCTGGAACTGTCATCATCTCAGATTTCTCTTTGACAGTCCCTTTGCAGCCCCACTCCATAAATAGCTCTTACCTCGCTCTTTCTATGAATCTTAACACTATTTTTCTTTTCTAAGCCATGGACAAGTCCTGCAGCCACTGCACAGATGGACAATTTCTTCAAGGCCAACTTTCCAGTCCCACTAACTGCAACTCTGTCCTTTTTTTCTCTTAACACCACCCATAATGCTCTTACTGCCAAAAGACTTGGCCTGGGTGCATTCTTTTTTCTGAGCAGCATCTATGGTGGCCCTTGTCTATGGCTCAGCAAAAGAAAAGTAGGATAGGGAGAAAGAAAAAGCATGGAGCTGCAGTGTAATTGAAAAATGCAACAAAGGGAAAATTGCAGTTAGCAACAGACTTAGCTTAGGTGAAATATTTTGTCTGAGCAATGTTTGCTGATCCCTTTTAATGCTTCCCTGGAAAATTAGAGTTCAAGTTGAAGAGGGAAAGGCATATATCTGCAACTGGAGTTGGGTCAGTGGGGCTGCCAAACCAGGGTGGGAGGCTGCTGAGAGAGCTGGGCTGTGAGAAGTCTTTCACCCTGGCAATGGCTTGAGTCCTTTCCTACCAAAAAATGACCTGTGCAGACTGTGTGGTCTCGCTAGCACGGCCCTTCAGCAGACACTGTCCCACAAAATGAAACCCATGCTTGTGCCAGATGTTCTTTCACTCATCCTGTGATAGGCAGATCACCTTCTTCCTCAGTCATGTTTGGTTTCATGCCTGGTTTTTCTTGTTACTTATTTGAAATGGTCTGGAGGGAGGTGAAGAATATTGCAGTATAAGAATATTTCAGTGCCTTTATTTCCTTCAAAGATTGTGGTTTTTATCAAGGAGAAAAATGTTTCTGACCTCAACATGTGAGGAGGAAAGATGGGATCCCCAGCATCTGGCTGTGCAGGAGACACTCTCAGTAATGGTGATACTGTGTTTGTGAAGGGTGCATTTGCTCCTCCATCTGAGTCTCAAAGGAGATCACCCTTTGTCTCTGCTACCTTAGCATCACATTCCTTAATCTCTGTGTCAGTGGTCTCTATTTGACTGTAGTCTACTTGTCTCCAGAAGTCACTCACAGGCAGATTGCACCTATGGAAAGCTACTGCTGTTGTGATCCAAGATGACTGTGAAGGCAAGGACTGATGTTACCTGAAATGTATTAGAGATGTTGCTGAGCACAGAGCAGGCAAGGCTGGGGAAAAGTAGATTCTCTTCAGTGGAGATCATGCATACAGTTGTTGTGTGTGTGCTTGCTTTTGCGTGTGTCTGACACCGCCTTTGTCCTTGATCTGACTTAAGCGTAGAACATCAGAACATGAGCTTATAGAAGAACACTGTATATGTGCTTTATGCCTGGGGAATGCAGAGCATTTACCTCATTCCCAGAGTTTTCTGTAGATAGACCCATTAGGAAACAGGTTCAGCAAGTAGGGATTTGAGAAAAGGGGGCTGCTATTGCCCTGACACGTGCCCCTTCCTGACCTCCCTGAATTTATATGTCTTGCATCTAGAAAAGCGGACAACACGTATCATTTTAAGGAAATAGACATACCCCATCATACATGATGGGATTATAAAGCAATCTGTGCAAAAGCAGAAAGAGATTCCCTATCCTAGAAACTTACTTCAGAGACACCCAACTCAAAAAATCCAAAGAGATTAGAAATAAGAACTAGTGAAACCTTTACTCTGCAATAAACCAAATATATACAGTGATAAAGATAAGTCACTCCCATGCTCCAGGGCATGCCCTCCTGCCAGGATGAGGGAATTTCCTTTGAGACTTTCCATGGCCCTCCGGCTTTGATACTGTAATGCAGTTGTGTAGGCTGTGGTGTAAGGAGAGTTTCTGTCTTCTGATTTATAACAAACAGGCGGGGAAAGGAAATTGGATTTCAGGATTCTCCTTGCAGCTTCCATTCAGTGAGGTGAAACTGATAATGAGAGGTTTGTTTCACTGAGCATTCAGCAGGGTTGGTGTTCAGCAGGAATATAGAAAGTAGGTATGGTTTGATATGGTGTCTCCTATGAAGAACAGTGATCGGTGGTTAGGAAATGTCCTACCAGGAGTTAACAGCCTCTTATGAATGTGGCACTAAAAAAAAAACAAGGAAGACATGGCCACTAGTGGGGGAAGGTAAGTAGGGCCTTCAGAAATTCCCTGGCCTGGTATGAAAACATATGTGCAAGTATTAAACACTGCTTCTAGCTGTTGGGTGTGAACCAGTATGACTCCAATATTGCATGCTGCTTTTATTTTTTTAGACCTGCAGGTTTAACTGAGTGCTGAATGAATGATCTAAAGATCCTTGATATCTGTAGAAATCTTGAAGCTTTGAGAAACCCCTAAACAGAATTTCCTTCCTTCTCTGGTCTGGTGTAATCTGAAATTCTGGGAGTAGGTTCTGGAATTCTGGGATTCCCTCACTTAATGATTTTTTATTGCCAAAACATGATTAACGTGGATACTATCCTCCCTTTCTATAACAAACATTGTAGGTTCCTAGAATTAGAGTTCAGAACTCAACTCAGTGGCAAGTCCTTTTAAATGGAGCAGTCTCCTAGTGGTAGGAATTGAACTAAGACCTCTGGCTGGTATGGCCTGAGCCCCTTCTGCATTGCCAAAAGAACAAAGGTATTGGCCAGGAACTCCATGCTCCCCCAAGAAACAGGCAGTGCTTCATACTTAATGATACATGTCTACAGTAGATCTGACTAAAGAATTAACCTAGGCCAGTCTGGCTTTACAGAATAGGGTGTTTCTGATATTTTCAAGATGCAAGAAGTACAGCATACACTTTTTAGTAGGAAGGGCAATGGGTTTTGCATGCCTTTTACTGTTTTTTATTTATTTTTAGTTTTCATTCAGCAAGTTTAATTAAAGGAAAAGAAATAGGAAGTGCCTCCCAGGATGGTGGAAGATTCTCACAATATCCAGTTTTAATGTTGACAGCTGTCCTCTGCTGTGTTAGCAATCCCCTCCTCGTGGGATTGCTGCCTGTTGGGCTGGCCAGCTGCAAGCTAGTGGAGGAGAGCTGTGTGCCAGCCTAAGCAGTGGGCACATGCAGGAAGGAAATGTGTCCCATAAAGTCAGTGTAGCCTTTGTTTTGGTCTTCTTGGGATAGAAGATGCAATGAAAGTATAATTACTTAATCTAAATCCAGCACAGCCGTGGATAACCATAAACATAACTTTAAGCTCATCTTCTTTGTGTGTGAGATATAAAAGGGCAGAGAATAGTTTGAAGCACTGTTAAGCAAAAAAAAAAAAAAATTCATCATGTAATTCTTTGTTTTTTAAAATAGCTTTATTCTTCAGAGTCTGTTAGAAACTGGACCTTCACAAAGGCTGCCCCCTCCATGTGAAAGCTTCCCTCCTTGTGTGCCCCGAGCAGCAGCTCAGGAAGAGTTTAAGCTGACACCCAGATGTCTCTCTTGCTCTCTGCTGTCAGGGATCTTTGGACAGCGCTTGGAGGACACGGTACAGTACGAGCGGAAGTATGGCCAGCGCTTGGCCCCGCTGCTGGTGGAACAGTGTGTGGATTTTATCCGCGAGCGAGGTCTTACAGAGGAGGGGCTCTTCCGGATGCCTGGACAGGCCAACCTTGTCAAAGATCTCCAGGATTCTTTTGATTGTGGAGAGAAACCCCTTTTTGACAGGTGAGTTGACATCACCAAATTCAGGCTGGTGTATGTGTGAGATGTAAAATCTGTCAGGAATGTCCACGCAGTGGCAATCCCACCTTACATGCTCTTTCCACACCATCATTCTCTCTGTTGAAAGTGCTGATTGAACTTTCTCCCGCATGGTGGTGGGTGTGGAGGCCTTTATTCAGCTCAGAGGTGGAGCAGAGCTCATTGGCCTGTGTGGAGCTCCCTCAGTGTTTCAGCTTAAGCACATTTTGAATGAAAAGCATTGCTAGATTTGGGTACAGCAAACTGAGCAGTTGGTGGGATCCCATCACAGAAATGGGTATGACAGAGTTGAACTAGGTGATGTACTTCTTTCAGATGTTGCAATCTTGCAGCAGATCTGCCTGGAGCAATATCTTGACTCTTGCTTTGTCACCAGATTTCAGAATAACCACCCACCATCTGACATGTTTCACCTGGCTGTTATGTCAGCAGCTGTTCTGTAGATGCTCAGCTTAATATTGGTTCCTATGGAAAAGTCTCTGAGTGCTCCATCCAAGGGCAGCAAGGGAAGGGGCAGCTCCTACCTGTGCTGTCTCTACACTGGCCTTCAGGCAGTCAGATGATCAGAAAGGTGGATGCTGTCAAGGCCCTTCCAGCCAAATGCTGTCCTTATGCTGTAACTAACATTTCATCCACTCTGTCATATGTACATTCTGCCTGGGGTGAAGGTCAGCATTGTGCAAAGCTTGATAGCCCTTTTGAAATAAGGCTTGACCCTAACAGAGACCTTGAACTTCAGGGATATTTGGATCCAAGGGCACTGTGTAGATCTGGTCTGGTCTCTTACCACAGGTCCATAAATGAGATCAGATCAAGGATCTTGTCTTGGAGGCCTGGCTGGCCAGCTCAGTTTTTCCAGGTGATGCCAGTGGCATCTGGTGTATTACCAACACATTAAACTTGGGGGGGGATAGCTTCCCCAGGACCTGCAACCAGTCTCAACATTGCCAATACCTTCCCTGCCTACCACTGCAGGAAGAGCTAGCACTGTCTCCTGCGTGGGCAGAGACAGTGTTTGGTCTCATCTTAGGAAGTATATCTTCAGAGTTTATTTGGAACATTCTTCTAATTCTTCCCTTCCCTCAGCTTCCCAGACCACCCACCCTCCTTTCTTTGATTCCTAACCACAAACAGTATTTGCTCCCTAAATGGAAGTGTCAAACATTTAGAAATATTTTCATGAAAAAATAAGCTTGAAATCATAAAATTTTCTCTCAAACTTTGTTTTCTTAAACAAAACTCCTGTATTTTTAGCTGAATGTCTGGGTGTTCTAGCTCAGAATTAGAATTATCTTAATTCGGTGCTTACACTGTGGAACAGGAGTATCTATGGAAGGAATGAATTAGGAGTGGAAGTTTCATTTTCATGTTTTACTTTAGCCTTATGTAACTTTATTGTTACATAGATAAATCAAGTCTCCACCCAGCATTTTTAAAGCAAAATAAAAATGTGCAATGGTTTATACTGGAAGGGATCCTAAAGTTCATCTCCTTCCAGCCCCCTGCCATGGGCAGGAATATCTTCCACTAGATCAGGTTGCTCAGAGCCCATTCAGCCTGGCTTTGAACACTTCCAGGGGTGGGGCATCCACAGCTTCTCTAGGCAGCCTCTCCCAGTGCCTTACCACCTCAGGTGCAGGTGCATTTTCACTGGCTAAATAGATCAGATCTAAGTCTCCCCTTTAGGAGAGCCACTAAGGACCTCCAGGAAGGAACGCCTGCCTTTTGGGTAGTCAGTGTGTAATGTAGTAACTAAAGGTTCAGTGCAGAATCCAAGGAAGCAAGCCTGGAATACCTGAGTAGTTGAAAATTAAGGGTATCCGAGTTATTGTCTTTTGCTCTTTCTACCATGTCCCCATGTATGCATACAATCTGTCTTATATATTTTAGTCACAGATAGCAGTAAGGGAGAGGTAGTTCCCCTCTGGTTAAATTAAATGCTTCTCCTCCTAGCAACCATCATTTTCTGTGTGTGACTGCAACTTGTTACTGTATAGCCTGGGATAGCTTGGCAGCAGAAGTGTGAAATCCTTATGCTTTCCTAGGTGCAGTGAAAGGAATATCCTTTCTTATTTCCCAGCTGCAGTTAGTGCTTTTCGATGTCTTTTGTAACTACAGTGATATCTCAGGTGCTTATAACCTACTTGCCCCTTTGTGATGACTGGCAATTAAAATATTTAGTTTTAAAAGGCTTTCTTTTCCAGTGTTCTTATGAAAGGCCAGGCATTGCTGTTTTGGAAGCACTTATAACAAACATTCTGCTCCTGTTGCGCTTTCATGCCACTGAAAGTCTGGCTGTATTTTATATGGCATCATGGGTGAAACAGTTACTGCAGCCAGTGGCCCTGAAGCTCTGTTCTGGGCTCTGCTTCTCAGCAATAGTCAGATCCACCATCCATGCCTGAAACTCCACACTAAAGGAAAGAGTAAGAGTACTGATCTCATTTGTAAAACACTGTAATCAGCTGAAGAAAATCACTGTATAAACTGTGATATTCTCAAATATGATGGGGCTGTTCAATAGGAATAGTGTTAGCAGGATTAGGAGTAAGTGCTATCTTTTGTGGTTTTTCCAGTTTTGTTTTAGCTGTGTGTTCCAAAAAAGAAACATACTAAGTAGAAGAGATTCAGCTTCTGGAGAGAAGAGAGGATTTGAAGCTCTCTTGCCCAATGTTCACTGATGTGTTTTTCTCAGAATTCTTTAAACACTGTCAGGGCAATGGTGGGTAGGGAGGAGCTAGTGACAGAATCTGTTTAGACTTCCAACAGTCGAAAACTTTGAGGTCATCTGCAATGTTGTACCACAGGAAAATTGGAATGAGGGATTGGAATTGGACTGAATTTATCACTGTATACCAAAAGCTAGGTAGCTGGAAAGGATTCATCTTCATCATGGGATCTGACACCTAAACCCAACTTTAAAGCAAAGGGGAAAGAAGAGGAAAAAGTAGTTCCTGGATTGGGAGAGAAAAGAAAAGCTGGTATCCTGTCATAACAGATGGGCTAGGGAATTCCAAATAACACAAGCCAGGCAGCTGTACCAAAGGGCAATAGAGGACCTGGAGGAAATACAGCTCCCTCCATTTTTTCTGAATGATTGACCAGGGCACATGGAAGCCCAGCCCATCAGCTGTACGTGTGTGTTGGCTGGGGAGAGTATCAGGAAGGATCAGTGAGAGGCTCAGAGGTGAAGTTTCATGGAATAGAGATGCAGAGCTCTTGTTGTCAGTGCTGTGTGATCACTGTGTACTTGCCTGGACTATTCATCACATTCCTGGCCCACACTGGCAGAGGAAGCACAGTGTCACCCTACCTTAAGCAGTATAATGGGCATATCCCTTCCACTGCCTGTGTTACCTGAGGTGCATTTCTGTCTTGACAGAATGGAGATTTCCCTTGTTCCCAGGCAGACCTTCCTGCCTAGTACCAATGACTGGTAGAAGAGGTTCCTCCCATGTGCCTACTTTGTTTGTGTCCCTAAGAGGGACCTTCATGCAACCCCAACAAAAGGCACCAAGCTTTGAGATAGTGTGGGTTTCTAAATTTCCTTCCCTCTTCTCTATTGCAGCAACACAGATGTTCACACTGTGGCGTCCCTCCTGAAGCTTTACCTTCGAGAGCTGCCAGAGCCTGTCATCCCCTTTGCCAAATACGAAGACTTTCTTTCTTGTGGACAGCTGCTCTCAAAAGATGAGGGAGAGGTCAGTGTTCCTTCTAATCTGCCTCCTCAGAGGACATTCCCAAGAATCAATGTAGTGCAGATTTTTTCCTCATCTCTTCCAAACTTGATTTAAATCAAGTCTTAAATGAAGTCCCTGGGAACCTTTCCCTGAATTTTCCTGAACCTGTGAATTTGGAGCTGTTATCACAGGCTGCTGCTTAAAAAAAGTCAGTCTTGTAGCCTGGTGCTTCTTTCTTCTGAGCAGTTATGCTTCTTGTGTAGCATAATTGGCAAAAGGTGCAAGGTAGGAGGAAATCTGGGTTACTGTCCCAGCTTTGTTGTTCACTCACTAATAAGCTGTGTGGAGTCACTCCCTTTGTGTTTTCCATTTTATATATCAGAACAGTATATTCTCCTTCCCAAAGATTTTGATGGATGAGACACTGATCAGCACAATGGTCTTTGTATTTCTTAGAGGAAAGGCGCTATGAGAAGGCAGGCTATGATATTATCCTAGGATGGGGGGAAATAATGCTATGAATACTTTGCCAGAGCCTTCTTACAATGTTCTTCTCTTTGGTTTCCAGGCAGGCGAAAGGGCTGACAAAAACTATGAAGTCTGTGGCAATCATGGAACAGGATAATTTACAATATGCTTGATTGATCTCTTTCATCCATATTGTGGGTGCTCCCTAAACCCTTTTCAGATTACAAAGGCACATTAGGTCTGGTTTGATGTGGGTGCCACCTTCTAGAGCAGAAATTTAAAGAAGCTGCAAGGGCTGTTACTTGTGTCTTTTCTTTGCTAAAGAAGCAAAAGCCTGAGGGCTTGTAAGTTGTGGTCCATGGTTCTGTCCCTTTTCCGTGTGTGGTCTTGTCTGTGTCTGGCGGGATTTGTAAAAACTTTTCCTTGCTGTGAGTCTGGGGTTCACTTTCAGTTCAAGTGGCAGAAGGCTCTGTGGAGACTGCCTTTTATGATGCTCACAGGAAGATGCTTGTTTGCATGCATCAAATGTATCATATGTGGCAATATAAGGTTTTTTATGGTTAAAAGGCAAATAACACTCTAGTCAACTGTGAGAAAGCAAATTTCTGTGAATGACACAGCCATATGTGTTACCATATGTGGATACTTGCATTCTGGACACAGCCACATCAGGGTGCCAGTGCACAACTGTTGTATTTTAGTAGGTAGAGGTGTGTGTCTACTGTCGCCAAAACTTGCTTATTTTCTGCCTTATCCTTAGTGAACTCAGGCATCTCTGCAGGGTGCCACGTTACAGACCCCACAGTGGTTATGTCACAAGAAACAGAAGCATTTCTAAGGCGGTGGAACTGGTTTGATTTTGGTCATAAGATGTGCAGACTGGGAAGTTTTGGATCCATAAAGCCGTATTGCACAAGAGTAGAGACACTGCCAAATTGGGCAAACATAATTGTACATCACTGCTCATCTTATTAACTACATTGTTTGCCTGATTTTGTCTGCACAGGCTGCAGCAGTTTGGGAAGCAACATCTGTGTGAGCAAGGTCAAATGACTTGTAGAGCAGAATTCTCTTTAGATTAGAAAGGCAATGGGGATCACTAGGTAGCCAAAATGAACACTCACAAAATACAGCTCTGCTCATAGCACAGAGTTGTTTTGTTAAGGTGCTATTGTAAACATAAGCAATTTGGGGTTTGTCAGGGAAACCTGGAACCTCAGCGTGGGCTGTTTACCTTTTCAGAAAGGAAGGTGGAATGCACACACAAGGGGTGGAGAGGCTGTACGTGCACAGTAGCATGTGGAGCAGAATGCAGCACAAAGTCATACGTAGCCTGTGGGGCCTGACTCGCCTCCCACATGGAAAATCCCCCTCAGAAACGTGGTTTCATTGAAACCATGATTTTTAACACGTAATGGTAAGCAGGGAATTTAAAAATCAAATGTTTTATTTTGTAAAAGTATTTTGAAACAAAATGTAATTGTACTGGTTTAATTTGAAGTTCTGTTATCTTTTATTTTTTCTCTTGAAAGTTTTGAATAAGACTTTTGCACTCTTAATATAATTTTCACTTTGTATGGCCACCCTCACCTCACACCCAAAAAACCCAGAATTGCTTACAGCAAAATAGCCTTTCAGATAAAATTGCTGGCACCTCATGCTACTACACTGTGACTATGGATAGGAATTATTGTGGTGATTATTAACCTGGCCTAGCATCAGTAGAGCCCTAAGTTTTTATTCAGATTGTTTTTCCTTGGCATTCTGCACTTAGCAGAGCTCTGGTGTTTGAATGCAAACAGGGTCGTTAACAGAAACCTTGGGTGGTGCTGAGGTCTCCAGGTATTTCAGCAGGACTGCAGCATCTGAGTCTGATCCCAGCTGATTGGAAGGAGGGTTTGATTTAGAGCAAGAGAGATCTTCAAAAGCCTAAAAACTCACTTGAGTTTGAGCTGCCTTGGCAGGGTGGTATTTTAGCCTTCACTGCTACCTGTACTCTAGAGGTGCACACAGCAGTTCAGTGGATTGAACACAAGGTTTCAAGTGTTTTTTAAAGAGGCATCTGAATTTTTTATGAACATCTAAAGTGTTGCTGGTTTTCCAGCCAAACTAGAAGCTCTGAATTGGTGCTGATCTGTTACACACATTGCAAAATCCTTGGGTTTGGGATCATTCATTGGAAGGCAGCATTTTCAAGGAGGTAAGAGTTATTTTTGCAAAATCCCATGATAAATAACAGTACAACGCTTCTATTGCTTGCTGGGCTGCAGCCATTGACAATGATCAGTGCTGTTTGTTTCTACAGAGGTTTCAGGCTTCTGTTTTCCTCTGTGCTGTCACTATGGTGTTCCTAGGCTAAGCCTCTGCCTTCTGTTGGCCAGGCCTTGGTAAGGACAGATCTGGGAGAGCTGATAAATGCTGCAGTAGGGGAGAGAGCTGATATTTTTTTTTTTTTTTTAACCTGTCAGGTGTTTGTACTTCAATGAATATAAAGATACTCTTTCTGTAATGCTCTGCCTGAGATTGCTTTTGACAAAGCATGCATTATAAATTTTTAGAACCTTTTTCTTTCAGGTAGCATCTTTTACCTTTGGGTCATGTTTTCTGCTGTTCACAGCTGCCCAAGTTTCTGCTTCAAAGTTTTCTCTTATATCCAGTGGAGCCAGTGGCATTTCAATTCAGAGCACTTGAATTATAGTGCCAAATACTATCCTGATTTCCCTCTTCGAAATAAATTGGGTTACAGAGCAAAGTTCAAGATGGAATTAGGTCTGTTAGCTTACCTAGTTTAAACTTTTCACTTGAAAGCTGGTTGACCTGAATAGCTGACCTTAACCTTCACACCAGTAGCAGCTGTCCTCGATGGAAAAATTTTTAGAAATTTGAAAGAGGATTGATATTTTCAGAAGAGACTGGCCTTCTAATGCTATCTCCATTGCTGTCACCATTAAACCAGCATAGTGTTGAAGCTAAGGAATTATAAAGGGGTTACTTCTTTTTAAGAATTTTAATTTTCAGGTTTTTATTAGAGAACTTTTTTTTTTTATGCTGGGATGTACAGAATAAAAGAGTACCTGTATATTTAAAATAATAAGAAGAAAGGCAGGAATAGGCACTGTTCTACGAATCTTTCTGACTTGTCTGGACCGGAGAAATCAGGAATACATTGCAAGAGTTTCATCAACAGAATTCCTTTCCTAACAGTCCTTAAAAATTCAAGGAGAGTTTGATATGAATGTTTAGCTGCGCTTTTTTGGAACCATTTGCTTCTGGAATTTCTCCATCATTACTTAGCAGCTATCACTCTTCCTTAAATGTGCTTTGCTATCTGTTTTTTCCACAAAAGGTTTAGTTGTCTTCAAAAATAAGCAAATCTCCAGGGCAACAGAAGCACTGACAGGAACAAGCAAATGATACTTGGGATTGTGGCAGGACAAAAGCCTCCTGAGTCAGAGGTTTTCATTAGATGATTTAAGTAGCTTCGGGGGTTTAAGTCATTCCTTCAGCTGATGTGTCATCTTCCATATTGTTGTAAATACAGAAATTTTGTGAGGAAGTATGTCCCAGGTCACAATGACTGCAAATGGAAGGACATCATCGAAAAGGAGGCAGCTGAATAGGACTAATTTAATTTTTTAAGAAAAAAAACTTTTCTCTGCTCCACTAGCATTACCGCGGTGTATTTATACTGCACTTGATGCCTTGAGAGGCTACCTAGAATAGAGGCTAGAAAGTGTTAAAGGAATAAAGTAGGTATTTTATTAAAAAGGCCTTCAAAGGATGCACCTTGGGCAGTACAAGAGCCTGGCCGAGGCTACACCCAAGAGATGGATGATGGATCACACGTTTTCACAATTTATAAGTTTTGGTCCGGTTGCATATTGGGGTTAATGACATTAACTTGTCATTGACCAATTATAGCTTCAGTTTGTGAAGTCCCATCCTCCCACATTGCTCTCCTCAATTCACTGTTTTTTATACTTTTGGGGCCTAAAGCTGCAATGGTGTCCTTGATTCTGGAGCTGGAAAAGGGTTGTTTTGTCTAACTAAACTGTGAAGAGAACTTGCTAACACTTTATAAAGTTCAGAGTTATATACTAATGCAATACGGAATCTGGAAAATATGAAAGCTAAAACTTAAGGCATCACACTCAGTGCTTCCAAGTGTCAAACAGGCAAAGGCACATCTGCTGGTACACTGATACCAATGCCAGTGGGCAGACTTCAAAGGCTGGCAGACCTCACTAAATGAAGGCTTCTGTATCAGCCATTAAAGTTTACAGGAGAATATCCACTGAGAACTGAATTGAGTTCTGGACATTGGGTTTTTGGCAAGGCACAACACACTGGATGACACCTCATCTAAAGCAAAGTCTCTTTGTGTTATCATCTGTTGTTCAACATTTGGCTGTGGAAAGAGGACTTTGTAGTTCTGAAGGAAAGTCACGTCTGCTTTCTAGCATTTACATTAATAGCTCTGCTTCCTGTTTTTCCTGTCCCTCAGGGTACCCAGGAACTGGTTAAACAGGTGAAGAATTTGCCCCAAGCCAACTACAACCTCCTCAAATACATATGCAAGTAAGTGAAATTAATTAACACTTGGAAAAATCTCTGAGTTTTGTGAAGCTGTCTTATATGCAAATAATATACTCTGAAAGTATGAATATTCAAAACCCACTTAAATGTAAGTTACAATTACTTTAAAAAACGTGGAGGTGAATGCAGCCTGCCTGAAGGAAGCTCTTGGTTTATCCAAGAGGATCAGCCAGGCAAATTGCTGCCACCTGCAGCCTTGGCAGCAGGCATGAATGATATATTATATTGTTTATTTCAGAAGCACCTTCAGACCACTAAAGATAGACACTTACTCCAGATACTGCACACTTGGAAGATTTATGACACAAGTTGAGTAGCAGATCCAATCAGAATAGCCAGTCTGGCATTTGCTCTGGTTTGGAAGTGGGGTTAGTAGTGGCTTCCTCTTGGATTACCAGGGACCCCACAGCCTTGTCTCCTTTCACCTCTGCTGATTTTCCCAGTTTTTGGACTGCCTCTTTATCTGGGGATTGGAAGATGATTCAAGCCAAGCCACAAAGCTCTTTCCACAGGCTGCTAGTTCTCAGACAAGGAGATGACTTATTACTTCTGCTATATCTGTAAGTGAAAATGTGCCAAAGTCAATCCATATAATTTGAGAATTCCTATAAAAATGCAAAAATCTGTCCTTCCAGACCTGATAGATGGCTGGATCCCTGCTAGGTAGGTACTTCTGGCAGAAAACATCCTGTCTTCTCTGCTTCATACACTAGGAGGGATCTAGAGTTATACTGAATATCTAAGCTGCAGTAGTTCCTTGAATCATTTCAGGTGTCAGCGTTGTATGAAAACAGGACTAAACTGAATGCTTATTGTCTGAGAAGCGACTTACTTACGAATTCCCTCCTCCTTTGATTTTCCTGGTGCGGCTTTTCAAGGTTCCTTGATGAAGTTCAGGCTCACTCCAGCATTAACAAGATGAGTGTCCAAAACCTGGCTACAGTATTTGGACCAAACATACTGCGGCCCAAAATGGAGGATCCCGTGACCATGATGGAAGGTAGGTGCTGTTCTGGTGGAATGGCACAGCAGCAGTGATTTGGAGCTATAAGTGAAAGCCATACGTTCCTTGGTAGCTGTATCAGTTGCCTGCACAGTCAGAACAAGTCAAGCCATCCCTTTCATCAGGGCCTGTGAGGGGTATTCCAGTTGGCATCTTATCCCACTCACCACTGGACTGGGAGTGTCTCTCCTCTCCACCATGTGGAGATGCCGCCACACCCTTGAAACTCATGTTGAACCTACTGCTGAAATGAAAGCTCAGCTGTTTTTTCAGAACTGTGCTGAAGTACCAAACTGCAAACATTTAGTATTGCTGCATTTCAGTCGTTATACAGCTCCCTGTAGAGAACATCCAGGCCATGAGGAGAGGACTGTACTTCTGGCTGTGCCACAGTGGTTATAACTAGAAGTGTCTTAGAAGTGTTGTCTTCTAAGGAGATTGTATGGATCAAAACTTCACAGAATAAAAAAAAAAAAAAAAAGGTGTTGAGAATCAGTTAATTTTGGATGTAAAAAATCTGGAGCTTTAAAATTATTTGCTTCCATATGAATCAAGCAGGCTGGCATTAGGGCTGGGATACAGCTCCTCTCCCAGGTTGCATTGAAACACAACTACTGTGGTGAAAGTTTTAGTAAGGTATTTGCATTAAGTTTTGTAGGATTTTGGCAAGCCTGCAAAAAGGATTGATGAATTAATTAGGCACAGATGGAGATGCTGTGCCCAGGATGCCTGAACTTGGCTCTGATTCTGCTCCCTAGCTGTAGGCAGCAGCTGACATAGTATTTTGTGTGATGCAAATCCTTCACAGAAGGGCAGTATTATCATGCCTTAGCAGCAGCAGTGCCTTTAGTTCTTCACAGGTGACGTGCAGATGTGTCTCCCACGATGGCAACTCACTGTAAGGCAACAGGACAACTCCAGAGCATGACCTGACATACTACAGCATAGTTTAGGGACTCGAAGCCTACCACAGAGATGTGGGCCATATTATTAAGGGCAAATTTAATGCCTTCCCCTGGAGGTGCAGAAGGTACAAAAATTGGGGAGGAGAAGGGAGCGTGGGAGCAGTGCTTGTTATTCAGTGTTGGAGGTGGGGACAGCTGAAATCAGCCTGTGTGTGATGCTGGGACTTCCCTGAGTGACCGCTAAGCCAGCGCTGGTACGGCTCTCACAGCCTTGAGCAGCAGAGTGCTCTGCCCAGCTGCACAGGGGACAGGTGTGGGTTCAGATCACCTCAGCCATTCATTCTGCAGCTCATCTGATGGCAGAGGTGCCTGTACTGTGTGTAGGTGCACACGTGCAGATGCTGGGGTCTCTCCTAATTATCGCAGAAAAACACTACAGTGATCTGACCTGGAATTCTGTATTGCCACAGATCTGAACTGTAGAAAAACTGGGATATGTAGACTGGATTTTTAGACTTAATCATACTCATAACAGGACTGGCAACATGGTATTTTAGTTGAGAATTTAGTTGAGGTTGCTTAGATAAAAGTAATAGAGAAGTGGAAAGACTAATTTCTTTTTAGCTTCAGGGTAATTTGAATCTCCTAAATAAACTGATAATGAGATCTTAACAAAAAGCACTCTAATTGTGTGCCTCTTCAAATTCAAACCATGTGTTTCAAATAGAAATACCCAAAGTTTGACAGCTAAATTGTTAGGAATGCCCTTATCTTCAAGACATGTAGCTCTCTTCCTGCATTCACAGACATAAAATAGAAGTGGTAGGTGAGCTCAGTACATCATGCTATTAGGTGAAAAACTTATCGATAAAATCAGGCTCTTGCCTTGAACCCCGAATATGTTTGCCTTATTCTCTATTTCAGCCAATACTTAAAACCAGAATTGCTTACTCATCCTTCTAAAGGTTTTCCTCTTTTGTAGGAAGTGCTTTATATTAGGTTCGGTAAGCAGTGTTCTCTATTAGTTCATAATGATCTGCTCCACTCCTGGGAAACAGTGGCAGCACATTTCTGTGGAATTTAAATAATTCCAAGCACTTTCTGGACTTGCTGTACACCCTCTGCAAGTGCATGTATAATGCAGATGTCACACTTCCTGCAAGTTTCTCTAGACACTGAGTGCAGCAGAAGCCCTGAGCTGAAATTTGTGTTTTTTTCAATAAGCAGTAGCTCTGGGCCTGTTCAGACCAAGGAACCTGGGTGCAGCCTAGTCATGCAGACAGGCTGGGGTGAGTTGCAGAGGTCTTCCGTGTCTCCTCACCTGCTTGCCTTTGTATTCCATCCACAGGCACCTCGCTAGTTCAGCACCTGATGACAGTACTGATCAGTGAGCAGGGGCGGATCTTTGCCGTTCCTCAGGCGGATGTGCCAGGGAGCCAGCTGGAAATCAGACCCATGCGCCAGCGCAGCACTGTCGAGTGGATCTCCGAGGAGGATGGGGAGGACAGCAGGTCACAGAACAGTGCTGCCAGCCCTGCTGATTTGCCTTCTGGCAATGCTGTGGCTCTAGAGGCCACTCCAGGACCTGCAGTGAAGATCACTCCTCCAGAGCACAGTGGCAAATCGACTCAGCCTGCCACAAGCCCCAGTAAAAGAGTGCAGACGCTGCCTCCATGGAAATATTCCTTCCGCCAGCAGGGAGCACGGTCTGTGAGTCCAAAGCTGGGCAGCTCATCCTTAGACATCCCCAACCTCTCCTCCAGTGGGAACTGGTTGATGAACGGCTTGTACTCCCTCCGAGGCCATCGCCGGACAGCCTCTGGGGAACGAGTGAAAGACTCGTGTTCCTCCCAGAGACTCTCCACTTATGACAATGTCCCTTCGTCCAGCCTGTCCCTCAGCACACACAGCATGGCCAGCACCACCTGGTCTACATCATCCTGTGAGATCTCTGTGATGGACTCGGTGAGCAGCTGCCCAGCCTGCCGGGCCAGCGACTCTTCTGCTTTAAGCTCCCTAAAAACCGAGTGGGTTACTCAGGGCTCGCTGTCTCAGAGTGAGGACAAGACAGCCGATCTGGAGAACAGCATGGACAGGTTTGAAGCCTGCAGCAGCAGCAGCGAACAGAGTGACCCGGCTGCAGCTTCCCGAGACTCTGTCCAATGCTCCAGGGCCTTACAGAGCTTGGTGGTGGAGCTAAAGACAGAAATGAGCAAACAGAGGACTGAGTATGAGACTAGTATCAAAAGGTAATGTCATCTGCAGGGGGCACAAGGACGTCTGTCAACATTCTCCCTGTCTGAATATGGGTGTGTGCTACCAAGGGTATCAGGTTCTCAGCCCTGAAGTTTGGGGTTGGATGGCAGTTGATTTGGTTCTACTTTTTCCTTGCTACTCTCTGAATCCAACTTTTCTTTCTCTGATTTAAGAGAGCACCAAAATAAAATGGAAGGGGCATTTCTATGACACAGGGAAATCCAATACTTCATATTCTCTTTGTTTTCACTGTACATGAGAACTGCGCAGGTGATGCCAAAATCTGCTCTTAGTGTCCTCAGAGAAACAGCAAAGCAAACATCTTGTAGGCAGGAATTGGGACCCAGGATGGTCAGGCCTCAACAAGGATGATCTGTACAGGTGCTGATACTTGTACCAGACCAGTCTGAAACTGAGGGCTTCTTGTTCTTTTCCCAAGAGTAGCATTCTTGAGGAAACTGGTCTTGACTGTTTTCCACAGGTTTTTTTGGGGTGGTGGTAGTGGGACTGCCTGTCAGTTGTTTCCATTTTGTGTTGAACTTCTAGAAACCTCACTTTTGGTTTCTGATGTAGAGAGTGGTCCTTGGCTGATGGGGCAGCCTATCTTGGGGAAGCAGCATGAGCTGTGTCATTTGCCAACTGGTGTTTCCTTGCACAACTGCTGGTGCTGTACTTTCCATCTGAGCTCAGAAAAATTCCTTTCAGTTTTCAGGAGAGCTGTGTGTAGGGCTGGGGCTGTAGGAAATAGAAAGTATTAATAACAAGCAGGTCATTAATTTGTGTGAGTATATTAGATTTTATGAGTGTATGTGGTAACAGAAAGACTTTTAGGAAAGCATTCAGGGAAATAGGTACATGAAATACTGATACGTAAAGGAGTTAGATATATTTTATTATACAGCTACGTGCAAAACTGCACACCCTATTATCATGCATCCTGCTCTGCAGCACCAGTACTCTGCACTGAAGAAGGGCCATAGTCCCACTTTTTACTAAGAGTTGAGTTCTTAGGGCTTGGTTTTTGTGGTTTTTTTTTTGTTTGTTTGTTTTTGTTTTTGTTTTTGTGTTGCTACTGTTAGACTCCTTCAATTATTAAAACACAGATTGGAAACTGAGGTATGAAAATGCTATCAGTCTCCCAGACATGGTACCAAAAGCACGTAAGACTGTTGGATTGTATAGCACAGCCTTAGGCTGCGTTTTTTGGCTCTTTTTTCTTGGTAAGGTAGTTTCTCAAAAATGTATCTGAACTGTGATCTCTTCCCATGGGCCAGTTGTTAAGGTCGGAATTACTCTTGTTATCTTCCTGCTTTATTTTATGATTTCCTCTGGTGGTGGCTTGCCAGCCTCTGCTGTGTTTCTGCCTCTTGCACTGTACTGCCTTGGTGTGTGGAGCTGGAAGGAGAATCAGGCTGTGCAGCAGTTTCAGTTCCCACCTAACATCCCCGGACAGGAGAAAAGCCCCACCATGTTGTGTTCCAGGTGCAAGAGCTTATGAAACACCAGCAGTTCCTAGCATGGGATGCTGGAAAGGGGCTGTGAACAAGGGTGGAAGTTCATGGATTACAGGGTTTGTTTTTTTAGATGCCCTACTGATGCAGAATGGAGGGGAGATGATGTGCCTTATATTTAATTGTGCAGAGCTGCCCTGGCAAGCCTTGTTGCAGGGATACAGGTTAATAAACAGAAATACCAAGCTGCAGAACCTGGAAACGTGTAGCTGCACATTCTTGCGTGCTGCCTGGGGGAAGAGATATTTTCCCACCTCTTATCAGTAAAACTATTCCACTGGGGCCTTAAGCTGCTGACATCAGGGGCATCCAGGAAGACCTGTTCTTCATTCCAGCTGTTGAGCTGCTTCAGCTCCAACACCTGCCCTTTGCCTGCAGCTGGACAGGACAGAGAGCACTGTGGCTCAAGGGGATGACTCTGAAGTGGCCAGGTCTCACAGGGCAAAGTAGCTGAGAGGAAAATGCCTAATGCCTAATGAGTTTCATAAAACCAGGCAAGATGCAATCACTGCCTTTTGTATTAAACAGGATGACTCCTGCTGTTCGGGGTTACAGCCTGAAAGACTGTGCTGTCAAGTCTAAGAATTTAATCCAAGTTTTTCAGCTCTCAAAAATTTTGCAATGTTTTTACTACATCTGCAGCAATTTATGAGTGCAAGGAAGTCTGCTACCATGGAAAGACAGGAGCTAACTAGCAAAGAAGGGTGGCTGCTTAGCATGAAAGGTTTAGGCTGCCTCACCAGCTTTATTTTACTGAAGATAATTTAGTTCCCCAAAATTGTACATGTGCTTGTGTGGTTTGAAGAACTGTGTGTATCTAGCAGGACATGTTTTAATGAAAGAATATGAGCTTTTTTGTTGGCACGTACATAAGTGAAGGGAAAGCAGAGTGCGTACCTGCCTGGGGCAGAGGTAAGGAACACTTGCTGATGGAAAAGCTGTTATTTCTCATCAACTGCCCATTTTCTCTCTCTTAGTCAGAGGGAGGCAAGTTTTATGGCCTTCCTGTAACCACTCTGTTCCAGAGCATTTCTCCCTCAAGGTAAATATAATTACCAGACATTCTCTGTTGAGTTTCAGTAATTCATGTTTACCACCTGGAACTCTTAAGAAAGCGTAAGTATTTGGAGAGGACTGTTACAACTGTAGAAATGCTGTAAGTACTGTGACCCTGTGTACTTCAGTCCAGGCTGCTGTAGTTGACCTCTAAACTTAGTGGTAGAAAATGTAATTGGCAGCTCAGAGTTGTTATGTGTGTGGGGAGAAGCATCCCAACTTCAGAAGTGACAGCTGACAGCTGGCTGGATATAAAGGTCTGTTTTCATCCACAGGGACTGCATTTTGCTGGACTTGGTGCAGGTCAGTGCACCTGCGACTTTGATTCACTGTGAAAACTGTGACAGTAATCAAACTGCCATCCTTAGCTGTATGTAAAGGAACAGAAAGGAAAAGTTGAGGGTGATGCCTTCACTGCCTCTTGGTCATAAAGTGAAATTCAGACCCGTCTGGGACTGCCCAAGCCTCCCTTTTTTTATTTTTGTTTTGTTATGGAGGCAGTAGCATGGCCTTGATAAACAGTTACCCTGACTAAAAATAATCCATTCACAGTTCCACTGGGATGCCACACCCCAGCTTCAAAGTTGAGTATTGGACTGATCAAGGAGAGGTGGGGTGGTTTTGTGTTGGAAATTATTTTTAAAGGTTGTATTTATTTAATTTAGAGGAGGGGCATTTTTCATTGTAAAAGGCTGATTTTTAAATTCATATTCTAGTAATCAGTAATTCCTATCTGAAAATATTCCTTCCTCAGTCTTGACACCACTACTTGGTCTTGTGATTGGAAAACACAAGGGGGAGAACATCAAGTGCTGTGCCTTCTGTGTTTCTTTGAAATCACAAAACCATGAACCTTGTTCTTAATTTTTCTTCAGAGCTTTTTGTCCAGATTAGTTTAAGAACTGTTTTTCTGATTCTTCCTCATATGAAAGACTGGGTTTCATAAAATGTTGTACCACACTCTAATGTCAACAATAAACTTTACAGAAAATACCATCAAACAGATGGTGAGGAAGGACTGTCTGATCTCTAAGGATACTCTCTGTACTGGATATCCACGTAGGGAAACAGTATCAGGATGAAAACAGAGGTTAAAAGATTATTTTGGAACTATGCACTTGAACTCTGCCCAAGTGAGGAACTAATATATTTTAGCCAGGCAGTCTGGTGCTGGAAAGGAAAGTTCTCTCCTTCAAACTTCCTCTTAGAATGTGTTAAATTTAAGTTGTTCCTCTTAGAGTTTTTATAGTTATCAGCTGTATTTATCCAGCCACTTTAAATAGCTTTTTTTTTTCTCTCTCTGTTGGTTTTAAGAATCGAAGAAACAAGTGCAGACCTGAGGAACCAAGTGGTTAGGTTAGAAGAAGAACTGGACCAAGAACGAAAGAAATACACGATGCTGGAGATAAAGCTGAGGAATTCTGAACGTGCTCGTGAAGATGCTGAGAAGAGAAATTACCTCTTGCAGAAGGAAATGGAAGAATTTTTTTCAACATTAGGATGTTTAACTGTTGGGACTCAAAGTGCTAAAATCCCCAAGTAGAACAAGTATAGAGAATCCTGTTCCCGACCAAACGAGTGAAAATGCATATTTTGTTCTGGTATACTCATGTATCATGAGTAATGCTATAGTCATTGTGCTCTCAGTGACACTTCCCCTGTTGTCTTTACATGTGCTATAGTATTTGGGTCAGCTGGGAAAGACTGCTGACCATAAAGCTTGAAAATTTAGTGTCAGATTGCCAAGAAAGAATGGGTTTCCTCTGTATCCACAGAACACAAGATAATCTTCTCCAGAGTGTCCTGCTGCCACCTTTGGACTCAACTGCACCATCCTTTTGCTGGCTGAAGGACAGTGGAAGGTCCTGCAGGGTGGGTGGATGGCCAGAACCAATAAAGCTGAGCCTGGAGCTGAGGGATTCTCACACTTGTGCTTGGGAAGGTGGCAGTTCCAGTCTGTCACCACAGCCGGGCAGTTTGCCAGACGGATTTAATGAGGTGGTTTTCACTCCACTCCCCCCATAAAGTTTGTTCAAACTTCTCATTCTTAGAGTGGTATTATTTTATGAAGATAATGTGAAAACAAGGTCTGCAAACACACTGAAGATATCAAAACCTTGACAATTAACTAAAATTGTCCCTTACCCACCAAATGGTTTCAGTGTTTCACAAAAATGCAGCTTTAAATTAAACTGTGATTAATAATCAGATTGGTTACACAAACTCTGGAACTTTAAATATGCACATTTTGCCCTAGGTATCTGAGGGTTTTCTGAGCCAAAAATAGAGCAGCATTAGCTGCAAGGAAAAAAAATCCTGAGTTGATATATGTATTAAGGTAGAAGATGGAAGATTCTTATCATCAAAACACATCCAAACTTCAATAGCAAAACTTATGGTAAGAGGAATTAGTGCACTTGGGGTGGGGGTTGTCAGGGTGGTAAAGTGGGGAGGGTGGGGATCTGTCCTTAACTGTTCCTGGACAATGTATACGTGCCTGCCTTGTAACATTTCTTGGTGATACCAGCTGATATTTTTGTTGTTAGTTCTTACAGGGAGATGAGGGGACAGGAAGAATACTGCAAACAACCCATCATTCCAAGTTCCTTACTTCTGCTAAGGAAAAATCATTAGAATGAAGCTGTAAGTTCTGGTAATTTGCTGCCAGGGCTGACTTCCCTTCCAAGTGATTTCAAGAAGTTCTGCATAGCATTTATAACAACCTGAGCCTTGCAGAGCCTGCACACAGAAAATCGTTTCACCAGATTGAATTCCACCTGCAAGCCCAGCACCATTCACTCTGTCTTGGCATTCTGTCTTTGACATCCTGAGGTAGCTTGGGAGTCTCTAAGCAGAAAGAATTTTAAGGAAAAAGTGCCACAACATGAACTGGCTGAGGGGAAAGTATAGACTGTAACAAAGAAGATTGCTTTATTTTAAGTATTTTGAAAAAGTGCCCTGAATCTCATTTCTTACCAGAGAAGACTATGACTCACTGTCTGGAAATAACCTTAGAGTGGGTTTTTTACACATCAGGAGATAGTCAATACTGAAAGATAAACTTTGTCCTCATCCTCTCACAGATATCCAGGTATTTCGTTATTTAAAACATCTGGGTGTTAACTTGTTTCTACTACACTGTAACACTTCTTCCTATAGAAATGTAAAAAATGGAAACCATTTAAAGCGAGCAAAAAGCAGAATTTTAACCTAATCTTTCCCGGATAAGAAACGTCAAGCAAGGTAGTACAGTGTGGATAGGTTCATTCAGTTATTTCAAAACCTTTTTCCTACTTCCCAGGCTCTCCAGCTGCCCTGGATTCTTTACTGCCCCTGGCATGAGGCAGGTACCTGCATGTTCAGCAGCAGCTGCCTGCCACCTGCAGGCATGAGCATCATCCCCATCTTTTTTTCCCACCTCTGCCTTGGATTCATTACCAATGGTCACAAGTGATCCTCTAAGGAATAAGATGGCCTTTTAATTCAGCAGCATCAGATGTATAATGTGAGAGAGAAGCAGTAGCAGTAACTGAGCTGGAAGACCACAGTGTGGCAGGTAGCTGGAAGTACCAGGTCAGTCATCACAAAATAAACCTTAGTACTGGAGGGTGGTCTGAATGAGGCTGTAAGTAGAAACACCAGGACTGATAAAAAGCAACATTCAATCCAAGTACTAGTAGCAAGCAGGGTATTTTAATGCCTTCTTTTATTTCTACCCAAAACATAGAAGCCTTTCACTGTATCCATCCTGACAGCCCACACCTCCCTTATGCTATTTATATTGCCTGTATGTATCAAGGGTAGACTGCTCCCTTCAGTTTACACTAAAAACTCAGGAACTGAGGCCTGACAGAGACTAAACACCAAATACACCAGACAAGCAGTGAACAGGACTGCTGGTTTACTCTCAAGTATTTACCCTTGGTAACTGCAAACAAATCCACCTATCCCAAACTTACAGATCCAGGATAGGATCATGAGATCTGTATCACTACATAATCTGGTATCCAAGATAAAAGTAATTATTTTTAATATACAAAGAAACTATCCACTCAAAATGAGGAGTGAGACAAACCAGTTCCAGATTGGCTGTTGTGCTCCAGCGACACCTATGGCTCTTGTTCATGAGGAATAAATTTCAGCTGCGTTTGAGGATGAGCCACTGCAGTAAATAAACCTGGCAAAAAGCTGCAAACAACGTAGTTCACACTAAAATGCACCACAGTAGGATGTTAACCTCAAGTGTGGCAACATGACCATAATGCTAAATTCTTGATATGGGCAGTTATGCAAGAAATGAGATGTACTTGTACACAGCTTCAAAGAACACTATGCCCTTATGTGAGGAAGATGATATACCCTTCCCTAGCTTTAACTCCTGTTTCCATACACTTCCCCACCAATGCAATTCCCCAAAGCAAGCACTGGAGACTACTCCTTACTTTGCAGCTCCTCACTCATTACAGACCCTGATTTAAATGTCAGCTTTCTTAGCAAATGTTTACAAGATACAGGTTTGGTTATTAATTAAACATGACAGAAGGTTCTTGGAATAGATGAATTTTTACCACAGCTTCATCTGTGCCATCTTCCCAGCCTGACATACCCCTTCCAGTATTACACAGGCAAAAAAACCCCCAAAAACAAAACAGTAAAATCTTTTAAGTGAAAACCAAACCAAACCAAACAAAAAACAAAACAAAACAAAACACCAAAAAACCAACAAAACAAAAAACCCAGGAAAAAAAAACAAACCACACCAAATCCACAAGCATGTGCTTTAAGGAAAAGCAAAACAGCAGCACTTCAGAATAATAAAACTTTGGTAGGTCATGGCATTTGTAATACAAAAAAGAAAATGAACAGGGATGGCTTAATAACTCATCTACATTCACAAGAGTGTTCCACTGAAGCCAGCAGCATTATGGAGAGTGTTTCAGTCCTGAGCCACCAGGCAAATCCTGGGCAGAGCTATGACTCTCTAGCCTTGCTCTGTAGTAACATATCACTGGAAACTGGCTGCACTTTATACTGACATATGCAAATAAAGAAGAGCATTTCTGAATCCCACCACATTCCTAGAAGAGCATCCCACAAACTGCTGGCCCTGATAAACAAAGCTGGCTGCACTGTGGTCACAGTGCCTTTCCCTTGAAACTGGACAAAAAGGCACCACCTTGAGCAAAGACAGCTCAAGGGCAGCTGCAGTCGTTAAGGAAGCACTGAAACCCTGCTGGAAATGAAGGCAATGCAGTGCATTATGTCAGCACTTACCTGTGGGGGAAGTGCCAGTGGAGTGGTCCAGGCATCCAAGTCAGCTCTCCAGAAGTCAGATCCTTCAGGCTTCTCCAAGATGCAGCTTTGAGAGGTTCTCCCATCCACTACACTGCCTGTGGCTTACCTCTTTCAGCAGCACAGGCTCTCAGCAGCTGTATTTCCCAGAATTAAGGTGGCTGGAGCTGGCAGCAAGGAAGCAAGAATGGATTCCCACCAGTTGCAAAGACACTGAATGTGGCTGTTAACAGTCTGTGGCACATCCAAAGTCCATGGGAATGGAGAAATGGAAAAAACACGTCACTTTGCCCACAAGTGAGCTCACACACAAGACAGGACACTACCATTAAAAAACAGATGAATTCTCAGGAAGGCCTCTCACTAATACGATTTCAAGTGCAGCCCTAATATGCAATCCACATGAAACCCATTGCAGCTGGCAATGAAGAAACACTAAATGCATGGTGGTCAAACCTTTTTTTTTGTTTTTTATTTAAAATATCATTATAACCAACTGACATACTAGATAACAATGTATACATTCCAGTGGTGCACATGTAATGACCTATGGCATGAATGAGTTAAAAAAACCCCACAATGTTCTCAGTAATGCCCACCAACAGCTTATTTGGAGGGAATAAAGCAAAAGCAGGAAAAGGTATCAAATGTGGGGAAGAAAAAAATTAGCTTTCCCCAATATTTTTAATGGTGTATCTTCCCCTTCATATTTCTTGGGACATAATAAAATTAGGAATATACTTCAAAAAGGGCAGAAGAAATGATCACAATAATTGGGGTGGGATTTTTTTTCTCAACTTTAGTAATAAAAGTTAAAGAACTCTCAAAAATAGACTAGATATTGGGCCTACAAAAGTAATTCATCTGTATGCAAAGCTTACCAAGAATTATTCCTTTTGTAAAATGTAAAGGATGAGCTGACATTACTAGTAAGCTATTTTTACCCTACAAAACCAGACTACAATAATAAAATCACCAATTTACAGCTAACACAATAATCTAGATGTACATTACTGTACACAAGCTATATATTACACATGAACATCTTACGTGAAATAGATAAGAAACATACTGATATTGTCTCAACATTGGCCAATAGGTTTGTTTTTCTAAAGGAGGTGTATTTTCTATTCACATTCAGTGTAGTTCCAATAGCAAGGGTTAGCTTTGCTTACTTAAGAAACATAGAAAGTTTGTGTGAGGTAGTTCAAGAAAACCTAGCTTAAATTTTGAGCTGCAGAAGTAGAAACACAGTGTGATCTGATTTGTAACACATTTCTGTAACACAGACATACAAAGAGAAGGGAGTGAGAGAGACCACTTAAAATACAACTTTTATCCAGTGCCCTTAACTAACAATAAATTAAATTAATTGAAAATTTGGGTAGGCAGTACAGTCTTATCACACTGATGCAATAAAAACCTCTTTCTAATCCTACTGAAAAATACAGACAGGCTCTCCTTCAACTGCACCAAACCACTGACAGGAAAATAAAACATAACAGCATGGACAAGCTGCTGCCAACAGCAAATAAAAAGAGATCTAGAAATTTTAATTCACTGCCTTCAGTAACTTGAGAGTAAGACCAAGTATAAGATGAATCTTCTTCTCCCCTTTTGCCCGTGATCCTTATCAAGAAACATTGGCTGTCATTCACTTTGGATTACTGGCTGGGTAGGACCATCCTCCCGTAGGAGGTTTTTGACATTTTTCTTCACACACTGCTGAGCTGAATGCTGCATCCATCCCATCCATCCATCCATCCCCTCCCCAAGAGCCCCAGCCCAGGTGCTCAGTGCTGGCCCCACCAACCCCACACAGCAGGGCCCTACTGGCACAGCTCATGCTGCGGACACAGGACACCCCCACCACACCACTGGTGCTGATGCTGTGTCAAGATGGAATTCCTGCCCAGAAAGATGCTGCTTGCATCTCACATAGTAAAAGGTCTCCAAAGCTAAAAGCCCAAGCTTGGGCAGAGCAAAGTGCCAGGTCTGCTCAGCTGAGCAGTGTGACCCAGGGCTGAGTGCTCCACCAGGGAGTTGTGCTTGGCAGCACAGCTGCTCCAACACGGTAACACATCAGCTCTGACCCACTGCCTTGTACCAACAAAAGACTTCCCAGCACAGCACCCCAGTACACCTTAAGGGTACTAATTCCCCCCCATCTCTATTTCAAATTCTTGGACTTACTTCTACAAAGGGAAGTATAAAGGAAGTAGTTTACCCTTGCTGCATGCCACAGCTCTGCCCAGAGAAGGCAGAAATCAATCTTGCTCTTACTGCCCAACTTTGAACCTCACGTGAGGTAAGAGATCAGACAGCTCATGGTAACTCAATCCGTATCAGCTCCCAGTGGATTGGAATGGTCTTAGAAAGTTGCATGCACTTTAGCGGTCTGTTGTCTTGAGAAGATTCCAAATCAAAATCTAAAATAAAACTTAACAATACTTCAAAATTGTACAGTGTATTGGACAGCATATAATTTAACAATAGACAAAGACAGCTGAATTCCAGTTACCCATTTGTTTGCTATCTGTGGCAGTGTAACCCTATCTGAAAAAAAAATTGTATTCGAACAAATAAAAAGGGAAGTAAAGACTAGGATGCTGTTGTGATAATTTGATTACTGAATATGATTTTGTCTTTGAAATCTGCCATCACTTTAATTTGCCTGAAGTGCAAGCAACTGAAAAAAAGGAAAAAGCAACAGTCTTGTGAAGATGGTGCCAAAAGTGAACTCTCAGTTTCCACAGGCAAAGCTCTGACCCTACTGAAACAATCCCTTTAAGCACAGCTTGCTCACACTGCAATAGACTGCACTGGGCAGTTCCACACATTCACTAACCTTGCCTTGAAGGAAGAAAAGCTCAATTTTCCGTAGCGCTTAGGAGCTCAGTTCAGTTGCTATGTATTTAGGACACTGGAAAGTGATAGTAAAAATATTTTTAAGTTTCAGAATATTTAAATCATCACTGCAATCCAGTGGGGTCTAAAATAAATTTAAATAGGAACTATATTTACCATTTTGTTCTTAACAGCACTGAGAGGCATGAGAAGTTACTTTTGTCAGTCTTCATTACTCTGTGCTGACCACACTACCATCTGACCCTATATAACAACGGAGTACTGCTGTTTGACCAAAAATTTTGGCTTAATTCACAGCTTAAACTTAGATTAAAAAATTACAAAATAGACTGTTCTGTTGGTCTCTGTTCAGTATTTTCTACATTCCAGTGCTAGATGAATCCAAACTTGTCCTGCCTATTCTGGGGTAATATACAATTCGGCAGGATCCTGCAAACATAATTGCCTTAACAAATGTGGCTTAGGAAGGCAATATTAAAATATTAGATACAAGTGAGGAAAGTAAAATTACACGCACACAGCACTTACCAGCAGTCTAGCCAGGCCAGGAAATCAACTGTGCAGTTTATCAATTTAGTTATCTTTGAGACATTACCATTCCTTGCAACCCTGGATGTTTTTTAAAAAGACACGTTAGATATTGACATTACTATCACTTCTGTTTTTCTGAAACTTACTGCAAAGACAAATCTTCCTCTTCTAGTTAAAACTTCAAAAAGATGCTTATTTAACCCAACAAGCAGAAGGAACCACACTGAAGACCACCAATTCACTCCTGGATGACCTCTGTAGGCAGTTACATTATTTGCTTAGCTCAGAGCCTGGCAAGACTTCTGTATCTTTTATGCCCATTTTTGTGAGCTTTACTAATTTAAATTCCTCTTCACATTCTAATTCACTACACAAAATATGCATCTACACAAGGCAATCAATTATACAGCCTAGTTTCACTAAAAATCTGCATTTTCCAAAGAAATAAATTCTGAATGATTGTTTAACTCATACGTAAACTTAAGTCAGTTATACATAAATCATTCTGTAAATATAAAATGTAAACAGTTAAAATACTTCTGTGAGGAGCAGCACCATCTTACATGACTATTTAGTAACTGTTCTATATATCTCAATATATCTTTTGTTTAAAAAGTGTATTGAAACCTGAAGGTTTGTTGATTAAAACTACTGAATATTTGTGACTTAAAATGAACCACTGCTAAGATTTCTGCTACACTGATCTCATGGTGAAATGAAAGAGATAAATATTAATTTGTACAGCACTACTTCTCCCTCCTTTGGATGGCATATATTGCTCAGTTAATGCATTAGCTACAGAAATCCTGAGGTTCTCCTACCACTTCATGGTTTTCAGCAATCAGTTACTTTTGGTGGAGAAAGAGTAGCTGAAGTTTTGCCCCTATTGCATTCATGTCATTCCCTCTTTGACCCAAAAAGCACTCAAAAAGCACTTGCCTTAGTAGACAAAACTAGTAAGAACCAGAACTTGCAAGAATCGCATCTCACATGAAAGTATAGCTACAGCATATTCATTTTCCCTCTTGTCAGTCTAAACATCCTGGATACACTTCATTTTGTGTGTACAAAAACAGGCTACGAGCTAGAAGTAAACAGTTTATTGGCATTGCAATGTATTATTCATGAAGTATCCTCATGTTTTATGGTGATCACAAGATTTGGCATGCCACAACTCTGCAGAAAACATCACATTACTCTGCTAGGCTGGATATTTCTGCATCTTTGAAGATATGCTTTGCTTTCTTAAGTTCATAAACTCATTGAGACTATGTAACTTTGCAAAGGATTTTTTCTGTTTCTCTAAAAAAACCCCCACTATTTGTTGTTTTTGCTGAAGTATTATAGGCAAGTGGCCAAAATAAAAGAGGATTTTGTTCACTACCCAGCGCCACAGTAGTATGCCTGAAACTACAGCTGGCTGCACTGAATTCTCTCCCCCTCCACCTGGACACAGATGTATGACCAAGCATAAAACTTTGAAGGATATCATGAACAAAACATCTGGAATAAATTCTAATTAAAAAATTGAAAACCTATAAAATCTTAAATAATTCATCATATGGTAATGACCACAACATTAATATGTGCTTTGATAAAACAAATCTTACAAATTCAGTAAAAAAAGATCAGCAGCATAATAGTAAAGCAAATATGCAGATTTTAAAACCACAATAAAAATTACCAGGTTTAATATTTTACAGTTAATTACAGCAAAAAAGTGGCTGCTTATAACACAACTTACAGTTTGAAATTACAGCACTTTATGATGAATTTCATGATTATTTTTGAAAAAACACTCAAAAATACCACATTTTAAAAGTGCCCTATTAATGACTAAAAGGACCCCCCTCCCACCCCCCAAAAGACCAAGTAGTCATCTACAGCAACCCAGAGGTCCAGCTGAGGTTTCTAGACTGCTGTCTGTATCAGAGGCCAATGTTGGATCTGTGGACATTGAAGACACATCGTTGACAGATGACGATGAAGATGGGTGTTGAGAGCCATTGATCATTGCTGCACCTGTGCTATGAGAAACAAAACAGCAAATCAGTTGCAGATACAGTTGCACAGTTCAGTGCTTGCATTAGTCTGTCTCTTCCTAATGGCTGTTACTTTCCTTTGTTTTGGCAAGTTTGAAGAAATGTGTCTCAATCCACTGTCAAAATAAATAAAACCCACAAATCTTTAATTTGGGGTTTAACAGATGGTGTGTCAAGGACTGAAGCATCAATTACATAGGGACAATGATGGGGGGACTGAACAGCCCAACAAAAAGATGTCAGCCCTGTATATTCCACTCAAATATACAATGTCTCAATTCAAGAGGTTAGGTCATTTAAGAGCCGTATTTTTGAGTTAGGTTACTTCTGGATGTCTTGATCAGCTTTACTCCCTCCTGACCTACAACTCAGTGGAGCCTTGCACTGTGCTTTTATTGTAACCAACCTAAAGGGGCTGGCTGGCCACGTATAACCCCATTCTTGGTCCTCTCCTCCAGGTCCATGACTTCCTTGTATATCAACTCTGAAAATGCAGAGAAGGGAAGGCAAAAAATGAATTTGCAACCCAAATTAGAACAGTAAAACCTGTTAATCTCCCACTAAAATGTCCATTTAAATTTCATAGGTTTATTACTGTTGAGAATTAGCCCTAAACCAACAGGTTGTAGGCTACACAACAACTGGCAAGTAATATAAAAAAAAATACATTCTTTTCTGTTGGAGCTACAGTGGCCTGGCACTCTTGAGAACACACTGGCATTGCTCTAAGGCTCTTTCATTCAGGCTGCTTGAAGACCTGAGGCTAAGCTGAGTCGTAAGGCTCACTCAGTTTTTATCAATGGCTTCTTGGGTAAGGGAAACTCAATCAACAGCCTTCAAAGGAAGAGCTAGGAACATTGGAAGAATTGTTCTTCTAATTCAGCATTACATTGCTCAAGCTCCTGCATCTTTTTCAATTGTAGCTGTTTGTCCAGAAGAATTACCTTCCCTACAAATGCTGTGCTATGAATTGCTAAAGGTGACTGAGATGAGCAGGTCTTTAGTTCACTTCAAAGGTTCATCTCCTTTGCAGGAGAAGTCTGTTCCCCTGTTCCCCTGACATCCAAGCAGATGAGGTAAATACTATTAGGCTGCTCAGAAGAACTTTAATAACAATAACTACTGGGGCCCAGCATACTCCCAAAAGCCTTATTATACTTTAAATGCCTTTCTTACCTTTCCACTCTTCTATTGTGTGCTCCCTCTCATCTAACTGCTTATCTGGTATCTTTGGTGGAGGCTGAAAAACAAAACTAACTCATCATAGAGCAATCAAAAGGGATACAAAACCAGTATAAATTAGAAGTGAAATTAACCATTCAGAACATGAAGCTCATTTAAAAATAACACTTACATGATTATATATATACATTCATACTTGGACTTAGCCTATTTTTCAGATGCTGCCAAAGTCTCTAAAGTTCTTCTGATTAATAAATTTGCTTACATTACTGTAATAATTAACAGAGAAACTGATCATTCTGGTAGAAGAGCTGCTAAGTGCAGCAGTCTCCAGCACAAGTGGCTCTTTTTAGCCACTTACTGTTAATTACTATATTTTCTATCTAGCTATTACAGAGCAGCAGAATTATAATTGCTCCATTTACATCAAGTAGCTTTTTCTATTCTTAGTGGCCATCACCAAGCATTTCTTTTTAAAAAATAACACTTTTCTCATAAGCTGAAATTATCCTGAAACTAATTTTTCAAGGAAAAAATCTATATTAATCCCTTTCTTTGTCAGTTTTAATAACTGAAAGATCAAGATCTTGTAGTCAGATTTTGCTGAAACACTAACTTCTGGTTGAATAATAGTATCAATTCCTACAACTAATGAAAGTATTTTGCTTCCCCAGGAATAAATACCTCAGAACTCCATCAAGGGCAATCAAATCACACTGAAACAACTGAAGCTCAATACATTAGAACCCTATACCTATATAAAAGATTTCAGATGCATGACTACATGTTCAGGAGATGCTATGCAATTATACACCAACACAGAGATACATGAACACAGGTACCTCAGCCCATTCCTAATGCTATTTCTAATAAACACATCTATCAACATCAATAAAAACAATTATGGCTCAGTTAAGCTTCCAATGAAATGTGCAACAATCTTCTGCAAGCAGCTGTACCAAGCATCACAGTAAGATGGCTTTATACAGTAGCTTTGAAAGCAGAGACCTAAACCAAAAACTTACAGCTTCTGCTTCTGATGGATCATACCAAACATTGATGTATGGGTGCTGCAGGGCTTCATCCACAGAGATTCTTTTAGAAGCATCTATAACCAGCATTTTTGATAACAAATCTCTTGCTTGACTTGCTGCAAAAATAAGATTTTCTGTTCAGATTACTGCCATATATAGAACACATAACACAGTGTTTCAAACTGTTAGAGAAGAGTCAGAGTAATCAACTGAATGTCTATGCAACCCTCACGTAATCTGAGGTTTAGGAGAGAGGTCCATTTGATGGCAAAAAAAACCTGAAGAGAATGACACAGGTGGGAAAGGGGTCAAACATGTTTCACTATCCATTTTCAGCATAGTGTCCCTTGGTGTGCCATCCATATGTGGAACAGCTCAGGTGGCAGTGCAGCCTTGTCTCCAACAGCAGCAGGCAAGTACGTACTGCCCCTTTCTGTCACATGCTTTTAGTCACAGAAAATATGAGTGACTCCACTGAGTAGGTGGCCTTTAGAACCAGTAAGTCACTGAAGTAACTACAAGGTATCTATATATTATGAACATAAATCCCTCATTCTCATCCCTAGAGAACAAAGCTCTGCTCTGCCTACACAACTTTTATTCCAACCTCCCCCCACTTTTCTCTAAACTGTGTTGGCATCTGTCATTGAGAAGAATATAGATATTTACTTGTCTTTATAAAGACAGCTCCAAGAATAGGAGCTGTCTCATGAAGATATGGAAGCGGAGGGAAGCACATGTCAGCACATTCATCCACTCTCATGATATTAATATTTAGAACCTTAGCAGGATGATTTTATAGTGAATAAAACCAAGCTACATTTCTGTTCAATATATCACAATTTTAAAACTTTTAAAACATACAACACACAGAAGACAGACCTTACCTTTAAGTTTATTGTGTTCAGAGTCAGCTGGGAAAAGGACGTCTGGAAAGAGTTTTTCAAAACTATATCCAGCATATTTAGGTCTGTTCTCCACATAAGTTCGGACTGTAGGCTGTAATTTCTTCATAAATTCGGGGCATGGTGTTCCTAGCTGCTCTATAACTTTGTTCCACTGATCAATATCTAAGGTTAGGCAGCTAAGAAAAACACTGTGTCTGGTTTTCAGTTAGAAAGTTATGTTAAAACCACATGGAATAACCAACAGAGAAACACAGAAAATCATAATAAAGTATCAAGTTCATCATCATGACTTAGGACTATTTTCTTAAACAGTGAAACAAAGCAAGACTATGACAGTGTAGTCAAGGCAACAGGTATTTCACTTAAAATCATTACTGGCTAGAAAAGGATATAATTCTGACAAACAGAGTATTAGAAGACTTACAAAATATTTCAATACAACAAATTTAACTCAAGTCCTTGTCTGGGTTCTGGAGAACTCAATCCCTGATCTGAACACACATTCACAGCTACTACACATCACCAAGGCACTCCTGAGAATGACCCCAAGTGGGTGCTGTGTCCTTCATTCTTGGAACCTCAGCCCAGTCCTGGGCAAGCTCTCAGCAAGGACGTGCAACACTGAGCACCAGTGGGCACACACAGGACCAAGGCCTGGCCCACACAGCTCAGTGACAATATTGTCAGGGACTTGAATGAAGTTAACGAGTTTCAAGGATGCATAAGGAACATCTTCACTGAGAAGTTTACACACTGTAAAGGGGAGACTGACCTCTTCAGGGCAGAAGAATTTAATACATTTTACTGAAACAAAGAAAGTGAAGTTTGGCTCAGGAATTCCTAGCTGCAGATGGTTAAATACTGCTTAGGTAATGGGGAGAGCTCAGATAAAATTTTATATACATTAATTCCCATTCTCCCCACCATTTCCTTTTTGGCTGCCATCAAAGACTGGATACCAGGCTACCTAAATCTACAGTGGGTTGAAGCAGACTCTCTCTTATATTCTTAAAACTTAACAGCAGATCTCTATATAAGGATTCTCAGGCTCTGCTGAGCTTTAGTACAGGCCTTGACAAAAGGAATTATTTACGTTGTACAGCACAGAGTCTAAATTGAAAAGCCATGCCAACAAACCAGATGCATCAAGCAAAGCATGGTGCAGCTCATGCAATGACGAGCTGTGTGAAAGTAAAGATGCTCTGGATTTCTTTACCATTTCTCCACCCCATTTTCACCCTTAAATGATATTATATCAGTTTTTAAACAGTAACCTGCAGCAAAAGCAGGAAACATTTCTGATGGCATCTAAAAAAGGCTCTGTAATAGTAAAACAAACAGGATATCAAAGTCCAATTATTTGCACTAATTTTAGCAATGATCTAGAGGTTTCAGTTCTGTTTGTTTGGAACAGACTCTTTGTCTGAAGTACTGTTTACAGGACAACCCATATAGACACCACTAAACCATTCACAGAATAGAAAGACAGAAATGCTAAATATTTCTGAAAGCTACTTGCAGGATAATTTCTACATACAAAAACAAATCTCCAGAGTGTAATTAATGAAGATGAATGTTTGTAAACATTTTCTATAAAATGTAAAAATAGTAACTACTAACATGCTCAAGTACTAAACAAGATTAGTAAATTACCACATAAAAATGAACTCCAAAGTAAAACCCAATGCATGTGAACCAAGAAAACACCACCTAAACCAAAAGAAGTCTGTCTTAAGTGTGACAACGTTCAAAAGTATGGATAGGAACTATATTACACTGGAAAAAGAAGAGGGGAAAGAAAGGAAAAATAAAAAAATAAGTCTGTTTGCCCAAGTGGTATATAATGAACTGGCAAATTGCAATTTGAAAAGGCAGTTTAAAACCAGTATTTTAAAAATTATCACTACCTTAATCTGGAACTATATCACTGCAGTACCTTTTGACCTTTTACAACTACATCCTAGGCCAAGGGTAAGGATACGATCTGTACCAGGAAATAAAACACCACCTTTGATCATTTCTCCCATGATGCACCCAACTGACCAAATGTCAACTGAAAACAAAATGCAATGATATTAACATAAAAGGTAGTTATTAAAATAAAATAAATAAAAATATCTAGACACACACATACACATGAAGTGACTATAAAAAGCATGTGCAATGAAAATGAGTGAAGGTGAATGTATGCTAACTACAGGACCAGCAGAGACTATGTCCTACTGCTAGGTGCAGCCTGAATATAAATGCTTTTTTTTTTTAAGTGTATCACAAGAAAAATCCATGTTCATTTAATAAAAAAAAAATAATTGTACAATATGCATGTTCATGACACAACATCAATAAAAAGGTTAATCACTTCCTAACTAATTCAACCTGCTGCAGCAGCACAAGGATACAGTCCCTTCCTGGAAAGAGGATTTTGTGGCAAACCATTTCGCCCATAATGCACCCCACAGACCATAAATCCACTATGTTTGTAGCACAAAAAGAAGGAAAAGCAAAGCAAACGGTCATTTAAAATTAAAAGAAGCATAACATGACTGCATCCTATAAACTGCAGAGACAGCACAGGAAGAAGAGCAATTCTTTGTATTAATCAATGAAAACAGTTTAACATACACCATGTGTAAGGATTAGCTTTTAACTGTCTCAAATACAAGGCAGAAAAACATCCTTTTGTTTAATACAGTGCTAAAGCAAGAGCTTGAGCAGAGAGAGAGACATGAATCAAGCAGAGTAAAGCACTTCTCCAAGGCTGGAGGCTTCAAAGTTGCCTCTGCCAAGAGAACAGACTCAAGCACCAAAGACAGATTGATTCCTTGAAAGTAATTCCACTGTAGTTGTAGGAATAATTCGAAAAGTAACTAAGTAAACTGACCTGTAATAATTTTGCCTATTGGAAACAGTTCATACTTTTTAGGAGAATTAACTAGGTATTACATAGGAATTACAATTTGACAGTGAGGATTTCCTAGAAGTCAGATTACCATGCATCTCTCTCTCGCTCGCTTTAAATAAAAAGCAAACAAAATCAGTAAAAGATCACTTAGAATTTTAGAGGATCAGTTAATGACAATGTTAGTATGCTCCTAGATTTTAAGTTCAAATCATTTGTTTTAAAATATTTCTCCAGTTATGCTGAAATAACATTTTACACAAAAGAAAAACTCAAAAGCAATTTTTAAAAAATGAAATACGTATTTTCTACATTACCTTAAAATAAATCACTCAGAAGACATAAGGATGCACAAGTTTACTTTGTACAGGGTAAGCCAATTTCTTTTGCAGTTATTTTCAGAGGTATTGTTAATTACGTATGCAAAGGTTTTCTTGAATTCATAACAATGCAATTTTATTATTATAAATACTTTTATGTCAAATACGACACTGGAATTTCAATTTAGCAGGTAAGAGGGGGATTTAAGTGACAACAATCGTACAGTAAGAATTATATGTAAATGTTCTGAAGGAGCTCAACAATGTCAAGCAAACAATATTGATTCTTATTTTCAATATTCCATCTCCTTTATTTACAAGTTCCTCTAAAATAGTATCTAGATAATGTGATAGGAAATCACAGTTGTGCATATTAATAGGTCAAAATTAAGGGCCTTGCTCATTTAAAAAAATATTGCCAACACCTTAGTTTAGTGCTCTTTTTCCTCTAAAAACTTTTTTTCAAATATTAAAGTACATATTCTTTGGCTTAGAGACCCAAATAAGCCAAGTTTTGCATTGGACATTTTAAATAAAATTCTTAACATTGACTTTTTGATCTGCTAAACAGCCTGCTGCCATCACAACCCAAAATATACCCAAATCTCTTGTACTTAGCTTGTGTCCAATGTGATAAATTTCTGGTATCCCTACAAAATCAAACTTGAAATGTTTTGTGGTGTTTTGATTTGCTGCCTTCATTAAATCAAAACCTGGCTAATTAAGGTCTCTAACTTTTGTAGCAAGCTGAAGTAATGCTAGTAAATGTGAATACTTTTACAGATGGCTAAAATCTCATTACAGATTGGAAAAAATACTTTAAAAAAACTATTGCTGTCATAAGGAGTCTATTTTGTTAACAAGCCTATGAAGTGAGCTTACTGATTTTTGTAATTCCAGGAGAAAAAATACTATGTGAAAACGAAGTTTAAACCTCATCTACCTAGTAGGAAATGTAAAAGTAGTTGTTTCAGAGTGTTTAGGGCTTTCCTTGTTTTTCAGTGTTTCCCTCTGGTAATCATGGACATAATAGTGCATAAATCTGTTACAGAGCATGTGCACAAACAGTTCTGGTGTCCTTTAGCTGGTTTCTTAATGTGACACCCCCAAACATCCTTCAGTAACAAATCCTACCTAAAAGTTAACTCTATGTCTTTGTTTGGGCTCCTTGCTAGTTTTAAAACAATTATCTGTGTAGTATAGCACAAAAAAAAAAAAAAAAAGTTACTCTGCAGTACATTATTTCAGTCATGAAAATATATATTGCAATCCTCCCACAAGTTCAGCAGGGCACAAACTGCAGGAAACTGCCAGACAACCCTGTAACCATGAGTTAACTGCCAATTTTCAGTATTTATCTCTGCAATAAATAAGTTCACAGTTAATTTAACTATGGGTGTAATGGGCTATAATAGGCATCAATACTAACAGGTGAGGCTCCTGGACAGCCCATGGTTTTTACTGTAAGTGCATCCTTGACACCCATCTCCCTGTCACGGCAGCTCCACAAACTCCTAACAGCTCACGTAAACTGCCTTTTAATGAGACCACTACATATGGAAATACAATTGTCTTTGGACTCACTCCATACATTTACATTCTCCAGAAGTGCCACTCATTTGGGAAGATATGATAGCTTTTCAAATGAAAGTAAATTATTATTTATGATGCTCAACACAAGTCATGCTTCCATAAGGAACAGGATTGTCACAAGCTTGACAGGATACTCTAGAACACAATCTATCCAACTCCAGTAGTGGAAAGAATGTTTCATGCTTTTGCAATCCAAAATTACTTACTATTTAAGAGAAAAATTTAAACTGGGCAAGCTGAGTCAGAAAACTTGTGACTTTTCTATCAATTCCTTCTGTAAGACAGCTGCATGACTCTCTACTACAGCTTTAGGTACTTTTCTTTCATGTCCCTTAAATAGACAATATTAAGTCTTAGGGGAAAAAAAAAGACAAATTTACAAATCTAGAAAACTTCAGGAATTAAAAGAAATAACTAACTTGTTCTACTCAGCCTGTGACTCCAAAATTACAAGGAAACAGTCAACCATGGAGGATGTTTGAAGAAATATACTACATCCTCTCATGCACACTAACAATCCAAACAAATAAAAATCCCAATCTTGCAATAAAGACCCACTCTCACTCCTTTGAGCTGGCTGCTTTCATTGCTAGCACCATTCACACACAGCCTGAAGTCCCTTGCTGCCATGGTATGCAGTTACCAGGCAGGTTTGCAGACTGCATTAGGAATGCTGACGGGCAGAGCAAGCCCCAGCTGTGCCAGGAGGTGAGGAGCCACACCTCACACCTCCAGGAGACAGCTCAGGACCTCCCTGGAGGCCTGGCCAGCAGAGTTTGAAACACACAGGGTGACCTGTAGGCACCCCCAGCCTGAGGTGTTGACAAGTGAAACCGGGGAGCTGCCTGACCACGGGGCCAGCACAGCAGTGAAATGGCAGCAGATCAAGCTGCTCCAACAGAGTGCCAGGAATGACACATCACTTTGTTTTCCTGATGGAAAACACTAGCTGTTTCCTTGAAGGTGCAACGTACTTGTTGATGTGTTCCCCTCAAATGACAGATCTTTTTTTTATTTTTCTGTAAAAGATACTAAGAGACAGACTGGTCACAGAGTGAGTATGGTGAGGAGGAAGTGTATGCAAAGTACAATTCCCTTGGAATTTGTCAGGGACCTCAAAGAATCTATGATGCATCATGACAGTACTCTCTGTATGCTTGTCTCAAGTATGTTATTGAGTTTTTCTTCAGCAACATTAAGAACTTAGTGCAAAAGGCTTAAAGGAGGTTGGTTTTAATGAAAAGCAATGCCACAGTAGGTAATCTTAAGCTTGTTTGTTCCTCAGTAGACTTTATGCTCCCCACCTCCTGAAAGGCCATACCTAATACGGTTATTTAGTATGAAATTTAGTACACACATCTACTGATGAATTACATCTTCAATCTTCAATTTACATCTTCACCAGGAATGAAGTCAAATGAAGGTATATCAAAGTACATACCACACTTCAAAAAAATATATTTCCAGTTCTTCCTGGATGTCATGTACTCTACCAAGGAAGTTATTTAAATTTTTAAACAAACAAGGCCCTTGATTTCTTCTCCTATTAAATGCAAACATTTTCTAATGGGTTGAGTTAAATAAACAAATTAGTGTATCTAGAATCTGCATTTTGGCCGCAAGACTAATTTATAAAATTTCTACAGTTTAAAAAAAAAACCACATTAACATGTAAAAGGTGGTGTGCCAAACAAAAAAAATAAAGCTATGCCAAAGAAAGACTATATTTGCTGACCGTTTTCTTTGTATCCCATCCCTAGGATGACCTCTGGTGCTCTGTAGTAACGAGTCACTACATAAGGCGTCATCATAAAACTAGTTCCTGCAGTTCTGGCCAGTCCAAAGTCAAGAATCTTCAAAGTGCAGTCTGATTTTACTACTATATTACTGGGCTTTAAATCCTTTAAAAAGAAACATCATATATGACTGCTAAGACAAGCACAAAGTAGTCTGTGGTTCACATTTTAAAAAGATAATGCTAACATTAAATCCCATGCACACAACTAGGTTACTGCTATAACTGCAGCTTTTCTCCCCTTGCGTTAATTTATGTGCATTCAGCAGATTACAGAATTAATTCCTTTTATTGTGCTTGTAGATTTATATAGCAATTAAAGAAGGAAAATATAACCAGCATTAAAAGATATGTTAACAAAGTCTGAAATAAATTGAGGTTAGTAAGAAGTGTTAGCTCTGAGGAAAGGTCTACAAACTACTCACTGGAACAATAATTACTACTACAATGCAGAACACAAGTAACATGACAATCATTTGGTTCAATAATCATCTTGATACAAGAATTATTAGAATTATAATGCATGTAAAATGTTTATTTGCTAGTTGAGGTTGCATTACCTCTTTTGAACCAATGTATTCCTATGAACAGAAAGGAAATCTCCATGCCCACATGGTTTTAGTTTCCAATGTACGACTTGGTTTCATACTAAGATTGGCAACCAAACCCAAAAAGGCACCATTGAAGAACTGCCAAAAATTAACATAATCATTAAACTGGAGTGGAAAATGCTCACATAGCTATAGATCATTTTGGTTAGTTTAGTTAGCAACATGGTAACTATTCTCTACACTTGAACTCTATTGACCTGAATGGCTTCGGAACATTTATTTACAAAAACACTACAAAGGCGTTCTCTGTCATCACCTCAGCAGGATCTTACACATACTTGAATGTCACAGAGTAAATATTACAGAGTAACTTCAGAATAACTTTGCAATCATAAAATCATTCACAGCACATGGGACAACACAGGTAAGACTTAAGATAATTCCTGCCCACATTCATACTGAGATCAATGAAAGAAAAATCTGAGATGGGACAGAGGACTCCAGCACCTGAGCTGCAAGCATTTCATGAGTAGCCCTATCTGTCATTGCTTCTTAAATGCAGACATCTGCAAGATTTATGTAGTTTTTATTTGTACTTGGATGGCTTTCAGCAACCTCCTCATAATGCCAAGAAAACTGCATTAAAGATAGAGAGGAAACAACAAAAGGAGTTCCAGAACAACAGAATTTTAATGACTAGTTAGAAGTCTTGCATACATACATATTCACACATGCATTTCCACACAAAGACTCTGCAGACAATTAATTCTCAAATACCAAGAAATAATTTAAGTTCTATAAGGCCTTCTGGCCATTTAATATGCATGTTTCAGATTCTGCTACAGTCCTTTTCATTATCAGCTTTATTTCTGCACACTTCTATTATTCTCAGGATCTTCACTGCAGAATGCCAGGCGCATGCTCATGGTATTAACTACACTCATCCTCCCCAAAGCTGCAGGATTAAAACTCAAAATGTTAAAGAAATCTTCTCTTGGCTTACCAAATGCTGTCCATCCTTATTTCTGAACACCATGTAGCTGTCATGAAGCCTAGGATCAAAATGATGAATTGACTTACACTACATTCAAATTCACGCAGAGATGTAAAACCTGCATCTCTTATATATATATCTATATATATATATATGCTAAATAAACAGCGCAAAAGCTTCTTTGAGTCATCTAATTAATTAGGATGGATAAATATAACCAGAACCTACAGCAGAAAATCTCTCAATGACCCCTGAAAATGTAAAATGTCAGTGCTTAAGAAACAGATTCCTGCATGGCTATCTACCCATTAGCCAGACAAGGACACAGGGACATCTCTGGAGGGTAATTCATGGCTTCTGTGGGCTTTTCTCTTTCTAACAGAAGATTTCTGAAGGGCTTCCATAATCAGGCCCCTTTGTTAAGTACTCAAAATAGGGCAGAATTCAGTGTTTCAGAGCCTCCATGTGAGACTAATGAGACACTCCATGTCACTCAGAAAGTCAGTGAGGCACAACTCCACAATGCTCATCATTCATCCTCAGATTATGAAATATAAATGAATGTGTACTCCTATACTGGCTGGAAATTGCATCTCTGGAAAATGTTTTGAACACAGTAATGTTGATTTGCCAACTTCTCTTAAAGTCAGTGCAAAGTTATAGTCAAATCTTTACCCACTGATGTGGCAACTAAGTTTGCTCCTACAACTTCAAGGTGAAGTTGACTGAAACTCATTGTGTTTGATCTCTGCTTTGTTCCGCTTCTAGCTTGCTATTAAAAAAAACAACTGATTTCTGTGGCAAATAGTATCCAGTGCTCTAAGGCACATATACAGATGTTTGTGATTTCAGTTACTCAACAAGCTCTGAAAAAGTTACTGAGATGCTGAGATTATTACAACTTTGTTAGAAACTGAAGAACCCAGTTAAAAAACATGTGAAACTACCAACACCAAGAAAAGCTTAAAGTTTGAGAGATCACTAAAGTAGAACATTAGATTAATAGCCAAAATGCTCCTTGGGTAGCCACAGTAGTGCAGGCTATGTTTTAAGAAGTTTCAATAAAGTAATTAGCTTTGGACATTAAGTACTGGTGCTGAGAGCCCAGAAGAGTGGCACAAAAAGTTACTACTGCAGCCACATGGTCTGTGTGACACATGTCTCTTTGCAGGATATCTTCCTTGTACTCCAAGGTTTTGTTCAGCTTCCATGGCAGAGAAACAAAACTTTGATACTTTGCACCTTGAAGAAAAAGGTACAATGCACTCAACAGGTAATGCTACGCCTGAATATACTCAAATCTTCTAACAAGTCTAAGAAGCAGCTGTCAGCTGAAAATCTACCGGGAAGACATGCAAGTGAAATGTCCTTCAAAAGCATCTGCACCTTTAAAAGCATTGAAGCATACATATGGTGCTATTTACATAGCAATTGTACTTAGTCTCTTTAGGATAGTTTATCCCTGTATGATAGGAGGCATTTCAAAGACTTAACCCCTACTTACAGAGGCAGAAATTCTATTCTCAGAGCTGTCTTTACTCTTGCCCAGCTACCTAAGTAGTTGCTTCTTTTCTGTAAATGTAAAAATGCTTAAATGTATCCACAACTTCTACAGGATCAATGCCCACTTCAGAGGAGTACAAACCACCCTGAGGCAAGCCCACTTTTGGAAGCTCCCTTAAGCTTGTGCTAAAATCCACGGAGAGACACTCTTACTTTACCTACTCTAGCATGTCCAGACAATATAATGTTTTCTGAAACTAAAATGACCTAGGGAAATCCACAGCATTTAACTTGCTCACCTAAGTATTGCAGAGGAAAAGTGAAACTGCATGCAAACCATTATCTGAGACCCACAGGCACATACATTAGAACACCATGAGCTGCATATTTCAGTCACAGGCAATATACTACCACAGCAGTAAGTGAAACAACCTAGTTTTGCTATGCATTCCCAGAATAATGCAAAAAGCCCAAATGACCTATCTCAAATGCCCACAAAGAGACCCAGCAGCATCAGGTACCATGTCTGGTTGCAGGCAATGCTTCTCTCTCCCTTGCCCATCTCTTCCAACACAGCAGTTCAGGGAAATTGCATGCAAGAAGGAAGGTTTCACCTTCATTGCCTGAGCTCCTCACTGGAATGAAGCAGCTGATGAGTACTAGAACTAGCTGAACAAAAGGAAGCAGCATTTGCCCACTCTATTCTCTATTCAAATAATTGTCCCCGTGTCCTTGGGGAAAAGTTGACACACTGAACAGGAGTTCAGACTGCAGATCCAGCCTGCAGACCACTCAACACCTCAGTCACAATGTGGTGGACCACTGACCTGGACAAGCATCCTAACACAGCAATTCCTGTGGTAGTGCACAGAATTGCCACTTGTGATCTGCTTTCCTGTGCACATCACGAGGAAGACTGTGTAGTAAGGACTGAAACCATTCCACATCACTAAGGTTAATTAAATCTTTTCTATTGCTTCAGAAATGAAAGCATCTCAAACTCTTTAAAAAGTTACAATGAAAAATGTAGTACTATAAAAATACAAGCTTACCATTTTCCAAACCGACAAGATTATATTTGAAAAGTTATAACCAATCTCAGACAATCTTTAATCTATATACCATTACATATCAGAAGCTCAACTTCAGAACTTAAATTCAAAATCTCTTGACTAGATTGCAACACACACACACCATTAAAAAAAGCTGTAGTCTGTTTTGCCTGTTGACCATCTGCATAAATGATTTGTCACACACAGGTGTTATCCAAGTTCCAATTACAAGTCTTTACCAACATCTGATCTGGAGATTTCAAACAGTTATTCATTACTCTGCTAGTAAAGGAAGAAAAATAAAATGGGCAGTTCTTTCAAAAGATGGGATTTCAGGTTTGGTTACCAAAACAATAAAGGCAGAGATGCTTCCAGGTATCCGTTCCTGCCATGACTACTAAAGTAGAACATTATACAGAATTAGAGGAGGTAATGCAACTCACTGCAAAAATCTTCAGTTTGCTCTGTGCAGATCATTATCAAATCATTTAAACAATCCAAAGGCTCATTCAGGAATTACCCTGGAAAAAGGTGTGATGATTTCCTTTCAGCTTTTTCTCCCTGCCTATGGGACAGGCTAGGAAACACCCTTCATGCTCCTATTTCTAACTTTTTATCTTTTAAATACTCAAGACAAAACCAGATGCAATGCAAATTATACAGTTTAGTTCACTTACCCTATGAATAATCCCAGCTGAATGAAGATGTTTGATACCACATAGCATTTGATAAAGAAGATAGGACATTCGTTCATGGTCTAGCTCCATCTGAATCACTTGGCAGAGATTTGCATCCATGAGCTCCATCACTATGTAGCTTACAAAGAAAAAAAAAACACAATAATCAGATAATATTGCCATTTTATTGTATTCTTTCTCTTGCTCATCTTTTCATATGAATACTTTAAAAATAAATTCTCAGCTTTAGCTCAAATCTGACTTACACATCTTGAAATTCTTCCAGGGATTTTTGTGGTGTGAACACATTCAGTAGGCCGATTATCTGCAGGGAGGGGGAGAGGAAGAGTAATTGTACCACAGCAATAGCAAAGCTGCAGAGTCAACTTTTCAAAACTGGTAACTATTATTCTGATATGAACCTCCTGGTATACACTGAAGCTCAAGATGCTCAGTAGCTCAAGGAGGCCTAACATTATGTAAACAGATAAAAATGATTTTGGAAGGAGTATTTTTCCTCCACAAATCACATAATCTAAAGGCACTCTTTGTGTTAACAAGATGATACTCAAATCTTAAAACCTAAGGAGCTTAGTCATTCTTCCCCTTCCTCCTACTTTCACTTTGAAGACCTGGTAAGGTTTTTTTGTACATGAGGAATAAAAAAATTAAAACCTGATGAAGACTCCCTAAAAGATACACTTTGCCACTGACAAAGGTGAAGAAACAATTTCACCCAAACAGAAAAAACAGGTTCCTACAGATGCTTTAGGACATTTTGCATTAAGAATGAATGGGATGTACAGAAAGAGGCCAATCTAATACTCATCAAGAATCAGGCAGGCTTGCAATAGTTTATCATCATACAAATTATCTATTAGGTGGAACGTCCTTCATACAGTCCACATATAAACCATCCCTGTCTGAGAAAAATTACAACATTTTCCCAAAAAGATAAAAGAGTAAGTTTCCTATGACACTCTCCCCCCCTTAGCAGCCAGGAAGAATTTTATCTTCCTGATGGGAGATTAGAACAGAAGGCAAAGAAGACTGCACACATCTGACTCTGAAGGAAGAAAATGGCCAACACCAGCCTTCTGCAGTTCAACTCCAATATATCTATGACCTATTTGCTCCCCATTTCTGTGATCTTGTCTTCTGCACAGCTTCATAAACACTGGACAGCTACTGCTGTCACAATACAAGATCCTAAACTCATTCATGCACCAGGGGAAACAAAAGGTATTACAGCCTATTTCTTTTTTCTCCTGTGTCTAGCAGCAGGATGCTACCACCCATGGTACTCTTATTTGACAGCTGCTTGTAAATTTTAGCCATATAACACTGACTCTTTTGCTGAGTTTGTAAGGGGTATTTAAAGATTGGGCAGGTATTAAAACTACTCAATAACAGCTCTTCTGCAAGACCCTTCTGTACTTATCATGGAGATACAAGCATGCAATGGAAATCTCCTCTGAAGTCACTTTCCAGACTTTTACAAAGGATAACCTTCCAGTTAATTATTCAACATCTGAAGCAGGACACTGCACTCACATTTTTGTGATTAACACACTTCATAAGAACAAGCTCTCTGTAGGCTCTTTTAGCATGGGTTTGGTTCTGAAACGGTCGGCTTAACTTCTTGATTGCAACATTCCGCTCGAGGATGGCATCATAAGCTGCACTGTAATTAAAAATAACAGTATTACATCTCTAGTGTCAAGGTCCTTTAAGCTGTGGCAGTTGCAAACATTTTCAGCTAATTTGTATCATGACTGCAGAAACCCCAAACTTCTAGTATTATCCAGCTTAAGGAATGTGATATAGCAAAGTGCTCTTGTATGTTAAGTGATTCAAAATTTAAAAATATTTCCCAGCTTCAGAGCATTAACACATGACAATCTCTACAATAGAATGCAGTATTTCTGCTTCCAAAGATGCTGAGTTCTTGCCACTCACTGGCACTCGAGAACAGACCACCTAAAAAAGATCCAAAACACTTCAAACACAAAAAGCACATCAATTTTACATAAAATCTTCACACTAAAAGGGAAAAGGCAGGAAAAGTAGGTTATAAAAAGGCTTTCATTTACGTAGTTGCTTAACATCCTGATGACAATGACAGCATCAAAGTCAAAACAAAAAAAATGTTAAGAAAGCTTTAACCTCTAGATGTCACTGGCTTTAACTGGGTGAAAAAAAATAACATTTTGTTTGCAGACTAATGCCAAGATTGTCATACGATTCAGTGACACAGGCTGTTGATGAACTGATGAAGACTGTTATTGGAGACAAGTCCCTTACACATCACATTTTCATGACAGGAAGGCATGGCTTGTTTTTCCTGTAAGAGCTAATACAATACTGCCATGCAGACTCTGGAAATATTTATCAGTTACTAAAAAAGTCTCAGCAGGGAAAATATTATTTTCTTGTCCCTTCTGAAGAGTGGTACTCTAATGCAGATTATCTGCCAGTAAACAGTAGCATCTATTAAATCCAACTCACTGCTTAAAGAAGTGGATTGTCTATGTAGTATGGAGGCTTGAAAGATTTGTAATTTATCATTCAAACAAACATATCAACAAAACCTCTAGACATTACTAAAAAAAAGGGGAACAACACATACTAGTAACTTTCCATGATGTACATTTTCCACTATATCTGGCATTCCCCCACCTGCACCAAAGATAGGGATTATTTTAGGAAAGGCTGCCAACATGGGACTTCTAGTATTTGAACTTCTGCATTCCCTGTACATAACAGCAGCCTAGAGCCTGTTTCAGTATCAGTATCAGTTTCAGTATCAGGCTACTTAATATTCCCCCAAATCAAACTGGATCAGTTACAAAAAAAAAAACCAAAAAAACCACAAAAACAAAAACAAAAACAAAAAAAAAACCCAAACAAACAAACCAAACAAACAAATGCAAACCATCACCACTGACGACAAAAACTCCAGAACTGCATTGTATGGAGATATCCTGATGAAGACTGTGGTTAAATCTTGCCCATGTAAGCTGTGATTTAACTAAAAAGGTTTCAATTACCACTAGCAGCAATTACAGAATGGCACTAGAGTAATTACATGGTCAGTTTTGGGTTCTCAGCTTTAGGAAGGGCAATAAATTTGGAAAACAGGCAGTAGTAACATATGACTGGCCATCAGAAGGACAGTAATAACATCTAAAGCTTTTATTGGCATTTATATAACAACTAAACAAACTAGCCAAGCAACTGTCTACATCTCATATATTAACACACATGCAAACAAAATTCAGATCAGCTTTTTTGTTGCTGCTAGTTAATACCAGTAATCTTAATGCCAGAAGTTATCATTCCAAAAACTCTTGCTAGAGTTTTTCTTCAATTTTCCATTTGCACTTATTACACTGTTTTATTAATCCTGCTAAAACACAAGCATTAATTAAAAACCCACCTACACCACACTCTCTTTACACTGATCAAGACAAGGTCAAGGTAGTAAAGAGGTGACAGAACTGAGATTATGCATTCCCCTAACTTTCTCTTCCTTGATGTTCTTGTATTTTTATGTACCCAGTTAACATCTTAAGAGTCACAATAACCTGAAAAATCTGCAAGGTCCTATCATACTTACATCTTCCCAAACATTCAGAGAAGGTTCCAGGAAGGTTAAATCAATCTTTGAGGCAATGCCACTGCACAAGAAACAGTGCCTACAAGCAGCTAGTTGTCAACAGCTTAAATCAACTGGACACTTTTCAGTCCACACATCAGAGCTCTTACACAAGGAATGATATTGTCAAGTCATACATTCCCAAACTGCATCAGGCACTTACCTATGACAGCCAGCATCCCAAATGCTTACTTCACTGGTATCAAGAACTACTCAGATTATGAAACTACGTGAAACAGACTCCTAACAAACCATCTCAAGAAGTGCAAACATTTACAAGCAGCAAATATTATCCAGAGTATATCTGGCTTTTGTTTCACTGCAAGCAGTGTGGTTTAGGATTAGGATTACTTTCTTTATCCAGTTTCTTTTTCCCCCAGTAATTTATAGGACTCAGCACAGCTGGCTGAATATGCACAGAAGGGCATCAGCTCTAAAGCTGAACAGGTCAAAAAGCAGCAGCTACAGCCCTTGCTGAGGAAAATGGCCATCAGTTAGCATTGCTGTTTTGCCTGTAAAAGCTAATTCTCCACACTCCTGCTCTGTAATATACAACACCTCAAAAAACCTTTTTTACACATTTAAGTTTTAAAGAAACCTTACCATACTATCCCTTGTGCTCCTGATCCTATTGGTTTCAAATTCTGATACCGTTTCAATACGGTGAAAGTTGAGTCTCCAATTTCAACGCTGTAGAAATTGTTGTCACGCTTGCTCCTGCTCATGACGGCGACTTGGTTAGTTCACTTCATCCAAATTTTGCTTCTGGCCTATGAAGAAACAAAATTTGAAAAACTAAGGTTTTACAACTGTATGTTACTTGACATAAGGCAAAACTCCTTTTAAGACACACAGGAGACTTTCCCAAATAAGTCCCAAGTGCACAAATAAGCTATTTTTAATGTCTGCAGGAATATATATATAAGATGGCATGTTTTTGAAATGCTGTATTTTTAGGAGTGTTCCTAAGGTAAGACTCTAGAAGGTCAAAAATAATAGAAAACCAAAAGTTAACAGATGGTAGCAAAAATCTTAGATGGAAATGGCACAAGATCAAAAGGCAGGAAGCTCCACATCATCCAGAGAGCTCCAAGAGTCCTACCATCCCTTCATACACACATGTGCAGCACGGGAGCAGGGCTTGGGCCAAACAGTATCCTGAGGCCCCATTCAACCTGAATTGCTGCATAATTCCATAAATAAAGGAGTGACAGAAAATGAACAAGTCTTCCAGATACAGCAATCATTAAAATACTCTTGGTCACAACCACCAGGATTACCTGACACTGATATGGAAATACATGCAGTCAATCAAAGCCAGAAAAGGAAAGCTGGCCTTGTCAGACATCTTTCATGAGGAGAAGTAATAATCACACAGAGAACAGAAGTAAGAAAAAAGGATGTATATTCTACCAAAGTCCTCTCATATTAAAAAAAGAAATGCAACACCTGAATGCAGATGTCCACAGGAAAAAAAAAATGCATTGTGGCTTTTACACTAATATTTCTCATTTCTTTGACGCTAGCTGTGCACTTTTAACTGTGTCTTTATACAGGTTTTGAGTGTAGCTGTAAGAGATGTCTAGCAGTGTAAATATTTGACTAGAAGAATTGACTTTGTTTCTTTAAGAGTGATAGCATGCTGTCTTCCACTGTTACTAACTTAAGGAACATTTTCCTGTATTATTCAACAGTCCCAAAGAGATTCTTGCCTTCCATATGCCACAACACTAATATATTTGGTAGATTTTAAGCAAACTTTGAGAACACAGACCATGCAAACATTGCTTCCACAAATAATAAAAAATATTGCACAAGTAGTATTCTTTTAAGAATCTATGTATTCCACTTTTAGCTCATCTGCATTCATTCCACAGCTAAAGGTACAATCGAAACATTCTGACATTCTTTAAAGGAGACATTTTTAACTATTTGATATATTAGCAAATAAAAATGTGCTAACTTAATTGGCATTTGTCTCAAAAGCAATGTCCATTTAAAGACCCCTTTTCCAAAATGCTGTCAAAAAACCAAACCTCTGTTATAGAGTTAACTAAACACCAAAGCAGCTTCTCTCAGTATTTTGTCAGTTTAGTTAAAGGCTTTCTTCCCCAGTTGAGAGGGGAGGCATAATTGGGCAACTGTTCCTTAACACAAAGAAAAATCTGTATCCAGACCATACTGGTAGGGTGCAGGTCAACTTACTGGAGGGAGACCAAAAACTTAATTTCTTAGTAATACATGACACCAAGCCGAGCTCTTTCTTCCTTATCCCTCTTACCACTACATCTTTGGATTCTGCCACTTTCTTACCATTCTGTTCACAGATATACTTGCACATAGTTTAGGAATAAAAATGCCCAACAGCATATAATAAAAAAAAAAAAACCAACCCCTTGTGAATTAGAAAAGAGAAAATTTGTTGTTGACAGTATGAAATCAGCCAAACACATTTTTGAAAGTCAGAAAACAAAGAACCAAGACACTAATTCACGTAATCTTACATTTGTTTATGGTCAGCTGAGAAAAAACCCAGTACCTTGAGTTTATCCACTGAAAGTGTATTAAGATCTACTGACATTGAACAATGCAGAGGATTAGCTGGAACAGCTTAGTAGACAGAGCTCTGTTGTTTGGTATCAGCATCAAGATAATGAAAGCTTAATACTTCACATTGGGTAATTCCTCAGAAACAAATGCAGGAAGGAGTGCTCCCCTCCTTCCAAGGTTTCCAGGTGAATGCTGACACCTTTCCATTAAAAGTCAGTATGTATTTTGGATAGCCAAAGCCAAGAGTTTAATTGCATTTTCTTTCATTTTGGTAAACTTCATAGAATCAAAGCGTGAAACAAAGCAAGTATAGCTTAAGAAAAGGATCTTGAGAGATAGCATCCTCTGAGAAAATAATTCCTTTACAGTAACAGATTTTACACATATACCATACACAGTATTATAACTGAGCAGATTTTATTGCCTTGAAGCCTCGTAATTTGCTACATGTTCAAAACTGTAAAATATGCTTGCCAATATATACAAGAAAACTTGTATTTACTAACCATTTTATAATTCATAGTAGTATTTAAGTATATAGCAGCATATAAAGAACTCATTGTTTATTTTTACTAATAATATGAGAAGGAGGGAGAGGTTGCCAAAGTGAGGAAGAAGTGTCTCCACTTGCTGTTCAATTATCATTCCTTTTTCTGCAGCCCTACATGGTGTTCATCAAAAATTATCAGTCTGTCCTGTGAGAGTAAGAGGGACAGTCTCTCTCCTCATCTTAAATGCATGCTCTCCTAGCATAAAACAGATGTACTCAGTGCTTCAGAAGACATGGAACCAATTCTCAGAAAAGCCATTTCTTCTTGCACATTTTGTGTGGTGAGTGTGGGACGTAAACAAGCTATTTGGATCTAATGCACTCAGATCAGCAAAGAGGTCTTAGAAATTACATATGCCTTAACCGTACCTCCAACCCTCCAGCATGTCATCTGGCCATTATTACAGCTTCCTCAGACTGAACCAGCCCCGACAGCCATCTCCTCTGCACCCCTTGCCTCAAAGTCCCATAAATAACTTCTACACAGTTTTGTCCATCAGCCATGGAGAGTGTCAGCCTCTCATTTTATAACCAAGGTCACGTCTCCCACTCAGCTCAGAACCCAGTGTAATTCCCCTTTCCTCATCTCAATGGAAGCATCCTCACAAACGCCTGGTTCTGCCCAGCTCTGTGAACACAGCTCACAGAAGAAGGCCAAATACTTCCTTTTTTCCTATCTGTTAATTTACTGGTGACTAGTCTTATGAAGCCTAGCTTCAAAGATCCACAAGACCAAAAATCCTATCTTTAAATATGAAAGCAAGTCTAAATTCAGAAATTGTCAAGCTTTTCAGATTCTTACGCAATGTATGTGTGCCATGTCCTTCATCAAAACATGATTAAGCTGTATCTGATAAATTCGCCTGTCTGAAATTTGACATTTTGTTCCATTTTCTAGCAATTCTGCAGAAGCACATATGGAAAAAGAGGGAGGATGGAGATTCCAGATTTCTATTATTAATGAGGAAACTAATAATACATTTGTCCCATTAACTGTCAACTTGCTGGAATGCTGTCAACTGTCAGCATGGAAAGAATCCCACAGAAAAGTTCCATTTCCTCTCACACATCAACCATTGCACCTTTCCTTGAAAATACTGTGCCTAAGCAAATTACACTACATGGCAACCTCTTACTGGCAGCCCGCACTCAGGCAAGACAAGGATATTTCAAAATTGAGTTTTAAGATATTCCTGTGTGGTTACTACTTCTTCATATTGCCATAAGTACTATTTACCCAAGGAAGCATAGCAAAAATGTAGGAATTGAAAGTAACACTATATTCAGAACAAAATCCCTTAGGAGACCTGCAAGGCTGGGTATAAGTTTTATTCTAAATTCACTAATAGCAACTACAGCAGTTCATTGGGAGACCTCAGATGGTCAGCAACTTCCACTCCTCAGTTCTGTACAGCCTGATACAGTTGTAAAAACAAACATGGATGCATTAAATATACAGCTCCATGAAAATGCATGTAGCATTTATCTGTGACAGTATCATGGCTAACCTTAAAAAGTATGGACATTTACAAATTGTTTCACTGACACCTCCTCCTCCACAAGTGAATAATACTAAGAATGCAGTTTGACCAAAAGTCTTCATCCAACTTTAAAAATACGCGTATTTAAAACCATAAAGAAACCATGTATAGCATTGCTCATATCCAAATGAGCACACATTTGCCATTTGCCTCTGCTTAAAGAACAGCATGTACCTTTAGCATGTCTCAACAAGACTGTTCTTCATAAACTTGCTGACTTCAAGCAATCTGGAAGACAACATAATGCTGTATTTCAACATTAATTTTTGTCTCTAATACAGAAAACATTCAATTTCTTAATCAAAATACAGGACAATGTATGGACAGTACATGTTCAAATGGTTTTCCATTACAGCATAATATATTATGCTGTAATGATAAACAGATGAGTTTGGGATAGAAAGGTACCATTGCAAAGGGAGAAGCTAATTCTTTGCTCATACATCTATTTAAAAGCCCTACTGCGAGTGCGTTGAAAACCTTAGAAATGGCCAGATTAAAAACAAACAAACAAACTCCAAAACAAAACCACAAAAACTTGCAGTGGGAAATTATGTAAACAACAGAAATATATTTGGTAAACTTGTCTTTGCAGAATGTATAAATTGATCTCTTTAGAAAGCAGAGAGAGATGGGTTGATATTCATTCCAGACCCTACTTCATTTGATGCTTTTTACACAATCGATACCACTGGTCAGGGCTCTAAAGGGGCCTCCAGAGTAAGAGAGCTTTAACTCTGAAGGGCACATGAACATTTGGCACATAACGTGTTTGGACCAGAGCTGGCACCAGCGTGGCTCCATCGAGGTTCACAGCTGGGCAGAACTCATGGGACAGACGCTTACCAGGCCCCTCCTCACCGCGTCATTCCGGCTGCACTTGGAAAACTCAAATTTTACTTTCAAAACCAGTCTAGGCTCATCTGCACTAGGACTCCAACAAGTTTAGCTGAAACAGCAGGCAATTAAAATCTTTCTCAGCTCATGGGCCCATCATTAACCACAGCAAGTTTACATATCCACAATTAGAAATTAATTGGAAAACCATGCGCTTTTCCCAAGACATCTGGGTATGTGCCTTCTGCACAGCACCACCATGAAACAATATTTTCTTGGCTATGACACCTGCTAGCCTTCACATGAAATACAGTCCAAGACAGTGCTTCTGAAATCAGAGAGCACTTTGAAAACAACGCATAATTATGTGCAAGGTTACTTCGCCTAGGCAGTGACCTGAATGCTTGCATTCCACGCATACAGAGGAACAGAAATGAACAGGTCTCGTGAAAGAAAGCCTCTCTCACTTTAAATAAGAACACAAATATTTTACAATCTGTTCTGCACTTTCCCATCACTAGAGATACTGACAACAAACAGGAAAGCTTCAAAGTTTGCATTAAAAACTGACAAAAATGAGATTTTAGAGGCATCTCTTCTGTTCAGACAAAGAAATGGAACCCCAGCGATAATTTTCCCTCTAGGGACACAGAAATAGAATAGGCTAGAATACTGCCAATTTAAAGGGCGGAGAAACATTTGCTCTGTACAGCTCAGTCTCCAGGATTGCTCTTAAGTGCTGGTTTATACCTTCATTAGACTACAACATGAAAATCCAGGATACATCCTATGCTATAATGCAGAATCCCTTACTCCAGGAGTATCCTTTTATGTAAGAAATTATACATCCTCAGCTTACTCCTACTGCAGCGAAGAAGTACAGCTGAGAAGATACTTTCATACCCCAGTACCCTCAAATACAATAAAACATAAAAAATGAGAAAAACCAGAGATGGGAACAACCATTATTAAATACAAATTTTGCATTAAATCAGACTTGGTTTTCTCGTTCATGATTTCTAAAACAATTCTCTCCTAAACAAGCAAGGATCAAGTGGGCTAAGTCTTGGAGGAAACTTTGGATGCTAAGCCAGCAGTCTTTGGGGCAAGACATATCCGAGTTACAACACGAGAACCAACTAACAGCAATCTGTCTACATGTGCTGGCAAAACTGTTCTACAGCGAAAGATTACTACAGGAGCTGCTCAGAAGTAGGACTGACAGAAAATGAAGACCATGACAGACAAAAAGATGCAGAAATGGAAGAGGGCAATTTTAAAATAAAAAAAATTACATATATTAACACATTAAATAGTAATATAATCAACATAAAAACAGAAGCTACCTATCAATGATGATTCAATAACTCCATTTAGAAGGCACCTAACACTATGAAAATAAATGTTCTGTAAGAATCTGTGGTTGATCTAGAAAAATCCAACATTCCTCAAATACATGCTAGTTAGCTGCTGAATGCAAAACAAATGGACATCTTGAATTTATGAATTTTATTTAATTTCTTTGTGAAAATACAGTTCACGCACAGTTGATTCGTATGCATCATGTGTTTTGTCTAGTTTTCAGCTGTCATGTTTAAAGGTTTCTGGACACCTGCTAAATGGGTAGTGCAAACACAGCCTAGTTTTCAGATAAGCTTCAAAGGCTCAAATTTAGAAAACAAAAGAATTGTTTCTAAAGGTAACTTCATAGCTCATTCAGTCAGTCTCAGAAGTAATTATGGTTTTAATGTTTTGTTTGTCCATGCTGCCCTCGAAACTGAGTGTTGTATTTTGCAATACTTCCAGCTCTGTTAAATGCTAATGCATTTTTGGAAAATGCATTTTCCAAATATGCATTAACATTTAACAGAGCATTTGGAAAAAGGAGTTAACATTAGCTGGGTGAAAACTGCAGCAAGATACTACTAAACCATTACAAATGCCAAAGATGTCTAAAAACCTGAAGCTTATTCTAAAATGGAATATTCTCACTGATGACTCTAGGATTTGCATGGCTTTCAAATTATGCTTTCACAGATCAGATGGTTTTAGGCTGAACAACCTCCACACGCTTGCCTGAACTACTCCTAATGTTGCCTTGTGTTTAATGAGGCCTCCAGCTGATGTGCACTGGCCATGGCAGCGCCTCTGCCCTCAGCTACTGCACACCTGCACTACACAGAACTCTGCCCTGCCCACACCACCCACAGCACAAGTGGCACGGCACAAACTGAAAGTCTACAGCTCTGATCTCAGGATTTTCCACTTGCAACTATTAAACAAAGCCACAAATATACTGGAGTGACTTTTGTATAGCTCGGATCTGAAGCACAGCGCAGGCACATTTCTTAACATAACTACATTTTAATGTATCCTTCGTCTGCCAAGAAGTCAAGCTTCACTAATTACAGATTCAGTAAAGCAAAGGTGAACACTAGATCTCAGTGTTCACCAAGAAAAGAAGTACTGAGGCTGGGGAAACCTGTATAAACACAAGGCCACATTCAGATTTCTATGTTATTACTTGCCTACTGCTTTCAAATTCAAACAGAAAAGGGTAGTGTCAGTACAGTTTGCTCAAAGACAAGAAATTTAATGTACATTTAATTTTTTTTAAAACTTTAGGACTGTTAAATTTTTAATAGCCATTTTTATATGGAAAATTCAAAGCCAATTAACTTGATTTCACAGAACCTGTTGAGTACTTAACAATAAACAGATGGCCTTCTCCACTAAAGACAGTAATTTCAGAAAAGATGACAGGTTTGATATAGAAAAATAAATTTGGCTATAAAGCAAAATATTCCTGAGTACACAACAGCAAATTAAACTTAAGAAAATGTAATATGGGCTGTTTAAATCAAGGAATTACCTTACTGATTTGGCAAACATTCTTGCCAGATTGATAAATCTCTTGCATAGATTTAGAGCCCCCTGTGTTAATCTAACTCTGTCCTCAGTACAATTTAAAAGGGAACAACTACATAGAGTCCTAAATTAATAAACAATGAACAAAATCCATTAGTATGAATGCAACCTTTGCCATAATTTACCATTGCAGTTTACAGGTTCATATGGTGACTAATGGCATGCTCCAGCTGGATCACATGATGACTTTTTCTAGTCATCTAGGAAAGTAGATATAGTTTTCTTCATATGTATCTGCCATCACACCTTTTTTAGACAGTTTCTGTAATTTGAGGAGTCTACCAGAAGGGGTGGACGTACAGGGAAGTAAATCAACCCCTTCTCCACTCCAGCAGTCTTTTCTTGGCCAGTAGTCACCTTATTACAGTTTCCATAAAAGTTCACCTATTTGAAGGTAAATTCCAATGGACTGAACTTAATTATGCATTCCAAAATCACCTGGAGGCCCTTTAATAACAAGGAGGTGCCTAACACTTAAACAGCACAGGTTCACAGCATCCGACAATCTGATTTTAATCTTCACAACTGATGTCTTTCCCCAAATACCAGTTCTGTTTGGAACAGATAAGTAATCCTATTACTTTACATAGACAGTATTTTCTTGCAATGCTCAGCTCCAGACAGAAGTATATAAAAAGCATAAAGGGCCTCAGGAGCCACAAGGTCCTAAGAGTTTTCACCATGATTAGTAGTGACTGAAGAGTACTTCCAGATCCTGAATCAAAACAGAAATAAATATTTTAAATTTACCAATAAGAACATGAAGACAAAAATAACAACAAAGCAGAGCCTGAATTAGTAGAGGAATATTTGTGTGGTTTTTAACCCCATCTGTAAAACACACAATGAGGATGATTCAAGAGATGAGAATCCAAGTGCCCTGAGGATGAACTGAGGATGTTCTATGGAAACATCAGAGCTACTGATAAATGCTACTTAATTTATCAAAAATTCTTCAATAGACTCCATGCTCAGCCCTCTATTTTCTCCTCTTACAAAAACAGGTGAACTTATACCTTTTATACTACTGTAGCAGAATTTGAGGGGCAGGAAAGAAGAAAACTTCTTAATAGAAAAAACCACCAGCAGCTTTTTCTTTTTTTATCTACATTACATTAGCAAGCTTCCTGCATTTTAAATCCTCCCCACCCTAATATTTATGTACTTTATAAACTACAATAGAAGGGAGCAAAATGAGTCCATAAAATTTCCTATCTACTGAAAGCCAGCTTCCAGCTTAGAGACAGACTAGGAGTCATTAAAATACACATACAGGCAAAAAAGGAACTATCCGTTCTTACCCATGCAAAAAATGCATGTTTTGTTTTTCATCTTCATTAAATTGACCTGCTGCTTCTTTCAGTCACTTCAGCCAGTCCATGAAGGGGCTGTGCCAGCAGCTCCAGAACCTAGGCAGCACAGGTAAACAGCCTGATCTTCAACCACCACTAACACTGGGAGCTTCCTTGTTTGCTTTAAAGGGAGGGACAGGAGAGGGGAATTATTACTGGCAGCCAGGCAAGAATCTCTCCAGGAAAGAGGAACACACTTATTTCCCAAGCAGAGGTTCCAGCAGCAGCTGCTGGCAAATGCAGCCCCCTGAGTTTTCCCTATTCGTGCTATTACTCTCCCTCTCTTGAAAAAGCCCATTTCACTGACACAGGGGACAGACACGTGCTGCGGTGTCACTGCAGCAGGGATGCCCCAGGGATTATATTTGCAGAGTTAGTCATACAGACAGGAACTTGAAGCTGGCATGTTCTCTAGCGCTTCACCTGTCAGGCTTACCTAATCAATACTATAGAATCCAATCAAAAGTAAATGTTTCCACTAAAGATTGTGCTATTTTGGTAACCTCACCCCAAATGGCTTTAAAACTCACAATAAAAGGTTAATAACAAAAGCAGGAATGAGCTTAAACAGCTAATTCTCAACATTATGCTTTTTTGCACCAGTGCTAGAACTCCCTGCATCAAATTACATTCAAATACTAGTCAGCCTGAAATAGCAATCACTTACAGGTGCAGTAACCAGTGCCAAAATATTAACAGCTGAACCTAAAATTAGGGAAACCTGAAGTTGGAGACAGGATTTTTGTGTTAGGCCACTGGAACTTGAGCTTTTCCACCTCCATGTCTGAAGTACCTTTGAACAGTCTGATATACTGTCAGAAGTAACTAATGATTCAGAGGCTGTTTAACTGTAAGGAAAGGCCCCTGACTGGCAGCAATAAAATTAAGACCGTAACTAGCAGAATACTGATACTGTCTATAAACAGGTACTATAAGATCACATGCAAAGATGCAGAAAGCCACAAGAATCAACTACTGTTGTTAAACATTGCTCCAGGTGAGCCATTTCCTAGCACTGCTGGGGCAGCTGGAATGCACAGAACACCAAAGCTCCACCAGAGATTTCACACACTGCTCCCCGTGGAGCACAGGCGGAGTCAGCACCTCCACACCACATTTCCCTCAGAAGCTCAAAGCACTTATGCAAACCAAGTACAACATACCAGTATTTTTTCATCCTCCTTGCTGAACAAGGGTCAGCAGCATCAACTTCAACTGCAGAATCTGCATTCACAGCTTCTGTGTACCCTCCATGTAAAAATCAGTATTACCGTTCATTTCTAAAGGAAATTCTTATATTATGAAACATCTCTCAAAATATCCAAAACAAGACAATCATTTCTGGTACCACTAAAACATTAGCTTTGTTTAATATCAAATTCAATTCATCTGAGAACTGAATCCTTTAGTCAGGTAAAACTCATCATACACCTTGCATATGCAGGATATAATGAAGAACCAAGTAACAAATGCACTCACAGTAAATTACTTACAAACAATGCAAGCTTTGCAGTGATCCTCTTTTCAAAATAGACTTTTTTTCTTTTTATCAGTAAACTTCCTATTGAGAGGATTTCTCTTAATTAATCTTCCTCCTTTTGCCCCTACATTTCTCTACATCTTAAGACATTGTCCATAACGCCATTAGTCTATAAATTACAGCCCTTCTACTACAAAAAATAATAATAAAAAAAGCACATAATAGTCATTCATGAAGAGTTAAGGCATCATTTGTTAATGGCACAGGACAAGTAACGAGACAGCCATAAAGCACAGGAAAAAAAAAGCCACATGGGCTGGATGTTTCTGTTTATCTTACACACACACATATTACCTAAATTAGTCAGGTAACTGATTCAGTTCTGGCACTTCGAGCTACTCAGTTTTATCTCTCTTTTACAACTGTGACTGAAGCAGGTGGTCATAGAAGAAATTATCCAGACTTTTGATTTAGGGCCTGCCTGCCATTTAGGTAAAACACACATTACAGCCATCAGCGGTTCTAACTTCATCACATGGGAAGTTAAACAAAATTAAGATTCAGAAAACAGAAAAATAAGAAATCAAAATACAGAGCTTTCCAGCAGCCTGAAAGCAAGGAAAGAAAGATGCATAAGTGAATGCATGCTATCAGCTCCATGAAAAGGTGACAATTTGTGCTTGCTTACCTACCATTGCTTCAGCCATTTCCCTCTCCAGGCAAGCATGAGAGTCTGCTTGTGACAGGGAAATGAAACCTCATATTTCTTCCTCATCTGTGACCATTACACACCAGGTGCTATCCAGATTTCCGAAATAAAATATCTTTAAAGGTGCATAATCTAAACATGAAGCTATCTCTAGAGAAAGACACCAACATAAACCTCCTGAAGCTGCACTAAGAGTTACAAAGCTTAACACTTACCCAGACTTTATCTGAGGCTTTCAAGTTGATTTTGGTGATAGACACGGTCCTGGTAATCCAAATCAGCAGCAAGACAGCAACACATACAACTTCCCAGCATTTCTCACAGTCAACTCCTACAACACAGCTGCTCTGGAATACCAGTGCACTCTCTCTGGAAAACCCTCACCTGTGGCAAACAGCACTTAACTAATTCTTACCAAGTTATAGATCACTTCTCATCTCGTTTACTACAGTGTCACTCTGCTGCAATATGGTATTCTGCATTACATGTTTTCCAGGGGGCTGTATTTTGTGATAAGGCTACATGTGACACAAAGTTTAACACAGAAGTTATACAATGAAATGATGCATTTGTAACGGAGTACACTGCAAAGTTCCTCTATTCTTAAATATTCTTGTTTTATTAAGTCATTAGACATCAGCAGAGATTCTTTTAGAAAAGTATCTTCTGTTCCCTTTAAACAGGTTTTAGATTCAAATGCCAGGAGGCTGTAAATGAGGCAGACAGGCTGCAGTGTGCAATATTAAACAGCCTGTAAACTGGCACTTCTTATGATGAAGATTTTAATCCTATCTTTCCTCTTGAATTTTTTTTATGGACTCCTGAACTGTGACTTTAATTAACCATGAAGAAGTTTATTAGGCAGCATTTTTCTAGAACAAGCATTATCAAGTGCTGTATCTACAGAAAAAATATCACTCTGCAAACTCTGCTGTGCTGTATTTGATAGAACAACATCTCTACAGCTTCTTCACTGTAATGTCTTATGAAGCTCCACTACAGAATGGATCCATCATGAATCCTATTATCACAGTATATGAAGTAATCCCTTGTGTCTTCCAGGTCAGTTTTGTCACAGAAATCATAAACCACAATAGCTTCAACAAAAGAAAACTTGTGTAACTCTACATTTTGGCAAAGAAGCTGTTATGACAACAGATTAAAAGACTATTCTTAGCAAAACTCTCCTTTTCAGAAATAATAGGATAAGACAAGGATCTTCCAATTCCTTAATCCTTTTTCAAATAAAAGATTACAGAAAAGAATGGTAAATGGGGAAAAAATCAAGGTACGCATTTTTTAAAAAGCTTAAAATATACAGGTTTATTGCAGGGCACTATTTATTAATTTAATTTAGTTTGGTTTTTTAAAAATAATGCTCTTTGATTCTGAAATCAGTGAAAATTCAGTAAAGCAACAGTTCAACAAGCTGTTCTATTTTAAGCATCCAATTTAACTGTCAGAAGTGCAATCTGAGCGCCTGTTGCTGGACCCAGAAAACACATTTAATCATAATCATGCCTAAACCATGACTGAAACTACTGCATTCTAGGGAATGCCATTCTGTATTGCTTTATGTAGCTCCCTTTTGGCAGAACCATGTGTCATGGCCCATTCAACTTATGCAGGTACTTGAAAAAGCTTAACCATATATAACTTGGAATTGACAAGAAAATAATAAATTACTGATCTGGGCATAACATTGTTTCAGCTGACTACCTAAGGGAACACTAATTCCCACCATTCCACAACAGCCTGCCTGCATATGGTAGCTCTGCACATCCAATGGCCACTGGCAAAGCATCAGAGGCAAAGCATCAGCAAAATAAACCATTGAATATAACTCAGAGTGCTTCAATGAGATCTGCACAAGTTTAGAAGCAAAATCGCACTCCAGGGTTACTCTCCAGACAGGAGGAAATGCTTGTTCTTTAACCTCTTCTTGCAGGGGAAAAAAATGGCATATAAAAGCTAAATGTTTCAGAAAAAAAAATAATTAAATGGTTCTTTAATTGTTTCAAAGGACAACAACAAACAAAGATACCAAGTGACCTAAAATAGTAATTAAATATCAGTGATCAAGAGGACAATAGCTATAGAACAGTAGAGGAAGGAAGGATTTGGGTAACAGCTGGGAAAAAAGTTATCAGAATGTTTTGAAACTACATTAATTTTAACTTTTAATCCCAGCTACGAAAACTTAGAATCCAATTATGAATGTGCTACTTTTGTTAATTCATGCATTTATCTGTGAAATACAAGCAGATTAATGTGCTGTGAAATCCTGTCTAAAGTATTTGGCATAAAACACCTCTGTAATAAGAGCTTTAGAATGGAACAAAAAACTCCAACACATGACAATTTCAGCACTAAGAATTCTTTCAGAGATACCTCTTGTAACACAATACAATGCTTCGCACAATAATTTCTTGGGAGTGGGGTGGGAAGGAAGGCAGCACATTTCAAAATAAAGCAACTACTTTCTGGGTAATTTGTAGGACACTACACTAATAATTATTAATAGCAATAGTCTGTTCTGTTGTCCCATATCTCTTAGACTCTAGTAGTGCCTGATGCTCTGTCCCAGTGTATGGGGTTTGCATGGCCAGGTCTTGGGAGCCAGGGGACTACAGGGGTGGCTTCTGTGAGAAGCTGCCAGAAGCTTCCTCTATGTTCAGCAGAGCCAAAGTCAGCTGTGCCAAGACAGACATACCACTGGCCAAGGCTGGCCCGATCAGGAGTGATGGGAACACCTCCGTGCTAACAGCTTGTACTGGGTCTGGCTGAGCTTGTTTTCCCACAGCTGCCCTCACAGTGCTGGGCTTTGCACTGGCAGCTACAAAGGGGCTGATAGCAAACCAGAGCTGTGGCTGTTACTGAGCAGAGCTGGCAGCATCAGCACTGGATCTCCGTTTCCCCCATCACGGGACTCCCATCTTGGGAGGGCACACAACTAGACCAGCTGACCCAAGTTAAAAAGAAATGTTCCTTACCATATGAGAGAAGTTCCCAAAAACAGAAAGAGTTTAAGAATTTCTATTCTTTAAATAAGAATATTAGCCTTCAGAAGCACTGCTGTGCACTGTACACTAGTGCTGCTGGATATGCCTACAAAGAGTCGCGATGAGAAATTTTCTAAAGAAAACTAAGAAAGAATTTCAAATAAACTAAAATAGGGGGAGAATAAAGTAGCCCTCATCACATCAAGGTTTTTTGATTTTCCCACAATGCCATGCTAGTATTAACAAAAACTTTTTATGTCCAATATAATCTTATTATAAACTGAACTGTCTTTTTGTTTCCACCATCTTGACACTAAAGTGGCACAGGAACCTTGTAATGCTTTTTTAAAAAAACAGCAAAACAAACCCTGTCTATTGTTCAACAAGGATGAGTTTTGCACTGCTGCAACTGTGCAAATGAAAGTCACCCGCTTCTGGAAGGCTCCGCTGCTCATTAAATGAGCCACTGCCACACACAAGGACCTTCCTGTTACTGTGTGTCTCCCAAGTATTCACTTCTTAGAGAAGTGAATTATCTTCATGTTACTACTCCTCCTTCTGTGAAGGTGACCAGGATGTTTGTCACCATCCAAAACACAATGAACACTCCAGAATTTATCAAGATTTATGCTGGTTGGCATGTCAACCATGGCACTCACTTTTACTGTTTCCATAGTAAAATGTAACATTAGGCTTACATCTTCAAAACTATGTATTTTTACATGGTACTGCAAGTAAGCATTGTGACTTGTACTTACTCCAACACCACCTTAGGTGTTAAAGCTACAAAAGAATACATCTAGAATTCTCAAGGATGTGCCATCCCTAACTCCAGTTTTCCTACACAATTCTCTCAAGAGTCACACATGAGCAGCTGTATTCACATATTAAAATACTACAGGTTCATACCAGGACAGCTTCCTCGTTAAAATACAAAACACTTACTCTGGGTTGTAACTGTCTGTACTGCTTACCTCACTTTCACTAAGACCTCTGGTTGGTTTTGCTAAATAGATAAATATGTAAGAATTTACAGAAACAAATCAGATGTGGGACATCTTCTCAAGGCAGTACAAGCATTAAAGAGAGATTTATGGATCTACCATGGCCCTTTTTCTTTCTTCCAGATGCCATTAATCCTGCCACCCCTCTGCAGTCATGGACTGCTGTTGTGACCAGTTGGAAATCAGTCGGTCTGCTCCACGAAGCTGCTGGGATAACTACACTCCATCTAAGCATAAGGAACCATCAACCCACCCAGCAGATCAAAGCCCTGCAGCAGCAGCTGCCAACTTGTTCCTCCAATACAGAAAGCAAGACCTGGACTAACTTCAGCTGGCTACTAGGCTGTTGACTGCCAGCTGTTTCTTTGGAGTTGGGTTTCCAAGTTGATCACAGTGATCACAGGCATGACAGGTACCATACCTTTTATTTTTTTCTTGTCCTTTATGCTAGCCTGGAAGCATCTCTGGCCTGGTCAGCTTCAATGGAAAGTTCAATGGAGGGCAGAAATATCTGTATTGCCACCAGCAGACTTGAACTAAGATGCTTATCACATCTCATTACTTTTCCATTCACAACTTCTAACACAGCTCCCAGCAACTTGGTTTACCTAAATCACCATGCCCTTGTTTTGCCAACTTCCTCAAGCTACTTGGAAAACAGAAGTTTTAAAATCTATAAACAGTAGAATTATAATATGGCTTGGAAGCAACCTTGGTAGATCACCTACAAAACAAGCAGAACTCCAAATTTGTATTCCCTTCAGGCTGTTCTGGACTTTGTTGAGTCTAGAGTCTCTGTGGATGAAGACTCCATGGTTCTTCTGGGTTCTTGGTCCATAAGAGGGGGTGACTGCTAGACCAAGACATTCATTCCCTTATGACTACTGAAATTTCCATTTTTATTTCTTGAAGCTGTTGACTCATTCAGAGGGCCAAGTGGCTCCATCACCTCTATAACCCCTTGCTTAAAGCTGCTTAAATGCAGCAATTCTGTTCTCCCTGAGCCTGCTCTTCCCCAGGTTGCAAACCCAGTCCTTAGTGCACCCTCAGGTACTCAAGCCCAGATGCACCTGTGGAACCCTGTGCTGGATTCCCCCGTCAGTCTCTCACACAGGGCAGGTATGTGTGATCCAGGCAGCTCTGCAGGGGAGTTTCTCAGCTGGGAACTCCCAGTTCCTGGTGGTCAGGCCCTGCCCAATGCAGCCCAGTCAGTAATGACCCTTCAGGGCTACAGGGCAGAGTGCTGACTCCTGCTCAGCAGGAGCCCCAGCACCTCTTCTGCCAGCAACCAACAGCTGAAGTTTCATTTTATACACCTCGGCATTTCCATGACTTCTGAGATTCCAGTGAGAAACAGGATATCCACTGTTCATCATTCTTATTTCACAAAAATTGAAACACCAGACTTGAAGTATTTCAATTTCTGTTCAGCAGATAAGGGGAAAGGTAAATGTTTGAATGGATACAGACTACAATGACAGGACATCTTAGCCATAGTTCATAGTTAGAAGAATAAATACTGGGTTAAGACAATTTCCTGCACACTTTTATATATATTTATATGTATATATAATCAGAAAATGCTTGGTATAGCACAATAAAGTAATGGAAGGTTGTCAGAGTTGTATGCTTATCTTTTTTGTTTTTGTTTAATACTCAAAAATCAATACAGCAAGTGGCTGTCCAGTAGCACCACAGAATCAAAGTTTGCCCTTTTGGTTTATTTTAAGTGTACACACAAATGAGCTTGTATACAGTATTTGTTTTGTTTGCAACACAACTGACCATTGAGCTGAAGTGTATTTTTCTGTCAATCCTCATTTTACCATTAGTCTGCAATATTCAGCTAAGAATGATTAATAAGCATCCCATCTGTTCACATATCAAGCAGCATTTATCCAACAATAAAAATGACAGTATGGGCAACAACAATTTTAGTATTAAGCTTACAGGCAGTCAATTTGAACAGAAAAAGAATCAAGAATTAGTTCTTAATAACTTGAAAGAAAAAAATCATTTAAAGTTATGGAGAAATTTGCAGCTGTTAATTATAAGCTTGGAACACCAAGACCGTTATCTCTTCACACACAAGATTACCTTAAAAAGTATTTCACAATCCATGGCAAAACTGTGGTGAATTTTACAGCAGACAAGCAACATTAAGAGCTGCAACTGGATTTTTAAAGAGCTGTCAAATGCCAAGAGATCCTTCTATAGCACCAACGAAAGCCTGTTTCTGCAGGTTTTGAATTAAGGACTAAGGGGTTGGGTTTTTTTGTTTTGTTTTTTTTTTAAGGAAGCATTTACAGCAATAAACATTTAGCCTTTATTAAAAAAAAAAAAAGACTCAAAAGAAGATTGGTCTAATTTCCAAAGTGAAACACTATATATAATGAAAATAAGAAACACAGTAAAATTCTATATGTACAGAGCATTTTTTTTTACCAAGAGGAGGGATTGGGAGGGCAGGAAATGAAGGTTAAGAAATAGCACACCATATTTTTCAGGAGACTATTAAGAAGGACATTTGTATTTGTCCAGAATCAATCTTCAGGATTCTTCTGGATCAATCTTTCAATTGAAAGAAGAAATGAGGAGCTAAATGTATACTTTCCATTCATCTTTTAAACAATAATCATCCAAATAATTTAGGCACTTGAGGAAGGATGAAAAAGAAACCAAAACATATATGCAGTCAATAGACATTTCAGGTAAGTAACAGGCAGAAAATAAATTCAGTTGTTACCATCCTGAATAATTTATTCCTTAGTGTTTGTATAACAATTCTACCTAAAGCATTTGCAAAGAAGGTTACACCTGCACACCCAATAAGCTATCAAAAGCCTTGGTCCTTAAAGAGCAGGGTTAAAAGTAAAAATACAAAAAACACACACAAAAGGCAGCCCTCTTTCTGCCTAGAACGCACAGTCCGAAAGCTACAGGACCTAGAACCCTCTTATATATATATAGAACCCACCTAACTAATATTTCTGATTTAGAAGTTGCCATGAAGTATATTTTAGCCCAAAAGATTACTCTGAATACTTATACAAGCCAGTGGTCTAAAAACCTTGGGAACTTTTGCAATGGAAGACATTAAAATTCCTTGTTTCAGAGTACAGCTTTGTACATCCTCTGCAACTCTGAATTAGTTTTGGTTCAGCAGATACTTCTATCTCTGTTTTCCTATCACACTTGCCTGGCTGGCCTTGAAAACCATCAGCATCTGTAGGCAGCCTGCAATGTGTCTGGTCCCTGCCCTAGCATCCCATGTTAGGCATCCTACTGTCAAACTAGCCTGTGTTACACACCTTTGAATCAAGAGGGGAAAAAGGGAAGATGGCTGTGCCCAGAGACGGAGATCAAAGCCAGGGGACTATTTGAAAATCAACATTTTTATTAGCTACTATTAGAAGAACCAAGAGCTTCCCTTCATTATATACAAGGAACACTCAAGTAAGCCAGTGAAATCACTTTGACAGCATTCTTAAATAAGTTTGGCCCAGATTCATTTCACGTTGCAGTTTAAACCATTTCCAACTTATCTAACACACGGATATCACAGAAACACACTGAAGTACATCAGTTACTATTCTGCCCTGGAAGAGCATTTGTTGGCACCTCCAGAACTGAGACCAGGTCTCACCTGACCTGCGACACCATCACTGGTTAAGTCTCCACACCTGTAAGTAAAACCCAGCTACAAGGAGTAAACTTGCTCAATTCCACATGCACATGCCCTAGGGCAAGTAACACCTTCCATCCCCGAACAAGCATAACACCCTTTGTGTTTATATTATCAGATAGGCCAAAGCATGTAGGATTTGTAGACTGCCTGAAAGCCTTCAACAAGCCTGTTCTGTACAACAGTGAGATTCCAAACCACATCACATGTGCAAAAACATTATTGTAAGCTGGGGAGTGGAATTAATAATCAAGTGGAATTTGTTTTTGTAGGTTATTAAAGGAGCTCAGGTCAAACTTCACTGATGGTACTGCTCCAGGCAGAAAGGCATAAAAAAAAAACGGGCTTTGGAAGGAAGGCTGCATGTAACGACACAGAAATCAAAAGCAAAAGAAATTCTGCAAAGAGACAGATCACTACGTTTGAAAGAAATTTAACGATTAAAAGGCAAAAGAATCAAAGCCTTTTAATTGCCGGTCACCCCTAGCCCGTGTATCTGGAGCAGTCACATTATCCCAGAGAAGTATTTTTTGCATTAAGAGGCATTTTTAAAAGCAAGGTCATGGTAGTTGCCCACGGAGGGCTGCATTCCCACCACCCCGCCCTATAACGCTCCTTCCCCGAAAACGGAGCGGCCAGCCCGGCCTGCCCGGTGCCCCCGCTGCCGGGAGGAGGAGGAGCCCCACGCCGAGCCTCCTGCCCCTCCTGCCACACCAACAAAGAGGGACCCGCCATTATCCACCCGCACCTCTCCCGACCCCCCACCGCCAGCAGGCACGGAAGGTCACCGGCCCGGAGTGCCCCGCACCGCCGCCCGCCTCCGGGCAAGGGCACGGCCGGCCCCGGCTCCCTTCCCGCCCGCCCGAACGTAAACAAAACCGCCCGGCCCGGCCCCGGGCCCCGCGGGGCGGCCGCTCTCCCGCCCGCTCCGGGACCGCGCCGCCGCCCCGCTCCGCTCCCCTCCCCTCCGCCCACCGCCGCTCCCGGGGGCCGCGGCCCCGGCACCGCTCACCGACCACCGCCTCCGGCCTCGGCCGCTGAGTAATGAGCCGGGCCCGGGCCGCGCACTCGCACCGCGCTCCGCCCGCCGCGGCTGCGGCTGCGGCTGCACCGCCCCCTGCGCTCGCCCCGCCCCGCCCGGCTCGGCTCGGCTCGGCTCGGCGCTGCTCCGCTCCGCCGCCCGCCCGTCCAGGGGGCCGGCCCCCGCCGCCTCCGGCCCGCCCGGTTCCTGCTGCCCCCGGTCCTCACCGCCCCCGGTCCTCACCGCCCCCGGCTCGCCTGGCTTCCGCCGCGGCCCTGCGGGGGCTGCCCTGCGGGGGCTGCCCCGGGCCCGCGCATCCCTGCGGGGAACCAGCATCGCTCTGCCTCCTCCGCGCCCTTTCCCCTGAAGCAGTTCCTATCCTGGATTATGCCCGGCAGTCAGACCTCTCTTCCTGCTGGGGCTTTCATGAAATATTTGCATGTTTTCAGGCCTTTGCCCTGGCGCTCTGTGCCGGTGCGCTGGCACCCTCCGTCGCACCCTGGCATTGGTGCTGCCCCAGACATCTTTCACCGCCTCGGCAGCTCCAGGCTTCCCGCTGCACGCCTGGCATGGCAGGGCTTTATCTCAGTACTGGGCATCTGGAGTGGTGTAGCAATTTCTTCTTCTGTGTCTCCTTTGGTGCAGTTTTGACTTTGTTTCATGGCACCTGACATGAATACTCTCTCCTTAGACTTTAAATATTTTCCTTGGTATATCATTGTAGGGTTTTTTTGTTTCGTTGGGTTGGGGTTTTTTTTCTGTGGTTTTTTTGGTGTTTTTTTTTTTTTTTTTTTTGTTGTTTTTTTTTTTTTTTTCTTCTTTTTTGGCTTTTTTTGTTGTTGTTGTTGTTGTTTTTGTTGGTTGAGTTTTTTGTGGGTTTTTTTGTTTTTTTTTTCTTCAGGAAGGGACAAAGCAAGAAGGTCCCTGCTTTGAGACAAAAGGAAGCCACTCAGCAACCTTGCAGCAAGCCTTTGCATATTTTTACTGCAAAAAAAAAAAGGCCCTATGAGCAGTATTTAAAACTACATAAAAAGAAGTAGTAGTCGTTTTTGTTCACAAAACACCCATAGTAAAGAACAGTGATTTATTTTTGCACCTAAATGGATTAGCATAATACACATAGTAACTCAGCTGAGTGGGACTGTAGTGAATGGACACAAGGTAGCTTAAACCACAACAGGTATTTTGCAAGTAAATGCCTGATTATGTCTATAGTCACTTTTAGACAAGCTGAAAATAGAAACGAGATATCCTAGGCATGTGCCCTTGCAGAACTGCTTCACTGAGGAGGAAAGACCTTGTCAACATCAGGAGAGGTGCTGGAGCTGGGTGAGGCAGCCCCATCTGCTCCCTGAACAACAAGCAGTGCTCCGAAGAAAAGTGACGGGTGACAGCAGTAGATGACTCTTCTGGAGGCACTCGTTTGCTGACCTGACATGCTCTCTAGAGGATGTGCTGCTTCCCAGGAATGTCACTGAGAGACTGCCAAGCCTTGTACTGCCCACTGGCTGTCACCTGCTGCTGGTTTTCGTGTGGGCATCTCTGGTACAGCTAGGAGCAGTCTGAGGAGTACGGAGAGGCATGACAGGGCCCTGGGAGCAGCATTAAGGGACTCTGAAGTGCAAGCAGGTTTTTTTATCAGCCCTCTCGGTCAAAGGGAAGGTGTTTGAAAAAGGCACTTCACCGAGAAGAGATCCATAGGAATTGTGGGGACTCAGGGGACCCAGTTTTTCCAAGCTAGGGCTTGAGAAGATACAGCCAGGATCAACATCCATATCTTCTTGTGCAAACAGATTGATAAATATTGTTTGCTGAGGAAGATAGATATATGTGGAAAGACAATACCAACTATGGAAGTTTTTAGAAAATCCTGGAAGTAATACATATAGAAATAAATAAAGCATTTTTGGTAATAATATCTTTCTGAAACATTTTTTTTCACCATTGGTTGTGGCAAAGAAGCTGCATTTCACATAAGAAAGTGAAATAGAAATTTGCTAGCAAATAGACATATTTCAGCTTAGAAAGGTGTACAAAAAAATCACACATACTAATTGCTGATGAATACAGATGACGTTAGAATGTTCCCTTTTAATAATGAAAATAATGAAATAATCTAATGAAAGAAACATTGTAGCAGTCAGATTTTTAAAATTAATTGTGTCTTGCAAAGCACTATGAAATCAAATAACCACCTAGAGGGACCTGTATTTCCTCTTTAAATGGAACTAGAAACAGACAGTAGTTGCAAAATGCAGTTATACACTTGAATTCTGCCTATTGGCAAATAATGATGAACTGGAGCAACTATTTTTGTTTAGTAGTAACCAAGCTGAATGGAGCACTTGCTGGCTTGAGTAAATGTAAGAGGATGCAAGCAGCCACCATGGGGCACCATGCGACAGGTTACAGACGGGAACAGGAAGGTGGGGCCACACTCATGGCTGATACTGAAGCTCAGACATTTCTGCACAAACAAGAAACTTCGTTCTCTCAAATATCATTAATGCTATTAATCTCTTCTTTGTTCTTCCTGAAAAGCTTTTCCTCAGCTGCCATAATTCCATGCCAATTTATATTAATTGTTACACCAAGTAAATAGGTAGCAAAGTATGTGCAATCATTAGACATATTCAGCCAACTGGAAATTGTTTGTGGAGGCATGTGTACGTTAGCTGTTAGAAAACAGTGTTTATGGGGTCCCATACCTCATATTTCTACACACTGATATTAACACAGCATAGGTGTTCTTTATTTATGACTACTATTCAATAGAAATTTTTCATAGGCAGATTCAAGAAAGTTCTTGGGGTTTGACATTACCATTCTAAATTACATACTGGCATCCCTTCCTGCACTCTTATCAATGATGACTTAGTATTTGGCGTTCTAAGAATAATTTCAGAGCAAAGGGCATTTTCAGGATTCAGAACAAGGCCATACGGAATTTTATGTCAGCTTTTACTTCCATGTTATTACAGAGTGATCATCTTTATCATCCTCTTTTCATGGTTTCTGCTACATGAGACCATCAAAAGTTGACCAAATTTTAGTGACCTTACACAGAACACATTGATGACTCTGGCACTGAACACAGGGAATACTGAAGGCAGACTTTCAGTGACAGTCTCTCAAACCAGCATTCACTGTTCTTCATCCCCGACCTTGCCCTTCTGCTAAAGAAATAAAAAAGTTGCCCAGAAGTGCACCAATTCTTGTCAGTTTTCAAATTTCAACTCCTAAATGCAAACACCAATTCTAGGTTAGATAATGTGTCATATATTACCTCTGAAAAGAGCTGGAAAATGAAGTTGGCCATCACCAATTATCTTACATCCTGTCTAAATCCTAGTTGACTCTAGCACTGCCTACATATAATGATTCCAATACAAACCTGCTAACTTCAGAAAGTAGTTTTGAAAAACAAATGACACTGAGCTAAATGGTAGATAGAGGAGGAACACAGACAACTTAATCTCTTTTGACTTGGTAAATCTTATGATTTTACCAAAGCATTTTGAAGGTACTTAATAGTGTTAAGTTTACACCACACAAAACCTTAGCACTCAGTGAACCCCATTAGGCAGAATAAGGAAGATAACTTCAATAGCAAATGAATCCCTGTGGGTGAAACTGTACCTCTTTATGCTAGTTTGGTGCCTGCACACAAAATTCTCATTCACATATTCTAGGATTCACACATTCTCTGCACACTCATTCTAGGATTTTGAAATAAAGATATATTTTGATCACTTCAGCTATAGTAAAGAGAAGTTATTTTCACTCTGTAAGTAAAGTGTTAATCTAATATACACAAGTATGTGTTAATGTACACAGGTTTCATTGTGGTGGCAAAGAGCATAACAAATCTCTATTCCAAAAGAGAGAAAAGATGAATATTTTTTTTCCCTTACAACCAGCATCCATGTCCTTGCTGGGTAAAATCCATTGAGTATATACATGGAATTCCATCCTATATCCTAGAAACCTTTAAAGCTTCAGTCTTTCTTTCCTCAGATTAATGGCCTGAACTTACTTTTGTCATTTAAAAAGCGGTTCCATTACAGTCTGAGAGCATTTGGCATTAAATAGTAATCACTTCACAGCCTCTTGTCTTGTATCCTAGATGGATGCATTGGAGGATGTATCATAGGAAAATTGGCCTCCCATTGAATTACTTCTGGGATCAGCAGAGCTGTAATCAGGTGTCACAAACAGAAGCTACTTGTTCAGTAATGTTTTCTTACATCACATCTCAAAAGCAGTGTAAGAAGCAAAAGCAAATTAAACATACTGAACTAAAAGTAGTATTTTAATTGGGTCTCATCCATTCTTATAAATTTCTAAAGATTTAGAAATTCCCAGAAGTTTGAGCCAGACTTTGCCAGCTATTGTTCTTAAGGAAAACTGGTTACTGTCATGAGTGGCAATAAGAATTATGCTGCCTTCCTGCACTCTTTAAACCAAACTTAGAAACAAACTCCAATACACCTACACTCCCAGTTTACTGGTATTTTTTTAATTACCTTAGGGATTGTTTCTTAAAGGGAAACAGGCTGTTCGGATACTGGTCTCTTGTCTATTTTTTTTTAAACTGAGTTTAGGGTTACACAAATCTGATGTGATTCCCCTGAAGACACTGCCGTGAAACACACCTGACAGCAAAGACCAGAACAAGAGCATAGACTCACCTCCCTGTATTACTCTTCTAAGCTAAATATAGATGACTGGACAAATTCCAATCTGCTTAGAAACCATGATGGAAATTAAAATTTTATTTGCACATCCAGTAGACATAGGGATGATGCATGGAAGTACACTATCAGAAGTGGTTAGGTCCTGTTGTATGACTTGAGAAGATCCAAAACAAAAAGCAGAATTCCCTGATTTTTCTGAAAGCTCAAGGTCTGACAGTTCAAGCAGTCTATGATTTGCTCCATGGGACTCCAAACTAAAATTAGTTAAAACTTAACAGAAGCACTAGAAGTCTTCTGTTTAACAGAAACCACAGGCCTGAGCTGTGGTTGTCGTTTTGACAGCTTGCTTGTACCACCATCAGCTGAGAAGTAAATAGTAATCTTCACCTTTATGTAAACTTTAAGAGCTTCCCACACTTCAGCTTCTGTGGGATAAAAAGGCATTAATGTCAGAGAATAATTGGATTCTAGCCATTGCCGGTTCTCAGAAAGCTGGAAGGAACATAAGGGAGATCCTAAGCCTCCATCCAGCAGTTCCTTCACTGGGATAAATAGTCTTTCATCTTGTTAACCTTCTTTCATAGTGATCTAGTTACATAAACTTTGCTGCAATTACATACATGTCACCTGTACACAGTGAGGATTCAATAGATGAATAGAAGGAATTCAACTGAAGCTCTCATACTGCATATTTTGAGTTTATGGGTCTGAAATACTGCTTTGGTTCAATTCAGTAGGTTGTCAGTGATTTTCTAAAATGGCTGCGTTCAACCACTATTTAGAATAAGGAAGGAACCATGGGTGAGAATTTGATCTCACAAATCTGGAACTGCTGCTTACGCCAACAGAACTATCACAAGTTTGCAATTGCATGCTTTCATGAGAAGAATCATTGGATCTTTTCTTAAAGCAATAGAACATGAAGTCTTCAGGAACTGCTATTAGTTAATCAAATCAGCAATTCTACCTGATTTAACAGGAGCATGTTCACACAACACATTATTTCTAGCAAAATGATTCAACAAGCCACACACACCCTGCTAAATCCACAAACAGCATTTCACACACACCTACTTAAATCAAGTCCAGTAGCTACAAATGCACCACTAAAAATAACTTCCTATCTCCTCCCCACTCATTACCTGGGGAAGGAGCAGTCACAAACTTCTGTGTTCTTTTTGTCCTGCTAGTGTGACTGTATCAGACAATATGCAAAATGCTTCCTGAGCTGCATCAATGCTCAGATTTTTTTTCAGTAATTGCCCTTTTGCTGATCTGTTGGTATCTGGATCCACAAATTAAAAAAAAATAAATAAATGAAAAGCGTTATCAGTCTAATGATCATAGGAGAAGGTAACAAAGAGTTTCTTTTGCACAGTTGGTAAAGTTTATCAGTAAATGTTGGTTTGCCAGTTCCAGATGTTGGGACATCTCAGACATGAGAACTTTCTATCTAGTTTTATTCCTGCCTAAAGTCTTGTCAGACTGCCTGTCAGATCAGATTTATGACTTCTGGACCAAGCCAGAATTTATAAAAAAGTTTTATTTTGCTGCTACAAACTCATGGAACCAGAGAAGGATATGAAAGGATGGGTGATGTACCCAGTGGGAGAATTCAGCAAAATATATGTTTTCAGTGACATTTTGGATAAGGCAATATTGCACTTCCAAGTGTCAAAAGAGAGGGATTTACAGGCATTGAGATGATGAAAACCTGAATAAATTTTCTTTAAAGATAAATAAAGAAGATCATAGCTTGTATATTTTCTTCAAAAGCACACGTCAACACTCATATACTGGAAGGGTTCACCAAACTGAATGTGAAATCCAGAGTGCGGGCTCGGGACAACAGTGGCAATATTCACAGTGACTGAGAGAGTAAAAAGGAAATATGAGGCTGGTTTGTTCTTTTTTTTTCCATATTGAATTTAAATGACTAGTTGCATGAAGTTAGGCAATGAAAGAAATCCAAGATATTCATTTTGACATGAACAAAGAAATCTACACTACAGTCATCTGTGAGGTATTGCCATAAGGATTGTAGACAAAAATACATTTGCAAATCCCATTGTTTGGGGTCAAAATATAGGGAGAATAATTAAACAAATGAAGATTTGTGGACTTATATGAAAACTAAAAAATTAGAATTAAAGAGAAACAGAGCTGGAAAAATGGAGGAATAATTAATGCGAAGAGCTTACGGAATGAGTCCAGTAGAACTCTCTTCTGTTTTACTAAGGTTTCATTCCCTTCACTTTCTTACATCCAGCTCACAGTTGCCCTGCAGCATCTCAAGGGCTCCCTCTGCCCTGCTCTGAGCACAGCTGCACCCTACTCTAACTAACAAAAAAATTTCAGGCCAGACTATATTAAAAAACGATCAAATTTCCCTTCTTCAGTTTTGGGTTGGTTTATTTTCCTGCCAGGTAGACCCATCAAAATCTTATCTGCATTGTGTATTGAGTCTGAAGGATTTTGCTCCTCCTAAAAGACACACTCACCCCTCAGACCATCAGTCTCTGCTTTGGTTGTGCTGTTGCTCCCTGGATTGGCCGGGGGCTGAAAGTGACATCAGTCTGTGGGGGTTTAGATCTAATGCTCCCGTGTGCGTCAGGTAATCCAATTGAGTCCCTGTAAGTCGACGGACCCAGAGATTTATACTGAGCCACTTCCTAAAGCTGACTCTCATTACCTGGCAAGTGAACTACCAGAAAAAAAAAAAAAAAAAAGAGAGAAAAAAAAAAAAAGAAAAGAAAAGAAAAAAAAAAAAAAGAAATAAAAAGGAAAGAGTGTAAAGAGTCTTAGCAGACATGACGTTGCCCTCAACTTCAAACCAGGAGCTGCTAGGCTTGGCTTGCAAGTAAGAGAAGGAACCTCATTGTTTACTTGCTTAGCCACTTGCCAGACCACACAGTGCTTAGCTACAAGATACAAACAAAGCAGTAGAAAGAAAGGAAAAAAGGGGGAAAGAAAGAGAGAAGACAGAAGGCAAGAAAGAGAAAGAGAAAAAACAAGAAACAGAAGGCCAATCAAGATGTGAATATGTTTAACGTTATATTTACAACTATTATGGTCTAAGCAGTCATTATTGGGCAAAAATATAGAAGATTACAGACTGTTCTGGATGCAGCATCTGTCCAACTTGTACAGGTAGGTTCTTACGTATTTCTCTTAATCTCATTATCAATTAAATAAGTATTAAATCACTCATCTTCTTGGCTTTGTACAGCAGCATCTAATATTCACCGTGTTTGGGGTTTTTACATTAAACCCCATTTCATTTCTCTTAAATAATTAGCTAATTCTGATTAGAAGGCTGCTTGTTTGTATGAGAAATAATAATACAGAGCTGGCTGGATTGTCATCCAGAATGTCAGTGCTCAGTTCCTCCTGCCTTCTTTGGGAGTTGGAAACATTCATCTACAACAGAATTGCACTGTTAAAAAACAGGGTACCTCAGCATAGTCTTGTTGTCTATTGAAGGCAAAGAAGTAGAAGGCACTAAAGTGTTCCTGCTCTTATACCAAAGATAAGTCTTTGTTTGCCTAACACAGCTGACGTGATTCTGGAAAACATGTTTAAGTACATTATTATTCCATGGATTTGTACTAAGTACTATTATTTTGGAAAGAGCACTGAAGTCCAAACAGCAGAAAGATTTCCAGTGATTACAACCTGTGACTAAAGACTCTCAATTAAGAAACTGCTTTTCTAATTTCTTCTCTACTGCTCTCCAATGTTTTTAGCAAGTCCCTACACTACACTTTGCAGTCTCTAAAATAAAAGCAACCTCATTTTATGGAAGTTTGGCATAGGGTTCATAATCATTACTGATCTAGAAATTTATAGATGTAGATTCCAGAGGAATACAAATACTGATAATGAACTATTTACATCTAAAGTGTTTTAATAATGATGGGAAACCACACCATCCTCAATGATATGGAGTCTTTCTCAAGCAACAGAACCAGTCAGCATCAGAATCAAAATTAGAAGCTTCTGCAAGCAAAGGTGTAACAGTGGCACTGTCAGAACTCAAGAACTAGCTTTAACAATAAGCAAACCACAGCAGCATTGACTACAGTAGAATTAGCTGTGAAAAGCTATGGAGAGACTTTGGGAAGACTGGACAATATAAGCTAAAATCTTAGCTCTTCATCTTTCATTTAGGATTGCATTTTTCTTTGGGACCTGGAGAAGTTGATGTACAGCCTGCTCAAGTTCTTTTCCTTGTGTTGTGGTGCTACCTATTAACCTCAGCATCAGCATATCATTTGACCCTTCATTCCCTGTTCCCATGTCTGGCACAAGGCTGCCTCATTTCAGAGAATTATATAATGCCTTGAAAAGGACATAAATCAATAAATATGAAAGAGAAACATTAGCATGGTGCTTGAGTTCCACTGTCCTACTATTTCTGGCACTGCAGCAGCAGAGAGCATGGCTTTGAAGCTTCAGTCTTTGAAGTGCTAGAATAATATGGATAATGTGGATAATGTATTAGATGTATTAGATTTAGTTCTGGGCCACCAGTCTGGTGTACTCTCATGTAGAATGAGCTTTTATGAAAGGTGCATGAAAAAAAGCAAAGAAAAGTAGCACCAGCTACTTTAGAGATAGTAGCTGTCTATCATAGACAGATATTCTATGAGGTCCTTGCCATTTGGCATCAGCAAGGGCAAAGGAGAAAGGGCATATAAACTTCACAAGAATGGACATAGCACCACTTTCTTTTGAATCCTGTTATCCAGTGAGATGTTTTTAGGCACTTCTATTGAAAGAATATTTACTTGCAAACTGACTGCAGACAGTGTAATATTTTCCTCTGAAATTCACTGGTAGGTTCCTTTTGAAGTAGAGAGGAAATAGGAATTTGACCCTATAAGTCTGATTTTGTAGGATTCTGGGGTTTTTAAAATTTTCTTTTGGTATCAATAACATTTTGTGTCTTTGGAACAATGTCCATAGGTCTTGTAATAAAGTCAAAATTTTAGCACCCTTACCACCCAGCTGATGAAATTCCCTACAGAGAGGCACATAACTAGATTCAGGAACTAGATTTCAACTCTCTCCTTCAAAGATTAGACTGTTTAGAGACTCGCCCACCTCATGTGAAGTTAATGATCTCCTAGAAAAGAAATTCATCTCTCTGTAGCAGTGAAATTTTATCCCCCTTCAGTGCTGAATAAAATTTCAGTCTGGTTAATTCTCCTATTGATTTAAGTACATGTTTCTAGAAAGGAAATAAAATAATTTACAGTAGAGAGTGAAAAAATACCATATAATGAAGGCTGTTTCTCTTCAGCTATAATTTCTGAGACACAATCTTTCTAAGGCAAGGTCATGCTTTAGCAACAAGGCAACTCCCTTACTGACTTGTCATTGTTTGCAGATTTGGCTCTGCCTGTACTTTATTTGAACAGAAGTTTTTAACAGCCTTTTAAGTGTTTATTCCAATTATAAACCCACACATTTCCAGCCAATATTTCAGAGAGTTAAATTTCATATTTAATGAGATCATCTCTCTGGCACGAGGAATATAGGGTATTCTCTCCAAAATTATAACAACAAGTTTACAGTGAGTCAGAGTATAAAATTTTTATATGGAATATATGTGAATAAATGAAGTTATCATGTGAATACAAGCTAAAGTATTAAATCAGAACAATCATCAACATAACAGATGTAATCAGACCCTATTCAAAGCTCACTGTTACAGACTGATGTGATCATCTTCTTTCCTCTTTCATGTTACAGTTTTGTGGGTTGCTAAGAATCAGGTGAAAAAAACAAAAAAGATTAGAGTTGCCACTTGCTGTCTGGTCACAGTTTTTATTGATTCTTCAGGATCTTCTAACTACATAGTCCTAAATATTTTGGAGACCAACTTCACTTAAAATCTCAATACAGTATTCAAATTTAATTTGGGTGATTTGCGTGATTTTTAAGTGTGTTTGGGGTCTTTTTAAGAAGCAAAACATGAAGCCTTGAGCAACAAAGAATTGTGATCCTCATGTGAAAGCTGTTCATTTAAGAATATTTCAGTGTAGACACTGGAGTGCAGCATAGTTACTTCAGTGATCCCAAACTGTGGAGACCCAAAAGCAGATTAATACATATGTGCTATGGAATAATCTAGTTATAAAAAGCAAGTCATATCTTCCCATTTTAATGCAGAAATTAATATCTATATCAAACATTTAATCTGTATGCACACTAAGATAATTTTAAATTTCAAAATTGCCTCTGCATTCATTTTTATAACTATATGATTTTTAAAGGCACAAAGGAAATCAGTTAAGTATTTTCCTGGAGATACCTCCTGCTGAATGCAGGTTCATGCCAAATGGTGTTCCTGCCACCATGACCTAGAGGAGCCAGAGGCAGTGAGATTGATGCATCATTCCTTCTCTATTGGTGACTACAGAAAAGACTCAGGACAAGTTGTTCATAAATTCTGTAAATTTACTTTGAAATTAACACAGATTATTTAAAAAATATAGCTCAAACCCATTTTATCCTATGTTTAATTCCCCAAGTTTGATTTATTATGCAGCCAGTCTTGAGATAGGCTGCATGAACTTTTCTTAATGTATTTGGAATACTTGATATTAAACAATGGTTATTCTTCTCTTAGTGAGATACTGTTTGTGTTTTAATTTACATCTATCCCTCCATGAATTTTCAGTCCCTTTTGATGAAGTTTCTGAACCTTTGTGTCATAAAGATGTAAAGAAACAAATTTATCCCTGCTCTTAAATATAAGGCACTTCAAAGCCATGTGTTACTGTCAGTTATTAATCTTTGATGGGGAGAATCACAGAGGAAAAACAAGAGATAGGATAGCCAGACTGATTTTATTTTATCTTGCTGGAGTCCTTACCTGGGTATGGTCAGAAATTACATTACTTGATACATAATTCAGCCACTGTCCAGCACTCAGGTCAAGTAAAAGGATGCTGACTAAAAACATATTTTCCCTGTAACACTTCATTTTAAAAGATCTTTCAGAATTACCAAGTCTGTCTTGTTAATCTGTCTCTATGGACCCCTTTTCAGTATTAAAATCAGTCTATTAGCCCTCCAACATTCCAGAAAAGTGTCACCTCAAGTTCCCATATTTCCTGGTGTTGAAAGCAGATTGCTGGAAGTCTTGCTGACCAGCATCTGAGGTCCTGTGGCTAATTCCCTTCCTTCAGAAAGTTTTCTTTTCCCCCACTGCATCTTGCTGCCACTAATACAAGAAGTTCTGCCTTTGGCTGTTCTGAGGATTGAGCTCTCTTGGGTTTGGTCATTTGTTTACAGAAAGTGTTTTTGGACTATCAGGTAGCACCTGAGTCCTAAAAGGCACTGCTAACATAGCTAAGAAATTGGAGTGCAACAGATGAAAGGGATAGAAGGCTAAGGAAAATACTGTGTCTAGAGAAAGATGCTTAAACACCATCTCTTTATAGACTTGTGTGTAGTTTTATCAGTGTGTCCTTTAATGCCACACTACAAGAAGCAATTCCATGTCTCTAAACAAAAATGACTGATGAATACTCAGGCATTGCAGGTAAATTAAGCAAAATCAATATTAGCCAGCTCCATCCATGTTCTAGTGTAGTGGGTTTATGCCAGCTTCCACAGACTGTTATGAGCAGAGAACTTTTTGTGGTGCAAATGGAAGAAGTTACACTCCAAGTCCCTCTCACTTTTCTGTCAGTACACACCTACACTCTTTTAGTGAGGTTAGTGGCCAATGTTAGCAACCTCCCAGCTCTTTCAGAGCACCTACTTCAGTGGCTCACTCTTGTCAAAATCAATTAGTCACTTCTAATAGAGAGGCTATTATGGGCATAAATGTTCAAACCATAAATAGGCCTTCCCAGAAAGAATTGTTTATAAAATTAATATTTGTTTACACCTTCCAGCAAATTGAGAGTTGGTTAAGTTTACAGATAGGTATTTTGCAATATATACATAGAGAGCAATGAAGCAGAACTGGAAGTTCAGTCACATGAAAGACAAGACCTTTGCATGAACAGCTTCCAGGCAGTAAAAATTGAAAGGCCTTTCTGATTTGACAGGGGCCTTTCCAGTTCACAGAATGCTTGATTCCTACCAAGATTAATCCTTTGTTTTTGTTTTAATTGCTGTTGTTTTGTTTATACACAAACTATTTTGCCAAAGTTCTCATTTCCAGTTGTTCTTCAGGATGTCCAGGTGGGACAAATCTGTTCTTGCTTCATGCCTTTACAAGTAGACTAGAAACAAACTTGACTCCGTATTTTTGGAAACTAAATGTGATTTCTCCTTCTTCATCATCTTCTTCACTGGTGGATCTTGTGATCTTCTTTCATCTTTTTTCACCATCATCCAGATAATGGATTGACTTACATGCCACAAAACTTATTGCACAGCTGAACCTACTCCCCAGTAAACTCCCTCTGATAAGTGGGAATGAAAAGGGCTGTCATGTAGTTAGAAATCCAGCTGACCCATTCCTCTTGAGGATACTTAATGCACTTGACTGTGTTTGATAAGGGAAGGTCAGTTTTCCTGCAAAAGTAATAGTTTTTAGCTCTTTTGCTTTCTTTACACAGTAAACAAAATAGCAAAAGTAAAGATCAAGATTGACCAAAGCCACACTGCTCCTTTACATTTTACTAAATAAGACTGCCAAATACAATAAAGTGACCTTGGCATTTAAAATTACTAGTGCACAATTTTTGCTAAGTGTCAAATTCAGATGTAAAGCTGTAGTTCACTTACTTTCATGATTAATTCCATTTCTTTCATTGATTCCAGCTTTCAATGGACAAAAACTTGCACATATGATAAAATATACCAAAATAGAATTATTTAGGAAAAAATGTGATAAATAGGTGGATGTTGCTGGCAAAATAATGGGTTAGCCTCACCCTAGTGCAACCTCTCATATGTGTGCAAGAAGAGTAGGGAAAGATCTGTTGACTTTAGAGAACCCACACAATGATTAAATGTGTTGTGAAGATTAGAACAGGGAGGATATTTTAGGCTAATTTGGATGGTACTATCTTCTTCCATAGATATCAGCAAAATCAGCCTTTGACCTCAAAACACGACTTGGCACTGGAAGCTCTTTGCTACTTTTTCCAATCACAAAAACATTAACCTCTATATCCTGGCCAAACTCCAAAGTGGGTGATTACATTCTGTTGCTCTAATTTCCCCTGCAGGCTCAACCAGATCCAGCATAATTTCCTGATATGCAGTGTTATTGAAAAAAAGTCCCTTTTTGCAAAGTTGCTGTCAATTCTTCCTTCTTGTCTCCTCATTTTTCTGCCTTGTCTTATGAGTTGTAAGTTGTTTGAAGGTCAGAATTGTTTGGTTCTGGATCACAGGTTTTACTAGACTGAGGGACCATGAATATGGCCAGCGCTACAACGATAACATTCTCTTTCATCATTTTTACTCTCTTATAATACACATAACCTGGCTATAATTTTTTCCCAAGCATGCACATGGTTAGATTTTTGTTAAATATCACATCATGTTGGTCTTGAAAATAAGTAGTCAAAAATACAGTGTAAAGACACAGGCCATTCTGAGTGTGTTTAAAAACCAGTTGCCAATTTGCTTGTAAAGTAGCACATTGCTTAACTCCACACTGATTTAAAGCAATAATTTGTTAAACGGATTATGATTTCCATGGCCATACAATCTAGTATTTTTTTCAAGAAGTTTGCACATAACTGATATCAGAATTCCTTTAATTCATACTTAGTATTGATCTGAGACATTACTTTTACTCTTAGAAAAAAATATTCACTACAAACATTAAGCATCTCAGGTGTAACTGCTGATTTCACTTTGGTTCTATAAAGCTGTAACACCTGCACTTTGGATAGTTGCTTATTGAGTAACTTAAGACAGAAATATCAGCACTGAGATCACTGGGTACAAGTGCTTCTCTCTAAAACAGAGGATGCAGTGCTCCTTCCCCCAGCACGGTCTCAAATAAAACAGCACTAAGTACAGTCTGATGGATTACCTGAATGGAAAAGTCACCCAGATTCTGGCTCTGGGGACATGAATTGATTGCTTAGTCCCAGTATTGCAGGGTTAAGTGAAATGCTATCACAGTAATTTATTATTAAGAGAAATGGTGATGGCTTAGATTAAGAAGATTTGTCTGTCTCTTCTAATTAAGGTTAGGTTTGTAAGAAGCTTTACTGCCCTTTGAAGCTACAGAGACTAAAATTAGGACTCTGGTTCCGTTTAAAATGTCACTAGGTTGGTCTATAATCCTGTAGTGGTTGCAACAAGGGATCATTCTTCCTATGTTGTGATTCCTTGTTTGCAAGCTAGTGAGCCAGGACAAGACCCCATGAAGCAAAGTCTGAGCGGTCTATTAATCAGCAACAAGCTGGTCCTACAGGACAATGTAATGCTCTTGCAGTGACCCCTTGAAGACTCCATAATGAACGGGAAGCTGGCAAAGCAATCAGCTGTAAGACACAAGGAGTTCTGTTGCAGGCAGAGGGCAAACGGTGGCAGTAAGTGGGCTGTGTACTGAGAGTGAAGAAGTTTTGAGGCTTCAAGATCTGTCTTCAGGCTGTGAGTGAACTCATTTTACACTGGATTGGTGCTTAAAATCCTATACAAGACAATAGCATCCCAGGTTATCGTTTCCTCACTTGCTGGTCTACAGAAAATGGTAAAACCTCAAATCAGTAAATGGATCACTTCTAACTGTTCTCATTATTCCCCTATTTAGACGGCATCAAATGAGCCTGTGAGGCTGTTACAGGAGAGTAATAGCAAAAGCTGCTCAAAATTCTTTAGGAAATTTGAAGCTTGGACTCAGTTTTCCTTACTGATCTGTAGACCTAGAGCAGCTCTGATTAGATTAGTAAATTACAGAAATGTAAAACTCATTAGATGGAAAGATCAGATGCATTTATGAAGAGCAAAGCCTTCTTTGATAATATTTAGCATGACAAAACTGCCATGATGCTTCAAGTCACAAGTCAGTTTCTAGTTGGCTGGGATTACAAAAATACTTTTCCAGTAGGTAGGACATAAAATTATGATTCATTATAGAGTGCCTTTGCCTAAAAGATCTGATGCCGTGTTGCAGCTGAGAAAAAACATGGTGAGTGTGTGGACCCACATCCTTCTGCAGTGGGCCAGGTCTTACATACTTGTCAGATAGGACAGTGTGCTGGGAGCCACTAAATTTCTATTCAGCAGTTCAAAAAAAGAGTCATCTTTTAATTTGGTTTAGTGAAACAAAGCAAGTTTATATGTATGGAAGGGATAAACTGCAAGCACTGAGTCTAAGATATGTAAGCAAGAAAATCTCTCATCAGTGAATTCAGTAAGAGAATTTACCAGCTGAGCAATGAATGATATTTAATTGCTCTGTGGCACTGTTTATAAACTTCTCATGTTACAGGGCATATCTTTTGCATTGTCTTCTTTTTTTCTTAGATAAACTCTTCCACATTTTTACAGACAGTAACTTCCAATTAAGCAGCAAAATCAATCACCTGTCATTCAAATAACCACTCACAAAATCTGAACAGCACATATTCATGAAAGACCTCCTGAGTAAAAACTATTTGCCCCACAGAATCTTATGACTTTTCAAATGATGAATAAAAGGGCTCAAAAAGATTGTAGGAAGTCACTTAGTTCAGTCCCCTTTATTTACTCAGATTAACACAGGGATAAACAATACCTACCTATTCTGGACAAAAAAACCCCCAGGGTGGTTCATGAAGTATTTCTTACTGTGAGACAAGGGTACAGCTATAATCAGTAGGGTTTGTCTTGAGCAATTCAGTCTACTTTAGTGTGTCCAAAACCCAGTATCTACTGCAGCAGGCATGAGCAGTTCCTGTGTGACATTGGCCGAGGTCCTGTGGGCAAAAGGAAGCCCTCTGGAGGAGGAAGAAATATGGGCACTCCTGTACCAGTCCACAATGCAGCTTCTGGAGGATCTCCACAAAGGTGAGGTGGTGAAAGGTATCTTTTTCAGAGTTCTTACTGTTGGAAATTAATACTTGAGTTATTTTAATTCATTTGAGTTTGTTTGTTTGTTTGTTTGCTTGCTTGTGGGAGTGGGGGAGAGTAAAAAAACTAATGGCACTAACAGCATTTTGCTAACAAAAGTGAGAAATCTTTCAGTGCTGCTGCAGATTACCTTTAGACTTATAGAAGGTCTTCACACAGTTTTGGCTTTTTTAATTTATTTTTTTTTAATTAAACATCAGGTAGTAATTAATCTAAGTATGACTATATTCAGACAGAATAGTCCTTCCTGGAGTCTGAATAACATGCACCCAGAGAAAGTGCAGTGCCAGCCAGGCTCATGTCCGTCATGGACTGATAGAGGAGGACAGGCAAATCCACATGGCTCTCCATTCTGCTAGTAAGAGATTTTATCCTTGATGATAATAATTTGACTTATCATTATGATGATTGCTTGCCAAGCAGGCCATCTTGAGAGAGCACAGAGCACAACTGAGCAACAACAGGAGAGCACAGCTGAGCAACCTGTCACATTTTGAGAACTGTTTATGTGAATGGGTATTCCTTTTGAGGGGGGAATGGATGAGACCTGTTCTTACCTCATAAGCATGTAGAATCGAAATACAAAATACAGAAAACGAGTGATGTGTAACTTCTACTATAGCTGGAGGAGTGAAAATTCATTACCAACTAGTTTTTAATGGGCTGGAACACTATAGCAGGTTGACTATACCATCAGTTCTCTATTAATTGGTGTAACAAGGGGAGAGAATAGCCCAGGGAATACAAGCACCAGAAATGTGCAAAGGAGTGAAGCACAGAGATGCCCACCTGGACAGGTTCAGCACAGGTCCATCTATTGACTCTGTGCCAGGAACTAAGCTACTCAGCCTACGTTCCCTATGCTGTGCCAGATCAATTTAGAACATGAAAATTAAACCAAGAAGTAGGAATGTACAACCAAGCTGGACTACAGGCCAGGTGTAAGGCTGCTAAAACTTGTCTTTAGAGAGCTCTTTAGAAAAGAGTCCAGAAGTGATGCCAAGCTGGAGTCATTCTGAAGCTGAATCCACAGTGCTTCAGTTTCTTGGAGCATAGGGAAGGTTACCTGTCTCTGAATAGCATCATCCCAGCTGAGTAAGGCATATCTCTCCACATCTTTCAATTACAGCTGTGCTGTTTCTGGAATCAGCCCGTTTTCAAAGCTAATACTGCCACATTTGCTGTGCTGTACGTGATGCAATAAATCATGCCACATCTCATGATGGTCAGCACCACTTGCTGTAGAATATTCCCCTTGTGCTGGGGCCCTGCCAGGTTAGGGAGGAACACCACTCATTGGCTGGCCAGCACTAAAGAAGGCCAGGTATTCTCCACTAGACTGAAGTAAAAGCTGGCTGACTGTTCCTAAAACAGAAAAGCTTCCTAGCATGTGTGACTTGTATTTGCATACAACACTACAGAAAACGTGGAAGGAGCAAAAGAGAATGCTAGCTGAAGGCAACCATGGTCAGAGAGCCCAGTGATCATCAGGCAAGGCCACAGTGACAAGGCAAGTCTGAGGTCAGGCTAGGAAGTCAGTCTGTGGGTCAGGACCAGTAAGGTCCCCAGTCAGGCAAGTCATTGTGGGTACACCTCCAGTGATGAGTTTGGTTATACAGGTGAGATACCAGAAATACGATTTTCTGTGTGCAGCAAATTCAACACTGAGATCTCCATTATCTACTTCAACATTTTTCAGATCCTGCCGTCTGTGTGATTTGCCCATGGTCAGTACTACTGTCTGCTGAAGGAAATTTGTTCTTCCAAAACAATGCATCTCAGACAGAAGCTGCCCCTTTCAGTCCACCAGAACTGCTCCACCGCACAAGTAAAAACCAGCACTTTGGACTAACAAAGGTGAGGTATATTGCAAAGTGCATCTTGACAGCACCTCGTGAGGACAAGCTTGTGGGTTTTAATGCAACATACCAGGCACCTACTGTCACATCCCATTTCTAATAAAACTAATCAAATGAGGCTTTACTTAGAAAGATTTACATGTATCTTGCAGCTTGCCATTGGATTAGCATGCATGTCAACATCAAAATAAATTTTGAACATCAGTCCCACAGGCCTGTAGAAATGTATTATTTGCAAAGGCCCAGAGAAAGGAAGAATATTTCTGTGAAATGGTGTTCAAGCAGATATGGTAATTGTAATCCCAGAAGCAGCAGGACTGCAGTATCTGTACAATCAGAAGGTGGAAGCAGTCCCAGGAAGTCAGAAATATGGTCAGCTTAAAAATTTAAGTCAGTTAAAAATTTATTTTTCTTCTCTCTGACAATAAAGTATCTCTGGAAAGACAGTAAAGTACAACACACAAGCACCTAAAAGTTTTAAATACCACTTAGACCACATACTCCCATTAAGCAGAACACAGTATTTTCAGATTCCCTCATAACTGACCACTTAGACACTAGGCAGAAAAAGGAAGCTGTGGAATACACAGCCTTATTCCAGTAATTATTTTCCTGCATATAAGAGCTAGTCAGTCCCACAGGTAGGGGAGAGTTTTAATCAGCAATGGGAGAGCTTCAAAATTAAGAAAGGAGTTCAAATTTCTTTCCCTACTCCTGGCATCATTAAACAGAGGGCAGCCCTGCTCAGCCCCTCAAGCTGAACAGTAGTAATGATGGCAAGATGACTTTTTGCCTTTTATATACTTTTTATATAACTTTTATGTATCCTCAGTATTCTTAGCATGCATACTTGTAATTCCTTAAGTCTGGTAACTTAGCTTAGTCCTAGTATTTTGTTAAGCCAGGACACCAAACAACCTAAAGGCCTCACAGTAGGAGGCTGGAAAACCCTACACTGTCTTGGGAAACCAAGGTCTTCTCTAGAACATATCCTGTAAACTGGAGTTTGGACCATTCAGGGGGCAATTCCTCAGATGGAGGATATCATGCCATTTATCCAGGCCTCCCATTGGTGCATCCTTGTTAGATATGCTCATTGGTAAGCTCTATACATTGTATATGCAATCTATCGTGTGGGTGCATTGTGGCACATCCCACCTTGGCAAAATGGTGCACCAATAAGGATCCTTACTAAAATACCAAGGTAAAAAAACCTTATCCCTCAACCGTGTCTAGCTCTCAGTTTTTTAAGAGCAGGAAAAGGCATCACTAATTGCATGCAACCTAGTCCAGAAGCTAATAGCCACAGTTTTACTTTTAGATACCTTTAGTCTAGCTTTTTAAAAAAAACCACTTGTGTGACTTCTGCAATTTTGTGACCAAAGACACAAAAAGATGGTGTGTCTAGTATGAGGCTTTTCTTTACTAAGTATTGATTTCACACAGGGTTTCCTTTTCTGTTTTGACAGATGCTGGTGTATTCCTTAGGAATGACCCTCTATTGGTCAGCAGATTATCAGGTTCCTCCAAACCAGGCCAGTAACATAAACATTTTTGTTTTCTTTTATTCTGATACATTCAAAGAATGAGAGGCATAGTCCGAAGTACCATTAAGAGGGGTTTAGCGTTTTGGACCTAGAAAAGAATTGAAGAGCTTGTGTCAAGGTCTGAGCTTCACCAAAAACACCAGTTCACTCAAAACGGGAAATTTAGCTGTAGCTCATATTTCCCTCCCTTTTCCTTTTTTTTCCTTCTGTTTCTTCAAGAATCAGAATTGTTCTTCTTAAGATGAATTGTACCTTGATTTTAATGGTGCAGATTATTTATTACAAGACAGTTAGGAACAAGCTACGCAGGGAAGTGGTTGAATCTCATCATTGGAGATATTTAAAATATGCATCCCTAGAGATATTTAAAAGATGCACTTTGTGACATGATTTAGTGGTGGACTTGCCAGTGTTAGGTTGATGATTACACTCAATCATGTTAAAGGCCTTTTTCAACCTAAATTATTCTATGATTCTATTATTCTACGATAGGCAGGACTTAAACAAAAACATCATGTTGGTATGATTGGGGTGCTGTGCACATTTATGTGTGGCTTGAAAAATGGGAGGGAAGAATAAAACTAAATAACTCCCCTTATTTCTGAGCAAATTCTGTCAGTATCTCTGCTAGCTGAAATTATAAATTTCTTGCTTACTCAGAATCCTTTCAAAGACACGTAACATACATTTTACTTTATTTCTATACTGATGCTTTTGGTTGTTTGTTCTCAACTTGGAGAGCACAGGCTTCTAGTAGATTTAACCTCCCTTTCACATTCTAAGAGAAAAAGCTTTATATGCTAAATGGCCTTAAAATATAAGTAACTGGTCTCTATGACAACAGTTTTGGCTGGTATAACTCCTCACCTTTTTGAAGCTAATGCTACTACATATCTTACTTCCACGAATCTTTGATTCACAGTCTAATTAACAAAGCTCTGGAGCAAACTGAACTGTCTGTCACCAAGAAGCCCCTAATTGGGTCCATGATCATTCTTGGAGATGTCAATTCCCTCCAAGGCTATCCTGGATCCCACTAGAGGTTCATTCAGTGCTCTTATGCTGCTTGTCTGGAATTTTCCCAATGCCTAAAGGAATTCAGTGCATGTTTCTCACCCAGAGTGAAAGGCTTACAGAAATTCCTGGTCCCAGGTTACACGGATTTCTGTTCCCTGGGAGATCTCATTTAACAGTACCTCTATTTTGACTCAGTCCCTCCAGCTGAGTGACCAACTACATACACTCTTGCTGACACTGTGTGAAGATCTGCCACATAGAAGACTTTCTCCTGAATCCATTCTGGAAGCATGTGAAGCACATCAGAAGGAATCTGCTTCCTTACCAGCAAAATTCTACATAAGGAGAATGGTTCAGTTTGCAATGGGAAGTGTCAGTGAGGTAGGTACTACTCTCATACTCCAATCATCTTGTCTGTGATGGGAGAGGTGTACAGCAACACGGGACACAGGTGGTTGCTGAAATTAATGCTTGTATGGATTAAGGAAGTGAGATTCAGTTCTAAAGTTCTAGACAGGAAATTGTTTGGGCACATGTACAAGCAAATAAAGCAATGAAGCTCTCTCACACACCATTTCTACACTCCTGGGAAGTGATCAAGCTTTTGTATTTGCAGTATGTTAATCTCTTTGGTTAGTACTGAAGCAATCATAACCTTTACAGAGACCCCATATTGGCCAAAGTAAAGGACTTTACACAACAGTAAAGATTTCTCCATTGCCACTCTGGTTTCAGACTTTCTTCATGAAATTCAAAGAAATCTCATTTACATCATTTTAGGAAATTAATTCATTGTCCTGGAGTGGAACTGAATATTTGCAGTGCAATCAAACCTGGCCACGTGAGGTCTTAATAAACAAGCACATAAGTTTTTTCAGAATTTGAAATATCAAAAACCATTTTTGTTGATAAGCTGAATGACAGTGGAAGAAAATACACCAGATTTTTTTTGCTCTCAACAGTATTCATTAAGATTCTGAGAATAATTTTTCCCTTGCACTCTTTCTTACTCTCTTTGCTACTGTAACAGAGGGTGTGCCCTCTTAAACTTAGCTAGCATGAGAGCATGGAGCCAACATATTTAGTCCTGCTTTGTGTTAATCCAAGAAAAATAAGTTGCTTGTACAAAGCAAATCAGCAGCCTCTGACAGCCAGAGGGCAAGGATCACTTCACTAGGAGAGTCTGAAGTTCACATATCATATGACATTGACTTTCAATATTACTGCCTTCTAGACAGAGCAGGTGGTCACCGAAGACAGCACGGCCTCTCAGCTGAACAGAAGTCATGTGATAAGGAAAAGACTGCATGAAAAAATGTCGGACACCTCAATACTGTCATCCCAGATGAATTTTCACCAAGGTAAAGTAAGATTTATAATCTGAACTCTCTAATAAGGATACAGACAGCCTTTACTGTGTCGTTCCTAAGGCAGATGGATAGTTTAATTTCGTGCTGTAGTAACTACAGGTAGTGTTGGATAGAATAGTTATTGCTTTACATATAAATTTCTTCATAATGGAAAGACTCTGAGGCAAGTCAGTGAGGTTTCTTTTCCTTATTTCCACAAAGGACAGTAGTCTCAGGGCTGTGAAGCAATGATGACAAATTAGCTTGCACAGATTTGACTCTTAAAGCACTTTGCATAAAACCTGTGCATATAAAACTCCTCTACTTTCAAACCTGTTTTGTACTTTGTATACTCCAGTGTATTTTTGAAGGTGGGATTCTTTGAGGTTATCCTCCTGCCATTGAGGAATATATATTCGTCTTTCCTATTTGATCACTCAAGCAAAGATTTGTGGTTTCTTTTTTGATTTTAGTTTAATTTTCTATTCAAAAGATTCATTTTAGAAATGAATTGCTGGAGTGATTTCAAGATAAGGCCAAATCTTGCTCACTATGTAAATAAGACAGTAAATAGCAATTTTTAATTTCATTTGACTAAGATCAATATTTATTATCCCTCTGTAGTAATTCTACATCTGTATCTTTTTTCTAGTGTCTACACTGTCCTGTTCACTTTGATAGAGATCTCTGATTTGGGGGCAAGGGGAAAGCTGGCCCAAGCTATACAGAATTTTTTTTTTGGATATGCTCAGAATTAGGCATATGAGCAACACAATTCCTATTCAGCAAATCACACATATGATCCATGAAATCAGCTAGAATCAAACACAGTCTTAAATACATCTGGAACATTTCTATTAGGTATTATTGGTTATAAGGAAAGGGAATTCTTTTGGAAACATACAGACAAACTACCCCTCAAACCATCGGTTCAATTACTCAAGAACTGAGCTTGTAGATTCACCCTTGCAAAAGTAGGTAGAAATTCTGCTGCTGCCAAAAGGGAGGGCCCCATCTTCAACACCCCAATATTAGCCACAAATTCCTGCCAGGTTCCTTACACTGGTTCTAGGGATTATATATCTGGTGTGATCTCTGTGTTTGCCAGTGATTCAGGTCACTTGACTTACACTTGCCAAAGGACATCAATGAGTTACGGTGTCAGTTACACTGAAAATCTGTGAGCTGCACTTTGCAAGACAGCATTCCATTTCTTCTTTGTTTTTAATTAAAAATTATGCTTCAGAAATTCTGTAAAAGGACAAGACAGAATGCAAACCAAGTAAAGTCAGTGTGCAAGAAAAATATGTTCACCCTAATGAATTAGGATGACCCCTTAATGGAATTTCTGCATCTGACTCTGGTAGTGAATTCTGTCTGGGCATTGTCCACCCTGCACACAGAAAGTAGAAAGTTATAATTCAAGGTTTTGGACCTCAGTACAAGGAATAAGAACTCTGCAGGTTATCTGCACTTTGCAAGCTTTCAGTTACATAGAACATAATTAATGCATTGGATCTGTTTTATATGGAATAGTTGAGAAGTATGAAAACCAGTTTTGGTCAGAATAAAATTATGAAAGTGATAGAATGAGGTTATCAAGCTTTCCTCAGCCTTTAAGGAATTGGAATCAGGGTTAAAAAACAGAAGGATGTGGACTGTACAAAAATTACCTGATGTTTACATTAACATGCAAATACAATGATTTATAATCAAAGTATATGATTCACCACATTTCCTTTCTGTTTCCAGACAAAGGGTCCAGATTAATGAACTATAGTCAGTCAACAGAAGATTACAGACAACTCTCTGTGGATTATAGTGACTCTAATAGTATTTCTGAAAGTACATCTTTGATACTGTCCAACCGAGGACACAGGAGAGGTAAGATTTTTATAAAAGATTATGTTTGTGAATTATGTATTCATCCCTTCAGTCTCCTGAAGTGTGGGACTGATCATGTACCAGGTGATAGATACACCCATCCAAGTTGTGGTTATGTGACTTGGGAGGTATATTTGTGCTAAGTTGTAGAAAAGAAAGATACTTTTATATTAGATTCTTTTTCACTTGTGTCCTACTGAAAAGCTATACAGTTACAATGTAGCCCCATCACTTCTTTCTTGCTTCACGCCCCTTTTGCCAGGTTAAGCTGTTCAGCAGATCACAAAATCTGATATTATCTTTTTAGCACATGGGGTCTTGACACAGGAAAGGTGAGGCTACCCCACAAAAGCGTATGGTGGGCAATGTCAAAATGTCAGCTCTGAAATCAGTTGAATCTATAAATAATACCTAAAAGTGAATGTTCTATGAGGACATAATTCAGAAATTGGGCACATCCTGGGGAAAAAAACCAAACATCATGTCATAGCCTCTCACCCCTAAGCCCTCAGCCCAAGGATGAGGAAAGTAAGGTTACTCATGTTAATGTTCTCCTGCAAGGTGCTTTTTGGAAGCTCCAGAATTGCAATCAAAACCAGCAGCAATAAAAAACTGAGACTGCAGCTGCTCCCTGAGTGACACATACATGTCAGTCACATACACAGTCACACAGAGTGAAGGTAAACTCACAACAGAAGCCTGTTTTGTAAGCACTAAAAATATATATTTTGGTCATAAACTTGACAAAGGCTCATTCTGGTGACTTTGTGTATATCTCAGCCTCCACTGAAACACTGATAGCTGTTCATATACAGGATTTTGTAAGACAGGATTCTAAAAATACATGAGTAAACACAATGTGAGAGTTTGTTTGTCACAAACATTCTTTCATAAAATATTAAAAAAAATCTCCTCTGAAAATAAATATTACCATCTAGTAGAGCACCATTATCAAAGGAGATAAATATCTCTATCAAAACTGTACTTTATACAGTTAGTATATAGTTTAACATTTAACATATAGTATATCTACAGGATCAACTTCTTTGAAGAATACATGTTAATTTAATGCCAGGTGTGTGTTGGATTTGTGATCAAAGCATGTCTGGCTACTGTAAGTAGCCAAGTTGTCCCACTAATGTAACAGCTGATACAGAAGGACTAAGGGGAATTTTATGTGCTTGTCAAAATATATTTATCCAATTATGTGGAAACCACAGGGCAAGCAGAGAATTTTGTAAGGCTTTCTCATTAAAAAACATGTCGTTTCAGAACAGAGGATTGAAACTTAACTTTGGTAACTAGCTTATCTCAAATCTCACATTTTGTCACTACCATCTGCAGCTTGAAAAAACCCCACATGTTTATGCTTATTTTAGCAATGCGACTGTAGATTTTCTAGGTTATAAAATTGCAGTTGGTTGGTTGGTACACTAGAATTCAGTGTCACGTTTTCATGCTGGAATTCAGAGTGAAATCTCAGGGTGTACTGCATGAATGTTTTATCTAAATGATTTCTTCCACATAGCTGATCTTACCACCTCTATCATCCTGCTTATGTAATAGTGTGATATGCAATTCTTCAAACAAGATCAATGAAATTATCCAAGTGAAGAAAAATTTAACCTTCTCACCCTTTTCTAAAGATTCCCCAAAGATTTCAAACATCTCTGCTGATACAAGAAACATTCAGAGAGGCATAACCCTCTCTGGTTCTGCCTCTAAATTTCAACCTTCATGTACTTGGACAAAGCAAAACCTGTCCATTCTGTAGCAACAGAGATGACTGAAGGTGAAAACAAATGCAATCCTTATTTGCTAACGACCCACAAACCATCCATTACTCCCACCATGTTTTTATGATGTAAAAACATTCACAATATATTTAACATAGCAAGTAACCAGTGGAATAGATAGATCAGAATAATTTTCATTTATTTGATTTTATATTCTACTCTTATTAAGCCAGAGAAGTTTCATGGCTTTTCCCACCCATTTTATGCCTGAAAATGGAAGAATAAAAATTTGGCATAATTTCTGAAGAGAAAAAGCAGTTTCACAAACTACCCCCATACAGATGGAAATGACAGCCATTGTACCTATACAGCTGTTTTCCAAACTACATTCACATAAGGGGTTATGAAGAGGAAGTAAAAATAATTAAGGAACTGTGAATACTGCTGGTATAGTATTCATTAACCTTTTTAAATAGCCATTTGTCATGTCTAAGTGAGGACACAAGAGAGAAAGTTGCCAGTCTCAATTTCTTCCCTGTTGTAATTGTCCCAACATCAGATGCTGAATGCTGCTACTATTGCTTGAATTTTGAAAATTCCTTTATTTATTTCAGGGAGAGTTCCAGAGACACACAGATCATGTGACACCACACTTAGTGGCTCAAGGACACAAAGTAGCTACAAGCTCTTCATAAACAGGTAAACTCATTGCAGATTTTTACAAGATGGAAGCTGTTTTATAACCAAGTGAAGCCAGCAACTAGTGTGGCAATGCCAGTATCAGAAAATGCCTGAATTGCCATCTGAGCCTGTTTTGACAGTAGATACTATTTATATAGAGTAAATAACTTAATAAATACAGAATATTCTCTTATGTACAATAAATAATGTTCACCTAGACTTGGTTTGGTTCCAAATGGAACGATCCAAAAACTCGGGAACTTGGGCCCTTAATAATCCATACAAAACAAGAAAATTCAGGATTTCCCCATTTACTCTGTACCACTGTGTCCTGCCAGATACCACTGGCCTTCCAGAACAGCTGGCCCCAGCTCTGTCTACACCAGGCAGGGAAGCAGCACTAGCCCTCTGTGACTGAAACAACTGGGAAGCTGCTCCTCAGAGACTGGGAAATGATGGATTTGATGATCTTAGAGGTCTTATTCTAAACATAATAATTATATAACTTTATGAAGGGGAAAATCTGTTGAAAAGGTATGAATAGTCGTCACTTTCCTCATCAAGGCATTCTGTCAGTGTCCTTATTTCTCCACACTCAGATTTTGTCTTGCTGTCACATTAAAGTGCTGTTGCACCTTATGTGTTCTGGAGTGGTTATGTCAGACCACATAATGCATCATTTTCATTTGCATTTCCACGTCAGTCCTTAGATTGATTTTTCTCACTTGTGTCAGTCACATCCAGCCCTGCACTGCCACTTTACTGGAGAGTTGCAGGTAACCCAGGGACACAAGCAGTAAAGATCTCTGCTCTGTCATGAGGATTAGCCTTGTTTCAGCCATGGCATGGACAGCAGCCCTGTAGACATTGACAAAGGAAATTGAGAGTTGTACAAGTGATACTGACTCCTTTCCAAAAGCCAAGGAAACACCACTGCTGCCAAACAAGAGTTTTCTAGACTGGGTGTTAGGACAGTGCAGCTATAACCATGGTTGTTTCCAAATGAAAAAGAGATGTAAGTACTGTCAGCCTCTAGGCACCACAAAGACCAGAATCCCATAGTTAAGCACCATGTAATCCTTACAGACATCCCATTTAAATTGAGTTCTTGACCCAGTTAAACAGGAGTTTCTTCTTTTAACCATGACACAAATAATTGAGGCCCACAGGAAATGCTCAATTTAGATCAACTCCCAATTAAATATGTCCTGAGTAAACAGATTGAACTTCCTGATAAATCAGCCATGATAATCTGGGCCATATTTGATATTCCTGTAAAACTGCAACAAGAGAGATCTACAAGCAGATTGCAGGATAGTGGCTGCTTTTGTCAAGAAAGAAGTCTTTGTCTACTTGTCTAACTACACATTTATATGTGTGTTCACAGACATTTATATATGCATCAAATATCTAGCAGTTATATGAATAACAGAGGATTTATTTACTGAGTACTTCAGAGCAATTGCCATGCCTCTGACTCTAACAACATGGATATGATCTTAAAATGCTTGATCTAAAATCACTCTGCTAAGATTAAGTTCCCCTCCTTAGCTGAAAGACAAACTACTCTGTTCTCCAAATTTCCAGCAAGCTGTTTCCCATAGAACTTCAAGGACTGTAAACCCCACTCCTGGTTGTAAGCATCTCCAACTGAATTTCTACCACAGTCACTCCTATTACAAGTACCATGACAGCAGTGGAGTTGAAATTACTTTGGAAATCACCAGTTTCCCATGTAGGAGTAAAACCAACACAAAAATTAGTGACGGATTTAAAAATTAGTTACTATCTATAAAGTTTACTAATATCATCACACTCATTTTGTAGGCAGCCCAGTTAACATAATTTACATTTCACAAAGCGAATCCTGTAAGCAAGGCTCTGGTCTATATCTAAAGAAGACACTCCCATCAAATCTGGCATCTCTCACTTAACAGGAAGTGTTTTCCACAGGAAAAGAAAGCCTTCTTAATAAAGAATCTTGGATTTTGAGCTAATAATATTTTTATGCTCACAAAGGTCACTTCAAGTAATTTTGAGGCACATTTCCTAAGTCAATGTTGATCTTCATGAGATCTTTCTCTCTTTGATAGAAAGAAAAATAACTAGATACTTTTATAGACAGAGGAATGTAAAATACAACAGGAGAGAGAAAGAGGAGAGGAGAGGAGAGGAGAGGAGAGGAGAGGAGAGGAGAGGAGAGGAGAGGAGAGGAGAGGAGAGGAGAGGAGAGGAGAGGAGAGGAGAGGAGAGGAGAGGAGAGGAGAGGAGAGGAGAGGAGAGGAGAGGAGAGGAGAGGAGAGGAGAGGCTCACAATAATCATCTCGTCCAACTGCCTGACCACTTCAGGGCTGACCAAAAGTTAAGGCATGTTATTAAGGGCATCTCCAAATGCCTCTTAAAAACTATTGGGCTTGGACCAGTGACCATCTGTCTAGGAAGTTTGTTCCAGTGTTTGGTCCCCTTCTAAGTAAAGAAATGGTTCCTAACATCATCTCTAAGCTACCTACTGTAGCTTTGAACCACTGCCACATTGCCTGTTATTGGATACTAGGCAGAAGAGATGAGAAACTACTCCAGTTAATTTGTTAAAAATTTTTAGAAATTCCTTGAATAGTTTCCTGAAGTAAGTCTTTTCTTTTTGCAATGCAGAAAAGAAAAGGATGAAACTTTGGGACAATGGAAAAGCTTCCATGTGTCTTTGGCATTTGTTGAAAAAAATGTAATTAACAAAAATCCACCTCAATGAAACCCCTCCTTCTGAACTACATAATCATTATTTGTTTGTTGAGTACATAGTATATTTGAAATATATTCTAAGGATACACATCTGCTCACATGGAAAACACCATTATTTTTTGCATTAAAACTACAGTAAAAGGACAGCTTTCTGATCTGAGATTTCACAGGCCTTAATTAAATTGAAAATTCCCTCAGTTCCCTAGAACATTGTTATCCTAATGAATTAGTATTCAAATAATTTAATTCCTATTCCTGGAAAATTCTGAATAATGTAACAACAAATGTTAGGCTTTCTGAAGCTTTTTTCTTGAGAAAATAATAAATGAGGAATTTGCTTCATCCTGTAGAATTCCCAGAAGGGAATGAGCCTACACTCTTTGCCTGTTGGCTTTGGCAAACTTAAACCAGGTGGATCTGACTAATCAAATGAAACAAACCTGACTCTATTGAATCAAAGCAGAGATTAGATTTATTTAGAAAGAGAACCAGTAGTATTACTCCGGTTAAATTATTTCTCTTTTTCTGTAAAGAAACATTAAGGAGCTTATAACAGACATTGCCCTGGACTTCATAGTATTCCAGTAGTTACTGTACTGTACTGTACTGTACTGTAGCTTTCTGTCCCCAGGTTGGTGTTGTGTTGATTGTTAAATATATTTTTCTCAGTATGACATTTCCTTTAAAGGTCGGTGAGCGCTGTAGAAGAAATCCCAGGTGGAACTCAGAAGAACAGCCGACAGAACCTGCTAAGCTTGGGCTCCACCTTCTCTGTGTCTACAAAGGACTACTCAGCACCTGCTGCATCACAGAAATGTTTGTTCCACAGGAAGGAAAAGGTGAATGATGAAAAGCATATAAGCTGATTTCAAAATGTAAATATCTCTAAAGAGAAGCCTCTCATCTAATTTTTGCTTGACAGTGATACGCATATTAGCTACTGAGTCATCTTATTAGATGAGTATTCTAAATTGACTCCAGATTAGGTATGATCCAGTTGTGCTGTCAGAACTGAAGGCAGTAAAAGCAATTGTCCATAAAGACTATGCAAAAACTGATAATTGAACCCTCTCTGACCTACATATGTGAGTTCTGCAAGCATCAAACACCATATGGACTGTTTTCACCAACCACTTTGACAGCAGCTTCAGAACAGCAAAAAAATTTACAGAGACACTTAACCCAAACATTTGCCAGCCAATGGTGCTCAAAGGATATAAATATTTTTTACAGTGCATGTCTGGACAGAAAGCATAGGCTGGCAGTGAATGTGCCCAGACAGTAGTTCTCCTAACTAACTATTTCTAGTTGCTAAGTTGTGGTAGGACTCTGTTAAATGGAAAGGATAATATTTCTTTAAAAGCTGGATTGCAAAAATTCAGAAATAAGTGAATCGCAGAAAACTCCACCATGATCCTTCATATGGGATTTTCTGTTGTAGAACAAAAAAGGGACAGGTTACAGGCTGATGAGCCCTTTCACCTCTTCCCAGTTCTGAAGATCAACAGTGACCAGTGATAAATATTTGGTAAAGAGCTTCATTTAGAAACTTTGGGAAATTACCTTTTCTCATATAAATTTTGTTTTAAATTTTATTATTATGATGTAATCATAATAAAAAAAAATTTAAACGGGGATAATAACGGCCTTTCACAGAAGGAGTTCAGCAACTATTACAACACAGTGATAGTCCCTCTTTAATGTGATACAAAACTTCATTATCTGTTGGTAGGACCATACTATTACTATTAATTTTTTTTTCCAAAGTATCTAAATGGGTCAAGTTACTAAGCCATGGTGAATGGCTGGAAGGATTTACATCTTATTATGTAAAGATATTTAATTATTTCTGTCTTCTTAAGGGATCGAAAAGCATAGATGTATCTGATGAAAACCCAATATATAAAATTAGGTGAGATGGCTGATCAGCAAGAAAAAAAGACCTTAAAAATGTTGAAGTTTTTTGAAGTTAAAATGAAAGAATACAATGTCTACTAATAAGAACCATCAGTCAGCCTTTATTATGGGGAAGAAAGCTCTGCATTTCAGTCTCGTTCCCAGGGAAGTTGGCCTTATTCAATCACAGAGGTGTGTATGTATGTGTTTATGTGTCTGTGACCATCCTCAGAGTAATTTGGGAATCAAATGAGAAAAAGGTCTCAGAATAAATTAAGTTTCTCTAAGTGTCATTAAAATAGGTGCCTAGCAAATGAAATGGATCTTGGTTGAATGCCTTCACAGAAGAAAAGGCTTCAACATGAGCTTACCCCTACTTAGACCCTGGAGAGTCTACACAGGAGAACCCCCAAAGAGAGAAGTCATCAGTCAGCATTTGCACCTTATTAGACACTGAAGTCAATTAGGTCCAGCATACAGATCAATAGAAATGGGTTTCATTGATACTTGTGTTTGGGATCTTCATTCCATTAAGACTTTCTAAATTTCTAAATTGCAGTTTTCAGGTCCAGAATTTATTATTTTGTCTAGTGAACCACCAGTGACCTTACAGCTGCCTGGATCAATTGTGGTGAGTATGAACACTAAGAATTTAGAAATAATCCAGTGACATTTCAGCCAAGGGTCTTTGTATGTTCCACCTGAGTCTCAACCCAGTATTCTTTCCATGTCCTCCTCTCAAAACAAGTTAGGGTTCCTGCAGAGATATTGAGACTTGAAAGGATGTGCTTTAATTCTTAGTGCTATTTAGTTATTTCTGTTGGTGCAAAAAAAAGCTTAATTTATCCTTCTCAGCTAAGAATGTTCACTTTAACCCTAGTCTTTTGAGACAAAGACTGTACAGCAAATCTGCAATATCATGTCTAGTTCCAATGTATGGGATTTCTCCAGCTTGCAAGCATGTATTTTATGTTTCCTTAAGACAAGGTAGAAAGTTGACAGCAGACAGTAGTAAGAATGAGTACAAAGCAAATTTGGAATTGGCCCCAAATCTAGAATAACCCTTGTGATTGAAGAATTTGAGTATGCTCAGCTGTTTTGTTGTGATTCTCTGGGTTTAAAAAAAATAGAAATGTTTGTGATATTAATTTATGAGACAAAGGGAGGCAGAGAAAAGCACGGTGTTGTGACCAATTCCATCAGGTTGTAGAGAGACAGACTACTAGTGGGCCTCACCAATAAAATGTTGTGGAAGTTTAATTGCTTGTACTTGGCATTCATTCTTCATTCTTTCTTGCATGTCCTTAGACTAAAAAAGGGAAATCCTATTTGTCCCAAAGGGATCTCAATGTGATTCTACTCAATGGCCAGTGCCTTGAGGTGCAATGTGACATCAAGACCAAGGCAAGAGATGTTTTCAACACCGTGGTGGCGTATGCAAACTTGGTTGAACATTTCTACTTTGGCTTGGCTTACCTGAAAGGTAATGAGACACCTAAGTACAGTGACAGCTCTGTCCACAGTGCCTCTGTAGTCACTTTATCAATGAATGTAAGAGCCTTTAAGATCCTTAGGTAAAAACAGATACAAAGCTGCAAAAGTGCAAAAGTAAGGTATATTGGTTTAAACTGCACTGCACTGATGTAAACCATGTCTGCTCTAGGACTGTGCATCAGCACAGCCATACAACATTTACTGGCTGATATTCCCAGGCAGAAAAGGCTGTGTCCCAGCCTCGCACTCAAATAATACTGAGCCATGCAGCTCCAACAGAAATTCCAAGAAATACTGCACTGGGAAAGGCTGCCTGTGTTATTCCTAGATATGTGGGAGTACAAGTTCAGCTATATCATCTCCCTAGTCCCCTTCTGATGGCAGGCACAGCTGTGGCACTGGAAAAGAGCAGACACCTTGTGTGTAGGGGATGAAGATTACAAAGGAGTGCAGAAACTGAATGGTGAGAAGAATGCAAGCCCCATGAATCCTTGAGTGATTTCACAGACACCATACTAATCCATCATCTAACATTTGTAATCCAAAATTACATACTGTCCCAAGTTCTCCATCAAAGGAGCAATAAGCTAAATCATAACACAGAGAAGTAAATCTCAGCTGACATCCCCAATCCATTTTATTTTTCATTGCTAGTGATGCACTCTATGAAGACAGCAGAACTTTAAGCTGCTGAAGTATATCCAGGTTTATCACACAACCCAAAATTCTCATTTCAGGTAAAGAATTCTTCTTTTTGGATGAGGAGACCAAACTCTACAAAGTGGCCCCAGATGGCTGGAATGACCAACCCAAGAAAAAAATGTCCATCATTAATTTCACACTCTTCCTAAGGATAAAATTCTTTGTCAACCACTTCAACGTTATTCAGTAAGTGCACAATTCTGCCAACTAAAGGAAAAGCAGTAGCATTTAGGGATACCATTCAAAGCTCCTCCTGAGTTCCTAAACCCTTTTCTATTCCAGGCATGGCTTGACAAGGCATCAGTTTTACCTGCAGCTTCGTAAAGATATTTTGGAGGAGCGATTATATTGCAGTGATGAGACTGCCCTGAAACTCGGCGCTTTGGCTCTACAGGCAGAACTTGGCAATTATGCTTCTGAGGTGTGGAGAAATAACACAGTATTTCTCAGAGGTCTCTCTCTACGACTTTTGCAGCTTTTGTTTGTCACATAGCATTTAAAGAAGAAATATGAATAGCAGAGAACTTCAGTTAAGTCCTCCAGATAAGTCCTTCAGACTTAAATAAAAAAATTACAAAATTTTCCTGATTATGGAGTAGTAATGAGCCAGGTGAATTTGTCAGGAAGTAAGGCAGAATGATGAGGGAGTCTAGATCCTTCATAATTGATAATACATCCTAAAACTCCAGAAAATCTATAGAAAGTTTCCAACAGAGGCCCAAGCTTTAATGTGCAGAGGGGTTTAAAGAGATTAGTAAACAGAGAAGAGAAAAGCAAATGAACACTTCAGAATTCACAGCTATTTTACGTGTAGGCTCAGATCCACAAGCTGCAAAGACAGGGAGGTCTCTGACTGTATATCTGAACTAGCTGCTCTAGTTTTCAAGTTTATAGAAAACACCCATTTACGTTGTCTTCCCTACCTTCAGCTATGTAAATCAATGTAGCTCTGTTAATTGAACTCTGAGTGGTCTGATTCATGTGGTGAGATCTATCATGGCAATGGGACCCCCACTGCAGGCTGTACAGATGCAGCTGTAGCTGTCAGCTCTAAGTGCAGGACACACCTGTAGACCCTGCTCCTTTCTCCCCTCTGCCCAAAGATGTGGTGTGTGCTTTGAGCAGCTGCCTGAGCACAGGGACAAGAGGTAATTTGGCTGTCAGGACACTATGTGCTGTTCCCACTTTCCTTTGGGAAATGGCAGCAGGGTGACTTCTGCAGATGGGTCACCCTGAAAATGAAATGCAATGGGTAAGAAAAGTCAAGAAAAAACAAAAGGCTCCTGTCTCTTTGGGTTTTTTTTCAATTTCACCCCCCCGCCCCCCCCCAGATGCATGGAAAGAGCTATTTTCGTGTTGAAGACTACGTTCCAGCAAGTCGAATAGAGAAAATGACCCTGGCATACGTACAGCGAGAGCTTGCAAAATTACATCGTATGAATCGCTCCCTCTTTGAGGATGAAGCTGAACTAGAATTTTTAAAGGTAACTTGCCATACCCCAAACACTATTTATTGATTTTGAGGTAGAAAGCACCTCTCTATTTACCATTGTCTATATTTTTTCTTGCCTGATACAGTAGATTTTAGATATGGTGAAAAAATTTGAATAGTCAACGAACACCTCAGAATTTCATTCTGCTGTAGATACTGTCACTTACCTCTGAGAGTTTTTATAACACTTTTTGGTGTATTTGCAACATTCTAAGGCTTGATGTAAATTTTTGGCATGTTACCAACATGTCTGGTACCAGAAGATTATAAAAATGAGAATAAGCAACTTTTTTGACTTCTGAAATTACAGCAACTGCTCAGCCACTTTCTAAACATGTAGTGGTTGTTTATTTAGAAGTATCTGTGAACCCTGGAAGTGAGGAAGGAGTTATCTGAAGTATTTTCTTATTTGACTATTTCTCTAGTGCTCGAACGTGTCGTGATGACATGGGATTTAACTTTTTCCCTGAACCTCTCTGCTTTCCATTAAATGAAAAATATCACAGATTAGATAATTGATAAATATCAGTAGCCATTTTGCTGCAGTGCCACATGCTGTTATTTATAGCATCATTTTAGTTCAGTTGCTATTTAATTATATTAGTTCCTCGTCTAACACTGTGAGTGCAATTGAAGAAATAGAAGCTTAGCCTTAATGACAGTCCCATCATGCATGGCAAATCCAATGAAGAAAAGCAGCTTTGTTAGTATCTGTTTCAATGAATAAGTCTGTAGAAGGAGCCAACACATCACACAAAGTGAGAAAGACAGACCCCATGGCAAAAACATATAAATTCCAAATATGAAAGGGATTAAAAATTAAAACCCAGATTCAGCTAGTGATTATAGATGCCCCAATTTTCAGGACCTGAACATTTGTACTACGGTTACTTTCCGAAAAAACAGATCTTCTTAAAGTGTTTTATTTTGGTACTGAAAATCTCTGTTCACAATTGAAAAGTCATTTGAGGATTCTACAGTAGCTTCCCAGAAAGAAAATAAAAGGTTTTAGGATAAACTCATATTGGTCTGCAGACCAGACAGTAAATCCTAGTCATATTCCATAGTCCTGTAAAGTGTCTGAGTCACATTCTAGCACTTTTGTGGCCAAGTCCAGGAGATAGAAAGACAAGCACAAACCCCCAAAACCTCCGGGTGAGTTCCTCAGAATGTCCCCTGCATTAGATGGCAGGGGCAGACACTGGCTTCTCAGACACTCCAAAGCATTTTCTCCTCCTAATTCTCTTCCCATGAATCTTTTGGAGTAAGGCATGGTAAAAGCACTTTTTCTCTACAAGGTGACTCAGCAACTTCCTGAATATGGAGTGCTATTCTATCGCGTATCCCAAGAGAAGAAAGGGACAGAAGGGGACATCATCCTGGGAATCTGTGCCAAAGGCATCATTGTCTATGAGAACAAAAATCACACAAGAATTGCCAGTTTAAGATTCCAGTGGCGTGAAACAGAGAGAATTTCAGCTCATGTGAGTCAGAAATTACTGAATCTCTTCTCTGCTCTACTACTTTACTGCCTTTTCTTCCTGTTGCTTTGATAAATTTATTGCATTCAGAGAGAGAATTAGAGTCACTCTCTATGGGCAAGTCCTTTCTGAAAAGAGTTTAAAATCAAAGCTGGATCTGGATGTGGATATGAAGATACTGAGGTTTTTGTGAGGTATTGTTCTGCAGTATTTATGCTGAGACCAAAGACAAATTACTACAAAACTCAACAATCTGGTGCTGACTATTACAGAGACAATGCCAAATTTCTCTACAGCATATTTCATATTCATTCCTCTTTTGTCTTTACTGCTCTTTTCTTCTGTTTTTCTGCCTACATCAGGTCATGGGATCACGTCTTCCACTTTCAGATGTCATTACCCCCAACCTCATCTCTTAGTATATTGATGTCTGCTAACAAAACAGTATTGGTGACAAGATTTTGACACATTTTGAAATGGGATTTTGACATTAGAGGTATATCAATGTACTATTGTACAGTTTAGGTATCAAACTAAATCCCACATTTCCCAGCTTGTTATCTCTCCAAACATAGTCCTTCTCACCCTTGAAGATATGTTCCTTTTCATATTCAATTTGTTTAATAATTTTAGCATCTGTAGGGCCAAATTTTGCAGTTTTAGCAACCTATCAATGCATTCAATGTCCTAAGGTTCTTGACTTTCGACATGATCCCAATGACAGACATCTGGCTTAAAAGTGTTGAGTTTACAACAAACATTCACTGCATGCAAAAGGAATGCAGTCAGGCATAAATACAACTGAACAACAAGATTATATAAATGAACCGTCAGTGCCTTGGTGTAATGACTGATATATATGAAGCAACCTGTATTTTTTTTTGTCCCTTCAGAGAAAAAAGTTCATGATTGAAAGCAGCTTCAGTGGCAAGAAACACACCTTCATTACGGATACAGCGAAGACATGTAAATACCTACTGGACCTCTGCTCTGCCCAGCACAAATTCAATGCACAGATGAATTCTAGGCAGCTTCGGCAAACTTCATCAGGTGAGGTATAAATGCACTTTTGTTACTGGGACTATACGTCCAGTACCAGTGTACCTTTAGGTGAGGTAAATTCACCAAATCTGAGAATTAGGACCTGCCACCTCAGTTTCACTCTGCTTCAGCTGGAAAACAATGTCTCCTACTTCACTGAAAGTTAGAAGAACCTAATTTGTCTGATTAAGTCTAATTTGGCACATGCATGTTAGTAGGCATGTGCAGGGGGTGAAGAAGGGTTAGGTTATGTAGATAAACTCAGATTTTTTAAAAAAAGAAATAAGCAGGATTTCACTTCCCTTCGGGAGAATTCTGCTGCTGAGAATTCTGCAGAAATATCAGACCTACACCAAATGTAATCTGAAAAATGTTCCACAAATTAAAACTATAATAGTGCCCAGACATGCTAGAGCTGAACTTAGTTATTTTGCATAAGACAGGAATGAAACCCAATAGTTCAGCCCCAGGACGAAACCACTAAACCACTAAAGGCACACAAGTTGTACTCACTTAACTATATACCTGCTAGCAGCTCTTAGGTTTTGCCATGTCCGTGGGAGATATGAATAGTACCTCCTCAGGCTTTAGATTTTCCATAGTTTCTAAGACAAGATTCTGCTCCATCCAGGGCAGGTACACAGCACATCTCACCCACAGTTCTCAGCATGTTCTGTAAAGATGGGTAAGGATTATTATGGGGAAACTGAGGAACACAATAAATAAGAGCCTAAGCTGACAATTGTCATCACTCTTGACTTCAGTGGAGCAACATGAATTTTCACTAGTTCATCCACTGCCTTGAGCAGAACCATGATCATTTACAACCCTTGAGTGTTCAACCTGGTGAGTCACTGCAGGGGAATCACGTGTTATCTGCTGGGATGCTCCTTTCTGTAGTAAAACCATAAAAGTGTTGGCATGGACTGTAACCATGGACTGTAACAGGAAGATTGATATATTGCCTCCTTACCACAAAAAATATTCCATGAAAGGTGAAATTTTTGCACAAAATTACCATGGAAAAAGGCCCTAAGATAGCATTTAGTTTCAAGGCAACTTGATTAACATAAATAAGTAGGACTGGTCTTTATTGCATTCATATGAGTGCCAATAGTGCATCTTACAGTTTCCACATTTGCTTGTGATAATTTATCTTTAAAAATTATTACATTCCATATATAAGAGAATAAAATTATTGACAACTAAGAAAATTATAACCCAAATGCTGAATACAAGTACACCAAATCACTGAAACAAGCCCGACTTACACAAGCCATGTGACCGCAGGTACTGGGGTTCAGCATGTGCTTGCTGTCCCAGAAAAAAAGATTAGTAAGGCAGCGACAGACAGTAGTTCAAAATTCTGCCTTTGCCACCACAGTGAGGCTGTAAGAGATTATGAGGCTCTTTCTGCATGCTTCTGCTTCTGATGTACTGTACTGTTCAGATGTATAAGTCACCATCACTTCAAAAGTTGAAGCAACCCTCTACTTCAGAATCACCGTGGCAACTCCCAGGTTGCACTAATACTCCGGACAGTCAAGCCTTCTGATGCCTCTGATCAAAGCCACTGAGGAAAGAGGGAACCTAAATTTAATGCTGCAGAGTAGTGTTCTAGAAAGTTGTATTCAGGCTACCACTTGTTAGGAAAACACATGGGAGTTTAGCTGCCATGTACAAGCAGAATTTAAGCTCATGTTTATGCTAGCCTGTATCCAGTTGAGCTTTTGTTTTCCTTTCCAATGTGTCTCTAACTGCCTGGTATCTCTCGGTCCTCCAAGTTCCCGCTCCAGCCCATCCATTGAGAACGTAAATAAATTAAAGTCTCTTTCAGCATCTTGTTTCAGAAAAATGAAATCCTTTGAGAGGACAGATTTGTATACAGCAGAGCCCAGGTGTCAATAAGCAAGTGGTAGATTTCACAGAAAGGCAGACAACTGGACAGCACACGTTGCCACCAGGATGGTCCCCATTTGATTTCACTTGTGCAAATGACTCAGTTCCTTGGTCTCACTGAACTTTGGAGAGCATGCATTCCTAGAGTTCCTGTCTTCTCGGGTATAAATATACTGGAGTGAAAGGCCTGTGAAGGATGAGAAGCTACCAACCTGGATAAATCAAACTCGTAAGACAGATGTTTCTCATACACCAGTCATTTACAAAACACACTTCACAGAAATATTCAGGTCTAAATTATATAGGGTTGTACATTTCACTTGTCTTTGTGGAAAGTGCATTTGTAGTATAATTCACAGATATTAAGCATAAATACAGCATATACTTTTTATGAAAGAAAACTCCTTCTACTCACCCCAAGGCCTAGGTATCCTCAAGGATAAAAGAAATATATTTTTAATGTCAGTATTTTTTCTAGCACATTCAAAAGATTTTATTTAAAGTTACTTTGCACTTAAAAATGCAATAATATCAGTAGATATTGTCTTTGCTTCTTCCCTTCTCTTGCTTCTCATTCAGAGGACAGTAAATTTGTGGAAATAGACAAATCAAATTCTGCATATGCAGCTCAGCATGAACACCTGGCCCTTATTCAGAGACTGTCTCGCTCAGAGAATGTGCTCTATGGAGCAAACCTGGAAAACCTTTCTGCTGGGATGATGAGCAAATCTTGTGATAACCTCAGTGTGGAAACCAACAACAGGACTAGAGAAAAATGCAATCTTGGCAGGTGTGTTTGCTTTTTCTCTCTGAATGTGTGTAAGAAGACTCAAATATAAACAATTTTTTTTATGTTCTTGTAGTCACACCAAAAGGTCTGGGGCTCAATGGTGCCAGCAGTAATGCAAACGCAGGCAGAAAATTAATAGACTAACAGAGAAGAACTTGAAAAGAGTGACATTTAAATTTATACCAGAATCAAGAAGAAACCACTAATTGGGTTATAGGGAAGTATAAAAATGAGGGAGAATAAATGTTAAATCTTTCATATCTGTGTATCTTCACTGGGAATTACAGTATGTGAACTAAAAAACCATCAGAAGCTGGTTTTGATCAGGAATGCAGAGATCATTACTTAGTTGATTCCTCCACATCCAAATGTGCAAATCATAGAGAACAGTGCAAGACCTTCTCCCTCTTTGTTTTGGTGTATTCACCAGTGTAGGTGGTTACTACAGCTGCACAGCCTCAAGGTCTTTGATGAATTCTAGTGCCTTTCAGAATACTAAGAGTTAGAATAGTCATGGAGACCATGAATTACCAGAAAAACTTTCAGACGTGATTTTGTCTAAATGGACAGCAGGGCTAAATGAATCATGGTGAAGCTATGCTGCATTTTTCTGATACCTGCAGTCAGCTCAGAGCAAAACACAGGAGGAATCAGTCATGATATGAGTGGTCTAATGGCAGCTGTTACTACCTCTCCCTTACAATGAAATATGTCCCAGAAATTTGAATACTCATTGAAAGGCTGTAAACATGTACATGCCCAACTTGGCTCTGACAGACTAATGACAATGAAGAGTGCTAAATACCATTGCTGATTTTTTATTGTACACGGTTTTCCTTTCCTGCCATGCAGATCTTTATCAGGGCTATCCCAGTCGGAAATGCACATCAATTTGAATGGAAAGCAAAGGAGTTATGACTTCCTCTCTATCCATTCAACTCAGAACACAATCAGTGGTGAGTATAATAATCATAAACAGAGACAATACCCTTCCATGTTTATTGTTTCAATAGGAGACCAACATAAATTTTACTGACAGATTAAAGACTATCCTTTTTTACTACTAGTCCTGGAAACTAATCCAGAGTTTAGCAAGACAAACTGTTTTCCTCCCCTTAACTCCCTCTTTGCATCATGTTCAGTGCTAAGGGACTTGGTGATAAAATGATTCTATAGTTGTGCCTAATGCTTTGCAGAGATGTAGTTCAGTATACCCAGAGACTCTTGCATGGAGCAATTTCCCTGTGCTCAGAGGTCATTGTTTGATTCAAAACTGAGATCTACAACTCAATAAATAATGCATGAGCCAGCATAGGCTCCAGATCTTTCCTCTCCTATTGCACTTGCATGACACTTCCTGGAATAAGTACTGGATACCTAATTTTCTATCAGAAGTCAGACTGCATGCACATGGGGAGCCAATCTGTGGAATATGAAGCTATGCTTATGTGGTTAAAAATTAGAACAGCACTTTAAACACACTGTGGCAATTGGTCAATGTTAAGTAGTCATCATTGCAATTGGTGTTGGTTGGATTGCACTTTTGGAGGGCCCCACAGGGCCTAAGGTTAGAGCCCACAGAAGATTTTGTATCCAAATCACCCTCAGGTTCAATGGGCACTACATGCCTGACTCTTTAAATATTCTAATCTTAATAAAAACATTGCAGAAAAATATCTATTCTCCCAGAAATGAACATTGTAGGAAGACTCCGCACAGCTCTGTGCAGAGTTTTTTTTGAAAGAATGAAAACTTCTGAAGACTTGTTTGAACTTCCTTCCAGAATTACATTGATTCAAAAGTAACAGTAATGTTGAAATCAAGGATAAAATATATATTAATTTTTGAAGCTCCAATTTTGCATAATACACAAATATACTGTCTCCCTGCATTAATCTACATTTATTCTAGCTGCTTTGTTTCTGCAGCACCTGGATCACCAGCCATCCAAAAGGAAGTTTTGCTAAGTGGTCTAGAAAGAGAAATCATTTGTGTCAGCCTAAAACGTGACCCTAAGAATGGATTTGGTAAGTAAGGAACATAGATGTTATGTTTGTTACTAGGACTATCAGATCCTGGTGCTACCACTGATGCTTGCTGACTCAGGCTGGGCAAGATTCTAAACTCCTTTAGTCTGTTTATTCTTCTTAGAGTGTAAGAGTACTAATCTTTATGAAGGACTCAGAATTTCCAGGACTAAGCACATAAATCAAGACCATATATTTTCAGAAGATTAACTGAGGCCACGGAGACCAAAGAAACCAAGTGCTAAGAGTAGAATGAAAGAAACATGGGTTTTGTTTTATGTCTGAAACCCATGTGCACTGATTTTATTTATCTTAGACCTTAGAGGTGGTGCCTGTGGGAGTGCAAAATGTTTACACAAACTTAACATGAACCTTTCTCAACTTTTGGATTGTTATTTAGATAATATTTTTGTTATCTAATACCTTAATCACACCGTATCCAGTTCTTATGGATGAGTTCAGACCATTGGGTTTCACAAATGACCATTAATACAATTAAAAATCAAATTTATAAATGGTGCAAGTCTGTGTGTAATATCCTAATCCCCAACCCAACTATAATAGTAATGAGAAGAATATATTTCAATAGTGAGAGTTAGGATAGTGAAACTGTACTACTGAACAATAGATTTAATTTTCTTAGATCTCTTACATTAGAAGTTTACATGGCCCACCTCAGGTTTCCTTGTTGCATGATGTAGAGTGATGCTCAAATTTATCTAATGAGCTTTTTTATTATTTCCCTTCTGCAGGTCCACCTAGTTCATGACTCATTCAAGAAAGTAGTTTGAGTCTTTAAAAGTAGCAAGCTAGGAAAACATTGGTTTTTATTGTTTAAATTATATCTAAATAGTGACCAAAGTCAACAGCACACTGTAATTATAATGTAATTTTAAAGCTCTCCCAAGTTAAGATGCCCTGTAAATTAAATCTCCCCATCCTTCAGATCATGTACAAAACTTATGCCATTGGAGTAAGAGCATTTTGTGCTCCTAAGATGAATCTTTTTTAATACTGCCAGTGTTTGCATTCTCACGCTATCTCGTTTTTGCAGGTTTCGTAATTATTGGAGGAGAAAATGTAGGAAAATTAGACCTTGGTATCTTTATCGCTTCAATTATCCCTGGGGGACCTGCAGACAGAGCTGGAAATATCAAACCAGGTCATTTTCCGTAGTTTTTAATTAGAATGAAAATACTTGCATAGTTTAAAGTTAGCTACTCTGGATTTATTTCCTTATTTAGACGTGCTTTCTCTTGCTTTTATCGTTTTGTTTTTTTTTTAAGGAGGACGACTCATCTCTGTGAATAATATTAGTCTTGAGGGTGTTTCATTTAATACTGCAGTTAAAATCATACAGAACTCTCCTGATGAAGTGGAGCTCATCATCTCTCAACCCAAAGGTATAAAGGCAAATGCCTCTGCTGGCTCTGGGATGCTAATAGTTAATTCAGGACACTCATATTTATTAGGCACTGGGATGTAGTACTATGTTCCTGCTACTGACTGCCAGTTAGAACAACCATACACTAAAATAGCCAGCTTCTAGGAGATATCATGTGGTGCCTCTGCTACATCAGTGTGAAAAAATCTCCTATGGGCTGCCTTGCTGAACACGAAAAGAATTTTGGCATTTCTTTCTCTGCCAGAGAGTGATAGTCCTCTGCAGTGAGGAAGCACACACATTTCTGAACACCTACAATAGCAGTACTCCATTTTACACTGACTAACTCATTTTATAGATCTGATTTCACAATCAGTTGAAATAGGAAGTTACTTTGTCCCCTTGTGCTGGGTTATAACAATATTTTTCTTTAAGTTTACTTGCTATTTGCATTCAACGATGTCTTATTTTGGTATGGCTTTACAGACATATATGATGAAGGATTAAATGAAGAAAAGAATCTATCAAGAGGAAACAGCACTAGTGGATCTGAGATCTCTTGTGTAGACAGTGGGAGAAAAAAGATTCAGGATTGTCATACAGCTCTCCCCAAAGAACAGGACACAAATATAGATGAACTTGAGAAGACTTTTTCTTGGAATTTAGCATCAAAATTGGGCCCTAGGGTTCCAGTCCCTTCAGCTGATTGCCTGGATATACAGGTAACTGAGATTTTGATGTTGCTCAATAATGTTACACCCAGCACACAACATATAACAACATACCAGATACATGTAGAAGGGAAAGTGGGAAAGTAACTGTGAAGGAAAGGAGCCAGAAAAGCTTGAAATAAATTATATTGGAAATGTCACAATGATAGACATGTCAGGAATACATGAATAAATGGGGAAACTGTTTTACAAAATGTTTTAAAAAATCCCCTTTTCCAGTGGAGGGACAAAATTTTGATTATTTCTTGCAATCTTTTAAGTTTTCAAACCAGTCATAGAACATGCCATGTATAATTTCCTACTTTTAGACATCCTCCCTATATATACTCCGGTTAAGTGCATTTAGACAGATTGCATTTTGAGCTGCATTAGCATAAGCTTCCAATAACATCAGGGATATAAATGGTATTGCTTCAGGTTTACAGTGACAGCAGGATCAAACCTTTTACGTCTTCTGGATATGCTCTCTTCCTTTTTTTTTTTTTAATTCCTTTCCCCGCCCTTTCTTTTTAAACCAAGATGCTGTAATCTCATTAAAGTTTTTATTTTTGAGACAGGCAGCTGATTCTTCCCACTTACCATCTCCATCAGAAACCAACTCAAAGGAAATCTACATGGTGGAGCTTGTTAAAGAAGATGGAACTTTTGGAATCAGCGTGACTGCAAGTGTTACTATTAATCTTCAATTGTCTGTCAAATTGTTACCTGACTGAGAACAAAGATAGAAGATAGGCTGATAACAGAAACTGTTAGCATGGCACATTTTAAACCAAAGTGTCCAACTCTTTGACATAGAATGCTTGAAATACTGTCTTTGCTCATTCTGTGGTTCTTACCCACACCATCTGTGAAAAAAGTGTCATGGCATAAAGGATGTGGCAGTACAAACCCTTTTTGTCCTTACTCAATTTGAGAACAAGATCTACCACTGAAAGCAGAGTTTGGTCAGGGAGGACTAGAGGTGGCAGCAGTGAAAACTGTCTGCCATATTTGAATAGCAAGTTCTTGTCCGAGATATTTAAGTTGAATTCATTCCTACAGGCTGAGATGTCCTTACAGTCTTTGCTGAAATGAAATGTGAAGCAACAGCCATTTCATTGCCTGCAGAAGAAATTAAGGGCTGTTTTTTTATCCGAGTTTGGCCAGGGAATGTAGATGGACAGAACATGATTCTCAGGTTAATTTGGAATTTCTCTGAGCGCCCAGGTTCAGGTCCATGCTTGATATATTGTCTAAAGGATTAACAATTGAAGAATGGATATTGCATAGCTTAGAACCTGGGCTAAAGAATAACTGAAAGATGCAAGACCATTTTATATAAGCATAGAGAAAATTTCATGAACATTTAGTAAATATTTTTATATAGTCACATAGAAATACATTGCATTTTCCTGAGAAAATAAGTTTACTGCCTATGGAAGTATATGAAGTTTTGGAGTAATATCCTCTGTCCCTTTTTTCCAATATTTAAAGAACAAAGTAATTCCTGAAGCAGTTGCTTTGCAATGCATATGTAAGTTGCTTTGATTTTTACCACAGGAAGAATATATAAAGACCCTAATCTGTGGGCATGTTTTGCAGGGTGGAATTAACACCAGTGTGCGTCACGGTGGGATATATGTGAAGTCAATTATTCCCAGGGGACCAGCAGATAAGGATGGACAAATAAAGATAGGTAACATGTCTGGCAATAAAACCCTGGGCTGCAGAACTCACTGTTAGTGTGGACAATGAAACACATTTGGGATTGGAGGTGCTACAACTGCGAAATGTAATATATGGTCCATCATTTCTCAGCCTGTCCCTGTACTACGTGTAGGGATCCCACTGAAAAAACAGAAGCCTCACACCAACATTGTAGAGTTACTCTCTGTAGCTGCTATCAGGCTAGTGACCCTGACATCATTGTTACTGTGATAACCAGGTGCTATCACTGCATTTACTTACTTACAGAATGCCCTAGAATGTTTTAGCTGCTAGTTATAGAATGCTGTACAGCAAGCAGTATTCCTTTCCTGTTAATTAATATTGACACATGTAAGCCTGAAGATCTTTTATACCATGGGCAGCCTCAAGGTTTACACTCTCTGAACTTGAACGTCAAAGCAATTTGATGTTCTTTGTTGGTTTTGTTTTGTTTTGCTTTTTAACCTCAGGTGATCGACTGCTGGAAGTAGATGGCATCAGCCTCTGTGGCATCACCCACAAACAGGCTGTGGAACACCTTAAGAAATCTGGCCAGGTTTGTACAACAGCAGAGATCAGTAAGATACCCAGCAGACTAAACTGGGCTTACTGTGCAGCACAGTAGCCAAGCTTGGCCGAAAGAACCACCCCCACTCTGCTCCAACCCCATTCCTCTAAACAGAAAAGTAAAAAGACTTAGGGCTCACTGTGTCCTATGTGACTGGAACCTGTTCATCACTGTTTTAGATTGCCAAACTGGTTTTAGAAAGAGGAAACTACCAATTGGCAGAGCCATGTCTGACTGCTAATGACAGAAAGGAGGACCAATGTGCAGTTGTTTCTGTGGCAACATCCCTCACAGATGGTACCAGGGACTGCTGCTTTTTGACAGATGGTAAGTGATAAAGAAGGAACTCAGGGTGACTTCCTAGGTACAGTGTGCAGGAGAGGAATGAATGAAAATAATTCCAGGAAATTTCTGTGGATTGGAAGGAGAACTGTATACTGAATAAAATTATAATATTCAATATTAATGACATTATCAAAAATCAATTCTGAACAAAATATTTCTGATATTCATAGAGTTGTAGTGGCTAGATATAGATAGCTGAATTTATCCTAGGCATAAATACTCTGTGTCTCTCAGCTTTGTGAAACTGGGCTGGCAAGGGGACACCCCTGTCTCTACTCCACAGCACTCTTGGGCAGGAAGCAGCTGTGTTGATGTGGCCAGGCTGTTACCCAGGCAGAGCCTCACCAGTACAGCTGCTGATGCTGTGACAGTGATGAAGCTGGAGTGAACTGGAGACTGCCATCACTTCATTTCTTAAAAGCCCTTACACAGAATTTAGCCAACAAATAAATGCTGTATCTTTTACTGAAGGTTGTCTCATAAACACTAAGTCTTAACCATACTTTTCCATGGGGCAGTTACTCCTTTACACTGGAATACAGCTGCAAGCATGGTGTTTGAGAAAGGCCTCATCTCTCATTCCTGACTGGAAAGAGCAGTAGCTCTAATTCTAGTTTATGCTGGTTAGTGCAAGACCTAAACTAACACCAGGCAGCTACAGAATAGTAAAATCTATGCAACACGTACAGAAGAATCAGAAAAAGATAGAATGTGATTCTCCTTATGTTGCTACAGAAAGCTTTTTCCTTAATGGGCTTGTACCAGACTGAACACATGGTGGAATAGATTCCAGTTCTCCCTATTCTGACAGCGGGATTTCAAAGATTTACATAATGTAAAGGAGCACCTAAACCTTCTTTTGACTTTAGTATCAGTAGATCTACCTCTGCAGCACACAGGGAGAAGTATTTTGAGAGTATGGTTTATACTGGCTTCTCAGGGGTTACATATGCCATGGTTCCCACTTCTTTTCCAATGTCTGATTTGAGCAGATAACACATTTGAAGTGAAATTAACCAAGAATTCTGGAGGCCTTGGATTTAGTGTTCTGCAGATGGAAGGAGATGCTTGTAAACACCTGGGAGGAGCTATTGTCAGGATCAAAAGACTGTTTCCAGGGCAGCCAGCTGAAGAGAATGGAGAAATTGAAGTTGGAGATGTCATTTTGGCCGTGAATGGGAAACCTCTCAAAGGGCTCCTGTACCAGGTAGTACAAAGTATTATTACTGGGGCTCCATCTGGGTAACAGGTTAATAAAGACAATGCATTTAAACTTAATTATCACCAGAGGGAGGCAGAATTTGCATATAATTAATTTGATTTTTATGTAGGATACCTCTCTAGAACTCATATGTAGAATCTACTTTTTAAATGAATTCTGACAGCGAATTTCTTCTGCTACTTAATTTATAAGTTTCAACAACTAACATATGAATTCTATTGTTAAATGCACACCAGTTGTTAATTAGTCAGAATCTTTGTTGCTGTTATGCATGATTGGAACAATTTTACCCCTGTGGTCATTTGTGCTTTGTAATGTCATGCTACAAATAATGCCCCAGATTCAAATTTCTACAAAGAGTGTTAAGTCCTGTGTAACTTTTGAACCTGGAATGAGAAATTCTATACTCAATGAAGAAATTAAATAGCAATGGCCTACGTGTGGATTTATTTTTTTTTCATTGGAATATGGTACTTTGGGGAGCTATGCTGAAATAATTGACCAAAGATGTGTTACTGCCACATGTGGTTTGAATGAATTTTCCAGAAAAAATCTGTTTTCTTAAAGAAAATTAATTAACCTAAACCTGATGGTGTCTGATGGTGAAACAGAAGTTTGTAAACAGAACTGAGTTTTTAGACACATGTCCACATATAAACTATGGTCCATTTGTATGACAATCCTTCAGTGATGAATATTGGCCCTCAGACACTGCTGAAAGGCACAAATACCAGAAATGTAACATTCACAATAAAAATTTTCTCCATCTTAGTTGGTAAAATGGCATGTACAATATACTGTGTTCCATCACAAATAAAACACTCCTTCTTTCTGTTTAGGATGTCCTACATTTGTTAAGAGGAGCTCCTCGAGAAGTTACACTGCTACTTTGCAGACCACCAAAAGGTGTTCTTCCAGAAATAGAGCAGACTGCTTTGGTAAGGCAAAGCTTCTGACAGAAACTTGCTTCTGTAAACCTGGGAAGACACTACTACATTTTCTATCCAGTCTTGAACAAAGCAACTTTCCCTTTTTTCCAAGGCCCTCTAACACCATTTCTTTCCCTTCCTGGTTTCAATTCAACCTGCAGAGTTCAACTGATATTTTCTTAGCAACCAAAATGATACAAATTTGGCAGACATGAAATATATTTCTCCCAGTCCAACAACTTTTGAGTTGCTGAACTATCATTGGAGTAAAACAGCACATACCCAAGCAGGTCTTCTAGTGGTGCTTCTAAAAATACTCTACCAGATCCTCAGCCAGAAACTGCAGATATTCTCAAACACAGCTATTTTAACTCCTCAAAATGAGAAGAAAATAAAGAACTTTTCTTATCCAGACTATCTCTTAATGAAGTTAAATAAATGAAATAACAGTTTCAACTGGTTATTCAGGTTCTTTTTGATAGTTATCATAATTTGCAGGGGGAAAAAGAAAACACAAACAAAAAATACCCCAAAACTGTAGACACTGCAGAGACTAAAACTTTGCCATTAGATGTGCTAGCACTATTACTCCTGCTTCTTGAACACAACACATAACAAGTATTCTTATAGGGAATATGAATTTGCACTACTCTTGCTCCATTCAGAACAGCCTACTTATGGTTCCCATCCCAGTAGGATTTATAGCCACCCACAGGCAGACAGAAATGAGAGTCAGAACCATCTCCAGATAATAAACTGACTCCTGCTGCTCTGCTGCAGTGTGCCCTTTGCTGACTTCTAAGGTCAGTCGCACGAGAGTCAAGTCTGAAAGCTACTCTATGGAATGAAGAGAATATTGACACAACATTGAGGCATTATATGATCTGAAATATTAAAAAAGAACCACTAGCAAATAATTCATTGGGAAAAGTGATCTGGTGTAGTAGTTTTGATTGGAACTCTTGTTGAATGTGAAAAATAAGCATTAAGACAAAAGAGTTATTTGGTGAGAGAGTACCTCCTTCTATTTTTTCTCCTTTCTTCCAGCTACCATTTGGTATTTTCCTGTTCAGAAGCTTGTTAATACTGCCTCTTCAAAATATTTTGCTCTTGAAGGGAAAAAAGATGGGAGATTAAACAGGAGTTACACTAACCTTTCTGGTTCTTTGATAGACTCCAGCACCATCTCCAATTAAGGACTTTGAAATGCCAGGCAGCACAGAGGCAGGAAACAGTATGGATCAATCTACCAGTGACGGAGGTAGCACCTCTCCGGACCTCGAAGACTGCCTCGATTCTCCAGTGGGAGAAGATTTCAGTGAGCCTCCTGAGGATGACAGCTCAGCTTATGAAGAGCAAGAAGCTGAGTTTCAAGAGAAGCCCATACAAAAACTCCTAACTTCCAGAGAGAGTTTCTATAAGCATCTTTGGAAGATTCAAGAAGCTTCCAGTTCTGAAGTCTTCCACTCACTAGAGGAGGAAGTGAAGCAGAACTGCTACTCACCATGTGAATTTGGACAGGCCAAAAGGTAAGGAATACCAAAATCTGCTCTGCAGCCTTTCCTTCAACTCTTAGAATTTGGAAAGTTAATTGCTAAGGTTTAAGTACAGGGCTCTCTGCTTCTAATAACTCCTGATTACTGAAGATTTTGTTTTATCATCTTATTCTGACTCATCTAGTCTGCTTTCCCTACTTACTCTCATCTTATTAGAATTTTGCATAAGTCTGTATTGCAAGATACTTGTAAGACTTCTGCACCACGGTAATCATTTATCATTTGTTCAGCTGAAGGTGGTTACCATTTGAGATCAGTGGAAATATTCCTATTCATCTAAATAGGAAACAAATACTTTATTGATTATATTATGTTTTACTTCCATTTTTTCAGAGTTGACTTAAATAGGCACCAAATTTTTTTATTGTGTGATCTCCTAATTTCAATTTTTTTTCACATGAAATAAAAACACCTCAAGGATATGATCAAGGAAGAAAAAAAAAAAAAAAAAGGTTATTTTCTATTTTCTGGTCTTCAGAAGCCACTAGAACCCCTGAGCCAAAGGAACTATAAAATAAAATATAGTGCAAATGGTCTCAGTGTCCTTTTCTACTCCTTTGGATATATCAGACACTGTCACACAGAAGACAATCCATTCCATTTTCATCATCTTGCCCAGTGCAAAAAAGTATAAATTATCAGAACAGAAAGGATTGATGCAAAGACAAATTGAAAGTCTTCTAGAGGCCTTTAACTTACAGCTTTAGTAATTGAGAAGCTAATTTCTATTTCTCCACTCAGTCACTTGAAATCTTTTTGTTACTTTTGACACTCATTAAGCACAGACCCAGACAGTCCAGTCTCTGGGGAGTGACAGCTCTACCTGACACTGCAAGTCAAGTTGGATCATAATGGCAGTTCATAATTTTAGCTTCTCTTTTTTTAAAAGACAGCCAGAGAAGTTTAGGATGCCATGTGTTTTAAACAATATTTTAAACATAATCTCAATTTAAATTTCCAGCTAAACCCACACAAAATCCCCAGGAGGAAATAGATATTAATAAAGGACTTCCTTTTGATTAATGAAGAAATTTCACCAGGCTGCTCAAAACATTTCATGCAAATGTATAAATTTTTTTGGTATGAATTTTATAGAGATCTTCTGTGATAAAGTGTTTCCACCATTTTTGTGAGCTTTGATGGTAAGCTTTTGGGAAACAATGCCACAGTTGTTACTAGGGTTCAGGAAGGACAACAGCCAAAACTATTAAACACAGCATGTATGATTACAGTTTGGGCTTGAGCATCAAAAGTGCTGAATACTTAGTCTGCAATACAGCAGAATAGAATCAATAATCATTTTAATTCAGGTAATTTAATAAGTCCATTGAAGTTTCTCAGACAACTCACATGCTTCAAGGCAAGTATAAGAATGAAAGCAAGCTTACAAAGAGGAGTAAGGACTTCTACTTTTCATGAAGAAACAGGAACCATTTCATATTTCATGTATCTGGTCTGTGCCCAGTTACCAAGGAAAGACCTGTAGAAGCCAGAAATGTGTCTGGCATTCCTTTTCCCAGAAAAATGCTAATATAAAAATTGTAGTGGCATTTTAATGTCCATACTGCTTACCAGAAAGTTAATTAATTTATTTATGGAAGATGAAATAATTAATGGTCTGGGCTTTGTCCAAGTATTCTTTTTGAGAAGCAACCAAAGTACTAATTAATACCTTAAAAAATTAAGAGTGCAAGGTTTTGCAAAGGTAAATAATGAAAGCTTTTTAATCTTTCAAGTAGCTTTGCAAAATATTGATTACTTATTTGCTTTTACCATTGGAGGATTCAGACAGCGATTCAATACCTTAACTAGTAATTCAGTAATTTTCTTTAAAATGAAAATAAGGTCATGCATAGCAGTAGACTTTTCAGTGGCCATGTAATAAAGCATATGGAGGAAAACCCCAGCACTGCAATCTTTTTATTTTCCAGCCGCGTGTTTAATAAGAGTCATGATGCCCTATTGAACACAAAATATATGCCTGAAACTCTCTCTCTAACCCCTATTGATGAAGAGTATCTCACTGCCAGCTCAATGTCTGTGACCTCACTTCCACGAGGAGGAAGCTCCAAGACAGCCTCTGCAACCGCTGCGACCCCACAGCCACGTATTTGTGGTCCCTCATCATCAGCCCTGCCTGCTGGAGAGACACATGACAGTGACAATGAATGGGAAGACTTGGAGGAACCAGAGGAAGAGAAGGAAGAAAACGAAGACTGTGCTCAGGTATGTGATGGGCACCAAGTTACCAACAGGAAGAATACAAGGGAAAAGAAACAATTTTAAGAATGTTACAGTATTAAACATTAATTTAAACTCATTTTCTATGCTATTTCCACATGCCTTTTTTTTTTTTTTTAACTTTCCTGAATATCCACAATCTTCAAATAAAGCAGACCTTCCACTATGCCTGGCTCTCCAGAATTCTTAACCATTTGCCTTAAGGCTATTTCTTTTTTCTTGACATCTTACTATTTCTCCAATTTTCCAAAATTCTGCATTATTGTTCTCAGTGTATGAAGGCCTAAAAGCTCCCTAGTAGCTTCTAAAATTACTTGGAGTTAGCTACTTGGTTTTTTTCTGCCATGTTTCAAGGCCATGCAGAAAATCACTTTGTTACAGTGATATTGCTGTAATGTCCTGATAAGAAAGTATGATCCTTGTGCTAATTACTATTCAAAATGTAAGGCTCAGTCCTGCCAAATGCTGAACATCTTGCATTCCTACAACACTAATGAGCTCTGAATTCCTACTAATTTAAGAGCAGTGTGGACAAAATTTAGCCCCAGGCATTTCCTTCAGTGGGACAGCAATAGCAGTAACAACAGTAATTTTTGCACCCTGCTATTGCAATGCTTGTCAGCTCAGAGGACTCCAAGCCTTTCTTTATAAATTCCAAATGCCTAATTACATGTCCTGGTGGCATTCTCTGCATTATTAGATCCCATAAACCAATCAGCATGAGCCTCCACAATTCCGGGATATGGCAGAACACCTTTTGCATACTCCTGTACCACCTGAGGGTCTGATTCCTACCTGCATATAAAAATTAGGGAAGATGTTACTGAAGCAACAGAAAAGCTCACATCAAACATACCCTGTGCTTGTTTTAATAGGAAATGGAGATCTTTGTGACTTTGACAAAGTCAGAGAACAGTGGTTATGGATTCTCTGTAGTTCTAAACAAAATTGACACCTGCCTGTACGTTGATGAAATCTTGAATGATCCTGCCCTTTCTGATGGAAGATTAAGAAGAGGAGACAGAATCATTATGGTACAGTAATTATTTGCGTTTATGCAGAGAATATATTTGCAGATCAGTGTTACTTTAGCTTTGTCATTCTTTGTTTGGTATCACCCATTTATCATGTATTTGGGTATGTTAATAAATAATATAATAAATCTAATTCTGCTGACCTCAGTTGGATAAATTTCAGACTGAATAGACTGTAGGATCAGGCAAATAACATGAATCTAGGAGCAATTCAAGACAAATGAGACATTAAATGCCTTCCCAATTAAATGACATAAACTCAATTAATGTAATAAGGTGATAGGTGACACAGAAAGGATTCTGGAACTATGTCCTTTGTAATTAAGAATAAAACCTTTTTTTCAGCCTCGTTCATGTTCAATTTTTTTTGCATAAGACCCTCTTCCTTATTTCTTGCAACAAGATCTTGAGTTCCAATGGGAAGCTACTTTTATTAAGAACACTTTTATTAAAGCTCTGCATTCAGAAAAAGTTCAAAAAAGAAATATTACTGCAATCTTAACTGTTTAATTTATTGACATTAAATACCATAGCAAAGCAATAACAAGGAAGTAAAAACTAATTTAAGTTCATGTGCAAAATTCAGAGTAGAGGGGGAAGTAAATGATGGTCAATGAGATCTATGACATGATTTTACTGGTTTGTCATTTAGGTGAATGGAATTGATGTCACATCTTTACCATGCAATGAAGTCCTGACTTTACTGCAGAGCTCTCCTCCAGATCTGCACCTCGTGGTTGGTCGTGCTGAGAGTGACCCACGTCCCTCAATTAGGCCAGATGAGATTCCTGAAATTACTCTCACAAAGGGTGCTGATGGACAGCTAGGTGTGTAGTAAATGCTGTATTTGCTATTTTGGACAAGAATGACAGCATAATATAATCATAAGCAAATGTGGTCTCGAATCAGTATGATCCTAACTGACCTTGACACCTTTATTCTCTTCATGATCACCCATGACTAAGGAATGAGAGCTTTATTTTGGGCAACACCTAAGAGGGAAGACTAATATATTTTATTAGACTAATGAAGATAGCTGGAAAAATGATCTTTGCATCATCACCCTATTAACTGAAGCTTTTGGGAGATTTCCAGTCCCATATATTTATGTTACTGATATACATCAGTTTTGGGTAGTTGGATAGTAATATCTACCACCTGCAGAGACACATAAAGATCTATTTTGAGGGAAAGAAAAAAATCGGAGAAAAGGTAAAGTTTAAGAAGGATGAGCCACAGGTTGAGACTACAGTTTGCTATTCAAAAAGTCTCCACTTGAGACTTGAATCCCTGATTCATCACAGACACAAGGCTTTATCTACATTGTGCAATACAAATAATAAAAGAAATCCCCATATATATCTTGATATTTTTGAAGCATGTTTTGACTACTGCACACAGATAAAACTGTACACTCAGGAAACAGTATGGCTATATTTGCTCACGTAGAACAACCTGTTTCCAGGTAGGAACTGGTTTGTTCAGAGATTCTTTGAATGTCTTGGCACTGTGTAGGTACCTCTGCAGCTACCCTAGGTCTCCCTTCCCAATGGCACCCTGAAAACTGCAAGGCATTTAAATGTGCTGGTAATGAGGGAGCTGCTGCTAGGCAGCTCAGTGTCCTATTGCAATGACTATTGGACATCAGGTGAAATAAAGCACTACAGCAGCACTGAAACACAGAGAGGGACACCACCATTTAAGTTTTTCATACTTTTTTCAACATAGGATGGCATTTCACTCTTTCAGTCCAGCTTATACACCCCATCTTACTGGGGCACGACTGTTATTTGTCAGTGATTTCTTCAGCCTATCTTTTAATGACTGACATTTATTCCACTTTAAGTCACTGACAGTGAAATTCAAAACACTCTGCCACAAAAGATGCTTTCTCTGCATTATTCTAGGCTTGAAGCTGACAGGAGGAGCTGGAAGCAAGTTACAAGGTATTTATGTGCTAGAGATAGTGCCTGGCTCTCCTGCCAGTGTGGAAGGCAGTTTGCAGCCACGAGATCAGATTGTTTACATCTGTGGACTGTGCACTGAGGGCATTAGCCTGGATGATGCAGTGAGAGTGTGTGAAGCTGCCACCCAGAATGTTCAAATCAAAGCCACAAGGTAAATCTGAGCATACTTGATCCTAATGCTGAAGCAAGTTTCTAAATTTTACATCAACAAGTCAGACAAAACAGAAACATGCTTTATCTCAAAGGTCTGAATTTTGCAACCTGATGAATAACATTCATAAAATATCTTAACTCCTTGTAATTACAACAAACACAGCAAGTACACGTAGATTCATACAACACAAATGAAAAGTCTTCAAATTTCATCATCCAAAACCAAATTCTATTTAGTTAAAGAAGTCTTTAACTGTGAGGCTAAGCACCATTTTCGTATGTTTTGTTCTCTAGAGAAAATCTTTGTATTTTCATCACTAGTGTCAAATTTCCCCTTACAATCCCAGATTCACAACTAGAAGCAAGAAAATACCTCTGATTAGAAATTCTGAGATAATTCCAACAGCCAAACCTTTGAGAAAGATACTCAAAATGCAGTATTTAACCTGCAGCATGACCAGAAAGTCTTTCCAGGCCTGAACAATCATCTGCTGTAAAGGATTTCGCTCATCAGTTCATGGCTGCACTTTAGATTCATTGTGTTCCACAGTCTGATATCACACCAGCTCAGGTCCTGGACTGATGCAGAAATAGCTTCCAAAGATCTCAGAGGAATGGTAAAATATTAACCCAAAGCATGTGAGAACTGAGTTACATAACCAGAGCATGTGACAGAATGGCTGTCACAGCTGTCTTAACATAGCTCAAACTTTCATCACTCTTTTATTAACTTGTGCTTCTCTAACAGAAGAAGAGTGTTGCCTCATTATATGTCTTGTTGTACAACAACTTAGTAGGCAGCACTTCCTGAATGTCAGAATTTACAAACTAAGGAGGTAAACAGAAATAGGGTAAAGCAACTTACAAAAGACCATTCCTACTTTATACAGCATACCAAAGCTAAATTCAAAATGGACCAGAAAGCAGTTCTGTATTGGGCTAGGTGATTTCACATGCTTATTTTTTTCTCCAACACATGGCAATAAAATGTTCCACTATAGTCAAATATTTTCATATACTGATATCAATTCTCTTTAGAAAAGCACCACTAACAAAATCATAGAAGTACAACCACTATTAAGACAATTGAATTTCTGAAAATAATTTTCATATGTGCTTTACAAAGCATGCAGCGCTTAATGGCTCACATATTTCACTTTTTCTGCCCCCAGAAATGGCAATCCAGTGGTTCCTATAGAGCAGGAAAATAGTAAGTAAGGCTAATATTTTTGGGTTTTAGTACAAAACTTGCTTCTGATTTTGAAAATAAGAATAAGGTATTGATTAATTGCATTTAAAAGTTATTAACAAATTGTAGCTCAGCATTAGTATTTCTGTTATGGCCATTTTAAGGGTCTGAAGAAAATTTGGTAGCTGTTTAAAGACAGAAATAAAATGTATAGTTCTTTGTAAAAAAAATAATTAATTTGTTATATATTCAGTTTCTATTTTTTTAATCTCTTATTAAATAGGACTTCTATGTGGTCATATTTCAACACCAGTTTTGACTGAAACTACTCTCTAAGGAGTTTTCCAGCACTTCTTGAGCCACTATTTAATATGAGCCACTACTTCATCATCTAGACAACCTTTTTAAATTGTTATTAATAAACTATATAAAATCAGCAGGCAGCACTAATATCTGTTAGTTAATATAAAAGCAGTCCTGTCAGGGGAGATATTTGGTACTCTAACTGACACAAACCTTCAGTAATCATCTGCACTACAAAGACTTGACCAGAATTGCTCTAGCAGCAGCAGGAGTCTCAGCAAGCACAGGCTGCACCTGCACCCTCAGGTGGAAGGAGAGGTATCACATCACATCTAGCTCAGCACATACAAAGGGTGTTAGTTGTGCAAGTAGTACTTTCCAATGCACACTTGGCTGCAGCATTAAGTCAGGCCTAACCCCAGTTTCATTTACCTGACTGGACATCTCATTTTTTTTTTTAATCATGCAAAGATGACCTTAAAAAATAACTCTGGACCACAACTATACACATGCCTACACTCACCAGAATACTGGCATATGGTTACTTGAAGAACTTATTCCAAGTCAAGTTTTCTTACCTTACCACACATAGCCATGTGTTTGTTTCTATAAACTGAAGCAATTTTCTACAAGATACAGTTAAAATTATGTGTACTCTCAGTTAACATGATAGAACTAAAGCATGGCAAATGTATATCCTGGTACGACCTTGCTTACACAGTCTTGTGTGAGCCTTGCAGATTCCAAGATTTCTCAAGACACCTTCAGATAGGTAACCAGACCTAATCCACCTCTGATACAGAGTTATGAACTCTGTACAGTTACCTCTCCTATAAGACAAGATGTGTAAGGTCCTGCACATGGGTCAGAACATCCCAGGCATTAACACAGGCTGGGCAGAGAATAGACTGAGAGCAGCCCTGAGAAGGACTTGAGGGTGTTGGTTGATGAGAAGCTAAATATGGCTGAGCAATGTGTAATCACAGCCCAGGAAGCCTGTCCTTGGCTGCACCAAAAGCAGTATGGCCATCAGGTTGAGGGAGGGGATTCTGCCCCACTACTCTGTGAGACACCACCTGGAGTGCTGCATGCAGCTCTGTGGTCCCCAGCATAAGAAGCACATGGACCTGTTGGAGCAATTTAAACAGGAGGCCGTAAAGATGGTCAGAGGGCTGGAGCACCTTTCCTGTGAACACAGGGTGGGGCAGTTGGAGTTGCTCAGCCTGGACAAAAGACTCTGGGGAGACCTTACAGCACCTTCCACTACCTAAGGGGGCTACAAGAGAACTGGAGAAGGACTTTTGACAAAGGCTTGTAGTGACAGGACAAGAGGGAATGGCATCAAACTGAAAGAGGGCAAGAATTAGATAGTAGGGAGAAATTCTTTACTGTGAGGGTGGTGCAACACTGGAACAGGTTGGCCAGAAGTTGTGGACACGTCATCCTTGAAAATCTTCAGGTCCAGGCTGGATGGGGCTTTGAGAAACCTGCTCTAGTGAAAGGTGTCCCAGCTCATGGCAGAGGATGGAACTAGATGATCTTTAAGGTCCTTTCCAACCCAAACTGCTCTATGACTCTATGATTCTTCCCTTTCATGGGCACTTTGAAAAACCTATAGTGATTTTGTATTTGGTGTTCCATTTGCTATCATCACTGATAGATTTATAGATAAATCTGTAATAATTTGTTGTTAAGAAAGCAAGTCTTCATTTTATAGGCTTAGTTACAAGAACACATACTAAAATTGCAATTGCAACAGGTAGTTTTTTTTTAAACTACAGTACATTCATTATTTTCCATAATTCACACAGTAAGAGTGCTTTATGGAATACAGCTAAGATCACCAAAATATAATAAAGCAAAACCACAAAACTGTGGCAGGGTGGTGGGTAGAGGTGGGAGTGTTCCTTCATTTGCCTGATCATTGCCACATGTCTAGAGTGACTCAGTCTGGTCTCTGATTGCTGTTACAATTTTTAAAATAGCAACGGCGAAGATGCAGTATCTCTGCAATTCATGACTGAAATGCTTATTTCTCTGTGCAAACTGGCAAACTTAATCATGCAGTGATCTCACACTGCTTCATATCATATCAATATTGGATATTGATGCTTTGTTTAATAACCTAAGAATAGAGTTTATGTTCCATGTGTACATGAAGTTTAGCAGGAGGCCTGTCAGAACAAACATACCTGTATGTTTTCAGGGCCACCAGCTGAAACAGAGAAAGACAGTATTTCTTTGTCAAATGAAAACCTGAACTCCCAGGAACAGCATCTGCTGCATCAACGTGGTAAGGAACTTTGCATTTTTCAATTAGGGTTACTAAAATTGTGTACCTTCTCTTGGAAAAAAAATAAATCTATAGGCGATAATGGCATCGCCTGGGAATGATTAATTCTTCATACAAAATCCTGCCTCCCGCAGAGTTTCAGAGCACATTCATACATTACTGTTGTCCATCTGGTGTCTCTGTAGCATGCAGTCCTTAAAGCTTGTTTTGGAACCTGCTCCAAGGGAGGTAAAGAGTCACAGTGTGGTTCACATTTCAGGAGTTCTGGGCCACATAAATCCATAGGATTTATTTTGTATTTCACATACAAAATATAAAACATTTTATTATGTCTCTGAATGAGATTTTGAGTGTTATAGTGTAGAATATTTTACCAGGACAACTATCTAAAAATTTTTGTTGCTTTTTCACAGAGAAACATTTGGAGGAAGCAAACTGTGATGCTCAGCAGAAGACTCCCGATTCTCCAGAATGTAAAGTAAGTGACACTCTGAGGTGTGAGGTGGTTCATCAAGTGAAGTGAGCTATATGGAGTGAGCTTTTTCCAATAGTGGTATTTCTTGTATCTTCTTCCTGTCCTTGAAAATGTGAATATAATGCACTTGCAGAGTGTCCTGTAAGTGTTGAATTGTATTCAGCATTCACAGAGTACAATGCACTGGACACTTCCTGGGGAGAGACTCTTCTGTTGCTGTTTTTCAATGCTTACAAAGAAAGTAGCACAGGAAAAAGACACAGAATGTCACAGCATGGGATTCTGGGGAAAATATGTGCAACTGTGAAACATTTTCCACAACAATCTTTGAAAACTGAGATTAATATGTTTCATTCTGCAATTTTCAGATGGACATCTGAAAAGAGAGTAAAATTAGCCCAAATCTTTGTGGTATTATGCAGCACTGATACAGACCAATATGGTTTGAATTTGGCAAGAGTAATGCATTTTGAAGTTATTTATTATCTATTATGAATTCCTGAATACACAGAGATGTTGTTGTTGGGGGAAAAATTTATTTGTATGCTCAGTATACAATGTTTGAAAATTCTTACAAGTGCAAACATCCTTTCTCTTGGTTCAGACACATGGAAAGTAATGTTAATTGAAATTATCCAAATTGGGACTGATATTTCATGTGAATAGATTAAACTAGTTTTCTCTTGATAGTAGTTGAAAAAAAAGCTGTCTCTTGTTAAAATTAGACCTCCAACCTGGCAAAAAAAATTGGAACAATTTTCTCTCTTTTGATTATGTCATCACTATTACTGCTTCTTCTGCATGATTTAATCCATGATGGTTTATCTGTTCAACTTGCAAAAGCAATTTCCAAGGCTGATATTTGTGGCATTGGAACTAGTCATGCTGCAAGTCATAAACATTTCTAGCTTGCTGCTATTTCTGACATAGTACTTGACTCTAAAAAAGCAGCTGATTTTAAAACCAAATTAAGTGCTAAAGTAAAAGAGATGGGAATGTTGGGATTACAAGATTAAAACCTAAATTATAGGAAAATAAGAGAATAAACTATGTGCTGCATTACTGTCATGCTGGAGATAAGAATGTCTTATTTGTCAATTAAGGTGATTATTTGATACATTATAAAAGGATTACAGAAGTGCACATTTCTTTGCTCTTAACGGGTTATTTTCCCCAGCAGCAATTATTAAAAGGAGTGTGAAAATAAGTATGTGCTATTTTCATTCTGATACATATATGCAGCTGTTATCTTGATCCCTGGAAGCCCTATAGATCTATTCAAGAGTAGGATGTATCCCATAATCCGTGTCAGACAGTGAGGACTGTGGGAATAACAGAAATCTCCAGTAATAAAAATGCAAACAAAATACAGCCCTGAATAAACTCCACTTTAGACTTCATCCTTGTCTATTTTAGGACTTCATTATTAAGATTGAGCTGGAAAAAGCAGAAAATGGAAGCCTAGGATTTGCACTGGTAGGTGGAAAAAATGGCAGGGCTATCCTAATAAAAGCTATCAGCCCGGACAGCAGTGCAGATCTAGATGGGAGACTTCAAGTTGGTGACATCTTACTTAAGGTAATGTTTCTTCTTCATTGCTTTGGCTTACATTTTCTCTACTTTATAATGAGCATCTGTTCAATATAAAGATGGTGCAGATGGGAAATCTGATGCTGCTTTGCACAGTAACACATAGGAGGTGGTGTCCCTTGGCTCCTGGTGATCAGAGGGTTGTCCTGAGATCCTGAGTCTTCCCTGGAGTTCAGCCTCCTCTGAGACTGGGGATCCCCAGAGCTGGTAGTTGGACACTCCAGAGGCAGACCCAGAATCACAGAGCAAGCATCCAACTGCACCTACTCAGGACTGTGATTGTGTCTAGTGAGGATTCCAGAGAAAGTTCAGGGAAACCAGAGTTAACTGGCCAAGCATGCAGGTCACAGCTAACCAAGAGATTACTGGGAGGAACCCATCATGGTGCCAGTTAGGTATTATCAAGACAAACAAAAAGCACTGGAATTAGGCTCTTGAGTCTTTATTTAAAATCTTACTATCTTAGGCACCCTGCCACCTTTTAATATAAATCATCCTTTTTGTTACCCCAAATTATTTTTCTTCTCCCTCCATGAGTTTCAAAATTGTTTGACTTTTTGGTTTTCATTTACTCCCATATCTCATTCATCTTCTCAATGAAGAATGGGGAAAAGCCCACTTACTGAGACTATAATAATATATCTGAGACTATAATTTTGTGGTGTCCTGCTGGCAATGACGGTATAAAGACATAGAGTTGAAGGAGAATGAGAATTAGCTCCCACAAATGGGAGAAAATTACGACACATGAAGTTCAAAGAAGTTATATAAAATGCTAGGATAGTTACCCCAGTGCTATGATATGTGATTTTAAAAAAGGCTTTGTGTTACAGGAATCTGGAAATACACATCATTGTATTTTTCAGGTGAATGAGACCTTTGTGTCTGGTCTGCCACGCCAAACAGTCACAGATCTGCTGCGCAAGGCTCGAGGCACTGTTCAACTCACCGTCTGCCGAAGCGTGGCTTTGCACTGGGCTTATTCAGGCAACCAGAGCAACCCCAAAGCAGAGCCTGGTAGGCAGCTACATCCGCTCACCATATGACAGAAGTGGGATTATGTGTCGCCTGAATTCAACTTTGGTATTAGCAAAACAAGTCAATTTTACAGTTAGTCCTGTTTCATAGCTGTAGGTACAAACTACATTCTTCACCCTGATTTGCAGCTCTGACTAAACTGCTCAAGACATAGGTCCACAGAGAAGGAATACCCACGTGTGATTTTTAAGTCTAGGAACAAAGCTGTAAGACTCTCAAAGATGCTTTCACTCAGCTTAAGTTTTAAGTCATGAATGTTGGTCTGATTTTACCCCATTTTATGCAACTCACTGATGGAATCACAGCCTGGTTTTGGCTCAGTTGCTAAAATACTTCTCCCACAAACTTCACATCCCATCACTCCTACTTATCTCCTGGAAGCACTACACCTCCTGTTCTGTCTGGCAGACAGATCCTCTCTCTCCTGTGCTTGCTCATGCTCAAATCCAGAAGCCTCTGCTCCCAGGTCTATTGTTATTCATTTGAGAGCACACCCATCTTGCATAGGGTGTGATGCATGACTAACTCTATGGAAGAACTTTGTGCTCTATGCTCTGCTCTACTGAATACTGAAAAATTAAATACTAATTAAAGCTTGGAGTGGAAGCAAGGATATAAAATTACCAACAGATTACATAGTTATAGTCTTCAACTTTCTATTTCTTTGAATACTGAAACATTTCCTATAATGTGGAGAAATCTAAGTGTGAAGGATATAGAATTCCTCCTTCTGGCCTGCTACAAATTGAAGGCTTTTTTCAAGTATTGTTAGTCAAGCAGACACTGCCATTGCCATTTTCTTCTTACATGACATCAGTGAGTTATGTACTTTCTGGGAAGTTGAAACTGTTTTCCCGCAAAACACAATGATAGTATAGAAGTTCTGGCAACAAAGTTAATCTATGGTATTTTCCCCTTAGCACTGTGAAGGAATGAGCTGGGTTAGGGAGGGCAGATTTATATTGTTTCAGGTATTTTTTTAATAGCTCCTCTTGATACGGGGCTTCTCTTCTGGTAGTCTGAATTATGCTGGCTTCTTCAGTGGTGACATATGGCATTTGTGCTCTATTAACCATCTCAGGCATTCACAAGAGGAAGATTCCATGCCAGCTTAAGACACTGTATCTCAGTGCCCCACCTGAGGTCAAAGTCCTTTGGTCTAAGCAGTAGAGAAAAAATGGACCTATATTTTCAGGCATTTGATTTTGGTTTTTTTTCCTGGTATTCAGCAAATGGTGGGGAAAACCTGCAAGCTCAGCCTGTTTCCAGGTTCAAGGAAGAAGGCTCTAACCAAATGTGCAACAAGGTAAAATCACAGAAGTTTTCAGAAGTTATCAGTTAATGTACTCATCTGTTTGTTTACAACATGGGTTTTCTGCAATGTGAGCAAGAACCACACCTTCTTAATGAAAAAAGTTTTGTGTGAGGGAAGTGTGCTGCCATGCCTGAGGTTGCTGACATTTGAGTGAGTCAGGATTCCACTGAGATAAGAGCATATGATAAGTATAATACATATGCTAAAAGGGTGGAGGGAAGAAAGGTTGCATATGCAAGTCTTGTTCTGATTCTTTATAATACTGAAATGAGTAATTTATTAATTTTACCATTCTTTCAGTATTTCTAAACCATATACATTAAAAGATTTCTATTCAGCTATTTTCACTACTATTCATAATTCAAATGCATCAAAATTTCTTCAAACATGGCTATGATTTTGAATCTTAGTAAGTCCTGCAAGACATTCCACATTAAATTGCAGAGCGTTTATTATTTCTAAATTCTAAACTGTAAAACTCCTTGGTAAATGTGAGAAATTTAGGCCTTGTCCTCCACAAAACAAATAAAAAACCCAAACCCTGCTTCAAGTAATGTAACTGAGGTGGAAAAAGACAAATAGTAAGAATCCTTGACATAAATAAGCTGAGAAAACCTTGAAGAGGATTTTTTTTTGTGGAAGTTTTAAGCATGCTGTTGGAATGGGTGTTGGAACTATACTTCTAAAGACAGGTAAAATGTAATCTCAAAATAAGGTCATATTCATATCTATGATCTGACAGAGACATACACCCAACAAATAACATCAATGAGAAGTAGAGATGGTAGTAAGGTTACAGGTTACCTATCAGATCCCCAGTTAGAAAAGTATTAAGGGAAACATTTAGTTTTAAGCAAAGCAATTAAGTCTATCTAGTTCAGCACAGCACATTCCTAAATTTAAGCATGTGCTTAGTGTTTTTGTTTTCCCTGAATTGGTTCCATTAATCTCTCTCTTCTTCATTATTTCCAGCTCGCCTTTAGTTGTCTCCTAGGAGAAACTATTTCTGCTTTACTTCATAGAGCACAGCTGCCACCTACTCCAGAGATGTAGACTTTGAAAATGACAAGCTACTGAAAAAAAAAAAAAACACCCACAAAAAAACCCCAAAAAACCCGAAAAAAAAAAACAGAGAGAGAGAGAAAGAGATAGTAAAAAGCATTTCCTTCATAAATCGAAACCAAAAATCAATACAGCAGTCTTTGATCTATGTAATGGGTAGGTGCAGAAACTAGGTAGATGAATTCATGCTTAAATCAGCAGCTATAAAGATCCCTATTCTAATGGGGAAATACATGCACAAAAATAAGAAAATAAAGCAAAAGTGGGAGATACCATTAAGATTCTCTGGGGCATTCAGTATGTGAAGTATGCAATAGGCCAGGGTGTTTTCTGGGTGCATCTGAAATATTAAGTAGTGAAAGAAGAAACACCAATTTGAACTAAAATTTAAATAATTATTTATCAAGTGTAACAGCTGAGAAGAAGCTGCTTTCACATACTAACAGCAGATACCCCACATCACTATTTAAATGCAGGACCTAGTTATTACTCCTTAGGATGGAAAACCAGCCACCAATACTATGGCTTATATCGCATATGGAGGGTCATCAAGGGTCTGCCTTCTCTGTTAGTTGAGTGCTTCTTCAGCAGAGAAGCTGCACCTTGCTTCTACCATTGGCATTGTTGTGTCTAAGATAAAACCAGGAAATTATTACCAACACTTCCATTTCAGACACTGGTGCATCCTGCTGCCAAGAATTGGGAGGGCAAGGGTGTGACTCATGATTCCTGTGGTTCCAATTGCTTTCTGAGATCTGAGGGGATGTAACAAACCTCTCAGTCATGCATGCTGAGATTTGGAGGTGTCTCTAGACTGTATTGTTCTATTGTTCAGAAACTTACAAATGCAGCTGATAAGGCTTTTTACTCCGACTACTTACTGCAATACACACTTTCTTCTGGAAGTGGAAACTATTATATTTTCCCTTTCCTTCTTGAGCAAAAGACACATTTCTGTCAGAAATAAGAAAGAGTGTTGATGAGAGTAACTATATTCTTGATGTTTCTGTGTACTGATTTTTCACAGCTTTTTCTTATTTGAAACCTGCAGGATGCAGAAAGAACAGACAAATCTCCTCTGCAAGGTCAGCTGGCTGGACAAGACTATAAGGATATCATCAGTAACATTTCAGACAGGTAATTCTTTCAAATGAAGTCAAACTATTAAAATAAATAGTATGGATAAATTATTCTTATATTTCCAGCTCTGTCCTAATATGGTATAAAAATAACAGAAGCACAGCTCTGTTGGAATGCAGCTCCACCTGCAGGAAGAGCTGCTAAACATCTTCCACACAACTACTAAGACAAGAGAATTGAAGCTTCCAGGGGAAGGTGCTAACAACTGAAAAATGTCATACATGAAAATCGTCTCTAGCTGTGAGAAACCTTACTTCCAGTCATTTTTGAGCAGCTTTTTATTCAGAGTATGTTCTTACCTCTGAAAAAAAAACCCCAAAAACAAAACAAACCAACAACAATTGCATACTGACAATAGTATTTTTCAGTAGCTGTATTTGCAAACAATACTCCAGACAAAATACTACTACAACTCCTTATCATCTTCAGAGTTATGACTTATTCTTGAAAATAGTTGCTCAAGAAAGTTGTGAGCACAAATAGATTAAATACAAAGTCTTTGTATGGCTCAGATTATCAAAGCTTCTGCCACTTCAACTGATGTTGTTTTACAGGTCACAGAAATGTGCAGAATGTGAAAGCTGCAGAAGAGAAAATCAGCAGTCTGAGTCAGGCAGCTGCAACAATGAAGATGATGTTATGCACCATAGGATTCCTGTTCTACCTAGAAGTAATCATGCAAAACCTTCTCTTGTTTCTTACCAGTATAGCCCAGCACCTTCATATGTACATTGAGAACAACACTAGTCACTTGTATACACTCTGAGGATTTGCTCTTTCAGTCTAAAAGACCAGGACACTCAAGGCACAATTTTTACCACTGATGCATATATAGGCCACCCAAACTTTTGTAACTCTAAAAGGAGACATAAATCATGAGGTCTCTCCTCTCTCCCTTACTGTTCCCATACAACTTCACAAAAAATGTCAATTAAATTCTTAAAATGCAGAATGAAGGGTCATATTTTCTCTCAAGACTTTGTTCCCTGAATCATTGAATTTCACCCCCCACAGTAATTTTATTAAAAACTCTAGAATGGTGCTTAAGCATGTACTGAAGCACTTCCACAGCTCAGGTGCCAAAGCCCCTCTGACATCAAAAGACTTTACAGAAAGAATCTGTCTTTTTTTTAAAAAAATGTTCCTTTATGAAAATTAAGCTACTTCTGCTCCAAATGGGAATAATTTGTGAAAGGAACAGATTCTGTGAAATAGATTGCTCTCTCTCCTTGCTTCTTCTCACCTGGTGGAAGCAATGAGTTGCTGATGGCTCTTATCAGAAGTAAAACACAGGTAACTCCCTTACACTACTGAGCCTTGCTGGCCAGAAAACAGAAAATTATAACCAATCTATCATCTACTGCCTGCTCAGAGTTTGGGGTTTTTAATTCCCCTTGATCTGGAAGGAGAGGTGTATGGGAAATAGTGTGCTTTGTCTGAAGTGGGGATCTGTCTTCACTGGCCCTCTCAACTAGATAACAGGAGCCTCTTCAAGGGTTAAAGAATAGAATGCAAACAGGAAGTGTCTTAGAAGCTCAGGCAAGGCAGGGGCAAGTTGTAGCCCAGACAAAAACACAGCAAGCACAACCCTATTGTAACAGAAATTAGTTAAGAGTAGTGATGATACCTTACAAGAGGAAAGCAGAGCATTTCTTCCTGTCTTCCACCTGCAACAAACCCCTGGAAGATATAATCAGCTTTTCTTTGAGACAGCTGGTATGTTATCCTTGCAAACATATGCATATGACCAAAAAACACAAAATCCATAATTCCTCTGCCTCGAACAATTATTTTTTACATAACATGGTTTTACTCAAAATGGGAACAAAGGTTTTTCTATCACTCCAGTAAAGTAGTGATATTTCTGGAGATGTAATGTTTATCCATTTTCTTAATCTGTCAAGTACTGGATCAGAATATACATTTCAGGATGAGCTAAGTAGTAAAACTGAATCCTGACTTTGGTGCACCAAAGAGAGTTTATATCTTGATCTTGAAGGGCAGTGTGAGTTAAGATGAGAAGAAAGACATATGTGCTTACTTTAGGAAGGAAGAATTTGCCATGATTATTCCTAGCAGTGGAGTGTGGCAATACTAACTGTCATGGTTGTGTTGGAAACATGAAGATGATTCTCTGTGAAGATGTGGCCAGAATCTCCTATACCAGTATAAACTAGCATTAAAGTTTTCAATTCTGCAAGAACAGTTTATTTAGAACAGGCTGCCTTTAGAAGCTCTGAGGAAATAACTTGCAATAGTTGGACCTGCTTCCAAATAACATGAAATGTGGTGCTGGTTGTATCTATGATGTTGGCTTATTCTTCTTTCTGCTGTGAACATAAGTAAATTGAAAATGTTTTCTTCCATTTTCTCACATTTCACTTCCACAATATAAGCAGCAAAAGATACTGCAGCTCCCTAGTTTTTAAAGCCAAGATTCTGCACTATGAACAATTATAATTAAAAACTTCTTGGTTTTTTGTTGTTGCGTTTTGGATTTTGTTTGCTTTTTTTTGTTGTCGTTGATACATAGACAGAACCTTTGCTTCTGGAGATGAACTGACTCAGTTAATTAACTTGAAACCATCACAGAGTGGAGTAGATCCAAGGACTGGCATAGCAGGTCTTATTCAAGGCCTTCAGCTGCGGATTGAGAATCAAGAGGTGCTAAAGGAGTTTATGGTAAACTGTGATTACTTTTTAAGAACTAACAGTTCAGCACAGCTAAGAAAGTGACTTTTAATAGACTTCTGCATACTGTATGGGAGTTCAGCTTGTGTATCTACTGAATCCTTTTCTTCTGACAATTTTTCCTGCCAAAATGGGCCTTCTACTCTGCTGTTTGGGGCATAGTACAGCATTTGCATCTCTCTCTTTCTGCACATCAGCCTTACACCGTTCCCTGTTCAAAGACACTGCCCACGTAGAATGAAAAAAATAGTTTAACATTCATAATGTAGATTAGGAATCACTTTTTCCTAGACCAGCTTCTTCCTATTACCCCCTCAGCTCTGCTGAACATCTGCCTAAGAACTACCCTAGGGGCTGCACCTAAGCAAGAAATCCACACGGCTAAGGATTCACTAGTGTAGGAACAGTTGAAAAGAAAATGCAATGGGACACTCCAGTTATCCACATAACTCATAACAAAATGCTGTTATGGTCAGGGACTAGGTGAAATTACAAAGAAAAAGTAATGTACCTCCATAGATAATGAAAACGTATAATTACATCTGAGTGCATATAAATAATGAAAAAAAAAGTAAAATTAGCAAGGCTTGTCAAATCTCTTGTTTCAGAACATAAACAGAGTATGCAGTTATCATCAAATTCCCCAAGAACAGATTATTTCATAATTCTTCAACATAGTACTGGATTTTCCTTTAAAGGACATTACCAGTGACATGGATTGCTGCCACTTTTCCATAGTAATTGCAATGTTATCAGTTTCTTTCACTTGCCTTTATATCTCTGACTTTCTGGGTACAAAATCCCACAGGCTCAAGTATATAGGATTTGCTGACATTCCCTGAAGGCTCAAGGGCATGTATTAATTTCCATTCATTACTTTCCATTACTGATCTAGGTATAGCTTACTGTAAGCTGAGTCACATGTCTGCACAGAAAACATAAAGATCTAATAAGTAAAGTGCTGGTTACCAAAGCCAGTGGATATTTTATCTGAGTAAAAGTCATAGTAACAAAAGTGTTCAGGAACTGTCACATGTACTTCAGTTTATATAAATGCATAGTGGCAGAATGTGATGGCTGAGCATTGTGCAATGCATAGCAAATAGGTAGAAGAATAAAAACACATCGAGGTACACACAAAAATGTAAATTAAATAAACTAGCACATTTCTGCTTCTGACTACGCTGCATTCAATTCCCCTAAATGTGCTGTGAAGTTCTTAATGACTGTTATCATTTGCACTCAACATCGTTGGTGCTGTTCCCTATACTTATCACTTTCTCCATCACTGAAAAATATTCACTGTCATTACTGCACTGTTAATAGTGCAATAGTTAGTGCTTTAGTCATTGTGTTATCAATGATGAATGCTGGCATTTGGCCAAGACAGTATTCCAAACATCTATAATACAGCAGTATACAACAGGGACTTGTAATGATGGGGTCTGAGGATGAGGGTGGGAAATATCACTTGAAAATGCAGAAATATTGTGCAGGGCAAAGAAAATACAAAGCAAATTGAATTCTTTGGCTAGAAGTTTAGAGAATGACATAGTGATTCTCTTCTCTAAGAACTCTATTTGCCAGTCTTGGGTTATATACAGCAGTAAAGTTTGTTCACACTGACACTGTAAAAGGTGTCTGTTGAGGATGTGAACAACATGGATTGACTATTTCTTTTTGGTCTAGGCTTTAGAACATGTGAAACCAATAGATGACTGCAGAATTGGCAAAGCACCAGAAAATCAGAATAAAAACAGATACCAAGATATCCTTCCATGTAAGTATGCACAGAAATGAGAACAGACATTTGGTGAACAAAGTAATCAGAGAAACACTAGAAAACTTTCTTGACCCTTAATGTCCTTCTAAACTTCAGCAATAGGACAACACATGCAAAAATTTGTAGCATCTCTATGTATCAGTGATGCAGTGTATATATTCTTAGAGGTTTTCCTGGTTTATAACACCAATATGCAGTGACAACATTCCTATGCAATACATGAAAAGCAGCATTGGGTACACTATTTTGGAACACTGGCAAACAATTCTGTAGTAATTAGAGGGCTTTTCAGAGTGTTACACAAGTACCTTAAGAGAAATAAAGCAGTAATGAACCATAAAATTTATCTGGGAATTCCTACTTGCAATAGTTAATATTAGTGCTACTAGTCAAATGTATTCTAAAATCCAGTCATACTTTTCTGGAGAGACTGAGGTTTCCTATATCCTGAGTGCTGGAGATGGTAGAACTCTGTTTCAGATCCACAGCTGAAATAGCATCTTTCTGTTTCTGTACAGATGATAAGACACGAGTTCCTCTGGGAGAAAAGAATGGCTACATTAATGCAAGTTACATTAGAATGAACGTTGGAGAAGAGGAACACTTTTATATTATAACCCAAGGGCCTCTGCCATCCACTATGGCTGATTTTTGGCAAATGGTCTGGGAGAGTGAATCAAATGTGATTGCCATGATGACAAAAGAAGTGGAGCTAGGGCAAGTCAAATGTCATCGATACTGGCCTGAATCTCCCTATAACTCTAAAGACCTGGCTAATTTCTATCTCAGGCTGCACAATTATCAGATTATGGAATACTTCATAATTAGAAAAATAGAAATTATCAACAAGCAGGTAAGTTGACTTAACATTTTCATATATGATGAAATTGATTATGTAGTTTACGTGAGAGGATACTTCTTCCTTAATGAGTGCTCAGTATTTTTTAGGGATGTAAAAAATCTGAATAACAGCCATGAAATTAGGGTTAATGAGGTGCTTCTTTTTTGCTTATTGCATAATGTTCCATATATATTCCGTATATCTCCAATATTACATATGTTTGGACAAGAACTTCCAAAAATGAGACCTCTAATATTCACAGACCTGGTATGTTCAGTGCTTTGCAGAATTGCTTTCTGTTCTCATCAAATCACATCTATGCCAGAGTAGATTCATATTCTGTAATGGTGGTTGGATGGAAAGATGGAAAGAAGATGGCTTTTATGCTAGAATTTAGGACAAATGATACTATTTTGTTCATGAAAAGACACAAGCACACATGAAACTACAAATCTAGCAGCAATTTTTCAGAAACTTAACAAAGACAGAATCCAGGTGGAAGGACATGGAAAACAGGGCAAGTATAAGTCCACCAGTCTTGCCTTGATATTAGGTAAAGCTTTGCAAAAATTTCTGCAGGACATATTATTTAGTGACATAATTAAAAAAAAAACCTCTGCCAGACCAAACTTGATGCCTTTTCCATCAAGATAGAAATTTCTCTACTTGATGAAATTCACCTTATGTCACTGAGTGTGAAGCATTGTCAAACATTTTATATGAGTCTTTCCACAACACTATTAAAATGGCAAGATAGAACACCATATATGATTGTTTCAATGAATGTGTTAAGATTGCTGTGTTTGTACTGAGATAGTAGGAAACTACTACAGAAAGCCTCAGGTCTACTTCAGCAGAAATCCATACTTACATTCAAATTCTTCTAATAATAAAAATCCAGGTAGTTAGTATTCAGATTTTAATGTGGCTTTGTGAACCGGCTACAAGAAGTTTTGACCCAGGAAAATTCAATTAATATTACTCTTTATTTTATTGACAATTTATTTATTCTTGTAAACAAACAATTTTAAGAATGAGGCTGAAGGAAAAATTTTAGTGGAATTCCTTGAAAATCGGTTTTGGGACTGACAATTTTTAACCTTTCTGGTCTCTCTCTTCCAGACAGAAGAAAAACGCATTATAAGTCATTTGCAATTTACTACTTGGACAGACCACAATACTTCCAAACTGGCTGAGCAGCTTGTAAAATTTATTTGTTACATGAGAAAAGCTCACAGGACAGGACCTATTATTGCTCACTGCAGCACTGGCATTGGAAGAAGTGGAGTTTTGCTATGTGTTGAAATTCTTCTCAGCCATATAGAAAAAGATTTATGTGTAAGTATCAAACAGGTCATTGTTAATTATTACAAACTGTTATGGATGTCAACTGTTATGGTGGGAGCATCTTAGAACAGAATAAAACCGGTAAGAATTCAACCTAACAAAATGGAATAAACCCAGCTTTCACTGTTTTAAACAACAAAGATAATAACTACAAATATATTATTTCTAAAAGATCTGTCAGAGCTTCCCCATCTGAATATGCTTAAATCTTTCTTTATAACTTGCATGTCAACCAAATTAAAACTCTTCTCTTCTGATAGTTCAACATCAAGCAGATAGTGAGAGATTTGCGAGACCAGCGTTTTGGCATGATCCAAACTAAGGTAAGTTCTAAATATGGAACTAAATTTTTATTTTTTTTAAAGCCTCAATCAGTGGTACAGCTCCCCACGCTTTAATAAAACTAGGGTTTAAAATATCATTTTAGTGCTCTCATTTGAAGAAAGTAACAGCCTTCTAGGCAAGTGGTGTCTAGTTTTAAATATGAAAGTCTGTCCCTTACTAAATAAATGAAATAAAAGCAAAGCAGCAATATAGGACAGATATTACCCACCCCCCCTTTCTTTGTCTAAAGCAAGAAGAAAAGCAAGTATCACAGAAACAGTGATTTACTACAAACTCTATCCTGCAAAATTACACTCTTCAGTTGAATTCTTGCTATTGCTGAGTTATCATCACCAATTAAACCCTTCTACTTCTGAAAAGATCCTGAAAAGATTTTTCACACAGAAGACAAGATGCAGCTAACTCACCTTAGAGAAAACAGTTGGTGAGAATAAAAGAAAGAGAAGACTAAAAGTTGTTCTTCCTATAGGCAAATATTTTAGCACATGCTTTGATATATTTTTCTTCAGGATAATGATTGAGCATGTGACTAAAATTAAGCAAATATAACCTTTACTGTACTAAATGAGAGCTGAGCACATGCTTGAAGTACAGCATTCCTGTACTTTTACCAGTGATGGAGCAAAACAAACAAGGATTCTCTTAAGTATGTAAGTTTTGTATCCATATAGCAAAGATGCTGATGTTATAAACATATAACATATAAGCATGTAACTTCAGCTAGTCCATCCTTCTTTGTCTAGAATTTATGTTGAATGTAACCAGGTGTTTCACACTGGTGTCTCCATACACAGGATGAGTATTTATTCTGTTATGAAGTTGTGCTGGAAGTCCTTCAGATCCTCCAGGCAATGGATTCCTACTGAATATGATTCCTGCAATAAGACTCTTCTTCTGCAATTCCACTTGGACTCCAGGGAGTGCTCAGCAACTACTTTAAAGAGATGTCAAGCCAGCAAGGACAAGGGTTATATTATATGCTTTTTTAGATTACCCTGATTTCAAAGTAATTTAAAAACCTCGTTTAACATGTCCTGCGTAAGTAATTTATTTCTTGGCTCAAAGTATGAAGAAACAGCCAGCCAGCACTGCAACCTTGCTGTGTTAAATTGCTATGGACAACGTTTGCATTCTGTGTAATAACATATTAATTGTTAGGAATGTATGTTGGGATTGTAGCAAGGCTATAACAGCCTTTGGAAGTAGCTTCCTATCCAGAGGGCAACTATAAAGATTCTGTTGGTGGAAGATTATTTGTCCCTCATCTATTGTTGTGCACTATTGGCTTCTGGACTGCAAATCAGTTTTTACTCCAGCACTTATGCTTTTGCATGGAAGGACTCAATTTGGTGACCTTTGGTTGCTTGAACAATGCAAAACCATTTCCAGTCATTACTCCAGCCCGAGTTTATACTACAATCACTAGACAACTTAAATTAAGAAAAATATCAGAAAAAATTGGATGCCTTTAAACCCTGGTTCTTTTCAGAGGAACAACATTCTAATAATCGGATGGAATATTAATTTTTTCCAGCATTATGAATAGATGTAGATAGCATCAGTATTTTCATTCTACATCCTTAGAAAAAGGAGCATTATACTAAGGCAGGTGAAACAACTGTGTGTGTGGTACACACACACATTTCATCTTTCCCTAATCCTTTACATTGATTAACTATCTTCTCATTCTTACCCAGGATCTGAAATATGGGATGTCCTCTGGTTTCAGTAGGGGCTGAATCAGCCCCCAAATTAAAGAACTCTCTGTACAGTTTATTTTTCTTGTAAAAAGTGTTTCTGTTTGTATGGGTGGGTTTGGGCAGAAATCTTCTGTTCAAGGTGTAAGATTGTACTTGTCTCCATAGTAGTACTTCTAAGTCTTTATCTAGAAGGTGAAATATGGAAGTGATTAGATATGCATTAGAAGAGCAACTCGTAAACATAGGCTACTGAAACAATCTAACTAAATTGTACATATTTTTAAAACTTATTTGGTTTCTGCAAAAGAGAAAATATTAAGAGGCATTGGGTATAAAATTGCAGTTGAAGCAAGAAAATAAAATATTTATTTATTTTATTACCAATTACAAATTAGACGTTTAAATTCATAAAAAATGAGGTATTAAATAAATTTAAAGTATGGCTTTCCTCCAATAGTCCGGAGGCAGGAAAATATAGAAATGCAATTAGTTATGCAAGTCAAATGCTAATTTCAAACCGATTGATAAAGTTCCAGAGCAATGCTAAATAAATCAAGGAGTAACCCTGGATTTATATTGATATAAACATATACAGAATTCAATGTTTTTTCTTAAATTCATTGAATTTGGTCCTTCCTTAAAGCATTACTCTCCATATATATTCTGCATTTATTATCTTTAGATATTTACATACAAAGGATTGTTCACACAATTTTGTCAAATATCAACAGCCAATTATTTTTCATAACTTTGTTACCTTCATTTGGTATTTGGCCTTTCACTTTGACTTTAATTACTGCACATGTACTATTGGGCAATCAATGCATTACACTGTAATGAATGCACAATTCATCTTTTGTACCACAATAATTTAATAAGCTTCCTCATGAAAATATTCCTGTACTTTATGCAAAGGTGTTGTTTCTGTGGCTTAGAACAAGTATTCTGGACTTAGAAGACAAGCCTCATAGGTCATTATTTGTGCATCATCTGTGCAGCTGTCTGACAGATGTGTTTGCTTTTTGACATAAGTTTTTCCTGTTTTACAGAGATATTAAAAAGATTTCTGAAAACAATCTGCTTAATTTCAATTTATTTTTATAAAAAAGAAGCTGCAATACTTAACTAACCAATATCCTATTTCCTCTAGGGAAAATACTTTATTCATAGGGGCTTATCTTCAAACTTCCTCTAAAAGCAGATTCTGTGATGATGTATAGTGGAATCTGGCCACATCCAGCAGCTGATAAGCATTTCCCCACACACACAGTACAAGTGAGTGTCCCACTTCTGTGTTCTTTATTTATGCAAAACTCCCTGGAGATCGAGGCTCACTGATATGGATTCATTTGCAACAAAAGATAACCCGCTCTTTAGAGCTCACACTACTTGATGAGTCAGGATAAACTGAAAAGAAAACTGAAACTGAAAAGAAAAGAAACATGTTCACATGTTCCCATATTCCCCTTCATAGGGAAGTGAAGGTCTACAGAGTTTTGGAAAACTTGGGAAATAAATACAGATGATAAAATCTCTGATTCTTTGCTTACACACAAAGCAACCTCTCCTCAATCAGAAAAGAGAATCATACTGCTCTGGATGATTTCTGATGAGATATTATTTAGCACATAAAGTGCTCTGTCTGGAATTTGCAAACATCCTAATATGCAAGCGGTATGTTATAGTAGAGAACCTCAGTCTGTGCCTATGGTCACTCTTCTTACTTCAGAAAGCGGTATTGAGATCACCCTTTCTGCTCTACCACCCAGCTGCCAATCAGGACAAACTGCAGTGCAAATGTGAGCAAAAAGGGCATGTTTATTGAAGACAGTGCCTGCCATAACAAGCACACCAAACAAGTGAACATATGCTAGTCCTCAGATTCATACTGTAGCACAAAACCTTGTCAGTCCTACCCTGTGTTCAGACAGTAGCTCTGCCCACAGAACAGCACAACTTGTAATCATATTTTGGAGAAGTAACTGCTTTACCAGCATTGAGACTGCTGTTAAACACTTTTATAGCTACCATTTAACCTCAATTTAAAAGCAAGTATAGCAAGGACAACCACTGCATAGCTATAAGGGTATGAAATCATGTGTGTAGGGGAAAATGCGTGTCCACATTTTTCTATCAACATCTTCATTGAGTTCCATGGACTCAGAACTGCTTCATGTTGATGGCTCTGTGTACTCCATCTCCAGCAGAAGAGATACCTGAAAATATCCACACCTGACAAAATGAGTGCTACTGTCTGCAAGAGCATTGTCAGGTTTAAATAATTGACTTTAAAAGGTAGAAACTTTTCCTAATCATGTTTCCTTCAAATTTTCTTAGAAAGCCAGAAAATTTCTCTAATTTTCTTAGATGAGCCAGTATTTTTTTTTTCTCTCTTTTCAGTTGAAGTTTATGGCCTCGCAGAACAATAGGCCCTTCTGTGACGAAACTAACACAGCCACTGCACAGTCCTGCCAAAGAGCAGCAATCACTGCCATCTAGGGGCAAATCGCGACAGCGACAGGGCTAATCGCAACCAGTTGCTCCTGCCCTTGGCACAGACCCACTCCGTGTCTCTCAGCTGCAGAATAAACACAGCCAGATAAATGTAACAGAGGGCTTCTAGGCATATTCCACTTGCCAACTGAAATTATGCCTCTGTGACTTCTTGCCTATACCTACAAGTGCAGCAAGAACCTCTCACAGGAACATTCATTCTCTCACAGAACTATTCTTTCTGGATAACAGAAATACTGAATGGAATTGTTTTCTTGTGAAAAAATAGCACAATTGTTCAAATGACCAAAATGGGGCACCCCTGCCACAGACAGGGTCTGCATGGTGTGTTGCAGCCACACTGTATGCTTGTTTGGTGCTGCACAACTCAGAGTTCCCAACATCTGAGGGGGTGTTAGTTTATCTGTACTATTCTCTCTTCCTTTACAGTGTTAGCCAGTAGTAAATGGTACTTTAAATGATACTTTGCATAATCTGAGTGTCTTACTTACTGGAATTACATAGGAACAGCAACTCCAGCTGCAAAACACTCAGTTACTAGTGAAGGACAACGGTATTTCTCACAGCTATTAAATCACAAAGCTGGGCTCAACATGGAGATTACCTGCCTACTGCTTGCAAAGCTGACTAAATATTATTGTAACACAACAAAAAATAGAAGTTGGTTGAGCTCTTTACACAGATAGGAGAGCTCACCCTTGCAGGCTGAGCAAACTGAGAGTTAGAGTCCACTATTAGATGAAGCTTTTAAATGTCCAGTAATGTGTGTGACGGAAGGGCACAGCACTTAAAAAGATATGTGCAACACTGAAGTGTGGTTTGCACATAATCTTGCATGGGTGTAGCTTTGTAGGGTTAGAAATAAACTTGTGAAACCAGAAGAGTATTCTGTACTGCCATACTGATATAACCGGTTTTATCTTGGTCACTTTGTGCACACCTGGAATAACAGAACCTCATACTTCATTCATGCCTCTCCAGGTCCAACAGCATGCAACAAGTAACACTGGATCCCAGAACCACAACTCAATAGCTGTGATTGGAAGGAAGCTCTGGGAACCATCCAGTCTAAACCCTCCAACTCTCAGCACTGTCACCTGGAGCTCTGGACTCTATTTACATGGCGCTTGAGTATCTCCAGGATGAGCACTCCTTGACATGTCTAGACAACCTAGCTCTGCTATTTGACCATACTCAGAGTATAAAAGTTTTTTTCTGATGTTCAAATGAAATTTCCTGGATTTTAGTTTGTATCCATAGCATCTTGTCCTGCCTATGGATACCACTAAGAGGAATCTGTTTCTGCTTCTTTACCTCTTTACTCACTCCTATTTAGGAATTTGTACATATTGATAAAATCCATCTGAGCATTCCCTTCTCCTTACTGAACAGCCCAAACTCTCTCAGCTTACAAAACAGACATTTCTTAATTTCAATTTCTTAATCATCACAGTGGCTTTAATATGCAAGTGCTGGTTTAGGGAGATTATAAGATTCCATCCAACAGCTACATCCAACAACCTACTGAAATTAGGAGGTAGAGTTTTGGTGCCTATTAACAAAAGTGATAGTTGCTGGTTTGATGCCACTTAAGGACTGATCAAGGCCTAAGAAAACAATATAGGAGATTAAGAAAAGATGCAGAGTATGGAGAATATCTTGGATGTCAGTCTGAAATATCTACCAGCGATCATCTCTACTTTTTTTATGTAGTTTTAACTGTTCAGTGTCCTCTCATATGAAGTAGGTGGCTATTCAGAATTCACTGCCTTTTCTGCACAGCACCAGTTACACATTCACGCCTGAGGGACAGTGAACTTTTTGCAATCCTGTTCTGAATTATACAGCTATTTAGCTTTCTCATTAAACCACTCAAAAACAAAACCCCAAAAAGCAGTTAAAATGCCTGAGAGCAGTACACCCCCAACCAGGCGACAGACACAATGGGGACTATACAGTAGCTGTCCAGCACCCCAGCTCATTACACAACCTAGCAATTAACTGAGGTTGCCTGTGCTCCCTCCCCTCCCTGCATTTGTTCTCTTGAGAGATGACAATCCCTTCTTCTCCTTCCTGTTCAACACTCTTGGAAAGACATGCCAATGACTGTAGGCTTTCCTTTCCCATCGCTCTGCTGTAAAAAGTTTTTAACTACTTCCATTACCACTTCCTTCATGGCTGAAGCAGATTTATTCCAGGCAAAGCACCAGCTGCAGTACCTCTTGGCTCATTCAGTACACCTACCGATAGTTCCCAAGGCAGAAACAACATGCTGTGAGCTTGCTTAATGCCAGCACCTTTGGATAAGTGACAAGGACACTATGAGAAATAATGAACATTAGGGAAATGTAACTATAGCAACACAAGTATTCACAGAGCAAACCTCCTCCATGAGCACAAGGAAACTGCTGTTATTGTCTTTGTAAAAGTGCTGATAAAGCAGGAGCTCGGGCTACAACATCAGGAGAAAGCATGCCTGGCCTGCAATTCTTGCCACAAATGGTAACACATGCAAAAGCACCCCTGCAGCAGACAGAAACTTAGCTCACACACTTTCAGAAATGTTGGATGAAACAACAGATCCAAATCTGAGTCTTTGTAAGAAAATCCCAAACTTCCCCCAGCTCTTTATTTTACTGCAGGTTTAGCACCATGTCATTGAAGGAACCATCCTGATGACACTCTCATGCTGATCAGGAGGCTGCCATTGTTCCAGAAGCAGGAACTGAATCTTGGTCTCTCATTAACTTAAGCTGTTTCCACCCTTTTTTATCCACTGAAAGCAGGCAAAACTTGTAGTTGAGTATTCAACAGGAACACAGACAATGCTTTCTGACTTTTTTTTTTACTTATTTTTAATCCCAAATTGAAACTATTGAATAATTCTCAGGGAATTTTGACTTTCACTTACATAAGAAATAAAAAGTTTGTTTATTTAATTTGGAATAGCACTACACATATTCCTCCAGAACTCCTGGGTTCCTCTCTTCATCATGTCTATAATTCATTTTAAGACAAGTTCCTTAACAGTATCATGGCTCATTTTCTTTGTCTACTGCTTTGCTGTCTTAAAGAAGATGCATAAGTCACAGGTAATGCTTGGGAAGTGCTGAGTGAGTACTCAAGTAAAAGACAATACAAGACATGAAATATTCTTCATGCTTGCACTTTTCAGTTGCCACACATTCCCATTCACTTCTGTGTGTGAGTTAGGACACATGGAGCATATATCTATCTCTGTTATTAGGAAATTAGCACTGAATCATTAAGGGAAAATTTTCACTAAGGGAAAAGAGTAGGATTCTGCTAAGGTATTATTTGAAAACTGAGTAGGAACAAAGTGGTATTTCACAGCTAGAAATTCTGCTAGTATCAACTAACTTGAGTAATTTAGCATGGACTCAGCATCATTCCTTTTGCTTGACAGCAATTTTAGATCAAAAGATCTAAAACTGTTCCCATAGACAGAATCCAGACAAAGCCTGGAATGCCATCAGCACTGGGACGACCACACCTCTCAGCTCAATACAAATGCCCAACTCCTTCAGAGCAACATTGCTCCAGGCAAGAGCATCTCCTTCCAGAGCACTCCATGCCAGCTCCTGCTGAGATTTTCAAGGACACAAAGATTTCTCCACAATTCCTCCCCTCTTAGTAGTTTCATTAATAGGGCAAAGGTTTACACACCTCACTTCTGTTGGTGCATCTTGACTCCTAGTTTTTTGTAAAGTCCTCAAGGAACTCAAAGTGCAACTAGGCTACCTCCAGGTGGTCAGGACTTCACTGATCTATGGCCTGTAGACAGCTGACGTGATTACAGCCCTGGGCAGGAAAGAACTGTTATCAAAGCTGCTGCTCTCTGTAGCTTCAGTCCAACTTGCCTCAAAATCATTACATGGCACATTGCTCCCATGTCTAAATCCCCACAGAGGAGCTATGTCCTCTTCATCGCTTTCAGTCAGAGGGTTTACATATGTTCAATGGCATTCACAGTTTCCCTCCAAAATGCCAGCACTTCTCTTCCTGTCTGGCTGTTCTTTGAGCACTGATTGGGATGTGAGTGATCTGCTTTTAACTCTCATTTGCTTCTATAACAGCTGAGGGCACCAAGCCTGTATATTGCTATTATCTTAACTTCTGGAAGAGGTAGAATATACTCTCTCCAAATTCATCTCTTGTCACAAACACACATGATGTGTACTGGTATGTGAGAAAGCTGGCAAGACCGGGAAGGGCATCTGCAGTAGTGTGGATGCATTTACCTGCCATGGAAGCAGGCTGATAATGGATACAGATTGCCAACAAATTATGCAGGAAATGGGGCTAGCTGGGAGAATTTCCACCTTTCTTTAACTTTTTATAGTAATGTTCTTTTTTTCCTTTGTTCTCTCCATCTGCTAAATCACAGAATAATCTACACTAAAATCAGACGTCAGTTCAATCTTCAAGACACACTAATGTGTGTGTTTGCATGTGAGTCCCTGTATGTGACACTGCTTTCTACAGAACAGAATCAAAAATACTCAACCAAGTTTACAATAATATTAATTATTAATGAATATTAATTTAATATTCAACCTTTTATAGCTAGTAGAAACTTTGTAAGTGTGGATTTTACCTTCATTCCTGTCTGGGCAGGAGAATCTTTCTGATCCAAAAAAGATGTGTACAGCAGAGTGTTGAACAAGGCTTTCTGTGCATGGACTTAACAGCTTACCAATGTGTCACAATAGTTCCATGAATTCCTCATTGTCAGCAGAACTGCATCCAGCTCCAACACTGGTCAGGGAAGCTAAAATAATGGTCCTATCAAACTCTAAACTCCAAAGATTTCACATAGTCTACCATGTTAAAGGCCTAAGATCTACCCAGCTAGCTTTAGGTTTGTGCCCTGTGCTCTCCATGCCCATGCAAACACCCACTCACCAGACCAGCTTTCAGCAAGGGCCCATCTGTGTGTTGCTCTGTGCTCACATGAACACGAGGTGAGGGCTTGCAGAGTCCTAGCAGGACTGGTGCTGACAATGGCCTGTCAGAGGGGGAAATCACCCAGTGAGAATATGTGTGATGGACCCACTGGAGTGAATTAGGTCACCTCATGCTGTCAGAAACAATAGGGACAGAGCTCACACAATGGCAAGCAGCCTCCTACATGAAGGTCTGTGGACAATTGGCTCTGCTAAAAAGGTTATCAGCAGTGATACTACACATCATGACATCACTGCAGTGATGAACTGGCATGTGAAGAGAGGCAGAGGTCTGCTCAGCTCAAGGCACACAACCAGGATCCTTAGAATAAAAAATTCTCTCCTAAGTGGCTAAGAGGGTATCTGCTTTAGACTTGATAGGCTGAAAATCCACCCTGCTTTGTCCTCTAACCTAACTCTTTCCTACCAAAGGATGAAAAGATAAATAAGAATGCAGCCACAAGCTGCAATTGTTTAAACTTACCAGAGGCTGAAAAGTCTGAAAGGTCTCTTTTCAATATCCTTCAATGTGTATCCACATTCTGGACTCTCAGTTGCAGCTAGATCTATGGTGTAGCTTTCATAATTGCTCCTGAAAACTTTGACCATCATTTTACTGATTCCCTCCTAAATTAATTCTTTCCCATTAGAAATCCTAAAAAAAGGGGGAAGAAAAAAAGGAGACTGATTAATAACATTTGAGACTTTTCTGCCTTTATCAAAGACCTCACAAAATCTCTGGCAAATGCATGGAATGCTCTGTTTTTCAGGGGACATTCTGTTCCAATATCTAAAACACACTGGGAGAAAATATTGCTGGTTTATTTGCTCTGTCTTGTGAAGGAAGATGCAGAAATGCTGTACACAGCTAGATCCAAAAAATGCATTTGCAAAAATGAGAGTAAGGCAATAGTGCTTACATTTATGGGATTTAAAACATCCAGAAAAAAAAGAGAAAAAGTTAAAACCCATTCACATACATATTCATGCAGAACAAATAGAATAATTAATTTGAACTTTATGCAACACCCTTCCTCTTTCCTTACTAGAATTAGCCTGAATATAACTTTAACTTTACTACCTTTCCCTTCACTGAAGTTTAGGGCCCATTGCAAGACTCACACCTCATCCTAACTCTGGACAGGAACACCTAACTGCTCACTAGTAGCTCGCTGAACAAATCCACAACAGTACATTCCAGGCTAAGGTATCACTGTATGTGCTTTTTGCATATTTCAACATGATGGAGACTGGTCATATATTAGGGGCCTAGAACTCCATGATGAGCAGTTGCAACCTGCATAATTTGGGTTTTGTACTGATATTCCGACTAGACTGATAAAAAGATGGCATTTACATTCCTGCAAAAAAATCCAATGCAAATTCCTTATATTTCAGCTCTGTTATGTCCCGCCAGCATTTCAAGCCCCTTGATCTCTGAACTATACAGCATTCTGCATGTATCATTATAATATCACGTTGAGATTTTGTACTCTTGTGATTCTGAGAATAAAATCAATAAATTTTTGTTGCTTGTTTTGAGGGGACTATTTTTAAAATTTATTTTTAGAAATTATTTTGCAATCACAAAAGGCTTGTGATCCTTCCAGTTCCCACCAGATGTCACCAGGCTCTCAAGGATCTCTGGAGTTAGGGCAGTAGAAGCCTCTTTCTTGAGTGCCAGTGACATACAGCATCTTTCCCTTTTCAAGAGAACAGTGTGAGGAGCTGAGGACAGTCTTTCCTTGTCAGTGGAGAAATGCTGCTGAATCACCAGCAGGCCAAAGCTGTTATGATTCCACTGCTCCACTGCTGTTTAACAGTTTTATCTGAAAGGAGTCAATCTCTTTTCACTTACTACCAGGGAGTAACACGATCACAGCTCTGCTTTCCTCTACCTGAAACACGTGTCAGAGCAGGAAGCAGGTACAGTAACATGCACAAGAAGCAAGCTTGTGTTACTGCCTTCTAGGCTACATACTCAGATAAAGTCGCCTGCCTGACACTTCACAGGGAGTACTGAACTAAACTGGGCACTGAAGCCAGCTTTCCATTTTGAAAAACATTTGCCAGTAAGCATTTTGCTTTTCTAGGCAGTGGTTCTCTTCTGAATTTTACTGAGTGCTGAGCATTGTGGTGTCCTGCACAGTATAAATGCCTGAGGTCTCACTACTCAAATATGTCTGTTTCCCAAGAATGAGCCAGCTTGCCAAGAGGCTCTCCTCAATGCATCCCAACTGGCAGAATAACACTCTCAAGGCTCTGCCATCAGAGGAAATGTTCAGACTCAAAGAGATTAGATGCACAGACTAAGAAAGATGAATAGAAGTTGACAAATATCCAAGATGTATTTTTGAGAATGAAGAGGCTGAGCTGAAAATGAATGGATTTTAATGAGAGAAGGAAAGGAAATTCACTATGAATTGCAGACATCTATTGTCCTGAAAGGACATTGTTCCCCATGGCCACAGAACAAACATGAAAGGAACACATTCCATGAGGTATTGTTGGGGCTGGCTTGACTATGGCAGTTTGAGCTTGGATAGAACTTTTCATGGAGGGCTTCATTTCACTTCTGAGAGCATTATTTATGGGCTTTTTACAGACACTGAGACAACAGTACACATTGAGACAACATGACTTGGCCTTATGGTGAACAGCTCCCAGAGCTGGGAAGTGAATTCTGATCAGTATCAATGAACCTCTGCCCCATTGCCTTATTTCTGCAATCTTGCACATAGGGCAACTTGGAAGTTGTTTTTTTTGCACCAGCTCTCACAAATGACATTGTACTGAAGCAGTCATTGTCCATAACAACAGCAGAGCCTGGTTTGTCCCTTGTAGCTGGGAATAGATTGCACATTGTTCCCTACAGAGTACACAGCAGCCAAGGGCATGCAGAAGAACAAACACAGTTTGGGCACACTTGTTGGGGCCCTGACAAACTAACAACAGTCTCAGGGTGATTCAGGTCTGGAGATAGTCTCATGTGCTATTCCTGTGACTGAGTAGGTAACCCTAGTTAGTGTTGTGTCCTGCCCACTGCAGCTATTACTGTTATGTTCTCCTCCTGGCCTATCAAAATAGCTTCCAATCTAAACTGGAATATCCTCATATTAAGGTATGAGTTGTCTCTAAGAGCTGTGGGTATCTTTTGAGAAGTTCATGACTGCAGATGGAACATATACCAACTACTCACCACTTCATGATTACATGGTGCCAATTCTTATTCCTGAGGAGGAGAGGGGAAATACAATTCCAGCCTAGGCTTTCTATCCACATGTTTTTTCCTACATCAACTAAAGTGATCTATATAGTTACCACAAACACCTCTTCTTCTGGGAACTTTTTCCTCCTTTGGCATAATGATTAAAAATAATATCATTGCATTTTCAATGCTTTCTTTCTCATGACAAACTCTACTTACCCACATATGACTCTGGGATTAGAAGCACAAACCTCTGCCATTTACGTTGCTTTATTCCTTCACTACATGCAGACATGATCACAACTGACACAATGCCTTTGCTCACACAACAGCCAGCCTTGCTCAGTTTGTGGTGCAGCCCAGGCTATTGTCCACTGCTTCTGGTACCCAAGGCAGCTACACAGAAATTCTAATAGCTGGCAGCTTTTTGCAGCTGCCTGAGCTGAAGTCAGATCCATGACCACAATGTTGCTAGGAACTTGGAAGACCATCTTGTAACTGATAGGAAATGTTCTACCTTTGATGCTATTGTAAGGAATTCAAGCCATAAACAGAAGAGTAGCAGGACCCTGAGCAGCTGAACACTAACTTCCAATCAAAAAGGCCCATATTTTACTTCTGACTCTTTTCTTGATCCATATGCCTTCTCAATATTGTTCCATTTCTCATCTCTTAATTATAGCTCATCACTATTTTCCCAATTAAAAACAAACAAACAAAAAACAAACAAACACAAACACAAACAAAAACAAATACAAACAAACAAAAACAAACACACCCCGTTCAAAAAACCAAAAAACAAACAAACAAAAAAACCAAACAAACAAAAACAGATGAAGGGAAAAGAATTAAAAAAAGAGCAACAATGAATTTCAAAATGTATCTGAAAAGCCAAAACTTCTTTGGTTTCCTGAAATCTAGACTGTAGAGGCCCCCAGAAACAGTTCCTGTTTCCAAGCACTTCAATAAGCAATTTGAGCCAGAGATTACTTTAATTCTTCATTAAAAAAGATTCCTTAGAGGTCAACTTATCTTGAGTAGTCCTGCTGTAATGAAGTATTAATAGAGAGAAATCAGTTTCCAGTATCATTGTCATATCCTGCTGTCAGAAATAAGTGCACCTACCTACTGTGGCTCAGGTTTAGTTACTTTAGTCCTGCTGTAGAGAGGCAGCCCTACCTGTTGCCTTGCCCTACTGAATAACAGAACAGCACACGCCATCCCAAGACAGCACACAGAAATATCTGACTCCTTAGTTGCACCAATGGCCCTTGTTTGCCTGTGTGTACTTTCTTGACAAAGAAATGAGTCTCACAGCAGTTGATCATAGAAACCTCCTTGTGAAGATTTGTGGTTTCTCCCAGTCATGTAGCCCCTTCAGGCTTAGTTGCATTCCAGTCTGGGTTTGAAAAAATACTAATGGAAAATACTTCCACACCCAGTGGCTAATTACTTTCTCCCTCAGAAGTAAAATCTTGAGTTTGTTATGAATTCACTATTCTTAACTTAGTTTCAAGGAACAGCAGAAAGGCCTAAAAGGGACAAAGGAGACCCTATAGTACCTATAGTATTGTTCTTATGCTTTTGCCTTCTAAGCTCTATTTTTAAGTAACTGATAATTAGGATTTAAACCCCAGATTTGTGTTGATTCATACCTGAAAACCTAGAGCATGAAAAATGCATTAGTGATATTCACTGAACTTTCTATAATTCTCTTTACACCCTATAAGGTTCAGCACTGATGACATCAAATGCCTGAAAATAAAAAAGGTTATTCTTCAAAGATTGGAAATTCATTTAAAAATAAGCATTTTTTTTATTCAGTAGTTTTCCAATTGTTCGAAGTTATATGGGCAGATTTTCTTCCTCAACTACAAGCATTTTTTACCTCATAAGCTGATGACTCCATGACCAAGTTTTTCAAGGAAGAAAAAAAAATAAAAAAAGACAAAATACTTCTCTTTAAAGCACAGGACTTAGAGATGCTGACAATTCCTACATGGTTCCAAATGAAACTGCACATAGGCCACAAGTAGTAAGTAGGAAGCTTCTTGCTGGCACCCAAAAGTTCAGAGCTTGTGTTTTCCTTCATGCCCTATCAGCACCAAAAAAGAAAAATATATGAATACAAACACAAACTGTGATTGTGTTCCTGGAAGGAAACGTATCAGGCTGGCATTCAGGAAAGAGGCCATGGTATTCTCCAGAAAGTTCCTCAGTTTACAATATGAGAGGCACTGGGTGTCATACAAACTCCAGTATCAACAAAGCAGTTGTGACCTTCTAAAGTGCACAGCACAGCCTGGAAAACCACATTGAGATCCACAGTTAGGGGCAATACACATTTAGGGAAACTACTCTGATCCTTCTTATTCCTTCACTGGACTCTGAGATATTTAAGAGCCAGAATCTTATGGACCTCATTTCTCTCCAGATTTTGGTTTTGTGCCACCTCTTCTGGCATAAAACAAAGCTTAATGAGCTCTAACAGTCCCTCAGTTGCCCGTCTTGTCTGAAAGAAGGTCACTCCATCTGGGGCATCTGGCAAGCTAAAAGTAGCAGCACAGTATTTTGAGCGTGAAAGGCAATGCTGAGAAATTAAGTCATTTGGTTCCCAAGCACAGCTGGCTGCCTTCATGTCCCTGAGAGGAGTAGGGCTTGGGGGAGGGGTATAAATTGCATGTTTCAAACTGTCCTTATTAACTAGACATTTCATTTAAATTGTACTTAGCACCTGCCTCCAATTACCTGACTTCAAGGCCCATGCGTGACAGAAGCTGGAGCGCTGATTAAATCCGTGCTTCGTACTAGTGAGCCATTAAGCCAAATCAAGGCTCACCGCTCCTTTGAAGGAGATCATTTGTCTTCATTAAAAGTGTCCATCCTTGATTGCCCTGACAGGAGCTTCTCCCTGAAAGATAATAAGGTCTGTTATTGTTGAGAGGTAAAATAATGTATTGCGGCCCTCTAGAGAGTGATTTGTATTTATTAATGTTCTCACAAATTACTGTACCTTGATTAACCTGTGACTGTGACAGGCAGCAGGGTGTGCTGCTCATCACAGCCATTCATGCCGGCCACTGTCTCTCCTCAGATCACTAAGTGGTAAAAGCATATAAGGAGGGCCTCCTGCCCTTCAGTGATGCCTTAGGTTCATCAGAGAGTGGTGGACAAAGGCTTAGCCAGGTTGTGCAAACCCAACTAATCACATCTTTGATCAGGTCCTAATCTTCAGTCCAGATAGAGAAGACTACATAAACGTCAACATCTTTGATTTTAATATGACTATAATACTACATTTCAAAGCAGTGTCTTATACTTTTCATCCAGAAAGTCTTAAGCGTGTTACAAAGGAGGTCCGACTTCAGTTGTGAGGAAAGGGAAAAAATGGAAATACAAAACTTTCTCACCAGCACCTGAGAAGCCAGGAAAAAAACATGCAGGCACAGAACTCATGTTTTTTGAACCAGTAGCCATGCCATTTGGCACATTGAAAACTGTACAAATCCTAACGCACTGCTCTATTGTGACAATCAAAATCAAACTAGAATCACTGTTCTTCCATAACTACATCATAAGTAAACCTTCACCACAGGTCCTGTGCAGTTGACAGAAAAAGTGCAGATGACTTAGAAGTAGTTGAATAGCTGCAATTTCTACTGCAGTGAGAGTGTTTGGTATCCCATCTCTGGGTTTTTTTTGTCCACCCCCCCAGAAATGTAGAGCTTATAGTTTGCTACAATAGCCAGTTCTGGGTAAACTGAGCTTCTTCCATTCCCTGGCCTTTAGGTAATTCTCATCAGGTCACTGTGCTGGGGCTCAATTCCTGTGAGAAAACCATGTCAGACAAACACTTTGTAGTGCCCAGGTCAGAAAAAACGAATGTGTCTAAAGATCTGCTCTCATCTGTGCTATCAAACTTCTGCTAGTTCAGCAGTATTCAAATAGGGACATTTGAGTCAGTCCTCTACAAGTGAGAGACCGTGTGGGAAGTTAAAAGAAAGCAGAACTTAAGAGCAAACTCAAAAAGGATTTTCCACTGACACTTCGGGGTATAGCCAGTTCGAGTTGCATCTAGTATATCTCAAAGTCAGAGAACTCTGGTGTTGTATTACTCCCTAAATTCATAACCAAACTGAGCTTTTGATACAGTGACAGAAAATGGATTTGTGCTCTGAGTGCTCTAAAGCAGAGACAGGAACTTCCCAAGCAGAAAGCCTCCATGGCCTTATTATGTTATGGAGGCAAGGGCTGTCAGGCCACTGCAACCATGACCATGGAGTGAGCAGAGGCCAATACCCCCCAGAGGAGCAGAGCCAGCAGCACTGCAGAGTGTGCAAGAGCTCTGGTCACGCAGAAAGCACACCCAGGCTCAGATTAGGCTCTGCTACGGGGTGTGAGAGCCTAGGGGACCCATGGTATGCCCTTCTGTAAAATAGTCTTTTGGTCTGTTATAGGAGAAAGCACTTGGTTGCCAAAACAATTTAGACCGTCTGCACAGCTGAGGGATGGCCAGGGAGAAGCTTCAGTAGCCTGGAGGCTGGTAAACTACTCTTGCAAACTGAAGCTCCAACTTTTTTCTAAACTTTGAATTTCTTGTTTTGGCAAGTCTTTTCATTTCTTTCATACACACTTAAACAGTCATTTGTTTAGAACTGATTTACTAGTGACAATAGCCAGACAAAGAGGCAGAGCAAGTGACTCCAAAATTCTTCAAATGTCTCTTTAAAACTCTCTTCCATAAGATCTGTACGAAACACTGGGTAATGTTTAGACAGTTGAAATGTCCTCACACTTGTTTTAAGTATCCAACTGTTAGGCCACAGAGTCTGAGTTTGCTACAGCCATCCCTTCGGAGTATGCTTCTAATTCATTAAGCCTAGGAGCTCAGAAGATTTTAATTTTTATGATCAAATTCCCTGTCACATCAGCCACAGAAATAGCCAGTAACTCCTTTTACTACACATATTCTTGTTCTTTACCTCTTGCCTTGTATATCTTTCCTGGTGTTGCATTTTACTCATGCTTCACCAAGTGATATTTAGCTGTCACATAGAACTACTTGCAGCATTTCCTCTGGAAGTTTCATTGTTATCTACTGACTTCAACAAAGTAACACCTGAAAAATACCCAGAAAACCTTATTTCATAATTCTAACTTTTAAATTAATGAGGTTTGGACTTGAAAGTTTGTATTAAGTTCATCCATCTTATACAGCACACACACATCTCTAAGTGAACAGGTATGTGAAATAATTTACAAGAGTTCTCTTATAAAGTATATTTATTGTTCTGCAGTGAAATTTTGTACAATTCTCTTTCTCTTGGAATTTTTGAAATTAAACCTAAGTAACACCCAGAGATCTAGGCTGTCAAGCTCACTTCTATAATAAATCATCTACATGAGTATTCTGCAGCTCCATTTTTTAGCAGTAGAAGTGATATGGGAAGGCATTTTACCTAAAAGTACAAACTGAAAAGAACACAAACTTCACCTTCATACTGTATTTTACCTTGCCATCGGAGCTCTTTGAGTCAAGGCAGTCAAACAACTGAGAGGTCAGAAAGAAGAGAGCAAAGTCTGACGGACTCACATGTGGCTTGTCAGTACCTTACTGAGAGCAAACTCTCTGCTCTCAGAAGCACCTTGGATCCCTCATCATTTCTCACATGCAAGTAAAACCTGTCATCTCTCTTAATATGTGGTTGAGAACATCAGCCACTTATCAGAAGCTGGTTGATCTGGCAGAGGCATGTTTGTTGGAATGTAATGTTCAGATGGTTTTGATCACACCTCTGTCATTAAAAATGGAGTAGTTTTGTGTATCCTGTGATTCTCTCCACACCACAGCATTCTGGATTTCTCTAGTCTGAGCTTGAAGTCTTTAATTAGTCCATTACACCAACTCTCTGCCATTTCCTCTCAGCCCAGGAATCCTTTAGTATCCTGTCCTGTTATCTCCAAAGCAAATATGAATAAGGGTCTCAATGATTGGATAAATAGTGCAGAAAACAGATGTGAGAGGCTGCAAAGTGTATACATCATGAATAGTATTGCAATAACATCTTTAATCCCTTAATGAGGGCACTTTGTCAGGGTAGGGTAAGATAGACTGAGGGATTTTGCTGCTGTACATAGAAGCCCAAAGAATGCTTTTAAGCTAACAAACATAACAACACATTCTTACTATCTTTGTAGTCCATGAAACTTGCACTCATTTGCACATGTTTTCAGAAACGCTGTTTCTATTTTCATGGAAGGATCCTCTTGCATTTATTAATATATTTATTGGCTTTAACAACAGCATAAAAGGAGAGATATAAACTGAACAACAATTGAGAACAGCTGAGATCTACACACCTTTGTTGGGCATTTTGGGCATTACTTTTCATGATCTGCTTACAGAAGTTGCCACAAACTGGCACAGTGCTGTGTTTGTAAAGTCCTCAAGTGGCCTACATTTACATGGGAAAGTCTGCATGTACCCAGTAACCAAGAAAATACAGTCTAAGGAGCTGATGGTCTGACACTGCTTTACTTCCCAGAGCTCTGGGGGATGCCTGCTAATGCTGTAACACATCTAGGCCCTTCTTGGGGGCAGGCCAGATTCCTGTCCATGATCAGAAATAGCATGCAAGAAGCTTGTCTTGTGGTATTCTGGCATTTCTGCCTCCAGACCCAGATGGAAACCAAACATGAAAGAACATCTTATTCCAATAGTTTAGACACTCCAAAGCTTTTGGTTATGTTTGGTACTAAAACTGTGGGATGAAAGTGGGCAGAGAGAAGGGTTGGCACAAACCATTTCTCCCTGTTCCCATCTAGACATAGGTTATGGAAAGATGTTTGCTTGTTTTATTTAATTTTTCCTTTAAGATGTACACCTGACATCTCACAGAATTTAGTGCTACTGATATCTGTGGCTGTTAGTGCTTATTCACTTATCCCTGGTGTTATATGACAAATCAGCAATAACCTTACAGGCAGCAGCAGCCTAACACTTGGCATACTGCTGGATAGAAGATGCAAAAGATGTTGGAATAAAGAAATAAGAGAAGCATTTTCTATAACAAGCTAATATCACAATCCAGTGTACTATCTATGCAATTGTTTGGAACAGTGGGGAAAAATGAAGTACTTGAAGTTTCTTAAACTCTTAATGCAGTAATCATTAGCCCTCTCCTTGTAAGAGTAAAAGGCCAGGCATGGAAAAGATGAGTTCTGTTTTCTCAGTGCATTGACCAGCATAAGGAATCTGGCACAAGAAAAAGCTACCCAGAAAAAAAGAGTTGGTAAAATTAAATACAATTGTATGGTACAAGAGAAGAAGCCCAACCAGTGTTTCCCCTTCAAGTGACAATCTGTGTTCAGCCTTGGCCTTTACAGCTTTGTGCCATTCCACTCTCATGACACACTGCAACCTGCCAGTACTAATCTTAAGTGGAGAGGATAGAGTAAAAATCAGTGAAGTATCTAAAAAAGTTGTATCTTTCTCTCTAGACCCTAACCAAACCATCTAAATCTAACTGTGAACAGAGACCTAGCAGGGGGGCATCCAGGCCATCAAAGCTAGTCCTCCACAGCTGTAGACAACCAAGCAACAACTGAGCTGGCAGATATGTAAAGGCTCTTTAGCAAGATTTCCAAAACTTCCAGCATCTAGCTGGGCTGGAAAACCCCAGCCTGTGCTGTGGAACAATAACACAACAACTTCTGTTTCAGACTCCAGCTGGAACTAGGGACCATAGAGACATCCACAAAAAGAATCACTGTTAACAAAAAGGGCAGCCCTTGAACCAAGCTTTTCCAAGCTGCCAAGCTGAGCCACAGAAGCCATTTCAGCAGTCATTTTCAAATAGAACAGAACTGGAAAGATGAGTCTGCATCCATTTGGATACAATGCAGACAGGTGGAATATTGCTATCTCATGGCAATATATAATAAGGCACATACATCTTCTTAATGTGACAAGATTTCTGGAATCTCTGTTGTATGTATTATTCTGCTATCACAAAAAATTACTTGATTTCAATGTGAAAATTGTCTTCACCACCATTGAGACTTCATTGTAATGGGTGCTGCATAAAATGCCTTGTAAAATGAATCTGTAAAACATGATATCTGATTTTATGTATGTTTGCTCTGGACGTATATCCAATACTAAAACCCCTGCTTCAAACACCTATTAAGTTTATAATAAAATCATCTTCCAATTTCTTTGATTATAAAAATTACCAGAAGAGATGTAGCAAAAAACTCAGTAACATTTAATTCAGATGTGATAAGATGTCTTCTCTCAGCATAACCCTTTCTGTTACTAAAAGAAGGATTTCCAGCTAGCAATCTGTGACATTGCAGGCAGGTTGTTTTTGGGTTTTTTTGTGGAGGTTTCAATTTCTCCATTTCCTATTCTCATGGCAATCTTCAGAGGTGAATTATTCCAAGTCTCAAACCTCTTAAGTTCAAACCAGAGATTACCCTGCTTATATTCCATTAGCACTTCAGGGGACTCAAGTGAAGTTCCAAGTGCCCAGAACTGACCAGATCAGAAAGAGAAACAAGAAGCCAGTCCAGAAATTTACACTACGCTATATATCATGAGAAATAATGAACTTCTAAGTGTTTTCCACATTTTATACAGTCAGTGGCTGCTCTGAGTAGTGCCTGATCATATTTAACGTCAGGTTTTGGTGGGATTTTTTCTATGCCGAATCCATACACCATGAGAATCCAAAATAGTTGTATGAACTTTTCATTTATTCTATTGAAAAGGGGATTTACAAACATCAGAGCAGGAGGCCTTTTTATTACCTATAGTAGTCAACAATCTTCATCCTTTGATCTTCCTCCAATTAATTTCAAATGGCATGAGGGAATAAAGAGGATTAGTTAGTCAGCCCCATTTCAAAGTTTTGATTAGTTTGTAAATGAACTTCAAGACACCATTCTCCAAGTGGGGAAGCTCAGCATCACCAATGATGAATGTCTATATTTCGTGACAAGGTCTATTTCCATTTGCACTGAGACTTCCTAATAGCACACATGTGGCAACTTGTGCAACTGCTGCATTACAAATTGGATTGGAGAAATTGAAAAGCTTTTCAGTTCTTCTATGTACAGAGTGGGCACAATGCCAGACCTGGAATAAGGGAAGGTGCCAAGTTTCCAGTTATCATGAGTCACTACTGCTAAAAAAGAAAATGTGCACACATATACGTGTATGTGTGCATGCATATAAAACATATTCTGCACTTTCTCACTGATAGTATGTACTTTCTCACTTTTACTCAAAGTAGCCAGATTCAGGACTGGTAATTCCTGCCTAAATTTTCTGAGGCGAAAAGGGGGTAGCCTCTTCCTTCTCATTCAGTTTTGTATTCCACAGAAGTGAGTCAATAACACCTGTTTCCAAATGCTACAAAGTAGCCTTGGAATAATCCATTATCTGTGATTTCATGGGACTCATCTGATAGAATTATACCTGATACATCTGATAAAATCAATGCAAAACAATGACTGCAGTGTGATTAAGAACAGTTGTAAATTTAATTCCATTCACACTCACTTTTAACTTTATTTTAACTAAGTGCCACTTTTCCATGGCTTTACTGCCTCCTGAAGCTGGCTCAAATGTCTCTAGCTTTGGGTATAGAAAAGCAACACAGAAGACTGTGAGAGAAATACACACAATACTGTTCTGAGTTTCACAGCTGTAGAGATAAAAAATTTATCTACTTGGGACATTAGATGATAAATTATTAAATTAATCTAGATATACACACTATAGCAGAATTCAGAATTTGAACATCATGTTTAGTTGTAGAGAACATCAGTTTAGGCTCTCTGAAAATGATAATCACACCAAGCTCCAGGGCTGTCCACCTGATTGAGCCCTCTGTGTGATGAGTATTAATTATACTGCATATAGATCTGGCACTGTCATACCTTGAAGTTACCTTGAAAATGTGGCAATTTAATGGATCACTACTTAAACAAAAAATATGCCTCTCTGATTGTTTTGATCCAGAAGCAGTACAAGGAATCCCTCAGATTAAAGTAAATAAATATTTTCCTTTAGTTCTGGTTCATAATCTCTTGAACTGTGGTAAAATGAGACTTGAAAACTAAGTAACAAAATACAAGAAGGCAATTACTGAGCAAAGAGAGATGCAATTACTGAGCAAAGCAACCAGTGATTTTCAGCAAAACACAGAACTCTTATAGCTGCAAAGCATCAACAAAAATAAATCCCATTTCCTGGGAATTCCTAATGGAGCTCTATACCACACAAAAGAAGCCAATAAGAGAAAAACATTTTTCAGTCTTTTTTATACACTATAACCTTGCCAGGGAATGAAAAAAAAAAAAAAGAAAGAAAAAGAAAAGAAAAAAAAATTGCTTCCAAGTAGGGTGAGATGATGAAGGAGAATGGAAAAAATGCCAGAGCAGCAGCCTCTGAAAAAGGCAAGCAAAAGCAATGAGCAGGCATCTGTGATGATCTACAGGGGCTGCCCTGGGACACTGCTTCTCTTTGAATTTTCCACTTTGAATTTTCAACGCCTTAAGAAGAGCATCCCCTCTGTTCTTTAAACTCCTGCACCTTGTTCTCCTTGGGGTGCCACACTGCTGGCTGGATGGAGTGGTATGAAAAGCTTTCATTCACATAAACCTGTACTGTTCATATAGGTAATATCCTTCCACAACACTGGCATCTAGAGGAGGAAGCCAAAGCAAATGGAAACACTAAATACTATTGTCAAGTGAAAGTTTCCAACTTTTTGGCAGTGGAACCGGGATGCTTATTTTTAGAAACTAAAATATTGACTCCATCCTGCCCCTCTCCTCCAGGCAGATGGAAAAAGAAGTCATGTCAACCTATACTGATGGAAAGCATGTCCAATACTCTGGGGGGAAAGCTCAGAAACAGCTAATAAAAGGAAAACACTAGTCTGGCATTTGCTGGCCAAATCAGTGGCAGCTTAGGTTATCTGCAGCAAACATGCCACTTAGACATACCCAGAGAAATGTCAGGCTTTTCCAGACTGCTAACTCATATATGTAATTCTAGTCAGTAACACAGATATTTCACTTGCTTATACCAGGATCTTTTTGCTTAGCCCTTCTGCCTTCCACAGCCAACAATTTCTGCCAGTGGTGCATTCTGAGATGTAACTCCAGGTTCAAGTCTAAATGTCATACCTGTGCCAAGCCAACCTTCCATGCTGGAATGGAGTCTAACTGAACCTCAGGAGCAAAGATCATGACCTTGTTCAGCAGGGTAGAGGAAATGTTCAAAACAACCTGAAGACTGCAGCAGATGGTGTGCTGCCTTTTTTTTTTTTTTTTTTTTTTTTTTTTTTTTTTTTTTTTTTTTTTTTTGTGTGTGTGTGTGTGTGTGTGTAATTGCTGTACTTCTAGTTTCAGGAATTAATCTAATACAATATTCCAGGGAGAGCTCTGCTTCTCAGGTTTTGTGAGATATTTTGGAGATAAAAAACAGACATATGATTCTGATGGCTGGGAGATTCCAGCTGTTGAATTCTTAACCAAACTCTGGTTATTTAGAGGTTCACCCATTACTTGCAGACCAGATGGGGTGAGGAATTCATTTGCCTTGCCTGAAAGCTCATACCCTGGGAGCTGCTTGTCATATTCACCTTTTTATTGCTAAGTTGTTCTTCCAGTTCTCAGCATGCTTTTCTGCTGTGTTCCAGGAACAATAAGAAAGTTCTCCCATTGCATACTCAGTGCATGAATTTCCATGCTTGCAGCCTAACCCCATAAAGCCTAGAAAAAGTCAAGCTGATGTGGCCAAAGATTGCCTTGAAATTTACAGCGCTGCTTAGATTCTGGTAAGCAGTTTCTCAACAACAAATTTCTTGTTTACTGATCATGATGAACAACATCATAGTCAAGTTTGTTCTTTGTCATAAAACAGACACATGCTGAACTCTTCTTTTACTGTCCCACACACAGCACCCAATCCAGAATCTTGTGCTGGTGAAACAGGAGTGTAAAGAGACTTTCTTTTCCCAAGTAACACAGTTCTAAAGGTTCTTACTTTCCTAATGAAGTTAACTTTGCAGGCATACAACAGCACTTGGAGGGGGGAAGCCTCAAAACGTGTAAGTGTGACTAACTTACACAGTTAAATGTGATACAGTTAATGTCCCATGACAGGTTGTAAGAGGGCAAAGGATGAGAGAACAGTTTGCCAATGCTGCCCCATTACAGCACACATCCTGTACATATTCCAGTTTACACCTCCACAGCTCTTTGCTTTACTTTTGATTTTATAACAACAAACTCAAACTTCCAATGGGAACTGACTTCTCTTTCAGGATCTTTTTTGTTCTGACATCTTTTTTATTTGCTTCAGAAGCACACACAACCCCTTTTACATATTGTGGGGGCAGTGACAGGACCCACCTGCTGTGGATGTCTAGATAAATTTTAAAAAGAGCTATTATCACTAGAGTATTTGCTAACTTGCCCTATACCTCCGTGTATATATACGTTAACATTACATTGTGATCAACACCTAAAATTATTTAAAAACACCACGGGGGCTTATCCATTTAAAAATAATACTCCTCCTCTTCCTTTGTGTTGTTTTGAGAATTATGGGCATTGGATAAAAGCAGACTATGAGCAAGCTGTCTGAGTTAATAGATCAGAACCACTGCTGAAGTGATACAAGATGTCTGTTTTTTCTGAGGGCAACACAGTCCATTTATGTTTAACTTCCATTGCAGTAAGAGCAAATGTGGTTCTTTTCCATGCTGCTAAAGAGTATTAATGTGTATCCCTTGAGAAATCCAAACCTGATCTTTCTCTTAATCTTTTATTCTGCAATGCAGCCATGAAGAAGGTAGTAAAGACTAAATATTAGTCTCCCAGTCATAAAGTCCTGACCAGATCTATTCCTGTATCACAGACACTTCTACAGCTCAGTTAAAATGTTTTCATTAGTCTCCTAAATAATCTCAACCCATATATGTATATTGTACTAAAAGAGCTTTTGAAGCCTTTTCTACCTTTAAAAGACTAAAATTTAAAAAAACAAATGCATGTAGCTATAATTCACAGATTCACAAAATGGGTAAGATTGGGAAGGATCACTGGAGCTTATCTAGTCCAACCTCCTTACTTAAGCAGGGTCTCCCAGAGCACTTTACTCACAATTGTGTCTACATGGCTTTTGAATATCTCCAGGCAAGGAGACTCCACAACCTGTCTAGGTGATGCTTGAGAATTTCACAGTTATTTTTAAATGAATTTTAAAAAGAATTCATTAAAAAAAAAAAAGGAAAATAGTAAAATAACATGGAAAGTATGAATTAGAATATGAACAAGCTTTTCCAACAGCATGATATAGGTTTTGTGTCATTGAAGTGAATGTTGTTATGGTACTGTTGCACAACCTGACACAACTGTAGGATCACCACTTAGGCATTCTCCAACCTATGTGGTGGAATAACAGAGCAGGGAAAAAGATGGATGCTGGCTGCCCAGTATGCCCAGTGGTGCCTTGGTCCAGTTGAAACTTAACTGATAAACTCTCCTGTGCCATAAATCAGAAGAGAGATTATTGTATGCAATGCACAGTCAGAGGGCAGTCAGTATTCACTACTGCAGGGGGCACAGTAACAAATTTCATACTTCAGGACATGAGCTGATTATTTTCCGAACCTTGCAGACCAACTTGCACACAGCCTTCTGCTGGGTTCCTCAGGCAGGCTTCAGTCTGGTTTTCCAGGACCATCGTTAAAAAGGAGACATTAATGTACAAATGAGGAGGAGAATACACTGTGATGAGCCTTGGCATCCTCTTCCAATCATGAGGGCAAAACAGGTATCATCTTCTAAAGGTTGTTCTTACTTTCCTAATGAAGTGCTTTGCAGGCACACAACAGCACTTGGAGGGGGAAAACATCAAAATATGTGCAAGTGTGACTAAGATTTTTTAATTTTGTTTTTCTTCTCAATGTGAAATTTTGTTTTGAAAATTTAATTTCTGTGTACAAAGTGCAGGCATTTTAAAAGATCAAAGTGAAGCAATGTTTTTAAACTACTGAAAAAATGTTTCAAGAAGTTCAACCTATTTTTTCTTATTTTGACTAGCAACTTTCTAGATTTCCCTTTTTATTCCAGTAAATAAAACACCCAGCTTTTTTATTCTTTCATTCTTCATGGGAAAAAGAAACCAGAAAACCCAACAAATCAAATACAAAAAATACCACTGCCCCAAAACCCCAAAACCCAAACCACAACAGAAGTAAATCTCTCAAAGTCCATATAACTGCTAAAGGAGATAAGAAATAGTAAGGGAGTTTTTTATAAGAACTGGACTGTCATAAAGATGTCAGAGTAAGTCTTGCAGGCATTTCCATGGCAAGCATTATTAAGCACCAGAGAAACAAAAGGAGGTTTTTTTAACATTTGGAATATTTATCAAGTATCGAGTATATTTATCTGTTCTGAATCACTTTGAACTTCAGAGGCAATAACCTCTTGCTAGGTTTCAACAATGATCAAAACAAACTAAATGGCACATTGTGAGCAGTTCCCATTTCAAAACATTTGAAGGTTTGGCACCCTGAATTTGATTCTGCTTAAGTAAATCTCATAAAATGGTAAAACATCTTGTAAAAGCTGTATAGAAGAGAAGCCTGTGCTACACTGCCCTCCAAGTCCCTAATTGTGTTCTTTTTCCATGGGTCTATCACAAACAATGTCTCCACAACCTCCCAGCCTCTGCAGGAACAAGAAGCCCCAGTCAAATTCTCATGCAATCCAGCAGAGGTTGGAGAGATTCAAATATTGGTCTAACTGTCAGTAAGTTTTATTTCACATAAATAAAAGTTTTACTGACATTTAATCACTACTGAGGTGAACAGAGCTAATTTGTTTCTTCCAAAGCCTCTTCTGGGTAAAGTCAGAATTTCCAAAATTTTTGTTGTTTGGACAAGAAAAGTGGCAAATGGCATGATCCTTTTCATCTTTTTGTGCCAGGAAAGGATCATGGTGAGCAAAAGGAAAAGAGACAACTGTGGTAAACATGGTTTGGAACAAGCTTCCACTAAGACTCTTTGGCAACAGATGAGAGCCTTCCACCACAATATCATTATTTCCAGTTAGAAAATTCAGATTTCATGGCTGCTCTCAAGAGACCACTGTCCTGCTACTATGAATCACTAACATCACTGTATGACCTTCTGCAAGTCAAACAGCAAATCTGTTCCTTGCATTGAAGCAGAAAATAAGGCTTCACTGGCCACTCTTCATGTCAAAGTCTGTAGCACAAAAAGTGCAAAGCTTATTATCCATTTATTTACTGTAAGGATCCCAAAAATATCACTTAATTCCTCCTCCCTCTACAATATCAATCTAACATTATTTTTTCTCAATTAAATATTATCCGTAATACATTAGGAGCCCATAGCTCCAGTTGAGAATGTTGTCACATTGCAATAAATGGTCTGTAAATGCATTTATTAAATCTTCACTGTACACTTAACTCAGACTTTTATTCACAGCTGCCCCACACTGGACTCGTGTCTGTGCAGCAACATCGTGGAGTTATCAGTTTAAGCTAGCAGGCCTAACTGAGGCTCCTTGATTGATAAGGCAGGTCCCAGAGGGGATCTTGTGTGCTAGCTGCACATAATTTGCATTTAGTCAGCTAGTTGAAACTGGTATGGAAACTCAGTTGCTCTGGAGGAAAAAAAAAATAAAAATCAGTGGATTGTATTGCATAGTCACACAGCTTTTTCTGCGTGGAATCCCCTTTTTAATCTATCCCAACCTCTTAGACTCCCTATTCATACTCTTCCCATGCAGAATCTTTTATTTCTTGTCTCTGTTTCCTTCCTCTCACTTAAAGACTTTCTCCTCTCATTGTCTGTTTTATATCCCAAGCTTATTTAGCAGCATACTTTTTCTTGTCTTCCCATTCCTGCTCAATGTGACTGACAGTCACATTTATCTTTCCAATTCCTGGGGTTTGCAACCATTTTCCCCCATGCACAATCACATAACAATGTACATGTCTAGCTCTAAGAATCCTTGGTGAAATCTCCGTATTTTTCTCCTCATTCTGGGTCTTTTCTGCTTGGGTCCAGTGATCCTGCTTGAGTGATGAGGAGTGATGCTGCTGCATCCAATTTCTTAGAATTTGTGTATGGAAAGAGATACCTAATAATACCAGTTGCCAGGACGGAAGAAGAAAATGTATAGGTTCCCTCCTTATACTCTTTCTGCCTCTACACTATTTGTGTATATTTATATACACTATAGTGTATATTTATATACACTATAACTGGCCCTCTACAGGGACCATTTCCTGCAAAACTGTTTGGAACTATTTGTAAACAAGGCCCAGAAAGCAAGACTTTTCACTTAGACAGACTAAAAAGTGAGGAAACACAAGGTGTCCCAACTCATAGACACACATCTGTTTCCAGCTCCTTCCAGAACTGACAAGGAGCTTGCATCGTGCTTAATTCTGCATACACACACAACCTCTGCTGATTCAAAGGGACACAGCAAAGCAGCCACATGGTTTTTGTTTATTTCTCTTTTATCAGTCTCTGTCATGAACCTCTCCCACCCCACAAACAATTGAAGTATCAGAATTTCATCTAATGCTTTCCATCCCTTCTTTTCAAAGGCTCTGCTCTCTCAACACCTTCCAGCACATCTGCAGATGAAGGTTCCCCTGGGTCAGCTGCCAGTCTGCTCAAGTCTAAGCCTATCACAAGTCTGGCATTAGAACTGGTCACAGCTGTGGAAGGGAAGCAGGAAGAGAATGATCTGCCTTCTCTGCTTGCTTGAGACCCAGCCAGAAAGCTTAAAGCAAGGTCTACTCCTTTCCTATTTTGGAAAACCTTTTAAATCATCTTTCTGAGTTTGTTCTGCAAAAAGCACAGATTTCATTTTGTGGAACTGTCTCAAAACATTTCAAGGCATTTATCTGCCACTATAGGGTTATATGTATCTCTGTGTTCCAGATCCCATTCCCGATGTAATTTCAACCAAGTATTTCAGATAAGATTAGGAAGAGGAAAACCAATTTGACCAAGGAGATTCACATTATAGGTTAAAGACAGTTTGAAAACTAATGTCTATTTTTACATTGAAGAGAATTAGCATGCTCATTACGTAAAGTGTAAGTTCTTGTGTGTATATTTTTTCAGGAAATGCTCCTGAAAACCCAGTTGTATTAAGGCAACAACAGGGTTTGAGTTTTTTAATGGACAAATCAGTAATTGTCATCAGCATTTTACCACTGAGGCACAAGATCAGGTTTTTGTGGGCCTACTGTTATTCAAAATCACATTCTCTAATGCTTCTGAGCCTTCTACAATCATAAGGAATTATTCTCAAACTACCCCTGTTTTCCAAGGGAATACTGAATGCATAAGACATGAAGCAATAGGCCAGTGGTCAGAAATTGAATTTCTGTTGTCTGGAATGCAAGACCAAATTTCATTCATAATTCTTTCCTTTCTGTTTCGAACAGTTTTCATATTTCAAATTCCTTACCTCACATACTTTTACCCAAATTTAAAACCAAAGTTTAGATATATCTCCAGTGTGTAGATTAAAACATTTGTCTGCTTTTTGGCAACTATTGTCATCAAAGCATTGAGATACAGAGATTTTCTTGTATAAGAGAATGATCCCTGTCAAAAAGAACTGGTATAAAGTGAAAGTGGTAAACAAAATCTGTTCAGCTATACAGTTCAACATCTCAGCAGGCCTTGAAAACATCTATTTTGCTCTTTGAAAACGGCTCATAAATGTACTGTTGGCAAAGAACTACGGGTTGTTACAGACAGGACTTGTGATGTGGCTGCAGTAGAGGGAGCTGTTTTACTGGCTAAGGCAGAGAGAGCAGGTTGAGATTCCTGTCTTGGAAGGTACTAAGGAGCATTTTCAGAATGAAGTGCATCAATTATTTCATTTGACAGCTGCATTATTTTATTGTTCTAGACTATTTGAACTAGTAGTATCCAAAGGCTGTAATTAGGCACTGATTTCTGTTGAATATTAACTCCCTACTATTTCAGCGGTACGAATACATACAACAAGATAATGGAGTAAGAAATAATGGGGTTTTTGTCTACCCTACAAGTGAATCCCATAACATCCAAGAGCCTGATATGCTAGATAGTAGCTTTCAAATATTAACCTAGACGGTGCTCATCACCTCGAAAGGATGAAATATCTTCACAATGAGACTGCCACACAATGGGACCATGTTCTGCAGGTGTATATGTAGTACTGAGATCAAAGTCCAATAGTGATGGGGGATTCCTTGGTAAACTAGAGTAGATAAGGTACAAGAAAAGCAAGGTGTATAATGTGCCTTGATAGGTGGTGATTTTAATCCACCATTTGGATACATTGTATTCATGAAGTCAGAGGTCAGTGGATTTTGTTGGAAGCAGTGTATAAAGAACAGTAATAGTTCTATTCTGATACTATGCTCATATGTAGCACATTTGATGCTATTAAATTGTCATGTCATCAATTGATAAAAATCTATTCTAATAAAATACAGACAAATCATCCAGGATAGACACAGAAACAGAAAAAGCCTTGGAAAATAGGTGGAGAGACATTCCTCTTTGTTGAAGTATTGCCACATTGCACCCTTGTCATGTCCTCTCCCATTTCTGGGCATGTAGTACCAATGGCCAAGAATACTTTCTATATATCATGTGCTGGCTGGTAGGATGTATCTTTTTTTCCTGGAACCAGTCATACCACAATAATCCAGGATTTTTTCTGCACTGCTGCAATACATCTACCTGTGACCAACTGCACATGGGCCACCCAGGAGCTCCAGCTGAATCAACAACACACAGCAAGTTACCTCTTTCAGAGTAAGGGAAAAAGAGATGAAAACACACTACACTGGGGCTTCTTGCTATATATTAGTACAACATGGACCCACTTAAAGGTGCTGCCATTGATCTTCAAGGGGTCAGTAAGTAAACTACTTACTGCCAGCTAAGGATAATAGCTATCAGTGAAAATGTTTAGGATCTGCAGGGGAAAACAGAGGTAAGCCACGAATCTAGAGTTTATCTAATGGCTTTCTTTTAGAGGTCAGGAGGGTCCAAAGATGTTATGCTCTGATCTGTGATGAACTGGAATCACATTAAAAATTTATGTCAGGTATCCTATTAACTACTAAGAATTGACATCTGAAGATGCTTCTGTTCATAAGAATAAAACTGGCTATTCAAATTAAATTCAGTATATGTTTAGTCTGAAAGAGATATAAAAAGGAAAAAATGCTATTTTAAATAGTTCTGATTTAACTGAAAAGAAAAATCTTATTTTTCACTTTTGGAAGTGTTACTTACCAAAATTACCTTCAGGGTTCCATATTTGCAGCAAAATTAAGATATTTCTAACAAACAAGTATTGTTTGGACCACTTTACTGCATGGCCTCTGGGCAGTGGATGCTCAGAATGTGGTTTGCTTGTCTCCCCGCCTTTCCTGACCTCCTCCCTCCATCTATGGCATTTCCCTTTCTGGATGTGAACATGATGCCAGAATTCCATGTGCTTTCTGCTGCTTGCCACCTACAAAATGGCAAATTACAGAAACCCCCATATAAACAGAATTAATAAGAAACAAATTTGATTGATTACATATTTTTCTAATAGCATTTTGGCATAGTTCTTACTAAAGAATTTGAAAATAAAAAAAAGGACAGACCCAAGCTGAAATGACAATTACAGGCCTGTACAGCCTGATTCCTAGGTCAGCGTACATCTGGAAGGAGACCAGTTGAGTCCAGGAACCTGCTTCAGGAACACTACACTAGCTGGTGGAGCTCAATGATGCACTTTTGGCTGTGGGCAGCCTGACACCTCCTTTCCTGTGAGCTAAAACAGAAAAAACTGGGCAGGCTGCACACAGTTTCTTAGCAGTTACCTCCATTGTTAAGATGCAGTTCATGGGTAAAAAATCACTACCATTTCCATTCACAACTCTTTGAAGCCATCTCCTACTTTAAAAATTATTGCTATTTTGATCATTGTCAGGCTGGAACAGAGGTTCAAGTTTCACAGAACATTTTATATGTATTATTTAAATCAATCTTTGCTCAGCAAAACACATCAACATATGCTTAGTTCTGAGTATTTTAGTCTTGGCTGGATTTTCAGCTGCCCTGAGGTATGGTCTCAGTGCATTCTGCCCACCTGTCATCACAGCAAGAGGACGTCTCTGGCACTTGGGGTGCTACACAGGCATTGTAAATGCATAAAGAGAAACAACTCAATCCTAGCCAGACGTACACGGGGATCTGTGAGGTGCACAGTACCTGCACCTCACTGATATCTGGTACCTGATGAAGTACAGGGCTTGGGGGTTTCCTGGTGTTTGAACTCTCTCTGCACAGCTTGAGATGATATCTCCTCCTAGCAAAGCCCTGAGCCTTTGAGCAAGTAGTGCTCCTGATTCACATGCCTACTTTTCTCTTTAGAAAGTTGAACACAAAATATATTTCAATATACTTTTCTGGAACTGGAAGAAGAAGCCTCAAGTCAGTCTTCTGTGTAGCACTCGGATTTTATACTAATCTTTGTCACTTGTATGTGGAAAAAAATGGGTATCTGAAATTTCCTTCCTATATGAAAATGCATCACTGGGGGAATGATATTTAAATTCCTTCATTTCTAAGAAATAATCTGCTTGTATAATTCCCATAAAGACCCACAGGTTCTGCTAATCTAAGTATCTCATACTTGAGCCTGAATCTCTAAGAAATTAAACTTAATAAAAAAAACCCCTTTAATCAAATCAGATAATATCTGCATTTTAAACATCAGTTTTTATCTGGCCTAGAATTCTGCTTCAGAATTCTAGGTCCGATAATAACTGTATCCACAGATAAATAGCGTATTCTGTCAGGCAGCATGTAGTCTACTAGATCCTAAGTAATCACAGACCAACAGACAAGTAAGATAGAATCACTGCAACATTTCCATCTTAGAAGGAACTTTTTGCTGCACTCAGTTTTAGAAAAAAAAGCCAACTCTGACAGTATCTCATCTTAATTAGTACTTAGAAAACACCTCTGCTCCAAGTTTAAATCACGAATAATTCTGCTTGCTACCAACTAGACAAATTCTGTGTGTGAAATTTTAACTTCATGATTCTCACATGCTTTTCAGGCTGGAATTCTGAAGAGAAAACTGGTAACATTCATTAGTAATCAGATAAAGTTTATAAAATTCAATTGATTATTAAGAGGAGGGTTTAAGCACTGCCTCTTTTCAAAGATATGTTTTATAATCCACTGCAAATTTAAAAGTCAGACTGAAGTAGTATGAACACCAGTGGAAAATTTCATGAACAGTTTGTCATTACAACTCACTTGCCACTTCCAAGCTAAGTCCCCAGCTGTCCGACATCCTCCCATAAAATCTTTATCATGACAACTTCCATTCATCATCCTCCAGCTACACATCACTGTTGTGGAAGGAACTGATGATAAAATATAAGCTCTCCAAACATACCTTGAGTTCACTGATAGTAGCAACAGTTGATTGCTGGCACTCCCAGAGACACTGAGTAAGAGTTGGCTTTTGGTGCTGCCATATTTTTGAAAGAAGGACCATTGTGTGCACACTTCCTATCTTTCCACCCCCAGCACCAACTACATCCCTGCAGTGGTTTCTGGAAAAGCTAGTCTGGGGACATCAGCTCCATTACCTTGAGAGGTGGCACCACTTTGGATTCTATCCTGCATTTGGAAATTCTTGCAACTGAACCAACTAAACTATTAAAAAACCCCAAATCCATATGGGATTTTGGATTAGTCACCTTAGTAAAAGTTGCAGCTGCTCAAAACTTCTCCATAACCTTAAATCTGAAGATCCATAGCTACAGAGAGGCTTGATCAGCTTTAGAAAAGAGGGGCTCAGTGGCACCAGCAGCTACAAAGGAAGGGATTTCCTTCAATGCAGAAGAGAGCACAGCACCCGGCACCAGGGTTAGCATGACTTTTCAAATGTTTGCAGCTGACAAGCACAGATGGCCATGGGGAAATGTCCACAGCAAGGGCAATCCAGAATGGATCAGCTGCTATGGAATGGTCCTTTTTCATTTGCCAGGTAAGAAGCAGCAAGTAGAAGGCAGTGGTGAGGAAAAGGGTAGTGACTTAATGCTAACACTTACATGGCGATTCCAACAAACAGTAATAAGGTGCACATGGTCCAAGAATAGAAGCAGAACAAGGAAAGAGAAAGATGCCCATCCTGGGAAGCACTGCCATGATTTTAAAAATTTGCTCCTGGTATATTTGCAAAACAGGACTTTAAGGACCCGCACAGAACACAATGTGGACTAGATGAAGCTGGATTGGTTAAAGTTAAAAAGTATTTGAAGAACTGAGCTCAGGAAGCCCTATTTATTTGCATCAATGGTTGTATAATAAATGTAACAAATGTATACATATATCTATGTATGCACATAAATGTATGGTGAAAACATTTCACAAACATCTATTTCAAAAATTTTTACAGCAAGAGGATTGATATTTTCATTCTTCTCCCATGCAAACTTTTTTCAACTAGAAACTACACTCTTCTTGAAAGGTAATTTTATTTCATAGAAGTCAAGTTTAAAGAAGCTTAGGAGATGAGACGTCATTTGGCTCTGAAAAAGTCTCCACTTTTTATAATTAATAGTAGGAAAAATGCTAGAGGTCGCATTTTTGCCTTAGTAAATGGGTTTCTTCAGTAGACAGTATAAAATGCTACCTGCTATCATGCATAACTGCCACCATACATGAACCCTGACAACTACATTTTATAAGTGGATCTTTATATTTGATTTCATAAAACCACAGTATCTCTTTCCCTTCCAGGCTCAATAAACAGCTTAGTCAACGTTGTGACTATCTGTTTCATTTAATTACATATGCCTTGATTTATGGTTCAGGAAAGGCTGTAAATGAGGACATCATATTTGCAATCCAACTTCAAAATGTTCTCAAAAACAGCAACAAAAATCCTCACATGAAGTCTTATGAAAACAATCCCCAGGGGAACCACATGCAGTGCAGCCTGGTCAGCTTCTGTGTTTATCAAACAGGAGAGATGAATGGCTGACTTTGATTTTTTTTCCTAGGTGTGCAAATAAAGAGCATTAGATTTGCTTATCCCAAAATGTTTACCTTCATCTGTCAGTGTTGGGAGCTGAACGGGTCGCTCTGTGCCCCAGGGGAGGCACGGGCCAGGAGATGTGAGGCTAAGCTAATGTGGCTTGGCAGAACTACCTGGTACCAGAAGGGCTGAAGGCTGTGGACTGTCAATTAACAAGGATACAAGGCATCAGAAATCATAAACCAGTTTCCAGGTGTTCAGTAAACCCACCTCATTCAAACATCAGAGATTCCAGTGAGCACATAAAAATACAACAAAGAAAGAGAGGCAAGACCCCTAAGGAAATTAATACCAAACTCTCTTCATAGCACACCTGAATTTTGGAGTCATTAAATGCAAATTCTGCCTGGGGCTCCATATTTATCAAGTGTCCTGTTATATTAATAGTGAAAGAAATTCTGTCTTTAAGCTTTCTGTTCCTTGAGTGACTCAAGACCAATGACAAAACAGCAGCAGATCTGGGATCACCAGCACTCAGAGCTGTAGCAAGGCACTTTATGCACTCTCACATGACACCCCCAGTGTTTTCCTGTCAGGAAAAAAAATGTTAGCAAGAATAATCTCAAATAATTAATCTCATGAACAGCAATTCTAAGGGAAGTTCCAGGATATGTGGTAAATATGGAGAAAGACTCCTGAAGGATATATAATCTTGCATTATGAGAAGCATATTTTGGTTCAAAGATAGGAAAACTTTAAAATCATATGGGACCACCAAGATAATTTATACCAGATAACACAGTTATTCCTGCAACAACTTTATAGTATTTGGTTAATTTGTAATGTTACTTTAAAGTTATGATGGGTGTCTTTTCAAATACTTGCCAGTGACAGAGATTCCAGCATACTTTTGGCAAATTATTGCATTAGGGAATTATATCCTGTTCTAGAAATGGTTAAAATATTTTTATTTCAACAGATTAAACAGAAATCTCTCCCTCTTGTAGGTATTTTGCTTTAACTTCAATAAGATTAATATTTTAAAGTTTTTAAAGCCTTTTGATCCAAGGCAGGTGCTTCAGACTTCCAATCATTCTTTTCAAACTGTAAAGGAGTGGAAAAAGAGACACAATAGTATTGAACAAATCAGCATCAAAACCAGTCAGACTTTGAGCTCATCCATACATTTAGTTTCTTTTCCAGCCAGAAATGTTGTGTTGGGTGTTACTGATTCAGTGGTTGAGGTGAAACACCAAGCAGGAAGTTCAGGTTGAGGTTGCAATTTCTGATCAAACTGCAGAAGCAGCCTTTAGCACAGGCAGCAGTCTGTAATGGGGCAGTCAATGCATAAAGAAAAATGATACTGAAGTTTCTGCTCTAGAAAAACTTTACCAGTGATGTGAATTTGGGTGTCCCAAGGTAAGGTTTTTTGATAGACTATTTTGGAATGTTTCATTTGCATAGAAAAAAAACAGAATATGAAATATCTATTTTAAAAATTGGAATTCTTATTTGACAATCAGCCCCAGATGTTTTGGTGAATGTTTCATTAGGTAGTAATACAGAAGAACAGAAGCAATAAGCTTCCCTTATCCTACTTGCCACTTCTGTGACTATATTTGGGCAGCAAGCAGGGATTCAAACAGAAAGTTTAAAACAAATCTTTGCAGTCAAAGGTTTTCTCAAGAAAAATGTCCTTTCTGTACTTCTTTCTAAAAATCAAATGTACTGGTTTTGTCTAGGTCACCCTGTACTAAATCACTGGGCCCACATCTCCCCCAGAAAGAGGGGAGAGGAATCTGATCATTCCCACAATGGTTCACTAACCCCTAGGCTGACAGGAAAACTTAAGCCCTTTTCATGAGGCTTATGAAATGGCTTATGGGCAGGAGGTGCAGAATAGAGGCCAGAGAGTGTGATGGCCAGGGTAAACCTGCAGCAGTGCCAAGCAGCTCACTATACCCAGTGCTGTGCAGAGGCTTTGTACACAGTTGTCTGGAGATGGAGGCACCCTGCTTCTGTTCTCACACACTCTTTATTAAATGGGCTTTTGTTAAGCTTATAGTTAAGATTAATGCAGCTCAATGAAATACCAGCTCATTGATTGCACATTTGATGGGCAAATTTCAAAACCAGACAATTATTTAGTGTATCTCACCCCCTACAACTTAATGTCTTTATAAAGTTGAAAGAAGTATTCAATAGCAAACAACTGTTGCTTATACTGAAGTTATTTCCCATATATTGAAATGCTTTTGATTCAGATATACAGAAAAAATGTGATTTAAGGCACTGATTACTCTGAGATAGGAAAAGCTACATTTTACCCTTCCCATAATATGAGCCTCTGTAGAGCAAAAGCTTATGCAAACAGCATCTTTTAAGGATTTTCATTCATATAACCTTTAGGCACAGAAATGCTTGGATCTAAAGAGATCCTTGTGTCTCTTTCTTACCTTATAAAAGAAACACAACCCACCCTGGAGCTAAGCTCTTACACCATGCACACCTCACCTCTCCCAGATACATCAAGAGAAACCCGGGTAATGGCTTCCTCTGTTCTATACCTGCCTACCATCAGGAGCTATTTAACCTCTAAGAACCCTTTTTGTTTCAAAGTGGCAGTGATAAAAATATAAAGTGCCTTCAAAAGCAGACTGCAATTTCAGGTGAATGCCATCAATTGCTGCGTTTCATACTGGGCCATAAAACAAGAACAGCAAAAGTATATCTAGCACAGGGTTTACAAATCTGAGTGGCTTTTGTGACTCCTGAAGGAGGAAAACCCATTATTTTCAGAAAACCAAGATTAAAAAAAAAAAAAAAAAAAAAAAAAAAAAAAAAAAAAAAAAAAAAAAAAGAAGCCAAACTTGTGCTCAAAAGCACTGTAGTTCTTTAGTTCTTTTGGTTGTCATGAAAAGCCAATTTCATGATTTTGTGCAGTTTGATTTTTGATTTCTGATTTGGGAATTTGACAACACTATAAGTATTCTCCCAGTAAGGACTGGAAAGTAAATTCAAGTAAAGATCCCTTTTGCTCACTGAACCTTTGTGTGCCTTAGAGGTCATCCTCATCATCCCTGCCACAGTATACTCTCTGCTCTACCCCTGACTATGCTCCCTGTAACCTCCATGGCTGAACCAGACGTCTATGGCTGAACCAGCTGCTTTCTGAACTGCAACATAACATCAGAATAGGTTGCTTACCCCAGGAATATGCTCGAGACTGGAATGCTATTTCAAAATTCATAGCTAAATCACTTTCCAAATATGCTTTCCAACAGCCTGAGGACTCTATTTGGTTCAATAGCCTGTTAGAGGACATGTAGTAAAGTTTAGCAGATTTTACATAGAACTCCAACATCTTAGCTCAGTCTGACTGATTGATAGGCCAGAGCAAAGTTGGGGTGGGGGGGGGAAGGGGGGGAAGCACTGAAGAAATGTCATAAAATACCCTTTTCTCTCCCTCACCAACTTTGAAACAGCTTGTTCAAATAACTTCAAATTTGGTAAAATTCTCAACTGCCTTCAGCCCACCTATGTCACATTTGAAACTCAACAGAGTAAGAAGGAAAGTCCTTTAGCAGAGATGCCAGTAAAAACTGGATTTAAGAAAGCAAATTTTGCCCTCACATGAAGAGTGCAAGACTGTGAGTCAGACATACAGGATTCACTTAATTCTGAATCATCACTATATCTTCCATAACAAATAAATAATCAGAAAATGCACCCAGTTCTACCAACTTATCTTTTGAAGACACAGCAAATGGTTGTTTCTGCTTCCAAGTTCCTGCAGTAAAAACACACAAGATGCACAGAGGAAACCCGTATTGACTTCATTTTACATCCAGACACAGGAAAACCAAGTGAATCCTCCACTGTCACTGAAGGAATGGAATTAAACTCAGATATATTTAACCCTGTGACTGAGCTTTGTCTGCTTATTTGTGTCTGTCTGCTTGTAATCTTTTCTCTCACATTAGTCAGCATCTGAGCTATAGCAATTTGAGATCTCTTGATGAAAATGTTGGCAAAGTAAAAACATATTCTTATTCTACACTGGAAGCATAAATTTATCAAAGGGGTAGAAAGCATTACATGCAGATTTTTCAGAAGCTATAAGCATTTCTTACATTTCCTGTTGATTCAACTTCTGAGAAGTCAGTGAACTGATTTTTGTGGGTATTGCAGGACTTACATGAGTTGAAACTTTAATAGTTTCCAGAGCGATGAATCCACTCCCCTTTTGACCCTAAAAATATCTGTAACCTAACAACTACACAAAACAACAGTGAAGTGTGACTAAACGTGAATGGCAATGTACTGCTGACAAGCTCTGACCATTAACATTTTTCTTTCTGTTTAACTCAGCAGGCAAAAGGCAGCTAACAGAAGCCGTCTGCTGTGATGAGCACTCAGAAGCATTTCATTGTGAGCACGCAATAGAAAATGAGTGCAATTCTCTCTCAGAATGCTACTTTCTAGGTTTTTATTATTTCTTTATAGATTAGCTGTGGATAAATGCAAGGAGCATATTTAGAACCAGGACACTTTCTTCCATTGAGATCTTTGGAGCCTGCAACCCAAGCAGGTGAAATAATTGAGACATACAAGGCCAACATCTGTTGTGCAATTGTAGTAATATGATTAGTTTTGCCATGGTGTTACTAAAGGAAGAATGTAGTTCTTTTATAGCTTAATTGATCACATTTAGATGTTTGGTGAAGTCTGAATGCAATTGGAAAGTTTCTTCAGGGGTCAAAAGTGAGTTCCCATCACAGTAGTGCGTAGCCTCATTAACTGATGTGCTGAACTCCCTTAGGCTTCAGCATGGTGTGGGGAGGCACCAAATTCAGCTCTCCTCCTTTCTGGGGGAAATTACCAGCTACTTTGTTCTCATGTAAGTGGTGTGTCCTGATTTCTTGCAGGACAATAAGCCCTGCTCAGTTCTCTGCAGAAAGACTTATAGGTGCCTATATTCAGGATGGGATGGATGGATGGATGGATGGATGGATGGATGGATGGATGGATGGATGGACAAAAGAACCTGGGTGCTGTCTAGAACACAAACCTCTGCTTCAAAGAGAGCACTGTGCTTAACTAACTTCCAGTTGGTTACTCTGTTTGGCTTCCAGTTCTTAGCACTGGTTGTTTTGATTCCTATTCTAAAACATCTACATTGGCCCACCAAGTACCAGGAGCCTTCACACTTAACATTAAATTGTGGATTCAAATAAAGACCTGTGAATTTGTTTTGTGCCTTGATCTCCTATAGTCTGTGAGACAGTGGTTGGTTATTACTTTCCTCTGTAATATTACAGAATCAGTCAATAAGAACTATTGCAAAAAAGTCAACCAGATAATAAAGGGACATTTCTAAAAATATTGCTACACGCTTCTCTGTCTAAGGTATAACAATAATCAGATTAGACTAACCCTTTAGCTGCTGTAAATCAATGTTACCACTGAAATTGATACATATTTCCATCTAAAAAAAACCTGGCAGGTAAGATCAATTAAAACAATTAAGTTAGGAGAGAAATAAAGATTGTACAGCAATATCCAGGTATAAGAAAGCCTCTTCTTGTAAATGTCGAGATTATTACTGAAGGGTTCTATGGTACTTATATATAAAGGGGCACTTTTAAGTACAAAATTTAAATAAAGTAAAAGCAAAGCCCATGCTCAGTGAATTATGAAGAGTTCGTGAAGGGTGGTAAGTGTGAGAATCCAGTCCCTGCTCATAGAAAGAGCCCTACTGTATGTTCCTACAAATATTGATGTTTGAAATCCAAAGCACATGTGATGCATTAGTGTGAAACAGCGATTACATACATGCTGCTCTCTGCCCTGCAGTTCAGGAAAAGTCCTTATGTAATGAAGAACTGAAAGACTTATGAGGGAATCCAATAGACTGTTATCGTGTAAAAATACCAGTGCTCTCCAAAGTCAACTCACAGTTCCTCAAATGTATGCCGGTGTGTGTTTTGTTTTCCAATAGGCCTGAGAGAGAAGGAGCTCCATTCATGTCAGACCCTGTTAATCTCATACCTCCAGCTTAGTCTGTGTGAATGGAACAGTGACTTGGGAAACCACTGCTTTTCTTTCCAGTCAATTCTCAAACACATAAAACCTACCACAGGAGATCCAAACACACTCAAACAATAACAGGCAATTTTGCCAATTACAGAAAGTACTTATGGGCAATAAGAAGGGAACTTTTCATCCAACTCTGATTTTGGGTGTTAGAAAATTGAGAATGATTTCTTGATGTTTCCTTCATCTGTTTCTGCCAATAGCCTTCTGAATCTTGACAGTTTTTATCATGCACTATCCAAACGACTGGAGCAATACTTGATTTATAGATTTAAAAATTTAAGAACAAAAACTCAAGCAAAATGCTGTATAGTGCCAACATGTGATGATGAAAATTTTGTTTAATGGACATCCAAAGAGCAGGACCAAGCCCAGAGTTTTTCATAGATCAGACTCTGCATTCAAGATAAGATCTTTCAAACTAAGCAAAGCTTCCATTAACTTAATGGCAACTCAATAATAATTGTGACTGCCTAAGTGTTTAATAGGAACTACTGATCTAATATATTCCTCAGATCTAGAAAATGCTTACTTCCAAGATTTTGGGATTGTTTTCTCCACATGCCTTATCCTACATGTTAAAATCCCCCTAGCCCTAAATAATATTACTGCTATAGAAATAATACTTCTGCTTTTGAGAATTCCTCAGGAGTTGTGTGCAAATCCTTTGTTCTGATTCAGATCTCCAGTAAGACATGATTGGTATTGTCTCCTGCAAACTTTAATACACTGTATAAATTGTGCCATCAATATCACAGTGTTATAATTCACTGTTTCTGTAGCCAAGATAGCAGCACTATCTGTGCTTCTAAACCACCTGCACCTCATGGTGCTGGTATGGAAAAGTCATTGGACACCTGGGATAATGTGGCCTCTGACTCATACAGAGATGGAAATACGGAATAAAAAAGCAAGAGTCCTTTATATTCAATTCAAATAGAGTATGTTTTCATTGAAGTCTCAACGTGGAAACTAATCTGTCTTCATTTCCAAATGACTTTTCTGAAGACTTCTATGAATTTTTACTTTTTTGGTATACTCTTTGTAGCCCAACAGGGCATTGCTAAGTTACAGTGCTCCTGCAGCAGCAGCAGCTGCCTGATCACACCTTTTTACAAGAGGAAGGGGCACGTTACTGCTGCATCAAGGAGCACAGTAAGTATGCCATGTCTGAAGACTTACGTAGGTAAAAACCTTGAGAAATAAGACCTGGCTTTCATTCTGCTACCCCACAGGCCACCAATTTATTCAAGACTGATCTTTATGGCAGTTTATACATGTGATTAGACATCCAAAGAAAAGACTTTTTTAATTCATACAAATCATGTAAAAGTAGAGGGCTCAAAAATGCAGGATGGCACAATCCATTCAATAAATTCTCCTATTGTTATAAGATTCTAGATTCTAGAATTTTACCATCTATATATACATTTTTTAAGACTGAAATTAACTGTCCTTTCAATTGCCACAACATAGAAATAACAATTACTTGTATGGTGGAGCTTTGTGGAATATTGGTTTGGTATAAAAAAAAATACTGGAACATTTCCCAATGCTGGGAAAAAAAATGTTATATACAATATAAATTATGGTATTTGGGACTCTCCAGATAAGATTATATACCTGCATCCTCAAGGAGTCACAGTTGTCTTAAAGTCTCATATGGGGCTCCATGGAAATCACAGTACTTCTGGTCATGCTTGAAGTACTGTATGCCAAAAAGAAAGAATGTAGGAAAGGAATGATCGGAGCAGAAAGTAACCATATTTTTTTCGACAGCAAAAGGCAATTGTAAATTGAAGAGAACTTGCTATTACAGTTGGCTTATTCTACAAAGCACAAGAATTTCATATTCCTCATAATTTGCTCTGGATGTTCACATTCATCTAACTGTTTCTGAAAATCTAGTAAACTTTCAGACTCCACATCTGTGCCAATAAGTTCTTCAGATCAATCATCTGCTATGTAATTTTTACTGTGTTACCTCTTGATCCCTGCTTTCAAAGAAGTGTCCAATATATTTTCATTAACTTCTTCCCTAAACTTTTGCCAGGCTTTTTCATTGCTTCTTGAAGTTTACAAGTCTGAGATCTTACAGCTACACCTAACTGATTTTGGTAGCTCAGCTTGAGTTTGCAGAAGTTTCTTTTCTCGTATCTTTTCTGGTGAATTGTCTGTCAGAATAAAAATGAATCACGAACAAAAATAAATCGTGTCAGTTTGTGTCCAAGGCCTTAGTTAATTTACAGTCAGTGTGTCACTTCAGACCAGAACTGGAACAAGAACTAATATATAGCTTATGTAGACAACAAAGTCTTGCCTGAAGCTAGCATGACACCATAGACATAGTCCAGCCCCTCCACATATAAAAAAAATCCTGCCTTATAAGAATAATTATTTCCAAAAATATACTTAAATTACCAACACTTGCAAATAAAGCATGAATGTCTGTGGACAAGGGATAATCAGAAAAAATAGGACATGCTTTCCAAAAAGCTTTCTGCAAGTTCCTTACCAATCTACTACCAGAAGAAAGCGCAAAAAACACCTGGGAGATTGGGAAATGGTAAAGAAAGAGCTCGGAACATATAACTAAATATAGACAGAATTCTAGGAGCATCAGGCAGGAAAACAATGATGAGAAGAAGTACTTTGAGCAAAGCAAGGAAGAAGAAGGGAAGCAACAAGACTGGGGTGCCAAGATGAGACTGTTTTGTGAGTTGGAGAACATAAATTGAATGGGACCATTCTTACAGAAACTTGATATTTCTCAAGTGTGAAAGCTATTTGTGGACTTAAAGAATACCTGTTTCTGAATTGGAATTGGGAAATACTTGGCTTAGTCAACCTTTCATGTTCTTTCTGTCTTGCCTTCTGCAAAGTCCCATCAGGGCACTTCTTCCCCTCAGCACCAAGATAACATTCTGCATTGACATCTGCCATTTTCTGTAGATGGGCATCACTTAAGTGTCTTGCTTGACTCTGACCCACAGCCTGCAGGTTTAGACTGCTGTTCTCCAACCTACAGCAAAGGGTATTGAGTGAGTGCTTGGTGACCTATATCTTAATCATGGGCAGAGGTGTTTATTGTGGCTAGCACAATACAGGCTTTTTTAGAGGCTCACTGCCTCCCTACCATGCTCACCCTACAGTAAGAGGAATTGCTCCAGGCTTATAACTGCTACTGTCATCAACTGCTCTAGGTGAGTGGCCCTAAAACTTCCAGGGACCTTGTGTCTGTAGCTAGGGAAAGCTTAGGTCTCCTTGCTACAATACCGAAGGCTTTTAGTTGCACTGTAGCTGGCAGGAGAACTTCTTGCTCTGGCTACTGCAAGATGGGCTGAACATCTTTCTGCCCCTTAAAAGGCATGGAGACGATTCAGTGCACTGGGCAGCTCAGCAGTCAAGGGTTCTTAAAGCCAGGATCTGAGTGGGAGCTGACAGAAATGAAAGGAAGGAGAGGCTTCTGTGATTATTAGGATTATTAGAGCCTGCCCCTTCTGAATCCATGCACATGCCTAAGAAAACTCTGCCATCTGTACTTAAAGCTCATAGGAGATAAGCAGAGGAAGAAGGGGTTTTATCACAGGTGCTGCAAAGCCGTTTTAAAGAATGAAAACAAACTGTGGTGTAGACTTTGTCTAGGAAAAACAGCAAGGTCTCAATCATGTAAATATTTTGTCAAAAAATATTAAATCAGTTAATGACCGTAACATTTTCTAATGGCTTCCAAACAGCAAAACAGATTTTGGCATAAATAAAAATCCTCTTTCTTTATTAGATCCTTATTTGGGAAGCTTCAGAGCAGAAAGAATTCTTAGCATCAGAGTCATAAGGCTCTCCTTACTTTGCAGCAAGAGAAACTTTGGTATCAGATATGGCACAAAATACGAAATTGGCACTCCACCAATTCAGACCTCACCTTAAGGCCAACTGGAGTTGCTAAATGGGTATACCAGTTAGGTTTCATTTATGGAAAGCAGATGAATGTTTGCTTGGCAACTGTATAGATCAGGATTTTGTCCCCCAGCCCTCCAAGGTAAGTTTGAAGGGGTCTCTAATTTGGCTTCAGTCTTCCTTTGTCAGTCCAAACACACAAAGTAATTCACATGGTGATTTGATCTTCTGAGCTGATTTCCAGTCGATTTGCTTCTATCTTGAAAGTAGCACTCAATGGCCTCCACTGTTAATCGTCTCTCCAAAAACATTTTAGGTTTGTTAATTCTGGGGAGTCCATTCAAGACAATAAATATATAGAATATTCCCTATAAATATAAAGAATACTCCCTATTCTTTCTTCCATGCTAACACCTATACAGAAGACATCTTCCTTCCTGATTCAGTTACTCAGCTGGATGGTTGTCTCCACTCAAGAAAACAGCTATCGATCTTCTAAAAGTACAGCTCAGGTATTCTTCAGTCCCCCTAAACTTTCCTCTCACTTTGATTGGTGTTTTTTTTACCTCCAATTTTGGCAAGGCTTGCAATCCCAGCTGAAGAAATAGTTCATCTTGAAATGAACTTCATATTTAGGATATAGGACAGGATAGATACCTAGAGGAAAACTATACCCATACTGAGTACAGCTGGAGCATGGGAGATTTAATTTGCACTTCTGAAATATTCTGAATTATCAAAACAAAGGCAATATTTCAAAGCAGTTTTTCTACTCTAAGCTGTACAAGGTGACCATTACCAAAAGTCCTACAGCCATTAGGCATATCAATACCTAACATTTTTTGGATGCTTACAAGACCTTGATAAAATTAGCTGTTAAAAAATAAATTTCACATGCTAAATGTCCGCCAGAGACTTATTATTTTATTTTGCACATTGCGCTGCAAAAGATTAAAAGTTTCCAACAATGAAATTAGTGAGATATATTGTTTTGTGCATGTAAAATATATTCTTACAACTCTTTTTTCAGAAGGTTCTGCTGAAAACGGATTTGAAATACACTGAGTTTCTCGTGCCAGAGATGAGCCTTATCTTTCTCCCTAAAACCAATTAAAATTTGGCCGACCCCAAAGTCATTGGAGGCAAAAATGGATGTTTGCCTGTACACAATAATGAGGTAGAGCCATGGTGAGTACATTTTAAATGAGGAATTCAGGAGCTAACCAAAATTGCTGATTTAGTCTACTGGCTAAAACATCAAATCTGAGATTAGGGGAAACATTCCCTTTTATCTACAGGGAATCGTGCCCAGATGTCATGGGACATAGAATCATAGACTTATAAAACTATAGAATCATTTAGGTTGAAAAAGACCTTAAAGATCAGAAAGTCCAATCATAAACCTAAATCTGCCAATTCCAACTCTAAACCATGTCCCTGAACTGCCACATCCACCCATGAAAACAGCCTGACTCAAACAAAAAGAGAAAATCATGCACGGAACTAGAAATACCCCATGAGACAAGGGCATGTGGACAAGGAAATGAGGACCATATGAAGGAAAAAAGTGGTGATGATGTGATAATGATGATGATATGGCAAAGGGAAGTTAGAGCAAATCTGACTCTTGGAGTGATATACACACAAGAAGTACCTGTAACCTAATTTTCCACAAATCACTGTTCCTTTCATGTCAGCAAGCATCCTCAAACTACCCTGGCTGTTTGGTGGATAGAGCTTTGGGCCTTACTGGCTTGTTTGGTTCAGGTTTTGTCCTTATTACCATTGTTTAAAAAAATTGTCAAAGACATTTGGAAGAAGACTACATGTAGTTTCCAGAAGCTGCAGAGCCAGCTGTCATGGAAGGATGCTGAGGCTTGGCTCAGACGTTTGCTTGCCCACCTCTGTCTTACTTTGCTGTGTGCTCCTAGAGCTGATTTCAGGAAGGAGATCAATATTTCTCTGCAGGAATTGGAATGAGCACAACAATGAAAATTCCAGTAAACAGCATGCAGCTGGCTTCAACTGTTTTGGCACCCAATTTTTAAATTTTAAATTAAAGAGAAGCAAATTTAGGCCAGGTAAAAGAGTCTGCTGGTTGCCCTCCTCTTTCCCCAGCTAAATGCAGTAGTAGTCCTATACATGTAAGAGGCCACAGAATCCAAGATTCAAATACAATCTAAGGTATTCAAACCAATTGTTTCTAATTGTTCTATTGATGCCTAAAGTGTCTAAGAATCAATTGCATGCTTTGGCTTTAAAAAAGTAGTAGTACGCTCTTCTTAAGAGTTTTGTTGTTTTTTTTCTTGAAGGTGTGTTTATCCTTCTCTTTTCTATTCCACAGAGCTCTGGTATTCCTGACCTGTTCATGTTATGACACTTTTATGGTCAAATTTTAAGCACGTGCTGTGGCAGTGTCCTAGTATACGTATTGCCCTGCGCTCACATACGGTCAACCTGAACCCTGGATATGCAGCTACCTGATCTGTTTTCTAGAAACTTGTTACTTGAACAAGATTCTGAAAAACTGGAATGTCGGCCCAGGTTTTTTGGCAGAGTGCCCCCGTTTTCTGTATCCGTAAGAGGCCTTACTTTCCCAAGCTCCTTGTCCCACTGGTAGTTTTATAAAAAAGCTCAGCATGTCCCTGGAAGTTCACAAAGCCTTCTTCATTCATAAACAAGTTGCTTGCGAGCCCATGAACAGAATGGCTCTATCCGTGACGTCTGATTGACCTTCAAGAACTGCACACATGACAGAAAAAATAATAATAATAAAAAAGGGGGCAGAAAGTTTAAGGAAATAGACAAATGAAGAACAAGGGACCCATCAGTGTGTTAGTAATGTGGTGAATGCAAGAATTAAAGATATAAATATCATGACGGGCTGTATTTGCATTGCCACAGTCTGTTTAAAAGAAAGAACCCCAGAGCTAGGAACCGACGCCTCCTGCATCCCTAATGGCTTCTATATAAAAATTGTCATTTTCTTTGTATGATTAAAATAAAGAGCATCAGCAAAATAAACTCTCCCTTCCTACACGTTTCTTTTAATGACTCTACTGCTGCTAGAAGATGCCAGTTTAACAAGTCTGCAGACAGAGGCCTTCTGTCTGCAGAATAGGTACAAGACAAGCCGTGGCAGGGAGAGGGTCTCTGCCACACACGCAGCTCCCTCAGACCAGCAAGACCACCCCAAGAGGGAAAGGAGCATTCAGTCCTTGGCCTCCTTACTGTGAGCAGCAGCTTGGGAGCCAATCAGTGCCCTTTGCCAGAGAAGTTCCAGGCGGTCTGGAGTCTGAGCACTTGTCACTAGCATGAAGTTAACAGTTCATTTAGCTTCATTTTCTACTGGGTGCTACTGACAGCTGCTCCTGAGAATGCACGGCATGTCATTACTGGTCTCTACCATACGGGTAATTCATGCAATTGCCATTTCTAGTTATTCCAGTAGTCACCATTCCCTGTCATCTCCCTGTTTTATCCTCTCCAGCAAGCTCACTTGCTCTCTGACTCTTTCATAGCAAAATTTTTGTCCCTTTTCCTCTCCAATTGGCATTTTTCTTATCTTCCAGTGTTGCCTTTCCAGTGGAATCCCAACAGAGTAGCAAGGACTTTCTTGGCTTTAAGCAGCTAACAGCTGACCATAACACTCTTTCTCCTTCACAGAATTCTGTGCCCACACACTTCTAACTGTACATTTTGAAAGTCAGAACTTCTAATTTCTTTCACTTCTGCAGTGCAAAACTTCTGATGGCAGAGGGTAATTTAGTCACCTCCCAGGTACCTGCTTTGTAATACTGAGTATAGGAGAAGAAAGATGAATGTTCTCTTTTCTCTCCCACCAGATCTCATTTGTTACAGTGCCAGAAATGATGCTAGGAACTTCGATCTAGTGCTAAATCTCAACACTGAGCAACATGGTGACTTAAAAGACCAGCAGTGGAACAGAGTTCCATTCAGACTAAGGGTGAACACAAGCAAGGAGCAGGGGCTGCCCCTAGGAGGCCTTATCAATATATTAACTTGTGCACCAAATGCTGAGTTTCCAACTAACTAAAAAAAATCATCATTTTAGGTAGCATAACCGATAATTCTTCATCAAGATGCCTGCCAGCGAATCAGTCATGGAAACTAAATTAGGCTTTATTACTCTAGAAGCAGTTATTCCAGTTTAAATTATGCTGGCAAGGCTCTGGAGGGGAAATGCCGGCAGTTTCCTAAACTGTGCTTAGGAACACTCCCTAAAGAGGGTTCAGTGGGTAAACAAGAACTTTTACCGTTAGGAAAGTGAATCCAAAATATCTCAGCAGTATGCTCACCACAATAAGATTATTTTGCAGGCTTTGAAGGCTATAGGCAAGGTCAGGTAGCAAGTCAGTGAAAGTGAGGTTGTCGGATACCTCACAGTGACCCAGACCATGGCCTTCTTAGGTGCTTTGCCAGCCTGCTCTCCAGATTTGTAGGCACAATAGATTTCCCTGAACTGCCCTTCAGGCAAACTTGCTGCTGCTGAGATTAGGCCAGTGTGTGGCATGTCTAAGATGGCTAACACATACCTGAACATGTTCTTTGGTAGTACTCTCAACAGAGTAGCATTCCAAGCTACTACTTTCACTTACGCTGTAACAGGGTGGCCACATCTGAACTCTTTGTTGCTAACTGCTAACTTTTAAACCACTCATGAACTGTGCAGAACTCCAGCTGATGAAAGTGAAATCATGCCAAGAACTTTTCTAAAAATCCACTAACACAGACAACAGTTCTGGTACTGAGGAACACTTCCTGGCAATGTGACATGGAGCCTTCTGGAACCCTTTTTATTGGTATCTTTGCTGGGCTCAGGCACCATTAGTAAAAATGGCAATGTCTAAAAGTTTTCCAGCTGTAGACATGGCTCCCAAGTATTTGAACATGTTCCCTTTACTGTTAATAGAGATTTCTATAAGACATAAGAATATCATAATTTTCAAGCTACAGATAAAAGAAACAACCAGGTGTTTATCCCAATCCTTATGCTTTTGGTTCAAGACTAATTAGCTTTATGCAGGTGCTCATAGGTAACTTGTCTTTGTTTACAGACAAAAGTTTTAACAATAAAAATTAAGACACTCTCAACCAAAAAATACAGTTATTCATTTTTTAGGAGACTTATTTTCTCTGCATCTATAATAACATTGAAGGAATTTTTGAATGCAAGTTGAAGGAAGTTTAGAACAAGAAGCATAAAAACAGACCTTTAATGAGGAAAAAAAAATCCCATTTTGGGATGAATTACAATTCATTTATATCTGTACTAGAAAAAAATTTAAATATTTGAAGGTGTACAGAAAATGGAAGCACTAAGGCAGCTGCATAAACAAAGAACATTGTTGGAAGCTTGAAAATGGACAAAATAAATTTGTAAAGGATGCAATAATAGATCATCGGTGTCTGTAGATCTTAGGGATTTTCTCACAAAGTAAGAGTTAGCAATTGTTTTAATCATGGCAATTCCCTAGATGAGTATACAACATCCCTCTCTGCTTGCAGATCATGTTCTGATCTTCAGATCTGGTAAAGCCCAGAATTTAGGCAAACTCCTGTTTTGGGAAGGGCTTCATGTTCTCAGAGTCTAGATGCAGCTATTATTGTTTCGTTGACTGAATGGGTAGCTCCCAGAAATCCATCAGCCAGGCTTCTGGCATCTCTTATGTCAACAAGAAACCCCTGGACAAAATCTGCTTTGTTTAGAAAAGGTGTCCTGACACTAGCTCCCCCTAGAAAGCTCAGCAATACCTCAAACAGAATCATTACCCTCAAGAGTGCTTACAAAAACAAAACTTGTTGGGTTTTTTCTACATTTTATTTTATTTCCCTTCAATTAAAAAAATTTCACCTGTTTTCAGCATGCAATCACACCAAACTTCAAATAGTCTTAGTAAGTACGAATTGAAGGCACATTTGGTGATATTCTCACAACTTCTAATCATCCAGTAGAGACAATAATGCCTTATAATTGGTATACAAGAAATTGAATTGATTTTCACTAATATCCCTTCAATGTCACATAGAAGAAAGGCAAATAAAGCCTGGTCAAATTGTCTGATCCCCACTGATGGAAACAGCATCTTATCCAGAAATAAACTGGAATTCCCAGGAGCTCTGTTTCTTCTATCAATAGATGACTATTGTGAGCTCCCTGATACACAGAAGAGTCACAGTCTTGGATACTACAAAGTCAAAAGTCTTAGACTTTAAACACTTTTCCTTGTGCAAAACACCAGAGAATATCATACATAATCCCAAAAGACATCTAAGTTCTGGAGTGACTTAACTGCATGCATATAGAATAAGCTTATAGGTGAACAGCTACTCACAGTCAGAACACCAATATTTTAACTATTCTTTCCACTCATCATTTTACACACTCCTCTTCTGCTGATTGTGATTGGAAAAATTAACAGTGTTAGTTTTGTACTTGGCTGAAGCCTGGTTTGTAGCTTCTTGGCATTTTTTACTATTACTGGAAGTGTGGCTCAGAGTGTAATTTAGGTGACCATGTGATGGGCAGTTTTAATATGGAGGTAAAAAAGATCACCTACACACCTAGTGTAGCAATTTTTCTGCTGCATCACTCAAAAATACTTCTCATTCTTTCCAACCTCACAGAAAACCATCAGAAGTTATATATTCATTCTACAGGCAACTTTTGGTTGCAGTGATCCATCACCCACTGCCTCAGAGTCACTGAGTTTTATAGTCTTGTCTTAAGAGTATTAAAAATGTTATGCAGTTCCATATGTAATGAAACAGGCAAAACAGGCAAAGACTGTGCTTGATTTTTGTATCAGATTTTTACCATCTCAGTTTGTGGTGATGCACTAAAACAAGGCACTGGATAGAAGGATTCTGTGTTCTTCGGGAATGTGCCTAAACTGAAATGGCTGAGACGTCAGCAAGCACAGATAAAATTGATTGGCATTCTGACATGGCCACAGTTTTCCATTTGTGTATTTGTGGAGCAGAACATGCATATTACTACATCCAAGTAGGAAAGAGCAGAACACAAAGAGAACTGTCTTAAAGGTCTTTTCCAACCTAAATAATTCTATTATTCTATCTTAATGAGAATTTCAAGACTCATTAAGGCCATGAACATCTGAAATTACTATATTTGGTAAGAACTTCAGTTTTCCAGCTATAAAGTGTATTGTTTTGCTTTAAGTGATTTTTTTTTTAATAACCAAACATATTACAATTATTTTCTATTGTTCAGTTCTCTTTCTGAAACCTGGGCTTTGACATCTACCTGTTGGAACTTCCTTAGCTGTTTGGGAACAAAGACCAGACATGTATCTGCTTTTCCCAGATGTTCAGCAGTAGGATCCCCACAATTTTTAGCAGATTCAGCATGAGCTTTCTAACCCTCTGGTGTTTTCTAACAGGGGTTATGCATACCTCTGCTTTAATGTTAACTTCCTATCTCTCCTTCTCTAACCCCCTTCCTCCCTCTCCTGGACAGTAAGAAAAAAATACAAAGGTCGTGAACCTAACTGCAAGCATCTCTTCCTGCTTCATGTGTGGTTTTCACCCTGACCTTGGTACTCTTTTCTGTTTCCCTAGCGGCACCTCATGAACTGCCTTGTTCTTCAAGAACAGAAACAGCAGAAAGAAGGAAAGAAACTCTGGCAATTAGAAACATACCCTGAGATTTCCTGTTTCTAATGCCTATTGCGAAGAGGCTGCTGTTTCTCAGTTAACAGAGAGTAAAACAAGAGAAAATTAATGAGCTTAGCAAATTGAGGACAAATTGAATAAAAGGGGTTCAAATTCATCCCTGATGTGTTTTATTGGAAGGGAACAGATGGGTAAATTTATCTTGATATTTCTAACTATTTTTTAAATGCACAAGTGAGGATTGGGGGGGTTGTTGTTGTTTTGGTAGTAGGGTTTTTTACTTAAACTTGCATCATTTGGTACTTGCAACCGAAAGTACTTCATTAATTTTTTGTAACTAAATATTGTTAATATATTCATGTAACCAATATTATAGAGGGAAGAAACAGCATGATTAAATGGCTGACTTATTCCTGCTATGGAATGAAACAGCCACTGAATAAAGGTATGACCTGATACAGGTCATTTTTGCTCTCTGTGACTTTGGATATCATCAGCTTAGATCATTCCCTTAACACAAGTACTTCAATACAGATACCATCTCTTCCCTATGCTTAAGTAGTTATTTTTAATCCTTACAGAGTCGGCCCAAGTGAATATTTATTACAGTGAAATGTTTTCATGGCTGGATTACCACAGAACTATAATAACAACTCTTCCACAGTACTCAGGTGCAAAAAAGTGCTATGTACTACATTCAGTGCTAAGAGGTGTTGACAACACTGTCACCTAACAGATTTACTTGGCCTTGGGGGGAGAAACATTTTTGGCATGAAATTGTTTCCAGTGAATAAAATACTAATTTTCATTAACCACATTTAAACTGTAAATTTACTATTACATAAGTCACATGTAAATGAAAAGCCTTAAATCAGGTGTGGAACGTACTTGTAGACAAACACTTCTTGGTAATAAATTCATACGAAGCAGCAATTGCCCTGCTGTGGCCTAGGTGGAGCATTTGCAAGTGCTGCACAAAGAACTGGCTATTCACATCGTTCTGGCACTCCTTCCTAGTTTCCTGCTGCTAAATTACATTAAGAGACTCAAAACATACTTTCTTAATATCCCTCCCCCCTGCAGGGAATTACTGTGGTTGCCACAAGAAAGTTACTTGATCATGGTGGGGCAGGAAAAGGGCTTGGTACAATCCTGAACAACTGATCCATGTAACCATCTCTGGGGTCCCAATTCAGTCTGCTGTCTCTACTCAGCAAAATACATGGCCTCTCTATTTTACTTACATAAGAGGTTAGGTAAGATGGACTGCAATGAGAACTAACACATTTTTAATTTTCCCAGTGATGTCAGTGGCATGTTGGAGGTTACCACAGGCTGCACAACTGGGGTTATAGACAGTAAGCTCTGCAGAGCACTAACTACTTTTATGATTTCCTTTTTCTAAAATACTTCTTATCACTAGGGGCTGAGTTTTAACTGTGACTCCTACAGTGCTACTGTAATATAGCATGACACTGGCATACAAATACAGACGTATTAAAAGATGAAAAGAGAAAGCCACAGTATTCCAACAGTTTCATCACTGAACTGTTGTGATGCCAGCCAGTGAACTGACATGTCATTCCAATTAAGTAATTTCTCTGGTTTTGGGTCCCAGCTTACCCATATTGAGTTCTCATACTCAATATTCTTAAAATTTGTTGGTTTTAATTCATGACAGTAAATGCAGCAGAATTTACTAAGAAAGTGCTACTCAGTGAATTAAAAGATGAAAATGTGGCTATATCCCTGTTTCTGAAATTGCTCATTATACTTTAACCTCTGAAATGCACACTTCTGAAAGAATATTCATTGAAAATTCTGAGTAAATAATACCCAAATCTCTGTCTGTGTTATGTTTCCTGACTTTACATTTGCCAAATTTTTGTATTTCACCATATACAAACCAGCAACTTTAAATCCACATCACAAGCCAGGCATTTTTGCTTAGTGATGTCCACAGCAATTCCCAAACCTGTGATTAACTAAACTGCTGGAAATGGTATATTTTGATCAGGTAGATCAAGGGGTTTTTTTAATAAATCCTAATTTCTATCTCAATTAAATGATCTTAATTTAAAGATCTTAATTTAAATAATATAGCCTCGCATTCCATAAATTGGTCAATGGAACTAGGTCTATTTAATGAGGACTTTATCAAGCAAAATGTCTTCAGGGGTTGCAGGTGTGTGCTTGTAGAAATAGACATATTTCTTGCAACAAAATGCCTGGGAAGTCTGATATAGTCTGATATAACGACGTTTCTGAAGATTGTCTTCTGCAAACATGGAGGACACTCATTCTGTGCTATTGTCATCTGAGCTTTTATTCAGCATCTACTGTTCTGTGAGTAACAACACTACTGGAATACAAAGGGCAAAACTGTGAATTTTCAACCTTTGATCTGTCTGTGCTTTCTCAAATTATCCTTCCCCTGGTACTTGCATTAATTTCAGCTGGTAGGAGCTCCTGAGCATTTTGTACATCTCAGTACAGAATTCACATGGATTATCCTTCCCACTGTATCTCAAGTCAGACGTGAACAAGGCAAAGCAACTACATCTGTTTCACCCAGAGTCAGAACTACTCCTTGCGAATCTCTCTATGGCGGCTCTTCTAGTTGCTAACTTGTATAAACAGACAATGCTTTGCACAAATTCCCTTGTATTTTGGGACCTATGCTGTCAGATTGGAGCATGTTTTTCGTGTTCATGGTGTCCTTTTTATTTTTTCCATGTCTTTTACTAAGTACTATATTGCCTGACAGAGATGAAGAACAGAATACTCTGATCCCATTCTGTTATTTTTATCTGATGGAGAGAACAAGCATATGCTTTTCACAGATGCAGCTAGAGAAAAACAAAGAAGTTACTCAGAGGCTGCCTCAGAGTTTGACGTAGTGCCTCTCATATTGCTGCTATAAGATTCTGGCAAAGATGTAAAATAGCCAATACCTGCAGCATATTGTCACAAAGCCCAAGGTCTCTCCTCTGCTCTCATAGTGCTTGATCCTAGATTTTCAAAGTAGTTTCAGGGAATTCAAATCTGCCTATTTTTAAAATATATCCATTGATATTTACTTACATTACAGATAAGTATGGCACATGGTACAATGCTTAACTGACTAACATTCGAAAAATTCCTTGAGGTCCTTGGTCTAAAAGCAAATTGATGCTTCTAACTGGGTGTAGCTGCAACCTACCAACCTGTGTTAGGACCAAACTCAAGACAAACCAGCCTACTAGCTGCTAGGACAGGCATTTGCTAGTTTTCAGCAAATTTCTGTTCAAACTCCTCTGTGCTGGGTCTGAGTCTCCTCACTGTTGCTACGTTCTCTTCAGTGGGGACTACAGAAATGAGGTTCAGGACGGTTTGCACTGAGCCTCTACAGGATGAGTACTCCCCACATGATCTGAAAACACTAACAAGGTTTGTGTTCCTGCTCTGTTGCGTAAGCAGAACATCAAGAGGAAAAATAGCAGCTGGATCTAATATGATTTTCAAATTAATTTAAGCACCCCTTTCCTCTGAAATCCTTTATTCAAACTGTCAGATATCAGAAGAACAACAATGCTTAAATTGTTTTGTAAATTATGTTCATTTGGAAGCTTTTCAAATCAAAGGCATCTTTTGGACTTAATCAAAAAGCAAGGTACCCCAACATGAGATTTAGCAACATCTAGATGTTGACTTGTCTATTAACAACAGATTGCCATATGCCTATGGAGCTGGAAGCCAGATTTCTCAATTCTGCTTCATCAAGGTGCCATAGGTACCTTCATCAAGGTGCCATAGAATGTGGGGAACTTTCTATTAATGTACCAAGGGTCACTAGAACTGTGACAGAATCAACAGTTTTATTGAAAGCATCTACTCCTGTTGCACAGCGTTAACACTAAGCGTTAATTTGTACACTCACATTCTGGCATCCATACATGGAAGGCCACATGCAAATCATCAGGGCTGGGCTCTAAAGAGTCAATTTGGCCTTGATTAGGATGAGGTCTGTCTTACTCAGTTTTACAGCGCAGTGCTAAATTTTTAGGTTTTGAAAATGTGTATGGATGTGTGTGTAAGACAGACCAAGAGACTATCTCTGATTGACATGATCTGGTACTCTGCTACAGATACATATGATTGTGCCATAGAAATCCATGAATATCTGCATACAAATATAGATCTTACATGACTATATATGTATTATTTAAATTCAAGCAAAAGTACTTTTATTCATAGTGAAGCTAATAAAGGAGAAAATACTTTTTTGATGACATTTTATATGACTAAAGCTTGCTAATTAATGAAAAGAGCCTTTTCATGAAAAGTTAATTCCTGATAAAAGAGATGTTGCTTTCTGTATGAAAAGTTATATGATTACTTTTGTGTATCATACTTTGTGAGAGAGATCTATCGGGAAATCTAAAAGAAACTACTCATCCTTTCTGTCCAAGCATACATGGTGTGTTGCTCCTTGCCATGTGAATGAAAAGAAGCTGTATCAGTGTGCAGCCTGCTCACTTCATCATGAATACAGCTGCAGCTGGCCAGGGATTGCACAGTACTTTGTAAGAGAGTGATAATTTGTAGCTGGAATTCTATGGTTGCTTTATTTAGGAAGTTGGGTGAGATAAACACAATTAATTGCTTCTAACTTTAAAGAAATTAAAAACAACACCCTGGGAGTTCGTATTTCTCAGCTTATAAATTAAGACATGCCAGCACAAAGAGGATGATTGCTTAGACTCATGCAACAGGCCTGCAGGAGGTGGCCAAGTAAAATCTCACTGTCACGATTCCTATCTGCTATATCTTGCACCTTGTTCCTTTCAAAGCAAACCATTATGAAATTAACACCTTTCCATTCAGAAAACAATTGCCTTTACAACAGCTCATCCCAAGTCACATGCTGGATTTTCTCTGCTTACCAAGCATCATGGGCTGCCATCGTCATTGCTGATTCAGCATACTTCTATACAATGCCAGTCCAACCTTTTGCAATTCATAGGAGTTAACTGTAATTGCAGAGGTGCAATGCCCTGCAGCCTCTGCCTTTGGTCTCACTGCTGCAATTCCTCCATCACTATACAGTCAAAAGGACAAGTAACTATGTTGGCCTTTCACAGGAATTTCCATGCAAAGATCTAAATCCATTGTTGAGAAAGTGTAACTCTTTAGGAGTTCTGTCCTGGAATACAGTGATGGTCAGTTAAGTGACAGAACCGTGACTTTAGCTGAGTTGCTCCATAAAACTACACGGAGCACAGTCTTGATCTAAAACTCACGGATCTAGTTTGTGTTTGTATCTGTCTTTGAGATAAGGTAGGAAGATGAAAATTACTCAGGGCTGGCATAAATGTTGGGAAATAGTCCTATACAACTTCTGCTAAATAATTCTTAATCTTTTGTTATTGTTCTGAAAATGGTTGAATATCACTCTGATTCTCACTTCAGAGCTAACAAAGTCATTTGTCTCTTGCAAGAGGGATATGAGTGGAGGAGAGGACAAGGTCTCTGGTGGAGGCTGACTCATAGTCTAAGCAGCGTCAAAAAATTTTGCCTTAATGATTTTGACAGTCTATTATTGAACCAAATATCTTGTTCCCATGAGAGGCTTTGCATCTATCTATAGACAGCAACTATGTGATCACAGCAGAAATGTAGGTTATTCCATAATGTGCAGTACCCTTATCCAGACAGAAATAACATCATTTTGCTTACCATACATGCCTCTAGAGCTATAAAACAATCTGAGTCTCCACAGCACATTCCAGCATTGCTACTTTTTCAGAAAGAATTTTCCTCTTCCTCTCCAACTTCAGCTTGGTACCTACATAACATAGGCATTGCGCCCTGAAAATATAAAACAAAACAAACTTTGAAGTGCCTTTAAACTAACACAACTATTTCATATTTCTAGCACATGCCTCTGTGTGGATTCCCATTCTGCAACTGATATTTATTGATCTACATTCATATGATCCAAGAAAAGCTCCACTGCATTGCCTTGTGGTAAAATTATAAGGGGAAAAACTGGAATGTGGGGGAGAAGGAAGGAGGAAAGCCAAGCTTTTATAACTCTTTGTAAACCTGGTTTATGTGAGCCTAGCCAACCCAGGGTCTAAATGATCTGTTACGCTTAAGAACTGGATGTGAAAGGCAGCACTGTTGCTGAGCTGCTGGTGCCCCACAGAATCAAAATATTTCTCCTAAGCTACAATTTAAACAGTCATACTCCAAATATGGGAAGCAACCCCTGTGAGGAAGTATGTTTTCCTTCTCAAAGCACTTTACCTTCAGCAAGTAAACGTTCCTAAGTGTAATAATAAAAGCACTAAAGTTTAGGTGCATTTTTATTTTGTGCTAATAGAGCAATCAAAAATGCACATTGTCTCAATTTTGCATTTTTAGTCTAAAGAAATTTCAATGTTTTCCTGTAGATATAGGTCTGATCAGCATATCTCTATCTGTCAAGAGAATAGAGAGCTCTCCTGCCTTTTGGTTTCATTAACATAATAATTATGTGTTCTCAGTCATGACCAGCTTCTGCTTAAATTATCAGATTACAATTCCCTATTACTGTGCCTTGCTCTGGCACAAAACTTCAAGGAACCATCTACCAGCTGAACGCCTTCTACCTGTCACTTGTTCCTCTGTCTGGCTGTCACATATAGGCTGTATTTTTACTTCTCCTCAGACTGCAAAATCATTCTGAGTAAAACAAGATTTCCCAAAACATGAAAACACATTTAGATCCAGACTCCCCATCTTCTTCCTCCTCCACCTCTATATAATGAGAGCATCTGTGAATTTGGCAGATGATAAAACCATACTGGTGGAAAACTATAGGGCTTCTGACAGTGGTGAATAGATCGTAGAGTAAAAAGACTTGTGCCAGCAATCAGGTGAGGTGTCCAAAGATATGAACATCATGACTGTGAGAAATCTGTATGGTGGTGGGTGGAAAGGACACTTAGAACTTTCTAGTGAGCCTAGTATCTAGTGATACAAAGAATTACCAAGCACCACATAAATCAGAATAAAGATTTATTTCCCAAAAGATAAATCCACACAAAGTTAGAGGATTTTTGAAGCTCCTCAGCTCCTATTTACCAGCCTTTATGCATACTCAGATTCTTCAAATCTGTATTGATTTCATCACTATACCTAAAGAGGTGCCTAGTCCTTGAAAATCTGGCATCTCTTCTGGATGAATAAGCCTTAAAATTCTGAGAGGAGCTCTTTCAATAATGTACTCAAAGGCTGAAAATGAATTTGAAATGGCATATGGCTCTCACACAGCTTCTCTGAAAAGAATTTATCCATTATGGGAAAGAAAATGGAAAGAACATCTGGAGGTCTGTTGAAAAAAAAGGGTTAGCAAGAATTAATTCAAGCTTATTTTTCCCCCAAAACTCCATGATGGTTGGAGTCTGAAACTATCTCAGTTTCAGGTTCAAAACTAAGGTGATGCTCTCCTCACTGGATCTCCCACTCTGTTCAAAGATATAACGTAGGATAGTGTAGGGGAAGAGGCAGATACTCACTGTGAGGAGGTTTAACAACTGGAGTAAAGCTCTGAGGCCATTAATTAATTTTTAATGTCTCAAGGTCTTCATGCAGACATGCAGAGTGGAAGATACACTTTAGTCAAACAAAAAGGTTCTTGCACTCATTGCTTAAACAATCAGATGAGGTTCTTCTCTGGCCTGTAACACTAATAGGCCAGATGACCTAATGGTCCCTCCTGGCCTTAAAATCTGCAAATCTAGAATTACACACCACTATAAAGCTTATGTAAGGGATGGGAGAATAGAGGCCAAAGAATTACAAAGAGTATTTACAAGCCTGCTACAGTCATCACTAATATACATATAACTGGCAAAGCATTTACATCAGAGGCCAGTTGTAACACATACGTTTATTGAAGGCTTGCACGTTTCATTATAACTGAATTACTGAATATATCTAAGCCATTTATAGTGAACTGTGGCAAACTCTAAAATAAAGTAAACACATGTGCAGGGATTATTGATGTGGTATGGCTGTTCTGATACTTAAAGGCATTATAAACGATTTGCAAGGCATTTAATAAAAGTGACCTACATTTGTATAGCGCCTTTTATCCTGAGGTATCCCAAAAATTCTGTGCAAACTACAGCTACAACTGCATTATTTCAGATTGACACCAGTGTGGCTATTCTGAAGCTGGTTGGGTCACAGTGCCATCATGCTAGTTACAATGCAGCTATCCAATCTTGCATATATAAATGGTGAAGGGGAAGCAGCAGCTGTTTCACAGGTTTCACTGGACATGAGTCCTTAAGAATCTATTAGATCATCTGGTCTGATATTTCATATTACTTAGGGCATCTAAAAACAAACAGGCAGAGGAAATGGCACTTTTCCTTACACATCTGAGCATTGCAACTCTCAAACCTCACATCTAAGCTTGACTCCCAATAACATCTTTCCTACACATTCCTCTTGGAAATAGGGGCATTAAGAGTTCTTGCTGGGATGGTTATTTACAACAACATCTCACTCCTCTGAATTTCCAAGACAGTCTCGCAGCATGTGGGAATACCTTACCTTCTTAGTCAGCAGTCTTAAAACTCTGTTGGAAGAAAACAGAGCCAGATGATTACAGTCACTCCATGATAGAATCTTGCTTTCTTCATTATTTACTATTTCATTAATATTTATTACAAAAATATCATTCAAAATTCTTTTTTATTGTTTTGTTTGCTGAAGAAAATACAAAATTATATTGGAGCAAAAAGCAGTCTCTGGAGATCCCCCCCAGGATGACTTAACAAAGACATGAGATTTATTAGTGATAGTACTTTTAATACAGCCTTTTAATTCAAACAATACTGTCTGGTCCAAAACGACTCTTTAGACCTGGTCTCCTTCTGTGTCTTGTGGAAGGAAAGATAATGACTGGGGAGGGACCTTCCAAGCACTCTACTGGGTGTTCTCTTTTGATCATCGTAAGATTAGGACTGGATTGGACCAGGTGACTGAACATTACAAAAATGCTTTCCCTAAAATGCAGCCAAATCCTATCAGTACTAAGTCAAAAGCTTTGGAGAAAGCCAAGCATGCTGTATGAGAACACTCTTCATACCAAATAGATTATCAATCCCAACAGAAAGAGGTGGATAATACATTCACTTTGGGAGACAGAAAAAAAGGAGTAATTCTTTTGACCGAAGCTACAGTGTGGTAAGCCACTGTGGAACAGAAGCAAAATCCGAGCACTAACATTCCTGAAAATGGTATTAAGGCATCTTTAATTGACACTAAATGATCAGGATATAATTTTAGGTCTCCTCCAGAAACATTACTTGTAGAAGCCCAAAGCCCATAAAACTCTGGCCTCTAACACATCAACATTTTTTCCCAACACAGGAAGGAATCTTTCTAACAAAACTTCAAACCAAGTTCTAATACCCTTAATACTCACTTACTTTGTGAGATTGTTGTGTCATAACATAGCATGATGGCTGGCATACAGGTTTGATAAAGAAAATGGAATTCTGAACTTGTCCATTTTCTTAACTCTCTGAACCTGACCAAAGATATTATTTCTCCCTGAAAACCATGCCTGTTATATCATTATGTCTTCATCTCTACAGCTTTATTAGTAATGTAATTCTGAATTCTGCTGTAGTAGTCAGATTGCATACTGCTGAAATTTATGATAATGCATGTACTCAATATAATTTGCAATTTAGAAAGTCAGCATTGTTGGCAAAATGATGTGCGTTGTCTATAATATACTCACCCTCATCTAAAGCAAGCTCTTTAGGATACTTTTAAACTCACTGTATGAATCACAAAACTTGTTTCACAGGCTGAAATACCCCAAAGTGATCAATGCAGAAGCCAGTGAAGGACCTTGTACTTGCATATTGTGAAGATCCTGTGTTATGTAACATTCATGAAATATTTTCCCCCTCACTCTCACAAGGGAAAAATCTAGCAAAGCAAATATACCTGGAGTGATAGGAGGTTCTTTTATTCCATTTTTGGGGAGAAAGATCGTAGATTTTCCATTTTTTCCTCTTTTAAACTGGTCGTTTCTTATATTGCTTTAGATCACAGTTACACAGACAATTTCACTGGTATGACCAAAGGGCTGTGGTGTCTAGCAGGTGGCAAGAATAAGCAGCTGACGGATGTAGGCAGGCTTGGCAGGGACAGGAACAGGAACCCCTTACACTCAGCTGTGAAAGGATTTGTAAAATGGAACTGCAACCTCAGGAACTTGAACTTGCTAAAGGCTAATGGCAAATCAATGAGAGACTCAGGATATTCTCAGATAAACGCTTTGTCTGGTGCCAAAGCTGACCTAAGAAGTTCCTGCCCTCCCCTGCACCTGCTCTTCTTCTTTCCCTGCAGCATTACCCATTCCATCACAGAAATGTGCTGGATGAAATTGAAAACTTTTAACCCTGTTTTAGTTCTGGTCTGCAGAGTGGCTCCATGAACTATTGCAATGTAAGTGACGTGCTAGAATGAAGGGGTGGGGGCATGGGGGTACTTGGAAAACGTAATTATAACAATGGCAAATACACATCTTCCGAGTTTTAATATATGGTTTGATACCATATTTCATCTGATTAAACATTTCCTCAGCACTGATGAATAAATTCTGAGTTCAATTTGAATGAAGCCCCAAAAGCAGGTATTGTCTGAAAACCATTTTATCCTTGTCTGGCTAAAACATTTAGTTAAAGAAAAAAAACCCCAACATTTAGAAAACATTCAAACTCTACAAAATGTAGATCTGTCTAACCACTATTTTCATTATTCTGTATTATTCTATTGCTACCTTTAAATTTCAGTTTTTATCTGTGCCTCTCTATCATTTTACACTGTTATCCATAGATCTATTATATAGATTCATGTGGTTTTACAGCTGCCTCACACAGTCTATGAAATCTCAAACACACTTGTTTAGACTATGAGCTTGTTTTTTCTGGACTATGATAACTAAATATACTCTCTGAAGCTAATGTGATTAACTTGGCCAAGCTGATTCATAAAGAAGAATGTCAGGAATTCCTCTTCCAGATGTAGCCTGCATTGCTCAGAACTTTCTCCAGCAGAAGCACATTTCCCAAGCTTCACCTAACTTCCCATAGATGGTGAAAATCCCAAGATATAAAATTAAGGAGGCAGGAGGAGTGGGAGAAGGCAATGATTGTCTTAGATGTGTTCACACTTAACAGAATTAACATTTGCTGATACAATAGAACCTAAGGAGGCAGGCACATCGTTTAATGTGTTAGACTTGCAGACCTTTGACTCTTTTATGGTTAATTAGCCTTTAACTTAAGAAAGCCCCCAGGTCATAGAACTTGCATCAGCTCTGAATTCAAAGCTTTGCCCTCTCTCACCCTGGCAGTTTACAGTGTAATGATGATTGATAGCCAGATGAAAGCTTTAGCTGGGGCCTGTCTTCTTGCATTGTGCTGTAAGAGAAGTGTAATGATGTATAGCTGCAATGGTTTCAGAAACCATTTGGTTAATTGTGACCTTAATTACCCACTTAAGCAGGTTTGGGCCAAATTGATTTTATACCACTTTATTCTACAGCAGGTTAAAAATTAACCCTGCAATCTTAGATGCATTTTACAAGGTTTCTATTCACTTATTGCCTAAAATGCCCCTAGTGAATATGTTCTCTAGTTGATATTCATGAACTCAAGTAAAAAAAGGAGAAATTATACCTTTTAATGGTAACAGATAACTGCTGACACTTAACTGCTATCAAAGACATACAAGTGACAAAACACCCTCTTATATCAAGTTAGTGAGCAGTATGTGAGATAAACTCCCACCAAAATGAAAGCTTTTTTGTTTAGACCCAGGAATTACAGGCAGCTTTAAAACACGAGGACAAAATTGCCCATGTACAGAAGGAAAGTGGCTGACTTCATTGGTCTAAGTAGCACAGAGATCAGACTTGCAGGGTATTTGGAGCAGGACGCACTGTACTTCTCAAGAAGTTCAGCTTTGCTCACGTCACATAAGGAACATTCTGTATGAAATGTTTCTAGACAGGATCTGACTTAAACAGAACCCTCCAGAGAGAATTTGGGTTTACATCACCTCACTGTGCAAACTCCCACATGCAGTGGGGAGCAGGCATAGTAAACCTATTCTAGACATGTTCTTATTGTTCTTATTGATCAGACTATGAGAGCAGAAAATGTATCAGTACTCTTCCTAAGGGACTTCTTAAAACTGTCTTTCACAAAGACTAGTATTTGCACAGAGTCTGGGCTTGCATGGGAACACTGGTAAACAGAGCTATAGGCACCCCACATCAAGGTGCTGTGGACAGGTGAGGCCCTTGAGCTCTGACCTGCACCACAGTCCAGCTGACTGCAATGTACTGCAGACATAACTTCACTCCTGTGCATCTTATGGATCATATAAATCCACACTTTGCCTCATTTCTTCTCTTTACTGTGATCCATGATTCTTAAATCTTAACTATAAACCATTCCAAAACTTCCTCTTTTACATTGATCACATTTCCTAATTAGAATAGCTGGCTCCCCCAGGTTATAGGCTAGGGACCAAAGAGCATGTTTACTGTGTAACTATACCCTGCTCACAGAAAACTGCCAGCCTTAAGCAGAAGGAATCATACACATGTTCAGCTGACTCACACACAAGAACTGTGAGACATTCCCAAATATTTCCTAGCACAAAAGGGAGTGGGGAAGAAAGACAGCAAGGACCAAAAGAAGAATTTTGTGGGTGCAGCTTTGCAAAATACCTGTTGCTCACTACTAGAGACGCAAAAGGGATGCTAATCATCCAAACTACCTAGCAATGACACACTCCAGTTGGTGCAAGTGTTTATACATGTCTTTTCAACAAAACCTCACTAAGAACATATCTGTTCCACAGGAAAAAGTCAGCTTTTGGCCTGCGCTCAGTAAGCTCTGCTTTTTCCACCTGTGTTTTAAGGAAAAAAGGGTGTTCTGTTTTATTCCAGTTGACACTGGTCTCCATATGCTCCTGCCCTCTATCAGAGAGAACAGTTGTTTGATGTCAGGAAGACACCTTTGTCAGACATTATTTGGATGCACTTGCAGATGATACTACTTTCAACTTTCATCATAGTTTCCAACTCATTTTATTCCCACTATCTTCTACTGTACTTTTTGGTTTCTTCTAACTCAGCATTAGAGTACTTTCTATTTAAGGGCCTGGAACAAAAACTGTGATTTGGCCTCTCAACAGAAAATTACTCTAGCTATATCCTTTGCAATACTGATGAGATCTGAACAGGTAGATACCCATGAGGGTGTACTTATATCAGCGGATTCTTAGTTTTACAGTGTGCAGTTCCTTTGAAGACTAATGTCTTTGTTGATCTAGCATGCAATATTCAAATTTCCTAGAATTTTGTTCAGTTGTATGTGTCCTTTTGACCAAGTATCACCAAAAAATAGCAGGTAGTCTGAGGTGCTTACACCTTAAAGATATGATATTCTGCATCATGGCTGGCCTAAGTAATGAAAGATACTTGTAAGGCTGCTCTAAACCATCCAACCAGAGCAAGAAAGCTTTTGTTAAAACCACTGAGATAGGCACTGGAATTATTTTGCTGTTGTTCCCTCAGGCTCTTAGCCTCCTCAAATTACTGGTCCATCCTGGAAAATTAGCCAATTTAAATAAAAGTCCCTTGCATCTTGCTGGCAGAACCCCATTAACATGATGGAAAACTTTGGCTCTCTCCAGTGATCAGTCCACAAGGAACAGCTCTTGAATGTCATTTCTTCAAAGCAATAGAAGCTACCCTCACCTAAAGGAGCAGATGTACACATCATTGAGTACTTGCATACTCAAGTTCTCATTTAATTTTCTTCATAAGCATGGGTTTCATTTTGGAACTTCCAGAAGACACCAACATCATCTTCCTCTTCTGCTTCTAAGTTAAAAATTACAGACTTAGCACATTTATCTTCTGGAGTCAGGAAGGGACCGCACAGCAGACACAAACAGATTAAACTGCCTTTATATTGGAAATGTTTCTATTTAAAATGTAGTTTTTGGTTAGAGTGTTCTCACATGTGCCATTGCTTCCTTCACATAAAACAAGGAGCTTTGATATTCTCATTCTTGAAATACATCACCATGCATTTTAATAATCCCAGCACAAAACTGCTAAAGCTAAACCAGCCCCCTGGTCTCTATATTGTTTGATTACTGACACATGCTGTGACTCTGAAATCTGCTTGCGACTTTATCTGGATGGGATGAGGAACAGATTTGCTTAAATTCTTGGTGACAAGAAGGAGAAAAGAGAGGTTATTTTCCACTGTAACTGTTATTTGTTTAAAAAAGTCTTCCCCAAAGCAAAGTTATAATGTGATATCTTGAAAGAACACTACTCCATTCTTTGTTCAAACACCCTTTAACTTCACATCACCAAGATAGAATCATATTAGCTAGCTAAAGATTCTAAAGATACTGATCAGATTGTTTTAAATTTCACTGAGGCTAGAGCTGGGAAAGGTTAAGATGCACTTCCCTGCAAGAAAAGTAGAACAAGTTTGTTGCCAGGGTAGCCATAAAAGCTACTATAATGTTGATAACAACTTATGCTTGATTCCAACAGCTACTTTGATGAAGGCACGTCTTTTATTTCTGCAATCCTGCTGCTGCGGGCTGGAAGGTAATGCCAAAGAAGCACAGTTGCAAAAATATTCCATGAACATAGGAACATTCAGTAGAGAGAGTGAGAGAGAGAAGTGAGTGATTGAAACCAGATGAAGCCAGCTCATGATCACAGCTTCCACTGCTGAATAACTAAGTCCATGTAAAACTGCCAGGCATTTCCCTCTGCCACGTGAGAAACCCCAGGGAAAGCCAAGCCTTTGTCTTCTTTTGACCCATCAAGCAGTGAGGATATTATTAACTGATAGAACATCCACAATATACATCACTCTCTTTGCCTCTGCTGAATGTTATTGTATCTTGCATTTTCAGACATGTGGAAATTATCACGAAATTATTATGCCAGAAGCCTGTTGCTACAGATCAACAAGTTCCCCTGTGCTAATTGTGTGTACCTAATAGGATTTTCTAACTATGAGATAGCACATAGGAGAAATACCTCTCTCAAAAGCTGCAGTATAATCCAGATGCAGTTGGGTTTATGTTTATCATTGAATCACCTGGACCCTAGTAGCATTAACAAACAGTATTTTGCAGCCTGGTGGGTGGAGAACTACAGAGGAACTCCAATGATTTGGGGTTTTTCCCATATTCTAGGACTTTAAATAATCTTGGGGATGTCACTTCCTGTCCCTATGCTTCAGCTATTGTATTAAGAGATCCCCAGATAACAAGCTATCTAGCTGACAGCTAACTTACCTGTGTACACACAAGCTGCAGTCACAGCCTTCACTACAGATAGAGAAGGTTTTAAGCTGTTGGAGTTAAAATCCAAGAGCTTTTTGTTCTGTAGAGCACTGCACAGTGGTTCATGATGGATCACTCTGAATGCTACTACTGTACAAATGATAACAGTGGTCATCTGTCTGCAGTTATTTAGAGAAAATCAAGCAGCTAGTGCCCCTCATCAAGACACCTGTGGTGTAACATGGTGTACAGTTAGACTCAGACAGTGACACTCAGAATTCCTCCTACAACTGGACAGCTTGGTGGAAGCTGGAAAATCAGTCATCCATCTGATTCGGAGGAATACTGGATCATACCCACAAAAATCACTATAAACATTATTCAGTAATGGCACAAATATTCAATTGAGAGAAAAGGAAGTTCTCCCTGTACTGGGCCCTTAAAATGGCATTCAAAAGAACATGAAAAGGCAAGACAAAATGTGATACTTGTCAGACATGTCCAGAATAGCATACTTATGACATTTCCATCAGTGAACAGCACTCCATGAAGATTTAGTACTTTTTGTGCTTTGAAAAAAACACCAAACCAAAACAAAACAAAAAAACCAAAAAAACCCCAAAACCAAAACAAAACAAAAACAAAAAAATCAAGCAATAACAGCTGGAATTATCTTCCATGTCTTCCCCTGTAGGAAAGCCAGCCAAGTGCATTTCCAAACCTAGTTGACTTACTTGCTATTGCAGCTTTAAAAGAGATGAGAGGGTTCCCTCACAGTTGTCATGCTGATAATGTAGTAATTAACATATAAGTATAAAAATTTCAGATTCTAAATGGATTTGGCACTAATCTCTAAAAATTAAATATTTTACCTCAGTTTTAATCTCAAATGATAGAGTTTTGGATATTATATCACTTTGTTGTGCAGTGGTGCTTAGGAGGTATCATGTAACTAAATCCACGAGTGAAATGTAATCAAGACAGCAATTCAACATTGAAGCAAGATGACATCCCTCTTCATTCCTGCTGTTTCCATTCAGCAGGTTTCCAACAAAAGACAACTTCAACATTCAGTATTTCAAAGTAAAACCTTTCAAAATAAAGGTTTAATTTGCATCAAAGTGCTTCAAAATATCAGCTATATTCAGACAAGATGAACAGCCCAAGTGAATAAATGCAATGCATAACGCAGACCACTGGAGGGATCGTATGAGTGGCAGATGGAAAGGTCAAGATGGTAACATATTTGTGAACCAAAAATAGCAATTTCCTTAATAAAACAAACCAGAAGTACAGCTACTAAAGTGCTATGCTCTGAGAAGGTCAGACAGGACATCAGGTTTCATTAAATTATCTCAGAAGAACCACTTCTGATAATTAAATATTGTTCAAAAATAGTTTTGCAGGTTGAGGCAGATGGCTGATGCCCACTCTCCCCACAGCTTGCAATCAGGATGCCCTCAGTTCAATGACTGCTGGAAAGGAGAATGTGCTGTAAAGCCAGTTGAGACATTTGGCTTCAACGTTTTTACTGATGGAACATTACCTCAATTGAGTGTCTATTTCTTCCACAGAACTTAAGCTGTAGTCATGATTCTTCATTTAATATTTTTGGATTTTCACACTTACATTTCTCTCTTTGAAGGAGAGGAAATAGAGGAATAATTTCACTCTAAGATATTTTTACTTAGTTTAGTTTTTTTTAAGAATACAAATGTCAGCTATTTGAAAGTTAAATGGAAGCATTTTTCTCACCTTCAGGTTCTCACCTGAAATGAATTTGCCTTTTTCAGATGACTGCTAGCAACAAAAGATACAACTGAGACATCTTGGAAGGTGAATACTAACACCTGAAAATACATGAGAAGGGCTTGAAAGATGAAGAAGGCAAGAGTAAGAGGTAAATGAGAGAAGCAAGGGGTATTCCTGTATCTCCCTCTTAAGGGCAACACAATCCCTGAACTGACAGAGCTCAGTGGCAATTTTTCCTGCACACATCTGGAGATTCTCATTCAAAAGAAAGGAGATTGGACCCCTCTCTTCCTGCTTTCTGGCTACAAGAGTGGAACTAGTTGTGCTATTCAAGGGAGCAATATCTTACATTCTCCTTTTGGACAATCAACAGTTTGTTCTCATGCAGAAGATGGCCCTGCCAGGCCAGCTAAAATAGCATACGAAGAAAAGGAAGAAGCTGAGGAAGTGTTTGGGGGAATGCTGCTGGAAGTAGCAAGACAAAAAAAACGCCTAGTTCTTCTGCACTGGTTATGTTTTTGTCCTTACTAAGCACTGTGAGGTATGACAGACAGAATCTACTCTACTCAAACTCCACTAAAAATCCCCTCCTCAATCTCAAAAACATCTGGCTTGCATGCTCCAAGAAGAAACTAAAGGTTTTTTCTTTTTTTATTTATTTATTTTTAAATGGACAGGATATTGAACCAGCATGAATGGGGAAAAGAGATGCAACCAAGAACTTCAAGCTAAATCCTATGAGACAAAACCACAGAACTGCTGCAATCAGGGCAGAGTCCACACTGAGTTAGTTTTTACCTCTTCAGTTTCCAAGAGGAAAGACAGAGGATAGTAAAACAGTGTTGGGAGGCATTAAAGATAAACATGTAGAGAAAATCAGACTTTTTTTGTAAACTGAAGTTGCAACTTTTGCACTGACCTCAATTTACCACCTTAAATTAGTCTTAAGTCACACAGGAACCAGAGAGACACAAGGAAGGTTTCTCCTTCTTAATGTTGCTTGCTGAAACCCAAAGATATGACACAGAATTTTCCCAGGACTGCAAGAGGGAAACCTTCCAGCACCGTTACAGGATTTCCAGGAATAAAAAATAGAAATTGGAGATAAGAAGCCTTACTGAGTTATCCACCTTGCCTACATACTAATATAGAACCAAAAAAAATCTCTGATATACTCTCCAAGTTGTGAAATTCCTTGACTGGGATGTTTGTGGTATTTTTCTATCCTTGTTTTATTACCGTGCAATAATTTGCCACAATGTGGACAAAAGGCAATAAAATCCATGCTGAGAGTACCAAGAACATTTTTTATTTGGGTTAGAAAGAATCTGCAATCTCCTCAACACAGCTAAAAAATAAGACCAAACCAAGAGTCCTAATCTGCATGCACACAAACCACCACCTCAAAGATATCTTCCAAAAGTCTCCCTCTTGGTTTCTCTGAAGCAACCTGTGGGTTAACAAACTTCCAGCAGTACTGGCATATTCAACACGTGTGTCCCATTCCTGTGACTAAGTGTGCTACCATTAGGTCAGGCCAGGTCACAGGTGCCACTCTCTACACTCACTGTTCTCCCATAACAATATTTGCACCTAAGATGCACTGATGAGGGATTCTGCTTTGTTCTATGTCATAGCTAAAACAGGAAAGAGGAAATCCCTGCCCCACCTGTTTTTTCCCCCCTTACCTAATTTTCCTTTCCCTACCCTGTTTGGAAAACAGTCCAGCTTGAAAAGATCTATGAAAACTAATTCCTTCCTGCTGGTGACAAGCAATGGAATAATTTCTGCTAGCACAAAAAATGAAGCAAGCAGATAGTGAGGATAACAAACTTACTCATTTACAACCAGGTATCATTGGTTGCCATCATATCAATGGCAATGCTCTCCTTGAGTTTCTGTGGCAGCAGTGTGGATACCAGTGGTCAGGCAAACATCCTCTTTACTCCACACACAGTAAACTCCATGGAAAGGAGAAGCAACATCTTACAAAAATGGGAAGATTAATGAAGAAGGCATGAGAGGTATTTCCAAAAGTGATTGATGTTCCAGAAAGAAATTACGAATTTCAAGTCAAGAGTAGTACTGCAAAGCAAAACCAACCAGGAGTACCCCAATAAATCATTTTTTCTCAGAACTTGCTGATTTAGTAAAATTTAAATATTTTCATAAACAGCTTTGTTTCCAATCTTTGAAAGTTTTCTGGTTTTTTTTGCGACAACAGCTTCTGAGGACTCAAAATTATTTCCTAGAACTACAATTCATTTTCAGTGTCAACCTTATTGCTGGCAAATCAAACATGCTAAAATCATGAGTCAGGAATTTATAAGCCTAAAACTGTATTATGTGAGTCTTAAAAACTGAGATTAAGTGCAAAAATATTTTTTATTAATTTTGTTTTGAGCTTTGAGCTATCAGAGTTCAAGGGTATCAAGCTGTACTATAAAATTTTTTACACCCAGAAAAGCAGGATGTTTTGTAAAATAACTAAAGATGAAATTTCATATAACTGTGGGAGCTAAAGAAAGACACCTTGAAAATATGAAAAATATAATGAAGCTATTCAATTCCACAGAAATAAGATGCATCCAGTGAGCTGTGCAAGATCAGCCTGTATCAACTTTGTTTTATATTAGTTAAACAAAAACGCTATAAAGAATAAAAACAATGCCTCAGGAAAATAGCGTGGCATGCTTTACTTTAAATAGGGTGCACATCCACTGTTTTTACTAGGGGATTTAAGAAGATTTGACCTATTTGGATGCCTGTCTCTTAGAGACTGTGATAACTAAATATGTAGCCATGTCAGCAAATGGAAAAATAATTTCATTCATGTAACATTTGGCCTCATTTTAACTCCTTAATGCTTCTCTGGAATGACTGCTTAGTCAAGATAATGAAATAACATTTAAATATGGTCTTGTTATTGATCTGTCATCCTTTGATACAGAGAGTAATTTCGGTAACCTAAGAATTTAAGTACATAATTTCAACAAGCAGATAAGACAGCAGCCATGTGGATTAATCCTGGCAAATACAAGGCTAGTTTTAAAAGATATTGATGCATGGGTATGAGAACCATGTCCACCACAAAAAGAAGTCTGAACTAAGTCAGTGTGAACCAAGAGATTGCCACACCTCTTAGGAGTCAGGAAGGGCCACATCTCGGTGATATACCCAGAGAGACACAAGGAAAAGCAACTGCCTGGAACTGCTCGGTAATATAAAGCTGCTACTTGGAACTGCTCAGTAGGCTTGGGCTCTGCTGTGCTGTGCTGTGCTCTGCACATACAGACCACAACAGAGTAGGAGCTCTTTAGAAATTCCCATCTCCAAATATGAGATGCACATAGAGGGGAAAAGGAAGGCAATGCACAAAAACAAGCGGCCTGAAAAAAAAGGCTGATGGAACGGCAGGGGTCAAATCATTCCCTGACTTGAACCAGCAGGATGGCAATTCCATTTAATTTCCTGCCCTGAGCTAGCCTTTACACAAGATCAAGGATTGTCATTTAGGGTCTACAGCCCAGAGACCTCCACTTCCCACTGTGGATCTGTGCCCAGCCTGCCATACATATTGAGGTGGTTCTCAGTCAAGGACATCCCTGCTGGTGCTCAGGCCTCACAGCCTGGCTGGCCAGGCCGAGCAGAGAATGTTGATCTGACACCTTCCTGCCACTGGTGTGCAATATTCTCTAGAAGAATATTAGGATTAGAACTAGGATTATTTTGGAGATGGAGTTACTCTGGAAAGAACAAACTATGTACTGTGCGTTTCATAAGCTTTCGCCAAAATCTTCTAAAAGTTATTCATCAAAAGCTGGTTAGGGGTTTGTTCTTGAACCTCAGCTCAAGCACAAACCACAAAAAATAATCAACCATTGGACAACATATCCCAATGTAAATATTGATATTTTTCAGTACAAGTAGCTATTGATAGATGAATAGCCAGGGGAACAAATTCAGAAGACAAGCAAGTTAGTAGACATTGGAAGAGGTCTGATTTAAACCTCTCTTATTGTTACAAGCTCCCTCAATTTCATGGGATTCATTCTTAACAGATATATCAGAACAGTGTTCTAAGCCTGAGCTAATGTTCTAGATGTCTCAGCTTGACTCCTCTGCAGGTGTACACCAGTACAGCCTCACCAACCAACATTTCTCGCTGGTGGCAATCACTGCTGATTTACTCTGAAATGGAGGACCCATACATACATATTTCAAATTCCTGATGCTTTCTATTGCTAAAATTCCATGTGTTTGGTTACAGAGTCATGGAACACTAAGATACAGGAAAGCATCTTAGGCACTCCCTTTTGTTTTGATGCATTGGACAGAAGTGTCTCTATTTGTTTTATTCCTCTCTAAGGACTTCTCTATTTTCTTCTTTTTTTTTTTTTTTTTTTTTTTTTCCAGAACAGCACACAAGTGTTAGGAAAAGGGACATGTAATTAAAGTAAAACATAAAATGTCACACAGAGATTAAAAAATAAAGAGCTGCTGTGCTGGTTTTCCACATATGCAAGCCAGGCAACCATTGGCATATCCAAGCCTGACCTTTGGAAAAACAGAATCCCTCCCGTCTTCAGTGCTCTTCCTGTAGCCCTGCTTAAAAAAAAAAAAAAAAAAAATCAAAACAAAATAAAACAAAGAACATGTGACTACCTGCATACATTAGCAGAGATATTGATCATTCTGAATGCAAAGACATGCATCTTTTTGTGATGCATGTTGTGAAAAATTTTGGGGTAAGGAAGAATAATATTTTATTAACTTAGTAATGAGAAGTTTCCACAGCTAAGGTAATACATGATAATATGGACTGAACAGCAGCCCATTGTTTGAGGGCAGAATGGAGCCCTGTATGGGATCACTGCTGGATTCTGTACACCACAGATGGAAGGGAGAAATTACACCCTGGATTTGGGGTGTGAAGGGGGGTATGCATTTCTTTTACGGTTTTATTGGCTTTGCACACAGGTCAGTAAGTCACACACTCAAACACACACACACAAACATATGCTCACGCATGTACACACTGCAGCAATGACAATCTGTCAGAGCTGGGAGGCAGCTTGTGTAAGTTGAAAGTTTAATGAGTGCCCAACACTAAGCTAACAAGTTTTTCAAACAGTGGCTAACAAAAAACAGGGATCAGGGAGACTGCATTTGGTGCCAAGAGATTTGTTTTAATATTAACAAGGACTGAATTCAGGCAATAAAAGAGAAGGAAGAAAATAATATCTTCTGAAAGTGCTGAAAGCCAGGCAGTTCAATATATTTGAAACAACATATGTTTTTAAACAAGAGATTTTTTTTAGGATAAGAAAGAAAATCCAATATGAAACAGAAGTAAGTGGTTAGCAACGCAGAAGTTTCAGCAAATATGCACATAGTAAAATTCATTTTCTATCCTACACCTTTAAAACTTGACATATAATAGCTGGAGAGTCTTTTTTAGCACAGAAACCCAAATTCCCCCAAGAGAGTCATGCTACAGTCCCACAAAGGTCATGATAAGATCTTTTAATAAGAGTGCCCATTTTAATACTACTGGGGATCTGGATCTTTGATACTAAGTAAAAAATGTTGTTAAATCTTTCACAACACTTCCTAGGCTTTTTATATATATATATATATATGTGTGTGTGTGTGTGTGTGTGTGTGTTTTGTTTTGTTTTGGTTTGGTTTGTTTTGGTTTGGTTTGGTTTAGTTTGGTTTGGTTTGGTTTGGTTTTTTTTGAGGATTTTAGGATCTAGGCTTAGAACTTTGACACACACCAGTGGTGGATGACCTGACTTAGAGTCTTCTGAGATGTGTTCACAAAATGCTCTTTGGAGTAAAAGATGTGTTTCTAGGTTCCTAGTAATGTTTTCTCCAAAGTTCAAAGGTAATAACAAACCTAGACAAGTGAAGGCTGCTGCCACCATATTAAATGGAAGGTTCAATACTGCAAAAGAGAGTATCAATGAAAAAGTATTGATGTGCTGACCTTGTGTTACGACTTGCAATGTTATCAAAGTCTCATCATTCCAAGCCTACAATGAAAATGAGACCTAATTTCAGAAGCTAAATTGGATTAAATTGCTTTATAGTTGAAAAGGAAAACTCGAAGTGCACTTGGGATTTAAACCATGACCTTTTCTCTCTGATTCAACATAGTAATATCTCTTTAGTTCTAAAGACATCATAAAACCGGGGAAATTTTAAACTGTGGCCAAAAGTTACGGTTTTTACACAAGAGACAATTTACTAATACAATGTTCAATTAAATTTTCAAACATTTTCATATACCTGATTTGATCAGAACCATGTAACTTTTCTCAAAGCCGAGACAATTTAATCAGATAACAGGGTTAAATTTTCCATATCCAATAAAGAAATGATAAATCTGAGGGTACTGTTTCTTTGAACAATTAGCCTGAATGACTAGATAACAGTCTACAATTGGTCATTTGAGGATACTTCTAAGGATCTCTTCAAAGCTTCAGCCTGTTACTATACCAAGACCACAGTCTAAATTAATACCAATATCCTCTCATTCACTCCCCATGATTCCCTACATCCCTGTACAATGCAGCAAGTTCTCATAATTTTTGGTTATTGCCTTCATATTCTTTTCTTCATCTTTCCTGAAACCAAACAACGTAAGGAATGCATACCAATTCTTGTGACTGTGCAGAAAATCAGGGATCTTTTAGAAATATTTGACAAATACCACTTTGAAAATATATTGAGCTTTTTTCTAGCCAAAGCCACTTCAAATGATTCTTGGAGTCAAAGGCTTCCTGGGTTTTTAGTAAGGGAAAGAGGGAACAAGACAGAGAGAGAGAAAAAAGAAAAGAGATGGTTTAAAAGCACTGGCTATGAACATCTAAAAGAATAAAGTCCAATCTGACAAGGCAGCAACTTCATCCATAAATTAAACAAAAATTGGTTATCCCAAATCTATAATCCAATTGCAAAACTATGTAATTTCTACCTTCTTATATGGATCTAACAGCTGGAAACTACCAAAAGTACCAACAGATGTCTAAATGCCTTTGAAAATAAATGCCGTAGGAAAGTACTAGGGATTAAATGGAATGAATTTAAATCAAATTCTTAGATCAGCCAGAGTTCAGCAACCTTTTATTTATAAAGTTATTCTACAGAGAAAATGGAAATATCTAGGACTTTTTGTAAGTGAAGCCAGAGCATTTGCAACAGCTGACATGCCATTAGGCAACTGAAAAAAAATATGTAAAAGGAGATGACTAGAAGAATTACTCCACTAAACAAGTGGAAAAAGAGAAAACATTTGTGATCTATTTGTGATTTAATAATGTAAGCCGCAAGATAGAGAAAAGAAAAATAGCTGGGACCTTTTCCCGACCATCAGATAACACAGTGAGAATCAAATTTCTATGAATTATTTGTCTGTACTCAGAAAAAGGAATTCCACATGGATTTTCTTCTGCAGTATCTACTGAACTTCAAATTTACACCTTATTCAGAAATTATTTCATGTTTTGTTCATCATTATTCCATATTTTAAACAACATATTTTTAGAAAGAGACACTGTCCTTTTCTGTGATTTTACTGCTCTTGAAATAAGGAAGACCTGGTCTATGATGAACACATAGATACTATACAGTGAATAGTCATTTTCATGCTACTCTTTTTTCCCCTTTAGATTTATAGAAACAGTAAGGGAAAATGCAGTCTCTAAGAAGGCAGTATGTCACCTCTTTGAAGCATACACTGGGTTTACTCTGTGAACAAAGTGTTAGTCTTCTAAGCATAAACGAGCAGTACCTAGAAAACATGTAGCAAGAGTTCCACAGCTGAATGGACAAAGCTTTCCTAGAATCAAGGGGCATCTTGCTTTGCTATCAAGTACTGCTTTGTTATCAAGTAATGCAAGGAAGATGCTCTGTATCTTCAGTGACACGGAGAATCATCAGTTGCTCTATAAATATTAGTGGTTCACATTTTGAAAACAATTGTTTTCCAGAAGACTGATCCCCCCTTTTAATACCAGACATGGTGAGAGTTGTTGACATTACAGGGCAGAAAATTTTAAAAGCAAGAGATGGAAAGATTTCTGAACAGCATTAAACTGACCTGTTAAAACTTACCACCCCAGAAGGTCACAAAGTGAGAATAACTAGTGCTGGGTACTAATGAAAGGCTTGGATCATTTTATGACCATTCACATCTTTAGCCATGTTAGGCAGAGATAATGATTGAACTAATCAGACCAAGCTTCAGGGCATAAACTGTCTGTCTGTGGGCTGAATGTGCCACAGATTACTTGTGAAAATAGGATTCTTTCTCTTTCCCTCTCTCCTACCTCATAAAGTTCTGAACAATTAGGCTTCTACATTAACTGTCAATCTTTTTTTTTCTCCAGTGGTGGGCACTAGTCAGTGCCAGAGACACTGGACCTCATTTCTCCAGAATGTGTGGTTTCTGCAGATGAGACATTCCATCATGACACTAAGACAATGCCCCGTCTGGACCTGTGGAGGCTGGGAAATGGCTCAGCTCAGAGCACACCTGAATCATGAATGCTGCCTGCAGTACACATCACCTTTGAAATAAATACATCACAATCTTATAAAAGGCCATTATACATTTCAGTATGGTGGACTCCAAAATTTTTGTCATTGTCAATTCTCAGAATTTCTCTCTGCCCCACCCTTCTCATCCAAGTTTTCATTGGAAAGACAACAAAGGTGATGTCGTTAGAGAAACCAGCTACAGACCCATTTATCATTGCTTTATGGACCACCACTGGTCCATAAACCACAGTTTAGGAATTGCTGGCCTAAAGCATCATAGAGACACTAGGAAATAGCAACTAAACTATCTGTGGATTTGAACTATGAGAATAATAGTTCTGGCAAATCTCTGTCTTCTTTTTTTTTGACCATAAATGCTCTACCAACAAATTGTGACTTAGTTTATTTATTATTCACAATTGCTGGGCAAATAGAATCCACATGTCCCTAGACTATGCCAGCATAAAAGATCTTGATCTCAGTTTCTCTGCTAATATGAATTGGAACAGTCACTGTGTCATTTCAAGTAGGTAAAGATCATATTTAAACCAGAGCTCTGGGCTGCAGGACAGTTTCTGACAGTTTTACAAGTAAATCCTTGTCACTAGCTATTTTCTGTCTTTTATTATAGGGGAGCAGGGGCAAAATGGTCTGATTTGATAGCTATTTGCCTACTGAACTGATGAATAATTTGCCCATTAGATGACTTGCCTACTGGAAATCAATGTCAGACATGACATTACTGCATATGAGATCCTCTTGTTTTTCAAGTCCAGACTTGCACATCTAAGACAATTATCTCACAATTGCTCATTTTCAGAATTGACATTTATGGTCCTAGTCCAGTCGTAGCTAACTAGATGTCACACCTGTTCAAATGGACGGTTTTCTGTTTAAAATAATTGTTATGATGAAGCTGAAACATTCTGTGATTATTCAGATGGTGCCAAATTACAAGCTGCTTTTGGTTTTTGTTTTTGGGTTGTTGTTTTTTTTCCTAATTTTGCTTTAGCCGACTTTCATTGTAGTTTCTCAGCATATTTTTGGAATATTTTGAATATTTACCCACCTTTTCATAACAACAAAAATAAAAATATGCTTCCATGTGTCATACTTTTGCTTTTCTGCATAGGAGTATTATGGTAAAATCATTGTGCCCTGCATCTGTGTCACAACTCAATAACTTACATAGGGCTAGCACCTACTCCTGAGCAAGGATTTGGGAAATAAGAGCCAGAAATGGAGTGAAAAATCCAGAAAATGGAAGAAATATTTGGTAAGATAGGTCTTCATCCTGCTCTACTAATTGCTCCTGTGTCTATAATGAGATGCTGCAGTTTTGGCTTGCATTGCTTTACAACAGTCCTTTCCTCTCCCAGTTTTGTATGAGCAAACAGCACAGCCAATGGAAAATAACAGACTACTTAGTCATAAAGGATATTTCAAATGTCCCATAACATGTGACCACATAAAAATTGTTGACCATAGGAGATTATGATCCTGTAAATTTTCCACTAATTTTCCATGGCTCTAGATGAAAAAAGAGGGAAAGTTTTGATATCATTGTATTTGGTTTTTGTTGTTCGAGTTTTTTTGTTTGGCTGAGTTTGGGCTTTTTATTTGTTTTTAATATAATTCTGTAGTTTCCTTTCTGGTAGAGAGCTGAAATATGTTTTTCTAATATTATTATCATAAGCTCTGGTGATATGGAATAGCAAGAAGATTGTTTTGTTACTTGAATTTGATTAGACCATAAACATTTTAATGAAATCCTGTAAGTTGTTCTTGGAGCTACATCATCACGTTTTGGTTCAAGTTTTATTCTCTAATTTCTTAGCTGAAAGTTTCTTCAACAAAAAGAGGTGGGAACTGGTCCAAGAAGAACCAGTGTCTGGTTGAAATAAAAATGTTTCAGTTTATGGTATTGCCAAATGATACAGCAGCCCAGCAATACTAAGAATTGCACAGACATATAAAAAAAATTTCTTTTACTAAAGAAGCTCATGTGAAATCAGGATGGTAAACAGTGGAGCTGGAAATAGAAGCCTTATCTCCTGGCATCCAGTTCAGTACCCTTCCCCAGGACTACCTCAAATGATGCCTTTCTCCCATTTTCAAATTTCTGTCTCTGTTTTTGAAGAGAGCACTGGCACTGGCAAGCTGGAGCAACAGCTTCCAGTCCAACAGCTTCCCTCTGACAGCAGTCAATGCCACATCTTTCCAAGGGACATCTTGATCCTAAAGTTTTTTATCATAAAATTGTTAAAATTTAAGGACTAAGCTTTCTTCTTCCAGGCCTCCTCATGTGTATCTTTGCTGCCACATTATTGTTCTCTTCTTTGTCATTTCAGCTCCAAGGTAAGCTGCAGGAATGTGAGCTGCTCTGTTTGACGACTGGCAAGGAGACAGGGCAATGCCAGAGTGAGTCCATTACCCTCTCAATATTTTCTAATGTGTCCATCTCTACTTTCTACCCATGTGGACTGGGTTCCTCCTACAGGTAATGGGTAAGCACCCAGGCTGAACACTCCCAGTTGTGTGCTCGCTGCTACTCACAGAATCATAGAATTATTAAGGCTGAAAAAGATGCCCAAGATAATGAAGTCCAACCATTGACCAAACACCATCATGCTCATGAAGTCATAAAGCATCCTTGCTGCTAGAAACAACAACGGGTAATCAAGTGTTAGGAAGTACTTTGCTTTCCTGCATGCACATACATGTGTAAGTTCACTTTATGCCTCAGATTCGCCAGTAATAAAACTTAGATAATAGTACTGTTCTGTCCCACAGGGCTGCTGGGGATGAAAGCACAAGAGACTCTATGTTTGTCAGAGAGTGCAGCTACTAGGATCAGTTACTTCAGAAGAATTTATTGTTTTAAAAGAGAAGAGAGAAAACCATACAACCTTGGATTTGGGTTTGGCCAGGGATCTATGTCCCATCACAGTTCCAGTGCTAGGGCTAAATCTACAGCAGGAGCTGGGCCAGGACTCTAGATTTCCAGCTCACTGTAGAGGTTGTACCCCTTTGGTTTTGGTCTGGATTCCTCTCTACTTTACCCAAACCAGTAATAGAAAGGGATGAAAATACACAGCTGGCCATTGAAGCAGAGTCAGAACAGAAGACAAAAGCCAATTGCTCCAGCTCAAAACTAAGAAAGTCTTTAGTTGAGTCTAAAGAGCCTGAACTTGGTATATAGCTAATCTGTGCAAGAAAACGGCAATGAAGCACAGAGGCAACCATCCATTCCCTGCTGGTTTGTGTATAGCAGCAGACTCCCAGTCAAGACACATATGTTTTGTCCTCTCATTCTGCCACTCTGCTCCTGAATTTTGCCACTCTTCTCCACCAGTTCTCTTCAATCAATACACAACTCAGTTTGCAGAGTGGAGACTTCTCTATGCTTTTTCCCTTCAACCAGGAATTTTGCAAACTCATCCCTGCCTTGTCTGGATGCAACTAAAGCTCTTCCCTTTATAAACAAATAACAACAGAAAAGCTGCAGTCACAGAACTTTGTTGATTCTTCTTGTGCCATGTTAGGGTGCACATGGTCCCCAGCAGCCTTTGAAAACCCAATACATGGATTAGCTACATCAGCACACGAAGCCCTTCGCACACACTGAAAAAGGAACGATGTTTTTTTATTGTAAAAGCCCTGCACTGTCACTGTCTAGACTTACCAGGCACCCGTTCCATTTCAGTGCATCAAAACAAATTTAACTTAATGCATCTTAACAAATGAAAGCTCCCTAAACAATATGCCATCAACAGGGCTTCATAATTTCAGGCTCAGTGCTTCTGGGAGAATGTGATGTTCCTGTCAAGCTCATATCCTTAGGCGTAGCATTGTGAAGGAACACTCACTGCAGTAAAAACGAAGGTAGAAGAACCATACTCCAAGTTTTAAACTATTTTGTTGGCTTAATAAAAATTCTCACTTCTTTTTTTCTTTTTTTTTTTCTTTTTTTCCACCAGTTCTTTGCCTTCTGGGAGGTTTTTTGGGGGGGAGAAACAAAAAATGTGACAGGACCCTCCCTCGAAATGTTTATTAAAACAAAACAATAACAAAAGGCTACAGATTCTAAATGAAATATAAACAGCAATATTAACTTCTTTCCAGTTTGGGGGAAAATATGCACAATTGTTTACAGTTAAAATTTCCCAGATGGCATTTCAGAACTTGCTGTTCCTCTGGCATCTCCTGTCACAAAGGCAGGAAAAAGAAAATGGATTTTTACAGGCCCTCAAAAAGTAAATAATATGGCACAGATAGTACCCATGCATTCACATATTTAATCACTTAACTCTCTGAAATACAGGAAAGCAAAACCAAATCAGTTCAGTAAAATGGACTCTGAAACCCATGGAAACATTTACATTAATTAATCAGCCATTTATTGGTTACTTAGAGTTACTCTGTACATTTTATTACAGACCTCTTTCAGTTATTACTAGCTATTTCTCAAGCAAGAAGGTCTGAAATATTTTTCAAAAGCAGTTACTAATTTTTGAATAGTCTGATGCTGATGAAATTAGCCTTTAGTGAGGTATATTTTAAACAGAGACCATTACAATTTGCAAATGTATGAGATGGTGCTCCCCAGCAGCTCTCGGTAACTTCCACACTATAGATTTCTCAGCTCCATGAAACTTCACGTGGCCAGCTAAGAAATCTAGATTTTCCATGGCTTATTTTCCAAAACTCTGTGGACTAATGCTATTATATCAGTAGCTGGTAACTAAGTGTCTTTTCAACTCTTGATAGTAACACCATGGTTTTGACAACTTTTTTTTATTGGAGTTTGAAGTCACCCATTGTAATAAATTTATATCCAAACTTAAAGCTGAAGTTCTTGCTCCTGCACACATGGGCTTAAAAAACAACATTTTTCTGTTCCTTAGGACCTACTGATTTGGGTGCAAAGACAGACTGTTAGGGTTTTGAGACCCCCCATGGGCAGGAATTACCCTGTGTTACAACAGGAAGAAGGGGCCAAGTTTGATCTGGGGTCCTGTGAAGCTCATTTGTTTACTGCTGCTGCAAACTCCACACGACCTTGGCTTAGGCCTACATTTTCAGAAGTAGCTATCCTTCAGTTCTGTGGGAAAGATATTCTGAAGCACTTCAAATACACTTTTCAGGAGGTAGCGTGATCCTAGCAGTGATCCTTAGGAAATCAATCCCTGAACAAACATTTCTAATCAGAACTACCCAGGAAGGCAGCCAAAATCCCAGTTACTTTAAAGAATTTATTCCTCCCTGTTTCTGCTTCCCAACAACATCTCTAAAATTAAGAAAGATCTAAATCATAGCATGTTTTCTTGAAAACACATAAATCAGATACAGGCAACTGGAGTCACGTAAGTATTTGAATAGACAACTAAGCCACAAGAACATTCAGTTCTACACCCAAGTTACGCAAAGCTGAGCAGAAATCCAAACTGGCTATCTATGGTTTGCCTGAGCTCTAATTTTTGGTTTTTGTTGTTGAATTATGGTCCCCCTGCCACCTTATAGTAGAAAGAATTGTGTTTTCTCCTTTCCTTCTGGCTGCACTGGGTGTTGAGTAGGGATGAGAGTGGTTTTGGCTTCCCTTTACTGAATTCTGTGATTAAAAAAATGGTGTTGATTAATAATCATCAGTTATCTGCTCTGAAAAAAATCTCCTTCAAAGAAAACCCTGACTTTTATAATTACCTTGTACTAAAACCAGAAGGCTATTGTCTGCATTCTGTTTTCAACTTTGAAGAGCTACTGCAATGTAAAAAGCATAGCTTTTCTAAAGCACTTACTAACACTATAATAAAGTGTGAAGAAGCAAAGTCCCTTCTAGTTTTGGGGCAAGCTTGCAAAGTTTTTTTTCCCAAAAAAATGAGGGAAGTATGAAATTAATTTGTTTCTTTGTGTCCTTTCATTTTAATTGGCAATTCTATTTTTATTGTTAAGTCCAAGAAACATTAAATTACCAAAGTTACATAGACATGTATAGTGTGGTTACTAGTAGCACAATCTATAGAATCAACCACTGTAAAGAACATAGACCTAAAGTAACATCCAGACCAAAAACCTAGCAAGGGAAGCCCATTGATTAAAAGTCAAGACTCTCTTAACTGGAATTCTGTGACTCTTTCCCCCTTCAGTGAATGTATTCTGTACTCAGATAGTCATCTCTCTGGTTTTTTATGGGAGTCACTTAGACTGAATTATTTTGTCCTGCTAGTCCTGAGACTGGGACCTCATGGTACACTGGAGTTACTTATGCTGCAAAGACTGCAATTGTGAAATACTTTACCATTGTGGCTATAGCTGCCTGTAAGAGTCTTGGCCTTTCATGAGCAGACACAAGTTTTGGGGTAGCTGTAGATGGTACCACTGGCAAGTGAGGAGACCTAAACCAGACTGAGGCAGTAACATGTTCTACATAATAACAAGTTTTCTATTATAGCATGTTGTTTTCCTGTGGTTTCATTTTAAAAATATCTTAACTTTTTCAAATGGATATATACTCTGAGAAGATAAACCAGAATGAGGAATCTGTGTGAGAAATCATCAAAACCAGACAGATGTGTGGAACTGCTCCCCTCTTCATAGTGTAAACTTCACTATTCCAGAAAAGTCTTCAATGCTTCATTGTTGAGAGCCATGATATACTTAATCCATAGAATATCCCTCATTGACTTTAATTGAAATATAACTGCCTTTAATGGTCACATAGAATGACAGACCAGCATGCTCTGAAATATATGAAAAATTATGGAGATAATGACTACAGCACATGTGCCCCTTTAGCAGCCTTTGGAAGTTCAAAGGAACAGCAGCCATAGCATCTAATGCAGCACCTTTCCACAAATAATATATACTATCTGTTCAAATCCACGTTCCTAATTTCTACTAGTGTGTATCCTACACAGTAGTACAAAAGTTCCCAAACTATAACTAGTTTTCGTACTAGAATCCAAATAATTCAACTTTGGTAAAACAAGTCATTAGATCTGACCATCTTACTCTGAAAATGAGAATTGAAAAGTAATAATAACTCTGCTATACAACATTTGGACACTTTCTTTTGCTAATGCAGTATCTCATTTCCCTCTCCCTTTTTCTCTTTTGAATACTGGCAACTCTTTGTCTTGTGGTTACTTTAATTTCTGCTTTGAATGCTTCCCTCCAAGCTAAAGTGGCTGGCTTTTGATTTTGCTTTGTTTTGTTCTTGTTTAACTGGTGGATTGGAAACTTCCAGATGTCAATATCTAGTCGAATTTGCCTTGGAACAGCCCTTCCAAACATTCACTTCAAAACCTCAGCATTCTTCCAACACTGACTTACACTTCAGTCCCCTGGCTGGTAAGTGCACGGCCACAGCGAGACAGCCACGCACAGGCTGACACTGCCACTGCCGCCACTTGTCCTTTAGAAACTGCACTCAGCCTCAGTGAGGGGATCACTGGCCCAAGTGGCCACACAGTGCACATTCAGCTCTGGCATATGGTAAATTCTTCAGATGAAGGAAGGAAAGTCTTGGTCATAGCCAACTGTCAAAGACAAGGAAACTACAAGAAACAAGAGACATGGTATGAAGCGCCCTTTCTCTGAGGATCGGTATGCACCTCTGAGAAGGAGATACCTATTCCTTGAAACACTCTTGGCTACTGTCCAAATGAATAGTGGACCTTTCTACCAAGCCTTGCTCAGGTCCAGAGAGCAATTATTCTGCCAAACGCTGTTCAGCCTGAGCTGCAGTTATGTGTCCTGATGAGCACTGGTGGGCTCTGGGTTTGTGCCTAAGAGTAGGAATGACAGGAGACAGTTTCTAGTCCTGCTTCTGATGTCCTGCTTTTCTCAGCTCTGTTCCTTACTACCTATGGTCTTTTTAGACAAGCAATGATTGTTCATTGGCACAGAAGTTAGGCATGAATGGAGATTAAAGCTCTTAACAAGAATGTTGACAATGAGATAAAACATTTTTAAAAATAAATTTGTCACTAAACATCAAAGAGATCATCACCACTGGTCTAAGGTTACAGTTAGAACTAGAGTTACAATTTCAGACCACAGCAACAAACAAACTTTTCTCATATTGCTAAGGAAAAAAGGTTGCCATGCTCGCAGCTGTGAAACAAACTACTTATTTTTATTCTTGAAGTGACTACAAAGTTTTGGGCTTCTGAAAGTCCTTCTGAAAGGATTAGGGCTGAGGGTAAATTAGGGTTAAGAACAACACAGGCTGAAGAAGCAGTCACTGGACTTGAAAGGCTGAGAAGATAAAATTAATACTCCTGCTGCCAGGGGGAATGTTTTTTAATACTTTAGATAGCAGACTTCAGTCATTTGATAGTCTAGTTTAGATTAAGAACAAGGGCTTGGATCAGCAATGATAGACATGAATTAGTAGATGGATTTCCCAATGTCTAGATAGGTAGGAATGGAGCTCTAATGGTCAGGGGCTCCCAGTCTGCAATTACTTATGTTGCATTTCAGGTTTGTGATAACTCAGAATGGAGAGGTTTCCTTACCATTTAGTTTTACAGAGAAGAGGGCTAGTGTTGGCACAGATGAAAGACGCAAAATTAAGAAGCAGGAACAAAACATGGAGTTTCTGGCACCTGATCTTTTCTTCCTTGCTACCTGACCTCCAGGCAGAATTCTTTCTTAGAGAATTCACTGCTAGAAGTGAAGATTGGCTGAAGAGGCAGTGTATGCACATTTTGGGAGAGTTTTCTCACTGTCTTGCTGTATATCATCTATGGGTAAACAATGCTGTTGAGTCCATACAAAATTCACTTAAAAGAAAATAAACTAGACAGAAACATGAGTTTCTCTTTGTACACCATTTAACTTCATTAAGTACTCCTACAGAACCACACATCCCAGAGATTCCACATCTGAACATCTTGGTCTGCTTTTAAATATGCTACCAGCCTGATTATGATCACAAAGCAGCTTCACATCAGTGAAAGAAAAAAAATCCATCAGGTCAGCTGGTGAAAATCAGCGTAACACTGACTTTAGCAAAATTCACACAATGTCCAAAAATCAGGATATATTCCACTGAGTTCATTATCAAGATCACTAATAAAGTCAGTGGATTCTATCTACCACCTCTAGTTAAAAATTACACCAGAATGAAGTTAGACCATGCTGAAAATCCACTTAGCTGCGAGTAAATAATTTACATATTCTGAAAGAGTGGTGGAGGAGCTCCATGGCATGGGAGAGCATGCTGCCAAAAATGAGTTTCCAAATTTAACAGGATGATGAAGAGTTTGGAATATTGCTTTCAATAAAAGTCTGAGCATAGAAAAGAAGATGGCAAAAATACAATAAATGTTAAAAAAGGTAATATTTGATAAAATTAGAACTGATTACAAATTAAAACATACAGTAAGAGGACTTCTGATAAAAGCATTGAAATAATAAAGATGGAACTGACCAGTGAGAAAATGACTGCCACCAGTTATCCTGAGCCACAACATAAATTATTTTGAAACATAACTACAAATAAAATAAGAAACTGGCTTTCAGTTTGAGGCAGAAGCCACAAATTTGTAAGGAATCAATTACAGCGAGGAGAAAAAAAATCATTGCAATGAACTCTGTAAGGGCTACTCCCATGCGCTGGATGTCATGGGGCGCTCAGTCAGCAAGCTACATAAACATTCTATAATTGCTTATGTAAGACAAGTAATATATTCATCCAAAAACAAAATCAAACTCAGAAACAAACAAAAAAACCCCCACCAAACCAAAAAACATAAATAGGGTCTGAACTCGAAGATGTGAAAAAGACTGAAAGCTTCTTAATGTACATTTTTAGTTTTTCTTTGAATTTGCTCTAGCTTCCTGCTTTGTCACTTTCAAGAGTCACATTTTTCTTTAATAATGCAGGCAATAACTAGTACATGCTGTGATAGGAAGCCAGACCTGTGAAAGAGATGCACCAAACCCACCAGAACAGTCCAAAATAGATGGTTAGCAATAAGTAAGATTATAATAACTTCTTCTCAGGAACCTATTATTACCAGCTTACGCATTCCTCAAACATACAACTAATGACAGTGTCACTCTGCATCATTATCAAGTAACCCTCCAAAAGCTGGAATTTCTTGAATAAAACTGTTCTTTGGATTCTTCATTATGTCTACCAGTCCGTAGCAGCATAATTTTGCCTATACTAAAAACATGAGTCTATCTGTATTTCTATGACTTCAGGACCTTCAATCAGAAAGCTCTGGTCAAAGAGCACCGTACAAATACCAAGAAGTTTCTGCTCCTATGTTGTTACTATCTAAAGACATGGCAAACAAAAGAAATATCATCAGAGAAAAACAGGCTCAAATTAAAATTGAAAGGAAGTAATTTGATTACAATTGTGCACTAACTGTACCACGCATGCAGGAATATCAAGGCAATCAGCAACCAGGCCCCACCAACCCCAGAGCAAGATTTAAACAACAAATCCAAAGTGCTCTTTCAAGAATGGTGTTGCAGACCTGGGAGATTTTCTATATAAGGTCATACTGACCATCAGCATCCTAATTTTATCTGCTTAAAATCTACATTTTCAACATAAGCCAATTTTTATTTTTAATAAAGTATTGTGCTGTATGCACCTTCTGCATATAAATCCAAGGGAACTGAGCTCACAGTTACTTAAAGTTTCATTACAGTGCTGCAGCAAACCCTTATTCCTAACATTTTTTTGAAGAGTATACACATTTTGGTGTGGTTTCAGGGTTTTTACTTTCACTGAACTTCTGAAATGTCAGATCAGTATCTTACTCAGATAAACTCTTATTCTCTTCCCTTGCATCAGAAACAGACTAGGTTTGTGTCTAAAAATATGGATCTGAAAATACAACTGATTCTATATTCTCTGCAGTCTAGTAGTTGGGGGTGATTGCCATTATTCTCAAATCTGATGTACCAGGAAGTTTTACAGAGTCATCATCCATGACATGACATTTCATTAGGTCCCCATCCTTGAGAGTCAGACTATTGGGAAGCAATTTTTGTCTGCAAAGATAATGCACATGCCTTTTTTCATTGCCTCCTTACTGAAAAGTATGTATTATGTCCCTGGGTGTATTTTTTAATTGCACTCTATTATTCAGTTTTTGCATAATTTAAAAGACTTGATGGAAGGAACAGATCATTGCCATGCAAATGACTGTGAGATGAAAACCTCATCATTGTGCTATGCCAACACGACTGAGCCTTCAAAAGTAGTCAGTTCCCATTGCAACCAAAGGAAATTCTGTGGTGAAAAGCCCTCTGCAATCCATTGAAATTGTGTCCCTTAATGTTTTACAAATGCCTGCAGCCGCAATGACTCTTTCTCAGTACTGCTCATATCACAGCAGCCAGCTCCTTTTGCAACTCAAATCGGTGTCCACAGCAGCAAAGGACATTTGCTTCTCTGCAGACATGCACAGCAGCTAATGCTGCTTAGCACTTTACAGCCTTCTCACTGGTAAAACTTAAAGTTTGCAAATACCATCAATTCTATCGGCAGAGAAGTGAAGTGACTTGTCCATGGTTATCTTGTGAACTGAGCACAGAAATCAGTCTCTGGTTTGACTGGGAGCTTCCCCAGATATTGGAATATACTGACTGATATTTTTGAATCATTGCATTAGTGATGCATTCCTTGCAAATCCAAATTAATAGCTGAACACTAGCAAAGCAGTAGACTTTCCTAGTGCCTTTTGCTGTGGTTCTGACAAAGCTTCCAAATATTTATTATTTTAATCTATCACCTTCGTGAACTTACTGAAATCCTTTGCTTCATGTTTGTAGCCAGCTGGAGTACATACAGTTTTAGAGAGGAGCAAAAATGAAGACAGATGCTTTGGACATTCTTACCATATTGTTAGAACACGTGTAACTGATTAACACATGTACATTAAAAAAACTATCTCTGTGCCAGTAAACTATTCATGGTTAGTGCTAGGCTCAAGCATACACTGGTCAACAGTCACTCCTACTATTGACTTATTAGTACACTCCCTGGCATAATTTTGGCTCATGTGAGCTGACACTCTCTTAAGCAATGCCTGGGCATGGTATGAAAATTCTCCAAGTTAGGGACTGTTTCCAGCTGATACTTTAAAGCAGAATGTTTTGCTTTGAGTGGAAGAGAGCAAAGCAGTGTGGGCATGATCTGTTCCATGCCCTTTGATACAGGGCTTAGAGATTGGGCTTTTGCCAATTTGTTTACATTAAATAGTCTGAGACACCAGAACCAGAAAAGCCAGAAGGGGAGACAGGTTTCAACAGAGCATGACTCAAGTGCCCCCCATAACATGATGCAATCTTATCTATATGGCTTTAAGGCTTATTCCTGCTCCTAGCTGCTCACTGATTGTACATGTGTGGTTGTAGCTGGAGGTGTACTCTTCAAATCTTGTTACCCACAATATTTTTCAAGTGTTAATGATGTTATTTTCCTAACATCATTTCATAACCATGATCACATAAATCATGGTAGTGGTTACTCTGAGCTTTCACTGACTTCAGGGGGACTGATGGTGTTCTGCATATTTGTAAAGATGTGCTTCCATAAACAGTTGGCTTGACTTTCAGTGTCTGCCAAAACCAGTGCAACACAGAGATATTTCAGATGAATTTTAAAGTAACTATAACTCCTGTGCTTCCCTGTACTAAGGCTTATGTACTAAGCAACTAAACTAGGTTTTATCTCTGCTCACATTTTGACTGGCATAGTTGTAGTAAAAGCTACAAACCATTATCAATTTACCCATGAATGGAGGAGTCTCAGGCTAGTGGATTACAAAGGGTCCCAACAAAATATTCTCCTTACCTAGAACAACAAATGCTCTTAGGAAGCAGTGAAAGATTACTAGTCATTTGATAAATACCAGGTGAAAACAAAGCAGAACATATTAGCTATTATCTTTGAGATATTCTGTTGAATTATTAAAATGAATACGGTTTATCATGGTAACCCTCCTCTTCAATGGTAAAATTATAGACTGCTCATATTTTAATGGTAATTTTTAATGGTAATTTATTTACATAGTAATGAAGATTTATTGAAGTTACATACAGGGTGATTAGGGTTATTAGAAACAGATGTTTGCTGGCCAGATGCAGAGATATTTACCACATCAGATCAGTCCTATTTTCACTGTACCCCCGTGTGGCTGAATGCATGGAATACTTGTGAATAATGCTGTTTTCTATCTAGTTTATGAAGGTGCATGTGTTAAGCTGGACATATATACATAATTTATCTTCCATATACTAAGATGCAGCCAATTTTTTCCATGAACAGAATGAATGCCTTGTTGGCATGTATGGCCCCAAGTCTCCATACCAGCTGACAGCCTACTGACTGAAAGGTGAGGGCTTGTAACAGCCACCTCATTGGGGTGTCAAGTCTTTTGAAGCAATTGTCCTGTATCAGTTAGACTGTAATAAGTAATTATTGGCAGCACCTATGCTTCCTTTGGAAATCTGTTTTGTTAAAACAGCATGCCTGCTAGGCACTTACAATGATTTTCTTTATCTAAGTAAAAATTTGTTCATAAAGGTCTCATTTTCTCATCAGATTGTTGACTGTTGCCTGCATGTTTGAGAGCCAATGTCACTTGTTGACATCATGGATAATAAATCCTCACCTTTTCTCCATTCTGATCCCAGTTTCACATCAAGAGAAGTAGCTTTTCATTGAATAATTACAACAGCTGATAAAGGAGGAAATCATACTGGTTTTGTCAGATAGTGCTTATTTCAGAATTTTGCAGATGTAGTACTCCTGTACTTTATACCTAACATAAAAACATTAATTACTGTGTCTACACCTCCTTGTTTACTTGATTTTTATTTGCATGAAGTTTCCTAGTAGAAATAAATATTTAATTTTTTTAGAAACCTGACCTTTTTTACACAACAGTATAATCCCCAGAGCAGCTGTTTTGTGAAAGAAAAAGAAAAATTGCACTTTTGTGGGGAAAAATTCCAAATAGAAGTAATTAGGCCAAAATAACTAGTTATTTGGTTTGGACACGTAGAGTGGTGCAGATGCTTTAGTGTAGTTGCCTCTTTTTGGACTTTTTCTCATTTGCCCATTTTCTTCTCTGGATCAAGTCCCTCACTACGTATTCCCCATCACAATTACTTTCTCATACCCTGAGGGGCTACCTACAACCCCTGAGAAGCACTCCAGAGGGCAGGGCTGAAGCAGGAGGGCAGCCCTTATTCAGCTCTTAGGCAGAAAGGGATGCACACCTCACACCTCATAGCCCCCATGATTTCCTGGCAGTCAAAGAGAGAGGAGCATTTGGACTCAGGGCATTTGGGGGATTGAACAATTAGAAGAATTGTGCAAGACAACCTGCTGCTTACAAAGGATTTGAACTAAGCACAATTCTTTGTCATGTTAGCTGAAACTACAGAGTTTATACTGCTATACAGTGCAATCTACACAGCAAATAAAATGTCAGAAATATGCAGAGGCATCCTTCCACAAGTATTTTACTCAGAGTTAGTGAGCTTGGGTATGCTCTGTGGGGAACTATTCGAAAGCATGTTCCATAAGAGATATCTTCATTCTCTCAGTAATAGCTCTGGGAATTTTATAAGATAAAACACATTTATTTTGCAAATATAATTAAGTTGGAAAATTTCCTAAGTTCCTTTCAAACTCACAATGCTTCATTTACCTCATCACATAAATCATGTTACTGTAACATTCAAAGGAAAGTAGTGTATTTGATAATGATGTAAAACAAACATTGGAAGAATCACTCCCTACCTGTTTATTTCTGAATATCTTGATTAAACACTACATTTTTCAGAAGAGACTACCTATTCTACATCTGTTCAGCACCAATACCACAAAAAATGTACCCTAGGTTCTTAGAAGCACACAGGATCACTTGTTTAACTCATCTGACCCTCTGCATACACAGTCCCTAGATTCATACCACTGATTGCTACTTGATGACTGTCATTTCTGGACTAGACTGTACCTATCAAAATGCCATTTAGTAGTCACTTATACATTTCACCTTAGAAGACCAACGATCTTTCAAAACCCAAATTATGTATTTATATTTATGTGTGCCTTAGTTCTGTGCACCCAGTTTAGGCTTCCGTAGTCTGCTAGCTAAAGAAGTCTGTTACTATCAGAGAAATCCTCCCACTCACGAGCACAGCATCTGATTCTACTCTTTGCTAAGTAATTACTTTGGGTATTTTAGCTTCTCACTGTAAAAAATTAAAGAATCATAGAATCAGAATGGGGAAAATATGTCTGTCTAAAATATGACGTTAAGTGGGAAAACCAACTGCAGGCTACTTTTTTTTCCCTAAGGATTGAGGAAATATAATAGTTATTTGCCCACCTGGATAAGTTGCATATATATATATACACACACACACATATATATCATGTTCGCCTGGCAAAATATTCTCCAGCAAGTGTGGAGCCACATAGAGACTACAGGAAGGCTTAAGTAATTGAAAGAAATTGAAAAAAGGCTAACAACAACCCTTGCATTTGATGCTACAGAAATAAAATTTAAAGCTGACCAAGGACATCAGAATATGGCCCATACTCAGGTATGTGTGGCAATGTCTTATACTCTTCAAATAAATTAAATCATAATGTGCTTTTATGGCTCACTATGACTATTAAATCTGGATACTCAGAAAATGAAAAGCCAATCTCTATATCACACCCAATAAAATACATTATAAATTTTGAATTGTGATTCTAGCTGCAGACTGACTTGTCTCTTTTCATAATCAGATCTAAGATCCACCTGTTTCATGAAGCATGACTATTATAGCAAGCATGTCAACATACTAAACCTCTCAAGAGCACCCATAACTTAGGCAAGTGTATCCATCATTATCATTAGAGAAGAATGGCCTTGATATATAGGATGGAAGAAACCAAAGTATAGAAGGTGACATGCAGGCAAGCTCGGAATGTGCTCCTTTGCACCATATGTAGCATTTTCAAATCGCTTTCCAAAACTCTTTTATACCATGAAGCATGCTTAAAACTGCTAAATGACAATATGGGCCACAGCATGAGTGGAAATACTCCAGATATGCTGCTACTCTTAACTCCTCAGTCCACTCCCCTATTATTGCAGCACTTTATTTGTGAGCTGCTCCACTAGGTAAGATCTCTAATTGATCACTCAAAACCTGTCCCATAAAGCCACAGGTTCTTTCAAACACCTTCATGCACACATGCTATTAACACTAAGCAAAAGAAGTACTCTGAGAATTCATGTCTCTTACCATTAGACATCACCATATATCAAGTGGTTTGTAACCAATTTGTGTCTACAACTCTATTCAGGCCAGTAATTTATGTAAGTGCATATAAAAGATATAAAAGGGAAAAAACCTCAGCAAAATCCATTTCACAAGAGAAAATTTGAATCTCTAGCTAGAATTAATTTGTTAGGCTTTGTTACTTTGACTAGTGGCAGTTGGATTCCTTTTCTCACAAAAGTCTTTTTATTATTTGCCCTCAGAGGCATTCATTTCAGAGAAAGAGAAAATAATAAATTTCACTTCAGTTTCAAGCTATCTGTGACAAATACACTGTGACATTTGATTTTCCTTGTCTTTTTGATGTCACATCTAAATAAATACTGGTGGCCTGTCATTGCATGGCTATAGCCAGAAATGTTTTCATCCAAAAATTCAGATTTTTAAACAAAATGTGATGGGCAATAGAAAAGACATGTTTTCCCAGTGGCTTTTAGTTTTCACAAATGCTTACATCTTTTGATTCTACAGTTTTAAGAGATGAGACAAGCTGGAATTAAGGACAGAAGGGGGTCATGCTTTTATTTTCTATTAAGGAAATAAATGGAAATGATAATGGAAAACATGTAGAGAAATTGACTATGTTTTTATGCTCCAGCAGAAACAAGATCAGATCTTCTTATAGCCTCAACACGTTGCAAAGTGTGGGAAGTTCGGATCCTTTGACCAAGTCTAAATTTCGTGACTTTTTGCTAAAGCCTAGACCTTTATAGCATCCAGAGGTTGAATCCAGAGGTTGAATGTATTCAGTACAAATCAACCAAACTAAATTAATTTGCCATTATTTGAATGCAATTCAAATTAGACAGTCCTTCAGGTTCCAAAATTTCTGATGTAATGGAAAGCCTTAAACTGTATATTTATCCCAGACAATTAAATTTTGAAAAACAAAATTGATTTAAATTTAAATCTTGCATTTTGTGCCTAACTCTGCAGCCTATGCTTGGTATTTTCCTGTCTTGAAAATGCAGGGTATGAATAGGGAGGAATCTTAGTTACAGAAGATAAGTAACATGGGAAACATTTCTCAGAGGAAGTAATGCTTGTCAGTTGAGAATATTATGTGTTTTGAAGGACTACTTCTATGGAAGAACTCAACAATACAGTATTTTCATTCACATTATTTTTCTGTGTCAATTTTCATGCAGAGTTCATGTTAATGTGGCTGGTCTACCGACTGTTAAGACATTAACTGTCTAACAATGCTTTATGTATTCTCTTTTGCCCAAAACATGATTATGACTTTAACACACCAAATAACAGCACAGCACCACATTGTTGGTATAAATAAAGCATGTGGTCAAAAAAGAACTCAACTTGATATTAGTAGGATTTTGCTGTATGACAATTGCCTGGGAAGAATTCTTTGTAATGCACATCAACACCAAAGCAATAGGTACATTGCACTTTTATCTGCATAGTAGGTCTACCTAATGCAGCCTAATCAAGCTTTGTAGAGGTGAATTGGGGTTGATGAAGCCATTCTTATAGCTAATATTTTTGTCTAATCCTAGAGAAAATAATGGTGATACCATGTCAGCAACACGGGCCTTTCACAGCAATGCAAACTATTTACAATTCAATTAAAAAGAGCAATCTTTTATTTAATACTATTTTTTCACAAGGCAAAGCACTCTTTACTTAGGAAGCACCTAGGGGTGAAGTTTTCTCTAACAGTCTAAGTGGGAATAGACTGTTCAATGCTGATTAGAAACTTCATGTCCTGCTGTTTAAATGCCTAAGTGCAAGCTGAAATATAAATATCTAGACATTCTGAGATGGTTATTTCAACTGAATCTTGCTAGAGTTCAGTCTTATTAATGACCTAAACATAGAAACTTCAGCCTAAGGGAAGATATTCCTGATAGGTCTCTGGAGAGAGGTGTTCAAAACACCTCTGATCAAACTCCATTTTTTTCCCTTGCCTACTGGATTAGCTGTGATGCTTAAGTTCAGCAGGATGCAATTACATAACCATCAGCAGTTCACAGTTTACTTATCCAGGTCCTGAATTCACCTCTATAATTTACACTTAAAAATTATTTCAAACATGATCACTTGCCCAGTGCATAAAATCCATTACAAGCACTTAGGCTTAATTGATCTCCAGAGCAGAAGGCTGAGCAAAGACAAGAAACTCTTTACTGGCACATGTGAATGGACACACAAACTTCACACAGAATAAGAAACAACATCCTCCAGAAACACAAATCTACAGAAATGCTAACCTGAAAAATGCTATTCCTGATGTTCACCAACCACTTAAACTGAGGTGAAATTACCAAATTAAGTTGCTTCAAGTGTGGGCTGCCACTGAGATGGATGCTTCTGTGGTTGTACAATAATTTGGGTCAGGGAACTAATCCAACTGAAAAACCAACCTGCTCCTTCTGCAAAGGGAAGTTTTCATCCAGTTCCCTGATTAAGTTCCCTTTGCAGCCACATAAGCACAAGTGTCAGCATAAAGGCAAGTACAGCAATTTGAGTGCCAACTGCTTGGTGTTTTAAAATCCTTTCCCTCTAATGAATTGTTCCTATTATTAAACAAGCTGTTTTACAGACACTGCTTTGCCAGTTTCTTCACTAATACAGTTCCTGAGGGAAGAATGACAGGTATTGAACTACATAAATTGAACTCTACACAATGTGCTGGCTAGTATTCAGTGTGAAGTAGTTCATGTGCAAGAAGAAAAAATCCCTGAAAGATTCAGCTTGGAAAGGGATAAACTATGAACAGCTGAGAGATGCACTCAGAAAAACACAAGTGGAGACAACAGGGCAGCCAGCTGCCTCACCCTTAGACAGGCCTATCAGCATTCACCATGTAGGAAGTCAATATTGATGGTATTAAAACAATTAGAAACTGATGCTCCTTTATTCAGAATTCAGTAGATTAATGACGTCTTTCATAAAACACCATCTCTTAAAATCAAAATATTTGCAGCTGTATGCTTTGGTGAAAAATAAATTATCTTTTCACTAAAATATTTGTGGAAAAGCGTTTCCTTCAGCAGTCCATATCACCATGTTCTCAGCAGTTATAACAATCTATACCAGTCGGGGACAAGCTGGCTAGAAGAGCCCTCTACGATGACAGGTACCCTAAGCCTCCACTCTCTTAGAAGGTAGATTTATCTATTGTCACTCACAGGAATTAGCCATTGTTAGGAATTTGTCAGAAAAGCATGTTACTCTGTGAGTATGGCACTCAACAGGGAGGAAGAGATCCCACATAATTCTTACCACTTTATCTTCCGATGGCAAAACTGCATTGAATTAAGTGAGATCCATGCAGTGCCCTGGATTATGATTTTCAGCTCTGCCACTGTCTCCTTTATGACAGTGGGTTAATTGCTTTTTTTTTTTTTAAAGGCACTCAGCTTTCTAGTTTGCTTGTTTAGCCTGTTGGTACCATTAATTCAAGATGGCTAAGGCTGTTTCCTGTAATGAATTTAACTGTTTTTGTCATATGTGATTTAAGATGATTTCTCTAAAAATTCCTGCAATGTATACAGAATTGACCATATATCACTCTGATATCATTTTTTCTAAGTTTTTCCAGTTTCTAGTGGAAAAACTTAGAAAAAGTTGCTTGCTTATGTGCCCCTCATGTTTTCACCACACACCACACTCTTTACATCTGTTCCGGTGTCTTGTTTATTCTGGAAAAAAAAAACTTTGCTGGCATGAACACCAGGTGAACGTTTGTACTGGCAGCAACGGACATCACTTCTTAAGAAGGTTTCTTTCTATTAGAGGAAAAAACTTTTTCATAAGTTTAATCCGCCTAATATGTTGTCAATTTGCTGCAGAGCACACACAGTCTCTAGCATGGTACAAGAATGAGCACTTCCAGGATCCATGCAAAAAAGGAGACTTCCCAAAAGATTAATGATTCAAAATTAATTTCTTAATCACAGAACTTGAAATCTGACATTTCAAAGAAGCTTTCAAGTTCCATGCTTCATTCTTTTTCTATGCTCCTGGAAAACACATTTTTCTAATTGAAGGCTATTGTGAAACCTGATGAACATCAGAGAATTTTTCATTTGAAATAGAAAAGAAAAAGTATGTGTTAGTGTGCACAGGAGAAGATAGGATATGAGAATGAAGGTTGCGCTAATATTTAAGTGGTGGTGGTACTTCTACAGTATCAAGAAGTTAGACTCAGGTTAATCACAAACCAACATTTTCAGTTGTAAAGTTGGAAGAAAGCACCACTTCAACCTCAACAGTGTAATTTTTAATCCAAATCAAAATTTTGTAGTTAGATTTGAGAGATAATAATTGCTTTCTCCACTTAAAAATAAAACTAAGGGATAAAGGATAAAAATAAGGGATACTCTAAAGTTTAAATTAATTATATTCTGAAAAATGGAAACTTCATTTTACTATTTTTTTAAAGTAGGAGTGCATCTTCACAAATGAGTAGAGAGATGAAAATGAAGCAAGATTTTCTTCAGAACACTAATCTGCTTGCTATTCATTTGAAACACTTTGTCACACTCTGAAGCCACTTTAACACGGGTAGTCCCTGAAGAAGCTGACAATACCAACCTGTGAGTTTCAGTCATGGTTATGAAACTGACATGCAAGACTTGAGTAGGGAGAGTCAGACTTTCCCCTTTCACTCTCTTGTGGGTGGCCTTCACACATTTTGTGCCAGTAGGAACTCCCATCTGATGGGCACTCTGTGCTGTGCCAGAAGTTAAGGGAAGTAGGGACAGCTGTAGTGGTTTTCTGTGTAAAGTTATTTCTGTGATAATTAACTTCTATCTTTTAAAGGCTTTGCATATCTAGACATAAACCAATATATGAAAAGAAGGCAAATTTCTACTTTATCTTTCATCAGATACATTTTGTCACAGCTCAGAGATATTTTTTATTATTTGTTCCTTCATTTATTCATTTTCATAATACTTTATCTGCTTTAGTTGTTTATTTATTTTAATTACCTTACCTTACTTATTTCTGCTAACCATCTCATTCATACCAGATGTCACATGCTGGAGTAAGGTAAGTTAGTCCTACTTAATACTTGTGAAAAGCTTTGAGATCCTCAGATAACAACACATTCATAAGTTTTTGGTAATATTTTCCCCAAAACGTTACAGTTTATGTCACATACCAAGAGCAGAAAGCATTCATTTAATATCTGGTCTGTAAAGGGATATCACTCTTTGTCTGAGTCTGAAAATCACAAGTCTTTAGTAGAAATGGAAATTAGGACGTCATGTATTTATTTGTTTCTCAAGTTACTCTTAGATTCAGAGTAAGACTATTCATGAAAGTCTTACTTGGACAGATTAAATTCTGGATTGATGAATCAGTAAATACTTTGACATAGGAACAATCAAAAGTTCCTATGGCGTTCCTATGACTACTTTGTGCAAATGCCAAAATATGTAGGCATTCCAGTTCTGAGCAATTAAAAGTTGTCTAGGAAATATCAAATCTAAACTACAGATACAACTGATACTGATAAATCTTAGCTGGAATTGCACTAGAAATGGTGGGAAATTATCTGGATTCTAGTCCACCAAGTCTCATCTACAAAGTGAGCTGCTGGCAAATGTTTACCTCTCTAAAGCAAGCCTGGCAATGCAGACCCTTTCACAGTCCATAAAGTCTCTTGAACTGGATGAAGCGACATGTACAAGAAATGTCAAAGCAAAATGGAAACAGGATGCCTATGTTAAGTCAGAGCTAAGTTAAGAGCTACACAGCTAAACACTGTTATTGAAACCCCAAATCAGTATTCCTTTGCCTGTAACATCCAGTCTTGACCCAACAGCAAGGGACTACACAATAAAATACCACGGGCCACCTCCACTCTTCTTGAAGCAAACAAAACAGAATCACCTGCAGAGATGTTCTGCACGTTTTGTTTTTGGACAGAAAATCTCTTTCTTATATGTCTTGAACACTGAATAAAAAGCACAAAGGTGCTCAGTCTTTTTGGTGCCTACTTGGCTTGGCATGATGTGGTCTCTCTATCTTTAAAATTGTTCACAAAAAATCCAATTTTGATATGGAATGGTGTTTAACATCCCATGTTGAACCATTTTAAACTTCCTTTAGTTTTGGCTTCACTAACACTAATAAGCCCAGTTGCAATTAGTTTTGTGTTAAACATGCTTCATTGTCTATACATGACATGTCTAAAATGGATCTATCTGTCAACATGCAAAAGGACAAACCTGTCTTCATGCAATTTGTGTTTTCCTGGGCTGGTACAAATTTGTCTCATGATAGGTGAGTCACCACAGCTTTGCTGTTAAGTTTTTTAAATTATTTCTCTATTTTCCAGAATCATAGAATTATGTTTGACAGCCTAAAATCTTAGAGATGCTGACTTTATCTGTGCTTTCTTGTTATGCTATCCTCCAGCATAACAAGCATCTGGAGGCTTAATAACATAGATAAAGTTATACCATACACAGAACTGAAACTAACATCCATGCCAGCCCCCTGAATCCCCACACCAATGCACAAAGCACGGACAATACCACTTCCAAATTCATTAACAAGAACATGGTTGTGTTGCAGACACATAATGAATATGTGGAAAGGTCTTTTGTTCTATTATGATCTGGGGTCCAGCTGTGGGGGCAGAGATTTAAAATGGTACAATAGCTGTAGGGTTTGCAACTTGTTTCCAAGATCTTTATAACATCCCACATTCTGAGTAGAGGCATGTGACAAACAGGACAGTAAACTAAAGACTATGTGTCATGTTTCTAGTGGAGACTGCTGTATAGTTTCCTCTGCCTTCCTTGGATCCCCTTTAAAAGAAAAGGCATAAAGCAGAAAAGTGTCCTTTTCCTTTATGAAGCTGTCTGCCTTGATGCCTTTGTTAGATACTTAAAGGACTGAGATCATTAAAAGAAAAACAATCACCCCACATGAATTTCATCAGTAACAAGAACCAAAGTTATGTGAGTTACATCATGGAGATATTTTTCTTAGCTGAGACAAACTGGAGGGATAATGTAGCCTACCGCCTGGACACCTAATATTCTTTATGCTTTTGCTAGAGATGCGTGGTTTTGACAGCTGCAGAAGTTAAAAAGGCTATTACCATTAATTATCAGGTATTAAACAAGATTATGCTTGTAAAATAATACCAGCAAAGTTAAGGGTGAACAAAGAAGTTAGATGTTTTGTCTGTTTGTTTTAAAGGACCCAGGATAAGTGGGTGATCCAGTGTTGGAAAAACTATAGCAATGATTCAATTCATTCATTCACCTTGAAAATTCAGAGGTGGGTGGGCACTGATAAGTCAACTGAGCATGTGAGCAAAAAATGAGCATAGGTGGAGATGCAAGTCTTTGCAACACTGAGTAGAATACAGAGTACTTTTCAGAATTTATAAGAACTACAGGAGGTATGAACAAAGCCAAACTTCAGATTAAATTAGTTGACTCAAATTCACAGGCTCTCTACAGCCAATTGAAGAATAAAGCTCCTGCAGAGAGAAAGTGATTACTTAGGTTAGAGCATAAAATGAAACAATATCCTCCATCTACAAGCTGTTCAGAAGAACAGATTACAATTTTATTACTCTGGCACCCAGAAGCTCATGGCATATGTGGTGCTAAATAGAAACTATTGCCCCTCTCCAGAGTTTGGAATCTCAGTGAGCAAAGAAAAGATTCAATGCCTGGAGAATAGAAAGACGAAGAGGGTAAATTACATCCCTAAAGTTGTGCACTGAGTATATGGCAGAACTTAAAACAATACTTACATCCTTACAATGTCTTACATCCTTATCTGGACTGCATGCAGCATCCCATGAACAAGGAAGGCACTGACTAGCCCTTCCCCTGACTGCCTTTGTATGATGTGTTTTTCCAAGGTGTGAAGAAGAAGCGTTTGCTCTCAACTATACTGAATCCTTTCAATTTTTCTAATTAGTTCAAGGAATAGAAATAATCACTCCAGCTTTAGTTTGTTCACCAGCCTGCACAGACTTGGTGCCTCAGACTTTTTAACAACTGCTGAACTTCACCAAGACAATCATAATGCTCTGCATCTCTCATTCATTTGTGGGAAAGGACATAGGAAACTGGAATTGCACACTTTGAATATTCACCTGTTTCCCAGAGCTTAGATTTGTTGGTAGAATGGACTGAAATAAGAACCTCAGAGCAGGCTTTCTTCCTTGACTTAGCACGTTATGTACTGTCTTGCCAAACTTTATCACCCAAACTACCATTGCTCATGTCTTAGAGACACTACTGAGATCAACATGAAGACATTTTCTGTGTTTTAAGAAGAGCATGGAATAAATATGCTCAAATGAAGTCTACCTTGCAGAGACAAATGATGCACTTATCTCAATGTTTTTTAAGCATGAACACTCTTGGAGCTAGGATTCTGTTTAGAGCCTACAAACCAGTTTTTGCTACCAAGGAATGACTATATCATCCTAAATTCATGGCTCTCCACCATAACCATCACCAAGTACTTATCTGAGTCTGCTATTGACAGGAAAAGCCATAATTCTGTAAAATCACAGAATTTATGACTCAAGCTTTCTACAGCTCTGTGAAACTCTAAGCAGGATGCTTAGCCCTTTCTGCCTTTCAAATTCACCACCATCATGGCTACAACAGCCTGCAAGTCATAATTGGACTTGAATGAAGCAGAACTGATCTGACTTCTTTTAGAGAAGTCTTTCAGCGTTCTGTCACCATGTGGTACAAGATCAGTATTCTGATTTAGCACAATCATCCCAAGAATTGGGAAGGAGGTTCAAGATGAACTGTTGGTAACTTAGCTGAAATTCCCACACACATACTGCTGAATTAACTGTGCTGGTAGTAAGACAGCTATATAGCAGGCTTACTGTGTGTAAGGGCCCCAGGGACTCGCCTGTGCTAGGTACTGTATCTCTGTTTCTGCCTTCTGTCTTGCCAACCAACTCCCTGTGCCCACTCTGAAAGATGTGAGGCACTGAACCAGCCTTTTAAAATGTCATCATATACTCAGGCCAAGATGATTGATGGGCAATGTCTCCAGCTGGGAAGGAGCCTTGTCAGAAAGTCAGAAGCAGAACTGAGCCCAAGACGTTTACTTCCAAAGTGGAACTGGCAACTCTCCTGCTGTCTGCCAGTTCCACTCAGCACTCCACAAGTATTTCCGGCATTTTCTACAGGAAGCAGCTTTGATGACTGATTGGAACTGCCTTCCCCATCTGGCAAGGCAGCTTCAGGGACCTGGAGCCTCTGGGAAACATGTTTCAAGAGTTACCTTTAGCTCCTTGGCAGCAGTTTTGCTGGTAATGTGCTACGGCCTCCACTAGTCACTAGTGACACAGCCTCATTCCTATACACTGCATTTCCAGCACCGCTTTCCTTTCACCTGGACTTTAACTTGAGAAAAGAGTGTTATGTTCAAAGAGAGTTTGAAATCTCCTCCTGAAAAACAGTTCTTTGTGGTATGACCTTTATCCACATGAAAATGTTTTGACTTCAGAGGGACAAACCATGACTGTGGGTTCAGCACAACAGAGTGTTTAACAGGATGTTAAAGTTCCCAGATCATCCTACTTGGCTTGCTTGGAAAACCAATGAATAATACTGAGAAGTTTCTAACTTAAGAACAAAAGCAAATCATTGATAAAGCATAGCCAGATCTCAGCTTTAACCAGTATTTTCTTCCAGTCTCAAACACCTTAAAAGTTATGCAGATAATCTTGACTTAAAACAATTTACAATCTTGAACTTCATCTCAGCTTAACATGTTCTCCCTAAATGGACTCAAATATTATAAACTGCTTGAGAAGAAAAAATTATAAGTTCATAGCAATCTGCAACTTCTCCAGGCATTTTCTGTCTAATGTAGTTTGGGGTTTTTTTTGTGATCAGGTTTTGACCAGCAACTATTTAAAGGATTTTTTTCCCTTTGGGTATTTTACTTACTTTGCTGAAAATTCAACTAGAAAAATACATATATTTATAAATATATAAATACCTATAAAACTAAATTGGACATCAAAGTTTTCCAGAAAAGAGACATTCCTCCTGAACTATTTTAGGTTTTGTTATAATTTTTGGTTTAAGACTCTTCAGCTAAATTCTTTTCTAATCAAACCAGCATTTTTTTCATGAATATTCTCAACTGGATGTAAAGTCAGATTTTATTATAAGAATTTAATGAAGGAACCTTGAGCAGCTCTACCATTTTTATTTCTAAATAAAATTTTCAGGGTACATTAATAATAGGCACTAGAGGAACACTGTAACAATGAAGATAAACTGCTAATACACAAGTAAGAAGCGAAGCTGAAGAATGACAAAGCAAGTTTACTAAGCAGTGAATTACAGCTTGCTTCTCTAACCAGATGTTGGGTATGTCCAGACAAAGAGATGCAGGCAGTTGGGATTTCTACTCTACCATACTTCACACAAGCTAGAAAGCAGCCATGTAACCATAAGAATATGGCATTGAGCCTGAGCTAATATATCTTGCTTTTCAGCACCAACATATGGCTTCTGAATTGGACTTCTCCTGTTTGCTGGGCTCAAAAAACGGGCAAAGCAGGTGCACACCTGCCTTCATTCAGCCAGAAAAGCACCTCCTCAGAAGAATCATTCCCATGTAGTTTCCAAGTGGGCTACTATTCCCTATGATGAAATATCATTTGATGAGAAAAAAATTCAAGAGAAAATACATTTCAACATGGAATTCAGTTTTGCCAAACAACGTTGATTTCCAATTAAGTGCTTCATCCTCTTTATGTTCTTAAATGCATATCATCAAAACAACAACCTGCATATATTAGTTTTCTGGAATGACACTGATGGATGACAAAATACCTCATGGAAAAATTCTGAGAAGCTCTAAATTTAGCCCATGAGGTAAATTGCTATGCATAAAACTAGTATACTGCTGGACTGTAACTTTTTGGTGAAATTTTTTTTGTTAAAAATACATTAATGTCTTTGAAACAAAATTTATTTATTTGAAGAGAAATTTATCTGTGTTCTTAGATCTTGAATTGACTTCCTGGCCAAAACCACACTTGTCTGAGTGGATGTCTGAGTGGGTAAGTGACTTGACCAACTTAAAGCTATGTCTCATGACACAGGAGAAGCCAAGACATGCAGCATGGCATGGCTAAAAGATTCCCACTATGGTTGGTTTGTAACAGTTCCTTATGAGCTGAGAGTGAAGGAAACACAGCATTAAATCATATTAACACAAAAAACCTATAGATCCTAAATAAGAATATATGATTAAATGAGTTTCCAGTTATAGCTAATCCCCTAGGGAGGAATACATAAACAGTTAACTGGATTATCTTCCTTGAGGATTTAGACTTCTAAAGAAGGGTGTTAAGAAGGCAAAGGTAAGAATGATAGAGCAAAAACAACTACAAGCTGTTCAGAGCAAGTATGAAAACACCAAAATTAAAAAGATCAAATTTGTTTTTCAAAGCAAAGTTTAGGTGTGGAGATGCTATACAGTAATAGCACGAAATTGGGGGAAGAAAGTATTGTACTTAAAACTATAGTAACAAAGCACAGGAAATACGGAACCAGCATGAAAATGGAATTTGACTTCCATGAAATGCTGTTTTCACTCAAATCTGCCTTGCAGCACTGTGTCTAACTCACAGATTTCAGGAATTTCGTTTGCTACTCCGTTTTCTTCTACTTTCTTGAATCTCAACAAGTCTTACATCCATTCTTCTGATCTTCCTGAACCCTTAAGAGGTAAATAGGCATTATTATCCCCATTTTACACATAGCAGACTTATACACAAAGCCCATGAATGAGTCATCCAAGACCACACTTCAGAGAAAGTCTAGAACACCATCCAGGAGGCCTGACAGAGCATCCTCTTCTCACCACTTGACCAAATTTCTTCCTATTGTAGGAACTGAAAGGATGGAAGCCAATTAGCCACCTGTTTCATTGTTTGGCATTTTCAAGGCATCTGACATGTGCTAAGTGAAGCAATAGGCTTCACATATATAGGACCTCCTGCTACTCAAGAAGGTTGAAGTTTCACACATGACCAGGACCTTTCACTGTGTAAAACATAAATTGTACACATTCCAGACTTCTGTTTCTATTAAACAAATGTTTTGACTGGGAGCACTGATTCCATTTTACCTCTGTTGTTTCTGATTTCCTATTGCTGTTTCCTTTCTTTCCACTCCTCTTCCTCTTCCAACACTGGTGCCAACATACTGGCCACACACACACACACGTCATGGTTGTTAGTAGCCAGCTGGCAGGTGGTGGATATTTTTCTTGCAGCATATGTATGTGTGGATGACTGCTCTTGCTGTGTGACTAACTTAGTTTCTGGCAGTGATTTTGGCTGGGGTATACTCTCTGGCATTATTTTAGTTCCAGACATTTGATGGGTTGACTCTCCTGTTTTGTTCTCCCAGACAGTATTTTTCAGTATTCCCTTTTTTCCAGCCCGAGACAGTCATGGCTGTGTGGATGCCTTTTAATGGTGTTTGCACAGCTCCAGGCCTTTCTGTCATTTTACACAGCTGTGAAGGGAACCGTGGTGTGTAGGTATCTATGTGTGTATTCATGCGATGCTGTTCATGGTCATGTGGCTCCCATTCTGAGTATGTGAATTTGCTTCTGATGTGCACGTGTATGCACTGCCCTATGCCCTCCTGATTCTGAGCACATCTGGGCCTATGTGCAAATCCTTCCTTCGATGTGCCCATTTGTCCAGTCTGTCTATACCTGAATTTCACAATATGAATGGATATGTGTCCTTAGTACATGCAGAAAAACAATTTCAAAAGTATTAAAGTAGCTGGTCAAACAGCAGATGCGTGAAAATACTATAATTCAGTTTGCCTCCTCATCCTGAATTCTAGCCTGTATAAACATACCTGCTGAGATAATCAAAAATTACATCTATAGTTTTCTAATTCAATGCTCAAAGCAGACCTGCTCTAGGAAGACTGCACAGCAAATGTATACAAATTATCCAAAATTTGTTGCAATAACAGCCTTATTTATTGCAAGAAAAAAAAGAATGAGGCAGATGAATATGAAATGAAGGTACCAGCACCTTGACCCAGCACCTTATCCTTGCAGATTTCCCTTTGCAGTCTCTCAGACACCTTGACTAATTCCTTAATCTGATTTCATACTCATTCTCCAGCCATTTCCAGTTTTCACTAGCTTTACATCTCTTTCCAAAGAGAAATGTCAGTGTCAACACCAGAACTGTAAATGCAAGTTCCTTCTGCATTTGGCATTCTTTAGTTACATGCCCACAATACCTATTCCTGTCTTTCCCCCCAAATATTTAAACAATTTCCAACATATATATCTTCTACCTTCATTATTAATGTGCAAAATTACACGTTTACAATGTGCAATGTTTGAGTGTAAAAACAATACATGATGGTCAAGAAGATAAGCATAAAAGTAGATTTCTACCACTCATATTATAAACAGTTGAAGATTCCTATAGCACCTGAAAGAAAGAATTTCTGGTTTTAGAAGCTCAGAAGAAAAATAATGACCCAAAAAAGTCATGTGAAAAGCAATAGTCTAATTATATGATGGTATATTCAAACAAGAATGAATTTTTATGAAGTAATAGAGAACACATAACATCAAGACATATTCCTGAAATATTTTGTTACAAACTTAAGTACTATTTTCCAAACCTTAAATTCTTTAATTCTTGCTGGCAACATATTTTCCTTGAATAATGAAAATTATATAATATATGTGCTGCTGGTAAATGGTGACATCAATCAAGTAAGGATTATGAATGCACACTGTGAAGCACCTGATGAGAAATGGACAAAAGAAAAAAAGAAAAAAAAAGGAATCCTCCGTTCTCCAATCACAGCCAAAACAGTCAGGAATGCATCCTGAAGAGTCTACTACAGTTTTGCCTTGCAAACATAATGAAAAGACATGAAACCACAATAGGTAAGAACAGAGTAGCCCATGAATCTTACCTACAAAAGCAAAATCAAAGGCCAAATAACACACAAGTACAGTCCCCAGCTCATCACACACACACAGCTGAGTGATGACCTCCAATGCTGTCAAGAACTGTAAGCACATATCCAACCTAGCAGTTGTTGAGAATAAATTAAAATAGTCCTAAAGAGTCTTAAAGTATTGGGTAAGTGCCGTGATATTTCTTTAATGAATTCCATGGGGTAGTTTGAGAGTTCAGTATTTGAAAGAGGCACATAACAAATCAACATTGGTTTTGAGTACACCAGACCTAGAGCTTAGTGCTCTGAGTACTCACTTGTAGTCACCTGATAACAACAAGTCTTTTCCAAATTCTTCCACTCATCAGTCTCAGAGAAGAAATGTGGATGTATGCAACGCATTAAAGCACAAGACAATTTATAGCCAGACAGTAAAGTTACACTGGCAAGAAACATCCAGCTAAGTACATGGTTCAATGGAGAAAGTGTTACTGGCTGCACCAGTAACATTTAAAGAAACATTCAGACTATTCTGCTAGGGTTTTTCAAAAGGGAAATCACTTATGTTTACTCTGGAACTTTTTTTAGAAACTCTTCCTGCTCATAAACTGCTATTAAAGCATACAAGTTTTTCTACTACATAGGCATTTTTCTTTAGCCTTGAAAGTATACTGGAAATATAATTGTTCAGAATGGAATATAATGTTGTTTTCATTACTACGAACAATAGATTTCAATTTTACTGAAGATCTGTTATTGCAATTCATGGTGCACTAATTATGTCCCAGTTGCTTAAAAACACACATTTCAGGAATCAGAAATGTGACTGATCACTCCAGTCATAAATGCTATCCATTTAAAATTCGAAGCTGATTGCACATAATGTAACTACTTGCAACTAACTTCTTGATTTATAAACATTCTTTTCAATGGCCCAACTGATAAAAATCCTAACAAAAGGCAAACACAAAAACACACGGGTTACGCCTTAATGAAGTCTAAATTTTAATACCTAAACAGTATTTCTAGAATTTCCAACATTATCTGTTGGCTGTAATAGTGATGCATAAGTGCATTGGAAAGATTAGGTAACTCATATTTCTGAAGTAATTTATGATTTTAATATTAAAACATTTTTTCATTTTATCTATAAAGAGAAAGCCCTTGTCTTCAGTTTTGTATGGCAATACAAATTTGGATTATCTCCAAATTTAAATGCATTGTGTAGGGAAGTTTTAATATATATCTGTATATTTTTTCCAATTATTTTACTTCAACCAGTTGGCCAAATAGGAATTCAAAAGTAATAAAACCCATAATTGTTCTATTTTTTCCATGCCTGTTTAAAATTTCAATGGAATTTCTTAGAAAATCTATTTTAGATGGATAGAGCTAGAATTTTAAGTCCACAGAACACACCTAACCACATAAATTGCTCTCAGTCAGATATTCCCAGCATATCACCTGGTGTTTTTAGGCATACCCCCTAATGTCAAGTACTGAGTTTTCAGTATAAACTTGCAAATGTATAAAATATTTACAGTAATTTAAAATTCTAATAGAAAAATTTTATAAATAAAATTAATTCTATCTGGAAATTAAAAACTCAACTTTGCATGACTCTCTATTTGAGTAGCTCTATGAAAGCAATAAGAAACTAAACACAAAATTAAGCAATGTGCCTTGTGATTTAAGCTATCTGAAATCGTCCACAAATGCATCTTTTTTCAGAGCAAAGTGTAGGTAGAGAACAGAAGGACATGTGTAGTATATATTACAGACTACATACATATGCTGAAGATAGAATAAATAATTTAGAAAAATCTATAAAACTTATTGCACAGGGTACAATATTTCATATAGAATATTTTTAGAAGAATGGTAAAAAGTTGAAACAACACGCTGGATAAAAAGATACTTTGTCCCAAGGGCAAGTACTGTAGTGATCAATTACATCTTAAATTGCAGAAACAAAATTAACTAACTTGATGGAAAGCACCACATTGCAATAAAATATATTATATACAGATGAACAGGAATTGAGAATGCTATTTATTTGAAACAGCAGGTATAATATACTGTACCTCTATACCTCCTGATGGAATATTTCTAAATGGGCTACCCATATTTTGCAACATGACTGCACGTTGATTTATGGAGCCAAAATAAATGATATGCTTTGCCAATAAAAATTCCTTGCAAAGGCAGCTTTTTCCATTTCATTTTAAAGGGAATATGAAAAGAAAGACATACAGAGACTTTTTTTTAACTAACACTGCTATGCAAAATACGTGATACAGGTATGAAAGTATGTGTGCACAAGAGTATTTTCTGTATTGAATCAGTTTTTGAGACAGAAAAGATGAGAAATCACTTTGTATATACGCAGGCATCACAAAGAGAACTTTGGAGTGGAAATAGTCAATAAAAACAATTCACTGGTTTCCTTTACCAAGTGAATGAAATACCCTCAGTAATTCTAGGTTACTGTGTGCTAACACAGCAATTCAGAGTTGGTGTGTTAATGGAGTGCACAGATTGTAAGATCTATGGATGTGCAAGCTGCCTAGCATGGGATAGTGGACTGTAACCCGCTGATGGATGTAACATACATCCATCATGCTATGCATGACATGTCACAGGAAGATGGCAACACCTGACACACTGATGGTACTGACACAGTTAGCATGACAGTTTCATCATGTTCAGCTTCAATTTCACTTTCAGTGCTGCCATGCAGCCAGTGAATAGCAAGGTGGAATGGTCACTAGCACTAGACTAATCAAGTTTAGGGAGCTGTAATTTCCCCTCCTTAGGGACATCCGCAGCATCCAGTTTCAGTCATTGAATTTAGCTATCTGTGAATCCATCTCACATAATGCTGAACGTGTAAAAGCATGACTCATCTTTCCAGTTAACTGTAGCTTTAATCTGTGGGGGTCACCAGCAGTCACATCCAGATTCCACAGAAATCAGTCTTATTAAAATAATTCCTTGACATTGCAGTGTAACAATAAGAGGAATGAATGCTTACTCACATTAGTCCTTTGATTTTAAGCATATGAAGTAAACTGCATCAATTTAACTGGCATAAGAGTAAATTATATTGTATGGAAAATTCTACACCAGCTATAGGAAAGGAAAAGATAAAAACTTTTCATGCTAGAAATAAGCAGAAGCATTAGATTAATTCAGGTCAATAAAAAGCTTTACCCAGATCTAACTGGAGCCTTCACACAGATTCTGCTGGAAAAGTTGAAAACAACATGGCGAAAAAGTTGGAGATAATATACGGTATAAAAGTCAGAAAGAAATTTGGAGAACTAGATCTCAATGGAACTTCAAATCTCTTCACTCAAACAATTCAGGTATTTTAACAGGACTTTGAAACCTTTTGAAGTAGAGTTGGAGGCTCAACAACAATGCCACTGTTAGCAGACAACCCTTCCAAGCTATTCACTCTTAACTAAGGTGACCAGTTTCAACAGGTCTGCAGCATCAGTACCATAACATTTCTTCTGTTTCATTTCTGATGTCATAGAATAAACACTTTCTCAACCCTTATGGATAAATGAAATTATTATATTCATTCTAAGCAGCTTCTCTCCCTGCACTGCACCAATATATTGTATCATCCCTTTCATCATTCAATCCCATGGCATTCTCTACATCACTTCTTCCTACCTCCCCTTATCCCAGCTCCTATTCCTCTTTGCTCTGAAATAAAAGAATAGGCTTCTTTCTCCTCCTCTCCATCAAGCAGGGACACCTTCCTTTGAGAAACCTGCTGCATACTTGGTCCTTCTCCTTTCTTCCTAGGGTGGAAGCTTTTAAAATCTTCCAGCTGGCAGGCATCCTTGTCACTTATGATTACGTGCCTTCTCGTGAAAGATTAACTACCATTCTAGAACCTTAAAAAGGCCACATGTCCTGTCACTAGAAGGATTTTCTATGCTCTTTGTACTGTTGAACCACTGCAATAAAGCAGGGATTATTTAACAGTCATCTGCAATATATTTTCAGTGACATTTATTATAACTCTTTTCTGTCATAAGAGTTCCTGCAACTTTGGGCAATGAAGCAGAATGACTGAACTTACCAGTTCCCTTCAGAATAGTTTTCTAGAAACCTTACTTCTTCTCTGGGACTAAGGAGAAAAGAATGAGTGGAGTTTCTTTGGCAATGATAAAAAAGCCCCATGATGAACGTGTGTTCTCTGAATCATGAGTGTGAGTGAGATTAAAAGCAGACTGTTAGCAGGAAGATGAATGTAGTAACAAGACATCTTTGGGGACAAGGGACCACTGACAAGCACTGGAATGCCTAGTGGTAAATACATCCGTTCTGAAGGCATCATCATCAGAGGATTTATTCCAGTTCTGGGTCATGTTGCCATAACCCTGCAGTGGCTTTCAAGAACTTATAAAACATATGAGAAAATTAAGTGAAGGCAGTAAATAATAATAAAATACTTTCATTTCCCAAAGCTCTTTGATCCTAAAGCTCACAAGGAACCCAATTATATCATATTTAGGCATGAAACAATTTTGATTAGGGCCTAGTATGATTTTCTAAAATTCCTAATATAGATACTACTTCCTTCTGAAAATGCCATTAGGTACAGAAACATCTACATCTTAAGTTATCTAAATACCTTTTTAAAAAACAATATAAGTACATAGATGCTCCACTAGATTAAAGTTGCCTTATAAGTTTCAGTTTGATAAAAGGCATTTAAAATTCTCATATGAGATTTTAACTGAATTACTATACTTATGAGCTTTTTTCATGCAGAAAGAGATTTGAACAAACATCCTTACAGAGCACTCTATCTTACATCCACAAACATGAAAAAGTCAGTGCTGCCCCTCATCCACCCTAAGGAACTGCTTTCCATATATTGCATCACGTTTCCCATTGTCCTTGAAGTACTTGTTCCCCTGTCTAGTTCCATTGATGAAGTCCCTGTCAGCTGTGGATTGTGCAGTGTCCTACCATGTCCTCTGCAACACTGCCCTCCTTGGGAGTACTGCCCAGCTCAGTCTAACAATAGTTGGTGATTTGGTGATTTACAGATCTCATAGCCTGCAGACAGAGTGAATTCTGCGGTCACGCTAAACTTCCTTTGGACTGCAGTCTGGATCTACCTTTGTGTACTTATAACTGAATATGCCAGCACTGCCTTTTAAAACTAATATACCATTCTCCATTATGTCAAACTTTCAGTGTTGGCAACTAGTCATAGTTGCTTTTTTTACTGTATTCTTTTTATTACTGCTTCTTTCCTAAAACTCTTCACCCTACTCTTTAATCCAGTGATCCTTAGTTTTATGACAGTTTCATTCAAAGTACATTTTTCTAATGATCATCTGCAGCATTTATACAAAATACCATCTTCTTTTCCTGGAGAAATCAACCCATAGGTGTCAATTCCCAGTCCAGCCACTGTGCTGGGACCTTTGAAGCTGAATAAAACATGTCTCAAATCAAGACTGTGTTTAACTAGAAAGAGGCCGAGATGATTAAAGTGGATAAGAAAGATGTATTAAGATAGTCTTCGTTATTTAATATTTCCTAGGGGGACCACGCTGAAGATAGCAAGGACTTGCTACTGATTGTGGAAATGAGCCATGGCAAATTTTTAACGTGCTTTGTTATACTTTAATAGTAAAACCCATTAAACTATAAAAATGTAACAATGCTCATAAAAACTTGACACTCCTCACTAAAGACAGGGCTGCTGGAAGCTGCCTCTGCTCCAGAGCAACCCTGCTGAGCCACTTTACTAGGTCTCTGACTCCCAGCTCTGGGACATTGTGGCACCACGGCTGCTTTCAGCTCCTATGGAAGGAGCCTGACCTACCAAAAACACAAAGTAGAAGCTTAGAGCTTTGTTTGACTACAAACTTTTACTGCCTGCTGCAGCCCTTTCCAATTTCAGAATACATTGTTTCATTGCCTTACATCTTTCTCACTGAGCAGAACAACAGAGTTTAGACCTTGGTGAAGCCAGAAGCCTATTGCAGTCTTCACTCATCTTGATACTTTATTAGCTAATGCCTGCTTCTCTAGGGGGGCTCTGGGAGATGCTAAGATGCTCATAATAAAGGTCTAGAATATATTTCTAACCTATACAGCATGTTGTGCTGTATGACCTTAGGATCACAATGGTATCAGAGCAACAGAGTTCAGATGCATCTTCCATTTGTCTTTAAAATATTTTAAAATATTAGTAAAAAAATAAATTCTTTTTCTGGATATGGAGCTTTCTTATTTGTTTGAAGTTTCTATATAAAACAAAGTGAAAAACCAACAAGTCACTACATGTGATCTTTTATTCTTATAAAAGAAACTGTGCCACACCTTGAAAATGCATCTAGCAAAAGCTGATAGGGCTCCAGCAGCCCTTCATTAAGCAGAGAGTTCTTTCTACTGTTTGAAATGGCACTGAAGGAGCCTCCATCTCCTGAAATCCCCTGAAGGTGATGTGGTGCTGAACAACTGCAGCTAATACTTTATTGAACTGATTTTGAACTAACCAGGCAAATCTTACACCTGTCTGACGAGCAGGTGCGAGGAAAGGGTCCATAATAGTGTCACTCACAATCAGAAATTATTTATATAATATTTTAAATTAAGTATTTAATTTACTTTAGAACAGTTAATAATTTTGGTATGTATCACCCTTTTGCTTTATAAATCCAAGGCTGGATAAAACTGATTTTTTCCATTTTCAAATGATACAGAAAAAATAGGGTTCAGCAGAACACCAGGTCTTCCATTTCATGCTCCTGTCTCACAGAAGGCTCAATTTTACCTCACCCCTCATCACAGAAGTTTATCATGCCCATGAAAAGTTCCAGCTTCTAAGAGCACACATCTCTTCTGGCACTCCAGGTCTTTCAGGCAAAAGGTTCCATAAACCTTTTCAGTGTCAGGAAATTAGCAGATTTGACACAGCTACTCCATGCTGCTCTTGCAAACCTCGTATTTGTGAAATTTCACAGGCATTATGTTCTTATGAATGTAATATAATTTGGAATATTGGACCAAAAACCCACAAAAAACATGATGAACACTATTAATGCATGAGGTATTTTCATCCTAGCTTCCCCCCCCCCCAAAAAAAAAGTAGTTATTTCAAGTAAAATAACTTGTTCCCTGCATTTGAGGTTAAAAAAATGAAAAAAACTTATAATGTGTTATACACTTATACTTGTTAGGAATTGAGAGGTTATGCCTTTCTGAACATCATATTGATATAACTAATATCATATAAGCATGAGTTAATAAAGTATGCCCTACCCATCCCCACCAGGAATGCAGTACAGTTAGCTTACAGAAATTTACTGATGCTGGTATACAAAGTGGAAATAGATACTTCATGTGGATATCACATGTAGAGAAGCATGAATGTACAATGACATTATGGATGAATAAATGAATTGGCATGCCATTAGATTAGTGTCCTTTTCATCCAATACTGACTCATCCACCATTTACTGATGGAAGGTTTTTAAGTATCTGTTTGTCCCCTTTTTTCCACAGATGTCTAAAAAGTTGATAATCTAAAAAGTTACATTAGAAGAATAACTTTTCAGAGTAGAAATTTAGTGAAGTCATATGCAATTATACCTCTCAGTACTGAAAAAAATTCCCAGTGTTAGTATCATGATTCTTCTGCTCCAATATTTATCTACAAGCTTTTTCATTAATTTGCTACAAAGTAATTCCAAGTGAGTCCTATGGAATTTCTGGTATTTTTTCTTTCTGTGAAAAAAAAATCCCTCTGCCTAGAGTTTGGGAGGAAGAGCTGAGCAAGTGTTCTTCTTATTTCCTTCCTACAGATAGGATCTTAAAGGTGTGTTCAACCCAAACATCTTATGATTCTATGATAGATGGTTTTAGATTCATATAAGAAATCTGTCAAGAATAGGCTTATTTTATTTATATCTGTATACATCTATGATCAATGAGGGTGAAGGGCAAAGAAATTTACAACTGAGACTATCATAGATTAGATGCCACAAAATGCCAAGAACTAGTACAATAACTTACTTAGAACGATATTCCTATTTTTCTCACTCAGATGCTTCAAACTGCTCTAATTGTCATCTTCCTAATAGTTTGAGAGTTATATAATGTTAATGAAAAGTTAGTGTGAGATTGATGAACAAAGCATCTTATTTCAAAGCTTAATTTTTCAATTTACAGGGAATGAGAATTTTGGTGGAGTTTCAGCTGCTGATTTCTGTGGTTGCTAGTCTGGCATGCGCCCTTTCTAAGCAAGCTGAGATCAATCATAGCAAGAATTTAACAACTGACAGGGCCAAATTCATCTTGGGTGCAATTCCAAAGTTAATATAGTGACATTAAATTTTGGTCCACAACTTAGTATAACACGAAAACAGAAAACATCTTCTTAGTATACTTTTACAACAAACAAAATACCCACATGCACCCAAACTACAGAGCAGTGATCTGTGGAGTCAGTTTCACACAATATGTGAAATCTGTTTACCATCAGGAATTCTGTCTACGGAACTCAGAATAAAAACCCCACTTTAAGCTTTCGCATTCTTTTTGTGTTGGTTGTTGGGTTTTTAGAGCATATTGACTATAATATGGGATGATAACCTAAATAACTTTCAAATGAGATAGCTAATGGTGCAATCCTCAAGAAGTAGTGTTCTGCACTCAGGCACTCATGCACATTTCTTCTGGAGGCTGCAGGACAAAATGAGATTTTCTCAGAAAAAGGTGAGAGGTGTTGGTGTCTCCCTTCAAAAATGCTGAATGTAAGAAATGCGAGACAGGTAGATTAAGGAAGTATGGAAAAAAAAAAAGGATATACCTGGAGAAATTAATTCTTCTGCATTGTTGAATTACCTGAAGAGGAAGGTAACTGCTTACAAGAGAAACAAGGGAAGAGGCTTCACGAATTCAGAAGCAAGGCAGACAGAGAAAATAGCTCTCATTAGACCCACAAATATGGCTGAAAAATAATTAAAAAATAAAAAATAAAAAACCACTTTTCAGCCTGTCTATGCTAGTTATCTAATACAAAATACTACCTTTAACCTCAGATCTTGCCTTGATTCAAACCATCATGGCCACTCAGAGTAAAACCACAAAAGTATTCTGTACTCCTGTAAAAATAGTCTGATATACCCCAAAAAACCCAACAACAACAACAACGAAAACAAAAATCTAAGAAGGCTGTTGGAATCATGGTCAAAATAACATGCACAGCATTTACTCTTTTGCCTGGAACTATGTGTTTCCCACAGAAGTTTTCCATATTTTTTTTAAAAAACATACACTTGGAAACCTGTCAAAACCTCTCGGTCGCTTCTCATCTGTCCTGAAGAAGACATCTTCACATTCTGAACACCTGCCCAGGGAAAGAATACACCTAAAATTATGTGTCTCACAGTATTTGGAATGTTGAGGGGAAAATGACAGCATGGATCTACACAACTGCAATAGCAACAGCACACATTCTCATATGTCTGATGGTGGAACAAAGACAAGTACAATTAGGCAAGAAAATGTTTTGGCATCTCATATAGACTAGGAAGAATTTAAAATTCAATACAGATTTAGTGCATCTGGGTCAAACACAGTTGCTTGGTAAATTTTTACAAGGAGGAAATGTAACAACACATCTGTCATCTTTAGTATTAAATTCCTTTTTATTAGTAGAATCCTTTCCATTAACAAAACTACAGGATTTTTAGGAACTAGAATTCTCCAGGAGATCATTTCATTCCTCATACTACCTCTGGGCAGGATCAGCTCCACATAAATATCTGCAGCATCTTCTGTCCCACAGTACTTCATACTTTCCAAACCGAAACCAATATTCAGTTACATCTGTGGAAGGGACACCACTGATCTGAGTCAGGCTTTACCAGACTCATAGTTGCTTTTCTGCACTGTTGCAACATTGCCCCTTATGGGAAGAGCATGTAAATCACTCTTGCAAAGAAACCATACTGTGGTTCAAAGAAAAAAGGAGCTGAATTTAAAGCTGCAGGGCAACGAAACCCAACAAATTTGATTAAAAAAATAGTACGTAAACCTTAAATGTTAATGAAATTATAATTCTTGTGAGTTCTCAATTACTTTCAATTAAGAAAGCATGGATCCTTAATACAGCTGGTTTAGCTCAGGGGAGACTTTTGAGCACCAAGGACTCACTGGGCCAGGTTCTCCCACAAGCACATGCTGGCAGCAGCTCAGCCAAGGCCACCGCAAGGGTGAAAAGGCTGTGACTGCTCAAGCCACCCAGCAGAGCTGTTGGCTGGGAACACGCCACCAGACCATGGGGCTGTCGCCCCAAGGGCAGGGCAGCGTCCCAGGAGCTGGCACTGCCTTTGGGACACGCCTGTCCCCTGGTGGTCACCGTGTCCGGACACTGCCCCTGGACCCGGCTGAGCCCGACCACCGTGTGCACGAACCCGCCCGGGCGATCAGCACAGCACATCCTCCTCTCATCTGCAGCGTTACTCAACCCAGAAAATCCTGGAAACAGCCCAACTCAATCTGCGAGAAGATCTTTGCAAAAGCAGCTGTGGTCATCGATGGTTCCCAGCTGCTGCTGCCTTTCCCCCAGCCTCTTTCCACGGCCTTTAAATTCCACTTGTAAACAGGAGTCTGAAGATGCAGATCACAGCTGGCCATGCCAGCACTGGTGCAGGGGATACGAGGGTACACTGCAGCCCCACCAAGTCTGTCTATTCCATAGCCCATTCCCACTTGCTCTCTTGACAAGCACTAGTCTTTAGAGTGGCTCATCTAATATGGATACTGCCAGAGTGCATCAGGCAGAAATCTGAACGTGTGTTGAACACTGACCTCAGCGAGAGTCTTTGCTGCCTAGGAGACAAACTGGCTAAAAGGACTGCAAATTCAAAGCCTTAGAGGTTGCAGGCTGCAATTTAAAGACTAATGCCTAGAGCTGCTTGAATTATTTCCTTGAAATTGGTTTTGAACATGAAAATAGATTTAAAGACCACAACCACCACCCCTTTTCCTCCCTGAAGTTGTCTACTTTTGCTTCAGCAACAATCTGAATGGTCTGATTACCTTCTGCTCTTATTCTCCTGTATGGTCTGCAGCTCCCCTCATACCATGGAATAAAGGTATTCCTGGCAGCACAATGGCCAGGCAGTTGTGATGCACCCTCTCAGACTAAGGAGAAATCTCAAAGAGTAACAAGAGCTACTGCAGTTCAGGTGAGCTCAAAGGCAGAATAACCAACCTGGATGGACCAGCTTTTCAACAGACACGAGTTACCACCAGAATTTCCACTGGAAAAGTTTCTTCCCTTAGTGGGAAAAAAAATTTTCTTCCTAAATGACTACATGGTGGTGCATGGGCCATTGAAGAGCTGAAAGTGCATATATATATATATATATATATATTTTTTTTTTTTTAATATATATATATGTGTGTGTGTGTGTAAACAAAAAAAACAAACAAACAAAAACCAAAAACAAAAACAAAAACAAAACCAAAAAAAACTACAAAAAAACCCACCACCAAACATGGTCTTTATTTCAGGTCAGTACCTAGTAAGATCACAGAATTACTACTTCTGCAAACATCAGTTCATATCTTTGCATTTGCTAACCTATGCATGGAGAAAATCAACCCACAGAGGCTAGTGACTTCTGAGTAGCAGCAGAATGGGAAATGCTTGTCTGATAATTTTCCATACCATCCTCATTACACGCATAAATGGTGGAACTCAGGATAGAAACACACATCTTTGGCTCCTGAGACCTGTCAAAAAAACATGTTCTGAAAATCTTCCAGTATAGAAGAAAAAATTCTGAACTGTCAGTGAGATAAAACCAGAAAAGCAATAGATACAATATTTTCATTACTGATGCGGATAAGTGATTAATATGCCAATGCTTGGTACGTGCCGACTGCGTAAAGAGAAACTGAAACTAACCTCAGACTTGCAAAATTATAATCCTGAGGCTGAATAGTGCTACCATTGCCAGTGAAACTGGAACAGGAAAGTGTTCTCTACTTCACACAACCACCCTTGGGGAGTGAAATTCATCCTCTGCACATCTAGCCAGTTGATAGAGATTTCTTGTAACCAATAAAAAGCCACAGACACCACTAGACCACAGAGCATATGAGCAATTTTGGACATCTACAGTAGGGTGGGACAAATTACACTTCATCTGTGCATCCTAACTCCTTAGTTTCTGTAATAATTATCATCAGTTTGGTAGGATGTGAATAGAGGCAATTTTTGTTTCTTAGCAAGATAGACAAACTCTTGTCACTAAGAATGAAGGATGGGGAGCCTGTCAGGGGGAAAGTTTATTCTTGTGACAGATTCGAATATGTGAGATCATGGATTCAGAATGGAAATTCAAGGTGAGAGGGTGTTCTTGAGCTGACGGGATGGACTGAGAGAATTTTTCCTGCTTCTTACGAGGAAAAGCTTTCCTTGCCAACAATAGGCAAAGATTTCCCTGCCTGATAAACCAAACTCTTCTCTCAATATTAAGAGCCTTCCAGAGCTCTGGATCAGCTCTGAGCATTCTGCTTCCTCTAATACCTAAACACTATGATGTCTTTGTTCTTTCTGGGGTATTAAAATAATTTCACTATTGTTTAGGAAAACTGAACTAAACACAGAATCCCGTTTTACTGACCATACATCATTGACCATATAACATCCATGTGATTTTGGAAGGAATGTGAAAAGGCTTTGTAGAGTTCTGCCACCAAATTCTATGAGAACCTGCAGACCACTGCACTTAACTCAGTGAACTTCTAATTAATAAGTTATATAGTTAAGGAATGATCTTAGCTAATTGTGTAGTATTACACATAATAAGGTATTTTTCTGAGTGAAAAATGAATGAGCTGCCCTACAATAAGTAGTAACCAGAAATTTGGACTGAAGCCCAAATTTAATAATAATTTATGTTTCATTAACTTCCCTGGAGTTTTAAGCTTTATTATCCCTGCTACTGACTTTATTATTAAAAGTAAAAGAGTCGGGCAAATTTATTTTAATATACATAGATATAATTCTAAAGGGAGTTAATAATTTATTCTACCATAGAACAAAAAGAATAGATACTTCTTTTGGTGCTCTATATCCCCTTTTGTATGTTTCCTGTGTTATTCCCTACAACAAAACTCAAGCACAGGTCACAATAGCTCCTTTGTGCACTAATTCCATAAAAAACCATTATTTGGTTTCTTTTTCACATATAAGCTGTTATTAAGGATATGTAACACTATTTATATCACAATGATTTTAGTAGGAAACTTAGATCTGCAGTTTAAAATCTTGAATGCATTGTTCTAACTATAAGGAGACTTTTTTCATGTCCCGGCTTGCAAAGCTTTGACTTAAGCTATTTAAGAAGAAGAAGAGAAGAAGAAAAGAAAAAAAAAGGGGAAAAAAAAAAGAAAAAAGAAAAAAGACTCTACTTGGCAAGAGCTTTAATTAGCAGAAATTTCCACGCTAGGAATATTATTCTGCATGAGCAGAAATTGCATAGCTCTTGCCTCTAGATGCCTTAGAGATGCCATTGATTGGCCATATTCAGAACAGGGGAATTATGTGACCCAGTGCTAATTTGAATTCCTTTACCAAACACATTTTTATTTCATCATCTCAGCTGCATAAAAGAGTCAAAGTACCAGCGCTTTAAAGACTTTGAATTCCTGCTGTTCTGCAATAAAATAAGGCAAGAAATATTAGCCATCCCTGGTTGATTCTTCAATTCTTTCCCAACAATGTCAAAGTATCAGTGTCCTACAGGTTTTAGTGCAGGTTAAAGACTGATACAAAGTGTATGCCTGAATAGAAGTTTGGAGTGAGTTAAGGAGAGGGAGAACATTTTAATGGGACATTGGTCCAAAATAGCCCAGCTTGTTTCTACCTCCTGCTGCCTCTTCCTCCTTTTCACAGGACCTTGATTGTATAGAAACAGTACAGACAAAAACCACAAACAACAAAAGGTTCGCTCACACCCCCAGTGGAGGTCATGAGCATGCTACCATGGAGAAAAAAAAAAAAAAAAAGCATCAAAGGGTAGTTTGGCTTACTTATAAGCGAAGATTAATTAATAGGAGGTTTGATACTTTAGCAATGTACATTTGGGCAAATTTGTATTTGCAAATTGTTTGTTTCACATATTTAAAGGGCACAGAGCAATGAGGCCTGGTGCTAACATTAAAAATGAATCAAACCTTTCTTTGCCATGATCCAAAAACTACAGACTTGTGGTTCAGAGGCTTTCAATAGTATCTGCCCAGACTTGACACCCCAAGGTTAAAAAAAAAAAAAAAAAAAAAAAAAGAGTTGTGTTATACACAGTAACAGTAGCTTTTTCCAGCAATTTTTCAATTATTGCATTGTATACTCTACAAGAAAAGTAACTGCCTTGGCTACTAGAGAAAAAGTTTTAAAAAAGGAGGCAAAATTTTAAAACCCCCTTAAAAGATACTCCTCTCCTTATAGGCTGTCTTTAAAACTGTTATTCATTACAACAGCATTTATACCCACTGCATATGATTCAGAACTACCTGTGTCACATGATGAATAAGTGCAACATGCACCATTCACTTTTAAATCAACCCCCTCCGACCTCAGCCATGTAAATCCTTCAGAAATTCACACCGGTATTCTCCTCCTTCAAATCACACATAGAAATAGTCCAATGACGAAAGTTTACCCATGCACAGCCCCTTTAACCCCGACCATTTAAGTAACTGCTTAGAATTATCAGTGACCCTTGTTGCACTCCTGGCTAGCTCACACAGGGTCTTCTTGAGTACACACCCACAGGGACTTCTCTTTTCTCGGGGTCCTTGAAATAAACACTATTCACAGCGTTGCCTTTACAGGACAGCACTGTCAGTTCTGCCAGCAAAGACGAAATAGCAAAGGCTCTTCCACTTTCAGCATGTATATGCGCACCCTTCCCTTGTCATACTGTCCCTGCCACCAATTCACCCTTCCGTCCCCTCACTGCCTGCCGCCTCTGCTTAGTATCTATTGCTTCTATCTTTCAGAAATTATTTTCAAGTGCGCCCGGCGTCCCGGCTGTCTCAGGCAGCCAAGGTGCCGTCCTGCCGCAGCGCTCGATGCCGCGGCGGTGACATGCGTCTCTCATCAGCAGCTGGGCGCTAATTAATATAGATCCTTTTCCCGCTACGCTTTACGGAGCGGGGAAGCCCCACGCTGGAGAAATGCAGCGTCCCCTCCCGCAGTCCCCCCGCACCCGGACCCCTGGAGCTGCCCCCGCTCCGCCGCCCCCGGCCCGCAGCTCCTCGCCCCCGGGCCCGGGGATTGGCCCGGCGGAGGCGGCATCAGCGGCGGGGGGGGGCCGCCCCCACCCTCCCTCCTCCTCCCTGGCCCCGCCGCCCCCTCGCCCCGGTGCGGCAGGGCCAACCGGGAGACCCAGACGCAGGCAGCGACCCAGCCGCCGCCGCTCCGCGCCCGGCCACCCGCCCGCAGCATCCCCCGATGGCCGCCCGCCTGACCTGCTGCCTCCTGCTGTGGGCCCTGGGCCATGGGGGCTGCCGCTCGCCTGCGGGGGAGGGCGCCGGCAGCCCGCCCGCCTGCCCCGTCCAGCCGCCGGCCGACCCGGACTCGTCCGCCCCCGGCCGCGACCCCCGCGGCGGCTCTTCGCCGCCCCCTGGGCTGGGCAGCATCGCTCAGGACATGGTAGCTGTCCACATGCTTAAGCTCTACGAGAAGTACAACCGGGAAGGGAGCCGGCCCGGCGACGGCAACACGGTCCGCAGCTTCAAAGCCAGGCCGGGTAAGACGGGCCGGGCGCGGGGGGCACCGCTGGAGCCTCCTCGCTCCTCTTTCCCTTTAAAGTGACGGGTTTGCGCCGAGGTTGTCATTGACTGCAGGGGGTGTCACTCTGGGTGAATGCTGGGGGGTCCCTTGCTACCTTGCACGGACAGGGTGTCGCCCTCCGTTTTGCGGACGGCTTCCCACCTTCCCTGGCTCGCTTCCCTTCCCGGAGAGTCTCTCCCTTGGGAAAGCCTCCGTTGCTGTGGATGCAAACGAGCGGCAAAAAGAAGCGCCGTTCCCAGCGCACATCGCGCTGGGCCAAAAGATCCTTTCAGAAATACTTGGAGCAGAAACCTAGTAGCGAATGCTCCAGGCACTGGTCCTCTCCCAGGCTCTTCTCGCAGCCTCAGAAGTTCCTGCTAGGAAGAGTGCCGCCTGCAGGACCGCCTAAAACTGCTCGGCATCTCAAATTCCTTGCACTGCCTAAACCTGGCAAGACAGATACCTGACCTCCCTCTCCCCAGTTTTACTCGGCTTGATTATGAGGGTGGAGAAACGTATGTATTGTGTCAAAACTACACTTTCAGTATCCCAATTTTACGTTAAATAATAAAAAGAAGGTTTGCCTAGTTAATAGTCCATACATTTGTTATCCTTTGCCAAGGAAACACAAACTCTCTTTTCTGGAAAACACCTTCCTTCTTTGGTTAACACTTACAGACTGTAACTAGGATCTTAGTTCTTAAAATAAGAACTATATCAGTTTCCAGAATCTAGTTGTTACTACCTTGTCAGAAATATTAATTATTCTATTTAGACAAATCTGATGGATCAAAACTCACAAAAGCAAATTTTGCATTAATCTATTTATTTCTCCTCCACTTAAGTCTCATGTATAGAGTACAGTGCAGCATATGGTGTTTTAGCAAATTTCACAATAATTCATATTCTCTTGTGCACCCCAACTTAGTTTCTATCCTATGTCAACTGTAGTATTAAAAAGTAATCATATTCAAGGAGGGGGAAACTCTATGGAAGAATAAGTGGCTAATGAAAATTTCTAAAAATCTAGGAGTTATGATGTAAAGCAATTGCAGACATTTGGGAGAAAAATAAATTGTCATGCTCTAGATCATTAGCTAGCAGTTGCTATAAGTGGGGTTAGGAAGGAACTTCCACTGTGGATGGTTTTCCATGACCTCCTGTTAACACTTCTATTTTTCTGTGAGCTAAGCAGCTAATACTGGCTGTCACCCAAATAAGGCCCTGGACTACAAAAGGGATTTGGGGACAAGGCAAGCACTGCACTGTATTCTTTTTCTTAACTTTTCAAATAATCTGATACACACACTACTTGCTTCAAAGTAGTCTAAGTTGTAATTCTGTTTTAAAACACTAAAATAGCAGCTCACAGGTGGACTGCGCTGACCAAATACAAATCAGTATTATTTTGCTCATTTGCCTTGGATCATGTAACCAAGGTAGAGAGGCCTGAAATTAGCTTTCCCTGCAATGGAAATAAGGCGTATCTATGTCCAAAACTCCTGTCTCCTGTGTCTTAGCTGTGTACCTTCTCTACTGGATCCCATCTTTCCCAAATAACATGGCATGAAAGCAGAAGCTCCTCTGAACGATAAACACTCTGAAATGTACCATAGAATGATGCAAGATGAGGGAGAAGGATCTTATCTGCCACCATGTTTATCTTCTCTGAGAAATTGTTTCCTTCTGAAAGAGGAAATTGACACGTTTTTCCAACAAGACACGTAGAACCATTCTTTATAAAACAAAAATAATAATTGCAGTCCTATTGAAGTAAGCAAAACAGACTACACACACTGTAATTTTCATTATCCCAAGCAATGGACTTACTTCTTTTATCACATACCTTCCAGAAAATCTGTAACTATCCCTGTGGTACTGTTTAAAGCTGTTTGTGAGGTGACACTCAAGCATCAGGGTTACTTAGTGTCAAGATGAGGGCTCCAGAGACACAAAATGTTGGTCCAGACATTTGTCCTTTGTCATATGCATTATTACTTCTTCTCAACCACCCAGTTGTATTGCCATCCTACCTGCTCCTTAGAGGGTATAGGTGGTGTTGCCTGAACTGTGGAATGTGTAATATTTTTCCATATTCAGTATCAGGCACTTGAAATATAAATGCACGTGCTGTTTGCATGTCGCCCAAATACAACTTTTTTTTTGTTCCTCTAGCAGTACTCGCCCCTTCAGAAAGAGTACTTCACAAACAACTGATCACCTTCTCTCAGTTCACCTCTACATATTTTCTCAAGGGTTCATTTTTATTTTTTTTTAATAAGGAGCTGAGAGATGGTCTAAGAACTAATTTCTCAGGTTTCTTATTTCTTTAGGTGCTTTCCAGTTTTCAGGGAACTTTGTAGCTTTAGAAAACAGCACCAACTGTTTGGTGCTGAAGTTAGTCAACCAAATGTGAAATATTAAGTTATTGTCCAACTTCACCTAAATTGCTCAGATTGAGGGTAATTAATCTTCATGGCAGCAACTTACTGCCTAACCATGAAACTTCCCCATAAATTGACTCTTGCAGCTCAAGCTCATTCCCTGAACACGATGCATCCTCTGTGCTAAACGAAGCAAAGATGTTAATGAAGAGTAGAAAATAGGAGCCATTTAATTAAGATTGTATCATAATGCATATGTGCAAGAAAACCAAATCAAGACTTGACAATGTGTGGTTGACAAGTTGGTAAAACCCTGAGTGAACTTATGCAATATGGAAATATATCTATGCTCCCTCCAAACCCCCAAATCTTCTAAATTCCTAACAAGTCTGTATTTCCTGGCTTCTGGTTTTTGAGTAGCTGCAGATTCTTACTCTGTTTTACAAATAATTTTGACTTTTGAAGGGTGTGTTTCATTCTAGAGTACAGAATTACTTTAGATGAATTTAGCCTCCCTTTCTCTGATCCATCTTTACAGGTTACCTTCCCTTCTGAAACCCTGAGATACTGGTGTTTGAACTGTCTTTACCTCAACAGTGCTTGTGCTTCATAGCAGTAACTACAGAGCTGATGGTGCTTGGAGCATTCTACTACTAAAAGGAAAATTTAAAAATTCAACTGTACACAGCTTGAGTGGAGAGAACCAGTGAATAGATTTCTTTTTAGAAATATATGTCTTCTGAAGTGAACATGCGGTAATAAAGGCTGGTATTCTAAAGGAAGTATTATAATTACTCTCTACCTTGGGCTAGGAAATCATCTAGTAACCTTGTGAAATTTCTGTGCTTCAAAGACCTGAATAGAATCTAAATCCTTAAGTTTTTTCATAGTATGAGCACCTATACATATGACTAGTGTTGATTAAAAGTTTACTAATAGGAATCCTGTCCTGAACTGACAGAAACAAAGAGGTTCTTATCACATCAATGCAAACTGCTCTACTTCACTGTATCAGGAACAAAACACAGATGGTGTAAATAGAAGTTGCATACTTGAACATTTGTACTCCAAGACTGCCTGTGGTGGGCTTGGGATTAATGATCACGCTAATCTGTGTTCTTTTAGTCCAAATCATGGTTCTAGCCAGCATTAACTGAGAGATAGCGACCACCAATTTAGTAAGGTGTAGAACTATTCATTTCCCTCTTTCAAATGAAACTGTGTTTTAAAGGAAGAATGTTCCAACAGGTGGCAGTTAATGGTACCGCCTTCCTGTTGTTGCCAAAATTTCTGTGGCTCATCATCCGTAGTGCATTGAAAAACAAACCTAAGTGTTTCTGGGAAGCCTTGCTGTTGCATTTTTTGGGTTCTATTTGGTTTGGGGGGGTTTTTTACTTTTTTCTGCCAGAGAATTTTCAGGAATATCAAACAGGGCTTCCAGAGGGTTGGTTCACTTGGGTTAATCAAAGATGCAAATTTACCAACTGTAATCCTTTGATGCATTCTAAGTAGTGGTGTGAGCTTGGGAGAAGAGGAATCAGTTCTTAGTTCTGCTACCACTTTCCCATATACTGTTGATATGGGAATATCATATATATATATATATATATGATATACATATACATAGTAAAAAAAACCATTAAAGTTGCCTAGTAAAAGGCAACTTTTCACAATGATAGACTATTAAGGCATTGTCTTCTTATTCTGGGATGGGATTACATTTTAACACACTAAGAGAAGTTTCTACTGTTTTAATAAACATGGTGTAAGCAGTTATTAGTGTAAAATTGCTCCTCTTCCTCCAAAGGAGGGTAAGGATGTAAGCTGAGCACAAACTGTTCGAGTAGCTAAAAAGAAGCTGTTTCAAATGGAGTTTGAATTTCAAGAGTCAGCTCCTGTTCAATAGCATTTGTCACTAACTTCTCACAGATCTAAACACAAGCCTTAGAAACCAAGTGTGTTTTACAATGCTTTAAACAAAGCTCCTACATGATGTATACTGGAAAGGAGGCTTGCTCAGAGTAATGACCCCAAAATGTGTCACACTGCTTTCTGCCAGCCCCCTTGTGAAATGTCTCGTGTCTCTTCCAGATGATGAACTGTTGCCCACAGAGTTAGCATCCAGACATCTTTCAGGAATCTGCAGTCAGCTTTAGATTAGACAATCTTGAATATTAACTGTAAGCCTGGTTTCTGCTAGTACTAGTTTCAGCAAAGTATTTCTCTGAGCTCTGCCCCAGGTAAATTTGACAGCGTCTCTGAGCCTGACTTTGTTATAAATGAAATACAATCAAGGATTGCTTTTCTTGCCTACCTACACTGAAAGGCAGTCTGGAACTAAAAATCTCTGGAAAGGCTTTTATCCCTTGTGTGTACAAAAAATGCCCAGTATGTTGGACACTCTCAATGTTATTGTAATATTGCTATTAAATAGTTATGTTTTTTCCCTCCTCTTATTCACCATAGTTTTAAGATGAAATGACAAGCTCACTATACTAAATGATTTGATGTAAGTGAAAAGTAAAATTCGTTAATTCACTTAAATGGAAATAAGATTTGACTACCATTTTTTGTCTCAGATATATATCCATGTTTTCCTTGCTCTCTTGCAGAATTCTTGGCCCAGAAGCCCTTGTACTGCTTCAATCTGACATCCATGCAGGATTCCGAAATGATCCTTGCTGCCACTTTTCACTTCTATGCTGACAAACGCCCTCGGCACCGGGATGTGTTTTGTAAACGGTCCAAGAACTCATCCTGCCGCCTCCTTCACCTGCCTCCAGTCCTACGGCTCAACCTAGTATTCCAAAGCATTCACCAGAATTCTGCCTACGGACTAGTGAAAGGGAACATCACTGTGCTTCTTCAAAGGCGAGGGGCATGGCATGCAAAGGACATTTCAGACATCATAAAAGAATCAAAACAAGCTGGAGAGCTCATTCTCTGTGCTGAGCTTGATTCTGGGGAGAAACCACAGGGCTTCCCTGAACAGATTGCCAGCCATTTACCTTATATTTTAGTTTATGCCAATGATCTTGCAATCTCTGAACCTAACAGTGTGGCAGGCACCCTACAGCGTTATGATCCATTCCCTCCCAATGATGGGGACCCAAATCTATCCCCTAATGCTTCTACTGATACTCGAGTTAGGAGGGATACGTACCTTGCTAGCTCTATTCAGAACAACGAGTTGCCAGAAGTAGATTATAACAACAATAAATACAACAAACATGACATATGGGAAAATGCCTACAGATCCTTGAAACCAAAAGCCTCACGCAAAGATCGAAGGAGAAAAGGGCAAGAAAATACAGAAACACTTAAAAAGTCTCAAGTGCTGAATTTTGATGAGAAAACAATGAAGAAAGCAAGGCGAAAACAATGGAATGAGCCAAGGATTTGTTCAAGAAGATACATGAAAGTTGACTTTGCTGATATTGGCTGGAATGAATGGATCATATCTCCCAAATCATTTGATGCCTACTACTGTGCAGGTGCATGTGAATTTCCAATGCCCAAGGTAGTATGTGTTTTTGTTCTTGTCAGCTTGCAAACAGTAAGCCTATGGTTTTGCTTATCCAACTGCTTCTTTAGTTAGAATTTCCTTTAGATTTTTACCTTTTTCACTGTGTTTTGTTGCCTTGACCTAAAGAATTTAAACAATATTGATTCCATCAACTTAGTCATCACAGTGCAAAAAGATTCCCAGTTTTCTTCAAATGCAATCTCAAGAATAGGAAAAATATCTTGGGTTTATCTTAAAATTTTCCATCTCATATCTTGAAACCATAGCATAATGACTTTTTTATCTTATGAAAATATGGTTATACACACGAAATCATCCAAATACTCCATTGTAGTGGCAGAAGTATGAAGTATTATATACTAATACTGAAACAAGCTACTCTATCAACATGTTTCTGGATTCCACTTATAACACCTTAGAAGAAAAATTAAGAGTAGTTATACTGAGGTATTTTTAATTTCAGGAAACTGCTTGTCACTTTTGAAAACAATAATACTGATTAAGATGATATTTGCGTATCTAAATTCTAAATATGTTAGATAATCCTGCTGGAACAAAAAAGTTGATTTACCTTATGTCTCTAGAAATGCCACAAAACTGGCTCTAGCACCCTAAAGTAAGCATACTGAATTCCTCCTATAGGAGCAGTATGAAATTTGCCAGTGGAGAGGCAAACATTTGTTTCACTCCCACTCTGCTCTATGGCAAGAAGTAGAAAGGTTGGTAATCCTATGTTGGACAAGAATTTTTAGGATTTTATGAGGCTTTCAAGTAATGGCAGAGAGGAAGATCTGAAGCACTGCATAACCTGCTGTCTTAGTTTGGAAAGACAGGTATCTGCCAGGGAAAGTTGGAGTTTCCCTTGGAATGGGAAACCCCCCTCCAAATTATAATTTTGCAATTAAAGGCTTTCAGGCAAAGATCTGGGAATAGGAATAACAGCTCTTTACTAGGAATATTAACAAATGTAGTAGTAAAACAAACAAACAAGCAAACAAACAACAATCCTACAAAACCCTGACAGAGCCAGAGCTACAACCTGACACCCTGTTGGTCAGGCTGTTGGAAGCAGTCCAAAAGTAAGTCCTCCTGGAGTGGCAGATGTGGCTCTGTTGGAGTAGAGATGATCCTGTAGAAAATGGTCCAGTGATGGTGAGAAGGGTCCAGTCTTCCTCTAGGAACCGGCTGAAGCCAGATACCTGTGTTCCTACATCTCAGTTTTTATCCAGGTAGGAATGGTTGGCTCCTCCCACTGAGTGGAGCATCTCACAATGGGATGTATGCTTTGGGGATATATGCTTTGGGATGACTGCTTGGGGATGTGTTAATGGCCCATTAGCAGAAAATATCCCCCTGGAGGGAGGATAGGCAGTGAAAGAGATAAGAAACAATGGCCCACCTGGTTTTAACAGTTGGCCCATTATCAGAAGGCATCCGCCCTCTCCCCACTCCTCCCAGAATTACAAGAGATAAAGAAAAACATCTCCCCAGCTGCTTTCAATAGACGAAATAGAATACACATTTTGGGTTCCATAACCCAAGACACCTGCATGTTTGGAAATTGTAATTATTTTGCAATTCTGCCTACAAATGGCCTGATTATTTATTTGACTGACATTTTTGTATGTGGTCATTTGGCACATAAGTAAAGGATAATGCTTTACAGCACAGAATTTCAAATCTCTCAAACAGGAATTGGCCCTACTTTACATCCAGGGAGATTGATGTATGTTTGTGTTGCAACAAGTAGCATAATTTCAGGAAGAGAAGATACATAGGCCAGTTTCAAGTCTAGGAACAGTGGGAATCCAGACTTCATGGAAGGGTGTACAAATCAGACCACATGTTCTTGTGTAGCTGGCCAATGCTGAACCAGGTGTACATAAATCGATACATGCTCCATCAAAAATTAAAGCTTGCACAGACTCACAAATTCTCTTTGTTGTTGTAACACAAATTGATCATGCAACATAATCACCATTTCACTTATCCAAAACAAAAGACAGGGAATACAGATCCTTTGCCATAGACTCACACTCTAATGCACCATTCACACAAACAACAAACCCCCACCCCCGCAAAAAAAAAAAAACCAACTCCCCAGCCAAACTACCCCACCCTTCAAAAAAGATGCATTTAACACATCTGACTTCTTGTGAGCAAAACAACATTACACAAAAGCTGGTAGGGCCAGAAGAGGAAGGATCCATCTCTAGCTTGAATAGTTAAATAAGCTTATATTGCTCACTTACTTAATATCTTATCTAGAAATATAAGCAAATAGTTGATATATAATAAGGATTCCTGTTCACTAGAATCTTGATGCCCAAAAATCCAACTTAAAAACACAAAACAACGCCCCCCCCAAAAAAAACCAAAAAAACAAAAAAAAAAAAAAACAAAAACAAACAAACAAAAAAAATCACCAGAGAAACTAAATCTGATAAAACAGATACATTGATTTGGGAATTCTGGGTTGGAATCACATTCATTGATTGGGTTTGCTTTGAAAGACGTCTACTACTTGTTTGCTTTGTATTTTTAAGGGGGAAAAAGAGAGGCAGATTCAAAGGTGTAACATTTTTTAATGACTGTTTCAAAAGGAAGAGAGAAGACACCAGCATGAATGAAGATTCAGTTCAGAGCATAAGAATTGCTAAATATTACTGAGGGAGAAATTTGTTCTTTCACATATGCTCTAAGTCAGGAAAGTATCAAAGGCCAGATTAAAGCTATTCTTAAAGACTTGTTCTACACAGTCAACCTATAATGGACAACAGACACCTTATTTCCAAAGTACCCTTTTAGAACTGTGGAGATAGAATTACATACCTGACATGTTTGGTATCATCACGTTGTAGGTTTATTGTTTTTCTTAAGTGTCAGTACATCATTCTGCACATCCACTTTAATAACTGCAAGTCTTGATTTAGACAGACACTCAACAGCTTAGGTACAAATCTTCTCATACTAAATTCATTTACCTTTCTGCTGAGTTTCTTATTCCCTGAACTGTTGAGGAGAAAGACTAGGTTATATGTATGGCTGGCTGCAGTGCTGCATTTGCCAAACAAATTCCAGTCCTGTATGTCACAGAACCTGGTATGCTGTATATAACTTAGCAGCTAGCATTTAAAACATTAGCACTTCCTCAGTGCCATTATTACTGGGCATTCAACTAACTATTTCAAGCTTTTTACTTTAGCACATTGGGACAAAATCAAATGCGAAGCCAAGCCCGTGATCACTGAACACTGATGCCAGGTTTCCAGAAGGGCTGGAAAAATTCAGAGCTTGGCTGGACATGGGATGGGTGTGTTGTCTGGCTCTGCTGTGGATATAGGGCTCAGGCAGCCAGATTCCATACGGAGTACCAATCTATCATAAGCATTTTCCTTTCCAAGCATTTTTGTGCATAGTGTATCCACTTCCAGATATTAGAAACATAATCAGTGTTGTTGTCTTGGGAGACAGCTGCTCAGTCTAGATAGACTTTGTTCACATGTCTTTGTTCCTTGCAGATATTAGAGGCTGCACAGTGGGAGAAGATCCTTGTAGGATCTTCTGCAGGTTCATAGCCAAGAATCCTGTAAGTCAGTAACTGGCTGTGAGGGCCATGGTGGCTATCGACGGCATGCAGACAACAAATGCCATTTCAGTAGCACTTTGTGATCTGTGACTGTTTCAAATAACAGCCTAAAATAACACAGGTGATAGGAACAGTTCAGAATGTTTTTCATAAGGGCTAAGTTAAGAACTTGATTCTAGAAGCTCTAAGTCTTTGAATTTCTATCCTTTGCAGTTGCTTAAACACACAAAAACTCGTGTGTCTCTCTTGATGTCCACATATTCTGACATGCCCAACGTGGGTAGAAACTGGTTTTTACTTCACACAACAGCTGAGACCACATCACTGCTGCTTGTCTGTGTATAGTTATGAAATCTAAAGATGGAGAGCAAGAGAGAGCAGGCTGTTGCTAATTATGCCAACATATGCTTATTATAGAAAGGCAGTGTACGGGATTGGTCATTTGTTGGGACTTAGCTATAGGGATGCTGTCTTGAAGGGTCAAGGACAGATTTCACAGTTACTCCTTATAATGGCTTAGGTTAAGGAAGATCTGAAAGCCTTAATGGCAGTTAAGGTTTGAATCTGATTTGCTGATGTGTTACACGTAATACAAGTGTTTCAAAACTGAATTATCCTAAAAATAGCTCCTTTGTTCTATCCATGGACTATTTAACTTTTCATGTTGAAATGGAAAACCATGTTTTTTGTGGCTCAGCACCCTGAACAGGTTATAGATGTAAAGCTGATGTGAATCCTTACTTCATACTTTACTCCGGACTCATCTTTTTCCTTCTCCCAGTTTGAGGCTAGCCATGGAGAGGAAAAAAAAAAAAAAAAAAAAAAAAAAAAAAAAAAAAAAAAAAAAGCCTGGTGATGAAGGCAGAGGGGAGCAAAGACCACAGATATGAGCTATTTGTCATGTTATGATCAGAAAGGCTCCTCTGTCAGGGTGTTTGACTATTCTATACTAACTCTCTCATGTGAACGCTACTTCTGTTGTACTCGGCTCTTTTAAAAGAGAGTGATTACTCCACGAAAAAGTAATTAACTCTAGGTTAGCATACATGAGGAAAAATTCTATTGGAATATAGAGATAGTTATTTTGGAAATATTTGCAGTAGCAAATTTTCTAAGTCAGACAAGCAGTTAAAAAAACAAAATATAGCATCTAGCAACTGAGAACTATGCCCCAGCTCAGGCTTCTCCTGCACATCTGCCTCCAGCATGTAGCAGGTACATTCAGGGATATTTTTCTTCAGGCCTCTGGCTGCTGGCTGTGCCACCAGTGCCCTCCTCTGGTATTTATGAAGGTAGCCTAAGCAACACAAAATATCTGTTGGATATATCCAGCTCAGGAAAGCTGGAAGTGTGAGGGACTGGCTGTGCTGCATGGCCCTGTGACTCAAACAATGACATATTTGCTTTATTGTGAAACAAAAAACTGCATAATTGTTGTCATTTTCCAAGTTTACCTAGGAAAGTGACTGCTTATAGCAAGTCCACCTAGGAAAGTGGCTGCTTATAAATTAATCCATAACTATTTCCTTCTCTGTTCTAGATTGTCCGGCCATCAAATCATGCCACAATTCAGAGCATCGTAAAAGCAGTAGGAATCATTCCTGGCATCCCAGAACCCTGCTGCGTTCCTGACAAAATGAGCTCACTCAGTGTCCTGTTCTTAGATGAGAACAAAAATGTTGTTTTAAAGGTATATCCCAATATGTCAGTTGAAACTTGTGCCTGCCGATAAGTTCATACAAACACAACTTTAACAAGGCCCACAAATCCTGCCCGACTGCTCTGGAAGTTGTAAAGGAGAAATGAATCCACTTGTGTTGATGAACCAATGCAAGTCTCCAATTCCTCTACAGAAAGCACACAGAGAGACTAAAACAATGCACCTGCTCGCCTCGAAGGATAGGTCATACTGTCATCATTTCATCATTTCATATTCATCTTCCAGGACTTCAGTACTTCTACAGATACCTTCCTAACCCACCTAGCCAAGATACCTGGTGTTTAGAGAGAAATTTAAATGTAAAGTTTTCCATAATCAAAGGACTAAAATATGTTTTTATATGTTATTTTCTGACTATTTTATCTCTTCGGTTAACCAAGAAGATGGGAAGTGAACTTGCAAAGGCAGGCTTATTTTAGAATATCACCTTTGTACACAAATCAAAAATTTTTGCCTAAAATACTCATACTCTTAATATGCATATTTATACTGAAAAATGCTGTAATAAAGGGCTTAAAATGTATATTTTCTTCAGGATGCAAGTATAGTTCACTGCATAAGTTTTCATTTAAACAGTATGTTAATATAGTAATTTTTGGTTACCCTCCCTTAATATATATTTTGTTCTACAAAAGACATGTAATATCCCACATTTTTGGTTTTCTGGATCATTTCAGGTTGTTAAACATATTCTCTGAGTAACACATACAATATAGTAATATGTTGAAATACTAAAAATAAAATAACCAAGATTTATATTTTTGTAAATTATGCTTTATATCCTTAGATTGTTACATGCTTTTAACAAAAGCTAATAAATTAAAGGTACAGTAGTATCTAAAAATATTTGATTGTCTTTCCATAAGTACTCTCTCCTGCATTCTGTTAATTAGATGGAAACTTGAAAATACATGTTAAGCTTGTCATAATGCGCTTCAATAGATTAAAGACAGAAGGAAATACCATGATCATCCAGACTGACCTCCTGCATAGCACAGATCAAAGAACCTTGCTCAGCAGTTTCTGCACCATGCATTATGGAACTTCTGTTTTAAGCTTGGGAATATCTTTGAAAAACATGCATAAATTTGTCTTTAAAGATTTCATGTGATAGAATATCTCTACTGGACTACAAGTAGTTGTTCCAAAAGTTAGTGCTCTTTGTTCATATGCAGTGGCTTAATCCTAGACTGAATTTGATGAGATTTAGCTTCAATTCAATGGATCTTACTGTAACCTATTTCATTAGATCCCTTTTATCTATTATCCAAAATACTTTCACTGTGTATTTTTAGTATACAGAGCAGGGTCAAGTTACATTTTGGCTAAGATTTAAATAGATTGATTTCTTATTCTAAGCCTTAAAACAATTTCTCACAGCTCTCTTCTGAACTCTTTCCAGAACTTTCATTAACTTTCTTTTCAAACAATGAACATCAAAATGAGAAACATTTGGCAGTGGCTCCATTGGAAGTCTTTATAGAAATAAAGTCTCTGCATCCCTCTAACTCCTACACAATCCCCTGTTGATACATTTATCAACACTGCCTTTTAACTGCAGCAGTCTTTTAAGAGCTGGTGTTCCCATCATGGTGTCTGTCAATCCTCTTAGCGTCCCCATGTTCTAGGACACACTTGTGCCGTACTTCATTTTCACCCACCTGCTGTACAATAGCATAAAGAGATCAAGAGGGGAAGAAACATCTAAAGTCCTTAAGGTAGCACAGATTATAAGATATGGAGTGCTTCCTCCTCAAGAAATAGTCTAACCTTAGGCAGACACGACCTTATCCTATTGAGAATTGCTTTGTTTAAAGGAAGGATACTACATGCATTTCCTTCTGATGAGTAACTGGAAGGCTCCTATCCTACTAAGGTTCTAGGTATCTTCTGCCACCAATTTCCTATGCTCAGGTGGTGCAGATTCTCAGACAACAGAGGTGTGTAAATGTGTTACTTCCTGCTAATGTGCATAAAAGCAAGATTCAGCATGCATGGGAGGTTTTGCAAGATTACTCTCACAGCAGTTCTTGTTAATTCCTCCTAGAAAGCTCTTACTAAGAAGTGAATAGTTCTATGGTGCCCTGTAGTGACTGCCAGCTATGCCTGACAAAAGACCACTGATCAAGTTTGCAGTTCTTCTCCCACAGTACTTTTGCACTTTGTAAATTACTACAGTAGTTTACACTGGAACTATTGGGAAAAACCTTTGTATAGTGTTGCTTTTAGAGATCTCCCTTAAAAATTTACAATCTTGTATTTTATAAATCATGAGAAAGTCAACTACAATTGACAGAGTAATACTAATGTATAAAGAAAAATTTAAAAGTTGTCAGAAAGTCATCATTCCTACAGAACAACCATAAGCATAATATTTTTCAAATTATCTTAAATCCATGTTATTTCTGCTTTTATGCAAATCTACCTTTTTACGTAGGTCTAGTCTTGCTACTATTTATCACTAGCTCTGAACAGCCTGACATATTAATGTAGTGTGTTTATATTCTCATCTATAGCATTTTGTTTTCCTTAAGGAATATTTGCTATATCTTGAATTAGTTCTTTGATAAAAACATTCTTTTCAAGATGTTCTGATGCAAACTATTATGGCAAGAGATACCACGCTGTGATCTAAGACCTATAGCACAGAAGGAAAAATGCTACTACTACACTCATAAGGACCCCTACAAAACTCTAAGAGGTTAAGACTGCATTTAAACTTCTGTTGGCAAAACTATATATATTATACCTGGAAGTGTGATTGCTCTCAAAACATACCCTTTCTACATAACTCATACACGTCTCTTATTAGTAAAGGTTATTTCATTTGGAGTTTAGCTGTACTGGTCAATTCTACGCAAAAAAGGCTTTCTACCACTTTCAGTGGTTTAAGTGACTCCTTTCTGGATCTTTGGAACTTGGATGTTTAATCTTCCTCTGGAAAGAGAAACTTTGCATTTGAAATGGCACAAATACAGACAGCTGTTGCCAGAGGACACTGATACCCTCACTGTCGGTTCAACAGATCTTTTTATTTCTTTGAAAATCCTGTAAACTATTCTGCTCAATGCTTGAGCTTCTAGAGAAAGTTACTAGTGATAAACACAGGTCAAGATAATTCCACTAACTAATCCTGAAAGAAAATGGTATGAGTAAAGACAGATAAAAACCATGAAAACAGCTGATACTAGCCGGCAAAGTGTTAAAACCCTTTTTTCCTGAAACAAATACAATTTCATTCTTTCAGGCTGCTGTTTAATAGCCAGAGGTAGCAGCAACAGCTACAATGTACCTAGGTTTTGTGGAGTATTCAATTCACTCGCACAAGGCTGCATAATTAAAATAAACCCCTGGACAATATTAATGTGTTTGTGTATCACATTAATTAAAATCTGTCTCTCTGCCAAACCTCAAAGAAGAGCTTTCAAAAGGAATTTCCACTGAGTTAAACTGTTCATTGTAAAGTTTCTGCAAAGCTGACACTTGGCCTGACAGTATTTGACACCTTTATGTATGAACTTAGAGTCTGTATATAGCAACCCACCCAGCATTTGCAGGAGGAGAGAGGTATTTATATAGATCGCTTGATCTAGCTGCACTTTATGTAATTAAAATTAATTTTAAAGTAGACAGATACAGAACTTCAGTACCAGAACTAAGCACAGGGAATGGAGGCTGCTCCGACTGAGTACAAGACTGCACCCTTGAAAGTCATAACTTAGCAAAAATTTTGTCATGTATTTGTGATGCAGTTTGAGAATCCATCATGATGCTATGGAATGGCAGCCAGTGAAAGCTTTGGAAAGATACACACTGGAGCAGTGAACCACATAAAGAAAGGATATTTTATTTCTGCATGTGGCACTGGTGGACTGCCACTAGAAAACTGCGTATAGCCCTAGGGGTCACCTTTTCAAGAAGACATTCAAATTCTGAAAGAGACACAAAAAAGAAAGAAACCAAAACAGGGAGAGAAAACTATTTTTATTACTAAAAAGAACAATCTGTTTATCAGAAAGAAAACTAAGAAGTAACTTGATTACAATGCAAGCACTTTGATAGGGAGAAAATGTCAGAAATGCTATGGGACTCCTTAAACTAGCCAGAAAGTTACAAGAATTCCTGTCTAGAAGGTAAAGTCAGATGCAATGAAATAATGAATGGGGCATGAAGGATTTTCTGCTGTAGCTGATAATCTTTCAGCTACAAAAACTGAAGAAATTTTTGATTCATTGACATGTTCAGATAAAGTCTGTTGGTACTTAAAAAGTTATGTTTAGCCAAACACAAGCAATTGGACCCTGCATGTAGGTGGGAAACACAAAGACCCTGAGTAAACAGAAGTCTTGCTATGCAGGAGACCAGGATCAATGTCAAGCAATCCTTTTTGACTTTATGTCATAGGAACATAATTAACCAGGATCTTGGATCCAAGTTATCACTTGAACAGACAATAATAAGCAAGCATTGCAGAAGTCTCGCATCACTTTAAATGCTGTGTATCCACTGCTAAAAAACAAGAGGAATGGCCAAAAAAGGCAAAATCTTAACCACATGTCTGCAATGAGATTTTTGTTAATGTAAAAGCTCATAACACTCTTCAGATTTTTTGTCACGTCTACAGTATGAATTGAGTTGTTCTTAGAAAAAACTATGCATTATATGGTACAGAAAAAGCAATTATGTATCATTAGATTAAATCATAATACATTCATTAGGATAAATAAACCTGGTTTTTCTTCTGCATCATGAGAAATTCATTTGCCTTGGCCTATTCTTCTCATGCACACAATATCTTCAGAGATAATCTTCTGTATCTTCAAAAGGACTTTTTACTTTCCATGTGGCCTTGGACGGCCTAGTTCTGCCTTCATTTTGAGCTTGCTGTAAAAATCACTGGTTGTCCTTGGACTGGATTGACCACCAGCAATCTATGAAATATATTACATAAGATACTATAAAAACAAGCCTAAATTCCCATACCCCAAAGGAATCAAACTGAAAATGGACAAGCCTGCAAATAACATGAAGCAAACTTGACACAAAACAGATATTTCACTGTGTACAAACAATAGCCCTTGGCTGATAAATGGAAAGAAGTTTTAAGGTTGTTTGTAATGTCATGAGATCATGTCTTGCAGAATCACAGGTCTCCATCAAAGTAATGGGCATTTTCTGATTGTATGTGAAGGGATTTTATAAAAGATTTGTGAGATGTTATTTGCTAATAGCTAATAGAACGATTTTGTTCTAGATATGTATTTTCTAGTTTTGCTGAAAACAGTGTAAACTTCTGCGTCCCTAAGAAAACTTCTATCTGTGTTGGCAAGGAAATGATAGAAGAATGTAATTAAGCAAAGATGACCCTAAAGTGAAATGTGGATTCTTTACAATATACAACGTCCTTCCCACCAGCCACATGTGTTTGTCAGATGTTTACAGAATCTTCATTAACTAAGAGCTTTGCTAGATAACAGAAGCTGAAGAATGGCATCAATGACTCTGATAAGGACAAGTGTATGACCAATCTGCTTGACAACTGACAAGGGGCTGGGGTTTGAAGCAGACTGCAAAAAGAACACAAGAAAGTGATTTGCAAAGGGCATTCCAGTTGTTTGCTTTACATCTTCTTTCCTCGGTCTGCATGGAAACAAGACTGGGAATCAGCTAAAACGCTCTTGTCCTCTTGTCTCTCCACCAGAAAGTAAATATTGAAGAAATGCGTTGTTTTGGAGTATTAGCTGCACTGTCTGTTTTCAACATCATTGCTTGTTTGACAAGAGGCAAGCCTTTGGAAGACTGGGACAGGCTATCAGCTATGGGAAAGTCTGATGCACACTTTCATGATCCTGGGGAAATAGAAGATGAGACACATTTCAACTTCAAATCTTTCTTGGAGAATATGAAGATGGATTTACTAAAGAGCTTGAATTTGTCAAGAGTCCCCTCACAAGTGAAGACCAAAGAAGAACCACCACAGTTCATGATTGATTTATACAACAGATATGCTGCAGACAAGTCCTCCATCCCAGCATCCAATATTGTAAGGAGCTTCAGTACTGAAGGTAGGAAAAGTCCTCAATATGTGGACTATAATTTTTAAAGAAGTACGTGAATAGTAAATAGTCAGATTCTTTTGAAATTCAGAAGAAACTGAGATCCTAACTTCCTCAGATTCTTTAGAAATGAAACATTAAAATTTTGGATTGTATGCTTACGCTACAGTTTCTTTCAATCTTTAAAAAATGCAGCTACCTTTAATTCTCTTCTTTGATATTTTCACTTTACAATATTCGCTTCTCAAATGCTTTAACTAAGATGATGCATCAAATAACAAGGTTTACCTGAAGCATGTTTCTCAATCCTAGATATTTGAAAGTGAGTTTTTATATTAGTATGCAAAGTTTTGATCACCCATAATTGAGACTGATGCTAGAGAGTTTTTCTTTCTGGTGGGATCTGTACATATTTAAAAACTACAGCAACCAACTGAGAAATTTGTCACTGGATCCAAGAAAGGAACAGCATTGCTCCTCCAAAATTCTGGGTTGGACAAAGAATTATATGGAAATGGTTAGTCATGCTTACATCAACAGAAAAAAACTCAAGATTCCTGTCTATGTAACATTAAATAGACTTTTCAAAGATCCATCAGGCAGTAAAACAGTTAGAAATAAGTGCAATCCTTGTTATAAAAATGAAACAGAGAGAAATGAAGTTTCTGTTCATTTGAACAATATACATACACAGGTAACAGCACTACAGAAAACTCCAAATTCCCAAATTAGTCTCTCTAGTCCTGAAATAGAAAGAAATCTCAACAATAGGACTTAGATTATAGTTTCCATATCTCACTCTCCCCTCTGACTACTTTAGAGGGTAAATGATCTGAAAAAAATGGCAGCAACAGCCAATTAAAATTGCCCTAAAACCCTGTCACGATTAACAGTTAGTTTACATTGAGCATTAAATAGACATTGGGGATGACTTTTAAACACTACCAATCTGATCTTCCAGCCAAATATCTGCCCCTCCCAAGGCAGAGTTGCTGGTACTGCACAGAGATTTGGAGACAACACACAAACATGAACAAATCCACACAAACTCACAGGAACACTCTGGGACCTAGGCATGAAAGGCTGTTTATCACCAAGTCCCAGTTCAGACAGACACTGGAGCTTCAATTCAGGATTTTAGAAACTTTTCCATTTCCCCAAACTCACTGTCTAAGCTGCTTTCAAACTTATCTGAAGACAACAAAAAAAGCCTCAGCATAGCCAGTTCCTCAAGACAGTTAAAATATATATAATAGAGCAGTTCATCCCATGCATGATTATAAGAGTAGGAAATCACTGGGTTTTTTTACAAATATATTTGTGTAAAAATATCTTTAGCAAATTCCTAAATCTGAAAACTCTGCACATGCCTTATTTATGTATTTAATATTGCCCAGCATCATCCATAGTTTGTTCTAGGCACCCTCTTTATGCTTCCCTCCATACACTCACCTGGCTATGCAATCACAGTAAAATACTATCAACACCTGGGACTTCCATTTCCTCTTTTCACTCTCTGCCCTTGAAACTTGGCCAGAAGACAGGATATTTTTTTTTAATGCTGTGTTACCATGCTCGTATTTTCCCTCCAAAATATATCCAGAGTCTTTTAAAATCAAATTACTTGGACAGTCAGAAGCACTGTAACCGCATGTCTTAATTTCCTATTGCAGATGTTATTTCTTTAGATTCACCAGAAGAAAACCCATTTCAGAAACACATTTTGTTCTTCAACATCTCTATTCCACAATATGAGGAAATCACCAGAGCTGAACTGAGAATTTATATCTCCTGTCACAGGGAAGTTGGGTCTCTCTCTAGGCTGGAAGGCAACATGGTAATTTATGATGTTCTAGATGATGGCCACTGGGAAAACCCAGAAAGTACCAAATCTTCCCTTGTCTCCCACAATATCCAGGAATGTGGCTGGAAGATGTTTGAAGTATCCAGCGCTGTGAAAAGATGGGTCAGAGCAGACAAACTGGAGACTAAAAATAAGCTAGAGGTTGTTATAGAGACTAAAGCTCTGAGTGGTTTTACTTGTGGGAAGCTGGATGTCAGTGTTACCCCTGACACTAAAAATCTGCCCCTGTTAATAGTGTTCTCCAATGATCGCAGCAATGGGACAAAAGAGACCAAAGTGGAGCTCCGAGAGATGATTGTTCATGAACAAGAAAGTGTGCTCAAGAAACTAGGGAAGAACAACACTTCATCTGAAGAGGAACAGGGAGAGGAAAAGGCCATCACTGGATCCCACCTGCATTCCTCCAGAAGCAAGAGAAGCGTTGGAGCCAACCACTGCAGGAGAACCTCCCTCCATGTGAACTTTGAAGAGATTGGCTGGGATTCCTGGATCATTGCACCAAAAGATTATGAGGCTTTTGAGTGTAAAGGAGGTTGCTTCTTCCCTCTGACAGATAACGTCACCCCAACTAAACATGCCATTGTCCAAACTCTGGTGCATCTCCAAAATCCCAAAAAAGCCTCGAAGGCCTGTTGTGTTCCAACCAAACTGGATTCCATCTCCATTCTTTATAAGGACGATGCTGGTGTGCCCACTTTGATATATAACTATGAAGGGATGAAAGTGGCAGAATGTGGCTGCAGGTAGTAAACAAGGCAGAATCTCTAAGAACAGGAACACCCCCTTTTTCTGTCCTGTGTAAGTCTGATACAAATGAAGACCACTGCAAACACGGTTTGGAGCAGTGTATGGGGCTGGTTGTTGTTCCTGTTTGTTTTAAGGGAAAATTGGCATTTAAAGAATGGCAATCATTGCAAATAGCCTGCATTATATATCATGGCAAAGTGAATACTGGATTAAAATATTGTGAGATTGAATGAACTATGCATTATCTGGTGACAGTGATACAATGTCAATGCCTTATTTCAAACTTTCTCTTTAATCGACTGTATTTAGGTCACAAACTAGAGGATTTTCAATGGGGGTTTAGGATGTCCTGCAAATGTTTAACAGCTCTTGAAATCTAATTCTCTTAGTCAACTCTGACATTTTCAACAAGGTAAAACTCAGTAAATGGAATGTTGTCTGCATGATAAAGTCAGGAATCTAAATCCAGGAAGCCTTTTCTCATATCAGTAATCTCAGAGGCTTTTACAGGCAAATTATTTGTTCCTGTAAGTGAAGATCTGCAGTATTCAAAACAGAAGAGACTCTCACTTATTTCATTCCCAAGTTTCCTTCTGTGGGTAGCAGGTGCCATAGTTTCAGCTTTCTTATCCTCAACGTCCCTATTTTTACCCCTTTATGGCACATACTTGAATGATAAGAAGTGCAGCCTTCCGCTTCTAAGACACTGTTTCCTAGGAGGAGCAGCAGCCCTTATCACCGCACAAAGATAAGGAGCCACTTTGACCTACTGCATATTCTTAGTATTTCTTTGCAAGAACATGCAGTCAAATGATGTCCAGCTTTAGAAGCTGTATCCTAAGAGCAGTGGGGGTTGGCAGAGCTCAGTACTTTTGAATTAGCCCTGAGCTGCTTATATAGGGGCCTAAATTTGTTCAGAATCTGGCATGAGAAATTAAAAATTTCTTCTTAGGAGAACCTCTATTTTACATACAAAATTCTTTCATCCCTTAGAAGTCTGGGAAAAATGGAAAACTTCTGTGCCCTATTACATTGCTGTATGAGAAATGTACTATCATACTATCATTCTTCTGACTTCAGTTGTATTTTCACTAAATAAGGACCCCATCTTTCCTGCAATTAAACTTCCTTTGACGCTAATGGAAGCTGTGTCTGTAAAAGGACAAACTGTCTTCTGTTGGTTGCAGGTGGTAAGGATAAGTGCTGTACAACATCACCATAATGCATCTCACTTCTACTCCCTCACCACCTTGCACACATCTACCTGAGAAACCTTTTGAACCAAAGCCTTAACAAACTATGCATCAGTTCAAAAAGGTGAAGAATATTGATGATGCAAAAATCTAAACAGTACCCTAATACATGCAAGCAACAGAATCAATACATATGTTTTGAATTAGGACAGCCTGTGGGCAAGACAAATTCATTTGGCATGAACAGGTCAGCTTGAAATCCAATACATGGTTTATTTACTATTGTTAACCTAATACAGAGCAAACAGCAGGTGAGTGGGAGCAGGGCAGTTGTAATTCCATCATGAACTGCTGGTTAGATCACAAACTATGAGCACAAAGCACAATTGACTAGAATTCTTGAACTGATTTATAGTCTTTTTCTTTAGAACTGGTCTGCAATTGGATCAGATCTGAGATCTGGATCCATGCAAACTCTATACAACCCTAGCTGCATGCCATTAACCTCTTAAGTTTCCCACAAGCAGTAATCATTTCACCACTGGCTTCTGTCATCTTACAGTTATCCTTATGTCTTCCTCCTACCAAAGCCCCCTGTATTCTCTCCCTATTCTATTTGTCTCTCCTAAGCTCCTGGCATTTTGCAAAACTTCTCTTAAATGACAGAAACAACCAACCATGCACTTGGTGTAATCACATTAGAAGACTTACCCTCGTGTCAATGTAATTGTAGCTAAGTGCCCTCCAGTCATCTAAACACAAGGTCCTAGTTATATTTTGACTTCACTGAATGTAGGACTTTGTCCATAATTAAATGAAAAAATGGGGAAGGGGAAAAAACCTTCACAGAGAGAAATTCTCAAGCATCGGAGGGGGGGTTACATTCTGAAGTCAAACATTGATCTTTATTTGGCTGGGGAAAAAAATAACCCAAACCATATTTTGGCTCAACACCTCAGCTCCTGGCTATGCCATCAGAATTCCAGTGAAGAGCTACAGATCCCATCACAAAACTCGACTATAAGTTGCTTTTATATTTTAGTGAAAAAAATCCGTTGAGCTTCCAGCCAGCTTTAATGATCATATGCCCATTGGCTTAACATTTTGGTTGGCATGGTGATGAAATGAAACATGAATCTTTCCACAGGGTAATGAACAGGGTCAAGAAAAAATGAGAACCCAGTAGTGACTACAGCTGCTGCTACCTTCAGCATGGCTGAAGTGCATGTCAAATTGATGTTTGGCTTTACATTTAGCAGCTTGATTTATGTTTCTCACATTTAATTTTAAATAACTGTTTGAGATCACTCAGGTTTCAAATGCTTTGGGATTCAACAAGTCAGCCAGGTGGTCATGATGCTTCTAGAGAGTCCACAGGCTGTGAAGAACAGGTAAGCATCTCACCCCTGCCTCAAGCTGGGCCCCACTGGACACTGAGAAACCCCTCTCTCATCACTGGATTATGAATGTTGACCAGCAGCTTGCTGTTTCTGAGGAGCAGGTTGGGGCTTGTGCAGTGTTCAGCAGATGCACAGTTAAAATTAAAACTTATTTGTTTTACGTAAACACAAGGCTGATATATGTCCTCTTTCTCAGGCCTGTAACATCAGACTCACCAGCTGACTCCACAGCCAATTTTAAGTCTAACCTATAGCACTCCAGTCTGAACAGATAAACATGGTAAGCTGGTGGAGGCTGGTCAGAAGATATAGCTGGTGCTATTTTTACATAGCTTCCCACCTTGTCTGGGTACACAACAGACACAATGTCCTCTGATCTCACCCACACCTCCATGCCATGTCCCAACACAGAAGAGCAGCTGATGCGACTTAACAATACAGTACCAGCAGTCACTAAAACCAAAAATGTCTCCATTTTCACTATGCTTTTCTACAGGTGAAGAGGCAATAGCCTTATGGGAATCTGAAGGTGTTTGGCTAGTATCTGCTGAGATGCCTTTATACTGTAAAGATCCTGTCAATATGGAAATGTTAAGCTTAATTAACGTTTAATTAATTCCTGATGTTCAGAATAAAATGTTTTCCTTGGCTTCTCAAGGAAACCCATCGTTTCAGACACAGCTATGCCCTACACGGTTAACGCTGCTCCCAGCAGAGGTGATTTCAGCCTCCTCAGAGCCTGGCCTTGACCACACAGGTAACACACACAGGTGTGTGGCCATGCACCAAGGATGTTCCCATTGCCACACGCCATGAGCTCCCTGAAATATCAGTACCTCGCTGTAACTCCTCACAGGCAGCACTGAATCGGTTTGTTACGGCTAAGAATTGCAAGGTATAGGCAGAAACACACACTAAGCTGGCAAAGCCAACACAGTAAGTGAGCAATATCTTTTGTCGCATATTAAGTGAGGCAAGACCCTGCCCCGGGACTGCAGGACTGCTGCACATCCTCTCTGGCTGCTCTGAGTAGCTGACGGAACACTGCATGTGAGGACCAGGTCCCTTGTCCCGTGTTAACCCCCCAGCGTACCATTTGCTGTGTGTTCAGCAGTCAGAAACAGGGCAGGTCGGTCCCTCGGCAGTCCCCGGGGGGCTCGGAGCTCTGCTCTTTCTCCCAGGCGGGCCGCTCTGGCTGCCTGAGGCGCACACCTGCTCCGCGCCGCCCCGGCCTTCATTGGAGCCCACTGGCGGCCTCAGAGCCATCCTTGGCATCCACTGATGACCTCAGCCATCAGTTCTTTCTCCAAGCGCTGCCTCGGTGCCGTGCGGGAGCCCGGGCCGGGCTGTCTGAGGGCCCGTGCTCCCCCGCGCCATCTCCGGGCTGCGGCTCTGCTGCGCGCCCCACGTTCCCCACGCCACTGCCGCTCCCACACATTTCCTTACTGTCCCTCCCAGGGTACCTTAAAGCCTCGCAGCATACAGCTGTCTGCTGCCACCTTGCTCTGTGCCGCTCGCCGCTACTTTCGCCCTCTCCGTGCCTCCAAGCTGGCCCACTGCCTTGTCTTCCCTGGCTTCTGCCTCCTGGCACCCTCAGAAACACACTGTCCTTCTAAGCTGCACCTGTTTCTTCTCTGTCATCTTCCTTAAACCTTCTGCTGGACCATCAGTCATGATTCAGCTGAAAGCCTGGCAGAAGGACAGAAGTGTAGCCCTGGCAAAGGGCACTCGCTGTGCTCGTCCCCGTGCGGAGGTGTTTGGTTTGCCCGGAGCCTGGCGCACCCGCCATTAGCCCTCACAGCAGCCTTGGCACTCCCCGCGCACCGGAGGGGCTGAGGGAGCCGCATTCCTGCGGCCTGGCCCTTCGCACCGGGCTGGCAACCAAAGCTTCTGCCCCAGCAGCCGCGGAGAAAGCCAGTCCTTTACAACTGCACAGCTAAAGGGGCCAGCAGTGCCAGGGCGAGTCATGAGGGGAGTCGCTGAACCGTCTGCAGGAATCACATCGGTTCGGTGGCAGCCGTCTGGGATGGCCTCTAAACAAAGCCTGCCGTGGGTGACTGCACCTCTCACTGTTTCAAATATAACCCCGGGATAGGAGGGCTTGATAGAGTATTTAATATTCAGTATTTATGATTGGCTAACTCTGCTTGGTGTACCATGCTGAGCAAACAGGTAAATCCATCCAAAATGCAGGCTGTAGAGAATACAGACAATCTAATGCAAACATGTAATAAACCAATTCTTCAGGGACTGCATGTTCAAAAATATGTTCCTGAACTAGGTCAGGTTGCATATTTGAAGTGCATTTTCTTGATGACCTTCTGAATCTTCTACTTATCTAGAATGTAGTAGTAGTTCATCTGTTCAGTGGAGCTGGTCAATGTCAGTTTATCACAGCTGGCCTCCATAAACTGTGATGACTCTCCACCTGCTCCTGGCTGAAATTAGAGAGATTTCAAAATGGGAATATACTTCTTCTACCTTTCACTCAATCTTACATCAAAAGTATAAATCATCTTCTCATTCCTTTTTTTTTTTTTTTCTTCATTACTGTAAAAAGGAAGGGAAGGGAAGGGAAGGGAAGGGAAGGGAAGGGAAGGGAAGGGAAGGGAAGGGAAGGGAAGGGAAGGCAATATTAAGAGAAAATCAAAATCTAACACGAAGGATTTAAGCTTTTCTTATTGCAAATGTAATCATTAAGCAACTCAGAATACTTATTTCCATTTTCATAAAAAGGAAATATTTCAATATTAAAATAATGTGAAAGAGAACTTCCAACTTTAATCTATACAGGTTTGTACAGCCTAAGAACTGAAAAACCTTGGGACAAAGATCTAATATTACTTCTTTTGGCATGGGAATTAGAAAGGAATCTAAGGGTGATATTATTAATTCTTTTTATTTCTCAGGGGCCTAGAAAGCCTACTCAGGAACAAGGTTTCCTTTGTACCAAAGAGTACAAGAACAGAACAGAATAGACAGTCTTAGACCATACCTATGCAATCCAGTCATGCCTGTCACAGACAGCTATGAAGTAGTACTGACCCAGACTTGTACTTCTATAAAAGGCAGTGGAGGTTTGTCTAGAAATACTTATTGAAGTCCTGGAAGCATTAAATATTTCGTTAGCATAGTCCTGTGCTTGAGCTAATAAACTCTGCCTCTCAGTATTTGGAAGCCAGCTATCACCTTTAAATTAATTCTAATTCATACATACAATTTTAAATATGGCTGTATTAGAAGGCTTTACTAAAACCAAAAGTAGTTTATTCCAACTTTTACCTTTATCCTGTTGGCATCTCTGCCAGTGAAAAAGGTGCTCTTGCTGCCACCTTGAGATGAGCCTCCTGCTACTGCGGCTTGTCAGTGACCAAATATCTGCACGAGTCTGATGAGGAAATGGTGGGATCAGCTGCACGTGAGAACTGGGGAATATTGGAGTAGAATATAAAAAGTAAATAATATGCAGAAAAACATTTAATCTTGCGCCCGTGTAAGATTTTTAGCATGTGATCTGAGTAATGTAGACTCTGCATGCAGACTAGTCTGGGACAGATAAAAAAAAATACGTCTTTTCAGAGTATGTGGGAAATTCATACCCACAGGAAGTTAGAAAATGAAATACTTGTGGACAGATTTTAAAGGATCATAAAGTTTTATGAGTTATAAAATCTAAAGCTAGGCCTTAGCTATTTAGGTCTGCTCAAAACTAAAATCAAAATAAGAGTTTGGCTTGAGTTATATTATAAATTAGAATAGATGGTAGAGTTATATTTTGGATCTGGTTATTCAGAGTTCAATGAACAGACTTGCATTAAACAGCATATTTGATAAAAATTTAAGCTACATGTGCCTCAAAATGAGTAAGCAAATGGTCATTCTCCAAATCTTAAGGAATTCACACTACACAGAAAGGATTCTTGCCTTCTAACGTCATCTATAAAGAATTAGCAAGGTAGCAGTGAATGTTACATATCATATTGAATTCAGAAATACATACTGAATATTTATATTGAATTTCAATAGAAATAGATTACTGAACAGATCCAGTAAGGAAAAATAGTTTTTTTCCACCATCCTAGCATTTTAAATTCTGTGTGTTGGAAAAAATTATTGATTTTACATTTACATTGTGAAGTTGGTTTTGTTTATATGTGGCAATGATAAAGTACATGAAAATGAATGTGCATAACTTGAGAAACAATTTGACCTGTGGGGTTTTGCCTTATCTAATCACAATCCCATATATATTTCTCAGTATCATGCTTCATAGGAAGCTCAGCTACAGTTTCCAGCACTTCTGATATGAAAATCTTTGTAGACTGTGATAAAAGGCAAAATAAATGTCAGGAAAACAGAGAAAAGTTTTTCCTTATTATGTAACAATCACAGGCAGGAAAGTGCCATTTTGTGATTGTTAACCTCTAGATAAGACCTCACTGGAGAAGAATATTGTTCAACTGTGGAAGTACTTCCTTAAATGTTACAGAAAAATTGTCTTGTAAAGAATTTAGCAGAGATAAATAGTTCTCATTTAGGTATGGAATGCACAGCTGGTATCTGGTACAAATTAAAAATATTCATTTGCTGTCTGTTCTTATCTCCTTTCTGACTATTGTCTTCATGGCAATTTGTCTATGTCTGATACATTCTGAGTAAGATGAGGTGACTGTTAGCACCTTGTATATAACATCTGTAACACCCTTTGCACAGTAAGTTGAAAGTTGTGAGTGGCAAGCTTCATTCAGGACACGTGACACCAACAGAGTGCATCCAGATAGGCTTAGACCATCTTTAGACTCTTCCTTCCACATGCAGCAGCATTTTGACAGGAGTACAATAATGTGCTCTTCCCAGATTTCAGAGTCTATTCTTGTAGCTACCTCCAGCAAACAGAAGGGCTGGGGCAGCAATTCATTCCAAACTTGAAGTCAGGAGTCTGTTCTTGTATGTATTTGGCATGTCATACTGGAGCTCAGAGTGGGTACAGCCTGCATCCTGCATATTCTGATCCTCTTTCAAACTCTTAATACAATAGGGTCTCAAATACATTGTGGGCAGAAGAAAACAACCCCCCCACATTCTATTTTGGTATGTTGAGCCTGAAGTCTATTGGCTGGGAGCTGTCATCAGACATGACCATATGTTACCCAACAGTATTACAAGTAAATCCTAATTGAGTGCAAATTGTGAAGATTAAAGTCATCTCAGATTTAGCTGTATTATGTTGAAGCAAATGTGTTTCAAAGTCCTGTTTAAAATGCTGGCAATTCTCAGCACAGAAATTAAAAGGCTGTCATTACCTTGGATTTTATGAGCTGTGCTAAACGTCTGGAGTTCCTTGTTTGGAGCCCTTAGTCATGGAATGTAAGAGCAGTCCTTTGCAGCTCAGACTAAAAAACACCAAAGACAATGTATTGTCAACAACTTTTGAAAGAATATTAAATATTGATACAACTTAGTCACTGAAGAATCTCCTTGTATAAGCACTTCATAAATAATGGTAAAAGCCAGGATGATTGCTGTTCTAACTGTGGTTAAAATCAGTATTGCATTTAAGCAATGCACTTTAAGAATAAGCCAGGACCAGTTTGCAACAGGCAATGCATTACCTTTTGGAAGCAATTAACTGCTAGAAAGATCTTCTGTGGTGATTGAAGTCTATTACTGTTTCATAAGAAGCCTGTGAAGTAGTAAGGAGCTGAACTTCATCTATTGGTGCACTTTGGATGATGCACTCCATTTTAATGAGATTAAAGGTTTAATGCAGATAAAAGATCTGTTCAGTGCACCTGGATTCAACACAGGGATTTCAGTGCGATTCAGTGTCATTGGAGAGCTATGTTCATCTTGATCGATAAGAGCATCTGACTTCTTTTCTCTTCCATACAACGGCAAAATGATCAGGACACATTTCTTGCTGTTTTCAGCACTGATCGTGTGCAGCATACCTGCTGAGGAAATCTTTCAGCCAACTCTAGTGCTGGACATGGCTAAAGTCCTTCTGGACAATTACTGCTATCCTGAAAACCTGGTGGGAATGCAAGAAGCCATTGAACAAGCAATCAAGAGCGGAGAGATTCTGGACATCTCAGATCCAAAAATGCTGGCCAGCGTCTTGACAGCTGGAGTGCAGGGTGCTCTGAATGACCCAAGACTGGTGATTTCCTATGAGCCATTACCACATGCAGCTCCCGAACAAGAAGCTGAGGGTTCCCCTACCCGTGAGCAACTCCTAAGTCTTATTGAGCATGTGATCATGTATGACAAGCTGGAGGGCAATGTTGGCTACCTGAGGATTGATTATATCATAGGAGAGGAAGTTGTGCAGAAGGTTGGAGCTTTTCTGGTGGACAAGGTCTGGAAGACCCTGATAGAGACATCTGCCCTGGTGATAGATCTTCGTCACAGCACTGGGGGACAGATATCTGGCCTCCCCTTCATCATCTCATACTTGCATGAACAAGACAAGAGACTGCATGTTGAGACTGTATACAATCGCCCCTCCAACACCACCACAGAGATATGGACACTGCCAAAGGTGTTGGGAGAGCGGTATGGCAAAGACAAGGATGTCATTGTTCTGATCAGCCATCACACCACAGGAGTGGCTGAAGATGTGGCCTACATCCTCAAGCACATGAACAGAGCTATCACTGTTGGAGAGAAGACAGCTGGGGGTTCACTGGACATCCAGAAGCTGCGTATTGGTCCTTCCAATTTCTATATGATGGTTCCGGTGTCACGATCTGTGAGCCCCTTGAGTGGGGGTGGACAGAGCTGGGAAGTGAGTGGGGTGATGCCATGTGTGGCTACTGAGGCAGAGCAAGCTTTGCAGAAATCCTTGGACATCCTGGCAGTGCGTAGAGCAGTGCCTGGCACCATTAGCCACCTCAAAAACATATTAAAGGACTATTACAGCTTAGTTGAGAGAGTGCCTGCGTTACTGCGGCACCTTGCCACCTCTGACTTTTCTTCTGTGCAGTCATCCGAGGACTTGGCCACCAAACTCAATACTGAGTTGCAGGCCTTATCTGAAGACCCTCGCCTGATGGTCCGAGTAATGATGCCAGGTGAAGTTGCTGATCCCCCAGCTGAGAGGCCAGTTGGAATGGCAGCTGACTTACCTGACAATGAGGAGCTGCTGCATGCCTTGGTGGATACTGTCTTCAAGGTGTCAGTGTTGCCAGGTAACGTTGGCTACATGCGCTTTGATGAGTTTGCAGATGCCTCTGTGCTTGTGAAGCTGGGGCCTTACATTGTACACAAAGTGTGGGAGCCCCTTCAAAATACTGAGAACTTGATCATGGACCTACGTTACAACCCTGGAGGCCCTTCCTCCTCTGCTGTGCCTGTGCTGCTCTCCTATTTTCAAGACCCTGCTGCTGGTCCTGTCCATCTCTTCACAACTTATGACAGATGCACCAACCATACACAGGAGCACAACAGCCAGGCAGAATTGCTGAGCCAGTCCTATGGGGCTAAGCGTGGCATCTACCTGCTCACCAGCCACCACACTGCTACAGCTGCTGAGGAGTTTGCTTACCTCATGCAGTCCCTGGGCCGTGCCACACTGATTGGTGAGATCACAGCAGGAAGCCTCTCACACACCCGTACCTTCCCTCTGCTGCAACCTGGGCCAGGAATAAACCGTGGCCTGACTATCACGGTTCCTGTTATCACCTTCATTGACAACCATGGGGAAAGCTGGATGGGTGGAGGAGTTGTTCCTGATGCCATCGTGTTGGCTGAGGATGCACTGGAGAAGGCTGAGGAAGTGCTAGCTTTCCACAAGAACATGGGAGTACTTCTGGAGGGTACAGGGCAACTCCTGGAGGCTCACTATGCCATTCCAGAAGTGGCTGGTAAGGTCAGTGCTATGCTCAGCACCAAACGGGCCCAAGGAGGTTATCGATCAGCTATAGACTCTGAGACGTTGGCTTCACAGCTCACCAGTGACTTGCAGGAGGCCTCTGGAGACCATCGGCTTCACGTCTTCCACAGCCATGTGGAACCAACACCAGAAGAGCAGCTTCCCAATATGATTCCCAGCCCTGAAGAGCTAAGCTACATCATTGAGGCACTCTTCAAAATTGAGGTATTGCCAGGGAACCTGGGTTACCTTCGCTTTGATATGATGGCTGAGGCAGAAACAGTGAAGGCCATTGGGCCACAGCTGTTGCAGATGGTATGGAACAAGCTGGTGGACACAGATGCCATGATTATTGACATGAGGTACAACACAGGTGGCTACTCAACTGCCATCCCAATACTTTGTTCCTACTTCTTTGAGCCTGAGCCTCGGAAACACCTCTACACTGTCTTTGATCGTAGTACCTCCCGCAGCACAGAGGTATGGACTCTCCCCCAACTCACTGGCAAGAGATACGGCTCCCTCAAGGACATTTACATCCTGACAAGCCATATGAGTGGCTCGGCAGCTGAAGCTTTCACTCGCTCAATGAAAGATCTACACCGGGCCACAGTTATTGGTGAGCCCACAGTTGGGGGATCCCTCTCAGTGGGCATTTATCGTGTTGGTAACAGTTCCCTATATGCCTCCATCCCCAGCCAAGTGGTGCTCAGCCCAGTCACCGGAAAAGTATGGAGTGTGTCTGGAGTGGAGCCACACATCACCATCCAGGCCAGTGAAGCCATGGCTGTAGCTCAGCACATTGCCAACCTGCGTGCCCAGGTGCCACAGATACTGCAAACTGTAGGCAAGCTTGTGGCAGATAATTATGCCTTTGTGGACATTGGGACAGTTATAGCATCTAATCTCACAAAGAACATCAACAAAGACAATTATAAAAGGATCCATACAGAGGAAGAACTCGCCAGGAAGGTGACTGCCATCTTACAATCTCTTTCTGATGATGAACACCTGAAATTACTCTACATCCCTGAACATGCCAAGGACAGCATCCCAGGGATCATGCCAAAACAGGTACAGTTCTCTCGTACTCAGTTATAGAGATGCCAGCTGGATTGAGAGCATTAAGTCAGATACCTTTTATTTTTTCTGGCCCATACCATATACCCACCCTGATTTACCTGTACCCAGAGGAGAAGCCAATGTCTGAGTAGGTTTCATGAGCTGAGCTATCTCTGACACTTAGGGTAATAGCTTGTGGAATTAGGTGGTAGTTCTGTATGCATAGATTTTGGAAACAATCTTCAGGCTGTGTTTCTCAGTTGCCATATGCCACAGCAAAAATGCAGGGCTTCAGGGTCAGAGGGAAGATATCTCATTTTCTGTGATCCCTCCTTTTTTAATGCTGCAGCTTTTCCAGCTCTAATTAATTCAGAAACCCTATGGTTTCAAACCCAGATTGTAATTTTGAGGGAAGTTTAGTTGGACTAGAGTAAACGCATACAACTCACTAAACATGTAGCCATGTGCTCTCTGATGGACTTTTTCTATATAGAATTATAGAAGCTGACATCTATTACACCAGAATAATCAGCAACTCCTTTGGTAGTGGCAGTGGAAAGTTGTTCTAATTGTATCTCATGCTCAGCATCAGACAGTTTCCCAGTGATCTGGAAATACTTTGGAAGAAGTACCTGGGTGGAAGTTAGGGGACCCCAGGGAGAAATTGATTTTTAATAATCTACTTTTGCCCTTGCTGTGTGGTTTGCATAACAGTCTGTGCTTTGTTCTGAGCCTGAGTGTTTATACACTGGTCTGCCTTGCCAATCTTTCTTGTTCATTGTTGTGCTGGAGGGAACTCCCAGGAGCACTTGTTAAAATTCCATCTTCAAATTAAATAGAGGGTTAGGATAACCTGATCCCTTTCTTGGATGGAGTTAGCCGCTTTCTGGCTTCTGCACTAGCATGGCTATCAGAGATGTATTTTCTCCAGGGACTCATAAAATTACTTTTTGAAGAGAATGCATTTGCTTTGCAATGAACCAGAGTAGACCAAGTGTCAGGTAACTATTAAATGTTTCCTGGGGGAGGAAGTCTGTGGACTTCCACACTCTGAAATTTTTGGCATGCATGATTTAAAGTGGCCATGACCTTTGTGGTATTATCACAAATACTAAGGTCAAGGACAAAGTCTAAGCATTGTCGGGGCAGATTTTTTTTTTCAAGTTTGTTAACCAAGAGATGCTGGCTCCATTCTTTCCTCTAAAATTAAATGGAAATAATTAATCAAAGGAGTTTTATATTCCAGCACTCTCCCTGCTAACTTGGTTAAGTGTAGAAATCTTCACTCTAAAGATATTTCAATGCTTTTGACAGAGTTCCATGCTCAATTATTATGAACATATGTACAGTAGTGACACATCATACTTTCTCTCCATTCTACAGAATGGAAAAGTCTTGCAAATTAGTCACTGTGTTCACTGAAGGCTGTTAATTAATATTGTTGGTGGTTTTTACTTGTTCAGATCTTACTTTATTCAGACCTTAAACAGCAAGAACAGAACAGAGGACAAGTATCTTATTTGTCACAGGACATAAAATTCTGATCCTGATAGTGCTAGTGAAGAAATGCCATTATATTATTCAATGCCTCTGTTTTACCATAGTTCTTTGTCAAGCAAAAGGATTGGAGGAGGTCAGGGATACATCCATAAGAAGGAAATCACATCAGAGTGGATGAAAATCAGGACAAATGTGAGATTCCTTGCAGGTGAAATAATGTATAAAGAGCAGAGAATCATGTCTCTTATGAGACTAATATGGTTTCCAGAGGCAGAAGCATTCCCTCATATTGCTGGAGGAAATCGGGAGTCAAACAGACAAGAGAGCATTAAGATGTTCACGAAGACATTGAAGTCATTAAAGGATTTTCCTTGAGATGGAGGTAAAAGAAAATTCACCCATTCCACAGAGCCCTGGGCATCAAGAATACCTTCATCTCCTGTTTTGCTTTTGTAGCCATAAGAGGGAGGCTTTCTGTGGAGCATTTCAGTATACCCCAGAGAGCAAATAACTTTAGAGTACAGTGAAGCATATATGATGGCACTAGCTGAGTTTGTAAATTAAAAAAAAAATATTCAGCAGCCTGATACATGGACATAGTGGCTCTCTTGATCTGTATCACATTTATTCTTTAAAAACCTAAGAGCTAGTTTTTCTCGTGCTACCTGTTTTCCAAACCACCCTCTTCCTTGACAGTAGAATTTTACTGTTAATGACCTTGATGGTGAAGCAGATCCAACACAATTAACTAGAAGTGATGATGAATAACTACAGGAAGGATGGGATGGGACATAGGAGACAGACAAGTGAAATGCGTTCAGACCTTTGTATCTGCTGCACCAGAATAGCTGCTGAAGCATTGTACAGGGAGCAAATGTGTCTCCTCTAAGCAGCAGCAAGGTCACTGCTAGTAAGACTTGTCAGCTGCATAAATGTCACGTTCCAAAGTCAGACTTCCTTTAGTCAAATTTTGTCCATATTTTTTGTGATCCAGAAAATTACAGAGCTATGCCTTACAAGCAAAATGTTAACTTGCTGACCTGCAGTTTAATAATCCCTGCTTCTTACTCTTCTGTCTCCTTCTCCAGTCAAACCTTCCTCTACAAACTGAAACATTTGTGTTTGTGACTGTCCACCTATAGAAGAACTTCTGCCTGATTTTGGCATAAGTGTTTTGCCCATTTTAAGTGACAAGGAGTCTCCCTGAGTGATTATTTTGGCCCCTTCTTAATGACCGAATACTTTTAATGCAGTCTTTACACCTAAGAGAATTTTTGTAATGACTGTTTAGATAAGCAGCTGAAAATGATGATCAGAATAAAAGGCAAAAACTAATCCTTTATAAAAAGAAATTTTTCCTGCATTTCAAGTCCTTCTGTTTCCATGTGATTAATACGTATATATAGAAGAGTATTGTACTTGCTGAAGGAGGCAATAGTTAGAGATATCTCACCAGAAAGAAGTACAGTTTGCTTATATCCATTTATTAATGAGTGAAATCAAAATGGTCAGCCTCCAAGTGTCAAGAATAATAATCAAATTGCTACATCTATTGCTAGCAGGTGGAAAAACAATTGTTGTAGGCCCCTATGATGTTGATTTATATCAATATAACCACAGTAAAGTCATTGGTACTATGCAAGTTTATGCAAGAGAAAAATGTCTCATGTTTAACTCTCATTGGCTCTTCACCTTTTGCAATTTTTGCTGCCTTGTTTCTAGGATGGCAGTAGTTCACTGCACAATTCTGAGGAAAGTAGCCTGTTTAGGGGGAGTCCTGTAAAAATGTAAATGGGTTCTTCAGACTTCCTAAGCTGAGCACAAGGGGTCAATAGGGTCAAGCTGTTGCCGTAAATACTCATCATCATCAAACTGCAATGGATAAGGAAGAATACTGTCAGGAAGACATGAACTCTTCTGCTACATATAGCTCTAAAGAAAATTCATCTAGAGTATAATATGCACAGTCTTGAGCAATGGTTTTCTGGAAAGATGTGGCTCGAGTATGGAGACAGCAGAAAAGAGGTACAGGAGCAAAGAGAACACTGAATAAAAGTAGCCTTCAAAAAGTTTAAAATATTTGTGTTGTTTATCCCAGAAAGAAGAAAACTGAGAGGAAACATGAAAACGGTCTTCAGATACGTAAGAGACTGTTTCAAATATGAAAAGAATAATCTCTTCCCTTGTCCATAGTAAATAGGCCTAGAAGTAATGCACTTAAGCAGTACAAACTGCTGAACTTCCACTGTTTACACTAGATCTTAAAAACATCTTTCTAATAGTAAGGCTGGTGACGTACTAGGGTGGATTGCCTGGAAATCACCCAGTAAAATGTGTGTTTTTAAGAGCAAGTGAGAATGAGCTGTCAGGGCTATAGCTGATCCTGCTCAGTCCTTGAGCTGAGGGCCCTACTAGGATGAACTGTTCTGTTCCAGCCTGTGAGGGTACACAAGGAACCCAAATGTTCTAAGAAAAGTGCAACCCTGCCACTCAGCCCTCAAGATCCATGGTTCTTAAACTAATCTTAGCATTTACAATGGTATTGCAAGGGTATTGGCTGATAATATTTTAACAGCCAGCAGCTGACAGCACTAGCAACCTTAATGGAGATCAGTCATCTTACAATATGAAATCTATGAAAAAACAGGTTCCATCAAAACAGACAAAACAACTTAAGGGAAAGATGAAAGGAAAGAATAGAGGGAAGAGAGGAACATTTAGAAAAGTGGCTGAGGTTTGTGTCAATAACAGAATCAGAGATCAAACTCCATGCACATGTCCCAGGGCAGCATTCTAAGGTCCTATTTTGTGTGACATCATGTGTTTTACTTAGGCCACTCACCTGTGGAAGGAGTCTGCAGACTAGGACTGCAGACCCTATATAGTTAATGAAAAAACCTTTTTTCTTGGCTTAGAGGGGAGTTAGCTTGGAGGTCCTTTAGTGTAGCCACATTGCTTATAGTGTGCACCTGAGGGTTTATATTTAACAACAAGCTATTTGTATGTAAACATTGTCTGACTGAGCAGCAGAACTTACTTTCAGCTGCATCCTGTCCCAGCTTGTCCTTGGCCAGCAAACAGAGCCCTGCCTTCCAAAGGACAGCATGTGATTGCTTCCTGAAGCTTGCCTTACCTCCTTAGGTACCCGCAGCACATGGCCTAGTGTCACGAACCTGCAGTTTTGCAGGGCAGTAACTCTCTAATATCAGTCACGGGCTCCTCACCTCTTTTGCTGCAAGGTTCAGACACTTTATCTGGCACCCAAAAATTACATTCTGAGTGCTTTTCATCTGATTTCCAGTCTTAGAACTTCTAGAATAGATACATTTGATACCTGTTCCTGCAGCCATGAAGAGCTTTCATTTAGATCCTTGCACATTTATTTCACTCCAGGAGACCAGGGGCTTTAAGACCCAGCCTAACCTGCCACCTTGAAATTTATAATGAATATTTAAGAGTTAGCAAAACTGAAATCCTCAGGGAACAAAAATTTAATGCATCACAGTAAAAGAACATGTTGAGAAAAAAAATTATCAGGTAGTTATTGTTCTTAACATGTTTATGGGTATGAATTTAGCAGTTACCACTGGAGACAGAGATAAAGACATTTGTGTGTTCAGTTAAAATATCATTAGTAAATGGCTGAGAGTAACACATCAGTTTTATTTTTAGATGTTACTAATGAGTGATGTTTTTATTTTCCTCCTGGGGGAGGACCAGTATCTCTGAACTAGACATAAGTTCTGTCAGAAAAATCAATGCATGCTGGATATATTCTTCAAAACTGTGATTTGTTAATCAAAGTACAGTGGGCAGATCAAGTAGCATTGCTGTCACTGGGAAGTGGATTGGAAATGACAAACTCAGCAGTGCTGGACTGATGTGTTTACAGTCCAGATACAATGGTTATTTTCACAAGGTATAGGGTACAGAAGAGTTTGCTCTTACCATCAGGTCAACAACAACTGGCCAACAGGGCTTTTAAATTAATGATTGAAATTTTGGTAATTTTGGCATACATCAGGGAATGAATGATGAAGTGTCATGTGGTGGGTAATTTTCCCGTAGGGAAACTCAAGCTGTGTCAAACACTGCTGCATTCACACACCTTGGAAAAAACTCTTTCTGCTGTGGCAGACCTGCTTTTGGCAGGAGCACAGCTCCAGGCCAGAGCACTATATAGACGTCAGGAGATTACTTGACTTCTCTGTAGTTGCAGGAAGCCCAAGTGCCTGCCCAGTTCTGTGGCATGTTGTAGACTGGAACAGTACCTCTAGCACATGGCTCGCTGCTGACTCCTTGTTCTTTTGAGTGTAAAAGCATGGCTTGTCTGGGGATGAGTTATGGCAGAGGGCAACTGATTAAAAAGAAGGTATAACACCATTTTTGCAGCAATACTAAGGAGAAAAGACCAAATGGCTGAAAGTCATGTAGGTTTTATGTATTCTAAATTCTTATCTCAAGCTGAAAGAGACTATTCCATTTGCAGATACTGCATACAAAATAGAAGTTTGGCAATAGGAGCTGGCTATGCACACAGGGGTAACTCGGATAACTTTATTATTTGGCTACACATTGCTACTAAAAAAATGTCTGCTGTTTAATAATATAAGCTAAGCAAAATTAAATCACAACCTAGCACGTGAGGCCCCAGGCACATGGCCACCATATAAGAGATTTAGCATATCTACTTCATGGGTTTCCTAGCACATGCCCAACACATCAGGTTTCTCACTGTCACAGGGACTGGGTCATTAAGAGGGGCTGGGGCTACTCGCACCTGCAGCCAGCAGCTGCTTGTCTGATGAGGCCAATCAAGAGATTATGAAAGTCCCAGGTGCTGTATTTAGAAACAACTCATAAAGGCAACGTGTGGGCTTGGGTGGCAGGCCTGAGATCTATGCTGAAGGCTGGGGTTGTTCTTGTAGCCTCTTTGCTTCAAGGAAATTCTTGTATTGTTGAAAAATAAACTGAGCACTGGGTGCCTGCTTTGGATTCCAGGAGTGTTATTGATTCACCTTATATTGCTCAAAACCTATGTTTAGTGTGCAAAAATATTGTAAAATTTATTATGTTTTTTTGAATTTGGTCACATTCCTCACACGTCCCACCTGAATTAAACATGACCCACATAATTTTGTGTCAAGCTACCGGGTGCCAGCAAATGATTTGTTTTGTTTTTCTGTACTCTTTCAGATCCCTCCGCCAGAAGTATTTGAAGATTTGATTAAATTTTCATTCCACACAAATGTATTTGAAAACCACATTGGCTATCTGAGATTTGATATGTTTGGAGACAGTGAACTTCTAACCCAGGTGTCCGACCTAATGATAGAGCATGTTTGGAAGAAAATTGTTCACACAGATGCATTAATCATAGACATGAGGTAAACCTTTGAATGGCAGATAACCAAAGCTTTTTCAAAACATCATTTTATTTGTAATAGTGAATTAGCTTTACATGGCTTGCTGTCCTGTTTACAGGCTAAGATTGCTAGGATTAAATGAGAAAAGGAAAACAGCCAAGGAAAATAATAACAGTCTGGAAGTATATCTCAAGATAAATTGTATCATCACTTGAGATGTTTAGAACTAAATAGGCAAATTTAGGGAATAGTTTGCAGAATGCAATTCTGGATGTTACATGTGTTTTATTTCTCTAATTTCTTTCTAATCTAACTCTCCATGTCCCACATACATATGTAAATAAATATTTTACTTCATGTAGAGGCCAAGATTCAGCAGTCAAAAAGACAGACCACATTTAAGGCTGTGTTACAACATTTAATTTGCCATATCTGCAGTGCTAAATAATTCTGGGCAATCAGGTCTGTACAGAATGGGCCCTGTGCACAGAGCACAGAGGTACTTAGAGGTATTGTAGCACTCCTGGGCCCTGCTGCACCAAGCTGCAGCATCATACACCTGCTCTCTGCTTAGAATTCTGTTGGACATTCCAGTGTGTCAACAATGCTCCAAATCCTATGAATCGTAAGATGTCATCCATTTGTCACTGGCTATCAAAGCAGATTAATATAAAAATGTACATTTCCTACACATTATTTAGAGAAGTAATTCCCTTGTTGTGGTCCAGAGCTAATGCATGTGAGCCCAGAACACTACAAATATAAACCAAGGAAAAGAAGGACTTTGTAAGAACTTGGTTTTAATGCATCTATTGTTACCACGGGGCTTTTAATATTTGGTAATCTTCTTAATATTCTTGTGGGACTTTCAGCATAGGGAGGAAAAGTTGAGACCAGTGATGAGAGCAGAGACAGAGAACTCACTGTGTGAGCACAGAAGAGGCAAGGCAGCAACCGACATAACACACCCATGGCTGAATTTGAATTCAGCAAAAGCACCACCATCTTCCAGTAGACTTGAGATAGGATTGGGACTTTCCTTTTTCTTGCCCCAGTTTTCTCCCAAACTAAAAACTTCAGGGATGGGGGCACTGAAACAACAAAGATGAAGTCATCTCTCAGGTACCAAATGGTATCATTATAGCTCTTTTCATGTATTGTTTGGGGGTTTTTGGGGGGTTTTTTGGTTTTTTTTTTTTTTTTTTTTTTTTGGGGGGGGGGTTGTGTCTGTGTGTGTTTTTGTTGTTTTTTGTTTGTTTGTTTGTTTTTACATTTAATGTATTTTCAGTCCTTTCAGTGTACATGAAAGACCCAGTCTCTGAAGGCATATAAAAGAGGACCGCAAACAAATCTTTTGAAATTCTCTGTTAGCCAATCTTATAATTTTCAAACTGATGATTTAAATTTTGCATGGGATTAACTGTAATGAATAATGTTTCTCATTTTACAGGTTTTCCTCCCTGAAACAGCTGGGCCACTCATGAACTTCATATTTGGATAATTTCAATTTTGCATGGGATTAATCACAATGCATAGTGATCTCTCACCTTAATAGTTCCCCTTCATAGAACAGCTGTGCCACTCATGAGCTTCATATTTTTAACTCTCACGACATTGATAGGAGACACTGATAAATTAACAGGCCTCCCTAAGGTCACATAAGACATCTGTAAAAAGGATTACTAGCATCCAAAAGTTAAGTTAAAACTCTGGCAACTGCTCAGTCATTATTACTGACTAAAGTTGCTGCAGTTTCACTGTCTGCAAGAGAGTCCCAGGAAGAGCGTTCCAGCACTGCCAGCCTGCCACCAGCTTTGGCTGTGATGGCACCTGTGGGAACCTGGGTGAGCTGTGCAGCAGCAGCAGCAGCACCCCTGGCAGCACAGCACTATCAGGGACATGCTGAAGATGGTTATTTAACTTCTAGCCAGCTACAGTGTCAATTGTGCAGCTCCCAAATGCTGCATAATCAGCTTCACTCTTCAGAGCAGAGGCCTCTTGGATTGTCAGATCCTTTTCTGGAGGTGAAAAATCTTAGCTATAGATTGAACTGAATAAACTCATTTTCCAGCAGGTTTTTGCTGGAATGCCTGTGCTAGGTATTCCTAAAATCACCTACAGGAAAGTACTGAATCCTCACTATCACTGGTATTAGTGAAAAGTGACAGGCAAAAAAATTTTAGTAGTTAATTGTATGTATTCATAGCAGGGGTTCTCCAATGACAGGCTCTTCAGTAAAATTAATCTCCAGAGACTGCTATGGAATTAAACTACAACCAAAGTTTTCAATTACGGCTGTGCTAAATGAAGCAACTAACACAATCTTTAGACACCAAAAAATTACCTCATTTAAAACCATTAAGTTTTCTTATTTTGTGTAGCAAAATGTAAGAACACAACAGTTCTACAAACATACATTGTTTTAATTGGAATCTACTTTTATGTATTAGGGTTTAGGTATTCACTCCTTGCTGGCTACCTCAGGAACAGAATGGTTTACTCAGAGGAGAATAAGAATCTGATGTTTCTCTGTGGTTTCAGAGTCTTTGCTTACTTTCTGATTTTTTTTTCTAGGTAACATCAAGAAAAAAAATAAGACTTTTAAGTTTTGTGTTTGCTTTTGAAATTAGTTGTGGGCAATAACAGTCCCACACTCTTAGACAGGATTTTGTTTACCTGGTAGACATGTAAATGCTGATAGGTGAGAATGAATGTAAATATAACAAAATGTAGCCATAAGCCTTTTTGGGAGTGTTATTAAGGAAAAATACTTGCAAGGGAGATTAGCTGCCTGACACAAATTTTCACTTTTTTCCTTAATATTTTTAATTTTTGAAAAGGTACAATATTGGAGGCTCCACTACACCCATAGCAATCCTATGCTCATATTTCTTTGATGAAGGACACCCAATTCTCTTGGACAAAGTTTATGACAGACCCAGTGACTCAGTAAAGGAGATATGGACCCAGCCACAGCTTAAAGGTAAATGACAATTTTTCAGAGTAGCTTTTCATTTCAGATGTCTCTCTTTGTCATTTTAAAGTGAGCCATTAAATCCTGTAACTCATTTGGTGAAAGCACCTGCCATGATCTGCTCAAGCTGTGTAGAGAATGTAGAAATAAAAAATGTGCATTTTAGCCATGTCGCACAATGCCATCTACAAATAACAGTTTATCACTACTAGAAATGGGGTATGTTAGGCACAGAGGTCTGTAAATTGGTCCCCAGAAGTTTAGCCAACTATTTTGTACAGCAGCTGTAACTTGTTTCTTTTAAAAGCTGCCAAAATTAAAAATGAATCCAGTGTTGCCTAGACCTTTAGTAATGTCTCTTCCAACACTCCCATACAGTCTTTAGTTCCTGCTACCTACCTGTGTAATCCTCTACATGAGTAGATGAAAACATCATAATACCCCAGATTGTCCAGAAAAGAGAAGGGAAAACACTAAATTTTGTACATCTGGGTGAGTTTGAAGCATTTGGCAATGTGTCACTCACATACCCAGCCCCAGTTTGTGGAAGTTGAAAGGATGCTGCAACATGAAAAAACAGAGCTCTTCAGTGTTCATAAACTGCAGTTAGAGTGCTAAGAAGCCTTAAACATGGGGTTTAATTATTTTCCCCTCTTAAGCTAAGACAGTAGCAAAAAAGTTAATGCTGTCTGCAGTTGTTGTCCTGGATCATGCTGAAATGGTTAAACTTTGTCCCAGTCTGCAGCGTCCATCTATTTTCCCAGGCAGTCAGAGGTGGTTTGTGCTTAGGGATATGATTTCTATGGACACATTCCAGTTCCCATCAAAGAGAACAGGCAGACTCATTAACTTCAAAGGAGCTGGATCTGGTCCTGTATTATATATATCTACTGAGAAAAGAGTCTTCTAATGGTTATTATGTTTATAGTGAAATGAGAAGACCAAAGATGGTGTGAAAATTAATTACCATGCTATTGGGCCCCTCTCTTAGAATTTAGCATGAGAATTATATGTTGTACTACTACTTACTTATAGATGGACATTTTTAGAGCAGTTTAATTTTAAAGTTATCAAGTCTTAGTTATTACACACTGGTCACTTTTTCAAAGAAACTAAACTCTCAAAAAATATCTAGCATGTTCAGATATATTGAAAATAAGGTTCAAAGCCCTTCCTATTCCTGTCAGCTGTTTTATGTAAGAAAATGGGATACTTGGCTCAGATCCTAATAATAAAGGGGTATTTGTTGAAGGGTTTGGGACAAAGGCCATGTATAGCTTCCATTTACAAACTATAAAAAAACCTGTGAGAAACCACTATAACTGCAATTTCATAAAATAATGCCTCCACAGTTCCAGGCCAAGCTCTATTACAGCCATGTTCCTAGAGCAGGGATGAGGGTGAATCTGAAGATGCTTCTGGGTGTGTTTTAACTACTCCTGCTGCAATGGTGAAAAATGTCATTTTTCTCACCTGTCTATTCTGCTACTCTTATGAGATCTGGAACTCCTGTAAAAGTCAAAGCCACAGAAGAGCTAACAGTAGTGATCATGAGCTGGCTTCTTTCCTTATGGAGCTCATAACCAGAAACTGATGGCACAAGAGCACCACACAGGGAGACAGCCTTTTTTTTTTACAGCATATAGTCTGGACTAGTGTTAAAAGTATTTTAATACTATCATAGGCACAAAGTAAATTTCCAAACTTCTTGGGTTGTTAAAAGCAGGTAGGGAGCAAAGCCTCTGTCTTGGCTTTTCTTTGCTCTATTATAAAAATAAATCTCTGAAAACAAATTAATTTCTAATGGGTTTTTTCCTACCTTACAGGGGAGAGATATGGCTCTCAGAAGGGGCTGGTAATCCTTACCAGTGCTGTGACAGCTGGGGCTGCTGAAGAGTTTGTATACATAATGAAGAGACTGGGCAGAGCTCTCATCATTGGAGAGCAGACCAGTGGTGGCTGCCATTCCCCACAGACATATCAGGTAGATGAAACCAACTTCTACATGGTCATCCCCACCTCCAGATCAGTCATGTCTGTAGATGGCACCTCCTGGGAAGGGAAAGGAGTTCCTCCTCACATAGAAACAACAGCTGAAACAGCACTCATCAAAGCAAAGGAGATGCTCAATGCTCACCTACACAGCTCCAGATAGCCCCATGGAGGAACATATCCCTAGTTTTTATGAAAAGCTAGCTAGCTACCTAAATGTAAACCCTAGAAAGAAATGGGAGCTTCATTTCAATCTCTGTGGTCGGTGATTGGGTCCCTGTACATAACTCAAAGTGATTCCTTTCCAACATGCTAGCATTTTTCCCAGCAATCCCAGCTCTCTCTGTGCATTGTTGAAATACTTCAATAATTCACTGGGATTTCTGGAATCCTCTCCTGTAATCAAGCATAGATGTTCAGTGTGTCAGTTTTTTAAAGTGTAGCTACCAATCACAGATTTTCTTTTGTCCCATAGAAAATCCCAGTCGTCAGTATTGAAAGCATGTAAACAACTTTAAAGACAGAAAAGGCTCTTCTTCTTTGGAAATTGTGTACATTCCTATTTATGCATCTTTAAAAATTACCAGTACTTGGAAGAGTCTGTTTTCCAAACTGCAAGAGCTAAATTAAGTCTCTTCTCCATTTCATCATTTAGATGTACCAAAAATAGCCATTCCCAGTCTGTCAGGGTTGCTGAGACTCCTGGTATTTGAAAGGAACATGCCTGCTTCTCAGTGTCTGTCAGAGGGGAGGACGAGCAAGACAAAGGCAGTACATTGACTCTTCTACCTAGTGCCCAGATCAATTGACTCAAGGAAAAGAATCATATGTTTTACTTAAGGCTAAAATTAGATTCCTCTGTTCTGTCCCAAAGACACACACACACACACACAAACACACACACACACACACACAAAAAAAAAAAAAAAAAAAAAAAAAAAAAAAAAAAAAAAAAAAAAAAAAAGCAAGCTGTAAACTATCCTTTGCACCCTGCTATCAAGCTACTAAGAAGTGATAGTGTATTCCAGGATAACTCACAGAGATACAGAGATATTGACATAAGCTTAATGCACAACATTCCATGTCTTTCCTACAATTCTTAGTTAAAGATATATCTTCATAATTATTTAGACCTGTGTGTAACTTTAATCTAGATCTCAGATTTTCTCATCTCTACAAAATGCCACTCGTAAGGTAATTAAATTAGGGAAATGGTCCCCCAAAATTCAGTTAGAGTCTACAGCAGTTACACATTGGTGTTCGTTTGCTCATTTGTTTCTGCCTTTTTTTTTTTTTAACAAATTTTGTTGAACACTTGACTTCAAGTTTTTACAGGAATAAAATCTTAAGAACTAAACAGATTTTCCATCTTTTTTATTACTTGTCTTATCAACTACACTCTGTGTGATCATTAACCTGAACTCTTTTGAGACATTCCTTTTGAGACATGTTCTGATTTTTATGCACTAGCTTGTTGTTAAACTTATCAGTGTTGTGGAAAATACTTTAATGAATAAAAACCCATACAGAATTTAATGTAAAGGGATATATGTATGAAGAATATTAAATATTCTTAATGTGGAAAAAAGTGGAGTAGTCAATGTAACAAAGTAAACAACACTAATGTATTTCTTCTAATGTCTTTTAAGCCTCTTTAATATCTAAATGACCCAGATAAACTGCTTTGTCTTCCTAAAAACAATCAGTTGTGCTGTCATGTAAAACAATGTTAATTGTTAAGCCAAATATTCAGAAACTTCAGCCATCCATTCAAGGACAAAAAGCTGGACCATGTGGGCACAAATAGCAAATAAATTCTTCCCAGAGTAATATGAGAAATACATATATATAATAAATATGTCTAGAAATTGGAATCCAGTTGGAAAAACAAACGAAGATGCAATTGCTGGTGAGTCCATTTTAAATCAATAATGCTGTTAATTCACTGAAGTGATCAATTTCAGTGGAAAACTATTGTGCAACCTTGAGAAATTTTATTACTTGACAAAATATTATTTGCTATTGCATAGTACTGGTTAATTAATATTGAAACTGCCAGGCTTAACAAAGGCCAGCATGTTAAAGGCAATTTTTCCTGTCTTCACAAACTGCTGTGTCATAGTTATGCTCATCTCAATGAGTTTAGACCTCACTGAACTACAGTCAGTAATTGTGTAGAAAATTACACTGCATTGAAAGGTCTGAAAATCACAAAAGCACAAATGCAAATTAGTTATGGAAAGTCCATGGTTTGTGGTTTAAATGAGAAAGTTAGGGAGGGACAAGCAATTTGAGAAGTGCCCTTCCAGAATACAACAGGAAACATGATGCAACTGCCACCCTTCTCTCATCTGGTTCCAGATCTGACATGGACATTCTGCAGTTCATAGCACCATTTTCTTATCATCCCACCTAGAAAAGCTTCCTGAATTTTAATCCTAATCATGTTCCTTTTAAAGGCAGGAAGAAAGGAGTTATTGTATCAACTACCTAGCAGTATCATCTTTCTCCTTCCAGCATTCATAGAACTGTAACCAAGAAATGACAGCCAGCTTTTATTTCTTTTGTGCTGCCTTAGACCAGTGATTTCCAAACTGTGCCCTGTAGATCCAAGGAAGTGTACAGACTGACTTGATTAGTGAAAAATTACCTCATAGAAAACAAATATATATTTATCAAAAGCACATCTGCGTGTCATTTCAATGGAAAAATACATCTTCAGCAGAAAAAAAATTCAGGGATCAATGATCAGTGAGTGAACAAATATCGTAATCTGGCATTTCCTATCTGTAAACTCATTATCCATTGCAGAAACACAGCCTGCACAGCTAGGCTTGACAGCACTGTGTTGTGTCCTTTTTCACTGATCCAGAAACACATGTCATGAGAAACAGTTGTTTGATCAAAATGAACAGTTAGTTGCTAGCAAAGACAGGAAAAGAACCATTCAGTTCACTGCAAATTGTCTCCGCTTCTTTTAAAAACAAAATTATTTTTCCCCCTTCCCTAGCATTTCTACTTGTAGAAAAGACACAGATCCCTGCTGTAAAATCACAGTATTTCACAGGGACAGAATGCAGTCCTTCATTTCTTCATGAACCCCCTGTTCTAGTGGAGTGCTTTCCATCCAGCAGGATTTCATCTGCACCAATTTAAATTTTCAGACTTCTAGACATAAGGGGAAATAAGCTTCCAGCATGACTCAATTATAGGAAGTTTGTTTTTCTTTGTCTCGTTAGGCTTCCTTCTGCCTGTTTAATATTTGGTTCACTCAGCTTTAATACGAGTATTTTCATTTAAAGAAATAAAATCTGCAAAAATTTTGGATAAGCCCCTTGGTTTATGTAACCCATTTTAGATGAGACACTCATTTAAATTTGAGACACATAAAAGACTTTCACTGTGCCTGCACAAGGAGCTTTACACAAGAGCTGGTTTTACACATAGGGAATCAAATTCTGGTTCTGTTGGTGTCTGTGTGGTTTTGCACTGATACCAGCACAGATGCAGCAGGCAACAAGATGTCATATTGTCTGGCTGTATGGTTTGCTGTGTGTCTAAATAAGTCTTAGTTTACAAACCTCTTTACCTCAGAATAAGAAGCGATTTGTTAGCACAATATGCTGATGGCCACCTACAAAAAAAAAAAAAATAACCAACAAACCATGGACAGCATTGCACACACTGCCTGCAGTATGATTTCCATGTTGCAAGAGGGAAATCTTCAACCTTTTCAGACCAGGACCACAGTGCGCTGCCCCTGAGCTGGAGGAGGAGAGGAAAATACCAGAAATAAATCTTTTTAAAAGCTTCTCCTACTTTTTGCATTTTCAGTCAGCTCTGCCACTTTTTGTAACTGCTTCTCCTCATAACTCTCTCTCTGTGCACAGAAAGCATTCCTACACTGCTTGGCATCACAGTATATAAATTGCTGTGGCTGAGATATGCCCACAAGGAAACTGGGTAGGAGTTCTTTTTTCCCAAAGAAAACAACTCCATGACATAAAGGGAAGCTCTCTCTCCCTGTAACCTTGCTGCCTGCTTAAGCCTCATACCATAAGCACAGTGAAGAAGTTTGATTACTGTGAGAACTCTCAGGCTGTAGGTCTAGCACACCATTTGAAGAGGTTTTAGACTTAGCATCCGTTTTTCAGTGGTTGATTTTCTACAGTTTGTCCAACACAAAATCAGTGAAACCATGTAACCAGTAAGATTTGGTACTGCTTGGTAATGCCGATGTAAATTATATACCAGGTGTAGTGCACTGGAAAAAACAGGCATTTGGAGCAGGGTAATGTTGAAGTGATGTGCCAAAATAATACTGGGGAGCATTGTACAGCTAGTCCTGTCTTTTTGCAGAAGAAATCTGAAGCTAGGTTTCTAATCATAAAGCTATTAAGAAAACATGACATCTTTCAGTAAGTACAGCAGAGAATATTTTGCAGTAATGGCACCAAAATATCTTTAGTCTTATTTATACTGGGCCAGGCTGATCTTAAAATAATTCATATCAATCAGGAGTAGCAACATGGAATTATTCTGGATTTGCACTGGAATAAATGAGATCACAATCTGGCCTAAACTACTAATGGGAAATATAACCCTGACCACATATGAAAGCAGTTACACCACAGAGTCCTTCATTACACTTTATGGACACCGACTTCACAGTAAACTGGCTGGCACCCAGGTAGAGTGAAATTTGGCCCATTAAACTTTGCCATAAATATATTCCTTACACAGTAAATGTTATTGGACACAAAATAGAGATGGAAAGATTACAAGGAAACCACACCATCCCCTGCTCAATGCAAGGTTGTTCCCTGTGCTCCATGTTTCAAAGTCTTTGTTCATTTTGGTTTTTAATGATTCAAGTGAAAGAGCTTCTATCACTGACCTTGAAAAGGCGTGTTACAATCCAACCAGAAACGTCTCCTGAACTCAAAGGCCTAATGTAACAGTTTTATCACTTATGTTTCAAAAATAAAGCTGGGGTGCATGGCCAGTGGCTGGCCTGCAATAAGAAAAATGTTTAGGAAACAGCCATGTATTAATGTTCAGCAGCAATATATTGGGAAGAATACAATCTCCTGACTTATAGAAATCTCCCAAGAGGTGACAGTGAGTGTGTTATGTTGGTTCCAGCTGACAGCCTAAGACTGTCGGTCTCGCTTCTATCGTTCAGATGTGTTTACTTGCTGATACTTGCATTATCAGGCTAGGCATCATCATGGTAACTCAAAATTCTGTCCAGTGTTCAAAAACCACTGGAGTATGGTGGAACATATACAGCATATTGAAATGTCTTTTACCCTTTAGTTGGGAAATGAGTGGTTTCTGATCATTCTCTGTCTGAAAGGGAATAATAGCCCTTGATGAGGCAGGTGAGGTTCAGAGACAGGCCACAAAAACATCAGACAACCTGAAAGAATACTAAACAAGAGCAGGAGAAATGATTTCTTGAAGAACATAGTGTCATAAATATCAAAATCAAACCCCTAAATGGATTTAAAAAGTAATGAAAGGCTAATTAGATGGGCTGCAGTAACAACAGACAGTGTTTCCTCCCACCCTGAGCAGTATAAATTTATCTGCTGCTGAGACTCAGCAAAGCTCAAAACAAAGTAGACAGGAGAAAATTGTCTCATGGACAGGCAAGAGAAAGAATATGCCACTTTTTAAAAAGCTGGAATTGGCCCACATAGAAACCAGAGGATAGACAAGCTGGTCTAATGCAGTGCAATTCATATACACCTGTATCATTCTGTGTTTCTCTTCTAGCAGTTATCAGAATAGAGCCTATCATCCACAATTAAAGTGTGCAGATTCTATCTAGCAGTAGCTAATTGTAACTCAGATACCCTAACTGCATCCTTTGGTATATCCAAAACCTGAAAACCACAGGCTAAACTCTATTCCCATCAGAGCTGCGTGCCTTTTAAAGTCACACAGCTCTCAGAATATTTGCTTCCTGTCTACACAATAAGGTTGACAACAGTTCACATTTTAATACAGAGCCACATTGATTTCACTGTGTAGAAGATAGTTCACAAGCAGCAGAGCCTAGAACAGAACTTGGATATTCTGCTGTACAAGTTCCATCCTCTTTGGCAGTCTGCCAGTCAGTTGCTGACAATCATAGATTTCAAACAGTCTTAAAATTCAGGTCCCTTTCAAAGCCAAGGAGATGGTAAGATGAAGGTTTTAACACAAACACTTGGTAGGAGAGCTGATTCAGCTAACATAAAGGAGTAAGAGTCCACCAATACTGCTAGAAATAGTAACTTATTTTCTTGTGACATATAAGCTCTGATTTTTTTAATGCTTAAAGGTTTCTCATTCAATGAGGTGGTTGTTATTTCTGTATTTACATTGTACTGCACAGACACAAGCAAATCAAATATAAGCAAAGACAACTGTTTGCAAATCTATAATTTTGTTCCCTACTCTGCAAATTAACACTGCATGTGGATTCATTTCACTATTTTATTTTCTCAAAAATAGTTTGAAATGGGCTAGGTTGAGTTTTCAAAACTTAAAACCCACTCAGACTCTTGTAAACATTTTATATTTTTTTTTCGCATCTATTATAAATTATTGTAAACAGTGATTTCCTGAAAGAAATTAATGTAAACTCAAAAAGAAATGCATTTAAGTGAACTATCATTGCCTTCTTCATCCAACCTGCCCGGTCCCTTGATGACATCTGTCTGCACAGCTCTAATTATGAGAAGTCATGTGCCGGGATAAATGATGGCGTTCTCGGAAGTACTCATGGCAAATGGGACATGTCAGCTTCTCCTCTCGTCTCCTCTTGCACTGGGATTCACTTGAGGAGTATTCTTTTTTGTGATGTGACCGCATGTGGAAGACTAAATCAGAAGTCATGCGAAAGGACAGGTTGCATTTGGCACACCAGTTCTGGGCAGCCACTCCAAAGGATGTGAAGGTGGGGGGAAGAAGAGTCAAGGAAGAGGAGGAGGAGGAGGAAGAGGAGGAACTGGTGGTGGTGTTTTGTAACTGTCCTGCTTGCTTGGGCCACGCTTCTGAGGTATATGGGAAAACATTGCTCCGAGTGATGCTTGTCTGCAGCATCTGAGCATTACACAAATCACTGACAAAGAACTTGGAATTGAGAAGAGTGCTGCAGCACATGATGTCTGCGGTGGCAATGAAGCCAGACAGCTCCCCCAGGCTCTTTGCTGACTCACTCATGGGATGAGAAGAATTTACTGCAGCTCTTTCTGTTACACACTTACTGGGTTTGCTGAAAGCACTCTTCTGTTCCCCTCGAGCTCTGGTGGGCCAAACAAAAGAGAATGCACTACCAGAGGAATTCAGCCACACTTCCTTTGACACCTGCTCTTTACCGAGTGGGACTGTGCCATCCTCCTGTTCTGGCTCCTGCAGTCTCTCATTCCTCAGCTTCTCTTTCATCCTCCTGACTTCAGTGAAAGCACTCTGCTTCTGCTCTAAAGCATCCTTCCTAGCTGACTGCCTCCCTGAACTAAGCTTCCAGAAAGAACCAGACAATGCATGCTCTCCCCCAACCTCTTCCTTGCCCCCACAGTTATGTTCCTCAGTCAGATTATTGGTTTTCTCCAACAGCACTGTTTTCCTGTTCCTGTTGTTCTCAGCCTCTTCAGATTTTGCTCTCCTTTCTCCAACAAGACCATGTGCATCACCTTTACAAGCTGCCATTTTGACTTCCAGGTCCTTTGCCAGACTGTGGAAATTTGTGGTCTGCTCAGGTAGGTTGCTCTTTTCAGTTTTAGGGTTCTGGAGGTTTCTCCACAGCAGAGCACTCTTCTCTGGGACACAGAGGAAGCGGACATGGGACAGATAGGAATGCTCACATTTAAAGACTCGGTCGCATTCTTGGCATCTCAACTCTGCAGAAAGAGACAACGAGTGATGAGTTTTGCAAAGGTGGAATCATGGGTGGATGCAGACCCTGATCCTGTCATTGACACAAAAAACCAGAAACACCTCTTGTGTCATACAAGGTTACACATGGTAAAACTAATGCCAGTGCAGAATGAGGTCTTTTCCTGCTATGCAGAATGGTTCACTCTTATTTGCTTCCATGCTTCCGTGCTACAAGCAGAAATTATTCCATTTAGACTCTCATGCGTAGATTTTATTACATAAACTGTAATTATATTACAAAAAAGTACATAAAATGACCAGTACACCATGATCTAGATAAAACCATTTAGATTTTATAATGATTTGAAGTCTAAACCCAGATTTGGGTCTACATTTCTTAACTAAGTCACTGGCTTTAATTCAGGATGAACGTTAAATACTATATATTCAAGCAATAATGATTTTTAGACCAGGATTCAAAGATTTTTACACGACCCTCTATTTTTAGGATACTCTGGAAGTTTAATACCGTTCAAAAATCATCTGACCTTAATGCCTGAAGCCTTTAGTCATGCTCATTTGGCAAGCTGTTATAAGCCTTAAGGCACACGTGTCTGTGGCAGAAAAAATGATGTTCAAATTGAAACAATGCCAGTGATGGGCAGGAGGAATAAGGAACACTCTTTCCTTCTGGTCTTCAGACCTACTGCACCTCTGGTTCATTGGGATGATTGATTGCCCATGAACAGATGATACAAAATCCAGCAATCAACACAAAAACATCTTAACCTTTGTAAACTATATCCTTGCTGCCTTATTTCACAACACAGCAGTTTTAAAATGCAAGTGATGCCAGACAGTGCCTGAGGCCTGGAATACACAGGAAAGTTCATAAATTGGTTGGGTAGAACTAGAAATTCCTAATTTGGGACTCAGCACAGCTTAGAGCACTTTACAAACTACAGAAGCTGAACTTTTTATAAGAAAATAAGGCTGCTAAAATGGGTGGAACATTATGCCTGTAAGGTTGAAGTCTTGAGTCTAGATAATAGTGCTTCTTGTGCAAGTAACACTCTTCCCTGGTAAATCCAAAGAGCTGGCAAATCTAAAGTGTGTGTCTACACAGAAACTAACAGAATACACTGAAACTAGCTGGAAAGATTCAGTCAGTTCCTGCTATGAATGTGATGTATTAATTTAATACTAATTTACAGACAAGCACATTACCATACAAATTTGCTAACGCATATCTTTACCAAACTAAACCTTTACTAACCAATCTATACAAGCTTTGTTTAAATCAACTAAAGGGAATGTAGAAAGGGTTTTGTTTTCTAGTCTAACTAGGTAAAATTTGGAGCAAATGACAGCTGGAGTCGGACTTGGTATGGACCTGATTGACTTGCTTGGTCAATGTCTCTGTAATTTGGATTTTTAGTTTTGTAACAACTTCCAGGTAGATTTCTTTTGGAGCAATGAATTTCCATCAACATCTCAGAAATTAAAGCTTGCTCTTTTCCTCATTTCCACTGTGTCCCACATTAAATTGGCAGACTGTGCTGTATGCAGTACTGTTAGGTTTGTTATGTATTTTTAAAGATCTGCCCATTTATAAGATTAAAGCTGAAGACTAGCTTATACCTGATTTCTCAATGAGCTAAAAAGGGTCTATTTTCAACTGATACTTTAGACTTTTGGGATTCCAAGTTATCAAAGTGCATGGATTTCCATTGCATAGCTCTCAAAAACTTCAGCATGAATCCTAAGTACACCATCCTCTTCTAGAAAGTACTAATGAAAACTGCAAATTAAGAACTGCAAATTGGTTCTTTCTCTGTGCCTCCAGCTCAAACCTCAAAGCAGATGGTCTTTGCTCTTAGCAGACCAGCTAAGGATTTAGACATGTTTTGTATTATTACAAGACAACCACATACTAAAGAAGATGCAGACTCACTTCTGTCCTCAGTGACCCCTGCAGTCAGCAGTTTGGTACTTACCATTCTGGGGACTCTGAGCTTTTATCTCATTGAAACCCAAGAGGCTGGAAAGTTCCTCATCATACCAGACAAGCAGTTCCTCATTTTTACTGATTTTCCTGGTGGAGCGATAGTATAACTGACTGTTCTCTAAGTAAGCTTCCAAGTTCTGCTCCTTGCTATTGGCAGCTGCTTGTACGAGTCTCATCCAAGGCAGTCCTGTGGGACTGTGCACAGATGTGACATCCACCTGTGAGACAGCACACAAAGAGGGGAAGTTACAGATCTTGAGGCCCAAAGTAAGATTTTCATCCAATCTAAGAACAAAGCCTAATTTTTGCCTCGCACTGAGCACATATGGCAAAGCTGTGAGCCCAATACATCTGCCAGTGTCACCAAATCCAAAGGCATCATAGGGAGAAGGCTTCCAGAATGTGGGGGCTGAGAGCTCTGGGAATACAGCTGTGTGGGAGAGAGAAGGAGACACCAAAGCTGATGTGCAACCTCCCAAGGGAAAGCCAGGCCTGGTATGTTGGTCGGTCTCTTGCCCTGTCCTGTGCAGACCATCCCATGGGACTGTGCCAGGTGTGGATCACAGAGGTACAGGAGGTCTGATCCTCTCTAAGAAAGGGTCTTAATCCTTGGGATATGAAAATGGGATATGAGCCAGGAGATGTGCGAGTGCTGTCACTTAGGGACTGAGAGATGTGCAGACCTCTGCATCAGTGCAGTGTGAAACTGGGAATGAACATACACTCAGGACAGCTGCATGTGGAGTTTTTCACTGACATAAGAGGATATGGATTAGAGGGTGTAAGAAAAATCATGGTTGTTTGTTTCAATACCCCCAGTAAACATCTGCATATCTGTTTGGCTAGATTACATAAAATACAGATTTTAATACATACAACTAAGAAGCACATATATGATCTCTTTCCTTTTTCAGAAACAAAATTATATATTCCTTTTTTACCATAGATAGATTAATTAAATTAATTTCAAGGTATCTAAGCAGATAAACCTCATCAGATCACTATGTTTTGTTACATAATTTCTGAGAGTTGCAAGGGATTGATTTATATTCAATTTGTGTGCATGCAAATATATCAAACAAATTAAGTTCAAAAACATTTCTCAGGTTGTAAGGTCAGGCACTAAAAAGTTAAAAAAAATATTAAGTCTATTGCTCAAATTAAATTTCCATTCTGTGTGTATATTACAGCATAGTCCTAAATTGCACGTAATTCTTACTCCACAGGACTCCTGAGTTACAGGTTGACAATGAAATAATATAAGTACAAAGCATTTAGCATTGTCTTCCTCACTCAGTGTATGACTCAAATCTTAGTTACTTTATTACACTGAATAGGGAATGATTTATTTCTTTATAGGTTTTTTTCTTGGTGTTTGCCACAGCAGATCTGTACCCTCTGCAACATTTGAAAGATGGGGGAGATTTTCGTAGCTTGAAGGCTAAAATGCAGGGTGATCAAGGGCAACATTTATATGAATAAAACTAATTTTTGAAGCTCTAAGTCATTGTTTAGAAAGGAAGAAGTTTGCAAATGAAAAATGTCTAATGACAAGTGTGATCTAAATTTCACCCCAAGCAATGTATAGCTCTTCATTTCCCACTAATTGCAGGGCAGCCATTCATTGGTGTTTGGTACCAGAAACAATATTTTGGCTAATTATTTCTCTGGTTTTAACTGACTATTACCTACCATGAAGTTTGATCACATTAGTAGCTTGGATACAAGAATGAAACATTAGAGACCATTAGGATAAGAGTTACTTGGTGTAAGAGAGGAAATAAATGAGCATGCCCTGAAACTGGTTCTCTCTAAATGCCATGGTAATTAACAATGATTGAGAAATACAAGTGTCTGACAGCAGCACAAGAACACCCACCCACACACAGTGGCTGTAACTAATAGCTATGACAGAGGCTGTCATATTTTACTTGCTGTGTTTCAGAAATACCGAGCAACCACCCAGTGCTCTAAGCAAAGTCAAAGGGAGCACAGCTCCTCCAGGAGCCAGGACTCCAGGGAAAGAGCTCACTGGACTTCAAGTAGGTGAGGAGGTGTACCAGATGTAAGATAAGATCTGGGGGCTGCCAACTAGAAGCATGAACGAGTTTTAGTTTTTCCATGTGTTCAGAGACACTCTAAACTCAGCAAATCCACCCTCTCCTGAAGATGTCAATCCTCCAGATGGATCTTTTGCACCCATATATGAGGTCAGGCCTTCACAGCCCTGCATCCCAGTCATAGCTGGGCTGTGGAGGAACATGGCTCCCTTGGGAGATGCTGGAAGAGAAGAGAGTAAATAAAGCTCTTCCTTGAAACCCCCAAGAAGCTGTAAGGGGCAGAGGAATCAGCTGGAAAGAACTACCTGTGCCAATGGCTGCCAAGGCATCTTCTTTGCCCAAGTGTACAAATTGGGCCAAGGAACTCAAATTAAGGTCTCCAAGAAAAAGAGGGAAAAAAATTAAGTCCCCCTTTGGTCTAAACAAAAAAGCCCAAGATGATGAAACCCTTGTTAGAAATAATATTCCCTGAAGTGTTACAGGAGTGCTGATGAACTATGATGAACAGAAAACCTCAGCTGCAACAAATCCACCTTGCCAAATCATTCCCATGTGTATTCTGTTTGTACTATACCCAGCACAGCAAAACCTATTTCTTGTTTTGCACTTCAGTGCCATGATGACAACATAGCATCATCATGGAAATTTTAATTAATTACTACACGGAGTTAGGAGCCTAACGGTAGTTCCTGATTTCTGGAACGTTTACTTTTAATTATGAGTAGTTAACAGGATATGGGACTACCGATTGCATCTGAAACAGCTACTTGCACAGAATTTCATGTATTTACTGCCAAAAGACAGAGATCTGAGCCAACTCAGGCATCCAATTTCATTGCTGCATAGAAATTACTTAGCTCAAGTGCAGAAAAACACTAAAGCCATCCCTCTAGAGGGCTCTTCCAATGTAGAAAACTTTTGAGGCTCTCTCTACAGTAATTCAAACCTCCCAGGAGAAATACAGAAATATTCCAAAAATAAAGCCTCATTTCAGGGCAGGTCTCTCTCCAAAGAGTTTGTTGTGTCCTGGAGTACAAATTATACTGTCCAAGAAAGCAAACTTGTGCCAGAGACTCAAAACAGTCAGATAAACCCTGAAGCCTCTTCTTCTCTCTCTTAATTTGTTTAAAGCAGAAGTGTAGAACAGGTTATCTCCCAACAACTGTGTCTTCCATATTACAGGTATGTCTTGGGATTTCTCTCCTCCAGAGCACAGAAATTTTAGGCAAACCTGGATCTTTCTCAGATCCATCCATGCCATAGAATGTGGGAAACTGGCTTTTCACACAATGTAAAACACCCCTCTGTCTTCATCTAGACCAACAGTGACTGAAAGGCACTCCAAGGCCCAGAAAACCAGGGTAAGCATGATAAACAGTGGCTATGTAAGAAAAAAAAATTGGAGAACAAGAGCTTAAGAGTTAACAGTTCATTACAGTCCTGGGGTTTCTGCCTTCCCTATAGTGATTCAAAAGTGTAGCTGCAACACTGACATGCAGATCTAAGGTAACTTTAGGAGGTCCATGTACAGTGGACAGCAGTTAAGTTGTGGCTGCCCAAAGTGTGTATGGGCCAGTTGCCTGACTGCCATTGTGGTTTCACTTTTAAGGATAACTGAACACACTGGGGTAGCAGTTGCCTAGATCTGCAAATAAATGCTGTGAATTTACAACCTGCATCAATCAGTGCAATGCCACAGTCTTCCCCCTCTGTTCTCACAGGGCTGTCACACCTCCTGATAAACCTCCTTTGTCCTGACAAAATCTGAACTAGAGGTTACTAAACTATTTGTCCCTCTTCCCTCCTATTCCAAGTCAGATCTAAAGCAGATCATCGATCAGCAGCATAGAAGTAGGACACTGTATTCTTCCTACAAAGGAAACGGTTTTCCTCAGGTCCTTCCAGTCTACAGCTCATAAATCAGAAATGCACTGGCCCTTTCTCTTTGAAGGAGCTGTTACTTGTGCTGAACAGAACAAAAACCTACCCCTTGCAAAGCTACCTTCTCAGGGATGGTGTAACTCTTTTTGATAGGTCTAACATTAAATACTCATATTTTTCTCATACCTTAAATACATAGTGGATGTTCCGTCTATCAGAACACTTGAGAGCAATGAAAGCTACAGTGTCCAGCAGGTTGTTCTGGAGCGTGCATGGTCCAAAAACAACTTCTTTGGGGATGTCTTGTGTGGTATGAACAGTAGCCAGTATGTCTGGAAAATGGTGATGCAGAAGCTTGTTGTCACTTGTCCAAAGGAATTTAGGCAACGATGTAAGTTCCATTATAAACCTGTAAAAAACAGAAGAAATCACATTTTGCATAGAGATGGAAGTAAAAGGTGGCATCACTACTTGGAATATGAAGATTTCCAGGAGCTGTAGGTGAATTGTAAGAGTATGCCAGGACATTGTTGGTTACAGAGTTTACAGCTCTATTAACATCCAGTTCAGAACAAGAAAGATTACTTTGCACAAAACCAAAATCTTAGGTTTATAAACAAGTGAATTACTCTTCCTGGAATAGGAAGAATGTCCAAGAATTCAACTGCTGCTCTCTACAGACAGGAGTAAGAAGACTTGGGAACAATAAGCAAAATTTTCAGTGAGTAAAACTTAGCATATTCTTAAGCATATTCTCAGATATTCTTATTATTAATAGTTTGTAGAAGTGTGAAGAAAGGTAGAGAAAGAGAACAGCAACAAAATAAAGCAAGACTTTTCAAAACACATTTTGAAAAAGCTGCACTTTTTTTTCTTTTTTTACTTGAGTGCAACATCAGTCTAGTTTCTGGTTAAGCTGCTACAAAACCAGGAATAGCCTGAGTCCTGAGTCTATTCAACCAGAATGCACAAAATTTGTGGAAATTCCTGAAAAGAATTATTTTCAGCCTGCCTCAAAGTATATGTTATCAGCTGTTGTTGAGAAAATCAAATCAGATAATGACTCTTTGCATAACACAATGTTAGTAGAGAATCCTGTCTTTAGAGGACAAATTTTCCAGCCCTGAATGTAGAATAATATATTTGTCATTGCAGATGCATCCTCTGCAATATCAACCACAATCTGAGAGTGCAGTATGCAGCTAGGAGAAGACAGGCTTGAGTCATTTGTCATTCTAAGCCTCTCTAGGTTTTTAATAAAGATATTGCCATCTCCAGCTCCCAGCTGGAGGTCATGGAAAACCCCTCATTTATGCCATCAAGAGCTGGATGAGGTCCATTAGGCAGGGAAAATTAAAGAGAACAGCAACAAGCCCTGAAGAGGCCTTAGCCTAATAAATACTGAGATAGAAAGGCTGAAGATCTAGTCTAATCTTTTTCACTCTCTGCCAACAGAATTGATTTGTTACTCACTGACTCATGACTTAAACTGAAGTGCTATAAAGTGCTCAGGAGAGTTGCACTGATTTAACTAAATCAATTTCTAAGTCAGTGTAGTTAATTCAGTGTAATTTATTCCTTGTAGGCAAGGTCTAAGACCCCACCCTAAAAATATTAAAATACATGGACAGACAATCAGTATGTAGTAAGCATCAGAAAGATGAAGGCCTAAACCAGACTACCAAGGCAAAGAGTGGGATAACATACATCCTCTATCCAACCTCAAGCATCCCTTGAACTCAATATGACATTAAAGTTGGCTTGTTTCTGATTCAATCGGTAACTCAATATGTGATCAGACAAAAAAATCCCCCAAACCTACATACATAAGTGCCTAAGTCTCAAAGTGCCACCCTGGCAGCTGTGGAAGCACAGACTTTGACTCTTGCATGGAAGGGTCACTTTTGTGAAAAGTTGTGAGAAGGATGTACTGTGATTACACAGCAGATGGGACAGTTACTGTCAGCCTTGTGCCAAAAGGTTTGGGCACGGGAAGAGCCATCTTTTCCAATCATTTGGCGAATGCACCATCTAGTGTCACATCTCAGCATAACACAGTGCCTGTCCCGTGACGAGGCAAAGCAGGACATCCCCCAGGCCCGGTGCTTCTGAGCACCCTGTCAGGCAGGAATCGTATCTCTCAGAAACAGGTCATTCTCTCTGCCACCCTCTGCTCAAAGAGGAGGTTAGGTGCCTCCTCTGGTACTGGGTTTGATAGGGTCTGGTCAGGGTTATGTCAGGTAGGGAGAATAATTTAAATCTACAGTGTTGGCTTGTTACAGTGCTGGGTGAAGATGTGCTGCTGGTACTTAGAGTGGGGATACTCTGAAACATCATTAGAAGAAAAAGGGTGAACCTTTTTCTGCAGTCTTCAAACAACATGAGAAAGCTCTTCCTTCTGCATCCACAAGATTTCAGCTTCTGTTACTAAGCCAAGTTTATCAGCTGAGGGATAACACTGAGCAAACATGACTGTACTGCTTTCAAAAATGAGCTGCTCCCCCTGCAAAGGGATGTGTTGCATCCTGTGGGTTTTCTGACCTGCCCTTGTTCAGGGGGTCTCCATTCCAAAGGGCAGATTCATCCAGGGCAGTACTGGAACAAGTCCTGCCTCCTGCACAGGTGAGGGGTATTAGGGGGTTCTCTGGTACCTGCTACCCTTACCATGGAGAACTGAAATTCTGACTTCCTCAAAAGTAAAGACTGAAGCTTGAGATGTGACTTGAGAGAAAAAAAAAATCAACTGATTTACTTTTTCAGCTCTCTGGTGGAGCAAAGGAAATCAAGATGAGCTAAAGGGAGGTCCAAGGACCATGGACAACAGGAGTAAGAGGTGAAGAGGAGGTAAGTATCTACAAAAGCTTCACAGGCATCACTGCAATACTATGGCTGGATTGTGCAACTCAGCAGCTGCAGCATGAAAGGGGGTACCCACAGACAACCTAGGTAATGCATTTTTACAAGGCAGACTTCTTAAAATTACTTTTCAAAATGACTTTCCTATGACTACTGCTGTTAAAGACTAACATAGATTTTACCTTTGTCCCATGAGTCTGAGGATGGTGGTGTCTGCAGAATGAATGACACAGAGGTGCTTTTTCAACAAAGCTCAGGAAAGTTTAGCAGTATTCCAAGCCTAAATCCACACAGTGCTCTTTCAGTCAAATACTCATTGACACTGTACAGAAGTGAATCTCAACAGCGTATGGGCACGATGTTGCCAGGGGCCTCAGCCAGCTCTGCTTTTCTCAGTCCTGCCTCCACTCATGGCAAACCCAGAGGCAGCCAAGGAATGGCTGTGTGCAAAGTCAGGTCCAGCTGCTGCCCAGGGCTGGATTCTCAGAGAGGGTCAGCAGGAGTGGCACCTGCCAGTGCAGGAGGTGGCTGTGTAATAGTCAATGCATTGACCTCATACCTTGAAACCACCACCAGAGATCTCAGAACTGCTGAAATACAGTAGCAGCACCCACAGCACTCAAAACAGACAGCAGAAATTAGCTAGTGGGAAAAAAAAAAATCATGTGTAAGTAGGAAGGAATATAAATCTGAAAAATCTGAAACACCCCTCAATTTGGATATAGGTTTAAACTTCTTCATGTTTTTCCTCTGGTTATAACCTAAAGCCAGAATTTCAGCCACAGTCAAGATGCTTGAGAGGGTTTTTTTAATAAAATCTCCCTTAAATTTCCAGGAACTTCAGACTTAAGCCTGAAGAGAATTCTACACTAAATCATAAACCCAGTACGTGATCTTGTTTAATTATAAAATCTGGTTTCAATGCAAATCTCATACTTTTGCCAGCAGTCTTCAGAGTCAAAGGAAATTCATGAAGAACCTACAAATGGAGTCATAATGAGAAATGGAGAGGATATACTAGCATGCCTGCCATTTTAATTTTACAGGCTGAAGTAGGTGAATCACTCACATTATTCCCAGGGAGTGAAGAGAGAAAATTCTCCTAACAGAGAATTCCCTATTACTTCATCCAACTGATTATTCTTGTTTTAATGCCATTGATTTCCACATTTTGGTTACCTCCCTTAGTGAGCAATAAACCTGCTGTGCCTTCATTTCTCACAGATTCACTAGTTATGGTATATACGACTTCATTCACTCCTCTTCTGCTCTGCAGCAAAGTTTACAGAACTCTACCATAGGCTTCACTGTGAAGGTCAGACCTTCAGCTCTGCATCGTGCAGGCAATGATATGCTTGCCTCAAACTGCCAGTGCTGGGAGTGCCATTGCTTCCCATGATCCCCCTCATAAAACATGATCCTGCTGTTCCCACTCAGGTTTTGCATAAGCAGTTCCTATCCCTCTGGGATCACCCACAGACATCTCTGAGAGGCTGAAATAAAATGAATATTTATAGTGTTCTAGTAGCACGTTAGACCCAGATCACCTGTTAGATGATGGGTACTCTCCATATTCTATCTGTCACAGATATGAATTCTTCATATGGATGAGTTTAGGGACTTGCTGTTTAATGGACTCTTCATCCCCCAGAGAGTATCTGATACACATATACCATGTCCCTGAGTGATGGATTTTGCATCTTGATTTCTGAGAAGTGTGACAGATCTGTCAAAGAACAAGGACCTATGGGCAGGCAACTCCCTATGGATTATGCAATTCTGGATGCTCCATCAAAAAGCACATGACATAGATGGTGTTCACAGCAAATGCTCCCAGCCTGCTTGCCTCCAGAGCAGCACACAAATTGCTAGTCAACTTTTGGTTTCCTGAGTGTTCTTCCAAGCTGGATCTCTAAAGACAGTCTTCTCCTAGTCTCTCCCCGTTTCCTAGCACCTGTACAGTATCCCATTAACTAATTAGGGTTACAACTTCTGCCTTCCTGAAATATGTTTGCATAGCTCCTGTACCGCCTGAGAAAAACATGTTAGCAGAGAGGAAGAGAAAGGAATTTCCAGATCCCTGGTTTTCTACTGCATGGCCTTCAGATGTCACTGCAAGCTCTTCTAAGAAATGTCTGGAAATTCCCAGATGTAGAAACACTGATTTGAGCAAGGACTGCCCTGCATTCTATTTTCAGAGGACTTGACCCGATTCTCCTTGCTACAGTACCACATTGAACTCTGGCATGGTTTGGAGCTTCTTACTGCCCATGAAGGCACTGGTAGCCCTGTTTAGTATTATGATCAACTATGTCAGTGGGAAGGAAACAAATTAATCACGTTTGCAAGAGGGGAACTGTTTAAGCCAGAACTTATTTAGCTAGTTCAGTTCTTCACAATCAAAAACAGAGGCAGATAATAAAAACTGTTTCTCTAAAATTAATTTCATTTTTCAATTGTCAATAGCTACTTCTATTTCCCCTTTACTTCCATTTTAGCTGTAGATTGATTTGCATAAAGTTACATCACTTTCAAAGCAATCATCCTAGTTTGAAAAAAAATGGCACAGAAGCTACTCCTAAAAAATAATTGAAAGTATTTCATCCTGGAAAGCATCATCCCAAAGTCTTCCCAACCATTTCTGTATCTACTCCAGACTTTCTCCAGAGTAGGGGTTTAATGTAAACACTATAGCTCTGCATTTCCCATGTCAACAAAACTGAAAGATAAAAAATAACAGAAATGTTAAATACTGGAGCCATCATTTCCTTCACCTTTTAACTTACTTCCTTCTGCTCACAAGTGTGATGGTATTTTCCCTGAAGCACAACCTGTGACTGTGCCAGTGCAGTCCCGTGGCCGCTGCCCAAACTGCCTCTGATTTCAACAGCAGGTCTGTCGGTCTGAGGAATCCATGATCAGACATGCAGTGTCATGCACAATAAACTACAGATAATAAAGAAATTGAGCTGATGCAGACAGAGTGGTTCTGTCTGCAGCATTTATTATTTTCTGTTGTTATAAGGAACTGAGGATTCTCAACACATGAAGGAAATTTCAAGGGAATACGAAATAGGAAAGTGAGAAAATCTGTTCTTGGGTTTTATACAATTCCTTTTCTTCTATGCCAGGTTTTCTTCTCCCTTTATTTAAGTTGTGAGCTGCAAAGGAGAAAAATCAAAACTAAAACTGGAGGAAACTGGCAGAAGATCAAATTTTAAAATGGAGAATTCTTGTTCTAAAAAGTAATCCCAGAACCCATGAAATGAATCCTGAAACTAAACCCTGTTTCCTAAATTCAATCACAAGCTGGAAAGTCTGTTAAAAGCATGAAAAGCCTAAACAAGTAATTTCTTTTAACTCACTGCTACTGCAAGACAGAGTTTATGTACTTCAGCTTGGGTGCAGGTCAGGTCTTTCTGAACTGAATTGTTTCTTTGCACCTTCCCGGCTGAAAATCCTACACACATGAAGAAAATTGTACAAAAACACTTGGAGATACAGCTATGTGTTGCCATTCCCAGCCTTTCTGGGATGAACTAAGCCATCTGGGGGTTTGCTACCCCTCAGACAGATATTATACCCCTAGCAGAGTATGCAAAGGTCTTGAATTACCTTGGAAAGGAAAGAATTTCTCTGGATTTTAAGAAAAAAACTACTAATATGTCACTCATTTCTGAGTCTCAGAAACAGCAACCTGTCCATCTTTGAGATGGACATAAGACAATACACCCTGAATTTCTGAGCTTTTACTATGCTCTCATCTTCCCATTTTTACTGGTCACAGATTTGGATCCCAGCAGTGATGCTGCAGAGAAGCAAGAGGGTGGCTGATCCAGAGGTCCTTTTCCTGCCAGTGAGCCATGCCACATCCATGCATTAAAACCAGCCCAATTAGCACTGATGAGGTAAATGAGAGAACAATAATAAAATCTGTGGAGACTGGATTTTTTTTTTCTTTTTTTTTTTTTTTTTTTTTTAGTCCAGGGCCACAGCTGGGGCATATTTTGAGTACCTCTCTTCTCAGCTCCTCACAGCTCTTGATGTACTGCTCATCTAACATATCACCTCTTCTCCTGGCATGATTCAGTCATGTTTGCCTGACATGCTTACCTGAGCTAGGCATCTGGGAAGAAGCAGAAGGGAATACAACTATGCATCAAGGAGGAATTTGTTTACTGCAGAGATGAATGGAATCTAAAGAGAGTGGAATAAAATCAGGGCTGAACTAGCCTTATGCATGGAAATTGTCTTCTCTTGGCATTCCAGGCTTCCCCAGCTTTCTTTCATCATACTTCTCTGTACAGAAGCTGCACAACTCTAACCTGACAGGTACCTAAAAAAAATTAGTAGAAATAGGGAAACTCACTACCTGGATTCCTCTGGAATGATCAGGAGGCAGCTCAGGGTATGGAGTTTGGTGTCCAGTTTGAGCTTTTTGAAACTGGGCCCTTTTGGGAGTTTTATTACAAATTAGACACCTTCAAGTTTATGGGGTGCTCACCACTTTGTTCCTGTATCATCATGATACCTTCAGGGAGAAGTTCTCCAATTCTTACTATTTTAAGGCTCTGTGGTCTTCAGATTGTCTTCCATCATCTGAAATCCCCAGTACATGCAATGTAAGCTGACAGCTTTTGATGAACCATCATTATATCTTGGCTGGATACCCAGCCTAGTGAATCATGAAACTGCCAAATCTTTTTATTATGAACAATCTCTCAAACTTCAATAGGAATAATGAAGAAGACAGAGCTAAAACCTTTGCTTGGAAATGAACAAATACCTCAAGCTCCACATTTGCTTTTAACAAGTCTTGTGACATACAGGGAGCATTTGGAACTGGAAACTAAAGAAAAGCTTTCAGGTTTCTTCTCCTTTTCTCTGAGAATAGAGAATTTGAAGTGGCCTCTCTCCTGATGCATGGTAGCTGCCATACAGACACACAAACCTTCCTCTCCAAAGCAGATGAAGGTTAAGTCACACCCCCAAGACCACCACAAGGATGCGATTCCCAGTCTTTACCTGATGTCCAGGAACAAAATGCCTGGGAGTGAGCATCACATTTAGTTTGATGAGAAAATAACTGAGATTTGAACAAGTCCCAGTACAATCACAAACTCTCACCCCACTGGCTCTAAAATGGCAGCCCAGCACCAAACTTGCCTACGGTTTTTGGAATTTCCACATTGAACCCCTATTTCTGCTTCCACTCTCTTCCATGGCCAGAAATGTGGTAGCTAGGAAAGGAATGGGCTATCCCACACAGCTGGAAAGCCTGGTTAATACTCCCTTGTTGGGATGTGTGATTCAACAGTAGCTGCACAGTTTCACATGAAGCTTTCTTGGATTTAGCTGGAGGTTTTGAATCTGGCAGAATACGAACAACAGGGCCACTGAGGTCTCTGTTCCATTCCCTTCCACTGCTCGACTACAAGAAATGCAGTGCAGGCACTGGGACAACTCTTCATATTTCAAACTGGACAATGAGCAACAGTAATTCCATGCTGCATCCATTGGAAAGGATGAAGTACATTTATTTTCTGCAACCCCACTGGTTCAAACAGACTGCATCTAGGAATTTGGCTTCACAATGCATAAAATATCAATATTCCTTTCCAGCTGGGTTGGTCCCAAGGACAGAATGAATGCTTCTGTCTGGCGCTGCATCTGATCTAATGGACCCTGTTGGATGGTACTGGGTTGTACAAGCCACTCATAAATCAGACAATCCACCTGTGCATAAAGAGGAGAGGAGATGACTACAGCTCCGTAGTCTACTGGCTTTCAAAGACTGTGTGAAGGGCTGCCTCTTCCCTGGTTTACAGATGTTCTATTTAATGAAGCAGTGCATTTATCCACCACTTCACTCTTGTGGTTTCAAGTCCTAAGACCTAAAAAATGGGGTTTCTGTAGGGTAAAGGGAAAAAATGGTTCTCTGTAGGATAAAGGGAGCATGTTTTAATTCTTCAGCCAGGACTGGGGATTATCAGAATGTAAATGAATATGTCATTTCAACTACTTATACAGCTGTACATGCTGTACACTGTATGGATACATTTCAGTTCAGAGCTTACAGTATTTCATATTCCAGGCCTGAATTGTGCTGGTGGTCACCTCAGAGACTTGGTCTGGTTCTGCACCTGCTGCTCTGGCATTGTTCACCATTCAGTAATTGACATAATGCTCCAAAACATCACAGGACGTTTGAATTTTACAGGGACATCCAAAAAGAACAGAAAGCAAATGTTATTCCATGAGGGGGGAACAAAGAAGGCAACTATTCATCTGTCACACAGTGTAAGAAAGTTACTTGTCACACAGATGTGTGTACCCACTTTCAGCAAAATCCTTGATTCACATAAACAACAGCCCTGACCACAGCAATCTGTGCTGACACATTTGTTCTCACATAGATCTGTGCATTTGTTCCTTCACCCAGGCATCCATGCAGACAAAACCACCATTCCCTGTATGTAGCCACAGAAAATGGAGAAACAACAGCCAACCAAACAACATGACCCAAACACAAACAGCATGAATCAAGCACAAACAGACTGAACTAAAACGTGTACCTTGTGAAAACAGTCATAAATATTTGTCTTCCCTCTTCATACAATTCACATTGATGTCTCTTTTTTAGAATTTTTCTTTAAGTTACATTATCTGGTTGAATTCAAAGATATATTAACATATGCTCCTATTTAAGGGTCCTGCTATTGATTTTGGCAGATTAAAAAAAGAAAAAAAAGTACTATCTGTTCAAATGTTTCTTTCTGACAGAAGGGCATATACATGTGGTGTGCAAGCACAAACATAAAGATGGAAACATATATACACACACACATGCATTCACAACTGCACATATAGCCATACATACACCTGTTTATTTTTTGTGATTTTGCATGTTCATCATTTGTATTTAAAAATAAATGTTTTTAAACAAAGATCAGTTACTTCCACATGGCTGATGCTGGAGATTTCTTCAACTATACTAAGTGGCATTAACTTATATTAATCTTATTTACATTTGTGCTACACTTACTACGTGATGTCAACCCAAATAAGAGCAAGTGACAGAGATGAAGGACACTATGCAAGGCGAAATTGTGGGAAGCAACATAAATAAGTTATTTTTTTGCTACAATGAAGACAAGAAACCTTTTAATTGAAAGTGATTCTGCAAATTAAAATAGATCTTACCTAAAGTTGTTTGTTTTCCAACAAAGTATTTTGGGTTTTGACATGGTGTTTATCAATAGCAATTGCAGGTAACATAAGACTGTGCTGCAGAAAAATTATATTAACAGAATCACAGCATCAGAGACATGGAAATATCCATCTGTAAATACTAGGATTTAGCCAACTAATTTCTTTTGCAAAATCTTTGGTACACTCTGTAATTCTTACATATAATTTATTTTTGTACTTTCTCATCTGGTTATATTACATTCACTTTACAGGATCTAAATATTTTGACTTTACATTAGTATTTCTATGGCTACAAAACTATTTTCTCTATAAAATTACATCTCTGTAGAGTTCCATAAGGCAGCTCTACTTTGCTTAGAAATACTGGAAAATGGTTAAATACAAAAAGAGAACTGCATTCCCAAAGAACAGATCATGCTTTGGTGTAGTTTATACGTTAAAAAACATAAATTTAATCACCCTACTGCCAAAAGAAATTCGTCTATTCCTCTCTAGTACCAATTATATTTAATACATCATAACAAAAGCTGTCAAATGCTACATTTTGCATTTTAAATCCCAAAATGAGGGGAAACTCCTGAGACATAATTTATTATTAAATTCTGAATTTCATGCATGACTGCAACTGCTTTTTATTTGAAAGCAACTATACTAAAAACACAAAACTCTTTAAAAATCCTATCTTCCATCAAGCTTCTACTGACATTTCTTTCAACCCATAGCTGTCAGTTCTCAGAAAAAAAAAAAAAGGCATTAAAATTCTTCAAACATTTGCAATGGACCGAATTCCTACACAAACCTTTTAGTGTAAAGATTTGCAAATTTAAAGATCAATGTGACATTTCAAAGTGACAGCAATAGCAGCTCCTAACTTAAGAAATTTCTACTACACGGATATCCATGATACAAGGAATACATACAAACAGAGAATAACAGTGTGAGCTATTCCAAACAAAGTTCATCGATTTCATAAAAGCAATTAGACCCTAAGTAAGTACCTAAAACAGCAACGATGCTCTGATCACCTGTCGAAGTTGGAGGGATGAGGAGAGCTGCAACCAATAAAAAGAGCAGCTGATGCTCGAGAGTTCTCGGCGAGAGAAGAGAGCCAGGAGGGAGGACAAGGGCTGCTGCCGGCGGGGCTGCCGAGGGGGACCCGCCTCCCCCTCCGCCTCGGCATCGCCCCCGGCAGCCCTGGGTCGGCACCGCCGCCCGGGGCACTCTGCTCGGGCCCCTGGCTGCCGCACCGAGGCACGGCCAGGGTTAGGCACGAGTCAGCGAGGGGCAGCCCCGTGCCCTGACTGCTCCCCGGCCGCTCCCGGCCCCGCTCCCGGCAGCTCCCGGCCGTGCAGGGACCCCCGCGCAGGCCCCGGCAGCGCAGCCCGGGCGGGCGGGACGGACGGTGCCGCTGTCGCTTCGCAGCGCTCTGCAGGGGCAGCGGAGCCCGAGACCCCCGCCCGGCCCCTCTGCCCAGACCCCGCTCACCTGGGGGTCCCGCTGCGGGCTCCCCGCCGACGGGGGATCTGCGGCGCCGGGGGCCCTGCCGCGCCCCTTCCCTCTCCCAGGATCCCACTGCGGACAAGTGCCCGCGGAGCCCTCACCTTGGCTCACCTCACCTCACCCCACCGCCGGGGCCGCCCGGCCCCCGAGAGCCGCGCCGCAGCCCCCCGCCGCCGCACCGCCCCGGCACGCCGGCACCCTCCTCCCCGCCGCGGCTCCCCGCCCAGAGCAGACTCCGGGAAACGCCTACCGCAGCTCCTGCCCCCGACCCCGCCGCCAGCCAGGCGTCCCCCTCCCCCGGGAGCCGCTGCCAGCCCGCCCGCGGGGCCCGCAGCCCTCGCCAGGCAGAGCCATCCCGCAGCGGCTGCGGACAGCAGCCACAAGGCGGGCGGGATTCCCCCGTGTAACGGCACCATAAACCGAGGAGTTTCTTTTAAAGTTGGGCGGGGGGGAAACTACACACACGCGCGCCGAAATAAACAAAACCATCTCCAAAGCTGCCTTCCCATTTGTCCTTTTGATTCTCTGACAACGCTTTAGAATAGAAGGCTCTTCCAGGAGCTGCAGGTATTGACAAGAGCCGCTTAAAATGAAAACTACTGCTTCGTAGAAAATACTAGCAGGATGAAAATTAGGACTTTGAGGTATGAAACGATTTGTGGCACAGCTGGTCTGTAAAATAAAACCATCAAACGTCTTGTCATAATCAAATATACCCTAAATCTGGACTAGCGACATTGCTTTTGAAAGATGTCGTTCCATATAAATGCCTTTAACGCCTGGTAGAAAATTTTTATGAACATGTTGACAAATGAAATAACCCGGGTTATTTGATTAGTGTCCATGTAATCTGAATATGGGCTTGTATCAGGAAAAGAAACGTCAACCCTTTAATGCTTTTGAAAGGATGGATTTTCGCTGCAATTACAGAGTAATCTTATACCAATAATGAGAGCGAACCACTCTCGCTGTGTTCTGTGATACAGGGATTATAGAGAATGAGCTCAAGAGTTCCCGTTCTCTTTTAAAATTCAGCTCTGGCCGAACGAACGACATTGTTGAGGGCAGCGGGGGTTTGGTAGCTGCCCAGCAGCCCTGGGGTCTCAGCATCCTACCGCCCGCCCGGGAACGGGTGTGCCGGTGGCATCTCCTAATGCTGCTTGGGGAGCATCGGCCGATTTGGGATGCAGGTGTCAGGAAACCGGGATGGACAAGTCCCACTGCATTTCATACATTTCATATCGCAAGAGTTTGTATTTTTTGTAGTCTTTGTGCAAATAGCGACAGAAGGTGTAAGAAGGGACAATTAGACGTGATCACCTGCCTTACGGAGCTTCAACCACTGTGAGACGGTGCTCTGAGGTGACCTGTGCCCCGGGGAGGGTGAGATCCGCACCCTACGGTCAGCTCTCTTGGTTCTTGGTGCGATTTTCCTTCGAGCAAGACCCGACCGAAGGACTCCGGCCCGCCCTGCCTGCCCCCTCCCTCCTGACCCCACACAAACCTCTCTCGGGCTTGGGACCTGACAGGCCTGCCCGGGGTGTGGACAGCCACAGGAGGGGCTCAGGCCGATCGGAAAACGTGTTTTGTTTAAAACAGAAAGCTCTGGCTCTGCAGAGGCGGCCCGCAAGCCCCGGCCGCGCCCAGCCCTCCTCGCAGGGCTGGCAAAGGCACAGCCCCACGTTCCCCTGTTCCTGCCCAGCGCTGGCCGTGGCCGAACTGAGCCGTGGCCCTGCTCTTGCCTACGCCCACCCAGCCTTAAAACGTGTCCCCTCGCCGGGCCCTTTGGAGGAGGCGGGTGAGCAGGCCGTCTCTCTTTGCAGAATCAGAGCACACGTTAGAGCTCAGAGAAGGGCAGTACGCATTATCGAAAAAATAGTGATTTTATTTTTTTTCTCGGCAGTGCCTTACTTTGCTTTGGAGACTTCCTTGAAGTCTGCGGCGCTCTTTTACTTTACCATCTGATATTCACGAGGCACCGAGGGAATCTGAGGCTATCAGCGTTTTTATTTCGTTTTGAAAGGCCGCGGTGTGCGCGGGGAAGGACGGCTGCCTGGGGCAGGGGGTGGCGAGGGCTCCCGGGGACCACTCGGGCTGCGGACACTAGTGGGCACCGGCGAGGCCGAAGCCCGGCGGCGCGGGAGGAAGCGGGGGATTCCTGCTGCTCAGCAGCCGCTTGCTCATTTTTTGTGAATGTCGCCAGGGAGGATGTGGGTTTTTTCTATTTCTCCATGATCTAAGTAATCGCTGGGTCTCAACTGGCCACTGCTCAAAAAACCTTTCAAGTGGTGAGCTCAAGCAGCGCATTCAGCTTTTAGCTCTGCACAGCTAAACCAGGCAAGCGGCTGAAAACCGGTGGACCCTCTAATCTTTCCTTGATAAGTCCCCGACCGCCGCCGCGGTTGGATGTGTCAGAACTCGGTCCAGCACAGAAACAGGCAACTGAAACGGAGATGCTTTCCCCGAAGTGCAGACTTTATTCCAGACTGTCGGGCGGCACAGCACGCCAAGGCTGCGGCAGGGGCCGGGGGCCGGCGGGGAAGGGGCTTCGCTCGGAGCGGCTGGCTCCGAGTGTCCCCGTGGGGCGCGGAGGGGAAGGGCCCGCGGGCTGCGGGGAGCATCCCACCATTCCCCCGCAGAGCCCAGGGCAGGGCCCAGGGCAGAGCTGCCGTGTGCGGTGGGGAAACAACGCACACCTCCCACGCCCGCAGGGCAGCGAGCCGAGCCCGCCCGGGTGGGCAGTGTCCCCGCGGGTACCACCTTTATCGGGGGCAGGAGGTTTCAGTTTTTGCTGCTGGCACGTAGAAGCGACCCCCGGCTGCAGCGTTATGGCTCGGCTTCGCGGGTGAGGAGGCCCCGGAGAAGCGCTGGGTATTCGGGGGGCTGTGCTCGGTGGGACAGCGCGCCAGCACCCCACAGGGGATGGATTCCCTCCTCCTTGGCTCGCGATGGGAGCCTCGCCCCGAGAGAGAAATGTCTAGCCCCAACTCTGTCATGCAAAGTGACTCTGCTCGTATCCCTCCCCGTGGCTCTTTTCATTAATTAGGGGCTGCAAAGAGTGTGGGGGAGGGGGAAGCGGCTGGAAGCCACTAATTATTCAAACTTTGGGGACAGCATCCAGATGAGCTGGGCAATCTCTTTAGGGCAGCGCTTTGTAACCTGTGTGTATCAAGCGGGGAGTGATTATGCTACTGTACAAAGCCTCCATTAAGAGATTTCATTTCACCATTACTCATCGCCTGCAGGATGTGTTCAGTCTCCAGTGTGAGTAAATCAAGATTTCCACGAAGAGAAACAATTTGCTGTGGTACGAGAGGGCCGTGAAAACCTTCCCCTACCCCCGCCCCCAAGCAATAATCTTTTTAATTGCACTGAGCTGCAAACAGATTTTTCTTAAGTGCCCCCTCGCGTTGTGCCCCCACCTCTGCTTTGTCACAGGTTTTTGCCATGACGCCCGTCTCCTACAGCAACTTCTTTCTGCCTTGGGCGCTGCCACCCCTCGGCTCTAACCACCTCTGGGTTCCAGCCGCTCCCGAGCCTGCGGGAGAGAGGCTCAGCGGGACGCTCAGCGATGCTCCGGAATGCAGCTGGGCTGCCCCGGCCCCGGCCAGCTTCCCTGCCCGCCGGCGGCGGAGTCCCCGCTCCCCGCTGTCCTGCCCCGAGGGCAGTCCGAGGGGAAGGAGGGAGGAACGCCCGCCCTGTGCCCCGGCGGCGCCGGGCAGTGGTCCCTAACCTCGGTCCCTCGCTAGCAGCAGCCTTTGCCATCTCGGTATCCCGGAACAGGAAAGTCCCAGTTTAGCTTGCCCCCATAAGATCCTGTCTCCCTCCTCCCGCTCCCCTCCCTCTGCCCCTTCCTGCCTTTGGCCCGTGCGAGAGGATCCTTTTCCCTCCTTGCGGGACGGGGCTGAGGCGCTGGGGGCAGCCGCCGAGGCGGCAGGGAATGGGGACTGGGCTCTGGGGACCATCCGCCTGGGCTCAGCCCCCTGCCCGGAGCCAGCGGTCCCGCGCCCCGCGGGCAGGGCTGCCTTGAGCTCTCAGGGTTGAGCTGAGATCCTGAAGTTAGTGATTTCTTTTTTTCGTTTCTTTTGTTTTGATTTTTTTTTCTCTCTCTGCTCTCGGTGCTTCCGAAGTGCCTGTAAGATTTGCAGAGAGAGAGAGAGAGAGACCGGGGGAGGAGGAAGAATTAAGGAAAGAGAAAAGATGGCGAGTTGCTGGAGCAGTGTGGAGAAAGCGGCATTTTTGTGCTGCTTTTTGCTGGCAACGGGGAGCCTAATCTGCTGCGCCCGGCCGGAGGAGGAGGAAGAGCAAGATGCGCAGCGCTCCTGTCACGGTGCCTTTGATCTCTACTTCGTCCTGGATAAGTAAGTGACAGTCGCATTTAAAAACGTTTATTCACCCTTCAGTGACTCCTTGCAGCAGCAGGGATGTTGTTTCTTTCCCCCGTCTTCCCGGACAACTTCTCCTGATGCCAAACATGATGTGTGGGGCTCGTTCCTTATTTTTGCTCCCCAAAACTTGCACATTTCCCAAGCGGAGCATTTAGGGGAGCAGTGTCCTTTATGCTCAGTTAGTTGTGCATGCAAACCTGGGAAACTGGGTTGCCTTCATGTTGTAGCATGTGGGGTGTGGGCTGTGAGTGTTGGATTTGAGGAGATGATGGTCAGTGTCCCGTCGTTCCTGGAGTTTTGTGCCATGACTTGGGCTGTGGGCAGAGATGTCACCTGTGGGGCTTAGCAGTGCTAGGACCGTGCAGACCTACCCAAAGTTAAGACCAGATTGCTTGTATGGAGTAGTTGTGTTTTTACAAGTTCACTTATAAGATCAAGGTTTTATAAAACTTAATTTTTGCTCAGCTTCTTTGGAGTTGTCTAAACCTGTGTTTGAGTTACATCTATTAAAACAAGCTGTCAAATACTTCTTTTTAATACTGTGTCAGCTGAATTCAGGTATGGCGGGGGGCAGGGTATGATTAAGCTTATATGTGTAGGCATGTTTTAGCAAGCACTAGCAAAGCAAGTGGTAAACTGGTGCACCCACAGGTGTTTTTTTCAGAAGGTAGAAATTTCTCTTTCTTCTGGTGTACTGCTCTGGCTTGACGGAGGGTTGAAGCCAAGGGATTAACTCAAGGAGTAAATTGTTGGTGTCCCACAGTGTGATGGCTGTGTTATCTAATACGTCCTGGGTTACCTATGTGACAGGGTATTATGAAAGATGGAAGACTTTGTGATTCTTGCCCTCAAGCCAGGTATAAAGTCTGCATTGCTCTATTTCCCATTTGGAGGAATGGATCAATCCATAAGGTCCTTTGTACAGCCTGCAAGAGGCAGAAAGTCACTATCACTCAAGATGTATATTTCTGTATTCAAGAAGGGAAAAAGTATCATTAAATAGTGATTCTGTTTTTAGAGCAAAAGAAGCTGGAGATCAAAGGCATTCTGCTTTTCTAAAAGATACACTAATACACCATGTGGTCATTGGTTTGTTTTTCTTTTGCTTAGAACTTGTTCCTGAAGTAACCTCTGTATCTAGAAGGGGCTCTGTGGGGGGCTAGTGTTAATTCTCAAATTCATTCCTGCCAGGCTTCCTAGAAGTGACTGGCACTGTTGTTATGCCCAGTTCCCACACTGAATTCCCTGTAACAATGAATATTGGTGATAGCAGTATGGCTTCTCTGTCTTCCATAGTACAGTTTCCTCAGTACACTGACATTAAGTGCTCCTAGCAATCTCCACGTTGTGCCCCTATGCTACTTTTCATCTGTATTTCAGAAAGCCCTTTATTGGCTGTGCTGTTACCATTCATATTGTATTTGAGGAGATAAAAGCAGAGAAGAGAGCGATTTGCTCAGAGATACTGATCTTCAAAGAGTAGGAAACTGATCATCTAAGCAAGTTCCTCTCTAGTACTCTGGACCTGAAATAATGTATTTTCTTTTAATAAGCCACAGATCTTTCATTTTGTTTCAGGTGCTGTCCATTCACTACAGTGGTCCACTGGAAACTGGACCTGATCATGGTTGAAGTAAAAAGTCATGCATTTGGGTTCCAGTGGGAAAATTCTCTTTAGCTACAATTGCAAACTGAGATTTTACGAGCTTTGAAAGTTAAACCAAAGAGTTCCCCTTTGGTAAAAAGCTCTGTTAAGAGTTACTTGGGCCCCTGAGTGGTTTTAGAATCTATCCCTCCTCCTACCAAGTCTGTAACAATGCCGTGGCAAGGCTGCTTTTGGTCTCAATGAGATTGCATTACAATCCATATGGGTAATATTAGAGTGCCAGATCTTGGGAGCCATAGGTCCCATGCTGGCTGAGGGTGTATTTGTCCCAGCTGTATTCTGTGACATCTGGCACAACACAAGGAGCTTTATGGAGGCAGGGAGGACTGATTTCTTGGATAGGCCCTGGGTCTTGGGACAGTTCATCAGAAAGGGATTAGATAGTTGAGAACTCATTAACGTTGGGGACAGTCAGGATATTTCAGGTAGGGAGAATGCAGGAAGCCAGTCAGAAGTGTCTGGTAAATCTGTAAATGCAGTGAACAATTTTTTTTAGAATTGGATCCATGCTGACATATATCTGTGAAGAATTCTGTCTCTAATTTCAAGTGGGAAAAACCCCAGAAAAATCCAGCCATACACACCACAAAGTATACCTCTATGGCTTGGGGATTGCCTCTCTGTGTTGATGCCCTGCCAGTCTGGAGTTAGATGCACTCAGTCTTAGTTAGCTGTTTGACACTGGGATTGAGGTATTGGTTGTGTGAAAACACCAGGCTTTAATCCTGTGGCCCCGTAGTGAGCTGAATGACAGCTCCTGTCTCTAAAGTCAGCCTGGCTGAACCAAAATTACTTTGTCTGCTTTGCTTTGCTTTCCAATAGAAAGATGTAATCGCACATCAGTAGGAGGCAATCTGGAAGAAGACAACAAACCTTTCTCCTTATGCAGTGTGTGTTACTGCAATGACTTTATTGGGGCATGATTTTTCCTTTTTATTCTGCCAGGCAAAGTCTGTGAGGATTTAATCCTGCAGGCAACAACCATCAGATGGAAAAGATCATCTTCTGGTGAAGTTATTGGTGTAATGTAAGTGCTGCCAGTTAGAAAAAAAGAAACTTGCTGTTTTCTTACAGTTTTTCTCTGCCTGAAGTTGATTGCAGTCCTTCGTGTTAACTCCATAGGATAAGCAAATCAGAGCAGTGCCACTAAACCTTAGATGCCCCAAAAACTGGTGTAATGAAAGGGAAAAGCAGCATGTGTGGGAGGGAGACCAGCCATCATCCTCCTTAGCACTGGCTGACCATGCCAGAGCTCCATTAGGACTTTCTTGTCTCTGGGGATGCTTAAATGAGGAAATCTCTTGAAGCTGGCAGGACGGGACATTTGTTGGCTGCAGAGGCAGCTGCCTAGAGCCTGCAATCGTGCTCTGTCTCTGTCTTGTGCTTTATGAGTTGTGCAGGTCTGAGCTTGTTGGGAGGCATAATGGAAGACTTTAAAATACCATAATGAAGCAGCAATAATTCTGTTTGCAACTAAGTCACTCTCTGCATGAGGTAAGGCAGTATACATTGCAGCTGGCACACCCACCTCTCCCGTGGCATGTAGTAAGATCAAGTCACTTGTGATAGCAGAGTTCTCCTTTTTACCTTTAAAAAATGTAAAAAGCTCTTAAGCTTTTAAGCCAGACATAATGGATTGTCAGGTAGCTCTCACTTGCTTCGGCTGCTTCATTTGCTTAGGTTGTCCCAGTGCACATAGAACTTGTTTCTGTCCCATCCCAAACTGCAGAGAACAGGCCCTGTTAGGGATTTGATTGCTTGACCATCAGGCTTGTAGTGACATACTTGTGCTTGAGAATGTAAATAACTGCCTTTCATCCTGCCTTGCTGTTAACATCCAGCTGTTGTTTGTAATCACATTGAATTGCACTTGAAGAGAAGAAAGGATGACTGACCTCTAGTGTTTCCTAATTATAACAGTGCCTGGTAGCATCATTATGATTGTTTATTAATGCAACAAATAGAAACTCCTTTAAAGTAAGGACTTACACTTTGCATAAATATCTGCTTCTGGCAATGCTTGACATGACAGGTCTGAGCTGCAGAGCTATCTGTGTTGTAATTTACCAAATATGAAACAATTTCTTGATTATTTTTGACTGTGAGATAGACAAAAGTGTTTTCTTATTTTTTCTATTTGGGATGTTTGCTAAAAGTTGTTTGGATTTTGAGGAAAAATGAGCTGTACAGACTTGGGAAAATGTTTCCTTTTTCTACAGCACAGACCATGGCAGCGGAAATGCATTTATAAAGTCTTGGCCAGTTTTCTTGGATTATAACTGGTATGTTGGGGAGTTTGGCTTAACTACGTTTTCTTCAGTCCTCATCTTCCCCCTGAACTTCTGTATAGTCCCTCTTTGTCTCTTTGGGCCTGCAACAATACTGCCTTTCACATCAATTTTACTTTGTCTCCTGTGCTCCCAAGAGCATCCATGTCACCAGCAGCTTTGGTAAAGACATCACTACAATGTGCCCCGTCTCTCACGTGTAATCCATTCTGCAGCTGCTTCTCTTACAACTTGGTAACTACCTTGCTACAGAGGTGAATGTCAGTGGTGGGGAACTGGTGGGGAAGAGCACAACCTCTGATTAGGTGGGAATTAGCTATCCTGTCCAATATCCTTCCTGATTTTGTTTCTTGGGTCTGTCTACCCCTTCTCAGCTTGCCATTGAAAAGGCAGTGGGTGTGGGAAGTGTCAGGAGGGAAACAGGTTGATCCTTCCTGATTTGCCAAAAGCTTTCAGAACAAAAGCATTTCAGGAACTGCTATTTAAGGTCACCTTCTATAATTTTAAGACAACTAGAGAGAATTGCTGATTTCCACATATGTTGGGGTTTTTTATTTTTTTCACAATATGCTATATTTAAGGCAAACTAAGAGCATTTGGTAAACACATTATTTGCACCCCCAACCCCCCAAAAATTATTTCCTTGCCAATGATTTGAATGAATTTAGCACTCATGAATTACAAGTACTAGTGAGAGCAAATATTTCTTGCCTTAGGTTCTCACTGCAGCCCTGTGCTTCTTTTCCCACCTCATGTAGTCCCAGCCTAAGATCATTAGGATGGAGCTGGACCTATGGGAACTAATGCAGTTTCTCTCTCCATGCTATCTCAGTCTACTGCCATTCTGTGTGCTGGTTTTGCACAATGTGCAGGGAGGGGATGAGTGGCTAAACAACATTGTTGTGGTTGGAAAATCAGACTTCTGGCAAAAATAGGTGTCTGATCACATGTTCTATCACCTATCTTGACCAGATTTGAAAAGTTGGTATTGACTGACTTTTAAATCATTGCTGAACTCTGTTTCCTCTAAGAACCCACTGCAGCCAGATTTCAGTTCTTTGCAAGATGTAGAACCTGATGCAGGTCAGTTGAGAGGAGTTGGTGTCTGAACAAAAATATCAGCTTTGTTCCTTTGATAGCATTGATTTCAGTGTTGGTACTTAAAAGTGGTTGTCTGTCTCCCTCCTTTGCTGTCTGACTTCTTCACTTGAATTGACCACATTATCTACACGACACCTCTCGTAATCTCCAGCTGCCTGTAAGCAATGTTTTTTTATCGTTTCCAAAATGTAATGTGTTGCTATTTTGCCTTTGCACCTCTCTTTGTTGTGGTTATATTGCAGCCAGTGCTATGATTTCCTTACAACCAGGTATAATTGCTTGGAATGTTCCAAAGCAAATTTTTATTCTGTTTCAGACATACCTATGTTATTTGAACCAGGTTTTATTTGTTTGTATTTTGTCTGATATTTTTCTGCCAGCTTTGACTTCTGTCAGGAAAAGAAATATTCAGGAAAACCAATTCTCCTTCCTTCAGTCCAACAAAAAAAAAAAATCTTTATGAAACACAAGGCAAAGCTAATGGGCAATGATTATTTGACATAAAACATGTACAGTTAAGGGGAAGAAAAAGCCATGGCAGCTTGTCATTTGCAGTCTATTTATGCATGTAACTAAATCTGATTTATTTGGGGCTTGAGCCAAGGAAGTAAACCGTAAGATTCTCACTGACCTAGGATTTTTATTTGTGTGTTCAGTGATTGAGAATTTCATTACTTTTGTTGGGGTTTGCAGGCCAAACTCAGTTTACAAACTCAGTGTTGTAAACTGTGAATTTGTATGAGGTGTAGTAGGACTGAATCTTCTAAGCTCAAATGCAGAAATGAATTGACTCCTGTGAACTATTCACAGCTCAAGAGTTGTATTTCCCTGCTCCTGTCTATCATTTGCACCTTTTTAAGAGTGTTGCATCATGGCTGGGATTGTGTGTCCTGCTTTGCTCCCTGTGTTGTGCTGAAGAGTACCAGGATGTCAGAGTGGGTCTTCTTGCCCTGACGCTGCTCAGAGCACCCCTGAAGCTTTACAGGGAGATCTGAAGTGGTTGAATGCAGTGTGAGCACAGCTTCTGATTTCACTTTGTGCCCTGTTGTTGGTGAGGGACTTAGCAAGAACTATAGTATGGCACCAGTTGGATAGGATTTGTGAATTAGATGGATGACTGTAGGATCAAAGGGCAGTGTTTTATTTGAGGCATGATTTCACAGAAATCTGTAATATTGCTGCAGGCTTTATCCATAGGACAAAAGCTAGCTGTGAAATTAATGGGTATGGTCATAAAATCTTTTGGATTCAAGTACTTTGGGTCACGTGCTCATATGCTGGCCTGGGATTAAAACCCATTTTGCAGTTATTTCTCTGCATCTTCCCCTCCCCATTCAGCCCTTGTCTTGTCCATTAATGTTACAAGTACTCTGAAGCAAGGACTGTCTCAGAATGGCTGTCTCTGCCTGTGCTTCTAATTGCCTCTGGAGCAGATGATAGAAACTAGTCCTTCCTTGCCTGGATGAATCACCCAGTCAAGGTCCCTTCCATGCTTGCAAGATGCATTCTTTGGGAGAGGAGGATCCTTGTCACTTTGAATGCTCTGGTGGCTCAGAAGGGGGCAGAGGGGTGGATGAACACTTGGGCATGCGTGTCTGAAACCAGAGCAAACTCGGTGCCCCAGGGTTTGCTTTTACTGCAGATCCATTATTTGCCATGTGCAAGAATTCTGTTGTCTACAATGTGGTTGTGACCACAAAGAGCCCTCCAAATAACAATGTCACATTTGTGAGCAAGGGACCATGTACAGGGCCACCATTAGCTCAAGGGATAGAGACTTACAGGGACCTACAAATTTAAGCAGTCTTGTACTCCCCTGACACCATATTCAGACTAAACTCAGCATCAGTAATAATGTTTCTTTTACTTGCTCCAGGATGTCTGGAATTGCTGCCTTCAGCGAATCTGTAGTGGAGGCAAATGGGCATGGGGAGTGTGTGTGTGTGGAACAGGACAAGGGGCAGCTCTGTGCTTTCAAGGGGTTTCACTCTCTCACTTTCAGTAGGGATGAAAGGCTCTGGGTCCTGCTGCCTTCTCTGTGTACATATGGTAATAAAAATATTTACTGTTTGGGTAGTGTTGGGGTTTTAACTTTCACTGTGTGACTGCTGTATATTGCACTGGGTTGATCCATATGGGTTCCTGACAGTGAATTCAGCAGTAGCTGTGAAACACTTGTGCTCCAGGGCAGACACAACTGGCCCTCCTGCTATTTGCCTGCTGAAGTGACAGGGCTGAGAGTGGCACCCCTTATGCCAGGGTTGTGCTGCTTCATTTCTCCAGGCTCCAGCTTCCACTGCTGCTGGAAGCCTGTGAGGAAAGAAGACAAAGTTTCCAACCTATCTTGCTCTTTGTCTTCACAAATATCAGTGAAATACTTAGGGTTGGGTAGGCACAATTCTAACATGCTCAGGGTTTTTATGCTGATACAGAGCTCTGCTAAACCAGAAGGAATCACTCCAAAGTTGGCAGGAGTGGAATCAAGCCTTGGAATCACATCACTTCCTTCCACCCCCAGAAATACTCACTGACCTCCTCTTTTCCCCTCCCATCAAGCAGTAGCAATATGAAATTAAGGAAAACAGCAGCAGCAGGAGCTGCAGCAGCAGCTGCTCCTCCAAGCCCATTCCTGATGTGGCCGGGAGGACATTCTTTCCTGTGTTGTGGTTTGCTGACTTTTCTCTTCATCTTGTGTGTAATGGGAACAGAGCTCATGGAGCAGGGAGCATGCTCAAGGCAAATGGCTTCTGTGGGGTTGTTGGTTTATTTTAACTTCACTTGGGCTGAGTTCTGGTCTCAATTGTGTAGGTATAAACCTGGGGAGATTTTGCTATTTCTCTGGTCACAGGTTTACCCCAGTGAAAGCAGCAGCAGAAACAGGCTCTGAGATGCTTTCTGGAACCTTCCAGCTGCCCACAGCAGCTGTTTATTGCTGTGCACTTTCCTTCACCATGAGAATTATGTCACCTCAGAGGGCTATAGCCTCACCATCCCGCTTGACTTGGAAAGGTACACACACTGCTTGTCAGCTGTGGGTCACTATTCACAGAGGTCTCTGATGCCCCACTCCTTTGCAGACACATTAGGCTGCCTGGGCTTCTTCAGCAGGGAAAGTGCAGGGAGGAAGGCCTGGGCCCAGCAAGGTGGTGGCAGCCTTTGACTGATGTGAGGGGCTGAAGCAGGTAGCTGATGGCTGAAAGCAGGAAATCTCAGAGGTGTGAGCCTGCAAGATGGATCTGGCTGCAACACAGGCTTTCTGTTTTTTGCAGACAGCCACAGTGCTGTTGTGGTGGACCTACTGTGCAAACCTCCACAACAGAATACATAAGATTCCCTGCCTGTGTCACTTCCCCACAGCTTGTCCCAGATGCTGATGAGTGTGTTGTACCCCGGTGCTGTTACTGCACAGTGCTGCTCTTTGGCCTGCTGCATTGATTCTCCTAGTCTGATCCAGCCACCAAGGGCAGCAAGTTAGTTATGGTGATAGTGACTGTGACTCTGCAGTGTGGAAAATAAGATTCCAAAGGCAGTGAAATGGCTCAAGATTTTCAATAGTGTGGGGCAATTCTGTTTGTCAGTGGTGGAACTCATATTTGATGACATTTAACAACTTAGTATATAATTTATTGTCGTAATTTTTTGTTTAATCTGCCTTTAAAACTGCCATTGCTGGTGGTATGAGGTCAGGCCTCTGGGGAAAAAGAGAAAACTATCAGGCCAAACCCACAAAGCCTTCCAAGTGTGTATGTGTACATATACATATACGTATACATATATACACACAAAAAAAATGGCAAATAAAAGTCCTTTACAAATAGCTTTACCAACAGGGATATTTAGAGGGAAGCTTGAGTGAGAGGGGGGAGAAATCAGGTTCTTCTATAAGCCAGGCCACTCCCACTGCTGTTCATGAAGGGTTTGACATGACTGGCATTGGTGGCATTTTGGCACCATTTGCAGTGGGAGATGACACCTGGGCTTGGAGGAGTGTGGTGTGGGGAAAGTGATTAAATGCTGACCACTTCACTGGTACTCCCTCTGGGATTTTGAAACTAACATTTTCTTGCTAGTATTTTTGTCTGGCCTTGACTTTTCCCTGTTGATAGACTGGGACACTTCTGACACTTCCCAGCTGCTAAGCAGCATGTGGGTGCAGAATTCCTCTTAGGGGTGAAGGACACCCACTATTGTGCTGAAGTAACTCTGCTTTGCAGGGCTGTAGCTCTGTGATGTAGAGCTGGGCACTCTGAGAGCACAGAACGCTTCCTGTGAGGACTAATCCATGGCACAGACCTCCCTAGCTTTTCAGGGGTAGGCACCTATTGATTTATTACAGTCAATTTTCTTGCTGGCTGTACCCTTTCTAAGGAAAAAAAAAAAAAAAAAAAAAAAAAAAAAAAAAAAAAAAAAAAGGGAGAAAAAAAGAAGTAATTCTGACAGTCCTACGAAGGTACTGGAAATGTTGGTTTGTTGCAGTTTGAAAGAAAATTTGCTGCTACTTTTTTCTGGATTGCATCAGTGCCTCTGCAGCTGGCAGTAGAAATTTGATACCTCATGTAAAATAGGTCAGTCTTTTCCAAGAAAGAAACTATGGTTATTCTGGGAGGGGAATTGACTTCATTGAAAATTTCAGGAGTTGAACTTAAGTCAGATGGCAAACTCAGAATTAAATTGAAATTGTCAGCTTCAGGGGAGGGAAAAGAGTTTTTTAAAACTTTGGGAACTCTGGATGCATCTTGAATAGAGTCAAGGAAATCTTTGACTTAATCATGTTTAGAGATTTACCCTGGGACTTTCATAAAAATTCTGGAGAACTGTAGGTGTTGATAGGGTTAATTTGGTAAGAATGCCAACACCTTTCATTGGTGCTGTTCACAAATGATGAATGTGTTGTTGCATAGCACATATAAACTGGGGACTGCAGAGGATCCAGAGCCCTGGTTTGAGAAGTCCCCATTGTTTTGTTGTCCTCTCTTGCTGCCTGGAAATTTCTTCATTCTTTGCTAACCAGTTTGTTCTGTGAATGAATCACCAGTTGTCCAGAAGAGCAGCATGAAAGCACAGGGTTACACAAGCCAATTTATTCTAGCTTATGTACTGCAGGAGACTCCTTTGGTCCTTATTCCTTTATCTTTGCCCTTCTCCACTCCATCAGCACTGCTGCAGGGCAGGCAGTGCCATCCTGCACTGCACACGTGGGCTTCTGTGTCTGATGTACAAGAGCAGAAGTGACTGGCATAACTTTCCATCACTTTGAAAGCCCATAGGAGAACTGAGAATTGTAAAATGTAATTGTTTTCTAATTTTTAAACAGAAAAATGCCTAACAGCAGCTAGAGGAATCCTACTGCTTTATAGTAGTTGAATTTCAGAACTTTTTTTTAGTTCTGCATCAAAGCCCCTGTGATTTTGCATATGTGCCATTGTTTCATTTATCTTTCTTCCATTTTATCTGCCTAAGACAACTGATAGATGAGTTCAGCAAGCAAGGAAAGCAAATGGGTCATTCTTTCATAAACACTACAGTCCTAGGGAAGGCTTTTAAAACCATTGACTTTCATGCTTTGTAGCCTTTTTAATATCTTGGAAGTGTATGGTATAGATCAACATGGTAGAAATCTGTAATTTACTGTAGGGTTGCTGTGTGCAAGGCTCTGTTTCAGACCTCAGTCCCAACAGACTGTGGGTGTCCCTGCTAAGACTTGGCAGAACAAAGCCAGGGAATGCCAGTTATGTAGTTTCATATAATGGAGGTGGCAGCATGGATGTGTAAGTCTTCTGCATTTAACCAAGTTATCCAAGTTTTCACAAGAAATCCATAATGGAGCCAGGGCCTGACTGCCCAGAACATTAGTCCAGCAAATTAGGCAAGAGTACTGCCTTTCCCTTCAGAATTATTTCAAAAGCTTTATCTTTTAAAACAAGCAGTAACTCATGGAAACATTCTCCCACGCATTTTGAGGGAATAGAAGATCAGTCAAGACTTTCCATATAGTGCAAGGGCAGAGCTGTGCTCTAGGAAAGCAAATAATCTGATAGCAGATAATCTAATGAAATCACAATTAATTAAACTGTAAGAAAATATTTATATTTTATGCTATAAAAGGAAGAGAAGCAAATTGAAGGGTTACCGAGTTTGTTTCCAAATTTTATGGTAAACCATTTCAGGCCTCTTACTGTTTGTCTTTGAGTCAGTGGGTTTTGTCATCCTGGTTTTTATTACCCCTTTAACACAACTCTACATAATTTGTGTCCCTAACCACCTCTGGAATAGATCAGGCCTAAAATTCCAAGTGGAACAATGAATTTCACGGCAAAGAAAGCTTAATGTAATGTTATGTTTTGTATGCAGATCTGGAAGTGTCAAAAATCATTGGACTGAGATTTACTCCTTTGTGGAAAGCCTAGCTGAGAAGTTCATAAGGTAAAGTTTGTTTTAAACAATGCTTTAATTTCCTGTACATCATTTATTTTTTTGTTCAGTGCTTATAAGCAAATGAATTTCTGCTGAGGTAACGAGTGTGACGTGGATCTGGCTTGCTCTTCTCTTTCAGTCCCATGTTGCGGATGTCTTTCATTGTTTTCTCTTCCCGAGGCACTACGATCATGAAGCTGACAGAGAACAGGCGAGTACCTCCCCCAGCATCCCTCCAGAAATCCCCTCTGTCCCTTCTCTCAAACAGCGAGCGGCCCCACCCCAGAGTCTGGGGGTCTCTCTTGGTCCTTGGTGTGGCACCAGCTGGAATCCTCTCCTCTGTTCCCAACTGGAGGAGGGCTTAGAAGGCCTTTGGGTGTCCCATTTCAATTTTCCTTTCAGCTTTGTAAGAGGAAGGCAGCACTGGGCTGTCTGTTCTTTACTGTGGTATTTCAGGGAGAAACTGCATTTCCAGTTGAGGATCCAGGTCCATACCTGCTATCCCCAGCTACCCAAGTAAGGACAGGTTTTGTGGAAGAGGTCTCGGACCCTGGACTGTTGAGGAAAGGAGTGTATGAGAGATCCCCAGTGCCCTTGGAAGGGACTCAAAGCCCTTTGCAGCTGCTTGCCCCAGTGCTGGGGCAGGACCTCACCAGGCTGTGGCACTCCACTCCTGGTCTGCCTGCAAAGACCACCTGTGCCAGGGGTGGCTTGCAAAGCCAAGTGTAAGTCTATGTAAGACAAAAAAGGGAGGGAAATTCTGCTTGCCAACTTCACAACCAAATTCTCTTTCTTTAAAAAACAAGTAAATAAAACCCCCCAAGCCACCACTAAAACTGCCACCAGCACAAGAAGTCCCCACCCCCCAAAACATTATTTTTTAAATTTAATTTTCCTTACACATACAAATCCCTATAATTGAGGTGTTTCTAAGTATTTTCTTTCATTTCAGCTTAAAGCCCTCAGTTGTACTGCTGCTGCTCTCAATGTGAGAGGGCCTCAAAAGTACAGGACACCCTATAAAATAATAGAAACTCTGGAGCAGAAAAAAAACTCCAGGGACTCATCGTAAGCCAAATACCCTGCAGGGCTTTTGCATTTCTGCTGGATCCCCTGAGTTTTGTTTCAGATCTCCATCATCTATCTTGGTAGTAGGGCTCAAAGTTGCTCACTTTTCTCTGGGTAAATTTGCTCTTTGCAAGGTGGAAAGTAGACAGGAACCTCCTGTCAATTTGTTGAACGTGGTATTAGACTGTTCCCTGTCCTAAAATCCTGTTCTCTGTATGGATCACTGTGTGCCTTTTTAGCTTGTTTTATACTTCAGAGGGGTAAAAATGTGCTTTATGAGATTGGATCCCTAAGGACCCAATCCAAGCTCCTGATTTTAATCTTCATCCCATATAGCCTCCTGTATTCTCTCTAATTGTGGTTGTGTCACCTAAAATACCCAGTTGCAAAATGGAGTTTAGAAAGGTTCTCGCTATTTTCTTAAAGAAAGGCTGCCCCATGGCATCTGGAGGTGATGTTTGAACTGCCTGTGTCTCATCTGTTGAATACTTGTGCCTTGTTTTCCATTAATATAAAGAAGGATCAGGGTCTTTTGGTTGTCAGTGATCAATTTAATTATTAATGTCCCTGAACAATCTTCTTGCTTTACAGGTATTTGGGGAGTAAGAAGCTATGCAGCAGGGGTCATGACATGCAAGTGCTTCTGCTTCCAGAAATAATCTATGCCCCAGGAAGGCTGAGTCTCTGGTCTAGGATAGGAAATTCTCCCCATTCCCATCCTGTTCTCTTATCTTTTGGCCTCTATCTTTAAAATGGAAAAATCCTAATCTAGACTGTCCTGATGACCTATTCAATACAGAGTTTTAATTTGCCCCTTTTTTGTGACAGGGTCATAAGCTTTTAAACTCTGTTTTGTTCTGTTTTACAACAGAACAAACTCTGAAACAAGCAGAGAAAACTCTGTTTTGTTGAAGTTTAATATTTGGCTTTAATTCAATGTTATCCTGACTGAGAATATGTGAGAATGAGGGAGCAGGGATGAATTCCATCTTTAAATATGTTACCCTAATGCTGTACCCTATATCTGGTTTTGTGTCCCCATGGGTGTTTGGCTGATAAATTGTGGAATTTGAAAAAAAATCTTGGTTCAACCAGTGTTCCAGCTGATGTGTGTGCATTCTGTGCAACTGATTGACAGGCTGCATAATCTAGCTGTGTTACAGCAATATCTCAACAAAAGAAAAAAATAACTTCTAATAAAATGTTCTCCTGGGATTTTTTTTGTTGTTGTTTATTTGTGTTTGGTTTTTTTTTTTTTTTCAATCCAAAGGGAAGCCATAAGACGAGGGCTCGACATTCTTAAGGAAGAATTGCCTGGAGGAGACACGTTCATGCATGAAGGATTTAAAAGGGTACACATCACAGTACCTACTTTCTTTGGTTTACACATATAAACTTTGCCTACTTGCTGCTGGTACACTTAAGAGCTAACCATGTTCTACACTTCATTGCAGGCAAATGAGCAAATTTACCATGAAACCTATGGAGGTATGTGCTGTGTATCATTCATGTTGTATATCTGCATTGACAAGGCAGGGATTATAGTTCTTTGTATGACCTGCAGTAAACCCACTGAAGGAGTATTGGAGAAGCAGTGCTGTTATGCAATACTGCATTCCATTTTGACGACAGCCCTGCTTCTAAATGCATGATTCATGGCTTATTGAGATCAGAGAAGTCCAGTATGATCCCAGATCTGACCACTGCAGAGTGCAGTCCAAGCCATAGCAGCCAGAGCTGCCCATCATGTACCCCGGAGCTGGGATTACACACATTTTCCTGGTGCTTTCCATCCTGACGCACCCAGTCCTCTCCGCTTTGTGGTCACACATCCTTGTTCTCATTAGTGTAGGTGTGAATGGGTGTATTGCATCAGTATGAATGATTTGTGTTCAGATTCTGAGATGCTAGCATGTGCATTTCCACTAAATTTTGAGAGAAAATTGTATTTGTGGTTTTTGTCTGTGCCAAAAGAAGAGCTGGTTAGTTAACAAGACTTGCCTAGTTCATGCCCTGGTGTGAGGTTGATCTCATTTGTGGGCTAATGGTCTCTTTGGAAGATGGAGAAACAGGTTGGTGTCTTTTTATTGAAATAGGCTGTGAGTGTAGGAGTAGCAGCTCTGCACATTGTTCCAGCATTTCTGACAGTAAAATCAGGAGTCCTGAAGTGTCCAACTGAAAACAATTTTACTTCATAGCATATAGCTAAGAACTAATCAAGTATTCTTTAAATTGAATTAGGAGGGGAAAAGAGTAGATGAGATCTGGACTTAGAAGCTAAACTACTACTTAGAAGAAACAAGCATTGAAAAGAAGACAAAATAAGATCTCCAGTTTTTTTTCAGCATTTTTCAAGGGTGCCGAGTACAAAAAAAAAAAAAAAAAAAAAAAAAAAAAAAAAAAAAAGGGAATCCAAGCTGTTTTTTCCCCCAAGTTACAGGTCATTTTTTTTAAGATTTATGTCTGTGTCTGACATGACATGGGAAGGACTGCATGGCATAAGAAACCTGTCAGAACTAATCAGTCTGTAATTTCAGGCAATATGGAGGAAGACACTTGAAATTGTAACAGATTGTTTTGAAAAAATAACAAATACTTGCCTGAAAGTAACATGTATGTGTATTTGTTACTTTGCTTAAGAGCTATGGACTCAGAATGGTTGGTTGAACCTAGTTTGCATGTTAATTTGGTTTAATTTTGTTAACAGGTTGCATTTTTCTAGGTAGCATTGTATTCTGTACAATACATTAAATATATATAATCTCTGCAGTCTGTGCAATATTTTCACTTACGTTTAGATGAGATATGAAATGTTGTATCACAAGACATATTTTTTTCTAATGAACCTGATCTTAAGGTTTTTACATGCTCAGAATTCCAATGAATTTCACTGGAAGTTCTTGTTGCTTGAGAGCTGTAGGACTGACCTCCCTGTAGAAGCCCATTTCATGCCATGTTCAATGGGGTTTCTCTTTCAAACCTTGCTGGAGGGAAAGGTAGGATGGCAGGAAAGCCCCTTTTGCAGAGGTATCTGGACAATGTTTATGTAGAGACAAGTTTGTTAAGAGAAGAGAGGAAACCTCTCCTTCTCTGAGAACCCATTTTGTCAGTTCTCTGCGTGAAAGCTCTGTCTGTAATCTTGGTAGCTGCTCTGTTCTATTCAGAGCAGAAAAGTTGGTGTGTGGACCTTGTTAGAGCAGCACTCCCCTTCCAGTGATGCTTGTGAACTGAAGGTGCACAGGCTCTCTGCATGCCTTGCATCTGGCCTTCAGCTGCTGCATCACCAAGCCCGTACAAACCAGGCTGAGAGTCTGGCCTTTCGGGTTTGTCTTTATTTGCCAGCAGAAAGGATTGCCTCACTCTGGACTTTTTGCACTGCTGACTCTGGTGTCACATGCATGCAGTGTGTTGTTAACTGTCCTCCACGCAGGAGTTCGGGCTGCCAGTGTGATCATTGCCCTGACGGACGGAGAGTTGCAGGACGCGCAGTTTTATTATGCAGAGCAAGAGGTAAGTCACTCTTATCCTTATCCAAACTAATTTATGTCAAACCTGTACACTGCTTTACTGATGACTCCACTGATTTTATGGCCTTGCATTTAATGGCTGTTTTTGGGTTTTTTTAGGCCAACAGAGCCAGAAACTTTGGAGCTATTGTTTATTGTGTGGGAGTGAAAGATTTCAATGAAACTCAGGTAACTTGTTTGTTTTCTCTTGTGTTTTTCTGTTACACTACTGCACAAATAACAGCATCAGATGAAGGCATTTATTTAATTACTTGAGGCATAAATCATTTCATGTCACTGTGATGTCTTTTAGCAAGTATGAAAGGGCCCGGTTTTGTTCACTGTAATTTTGTTTTCCTCATGATTTATGATTGTCTTTCTTTGCAGCTGTCAACGATTGCTGACAGCATCGATCATGTTTTTCCAGTTAAGGGAGGCTTTTATGCCCTAAGAGGAACCATTGATTCAGTAAGTTGGATATTCTGAGACACAGTGTAGGTTGCCCTTTCCTGCATTAATAAAGCATAGATGAAAATGGTTACCAAAAAAATGCCTTTATCTCAATCTTTTAGATTCTGAAGAAGTCTTGCATTGAGATCCTAGCAGCTGAACCATCCAGTGTTTGTGCAGGAGGTAAGTTTCCACAAGAACAGTGTGCTAAAGGCAAATGAATGGCACTGATGAAATGTCAGTAATTACCTAATGTGGTACTGGAGCTGAAGCCTGTGGATGTGTTAGAGCATCCTCTCAGGCCATGGCTAAAGCCCTACTTGTTCCTTCTCAGCTTGAGAAAAACATTCTGACAATAAACACGTAGCTGCTGTGGCTGAGAACCAGTTTGGAGAGCTGACAGAGGCAACACTCAGTGAACTGAGGATCCCACTTTTTATAAAGTCTGGGAGAGAGAAAGAGAGACAAGAAAAGTAATGTAAAACCAGACTGATGAAGGTGTTTTAGGGTCTAAAGGCAATATCTCACAAATTTATGGGAAGACTGCATTCCTGGGATCTGCTAGGACTTGTCAGCAGTTGGAACAAGATTTTGCAAAATGTTTACAGAAATTTAAGGTTTATTGAACCAAATATGACTTACTGCATAGGCCAAGATCTCTCTTTTGTTTCCCAAAATGCTAATGCTTTACTTATTTGAATGGACCATTATTCTTTATGGTAAACATGAAGGATACCCAGAGGAGTTGTTGATAATTTCATGCCTTTCGTGTCTAGTATATTTAACTTGGATTTGTTCTGGTTTATGGAAGCAATTCTCCTGCTGTGTTTTTTCTACTTTTGAGGCTATTGCAGCAGAGTAAGAGTGACACCATAAGTTTGCTGGAAGGTACAGTTTTCAGCATGGTTATTTAGCTCTAGTGTCTTGTGTTCATTTCCTTGCACGCTGCAAAAAGGAGCAGATAAAAATGTCAATGATGCATGAAAGCTGACCTTGAAAACAGATAAAATATGAAACTCAGGAAAAAAAAATTAGTATCACAGAAGAAAAATTGTTCACTCTTCATTTCCACATGCCAATCACAATATGATCTGACCCTGAATATTTCAATTTAACATGAAACACCCCTGTGCCTCTTCAAATATTCCTATATTATTGTGGACTAGATGTAAAATCTCATCTGCAGAAAATTTAAAGCAACGATTTTTCTTTTAAAAATATTGTGGAGTTGATTAGAAAAAAAACAGTTTTAAAGCTTTGACAATTAAGGCTTTTTATTTCATAATGATACTTTCCTATTTTTGCTTAGTTATTGTATTCCTGATCATTTTTTGGGCAAAGCTTATTATAAGCTGTCCTGTTCAACAAAAATGCCTTTAGCTACGTAAAAATGTGAGTGTTCCAACAGGAGGGATTTCAGTAGTATTCTTGAAATTGTTTGGGACAATGTTAAGAATATTGGAAAGTTGAATTTGAAACAATGGAATGGAATGGAATGGAATGGAATGGAATGGAATGGAATGGAATGGAATGGAATGAAGAAAATATTTTTATGGAATATCTGAGAAAATAAATTCTCAAAAAAATTTCAACAAAATTAATATATTTCAGCAAAAAGAGTAATTTTTTTTTTTTTTTTTTGCCGAAGGATGGTGTGTTCAAACCACTTCATTTTTCGCTAAGCTTGCTAGGTAAAAAGTTTATGACAAATGTGATTAAAATTCCACAATAGTTTGCCCTTAAAAAAAAACCCCAAACAATATTTTTAACTTATTTGGATCTGTAGAAATTCCCATTGTCTTTGTGGCTTTCAAACAAGACCAGTATAAATTGGGCAGAATCAGTTTCTGCATAGTGCTGCTGATTCAGCAAGGTACCAGCACTTCTTTCACTTATATGCTGAGGTTTTCTCTGTCCCTGCTGACCAAGGGCTGGCACATGTGAAGCTCTGCTGCCCAATCTCCACCTGCTTGAAGGTTTGTTTGTAGCAGCAGAGAGTTGAAAATGGGAGGAAGCCGAAGCTGCAGCTCCACATGATGTACACTGTCTGAATACTGTTGTATTTAAAGTATGAAAGTCTTTAGCACTAAGAATCAGGCCTGCAATATCATTTATTATTATCCTGCAAGCCTCAGCTGACATTGCCTCCTGCAAGAAGTTTTACAGCCTGAGGCTACAAATATTTACAGTTGTGCTTAGATTCATTATCCTTTATTATCCCTCTTACCTCAACATAGCTGGAGGTTCATCTGTATAGCTGTGTGCACCACTGTCTCCTGGAAGGAATCTCCTGGGATTAAAGAACTTCTTTCATGGTAGTGTCAATCCAGATCTTGATTCAGTTCACTGGACAGTTATAGCACTACCCTGTATGTAATGTGGTTTATTTTTGTATTGCACTTCATTTGGAATTTACTTCATGAGCTTCATTATTTTTTGCATTAATGTCAGAATTTTTATGCATTTTAAATTTAGGTAGTTACTGATATAGTTTACTGATAATGTATTATTCTGTCAAGATATATAGCCACTGAAACCTACATTGACAGCTTGCATGCTAGATGTACCCACTGGCTGAAAATTAGAACATAACATTTTCTAGAAATTCACCTTTCCTCCTCTTTTAGGTTAGGAGTTTTGTTTTTTTAAATATGTAATAGAAATTTTAATTTCAAAATTATGATTGAAAAATAATGGACCTTTGGAGAGAGTGGAATATATTATCACATTCTCCAGCAAAGACTCTTGTCTTTTTACAGTCTTGAAATGTGTGTCTGTCCATGCTTTTTGTATGAAACTTACCTGAGTGAGGTGATAATTGGTTTAGCCTTTATTTAGTGTTGCTGATAATTTTTACAGTTAGCTATGAGTTCATGAGGGTTTTGTGTGGCTCAGTGGAAACAAGTTATGATCAGGGCTTAAAGCAGGGTCTGAGCCACTCATAGTTACTAATGCTTTGGTGATTGCTGGTGATCTTGGCTTCATTTTTGACTTGCCAGAGTAAAATGCTAATGGAACAATTTCTGTGTGTTGACAATTCCAGTTGGGACTCAGGCTTTCTGTGACGAAGCTCTCTGGCAAATCCAGTTACAGATTGATCTCGTCACATGGTGACAGCTATCTGATGTTTAATGCTTTTTGACCCTGCAAATTCATTGTCCCCAATGTGGAGCTGTGTAGTTGGGTCCTTCCTCTTCCCTCTGATTTAAAGTGACCAAGACATGCAGCCTGTAAACAGGCTATCAGTGCAGAATCAGAGGTGCCTCATATCCTGTTTGACAGCATCATTGCTTTGATTATGCTTATGGTACACAGACGTGATTGAAAGGTTTTGTTGGATGTGGCATCCTAGTGGCCACATCAACTACCAGGTGTGGATGCAAGCAGTCAGCTTCTCATCAGAGTCAGAGAAGCAGAGCCGACAGCACAGCCAGTGCACACCAGCTTCAACCTACCATCTCGCTGCCAGCGCCGCCCGGTTGTTTCAGTGCTGACCTTTTTCCCTTCGCTGTCTTGTCAAAAGCTGCAATCTATGATCTGACAGTAACTAGGGAAGAAAAGGACGCAGCCAGAGCCAGGGCGCAAAATTAAATGGAATTAGCCATTTCAACAGAGCATCACCCAGAACACGTTAATGCTCTGCAGCGAGCACGGGGGCAGGCTTCTGAGCAGCAGCAACGAGCCCAGTACCAGCTGTTTCCATTTCCATGCCAGTCTGGTATGTTTGCAGCTTGTGTTGGTGGGCAGGGTACTACCCAATCACAATTGACTGTGCAGAGTGGAGTCACAGAGAAAAGAACGGCAGGAGAGGTAAATTGCCCTGACAAGATTAAACTTCTAGATGCAGCTTTTACCTTTGATGTCTTGTGTTGAAAGTTTCTTACTTGAGGCATCTTTTTAAAGCCACTGAAACAGCCACCAATTAAGCTTTTGTGACTGCTGCCTTTTAAGGCCGTTAATTCACGAGAAGGGGAAGAAAAAATTTAAGTGCAATTTTGTTTTAGCAAGCTTCTTTTAAAATACAAAATTGAGATGGGGAAAAATTATCACCTTGGCTGGGTGTTCAAGCCACTGTGAAGTGGGCTGGTTACGAACAAGTCTGCCTCTGTGCAATCCCAGGCAGGTAGTTCTGGTGGGTGGGCAGAGGCCCAGTTGCCCTCAGGGCTGGTCATGACTCTCAGCTCTGCTGGCAAAAAAAGGGATGCTCATAATTCTCAGTATAGCAGCTGGGTTAGATGTGGAATGGCTCAAGGCATGAATCTGATTAAGAGTAACTCAAGATTCTTATTGGAGTAAGAAGCAGATGAATCTGACCTACAGTACATTTTCATTTGTTTAAATAAATGCTCATTAACCCCAGTGAGAACCAGGATGTATCACCCTTCCCATTAAAAAGAGGCCAAATTCTGATGCTGGATTTGCATATTTGGCTCTTGGAGCGCTCATTGAGATCTCAAATGTTACCATTTTTCTTTAGTAAGCAACCTGAGCACGTGTTTCATTTCAAAATGCATTCCAGTAGATACTTTCTTTTTCTCATCCCAAAATATCTTTTGATTCCCATGTACCTTGTGGCTTTTGTCAGTTCAGAGCCCTGGTCTAGAGCAAGTTACCACGATGAAAACCAGAGTGTGGATTTCCAGTGTGTGATTGTAATTTGTAAATGCCCTAGTCCAATTCACCTGGAGTCGCATTAGATCTCAATGCAGTGATAATGGCAATGAGTGAGAGTGTTTCTGACAAAAACAAGCTGTTTGTAAAGAAAAGTAAAGCATTCCACATCCTTGTGATAGCTTGCCTTGCAGTAGCTTGATAATGAAATGCAGGTAGATGGGGCTGAATGTATTTCAGCCACCTTTGGGCCTCATGTAGCATTATCCAATAACAATTCCTCCCTCCAAAGCATACAAATAACATGGCAGTGCCTTGTATAGAATGTTGCTAAAAGCCAAATCTTGTATCACTAAAAATCATGTACTGCTCCCCTCAGTCCTACCAACATTGTTTTGCTCTCCTTTTTAGTATTTTCATCAAAGTGTAAGTGATGATGCATGTAGCCTTGTTCATGATTTTACTTGCTACTAGTGCAGTACTATATAATTTATTAATATTTTTCAATGTGAAGCTCGAAGACTAATTGGTCCTGTGTTGTGCTGTTATACCCCCTGTACTGGGCTGGTCTCAAATGCTGCTCAGAGGCTGGTGTGAGAGCCCTGTGGAGGATTTGGATGAAGTAGGAAATTCATGTGTGAAAGTGCAACTTCTGTGCTTTCCCTTGCTGTGTGCCAGCGATCTCAGCTGTCAGCTGGCTGCTTGTGTGCAGTATCAAAAGGGAGCTTCAAAAGTGTACTGGGGACAGAACAAATTTGTAACATGTCTGTCCACCTGCCTGCATTAAAGATGTTAACTCTGTGGTCAGTATAGCAGCCACAATGGCTTTTTGTGTCCTAGAGGGAAGTTTCCCTTGCCACTTCCCTTTGTGGTGCATCTCGTGCCTAGCTTGGCCATTCAGGCTCACCCTAGCAGAAAAGGGGACTGTGGCTCTGTGTTGGGCTTCACCTGTGCACAGTAAAAGGGAGGGAAGAATTGAAAACTGTTGTGTTGTTAGAGCTCTGAGGAGAAGTGCTAACAATGTAGGTTACTAAGGAATAACTTTAAAAGCTTGCTGGGGAGAAGCTGAGAAAACAAAGCCAGATTTCTTAACACCTTTCTAGCTCAAGTGACCTTTCCTGTCTCTAACTGTACGGGGTACAATGACACCAGGTGCTTTCATGATAGACATGAACTCAGCAATCCTACCTCTACTTGCCTCTATGCCTTCCTTTCTTCTGCACTTTTCTACTCCTAGTAGATGCTCAGCCAGGCATTACTGGTCTCTCTAGCAATAAACAGAGTTATTTCCTAGGCTTATGAGTAAGCTCAGTACACTGCAATGTGACCAGTGGTGCCAGTAGTAGAGGGCATGTGCAGTTGGGATCTCACTTCTGATAGCACCCTTCCTGGGCTGGCTTTACTCAAATGCAAAACTTCTTTGTCAGTAAAAAGGCTTTTGGAATGTTTGTGAAAAAAACCCAAACCTGCTGAGGCTTCTGCTGCTTCAATGAACAAATCACAGTTGCTTATTACAATAATGTCAAAAATCATAGGTGCCTTCCCTGTCAGGACTAAAGCGACCAAAGCTGTGACAGGTCTCTCTTTGTGCCACTGATGGTTTCAGCTGCTGGAGCAGGGCTGTGAGGGAAGAGCACAAAGAAAGTGGTGGTGCCTGGATCTTTAGTTATTCCTGTGCAGAGCAGATTTTAGTGGGGCTGTGCATAGACTCAGTTATTGCATGGGCAAGAGCATTTGTTTTTTTTCCAGGGTTTGTACCAGTGGCAAAGCTTTCTCTCTGAGTCACAGGAGGTTTAGGAGGGGAGTTCTGTCTGTCAGCATCTTCCTGAACAGAGCTCTGCTGAAAGCCTAGTGCTGTCTGCCATGAAGATTAGGGGGAAGGACTGGTACAGGTGGTTAGCAAAGGTGTCTGTCCGAAAAGCATGGAGGAACCATGACATAACATCAGTCAAGTCAGACTTAGTTTTCCTATGGCACCTTTAAGGCATTGCAGTTCTGTGTTACACTTGTGGGAGCTGACTTGAGACAGAGGAGACTCTGAAGCACTAATGCCACTGTAGCACTCTGGGACATTGCTTCTGAATGGAGGGAGTGTCTGTATGGATGTTTTATTTCAGACACAGGGCAGAAAACAGCAACTGTCATGCTTTAATTCAGGTCACTCTGAACAGAAATGCTGTATTTATTTCTCGTAAATGAATCATAAATCTTCTGTATTTTTGCTTACAGAATCCTTTCAAGTTGTGGTAAGAGGCAACGGCTTTTATCACGCGAGAAATATCGACCAGGTACTCTGCAGCTTCAAGCTCAATGACAGCCTCACTATCAGTAAGTCGCAGGCTGGTGGGTTGCAGTGACCCCTGTGGCTGTGTCACCTCACAGGCCCATTCTCATCCATGTCCAGGGGAGTCCTTGCAGCAGATGTGAGAGGGAGCTGGGCTAGAGGTGTGCACTTTAAAGAAGCTTGAAATTCATCGTTATTCAATGGAGTGAGCTGTGGGCATTGTGCAGTGAATGCTTACACTGGGCATGCTGCTGCAGTGACCTTAGCACCATGGTAGTGATGCACATGGGTGCTGCCTGCAGCAAGAGAGAATTGGGGATCAGGTTTTAAGATGGAAACTTAGAACCGCTTCCTATTCCCTTATTCATCACCAGTAAAAAGAAATATTGCTATGTTGATCCCCTGGTGGTGTTTTCAGAGTTTTTATTCACCAGTTCAGGAGACAGTTGCCATAAAGCCAGGCCTCCCAGGCATGCTCTGCCCCTCTCTAACACCAGTTGGTGGTCCCATCACAGTGACTGTGTAGTGTGAAAACTCCCTGTCATTGCTGCGCTGAACAGGGTCTTTTGTTTGCTGTCTCAGCAGCCAGGCAAAGGACTGAGTGGCCAAAAAAAGATGGAGTGTCCAGTTTCTCAGCAGTCCTCTCTCACTCCTGAGAAGCTGTGTGTCTGGCAGAATGAAACATGGTGTGGGGAGAGGAGCTCTGCTCCTTTTTCATATATGCTACCCTTGTGGCCTGAGCACAGTAGAGGCTTTCATGTGCTGTCGTGGCCACACTGGTGCTTCCCTAGCAGTGAATTCACCTACAAGAGGGAACACATGAATTGCTCCTTCATTTCCCTTCCCAGTTGTCTATGTTGATGCTGCAGTCAGTCAGCTCTGGTGGTCTTGCATTTATTCCACTTACAGATATGCTTTAACCAGGAATTTCAGGAATTTTTTTTTTTTTTTTTTTTTTTTTTTTTTTTTTTTTTTTTGTGTGTGTGTGTGTTTTATCAGTTAGACAGATTTTTGCTTTTTTTTTCCCCAACCCAAATCATTAGCACCTTGGCTGGGCTTCACACAGTGAGTGCTGACCTGGGCCTGGAAATACACAGGAGGAAAACTGCTCTGATTCCATTCCAACACCGTGCTGTGTTTTCCATGGGTTAACTTTGCAACAGATATTGTGATGAGATGCTGATCTATGCTGACTTTTTTTCCCACCCTAAAACATATCACTGATTTCTCTTCCCTCATCTCTGCCAGGGAAGGGAAATTTATTCTGTCTTCAGGTGTGCTTCAAGTGGGTGAAGTATGAAGGGACAACTCTTATATCTGCTTTTGCTTGAGTTAATTTTTTCCTACATAAAAAGAGTAAATAAGCCTCAAAAGTCTAATTAAGATGGCAGCCTTTATCAGCCCTTTATTCCCTTGGGTTTGAGTCTTGTAGACCACTCTTTCTCCAGGCTGGAAGCACAGTTGCTTTGCTGGCCATTCAGAGCTAAGCTGCAGTCACTGGAGTGGTGTGCCTGCTCTTGTACCTCACCTTACACACTTTTGGTGGAGTGGCAGTGCAGGATTACTGCTGGGCCTCCTGTCTGTATTCATAGGGTTTGGCTTTCTGGATGTGACTTTTGAAGGCAACAGGATTAACTGTTGAATCATGGAGCAGTGGAGTGCAAGGAAGTGGGAAGATGTGTGCCCTTGTGTTTGACTCTGCCTGCACCAAACACTTACAAACGTGGGCTGTTTACAGACAGTGCTGCCACAGAAGGGAGGTTGGGTCCAGGAGAAGCAGCTGCTGCAGAGCAGATCCTCATGGTAACATCAGTCATGGCCCCTCTCTGCCTGTTTCCTGTAAATGACCAACCATCTCTTGGTTTGGGCTTTTTCCCCCCAGTATTTTTGCATTTCAGCTCTACCCCATCTCTCTCCTTCCCTTTTCTTGGGCTCAGACAGTGCCCCTTGGATTCTCTTCTGTGTGTATTTGGACATACCTAGACAAAAATTGAACCCTAAACTTTTGAGCCCGTGAGTAACTCGAGGGGTCAGACTGTTCAGTGTGAGTAGAGGTTGCACGTAATCTTCAGCTAGACATGAAGAATACTGCTCAAAGCTGAATTCCAAATGGCTGATCACTGCTGTCAGGAGCAGAGATAAACTTCCAGTTCTTAGCTGTGGTGTCTCTAGCCTGACAGCATCGTGTTGGCATCAACATGAATGGTTATTCTAGTATTTGGATTTGTGATCAGCACCATTGGGCAGTATTGGCACTTGCCAATGTATTGAGTTCATCTGTGGCTGTCATTGGTGTCAGCATTTCTCAATAGGGTAGCCTGCTTGAAACAGTTGATTTTTTTTCATCCCTGATAGTTATATTGATTTCCTTTCAGATGAAAAGCCGACTTTTGTTCATGATACATACTTGCTTTGCCCTGCCCCAGTGATAGAAGATGCTGGACAGTGAGTATTGCTTTCCAGCATGTGTCAAGAGGGTGGACTTCTGGGTGAAGGTGACATTAGCGAGCCAAGGGCTCAGGATTTTGCCCAAAATGTCAAGCTAATAAATTTGTGTGTGTGTGTGTGTGTGTGTGTCATACTGTAGCCATGTCCTTTGTGCCAAATCCTTTCCTAGTATGAGCCAGCATAGCCCTTATTAACATTGGGTCTTAAAGCACAGTTTAACCAAAGTTTAACCAAAGTTTCTTGGACCATGGCCCCATATCATAGAATCACGGAATGGTGATTCCTCCTCTCTTCTGTATCCTGTTGTTTCAGACCAAAAGGTAATTAAATTCAAGACTAACTTTTAATTTTGATGGAAAGAAGATGCCTGATTTGAGTTACTTTGCTGCTATTATGTATGTTGCTTCCTGCATTTTACTCTTCTGTGTCTAGTGTTGGTATTTTTCAGCCTTTTTAATCCTGTAGACTTCTGGGAGACATGGCACAACGCCCTACCATTTTCCTAGGGTGGGTGCTTAAATACTGTAGTGGGGCCACGGGTGAATGCTCCCTTGCCTTTTGTATTTGTCACTGAAGGAAATTAATTTGGTGGGATTTTGTCTTTTTTATTACTTTAATTTTTTTTTTCTCCCTTGGACCCTTTCTCTGATACTGGAGAATGGCTAGGGAAGACTCTTCTTGAATTTCACTGGCATTTCAGTGTTTTTACTCTTCTTGATCTCAGTGCAGGTGTTCTGGATTTGCTTGGATACAAAAGAACACATTCTGATTCACTGACAGAAGAATTTCTTTAAATAAATAAAATCGTCTTAAATTTTCTTGTGCTGTCCACACTAGTATTGCTATTGTCTGAGGCTTTCTGTTATGACTCACTGTCCTAATGCCCTTTGCCTCAGCTGGGATGGGGTTTTTTTAGTAAAGAGCATCTGTCCCAGCTCAACGAAGGTAGCATAAAAAGGGTGGCTCCTGGACAAGCAGGGAGGCAAATGCAGGTATGTGCCTGAGGCCATGAAAATGTCCTGGCTCAACAGGATGCACTATCCATGCATGCTCATAAGCCAATGGTTAAAACAGAGACAGAGTAAAGGTAACAATGGGTGTAAAGAGGACACTAAAAATAAACATATCTGTTTTGTGCTCTAGGGTGGTTTTCCTACAAGTCAGCATGAACAACGGGCTAACATTCATCTCCAGCTCTGTCAGCATCACCAGCACACATTGTGTAAGTAATTCCAATGGGGCTTGACAGAGGAACCATGAGACCTTGGAAAGAAGCAGTTGTTCTTCAGGCAAAGCCTCCTTGAGTGAGTGCAGCCTCTCTGCAGCTTCTGCCTCACTGCTACTGACTGGATCCCAGCAGCTCTTGGGAAAATAACCAGGCCTACTTAAGATCAAATTGTTACTGATGATGGATGGATCATAATAGATTTTCTGAGTGAAAAATGAGAATAAAAGGCACCCTGCCAATTCCTACCCCAGGAGAGAGATCCTCAAAACCAGGATCTTAACAGAAGGAGATCTGAGAAAATGACCAAAGGAGCATCAGGGAGCAACGCTCTGTTGAGCCTTGGGGTCCCTGGTAGGATCTAGGGTAAAAGGTACAACTGTTAGGACTTGTATCTGGAAAGGTCACAGAGGGAAGGGACAGTGATATCTGTCCTGCATCATCACATGGTCAAAAAGACCAGGTGGAGTGTCAGTGACAAAAGGGTGATCTTTTATCAAAATCTGATTTTTAGAACCAAATAAGCAAAATTAGGAAAATTACTAATAGATAAAGAGTTGTCTTCCTTGTGTGGGGTAAAAACAGGCAGTGCCCATAGCTGTTGTGAACAAGTATAGTAATTAAATATGTGACCTTGTCCTTGTGCTCTAAACCAAGTTGGCTGAAGTACCTGATAGCAGTTTGTCTCATTGTTATTAGTGTCAAAAGGACTTTTATAGCCTATGCCAAATGCTGTCATATTGGTTTGTAATCATTGTTGGCCATTTTGACAGCTGGAGAACAGAAAGGCAAGAAATGCAGATAGAGGCGACTGGAACTTGTAAATCTAATTTTCTGATGTTTGCAGCAATGAAAGTGGGAAATATCACACCAGAATGCTGGAACAGCCTGGGTTGCAGGGACACAATATAACAGACGTGTGTGTTTCCTCATGGGATTATTTCTAATTTGCTAAAACTTTCTTCCATAAAACTTTCCATACTGAGGACTGATATTTTCACACTTAATTCCACTTTTTACCTCAGGTACAATAAAACCTTTCAAGTCTGCAGTGGTGTTAACTGGTGCATTTAGTTATCCATATGTAATCTATTTCTGATGAAGACTGAAGTCTCAACCCTAACCGGGGTTCCTAAAGGCCAGAGCATGGATGGAGGAGGCTTTTCCTTTTGGCAGCCTTAGGATAAAAGGAGGAATCCAATCTCCAGTCATGTCAATCTGACAATGTATGACCAGCCTCTTGCAGATTGAATTGAAGGAGACAGGAAGCCTGATTTGCAGCTCATAGAAAAACACTGTCTCGCTCCTGTTATGTCCCATAAGCAGGGAGGTTGGCAGTTCAGTTTCCAACTTTATCTTAATTTCATGCATTTCACTCTTCTCGTTTTAGAGACTCCCTCCATTTCCTTTCCTCTCCTGTTTCCTTTTCTGTGGGTGGCAGTCAGCTGGCCTGCTCAGCTCTCCTCCCCAGCTGGTGCTTCTGTCTTTTCTGTACAGTAAGTATCTTCACTATAATCCGAAAGCCTCTGTGTGATCCCCGTGCTTATTTCTGTTCAGCTGCATGAAGTCTGCTATTTTCTTTTCAAAGTCCAGCTTCACTATGGTGCTTTGTATCATTAAATCATTAAAAGAACACTCTTCAGCTTCTTGCTGCCAGCAGCTCCTGAACTGCTGCTGGCAAATGTCTCACTAATTTATATTTGCAGTTAGCATGGGAAAAGCGATGGCTGGGAACAAAGGCTACAAAACAAGGAGGTAATGTGTGTTTGGAGTAATAGTAGCAATGGTACTGCATTGCTGTTGTGCTTGGATTTGTTTTTAAGGAGTGCAGCAATATTTCTTGAAGTTATGCTTGATTTTTACTCATCCTTTTCTCAGCCAGCTGACTTTACTGGGAATTAATTTCTCTTAAAGTATCTGCTTTCCAGGTGCCTTAGTTGTACATGGGGCCATGGGAGGGCCAGAGAGGGGGCTTAGCACTGCACTGCAGCTGGGTACAGTGTCCTCTAACAGGACTTGTTTGAGCAGGGAGTCTGGCACATGTTGGAGCAATCCAGCTGCTCCCTGGCCAAGTGAAGGTGAGCCAAGTAGAATATCTTAAAACAGATTGGTTTGTTGCATCTGTAACAAAAAGCCACAGAGCCGTGTAGGGATGGTGATGCTGTGACACAGATATGGGATTCTGGGTTACCTGTCTAAAAGCATGGAGCAGGAGCTGTGTTTTAGTCCCATATTGAATGTGTCATTCCTGACAGCTCTAGGAACTGGCCTGAGAGGGAGCCCGGTACCACCTAAGTCAGTCATTCATGATCACACCCAGGCTTTGCAAAGCTCTTACCAGCTGGTACTTTCCACCCTCAGCCTTCATTGCCTGAGGGGAAAACAAATGCAATTAGAACGCTGAAGGGAATGCCTGTTGTAAGAAGGGCTAAACATCAATTTCTGGTGTCATTGAAATTCAGCAAGTAGTTTCAGATTTAATAAGGTGAATCTCCTGGACTTTATCATATAGAATTCACTTTTGGAATTTAGCTTCTTTCCCTTTGTCCCGCTTGTCCTTTGAAAATCTCATACAGCTTCCTCTCTAGCCAGCTCCTCTTTCCTCAGCCTGATTGACAGACCTTTCTTCAAGCTCTTTTCACATCCTCTTAGCCCAAGGCTTTCCTCTAGTTTCCTGCTAAATTTTTCCTGTTCCCTGATACCCCTGTTGCTGGTGAATTGAATATCTTCTCAAATTTTGAAAATCTACCACTGAAGAGGTTTCTTTTCCCAGTATATATTAAAAAAAAACCCCAAAAACCAAAAATTAGCTGAAACACCATAGCTAAAGGTAATATTCCAGAACCCAGTACAGTCCAAGGATAGGGCATGTCTCAGCATGCCACTTCCCATGTGAAACAAATGTTTACTTTCCAAAAGCCATGTGCTCTGTATGTTCTGCAAGAAGCAAGCAGCATATGAAAACGTGATTCCTGTACTAATCAGAGCAATAGAGAATTAATATATCTTCTAAATACACCAGTATTAAATGCTCCAAGTGCAAAGGATCCATGGAGATTTACACAGAAAAATCAGAGCTGTGATTCTCTTTGATTCTCAGTTGCTCTGAAAAGCTAATTTCAAGTGTTAACACTTGATTTTTTTTTGTTTCTAGTAATTTTAAACAAAATTTAACTTTGATTTTGAAGGTATAGACCCTTAGCTTTGCATCCCCAGTGTCTCACTCGTCTCTGCAGAGAGATCTGTGGATATAAGAATCAGAAATGCTTAAGATAATGATTACAGTATCTCATTTAAAATAGTCAAACCCTAAGAAGCATGCCAAGAACAAACAGCATTACTGACTAGTTTGATAATCATCTAGGCTAAGGTTGTGAGGGTGGTTTGAGACAACACAGGCAGGCTTGGGAGCTCATGGACTGAGCAAGTTTTGCTCTGTTCCATGATACTGACCTGTGAACAGTTACCCATAAGGTCTGAGCTCTAATATTCCCATTCTTTGAATATCAGCATTTGCATGTTCTGCATCTCTAGGAATCCAAGGTTACTCTGCACAGCTGAGGGTCTGTGGTCATGCAGTTTGCAATGCCATTCTGAAAGTAGTAAGGGATTGTCCAGAATGGGTTGTATACAAGTTTAATCTTCTTGAATCTAGTGGGCTATAAACATGCCATAAATTTGTACATAAATTTAAAATAAATATGCACACTGCAAAGAGGAAAGGCTTCCCTGGTTTTGTGACTTTAGGTGATCCTAATGATAATAGTGATTGACTGCACAATCTACCTGAGACCTCACAGTGAGGGAAAGCTAACTAAATGTGTAACTTCAGGGCTCCTGCCTTCTTTGAGACATACAGAAATAACTCAGAAATAATCATCTTGCTTGCAGCTGACTGGGACCATCCTTTTCATTGCTCTTCTGATTCTCTTTCTGCTGCTGGCTCTGGCTCTTCTGTGGTGGTTTTGGCCCCTTTGCTGCACAGTGGTAAGTACAGCTTTTTTATTCTATTGACTTGGTTTCATCTGTTCTCTGCCAAATCCCAGAGTTAAAGTGTTGGAGTGGGTGGTTAGCCTTCCTTAAGAAAAAACACATTTGTAAAGCCCTGATTCAACAATTTACTTAAAGTGCACATTGAAGTTACTCTCATCTGGGTTTTTGATTGTTTCAAGGCCTATGTGATTTTTACATTGAATGAGAATTTTAATAAAGCTCATGGATGTGACTTAGGTTTCTATAGGGATCAAGACCTCCTTTAGCCCAGCTTTGGAACCTGCTGCATAAAAATGTAATAGAATTGATTTACTCATGTGTGTAGAAGCTGTTAGAGCCCTCTCTAAAGACAAGAGTTAGGGGTGGTTTTTTTGCATTTTATTGGTTGGGGTTTCTTTAATTTATTCAGAGGAGCTGTAGCTTCTGAGAGAATGTCTTTGCACTAACTTGGTGATTATATGGTATTTTTCATCTCATCTGAGTTTATTTTCAGTGGGGCTAATGAGAGGATTGAATGGGGAGGAATGAAGCAGAATGACTCATTTGTGACAGGGGCAAGAAAGCAAGGAGGACATAGTTCTGGGATGGATGAACCCTACCATTGCCTCAGATTTCTCCATTATTTGTTTATTCCAGGTGATCAAGGAGCCGCCTCCACCCCCGCCTCCAGAGCCTGTAAGTGTGTTATTTTTGAGCTGTGGCACTGCCTGCAGCCACTGCAGTGCTGCCCAGGATTGTCAGCCCTGTAGGTGTCTTAATGACACCTTGAAGGCTGTGAGAGGAAGTCCTCTGGGTCAGGACAGTTATTTCTGCCTTCTGGCCTCTTTATATACATGCAGCAAAACTGCCTCCATCCAGGCTGAAAACACTTGCACAATTCAAAAATGCACAGGCCAACAGTTCTATAGTATTCTGTTCTTTCTGCTGTGCACCAAACAGGTGTGTAAGCAAATCTTTGCTTCTCAAGCTGTGCTGACAGCTGTCCCTTTTCCAGTAAAGCTGCCATTGTTCTCAGCAGGAGTTTAGCCCAGATTGGTAGTAAGGAACAGTCAGGCAGCTGGAAAAAAAAGGACAGCAAAGGCCACATTCTTGTGGCTTTGCTACAGGAGAGGAGACAAAAGCCTGCCCTGGCTGTGGCTCTTCTGCAGAGTGACCTTTGGAAGGACATTTAGCCTTTCTCCATTTCAGTTTTGAGCTGTTTGAGGCAGGATTGTATTTAGCTTTTTGGGGACAGTAACTCACTGACCCTGACCTCAGTTTAGTTTCACCATACTAGTTTCAAGAAAATAAAAAATTGTAGTAAATGAAGGCACTTCTAGGGAAAACTTAGGCCTGCCTTTATTTCTTTCCCAGGCATAGACAGTTAAATAATGGAAAAATACTTGCCTAACCCACAAGAAAGGCTTATAGTTTATTGTTAATTTGCTATAACTTGGCATGAATGTAAGGAGGCAACCACAGCTGCTGTTTTGAGGTTGCTAGAGGCCACCACTAGTGTGTATGTGATCCTCTTACCTGTCCTGAGCAGAAGCACTGTGACAATCTATCTTCAGAATGCACACCAGAATTCATGCTGGGGTTAGTGTGATTGGTGCTATCACAAAGCCTGCAGCTGCAGCCATGCTGCATTTGAAGGAGGTTTCAGAGAGCATCAGACTCCTGCAGAAGTTGCAGATGCTTTGCAAATTTAAATGCAATCAAAGAGAATGAACTGATGTAAGCCTCCAGGAAAAACACAGAATACAGATGTTATTTGAGAAATGAAGACAATACTGTAGGAAGCTTGTTGTGCCCTCTCCTCAGCTATGTGTGTACTTGGAGATGTCAGGCTGTGACTTTCAGGTGCCTCAGCTTAGTGTCATGATATGGAGTCTGAGAAATCCCTGTTACTTGTCTTGGCTCAAGATGATAGAACTGCAGATGTATTTCCAGGCTTGTTGAACCAGAACCATTTGCCAGCTTTTAGTTAGGCAAGAACATAAAAATGAACCTAAAGTTAATTCCTAGTTCAGATTCTCACATGTTCCAGAAAAATAATCTTCAGTCTTTATGATTGCTCTGGTTCTGATCTCCCTGACAATTGTGAGGGGCTCCTGTCTGAGCCCTATTCCAAACTGTACAGCTTGAGCCAGACTCCACAAAGTGTCAAACAGTGTAGAATAACTGCTTACAGCTGCCATGAGAAAAGGGTCTGATGCACATGTTAGAAAACTCAACAGTGGTCACTTTTTTTTCCTCTGTTAGTTGACATTAAATTCCAAAAGTGCAATTAATAAATTATTTCTTTGGGCTAATTCATCACTGCATTTTTTGCATGGCACAGTGGCAAGCCATTATATTACACTTCATCTGTATTTTGCCTTTTCTTACAAATCAGTTGGGATTTTGGAGCTCAATGCATATTTGATTAAATAAAAGCAGCTTGGATGGAGGAACAGGCAATCCTCTCTGGCTTCCCTAGTTAAAATTGCAGCTGCAGAGACAAGAGACTTTTTTGGTTTTTTGTCAGCAAATAAGCATAACACAGAAAGCCAGATATCCAAGGATTGGACCATAGGATGTTCAGCTGTTTTCCAGTTTATGCTTTTTATGTGAGAACAGCATTAATATCTCCCTGCCTTTCCCACAGGACTCAGATGATGAAGATGGATTGCCAAAGAAGAAGTGGCCAACCGTGGATGCATCTTATTATGGAGGTCGAGGTGTTGGTGGGATTAAGAGGATGGAGGTATTTGGCTTATTCTTTAGTGTTATAAACCCCAGCTCATTTAATTGAAAATTCTACCACTATGTTTTCATGTGATTTTTTAAGAGGACCAGAGACTGGGATTTAATCAGGGCTTGTCTACCTAATTCGCACCTGCTGTCCAAGTAACAGGCATCAAGCTGCTATCATTTCCATGAATAATTAAATGAATTTTGCATTATGAGGCAGAGAAAATTTGCAGGTTAAGAAATAAGATAAGCAGCAGAAGAAATTTTGATCTCGTGAGTCAAATGCTTTGGTGCAGTTGCAATCTGTTCTCTTGTCAGAGGAAATTCAGGCAAAGCTACACTGGTTTTATATTTGAGGGTGCTGTCTGTGCAGTGCCAGGTTTCTGTGGAAGGGGAGGCTTCTCAGCAAGTTCCCGAAAGACTGCAGATGAAGTATTGCATCTTAATATCCTTAACCATTTTCCTTGGAAGAATTTTATCCGTGATGCTGAGAATGTATGCTGACTGGAACACCATGGATCATATATTGTTCTTGAATGCAGAGCCACCTTTCTGTTTTAGCTAAGCTAGACAACAAAATCACATATTAAGATATTAGATATTGGGAAAAAATTTCTTCACTGAAAAGATGATTAGGAGTTGGAACAGGCTGTCTAGGGAAGTGATGGAATCACCATCCCTGGAAGTGTTGAAAAGGTGTGTGGATGTGGCACTTGAGGTTTAGTGGTGCTGGGTTAACTCAATCATCTTAGAGCTCTTACCAACCTTAGTGATTCTCATCTGCCCCAGACGCTGTCAATTCCCAAAACAGCTTAGACTACTGGAATGTGCAAAGGCTAGTAGTTCCAGCAGTTTTTGAATGAGACTATTTTATTCTTAAACATGTATTTCTGATTACAGTGAGAATTTGGTGCTTTCATAAATTTGACTTAATTCCTAGTAGCATGTGGTCATCTGATGGGAACTAGATTAGTATCTGTGGAAACCCCACCTGCTGGTGGGGACTGCTGAAGTGTCTCCTTACATTGTTCTCTCCTGACATCAGGTCCGATGGGGAGACAAGGGGTCAACAGAGGAAGGAGCAAAACTGGAGAAACCCAAAAATGCTATTATTAAGTTGCCAGAACAGGAGTATGAGCCATGGGAACCCAAGCCAAAGAAGCCCCATGTGAGAAAACCACCTTCCCAGCGGAAGTGGTACACTCCAATCAAGGTAATGTGTCTGACCCTCCATTTTACCAAGTCTCTCATAATGTGTAAGATACTATATCCCACTTTCTTAGCACAGCCTTTCTTTCAGCAGAGCTGAGAGAGCCTATTTAGAAAAGTGGCCATTAATCCTTACCTTTGCCTGGTTTTGGATTGTGTATTTCACTTGGCTCTGTGCTGCTGTGTTTTTTTGAGAAGAGTGGAGGGCGTGGGCAGAGATCTTCCTTTCCTCAGCTTCCAGTGTCTTTCCAGGTACCCTTGTCTGGGATGCCACAGCAGATCCCTTGAACTTTAGGGAGGGCAGATGCTGTTTTCTGCTGTCTCAAGGCAGCATAGAAAAGGATCAGATAAAGGGCACTGTCCTTGCTTTGACTGCATTGTCTAAGGGCTTGGATTGAGATCCAGCTCTGTTTCCCCCTAGTTCAAGCACAAGACAGTAGCATTTGATTTTTGGGTAAATCAGTCTGTCCATATTTTCATCCTCAGTTCTCCCACCTCATTATAATGTCTGGTGTTTCAAGGTGTTTTAGTGTATGTATCCTCACAGACACTAAAGGCAGGGAAGAGCTGTTGTCTCTGCTTACAGAGAAGGAAGCTGGAGGGCTAGCACAGTCAAGGTTGCAGCACACCATGCTCATCCCAGGAATCTATGGCCATGTCCCAAAACAGTGTTTTGTGGGATGAGTTTCCCCCTCCCCTGCTTACTCACAGATCAGTTAAATAGTGCTTGAATGTTTCTGGAAAGCACCTGTTAATTTTAAAGCCTTCCTAGGCAGGTATCCTTGTGGCTGTTTATCCATGTTCTCTTCCCATCTGTACTGTACTTTCGTTCTGCTTTTTGTAACACCTAAAGTAAGATTAGCACTTTAAAGTAATACCTGTCTAATTGTGCTTCTTAAGGGAGTTGTTCACATTAATCTGCTCTCACCCTCATTGCATATTTGGCCTTACTGCATATTGGGTTCTCCTGGTTGTCCAGATAAACAGTGTATAGAGGCCAGGATACAGGACCAGTGTGGGTGCAAACAGCTTGATACAGAAAAGCTGTATCAACCCATCTGTTGTTTAATCTCATGCTGTTTTCACCACATTTCTTGGTCATATCTTATCTCTCTTTTTTTTCTTAATTGCAGGGTAAACTTGATGCACTGTGGGCTTTGGTTCGACGAGGCTATGACCAAGTCTCTCTTATGAGACCACAGCCAGGGGATAAGGTAAGGCATCTCAAATGCATCTCAAACACCAGTCCTCTGTTAGCAGCAGCAATACCCTTCCCTCACAGTCAGCCCATCTTGTTCTTTTTTCATAAGCTTGTGTCTTTTCACATTGCCCTAAAGCTAAAAGCTAAACATTTTTAATGTTTCTTGGATTTAAGAATGGAGTTCAGTGATTACTGAGAAATCATGAACTGTACAGATGATGAAAAAACAAATCATAGCAAGGTTACTGGAGAGCAAGTTGGTGTTGAATTGTGTGCAGACACATTTCTCAGTCATCTCCTAAACATAGGCCAGGAATATCTCCTGCCTTGATGAAGTCTATTGGCCAAAAGTAGGTCAGAAGTGTAGACTTCTCCTGGGAGGAAGCAGGGAGTTTGTGCTTTTCAGAGCCACAAAGATGTCTGTGTACTGTCCCTGGGTCACTGGCAGTAGCTTAGTTCAGAGCTCTCACAGTTTCCCCATGTAAGCCTGGCACTGTTATGGTTGTCTCTGTTCTGTTATTCTGAGGGGACAATCCCCTAAGAATTGAGTGCTGCTGCTTTCACCATCAAGGGTTTGCTTTCTTCAATAGTTCTTTGTAACTAACAAACTAACAAAGAACTATGAGAACTAAGCAGACACAACAGCATCTTTCTCTCCCCTGTGGGCAGAATCCATACATTTCACCACCTCGGCTCTCAGGTGAGAGGATTATAGAGTTACAGCAACAGGGTCCATAAAGTGCTCTTTTGGGGATAGGACTGGTGCAGGTGCCCAGGCTTGTTTGCCTGGGTAGCTTTCACACCTAATGACAGACTTTAAAAGTAGCTCTAATTGGCATCAGCTAGGGCAGTAGGTTGCATGTCACTTGCTTTTGGCAAAATATTATGTCTTTTGTCTAGTCATTAACCAAACATGCTGCATCAGTATTTAAAGTTTAATCTCTTCCATTTTTCTTCTGGCACATAAGGAAACCAAGGAACAATCCCAGCTTCTTATACTACTTCATAAAATGGTCTTAAATGTTTCACTAAGCTGCATTTTCCAGGCAGCTGTGCTTGAGACACCTTATTTACTTTTTAAGCACGATCTAGAGCTTCTGAATAGGCTCTTTAGGTCCAGCTGTATTTTGATAGCACTAACATTGTATAATATGAATCTATCCTCGGCCTTTCACTCCCTTGGCTGGGACATTTCTATCAGTGCAGAGCACAACAGAGCCTCTGTTAGCCAGCGTGGTCAAGAAACATGCAGGGGGCTGGCTCAGAACAGGGATCCTCAGTTCCTTGCCTTCCAGCTCTGCTGTGGGGAGAACAAGGGGCTGAAAAGAGGCAATGTAAAACAGCAAGCTGAAGGATTATTGTATCAGGGATAACATAAGAAAAATCAAATGTACATCTGGGAAATAGAGTGGAAAGAATCCTATTGAGCCAGATCCAGTGGAATCATAGAATCATCTCTGTTCCCTGGCCTGTGAAATTAACTAAGGCTGAAGAATACTGAAAGTGAAACAAGAAAATAACTAGACAGCCTTCTGCTGTTTAAAAAAAAAAGGAAAAAAAAAGATATCACAGGCCTGTATTTCATGGAGAAAACTAGCACAGAAGGGGGCAAGTTTATTATTTATTCTTCGGGTAACTTCTCTAGTAGCAGTCTCTCAGTGGGTAATTGACTCCTTGTAAGTCAGGTTTGTGCTGGGGGCTGTGTAGAAACCCCCTGTGTGTGCATGTAAGTAAATGTGAGCACACACACGTGTGCACACTCCTCCTTGTGGCTGAAGGACCAGGAGATGCGGTCAGTGCTGGGAGTGACCAGCAGCACGGGCAGCTCAGGGCTCTGGCAGCCCCAGGAGCAAGGCCACAGCTCTGCTGGCCTCAGCACAGCAGGACAAGGTCACTCCTTGTCCAGCTGTGCTGGCAGCAGTCAGAGCATTCAGCTGGGGCTTGGGGAGACACGACTGTTCAGCCTGCCATGCCTTGGTGCGTGCTGTTCTTCCAGACTCTGCCATCCAGAGGCCAGGGACTGTGTGGTGGTCTTGGAGTGAGAGATTGCTTTGGTTTGTGTGGTTTTAAGGGATTGGGGTGGGGGAGCAGGGGAAAGAGTTCTTAGTGGGGTCTAAGTGCACCTTTATTTTTAGGTCATTTCATAGCTGTCTTGGTTGTTCAGGAAAATATAGAGCTTAGAAAGCAAAAGGAACACAATTTAACTCTGTTTTGGGTGTGACACTTGGACACTTGGATAACTTAGAAAAGGTCTAAATCTGAAATTGCCAGAATCAAACAAGTTATTTCCTTTGTATTTTCAGAGATTACCAGGGATATAGGTTGTTTCCCTTTGGAACAAGACTCACTGAAGTTACATTTTCCAAATTTCTGTTTCACAATTTACTTCCATTAAAAAAAAGTTTCCTTTTTCCATTTCTGCTGCTTCAGCTGGGCATATCAGCCATTGAATGAAATTACAGCAAACCACTTTTTTCTACATAATGAAAATACTCGTTATGGAGAAAAGAACATCCACAGGACAGGGAGAGAAATAATTTTTACAAGGCTTTTAGGAAAGGAGGAAGTTGAAAAAGGATTTGTATTTATATATATGTATAATTTATTTTACATTAAAGCAATTCAGAAACTCTTTTGAAAAGTATAACTTCTTCATCACTTGAAAATGAATACTGTGAATTGGGAGCTTTTCTCCCTCTCAAAAACCTGAAAAATACTTGTAGAAAAACTTTATGATAGTTTTGTGATTTTGGTGTATTCACCAATGCATCCACCACAGGGAAGCAAAAGTCTGTTACACTTTCTGAAAGCTGTTCAGTGCCTTTCCTCACAACACAGGCCTCTTCTCTTTGCATCTGCAAACCATACAGCAGTGGCAGTATTGCTATCCCAGATTTTTAAATCATGTCTTCTTACCCAATTCCCATCATGAAGTGAAGTTAAAAATGGCACTGACTGTGTATTTTTGAGTCTTCATGGGTGGAAGCCCATTCCAGAGTATGTGTGAGAACCTGGCAGTAGAAATACAGGCTGAAGCATGTTTGCAGTAATATGGGACTGAGGCTGCAAGAAGTTCTCATGTCCTTTCCTGTGAGTCAGCAGGTCTGCTGTCCATCCATCTATTTTTGGTCCTTCATCATGGTCCTGTTGCCATTCCCCATCCTGCTCTTTTCCTTACCTGCTTAGTCTCCTGCCCTACACATTGTCTTCCATTTCCTTCTGTGGTTTTGTCCTCGTTTTCTCTCTCTGTTCTTGTTTGCATGCCCTTCTCCTTGATAAGCCAGACTGATTCCCTGCAGTCCTGTCTTTGGGAGCAATAGGTGGGTCCCCAGCCTCCTTACCCTGCTCCTCTCAGCCTGCAGGACCTGAGCTGCTGGTAGCATCATGCCTTGGGCTACAGCCTTGCTTCAGAGCTGGCTGAAGCTCTCTCTGACAGTTCCCCTGCCCTGGCTCATGTCTTCCATGAACTTGTCAAGAAATGGATCTCAGGATGGATCATTCATCAGTATATGGCAGGATTGTACTAATAGCACTGTATTAATCCTTGTGAAAATCACAGGAGCTTCTTGGAACTGCCTATTTAAAGAAAACCATCCAAGCACGAGCTCTGGTGCTCCTTCTCCTGTGTGCCCACAGTGTTTTGCTTGGCTCTTAGAGACAGCTCCTCCTCTCAGTCTCCATTCAAGATCATATCATGGCACCACCACTGAAATTTATTAGTTTGGCAAATACCTCAGTAAAGGGTCACAGGATCCCGCTCACTTGGCTTCCTCAGGTCACCTCTAGCAGGAATTTCTGTTGCACCAGGATGGGACAACAAGGGATAAACACACTTAACTCTACCCCATCATTAGCAGCTAGGCTGTTATTTGTGGCATGGAGTTTTGCTGAGCTCTCAGACAGCATCAGCAGAGGAGTGAAGTGATGAAAAATGACTTGTGGCTCTGTGGTGAGTTGCTGGGCCTTCTGCCTCACTGGAATGTAAAAAGGTGAAGCCTTCATAGGCATTTGTGCTACTGCTGCAGTGGCAGATCTCTTAGAGCTAGGCTGCTATTCTTCCCACCCTTCCTCAGAAATCTGTGTCTTGGAGGGCCAGCAGTCACTCTTCTGGCCCAAGAAAGGGGTTGACAGCTCTGAGGTGGGGACACTGCTCATCCAGACACAGGAGCATGTCAGAGTGTCCACATGGCCTGGTTGGGCTGTGTGTTGCTCAAGGTATTTAGATTTCCTTGAAGACTTTCCCATCACTGTGTTTGTGTCCTCCTGAGCTTGGTTCTGAGCTTGCAGCAGCTGCTGTGAAGGTCGGAGTTTGGGAAATATTAGTGTCTGGCTATCTTGAAATATTTCATACAAACAAGCCACAGTAGCTGATAGGGCAGGTTGTCAATAGTCTCTGCAAAAGGTAAGTTTCAAGCTCTTCTCTTGGCCTCATAGCTCAAAAATGGGCTGTTACCAATGGAGCAGGTAAACATTGAAAGCCCCAGTATATACAGAGAGGAAGGGGAGGTGCTTTCTGATGGTCTGTTAGTTGCTGCTTTCAGCAATTCCATTCCATTTTTCCTCTCAGCACGTACTGATTGATGCAGGAAATTCTTAGAGGCTCGGTTTACCAAAATCCTTGACCAAAAACCCAGCATTTTTCCCCTCAGGCAGAACTGATCATTTACTTTAAAGGCTTAAAACGTGATCTCATTATTTTCACTGAAAATTTTGTAGCTGCAACAGGGAGTGTAGACTGGATTTTGCTGTCACCATCCCCTTGTATACCCCTGGGACTTTACTTAGAAAAAAGTAATGCCTTAGTAGTATTACCCTGTGGTTTGTACATATAAAGCCCTTTCCTGGGGAAGGGTACTAGAAGCAGGCTGTTGTACGAAACTCTGAGAGCCTTTTTGCCTTTTTTTGTTCCGTAAAACTGAGATTAAAAGGCTGCTGTGCAGCCAAAAATGTCACAAACTATGAGCTTCTGGTCATTTTAGAAGCCAGAACTTCTGGATCCTTTCAAGTTTTCACCCTTGAGTTATGGTGCTACTCGGAACAAGGCATAGCAGCTGGAATTTCAAACAGCAGCCTTTGAAATGAGGAGTATGTGGGTTCCTTATTCTGTGCATCTCTTTCAGAGTGATCACTCTTAGTCTGATAGGTTTGTTAAAGCTCAGAAGATCAAATTTTGAGTGATTACTTGTAATGCTCACCATGACATCTATGTGCCTTAGTTTTCCTCACAACAGAATATCCATGAGAACACAGTATTTACCTTCCTTACAGCTGTGAGGTTTACTGTTCCGCCAGGCACTTGGGACTCCTTAGCTGAATCATGGGACACCAAGCTTATGGATTATTAATGACTAATAATTACTGTCTAGCTGCTGCTTACAGGTGGTCAGCAGCTTGACTGCAGCCCACGGTGAAGGCAGCACCCGCCTGTCACGCCACGGTGGCTGCCCACGCACTGCTGCTATTTGGAGCTTATTCTAATTACTTCTCTTCAAGACCCAGTAATGGCTTTTAATAGGCTTCCCTGCCTCTTGCTTGGAGATGTGTTGTAATTGCCCGTGTAACAACTGGCAGAGCTACAGGGGGTGCTGGAAAAGCAGCACTGAACTCCTTCAGACTGAAGTCATCAGTGGCTGCTGCCACTGCAGCTTTTTCTCCTTTTCTCCTAAGCTGCTGGAAAAATAAAGAGATGAGGACGTTGCCTGCCACAGTAGGTGATCTCCCTTTGTCACTTTCAATGAAAATGTGACACATTTAGCTTCCATTTTGCTACTTTCTTTCTTCTTTTTTTAAAGGACAGGGGTATCTCTAAGAGTCATTCCTGCTTTAGCAGACATGGCATGGGGGAAAGAAGCTCCCTCTCTGCTGTGGGACCAGTGTCCTAATGCACAGTTCCCAGGATGTGTTGAGCGCTGCAGCTGGAAACATGTAATCAGCAACTAATGAATTTCCTGTCTTACAAGAAGTCCATACACTGAATTACCTCCCACTTGTGCCAGGGTTGTGTTGTTTCTGTTGTGGAAGAGGAATTCACAGGGTTTGGGGTGGATGCTGCCTGTCTGCACCCTGGTCAGCCCAGGGTCTGTCCATGTCTTTGGCAGCCAGGGGCATGCTGAGGAGCAAGAGGCTCCTGTGAAGGATGAGTGCAGGTCCCAGGGTTGGTGTTACTGGGCACACAACAGGATGAAGGAGGATTGGCCTCATGGTTAAGGCACTGGCTGTAGCTTACACAAGTTACTTCACTTCTGTTGTACTGCAGTTATACAGTGAATAATTGAGATGAAGAGTAAATTCTAGGAGGCTGAGACCATTTTTCTATTAGAACTTTGAGCACTTAATACACAGACTCTGTTAGATAGAGAGGGTACTCTTCTGCTAGTCTTGAAACATATGTACCACTTTGCTATTTCTCTGATATTTATGATGAAGGAACAGCTTCATCAGGTTTGATTCTCAGGGGTTTTTTATAGGGAACATGTCTCTGGGATAAGGCCTGGTGACTTAATCCCTCATTAACTGCAACTCTGACATGTCTGCATGGGGGGAACAGGCTCCTGTGTTGGTATCACAGTTTTCCAGGCATCACTTCACTAATGCTCCACAATCCTAAAGCATGTCCAAGGGACTGGCTTGAAGCCTGGAGACTGTCTTGGGCCTTAGCACTACTGATGGCACACCTTTTTGGAGAGGAAAAGTGCACAAATGCACATAGTTTCTCAGCAGCACCCTTGGATCAATGCTGAACATCATCTGACTGCTTCAGTTGATTTGCTGGGAGCTGTGCATCCCTCATTGTCTTTGATTTGGGTAACACTGCTGAAAGTAACCTACCCAGCCTTCCTTAGCTCTCTGCTTACATTCTTCTAGTAATTATGCAGAATGTGCAATGCTGTGACCTTTGAAGGCCTTTGAGCTGCAGAAATAAAAAATACTGTGTAAGAGGATGTATTCATACTATTATTCCCACTAAAATTACTGTACAGAATGATAACTAAAATTCAAAAGGTATTGCCTTGTTACTTTTCTCAGAGGAGCTGTAGTTCCAAATGTCTCTGTTCTTGTAGAAACTATTGGGATTCATGTTGTGGTACCAGAAAAAAACCACAAATCAGTCTCTTACTGTACAAGTAACAAAAAGTCACTAGACAACAAGGAGAGCTTGGATCTATGTATGTTAGGTCTTAAGGTCAATCTAGGAACATTCCAGCTTTATATGCCAGTTTTAGTCCCAGATAGGAACAACAGGACTGTAAATGCCTTGTGCTTTCTGAAGCAGCACTGGGGTTTCTACAGCATTTAAAAAATCATTCAGGTTGGTTGTTTTGGGGTTTTGTGTTTGTTGTTTTGTTTTGGTTTTTTTTTGATTTTGGGTGTTTGTTTTTTGGGATTTGTTTGTTTGTTTGTTTTGGTTTGGGGTTTTTTTTGTGGGTTTGTTTTGTTTTGTTTTGTTTTGTTTTGTTTTGTTTTGTTTTGGGGGGGGGGTTGTTGTGGTTTTTTTTGGTGTGTGAATAAGTCCCTACTTTCCTCCTCCTTTACAGGATTCTTCTAGGGACTTTACTTGCCCAAGCAGACATTCTTCATTGGGTTATTAAGGAGTGTATCCACTCTCATGGAGTGGATACCTCATTATGAAATGAGGCCTAACAAGAGCAGTGTCCCTCCTTGAAATGCTGGTGGCCAGGCACTCTTAAGTTGAGCAAACCTTTGAAAAATGAGAGTAGGTGTACTTTGGGTTTTTTCTACTGCTGGGGGACAGGCCACTGACTCTGCTGAGGTGAGAGCATGGTGTATAATAGAGTTCCTAGGAGACAGCTGGCAATGGGGTGCTCATGGAGAAGAGTAACTTCAAGATGCACAGTTGGTACTTGATAGCTGCACAGGGCACACGTGGCAGGGATCTATTTGCATAGTGTTAGCTCTCTAGCATACCTGAAATGGGACCAAGTTCCATGTCAGGACTTTGGTACTTAAGTTGCTTTTCTAGTGGGCTCATTCATAGAATAAGGTGGTTGTGTCCCAAGACAATCTCCCATTCAATATAACATAGGAGCTTTTGGGGGAGGTTTTCTGTGCTTTATCAACATGCCAGCACTGATAGTGAACTGTATGAGTCCCATCCCAGAAGAAGAAAAGCCATGTGAGATGAGCACAGGGGAAGCTGAGAGCTGTAGATTTACCATCTCCTTGCTCTAGGTAGCAGTAGAGCCATGTAAGGGCCAATTACCCAGAGAAGCATTGGTGATGGTTGTATCTGTTTCCAGACTCTACACAGAGGCAACTTCTCTGTGTGGTGGGCCAGGGTATTACATTTTTTGGCTTAGGCAAGGAAAAATAATAAGCATTTCCAGCAGGAATCTCTGAGTTTCCATCATTATTCTGTACCTTAGTCAGGTGAATAACATTGTGTACACAATAATCCCAGCTTGCTCCTGTGCGACAGTCAAATAATTCACCCAGGAAAGCGTGATGACACTTAATTGCAGTTTGAGCAAGATCAGTTATGGTCCTTTGTGGCCTAATTTGCTGCTCCCAGCAAGCCGCCAACACCTCAAGGCTGAGGCTGTTGCACCCAGCAAATGTTTGTTGCTTTTGTTGCTGTGCTCCAAAGCCCTCCCCATTCTATGAGATGGACAAATGCAATGTCCTCTTCCCTGAAAACACCAAAGGAAAGAGGAAAATCTTTTGCAAACCAACCTCTGTTGTTTTTTTTCTTGAGCCACATTCTAGTCTGGTCAGCATTCAAGTGTGGAAATGTCTGGTGCTGTGGTTAAAGCAAGGGATGTGAGTCACAAGTCCTGAACTTGTAAATACCATTTTTTTTTCTCTCTGCATAACCTTGAGTAGATGACATGACCTGGAGGTGGCTCTCCTCACTTCCTCCACTCTGGGACCCTCATCCATAAAAGCTGTCAGGAAAGAGGAAGGCAGTAAATCACATGTGAGTGCAGGTTTAGGTTAAGATATTTTTCTGAGGTTTGGGTGGGATTTGGTCTGGCATGACAGCACTTTGAGATTGGTACTGAATGTAAAGTTACCAGATAGACCTTATGCCTAGTGTTACTCTTTTCTGTTCCCTTTGTCACTTCAGCTTCTTTAGGGCTCAGAATCAACAAGCTTTGTTATGGGTCTGCACTGTGCATTACTTCAGCCGCAGCCTCGGCAAGGTCCAAGACATGTGATGTTTTGTGCATTCCTGCAAGATATCTTGTGACTCTGGCCATTCTTTCAGGAGATGTCTGTAGCCCATTGCTGTGTTTCCTTGCTGAGGCAGGCTGGAAGCAGCATGCAGTGTCCTGCTGAATAGGGTGTGATGTATGTGATTTGAATAGCCCTGTCTTCAATACTGGGGTGGGCTCTTCATTTCTCTTTCCTTGTGTGCCTAAGCTGAAAAAGTGGTATCGGGCATGAGAGAGCTGGATGGTGAGGATATGTTCAGCAAAGTTTATTTTGCTAAAGGGTACTGGTCCTAGCTTAAAAGTCCGATTTCCCTGGTTGAGCTGTTCTTCCCTCAGATTCCTCATTATTGTCCACTTTCTCCAGTGGTAAATTGGAAGTAGCCCCCTTGTCTTCAGTGTATTCCTGCACTGGTCTTCACTGAACAGGCTGCTCCCAAAGACCCATCCCTTATTTCAAGCAGTGCTGTGCACAGCTGGGACTGTGAACTGGGGAATAGTGTCTGCAGATGTGTGTCTGGAAAAACTATCAGTACTTGATTGTATTCAGCTCTCAGTATTCTGTAAAAAGAAACTACAGTAGCTTGGGATACTGCAGCTATTAATCTTACTGCAAAACACCTCCTGTTTTATTTGCCTAGTAGAATTGAACACCATTTTCCCTATTACTGTCTTTATTTTGATTTGAAACTGTTCTTTTAGATGGTCTGTAAATGTTTTTTCATGTTAGTAGAATTAGCTGAAGTTGAAAATATACGCTTGAAAAAGTCTCAATGTTTTCAATTTTTGTTTTGCAACACCTTTTCTGTCTGAAACTCAAAGATGATTTGAAATGAACAGCACATGCTGCATTAAATTCATTTTGACGTATTTGTTTTACCTGAAAATTGAAGACTTTTGGTTGCTGTTGACTTTTCCTTTGGCCAGCAAGTGAACTGACAGATAACTTTTATTGCTGCTGTTACAAGCAATGCATGCCATGGGTCTCTGAGTTTGCCCTGGCAACCTACCTCCCTTGCTCCCTGGGGGATGCTTGGATGGGATTATCACACATTTAGTGTCAAAAGAAGAGCTCCTGTGCTCTCTCATCCCTTTCCCATCCCACAAATCCTATTTTCTCAGTTATTTGGCCTCCACAGCCAGGGTGTCTGAGGGCATACTGGACTTCTGAAGGATATTTTCTCCCAGCTTTTTTACAAACAAGGCTGGTCCCACTTTGCCTCTATGGGAGGGGCTCAGGCATCTTGCCAGAGCTTTTTGGGCAGCAATGTTGGCCATGCCTCGACCAAGACAATAGGTTTTTTTCCTGAATGTATCAGCAGCCCAAGGAATTGCTTAGCTGTGTGTCACTGTCAGCATGTGCTCAGCTCCCATCCCATGTGCAGGATCTCATTGTTTATTCTGAGTTTGGGAATCAGAGTTTGTGAGGCAGGGATTAGCTTCCTGTGCTGTGTCTCCATGGTGCTGCTCCAGTGAGCCAGGGTTTGTGGGTGGTTTACTTTGGTTGCTAAAAAGAGAAAAAGCAGAGATTTACTTATAAGAGGAGTTTTGTGGACTTTGTGAAGGAGTCACATGTGCCTCAGCTGCTTTTAAATATCACTGCCTCTTCCTGGGTCAGGATATGTGTCCTGTTTAAAGTTGGGTTACCTCCCACATCTCAAAGCTCAGTCTAATTCCTTTTGCAATGAGCAGCACTTTGGGTGAGCCCAGTACGTTACACCTCTTGGTAGCATCACCTTGCTCATGCTATGCTGTAAACAGAGTTTTCTGCTGCTGCTAGGATTATCCTTGTGCATATGCATTATCATTTTGTAATTTTCTATTTGAATTTATCTGATGTGCCTAAGGGCATTGCAGGGTCCTCACTGTTACAATGAGTGATTCACAACCCACAGTGCAGTGATTTCCTTCCCCTCCAATAACTCCATCATAGAAGGGAGGGAGCAAAAGTGATTGGAGTTTAGAAAGAGGCCAGATAATACACTGGGAAAAGAATGGGCTGAACTTATTTTCCTTTTTAAAAGCAAAACAAAAGGAAATAATTACATTCTCATTGCTGGACACTGCCACTTTAATTTTAAAACCATCTTCTCTTCAGTCAACTCCATTTTCTCTTATCTCTTCATAGTTTTGGATTGCCATCATTATAGGTGTCAGTGCTGAGCTTCCAAGTAGCTTCCCAGAAAATTGTTACGTACAAGAGAGGACTTACTAAAGTGGAAGATATGTATGAGAGTCAGGTTATCATGCAAACAAATACTTAAACTTGATGATATTTAATGTTTTGATTTGAGTCCTGATAACTTGAAATGGCTACATATAAAAATTAATGACAATTTCATAAAATAGATGCTAATGATTAATGAAATAACCACTATATAATTAATTTTGATTATTATAATTTAATCATTAAATAATATAATTAGGAAATAATTATAAATTGCATATTTATTAACCTGAAAACGTGGTCAGTCACCAAACTGGTGATATGGGAATCTCTGGAACTTCCAATACTTTATTTTTCAACACAAAAATGATGTCTGAGTCCCAAATGTAAGAACAGGAGTTAGTAAAAGTTACTTGTATGTGCCTGAAAGCCAGGCAGCCTTGGGTTTTACGTGACAAACTGTTTCAGCAGCTCACTAATTTCTAGCCTGTATGCTGCAGGGTAATCAGAGCAATTCCCAGGAAACCCATGAAGGTTTTAATGAGCCATGACATGTTGAGTGCACAGTCAGCGTGAAGCAGTGCAGTGTGAGGAAGCTTTTGGCAAAGGCTGATGCACATAGATCCTGGCTCCTGAGGAGCCAGCTGCTAATCCTGACACTTGCCCAGGGAACTCAAATATTGGGAACTCTGTACCACCTTGCTTCATCTCTTTCACTGTACAGGTGTTGTATCCATAGTCTGCCTCTGATAAATAGATTTGCTAAGTAAGTTTCCCATACTGACTGGTTTAAGATACTCTGTGTAGATGTTTCTGCTAGAACACTCCTGGTCTTTATTAGAAGAGAGGGTAATCCCTAATTTTGCCAAGACTGAATTTTTCCAGAAGTCAATGATCTTTAGGGTGTATATCTCATTGTTTTCTGGGTGTGTGGATCAAAGCCTTCACTTAGCTACATTTTTATACCACACTATTGAGAGATATTTAGTAAGTGAAGCTACATGCTGGTCCACAGCAAGCTGGCAGACTCATCTCAGTGACACAAACAAACAAAACTGGAGATGTAGCCCAAGGAAATGATGTTCATTTTGGATTTCAGCATCCTAAATAATACTTACATTTAAAAGTAATAAATAATAATTTAATACTTCCTTACTGGGCACAACTTCATTTTTAATTTGGTGGTCTAGTGTTTTGAATGGCCACACTCAAATTTTAAAGGACTTACTTTATTTTAATCCATTCTAAAATGCAGGTATCTTATTCTTACAAGGTCGAAAATGAGAAAATTCAGTAAACTAAGTGAAGCTAGCTCTTTTTCAGTCAGATACCCACCTCTGCAAATCCAAATTGCTGCACTGGGACCCCATAAGCCAAATCAAGAGGGAATGGAAAATCAAGCAAAATTTATAACATGAAGGATGTCTTTTATTAGGTCAACTAATGTAGCTAAAAATAAGAAACAGGCATACTTCTGTGTACACAAATACTGATATGCACGGAGATGAAACTGGATTTGATTTTTGTTAAACACCAATGCATGCATTAAAATGAAGAGAGAAAAGGGACAGCTACTGGCAGATGGCCTGTATTTTTTAAATTCTTTTTGCTGAGGTGCTGGTAGTATCATGGGTGAATAGACTTCCCCATTGCACTCTTTGAACTGCCTGGATTCTTTTAACAGTCATTTCTGTCAATTGAGAACTTGCTGAGTAGTAGTTAAAGATTGTGAGGAAATGAGTGCTGGGGAATGATGTAGTGAGCCCTGTGATGAAGGTAGCCCAGCTACATCATGCAGCGGCTTTCAGGAGGTTCCTCCCTTCCTCCCCCTGCCTTGAACCACACACAATAACACATCCTAGGTGGTCGAGGAGACTTCGCCTAGAAGTACAAAGTGCCTGAATTGCACATGTGATTGTTACACCGGGATAAAAGCTGGAGTCGGGACAAGGGCAGATCCCACTGCTTCAGTATTTGTACTTTTTGAAAAGCCAATTTGGCAAGCAGCATAACAAGAGCCTAACAAGTGGATGGACATATGGGGAGGCAAAATAATTGTGCATTAGGAAGAGGGTGCAGATGTGAGCTGAAGTAAGGGCGTAGCTCCATATGGCGCGCTGCTGACCTTCGGTTGGTGCTGAATGACGGTACGCGGCGCGGGTCGCTCCGTCCCAGCCAGACAGGACGGGACTCACGCAGATCATCTGCCTCCTGGAGCACAATGGGGCAGCTACCCACAGCTGTTGTGCCTGAGATCATCCTGGCAGTGCTGCACCTTGCAACTCTGCCACCTTCCCTGGGACACTTAGCGTGTTCCATGCTTCTGGAAAAATATGGATCGTTATTACTACTAAAGTGGTGGTGGTGGAAATTAGGGATACCTAATTTCTGTCCATGTTCCCAGGGTTTGAAAGCCTTCATGTGCCTTTGGAGAGGAAATTACTTAATTCTTTCTAACAGAGAATATTAAAAATCCTATTATAAGAATATTAAGAATATAAGAATTATAAGAATATTAAAATGTGGTTAGCATGTTTATTTGAGAAACATCATGGATTTTTTTATAAACTAACCCCAGAGGGATGTGTGTGTTAGGCAGAGTAACGGTGGCACTCCATTATTAGGAAACTGTGATGTGTGGAGGGCTTAGTTCTTCAGCCTAGAAATCCTTTGACAAAATATACTTACTAACTCGAAACTATCACTTATGATTTATTATCATTTGTTCTTCCCTTTCCCTTTTCAGCTGTTAATCCTGACACCAGCTTAGAGTTCGGCCTCATTTTATCAATGGCTGCTTGAAGTGCTCAGGAGGATTTGCTCCAGTATTCACCAGAAGTCTTTGATATATGAGATTGTAGGCTAACACTGATAATCTTTTGTGAGGAAGTGTCACAATACATACATCGATCATCCAAGCCTCTATCTGTCAGACTCTTCCAACTCAACCGTATTTTCCATGACACAATGCAGCGCATGGCCTTTAAATTACCCATCTGTCTGACAAATCAGTGAGTGTGGCAGAAACTGGCAGCAGTTTGACGTCGCCTATCACTTTAACTGAAGTGAAAGTAATGCAAACAGATTTATGGGATCCCCTTTGATTATAGACTATGAATATATTTGGGATTGATGTTTGTGAGAGAGACACAACAGAGGAGCAGGAAAGGCTTGTAGGCAAAAGCACTAGTGTTGGATTTGCAGCTTTGCATTTACTATGAGGGAGATTGTTCTGTCCTAAATTTTTCCCTCCCCATATGGTGCATCTCATCTGAGCACCTCTGACCTTTTTTCTTTTTCTTGTTTTTGTCTTTCATCCTGAGTGGTTATTTAGCTGCTCTAAACTCATAACTTTATAAATATTAAGACTGAGTTTTCTTAAATTAATTTGATGTACAGCCTTTAAAATATATCTGTAACATTCATTGCATGTCAGTAAATACTGCTGAATTTCCAAGTGGGCTCTTAATACAGAGCAGAAGCAGCACAGCAAAAAACGAATAAGTGGCAAGGATGGCTGCTTGCTGCAATGCTGGTGAGGACTTGAGTCCTGTGATGGAGTAGAACAAAGCATTGCCTTGTGTTTTTTGATCCAGTGGTTTATCTTTGCAGAAGTAGCCAAGACCTTGGCTTTTGCCTTTTGCCTCCATGAAAAATCTCCTGCCCCACCATAGTATTGCCACGAACACAGTTCATAACCAAAGTCTGGCATAACAAACCTGGATTTTTAGGAAGAGAATTTTATCCTACTCACTGATGCTGTTTAAGTGTAGTGGTGAATTGTGATGCTGAAAGCTGGGACAGAGATCTACTGAGTGTGTCTCATGTGCAGGCAGCAACATGCTCACTCATAACTGCAGCTGAGCTCTGGAAGCCCAGAGCCATTCAGTCCAAGTAAGTGGTAGGGTGTCACCCTTTGGGTTTTAGTACATTTGTAAAATTATTTTCTGAGCTCTGGAGCTTACACAAGCTTTTTTTGAAACACTGCTTGCCTTTCTTCAACGAAGCCATAGACTTAAGTGATTCCTCTCTTTTTAAATAAATAGTTTTCATGAAGAAAGGTGCAGGAATTGAAAGTGACTCAGCCCAAAAGTAGTGGCTCTTCTGTGATGGCTTTTGCCTCGTTTCCTGAGGAAATTGCAATTTGTCAGTTTGCCACAAAAACTCAGCCCATTCCCTAAACACCTTCAGAGTTTTCTCATGCCACACAGCACTGAGCCCAGAGAATGTGTGACTGGTGTGGGTTTTTGTATTCCTGCTGCCACAGTTATCTGGGTAGCTGGGGAGGATTGTGATGAACAGCTGCTTAGCTTTGAGATAAGTTTTCTGTATTTGGAATCCTTCTCCTGAATTTGCTCAGGGGATGTTGCCATAACCTCAAGCTGAATTTAGTTTGTTGATTCCAATGTGCAGCCTAGCTGGGTTCCTCACTGAGGTTGCCATGTAGCTTTTGCATTACCTAGGAGCCTCTGGCTGCTTCCCACAGGAGAGGCCAGGTGGTCTTTGGGGTCTGTCTGTCTGTCTCTCTCTTCCTGTCTGGAACTTGGTCAGTGGGAAACTATGCAAAGCTTTATTTTGGCTGAAGGAAACCCTGAATCTTTGCATTTAGCCCCCAGTTGACTAGGACATCCCTAGTGTTTTTGGTTTTTGTTTGTTTTTTTTTGTTTGGTTTTGTTTTGTTTTTTGGTTGTTTTTTTTTTTTCTCCCAAATCGAAGTTACTCCTGTTTTTAAATTTCCACACACAGTGATCCCATCAGGTCCTGCCTGCCTGCATCCCACATCCATCCTGAAAACACACTCATTGGAGAGCCCTCTGTGCAAGTCCCACACCTTGTTGGTGTTTCTGAGGGTAGCCACATCTACACTGGAGCACAGAAGACACGTGCTATCCCAGTGTAATGTTCAAAGCACAGGCTAGGATCACTGCAAAAATGAGAGCTACAGATTTTGTCTCTGGGTAATGTTGTTGCTCTGGTATAATCCTGTATGAGTTTTTTTCAAGCACAGCTTTGCAGTCAGGGATCCCAGCAAGGCAAGCGTGACTTGGGTGGAGTTATCACTTTAGGCACATTCTGCTCTGGTAGCAGAGCAGAGACCACATGTGAGCACAGTCCCAGTGTGGGCCCTTTTGCTTTAAGCCAGTCCTAGACTATTCTCTACAGGTAGTAGCTCTGAAAATCAAGGAAAGTATGAGTTTTAGTACAGCATGGTTTGAATGTAATTTCTAGGACCCAGTCAACGATACTAGATGAAATGTAGCCTGGCCCCTCTGCTTATAGTACCTTTGACTAGCTGCTGATGAGTCAAAATACCTGTTTTTTAATAATGAGTTTTTCTTCACCTCTAGGGAAGATGCATAAACTTCACCCGTGTGAAATCGGATGGAACCTCTGCCCCTTACAGCCCACCACCGAAGCTGCCGTGTCACAACCATGCTCCCCTCAACAATGCTCCAAGGAATCCTTCCTCTCCTGTGTCTCTGCAACCTCCTTCCAGGCAGCCACCTCCTGGACCACCTCCATCCCGAGCCCCTCCTGGACCTCCTCCTTCACGCCCACCCCCGCAGCCCATGGCTTAGAGTGCAGCAAAACCTGATCGACACAACTTGTCTCTTTGCTGAACACAGCATATTTATTGAGTATTGGTTTACAGTTAAAAATATCAGAATTTGTTGCTGGTCAGCAAAAAGAAAAAAAAAAAGGGGGGGGGGAAGGAAAAAAATATTGCCAAGTGTCAATTTTATATATTTATACCACACGTGCTGAGTAAACGTTCAGTGGAGAGATTCAGAGCTATGGGGTATAGAAACAAACCAAAATGATCATCTAGATACAGTAGCAGCTTTTGTGTGTATACATTTGAAGATCTATTTAGATAGGACAGTTGTCTGACTTGGTGTGTCAGATCATTCATTAATAACTTTAGCCGGTACTCGTGCATCAGTGGCTTTGATAGCTGCCACCTACAAGCTGGTTCAGTATAGTTCATTGAGGAATTTGCTTTTCTTTCCCCAACAGTACTGCATCCAGATGTTAACATGAATCAACAACTGCAATGATAACTTTCTGCCTTTGGTTCTGCAGGTGGAATTTCCATGGAAGTTTTAAGAAGCCTGTAACAGTAATGAGGTGACATGAGACTATGTGCCAATAATCTAGCTCAATAATCTGTCAAAGGAGAGAGACACATTTTTTTTCCCCTGGAAAAATCAGTTTTGAGCCTGCCATCTCTGCATACTTTTAGACATGGTTGCATAGGATAACCACTGAAGGTGAGATACTCCATCTAGAAATCCAGACTTTGTACAAGACTTGGATTCATATTTGTCCGAAGTTCAGAGGAATTTTAAGAAAAATATTTTGGCTTAGTGTTTAGTTCTTATTTACAGAAAAAGCAGTCCAAAATGAAGGAAACATACATGGAATTTGAGTGTAGACACTGTAGTAAGCAAACAGAATGTGATATTTATATCACCAGCATTGAGGGACTGATTCTATTGCTATTTGATTGGATAATTTCCTTTTGATCTTACTGCCAAGAAGAATTCAATCTGTTTGTGATTCAAACATAAATTCCTCTGTTAGCAGTTGTTTCTTTAGGCAGTTCAGATCTCGCTAATATGTAACCCTGCAGTCTACCTGTGGCTGAGAGGCATGGTGTGAAGAATGAGTATGAGCTTTTATCCCTGTTTTATATGTTTGGCTGCACTCCCCTGACCTCAATTCTGGATGTCATCAGAATTGTGCATCATGTGAGCACCCACACAGAGGTGGGAATTTCTGACGCGGGACTGTGGGTCAGCCCATTATTAGTGTTCACTAAGCAATACCTGAGTGGGTTGTGCCCAGAGCATTCCCTAGTGAATCAAAATAACACCTGAGCTTGCTTTTTCTTCACCACTACCTATTGTATTGGAGAGGGAACCTATGCTGGTCCGCTTTGGCACTGGCTGTGTTTTTAGGATAGTTGTAGAAATAATATGTTGCATTATGACACAGCATATACCCATTTCTCCATCTCTGTGTGGGTGTGTAACTCATCACAGGAGTTATTGGCACATAAGTCTAAGATAAAACACTAACTGTACCATGCAGTTGCTCCAGATTTAAAACCTTTCCATGCAGTTGTTACAGGCATATAAAGTTGTGCTGGTACATACAGAAATCAAGCTTATTGTTTCCAGTGGAAGGCCCACTTGCAGAGCACCACCAAGCTCTCATCAGTCTATGCTGATCACTGTGACATGCCGTGTGTATGCAGCTGAGGCTGTCAAACCTAACTCAGAAGAACCACAGAGCCTCTTTCTCCTCTTGCACTGCTCTGCTCTCTTGAGCTTAGCTCTTACCTCATGTATATTGGTGCAGGTAGTGGAATCATGGTTGTGAGTGCCAGCTGGCCTTAGAGCTGTTCCTAATTTAGGCCAGAGCCAGCAAAGCACTTCTGCATGTGTTAAAATGTCCTGCAGGTCAAGAGAAACTTCCTTATGCCCAAGTACTTTGCTGACCTGTGACTTCATTGTGATCAGAAAGGAGAATTGGGATGCACTCAACCCTATCCTCATTCTTTTTAGACACTTGAATAGGATCTGCATAATTTGGTTCATGAGAATGGATTTCTGTTTGGAGGGGAAAGAGTGAGTGTGTGTGTGCCTGTGCCTGTGTTTGTGTGTGGGAACTGTGTAGGGTTTTGTTTGGTTTCTCCTGCTTTACAAAAATTGCTTGAGAGTTGCACTCCTATGAATGGAAAGACCTTTTGCAGCCAGTGTGACACAGAGTCATCACCTATCTCTGATTCTTTCAGTTGAAAGGTGAAACTAAAACAAGTCCTATTTTCCACTGCAGTTCTGGTGAATCTGTTTTTAACCTCAGTGAAAGGAACTGGATGACTGCAGTGAGAGGGCAGGGGGAAGGGTGGGGGAAGGTGCTTCACAAACAGAGATCATTGATGGGCATTATGCTGGTAATGTGGAAACCCTGAAATAACCTTGCTGGGTCTGAGACCATTTGTAATGTGTATGTACAATGAACCCAACAGCTTCTCACGTTGGCTGTATAAGAATAATTAGCCAGCAAATGCTAACTAGAAATTGAAATGGCAGAGGACAATAAAACTGATTTCCATGCCAGGACAAAACACAACATTAGGGCTTTAACTTCTTGTGGGGCTGCAACAAACTACTGCTCTCTGTGGAAGATGCCAAGTCTCTTATCAGAAGGCAGCAGTGAGATTGACTGCTGAGTGAGTGAAGCAGTGACTTGGTGGGTCAAGAAGTAACTTTAGCTAATGAAAAAGCCTGGGAGTCAGATTTTGTCTTTTCTTGCACCTGTACAGATCTTGGGAGGGGTGAGTAGAGTTGGCGATTTGCCCTCATGTTAATGTTGGTGGAATTTGACTCACTACCAGTGACAGTGGGGGTGTTGGCTTCGGCAGGGCTTCTCACAGTCACACATCCAGCTGCCTGTTGTTTGCAGTTGAGGAGAATATTCTTCTTTGCTGGAATAGACAGTCTTGCAAAGATAACACATACTAACAATTCTGCACAACTTGGAAGTGCAGCAGGAATAGGAACAGCTTAGGCTTTGCCAAATCCCAGGTGAATGGATTCATGTATGATAAAGCAGGAACCACCATGGATTTGAGAATTAGCTTTGGCATAAATGGAGTTTCCTGCATTCTCACTGTAAAAAAAAATAAAGCATTTAGTGTGTAACTCAGGTTTTGGCTGCAGCTTCTGTGACAGGAACAGGTTTAGTTTGCTGGTAAAGCAGGAAGAGAAAGTGAACTTGTTTGCCTTAAACTGAACTTCCTTTGCAAAGGTGGGAGCAGTGAATATGCTGCACTGGCTGCAGAAAGGCCTTTTAGTTGTATAGAAATGTACCCATTTGCAGTGATCTCAGGCACGGTAACAGCACAGTAGGAGAAACTAGTTGCTATTTCGTCATCTGTTGAGCTTGATCCTTACCTGGTATAAATCAAAATAGACAACTGAAATCAAGGCAGTAATATTGGTTTCCATCAGCTGAGAAATGTCTGAAAATAAATGAAGGGACAAAATCCCTCTAACAGGCTTGTTGTTTCAATGTTTGTTTTGGCATTCTTGTATATGTCAATTGTGATTACAGTAGTTACACTGCTAAGAAATGTTCTCATGTGGGATGATTCCCATGTATTTTCCAGTGTATAGCATCATTTGACATTTGCAAAAAGTGAATATCTAATGCTTCCCCAAATCCTAGAGGGAAATGTGGATTCAGGAGACCTTGGTCTCACACTTAGTACAGAAGTGAAATGACACAAGGTGCAAAGCAGCAGGGAGGGGAACTCTATGTGTTTAAACCTGATACAGAACCACATTGATCAAAGTATATTTATGGCCATCTTTCAAGCTCAGTGCATGTGTTGCCATCTGTGGGAGTAGCCTGCAGAGCAGAAGGTCCTAAATAGAAAAAGGAAACAAAAAAAAAAGGGAAAGAATCAGCTTCTCATGTGAAAGAGCAAGCATAACAATGAATGACATTATTTCATGAACTGTACCAGTTCAAATGCATGTGCACCTGGTGCTCCTAAGGCTTTTTAGTCCTGCTGGTCTTCAGCCATGATCAGTAATATGCTTTCTCTCTTTAATCATTTGCTGTTTTTATTGTTGTTACTTTGTTTTTTTGTGGTTTGTTTGGTTTGTTGTTTTTTTTTTTTTTTAAGAAACATTTCACTGAGAAAACAGCCCTACTTCTGTAAATATAGAGTTTAATTTGGAGGAGACAGCATACTTCTGGATGTTACTGCTGGACAGTTATTTATTAAAAGGGGCTCAAGGTGAATAAATAGAGGTGGCTCAGGATACATGCATGCAAGTGTGATAATGCAGTATAGCATTTTCAGTTCTCTGTAGTTATGGGACAAGGGGAATTTTTGGGTCATCCTAGTTTTTTTAGAAGTTCGTTACTGATATAACTTTGAATAATGCAATAGAGATTCCTAGCATATAACAATGCTTGAACAAATGTATAGATTGTGATAGATTTTTCCTTTGGGAGATGAGGAGAAGGGTAGTGAGGGAGAAATGTTTTAGGAAATGTTTTAGTTTTTAATGGGGGGGAAATGTACTGTACTCATTTTTTTTTAAATTTTTTGTTTGTTTAGAAAGATGTAGTGTTTTCAGAAACAGTGGGGATGTGGGCTGATCCACAGCTGGGGCATGGAGATGAGGGACAGAGGAAGCAGGAAGATTTTTGAGGGATAAAGAAGCTTTACATGGGAGTGTGGGTTTGTTACTGGTACATGTGGTGCAAATTTCTGTAACTGACATGCTGCTTCCATGTTATACTCATGTAACTTTATGCATCTTAAGCACGTGCTCTGTTTTTCTGAGAAAAACCTTGCAAATGTAATGCTTGCATGCAAATGTGGGAGATGTAGCCAAAATCTTATACTCCAACATAATGTAGTCTTAATGGCTTCAGAATCTACAATAAAAGTGCTTACTGGTTAAACACTACAAAGAATTTCATTGCAGGGTCATTTTAAGAGCTTCTCTGTGTCTTCTTTCTAATCAGCTCAGCCACCTAATGGCCAGGGGAACAATGTGGAGTTGGGCTGTCAGAATTACCACCCTCGACTTGCTACTAATTTAATTAGAGGCAAAAGTATGTTCTGTGCCTCAGTTTCATGTTTCTAGGCTGAGAATTTTGATCTTTGTCTAATTCAAGGGTAAGCCATTGTTTTTTGGAACCGGGTAGAAATGCTGAGTAAATTGAAATGAGTCAGGGCTCAGACATTTATTAACATGTGGGGCAGAACCTGAACTAATTGCTGTTGCCTTAAAGAGGAGTCATAGAACACATAGACATAAAGTAAAATCCATGCAAGATAAATGCCAGAGCTCAAGACTTCAACAAAGAGAAATTCCCTGGGAAATTCTACACCTCTGAAAACACTGGAGTCACCAGGCTTCAGACAGAACTACAGATTTTCCGTCCCTCCTTGCTTCTAATGTTTCCTCTGTATCTGTTCCAGCCTCATTGGGGACTGGGGGCAGAGGGCTGGTGGACTTAAGGCGGGCAAGAAGGTCAGCAGGGTAGGCCACAAAAATCTCCAACCCAAGCAGGCTGCAATTATGGGTAATCAAGGCTGCTGCAAAGCTGCTGAGCTGTGCTCTGCACTCAGCCTGCCCAGCATGGCAGCCACAGCCCTGTGTGCAAGGGGAAAGGAGGCTGGTCTCTGCACACACATAATCCCCTGAGCACATGTGAGCCTCATCTGCAAAAAACAGTGGGCACAGAACTTTGGGGGTCTGGGAGCCACACGAACTCATTGCAGCAAAGCAGGTGGGAGCTGCCTGGTGGCTGAGCCAAGCATCCACTTCCCTCTGGGCAGCTCCAACTGCCTGTGCTGCTAATGGGAATTGAAATCCTCAGCCTGGAGCTGTGCTATTCCCTCATGGAGGCAGGGGCTCTGACAAAAAGCCTGGCTCACTCTCACTCTGTGCCCCAAGCTGGCAAGACAATAGTCACCCAGTATGGTTTTGTGGCCTTCGGTCTTTTTTGTTCTTCCATCTGCTTCTTACTCAAAAAGCAGGCTTGGGCTCTTGGAAGAGATCAGATAAACAAAAGTGGTCCTGCAGCCAAGGCTCTGGGCATTTTTATTCTGCATTAACAAAACCCCTACATTGGCTGCAGCTGTGGCTGCTTAGGTTTACGCATGCCTGAGACAAGAAAATTCAGATTTGACTTGAACTTTCCCAGAGACTGGGAATGTGCAGATCCTGGTCTTTGGTTATGGAATTGTCTATAAATAGCCTCTAGTGCTGATTTAGAATCTTTCATCAAATGTACTTCACAATCTCAGGAGTGGCATTTATATGTTCACATACCCTACCCTATCTGGCTGCATGGAAGTCAGCAACAAGAAATTTTTTGGCTTCAGCAACCTGAGCCAGGAATGGAAAAAATGCTCTTTTCCTCTCTCCTCTCATTCCTTAAGAAACCACAGACAGAGCACATTGCCCATGCTGGAAGTTGTGTGGTCTTTACTCTGTGAATGTGCTTTGCCCTGTGGGATAGGACTCATCTCAAGTTTCATCTGTTTTTATGATAAATTTCCTCTTTTCCTGCACAGGAGAACCTTCCTTATCACTGCACAGGAGGCTGCACTGGAGTTTCCTGGCCAAGTATCATTCTGATTTCTGACTGCAACTTGAACTGTGAGATTATGTATGATATGAAAAAAGTTCCCTAAGAGAAAACTTTCCTGCTGAAAGGTTTTGCCTGTGACATAGATTGAAAAAAATTCCATTTAAGCTTTCAGAGATGCATGATTGCATGGGTCAATACTTCTCTGAAGGTCCTTAGATAAGCCCACCTGTGTCTCAGCCGCAGAGGTCACTCACTGAAGTGAGCTCTCCTCACACCAGCCTATCCCTTCTGTTGAGCAGCTGCCTTGCCCTCCATCCATGCTTTTGTCCTGCATCATGCTGAGCCTCTGGGACACAGTTCTGGAGCTCAGACTGTCTGCACAGAAACACCCTAGGTCCTGTGACCCAGAACACCTCACACTTAGAGTGTACACTATTCCCTCTGATGGCAGGGGGATATAGATTAAGGGCATGAGTTTTCCCAGTGAACACAGGGACACAGCTGAGTGTAATAAACATTCATGTGTTTGCCAAAGGTCACTAAATACAGCAGCTCTTGCCTTACTGGTCATGCCTCATGCACTGTTAGGGTAAAATACTTAGTGGCCTCAAATGTTTTCTAGTCTGATTTTTTTTTTCAGTACATAGATGTTCTGAGGTGGAAACAGGAGTCCCAAAATTCCCCTTCATCATCAAAGACTTATTTGGCCAATCAAAACCAAAGGAAAAATATGGCAAGCATACATGGCAGCTCATTATCTTCAAAAACACAACTGCTCCTACCTTCTGCCTCTCTTTCCTTTTGCATCAAGAATATCTCAGTTAACAGTGAATGTGCCAGTGGTAGAGGATGGTCCTCGTTCAGCTTTTGGGTTTTTTTCTTTTCTGGATTTCTGACACACCTGTGTAAGGTGTGTTGGGATCTTCAGTTCCCATGATAAAGGGATTTCAACACATCAGTGAGGCTGTTGTTTCCAACTGGGAAATGCTGCAATGTCCTCAGCAGACAGTGCCTTCAGAGGGTAGTTAAAAACCCTTGAAAGCCATCATCACAATGGTAGACTTGGCTCTGCTATAGCTCAGCAGGAAACTCCAGCTCCAGGAATGCAAACATCCTGTATCTGAGACATCAGGAGTGACAGCCTATCTGCCAGGACAGTGAGAGAGACCCTGGTGGGGTCTGTCTCTTCCCAAGCTAGCAGGTATGGCCAGGGACCTGTGCCTTGAAGCACTTACTCTTCTCTAGGGAAGAAAAGTGGGCAGGGAGAAACTGTAACTCTGCAGGCTCTGGAATTTCACAGCTCTCTTTTTTTTTCCAATACTAATTGTTTGCATTGCTGAAGTAACTCACAGATGAAAATGTGAAATAGCTCATTTCCCTCCTGGCCATACACAGGAGCAGGTCTGCCTCTAACCCAGGCCAGCTGGACCCAGCATCATCCTGGGAAGAGAAGGCAGGATATTTCCCAAGTGCTCTCAGGAAGTGTCTCTGCCATGGTCTCCTGGAAGTTCTGCCTGGAGGGCTCATGAATGCTGTTCTCCTTTTCCTGAGCCATGCATGGGTGGTGGTTGTCTGCTCCCCATGGGTCTGAGCTGCAGCCTGATGGTGCCAAAAGGAGCTCTGAGGGGTTGATGGAGCACCTTGGGGCTCACACACTCAGCACAGTTGTTTTTGTGGCCTTTCCTTCCCTCCTGTGAAGCTAGTGGAGACCAATCAAGTTATGGCTGTTTTTCTGCCCTCCATTTGTGCCTCAGTTTCCCTTCCTGCAAGGACAGAGCCCAGCTCTGGCTGTTGGAACACTGCAGCTCAGCACTCCTGGCCAGGCTCTTTCAGCAATTGTAGCTATGGTGGCTGCTCTCAGACTTAGCAGCTGCCAGCTTCCTTCTCTGGGGACCTTTGCAGCAACCCCTGGGGCAGAGGCAAGAGGCTGGAGAGGCTCCTGGTCCTGGCCAAGCACATGACTCATGTTTGCAATTCCACTGTTTTTGGTAGTTCAGGAGCAGCCCTAACTTAAGAGCAGGAAATAAGTGTAAAACTAGCCTGTCAGTGTGTTTGCAGCCAAGCAAAGTGCATGATGCCTCTCTGCCAGGGCTGGCCTCAGCAGCCATGGCCCCAGGACAGGGAAGTGCTAGTTCATGTCTCTTTGTTTTGTTTTCCCTTGGCAAGATTTTAGGATGTCTTTTCTACATCCACCCAGAGAGATCTGTGTACCCATTGCAGTGTTACCTGTGTGACTGGCACGAGCACATTGACTTGAGTGGTGTCACTGCAGTTCTGCAGCAGTGACAAATTCTGCAGCAAGGAACCAAAATCAACCAAAAGGCCATGGATGATGCTCAGCTCTGACATAAATAACTGGGAGACTGCAAGCAGTAAAGGGTGTGTTGCTGCCTTGCTACAAACAGCTGGGCTCAGACACATCCAGAGATGTGAGCAAATTTTTCTATTCTACTTTTTTCTTAGGCTGCTCTGTGTGAGTCTGCCTCCATCACAGGGTCATTTCAAACAACAGGACTGTGCTTAGTTGTGTACAAACACCTGTACTTTTTCCATCAAGGAGCACACAAAAACCAATTCCCATAGAGGCAGATATGGACATGCACAAAATACTTCACAGCCAAGCATTCAAAGACTTGCTGAATGCTGCCTACCACCATCTGCTGGTGTGTGAGCTCCTGGCATCCGTCATGTCCCCATCAGACCCAAGTGAGCTGCCTCTGACCATTTTGATTCAGAGGGTGCTTTCTTTGTTGGCCTTTGGGGTTAAACAAGTACAGCAATTGCCTGCTTTGTGTGGGGAATTGTTGTTAGAGCAACTGGGAGGAATTCCTTGGCACCAGCAAGGAATGAGCAGAAAAATGCTCAGCCAGAGTCAGTGCCAGAGCAGAGGCAGGGCAAGTGTTGGTGCCTCGCCCTGACTCTCCCACCTGCAGCAGAGTGTCCCTGGGCAGCAAAGCTGCTGGGAAAAGCCAAGTCCACACCCTTCACTAACCTCTGCAAACCTCTGGGCAGAGACCCCACAGCACAGGCACCACTGACACTGAGGTGCTGAGGAAAATCAAGCCCTGAGTTTTTACCCTTTTCCTCTTTCTGTAACTGAACACGCCCCACAACATGCAATATGAAATTTCTCTTATGCTTGGCTCATGGCTGGTTGCAGTGCAACTTCAAAAATTAAATTGTGATAATGATTTTCAAATGGAAATAAACCTGTTGGGGGTTATTTTCGCTGTGAAACATAGTTCAAAGGCACCAGAGGAAAGGGCAGGATGAGCAGTGGGCTGACAAGTAGTACAATTTGAGGGGGCGGGGAGGTTAAAAACTTTATTTTTTCATTACAGATGCTCTCCTTGCTTTAAACTGCTGCCTTCCCCATCCGAGCCTTTTCCCCACCCAGCTCACACCTCATTTATAAACAGACAATAACTTTGTTTGGCTAGGCTTGCTGGCAAATTTACACAACTCTCCCATTTATAGATCTGATTTCAGGTGATTAAGAGAGATAAACAGGAAGAAAAGGAAGGGGTAGGGAAATGGAGCAGCAGAAGGTAGTGCCTGCTCTCTGGTCTTGTTTACACAATGGCTTAAAACCTGCAGGATGAAACTCCTGTGGTTTCACAGTGAGAGTGTGAGCCTGTCTGCAAGCATGGCAGCTGCTGCAGCAGGGGCTGGGGTAGGACCCTGGAAGGTAGGGCCAGGTGCTGTTAGTGATGGGTGTAAAAAGACTTGTGTAGGGGTAATGTTCAGATCTGGAAAGCACAGTATCATGTGAGTTTGGTGACTTCTTTTATACTTAAAAAAACCCAGTTGTGGCATTTGCTGAACTGGGTCCTCGTCAGAGCTCCAGTTCTGCATGGTTCTGCTTACAGACTGGGTTGGAGAAAGGTATCCATTTTGTAGCCCTGTGGCAGAATAAATCTCTCCTGTTTGATCTAAAGAGTATGCACTTCTTCAAATTTAGAGTACTTATGGTACACATATGGTTATATGGTTATAGTAGTATTGCTTTGCCCAACAGTCTATCTCTGTGTTTGACCTGCTGTTTCCTCCATGATTCCATTTGATTTCCAAGTTCCTGGCTGAAAAATCAAATAAATGCATACTGTGGGATGAAATTCCCAATGGACTGTGCTGTTTGTGTTTGTTCTGAAAAGATTTTTTTAGAAGTGAAAGCCATGAAAGCAAATTGCTGAGCATTTGAGAACCTGGTTTCCACAGGCTTTCATGTTCCAAAGAAGTCAGCTCTTAGCCTGAAACTTTCCAGGCATAGGGCCAGACTTCACAAACTCATAGATGGAAAAGAGGACTGCCTCTATACCTTAGAAGGCTTTGGTCATCCTCAATCTAAATTAGAGCATCCTTTATACTGCTGTCATTCAACCTACAACAAACCTGCCCAAGATTAATGGGTAGCAAAATCTTCTTAACGTGATGTCAGTCATGCATCTTTCTAAGGCTATTGGCATCTTTTGGTCAAAAATCCTGACTGTGATTTCTATTTCCTTTCTGCTGGCTGAGTACATATCAGGGGCAACTCCAATGTCAGTGATTCGAGCTTGGAAAGTCCCAGGGCAGAGCCAAGAAAAGCTGAGTGTACTGGTACCTGCTGCATTTCGTCTAGCTGAAAATTGATTTGGACTCAATGATTTAAAAATGTGAGCCCAAAGCTGATTATGCTGTAAGATGTTGTTCTGCTGGAGGTTGCTGCCCACTCTGGCTGGCTGACAGCTGTGCTGGGCATGTCAGCAGGTGTAAGGACCCTCTGAGAGCCTGGAGGAGGCTGGTGGATGAGGCCTGAGAAAGAGTCACTGTACAGACACACTGTGGGTGTCTGCACCCATGGCATGACTGACCCACTGCCCAGGTACCCCTCCTGCAGATGGGTCAGAGATGGCTGTACTTTGTGGGGTACCACAGGACACTGCAGTACAAGCATGCATGATCACTGCCTGAGACAAATTCTAACCACTGTAATATCATGTTGAGCACTTTCTAGACAGTCTGGTTTGTGCATTTGGGGTTCACTTCCAAAACAGAGTGGTACCTGAAATGCAGGTATGGCCCCTGGGCTGGAGGGCAGTGCCAAGGTGAGAAAGTTGAGCTTGGAAAATCCACGCATCATCTTCTGCCCCTTTTCTAAAGAGCTGCATGCTCCTGAGGGTAATTGTTGAAGTATGTGTGAGGTTGTGCCTTGTGTTGCTTACTGGTGCTGTAACAGCTGTGTGTGTCTCTGGTACACAGTAGTAAAGTCTGTGAAGCACAGATAAGCTTGCTCACACAGCACAAGTGCTAAGGGAGGAACAAGAACTGCAATGAAGACAAATCTGTTCATGTTTACAGCTGCTCAGGGTAGCTATATTTGCACAAGAAAAAGGGGTACTGGACTGCTTTCTGCTCCACTAGCCTGCCAGTGCCAACTGCTCTGGTCTGTATTAAGCCTGTGCAGCCTTGCTCTGCACAGTCTTGTCTTGCAGCACGTTTCAGGTTTTCCAGACCTTTCCTAGCCTGCCCATATTGATTAAAACCTGTTTTTAGTGCTTCTATGCATTAAAATCCCCTGGTTTGTCCCTTCACAGTCCTTTTAATTTATGATGGCACGAATGACCTCTTGGACTTTTTCCCATTTGCTGTCTGGCTTGGTCTCTGCTGCCCTCTGTGACCTATGGCTGTTCCCTGTAACTCTGATTTTCTGCCTAAAAGGGCTTCTTTGTCCTTGGTGTCCTCAAGAAAGCTTATCTCTGTGGCAAGCTATTCTATCCCAGCTGAGGGAAATGTGTATGTAGGCAGCCAATAATGGGATCCAACAAGAGCAGAGGCACCCTGCTTGCAAAGGCACCTTGCCTTTGCCACCCCCAGAGGAGGAGGACTGAAGGATCACTCATGAGCTCTCCTTGCTGTGTGCTGCTGATCAGCCTGCCTCTCACATGTGACTGGGAGCAAAGCCAGTGCAGAGCAGCAGCATGGTTGTTATACCAAGGGCAATGCCAGCTCCTCCTACCCAACTTGCCCTCACCATGTGATGGATGTGCTGGAGGCAGGGGCAGCTGGCCCAGCTTATTCTCTTGGGAATAGCCAGGGCAACTTCCCAGGCCATCAGGGGCCTTGCTGAGTTAAGTGAAAGAGCAGTGTGTGGGAAGCAAATGAGAGAGGCCCATAGTTTGGTGTTTACCCAGCATCCCACATGGGCCTGTAAATGCAGAGGGCACAAAGCTCCTGTACAGCAAGTGTTAAGATACAGCTGGTGGGAATGTTTCCATCAGGGCAGCTTTCCATTGCAAATAAATAAATAAATCGTGGATAGATTCTGACAGAAGTCTAGACAGGAAAATATTGCTACAACCATAAGGTATTTCAGATGATTTCACAGAAACGTTTCACCAAATTAAAGTATGAGGAACTGTTCAACTCAGTTCTTTTTCTTTCAAAAAAAGAAAAGTTTTGCACTCAGCTCCTAAACCTTAACATGTCACAGCAGCTACTACAAGCCCTATGACACTTAGCTGGGGTTGTCATTACTCAAACTTGTTAGCCTTCAATGTGTTGGCCCTACGTTACCCCAGAGATCATTTGTGACTCATGCTGTGGAAGTCTAGGTGTGGGATGGGGGACCTCCTAAGTCTCTGTACAATCTGGTGCTTTATGGAGCTCCACTGCAAGGTGTAGGACACGGATGGTCTGGAGTTTGGCTGGGTACGTGGTTTGTTTGGTTTGGAAATTTTTTGGTTGTTTGGCTTCGAGGGTTTTTTTTAATAAGTTTTTGAAGGGAGGCAGAGGAAAGTATGGTATGTTTCTAGAGTCCTGTTTGGCAGTGTTCCAGATTAGTAGAGATAGAAAGAGTTGGTAATAGTGAGTGGCTTATTCTGTTGTAGCTGAATTCATCTAGTCTCTTTCATGCTGAGAAATTACCTGGTAATTTGCATGTTGTATCTGTGCCAGAGGCCAAAATGTTAGCAGGGAAGGGCGTGTATTGGGAGAAGCAGTGGAAAAATTACAATGAGTCAATAAGGTTGAATTTAGGCCTCCTCACAAGGGAAGCCTCATTCATTAAGCAACTTGATTTCTCCCTATGAGATCATATGTGAAAAACAGGTTGAGGCACGTCTGAGGGTGTTGCCCTGTGGAATTTGTAGATAAGGATGCTTTATACCTGCGTGTGCCTGAGAGGCCAGTTACCTTCTGCGGCTTCCAGAGGGAACAAGCCTCCAGAGGAGTACAGTTATTCCATTTTTCTTGTGGTAAGTTTATTGAAAAGAACTTCTGTTTCTTCCTCTCCTCCCTTCCAATCTGAGGTTCCCAAGCTGTGAGGTGTGATATGTGTGGTTTTCTTCACCAACAGACCCCGGTATCACTACTGAGTCCACAATGGCATGGTGGAAGGCCTGGGTAAGTAGAGGATATACTGACACTCTGAGGGGTTTTGGCACTCTAATAAGGTAACTTATAAGTTGCATCAGGCACTGTGTGGGAGTGAACAGTTTACTTTAAAAATCGGGAAGACCTTTTTACTGTTTTTCTGGCTGTAAAATAGCATTCAGCACTTCAAAAACATTGATGAAGGAAGGTGATGATATGATTGATATGATTGATATGATATGATGATATGATGATATGATGATATGATGATATGATGATATGATATGCTATGATATGATTGCTGGCTATAGGAAGAGGAGCAGACCCTGGATCCTCACTTAAGAGAGATGCATGAGGTGTTCATATCCCTGAGTTAATGGGGAGATGGTACCGTGCAACAGCAAAGTTACACAGCTGAAGTCTGAGAGCTGTGGGCTCCTTGTCTGCCCCCTTCTCCTGTGGCAGTGAGTTCAGGGCACTGGCCTGTCCCCATTTTTGGTCCCCCATTGTGCTGACAGGCTGTGGTCACAGAGAAAGATACAGTCAAGCCACAATGTCTATCTTCGGCAGGCTTTTAATATTGCAACAAAAATGTGTCTTGAACAGCCTGTCTCTTTGCCAGGAGCCAGAAATGCTGTGTATGTTATCTTGTAAATGCTTGTGGCTTTGAGAGGAATGTGGCAGGATGGAGAGAAGCTCATGGGGTGTGCTGAGGCAGCACCTGGGGTCTGGCTCAGAGCAGGCAGCAGGTAGCTCTGGTGATGTGCCAGCCATGGCAGCTGCCCCATCAGCCTCTGTGGGAGGCCAGGTTTACTCCCAGGTCTCAAAATATTATTTTTTTTCTCCAGGAAGATTAAAATTGTAATTTTCCTTCCGAGTTTTCTCTGCCTCCCTATTTCCTTTGGAAGTTTGGTATAACAAAATAGATGTTTTTCTGAGCTTGGAGTAGCTCTTACATAATTTTTTTCCTTTTGGATGATCTATTCCCTGCAACTCTCAAGCTGAAAATAACTTGTAAACTTAGAATGAGAAAAGAAGGAGAAAAGCCCTTAAACTCCAGTGATCTCACACCAGTTGGTGTTGTAGGAGGTGGAGGCATGAGAAGAAAATGATAGGTCCAAAGAAGGATGGGAAAAAAAATTGGTTTCCTAAACCCTTCATTAAAAATACAGTTCAAAAGCAAAAGGAATGAAAAAATGTGAAACTTTCTCAGAAAATATTGACTGAAAAACCCCCAAACAGTAGCCCAACCTATCCCCAGATTCCAACTTTTTTTTAAAAAAAAAGCCTATTGTTTAGGTTAGAAAATATTTTGGTGGTAAAACTTTTATTCCTTCTTCACTTCATTTGTAGGCAAAACTTTTTACAGCATCAGCTGTAAGGTACACTGCTTCTGCTGCTTTCATGCAAAATATTTATATTTACATGAGCACGAATTCCTTGAGTATTTCAGTTAGGGTGTTGTAGGATCAACTCAGGCAGGAAACAAGACCAAAGTGAACAGGGATTCTCTGAAAACCTGGTGCAATTGTAGTTGTGCTGCAACAACGATGTGCACAGAGAATGAGGTGCATGAGTGAGTCACAAAATGCTACTTGAGCCAGGAAGGGCAGTAACTGTTTACCGGAATTAGTACCAAAAAAGATCATTGTTTAATTTGTTTCCATTGCCTCCAAATGAAAGCTCAGCTTTGTACTTCCTCTTTCACTGAGTCACCAGACATGGGTCCAGAGTGTTTGGGGGTTTCTTCACAGGGCCCTTGCATGCAGCTGGAGAGGATTGACCATCCTTTTCAGAGCAAACTCAGATGGATAAGTCTTAACATGCTTCCCAGGGAAGTGTGGTGGTGCTGGCCATCTTGGCAGAAGGCTAGAAAAGGAGTGCTTGAAATGGTCATGCCAGCTCAGCCAAATTCTTCTAGGCCAATGACAAACTGTTAGAGGTAGCAATGCCACCTGCTCTGTCACTGCTTTTTTCTGCAGTGACAGCTTCACCTCAGCCTTAAACTTGCTGCTCAGTGACCATTTGGGTTCAAAGCTGCATCTCTTGGGAAGTTTCCTGTTGACAACATTTGCTTCTCAGCTGCTCTTTCTGCTGGGAGCAAGGTGTGGTGGTGCAGGAATGTCTCTGTGCTGGATGGAAAGCAAACTTTTCCAAGTCTTGCTGGTTGCTGAACTCTGTCAAAACTGCACATTGGCTCTTGGCTGGCTGTCACTGCTCCCAGAGCTCAGCTGGCAAAGGGGCAGCATGAAAAGGGGCCAGCTGTACCACTTCTCTTTCTCATGGGAAGGAAGAGCAGAAGGGATTTGCATCACAGCAGGAGGCTGATGGGCAGCACTTGGTGGTCAGTGTCACGCAAGTCAGGTGGGACAACCCAATTCGGAATTCGTCCTTCAGATCTCTAATCTCTGGTTTTTTATCTTACTGTGAAGCCATCCCCGTTAAAATATTTATTAGGTCACACTGATACCATTAGTTCAATAGTAACCCTGCCTCTAAAGGTCAATTTATGAGAATATAGTAGTTTCCAACCTAAATATCCTTGCTCCTAGGAAAGAGAGAATTGTGTCTATCATTGTAATAAAGTGATGATGACTCTCAATGCCTACCCACCCACATAGGCCCCCTATTGACAGGACCAGCTTGTGATAAATGTGACGATATATTCAAGCCAGTTCCTTGACTACCAGCTTTGTTAAATTATGCCTGAGTTCTGGTTGATGGCCCTACAACCTGTGGTGACTAAAATAAGTCTCAGTGTGCCTTCTATTCCCTGGGACTGGTTCTGTCAGCACCTCAGGGGTTTCTTAGGAGGATTCTTGTGCAGCTGTATCTCATTCTTGGTACAGGGAAGAACATCAAACCTGCACTCCTCCAGATGGATTTCTTCCTTCAAAGTAGTGTTTTGGCCCAAATCCTTCCAGTGGAGATGCTCCCTTCTTGAAACCAGCTGTGCAGAAGTGCAGCAGCAGCTGCTGAAAGAAATGGTCTGCGAGAACAAGACTATTTCAGGAATTCAAAAAGCTATCTAAAAACTGCCCTGCACCAACCCACTGAGAAATGCAGTATGATACAATAGCATCCATGCTATGAAGGACTGTAATTAAGGGGTGAATAGGAAAGTCCAGTCTGTTACAGTGTGTGCATTTTCTGCCAGGCTGCCTGCACCTCACAACGCTTGCAGCACTCTCAGCCACGCTTTGCACTTCACGTTTCTGCCAGCAGCAAAGGCTGGTACAGGCAGGTGGGAACAGGAAACTTGTGTTCTCTTTGGACAGAAACTTGTGCTCCCTTTTTGCTCAGCTGAGAAACTTCGGGCCAGTCTCTCCTATTTTCTGTGACTTTGCCATGTGTAGGCAATAAACAGTGTGAATGTACTTTTCAAATATTTTTTCTTCAGATGATGAAAAGCAGTGGCAGAAAGTCATGTATTTTTCTTCTTCTTTCAGAGTGAAGCAGAGGGCAGGTCCGTGGCAGGTGCTTTAAATTTTAATGCTGCACCTGATGCTCAAATTCTGTACAAGGCCATGAAAGGGCTTGGTGAGTTGACTCCAACCACATATGTAAATTCTATGTTCTTCTTATAATTGCTAAGATGAAATGCATTCCTTAGGAAATTTGCAGCCAGAGATATCAGTTTGTTTTTGGGTTTTTTTTCTCTGTGAAAAACTAATATTAAAGTTTCCTCAGTATGTACTTAAACTTCTACACAAAGGCAATGAACCAAGCAAGTTTGACTGAATATTCAGATTGGGATTTTGGACGAGTCTCAGCTTCTTCTGTGCACTGTAGTTATGATTTATTGTTGCTTTCCACAGGGACTGATGAACAAGCTATAATTGATGTCCTAACCAAGAGGAGCAATCTGCAGCGTCAAGAGATTGCCAAATCCTTCAAAGCACAGTTTGGAAAGGTTCTTCCAAAACAAAGCCATATTCAATCACTTGTTTACTGCATGCAGGATATAGTAAATGGGGGTACAGTTCATCCTGAAAGCATGATGCAAACTATACACAGGTCTTCTGCAAATAAATAGACTAACATATATTTTTAAGGCCTGTGATGAATGTGTAAAATTGATTTTTGACCAGAAAAAAGTTTTTCTCCTAAAGATTTAATTTTTTTAAAATGCATTTTGACCAGAAATACTTTTTAAAAAATCAGTTTTAACTTGAAGTAAAGCTTCTTATTGATCTGAAGCTGTAACAAAAATTGACACCCATCTAAGTGACAAGTCAAGTAAAAATATTGGTTTGTTTCAGGCCTTTTTAAATGTCAAAAAAGTTCAATTTAAAGACTTATTTAATTACACTTGTTTGGAAATTCCATGGTTATCGACAACTATGTTTTCCTTTATCTCTTTTTGTTTCTTTGATAAAATCTTACTTTTATTGGAAATTTTGTTTCACCAGCAGACTGTACCCTCAGCCCTACTGTAGAGTCTCCAATGACTCCTGCTGGAAAGGGGACTGCCATGCAAAAGCCTAAGAGAGGGAAGCAAATCTGGGGGTGGTGGGTATGGGACAATGAATAAACAGAGCACTTGCCTCCCACTAAAACAGAGAGAGTCATACTCCAGGAAAACCTGCATTGTAGGGAAAGGGAAGTTTGAACTGTATCTTCAAGCAGACTGCATTCCTGATTCTGCAAATGTCCTGGGTGCAAGTTTATATGCAGGCTTTGGGAATCAGCTCTCTCTGAAGTTGCACCCTTGCTTAATGCAAGGCCTTCAACTGCCTGGTCCTGCTCACTGAGTTAAGCAGGGTGGAGGAAGATTTGCTGTGGGTTTAGTTATTGAGAAAGCCCGAATATCAAGGAAACAGAGAATGTGTAAACACCCAGACACATCCCATTTGGGAGTTAGGTGACTTTTTCAGTCCCAGGACCTTTTCTAAGGAATTACCAACAATACTGTCACACAGCTTCATTGCTTGGGCCATGGGGAGGAAAGCAGCATGTGCAGCAAAATGATCCTTTAAGGCTGTTTATGTAACCATGTGATGATGCACATTTAACAGGATTTGATTGAAAACCTGAAGTCTGAATTGAGTGGCAACTTTGAGAGGCTCATGGTAGCTCTCATGTACTCCCCATTCAAGTATGATGCCAAGGAGCTGTATGATGCCATGAAGGTAAGCACGTTGCATGCTGATATTTAAATAGTAGCACAAATACAGTGTTGATTTCCTGCAATTGTGCAAGTGCTAATAACTGGACTGTTACATAGTTAAGTTTGTTATTACCAGTAGCCTTTGAGAAATACTTAATTGTACTATTAATATTTTGGGAGGAAATGCTGCTGAAATATTTATGGCTATAAGAAAATTTCTGCACATGTGTGACTCATAGAGCCTGGGAAGACAACAGCAAAACTAAATTCACACCCAAACCTGATGCCCTGATGCCCCAGCTGAGCCATGAAACTTCTAAGGAATCAAGGAGTGGTGGTGCAAAGGTCAGGCTGGGGTTGGCTGGGATCTTACCTATTGGTAATGTATCTTTACAAGTTTCAGATGCAGAGTGGTCTGTTAAAATGGTACAAAGATGGACTGACTGGCCAAGCACTGGTCTCCCTGCATTCCTGTAATGCTGGCTATTGTCAAAGATCTGACTCCAGAAATGCACTGTGGAAATTTAGGGTTACATAAAATCATACATTTACATTTAGGCTCCTCGGTGAAAGAAACCGTGTTCAACCCAAACGTGTTTTGTGTCTCCAGCTTTCATCACGGCGGTTTCTTACAGCTCAGCACACAGCCTGACACTTTGCTGCCATCCAACTCCTCCCTTCACCGTATTTCTCTAGCAGTAAATCACTCTCCATGACTAGATGCCTTTCTCCACCTTTATTTCTCCACTGCGTTTTCTATTATAGGGTGTGGGAACCAGGGAAAGTGTTATCATAGAGATCCTGGCATCTCGGACAAAAGCGCAGATCAAGGAGATAATCAAGGCTTACAAAGAAGGTAAGTGCCTGGGGCTCAGATTTCTGTGGTCAGAGCGCAACAGGAACGTGTTACCAGCTAGCACTGTCAGCAAGAAAATGCATTAAACTCTAAAGCATTTAACTCTAAAAGCAATGTAACTGCTTTCAGCTGGCAAACAAAACATGGCTATGCTGAGAGAATTTGAAAATTTCTTTCTAGGTCTTCATCCAGCTGCAGCAAAGGGTCAGCAAATACAAATTTGGTTCAGTTTGGCTACAGAGTATTGTCAGAACATAAACAAAACTATAGCTGTGCACTTGGCTTTTCTTCCCATTAAATAGACGGGAAGTTATCAAATATGTATTTGTAAATATTTTATCTTGTTCTTCCCTTCAGCTATACCTCTAAAATTAGCTCTGGGTTTATTTCTTGGACATCAGGGGAGCTAGTGACTCAGCTGGATGCAAATGCTGACCTGGGTATCACAGAGGGTGTGAGCTGCCCTCAGCCCTGTTTTTTTTCCTTAACGACCCTCTTGCCCAGTGTCAGGCTATTGTGTGTGCTTGGGTTATATTATATTACTGCTAATATCTTGGCTGTATCACCTAAATAAATAACAAATCCTTCTCTTGTCCTTCTCTTTCCCTTGGGTAGAATATGGTTCTGATCTGGAACAGGACATAAAATCGGAAACAAGTGGCTACTTAGAACAGATCCTGGTTTGCCTTCTTCAGGTAATGTTAGAGGAGGGAAATGAGGGTGTAAAGGTCTTCACATTTTTTTCTTCTTTTTCGGAGAAGACATGCAATAGGAGAGCCGGTACAGTCATGATCACCAGATAAACTGCAGAGATAACTGTGTCACTGGGACTGGATCTGTTTCAGTTTCAGTGTGACTGAAGCAGGGCAGTGTCCTTCCCTCAGCAGCAGTAAGAGAGCTGGGAACTTACAGCCAGCTCTGCTGCAGAGGGACACTTTCACATATGTGTAAGGCCACTGTGCTCTACAAGGGTCTTATAGAAAAGTGTCCCTCCAGTAGGATTCACCACTTTTCCAGGGTCTGTGCCCTCAATGCCGAGTGCATTTACCCTACCACAGTTTTGGAATTTTCCTGCCTGGCCGCAGAATAACTGAGCAATTTTTTTACTCTGCTTCATATGACTGATTTCAGCACCTTTCAGTGAAGGAGTTAGCATTTGTGCTGTCTGAATTATTACTGCTTGAGTACTCTGCAGAAATAGACAACTGAGAGAATAATTGACCTTTGCTCAGAATGAATGTTCTGATCCTTATTTATGGAGGACTCTTGATGAGACAAAATGGTTATCTTTCTTTTTCTGCTCGTAGGGTGAGAGGGACAATGCTACCCTCTATGTGGACACAGCCCTGGCTCTTCAGGATGCAGAGGTACTCTCAAATACTGATCACTGATACGCCTGCATTCCACCTTCATAAACTTCACATTACTTCAGTGTCACCAGAGGGTTGGAGTCACAATAATTTGGGGTGGGGTTATCTTTAAGTAACTTGGGGTTTTTCAATTTTGCCTGCGCTGCTGAGCTCTGCCATTCCAAAGAGGAGTGATGATGAGGCCTGGGCTTTGGCTCAGCTGCTTTGGATATGTGAAAGTATATGGGTATGGTGGAGTGGGAGGAGAGGAAAGGGAGGAAACCTCAAGTGTATAGTTTATAGTTGGCTGTTCCAGCTGCTGCAGGAGGGGGAGAAAGGAAGGAGATAGCGGATGTTCCAGTTTGTCTAGAAGACAGAAAGTTTTTCATAAGCAGCCATTCTAGGAGCCTCTGGTTCACACGGTGGTTCTGCTTACTCCAAACCCCTTTACTCCAGCCATGCCTTCAGCCAAACTCTGTTCCTGTATCAGCTGCACACACAGAACAGCTCACTAATAACTGTGTGTTAAATTACAGACTCTCTATGCTGCTGGAGAGAAGATACGGGGCACTGATGAGGTACAGTTCATCACCATCTTGTGCAAAAGGAGTGCCACACACTTAATGAAAGGTATGGAGCAGAGCCCACACTACCAGCACTATACTCCCAAGCCTCCAAAATCAGAAATCACCCTAGCCAAAAAGAAGAGGCAGGGCTAGAGATGAGAGACATGGGTGGTCAGAAATAAGTACCTGAGCCGTTGTCTAATTCCTGGTCACTCAGTAACCAAAAGCTGCCAGCAGATTTTGTGAAAGATCACAAATCTTTAGTTCTGCTGAAAATTGAGTGGCTTATCCAGGAGTCCCTATACAGTGGTGATAAGTGGATAGTTGTTTTTACAAATCCAAGAAGTGAGTGAGTGAGTACCATTCTCATTAAGTAGGAGTATGTGGTGAACAGACATGTCCCCTTGGATATGGGATCCTCTGGGGAAAAAAAATCACTAAAAAATAGCTGGTTATCTCCAGTGCTGGAGAATCACAGGGTGCAGCTGCACTTCTGCCCTAGGTCCTTTTGAGGGCATCAGAGGCTGCTGGGAGGGAAGACAAGCCCTGCTCCAGCTGAGACATCAGCTCCCCACTGTCCGTGCAGCAGAGACCAAACCTTGTCATCTCAAGGCTTTTGAGGCAAAACAGATTTTGTTATGTTGGCTGAATCTAAGCATATCAAGTACTGTGTGAATCAGGTGGACCTAAACTGATAAATTTAGCTGGAGATCAATTAGCTATGCCTGAGCTTTTTCCAAGCTTAGGTCCTCTGAGGCTGTTTCTATGCTCTGGAAGCCAGCTCCCCCTTGTGTTTCAAATTCAATCTCCCAAGGTCACTTAAAAATAAGCAAGACAAGCAAACAAAAATAGCTGGTCTCTATAGTATTTTTATGTATCTGTCTTTAAGAATTGAATTTCATCTTGTTGTGATAATTCAACAGGTCTTTGCAACCTACTGTGGCACCAAGCAATTTCTTCTGTTCTATGCCCAGCTGTAGCTATTTGTCTTTAAAATCTGAGTGTAATTATTGCAGCTTTTAAATTTTTTTTAATAGAAATAGTAGGTTTGAGTTGAGACGTTTGTATCCATGTGTCTATTCTGTATTCCATTTCCCCAAAGTGTCTTGAGTGTTGATGATCTTGGATGCTGAGCAAAGTTTCTTAAGATGTTTCTTACATTACATAGCAGTTTTCCTTCTTTGTTAGTCCGAGAAAGCTAGCAATAAAACCAGATATCTGTGTTTCTGAGCCTTGGGGTATCCAAAGTGTATAAGGAAGCAATGACCCTGTTGCTGAGCTTTTGTTAATGTGGGAACTCAAATATCTTGGAACCTGCACCTGTCTTTTGCTCATCTTTTCTCAGTTGTTTTCATTTTAAATTGTGGTTAAAATAATAAGTTTCCCCAAATGGTGTTGTCATCGTTTTAAAGTCCATGGGCTGTGAGCTGCATAGTCCTAGATTTAAGTTGATTTTATTTTGGCTCCTGATGCTAGTGACATTAACAACCACCAGACCAAAGGTGTGCCTAACTTTGTTGTCTGCTTTATTTCTGTGGTTAACGACAGCAATGGTCTGATTTCCACATAAACTTGAGGTGACTGAAATTGCCTCAAGTCAGGGAATTTAGAACCATGAATAGTTTGGCTTTTTTTAAATGTTAACATCCATCTTTATAGCTGGTTTCTGATATTGACTAAGCCTCCTGAAGCTGGTGCAAATGTGGCCATTGCTTTTGCAGGATCTGTGTTCATATTGCCACATACTACTTGTAATGCCTGTAAATACTGGGCACAAAATGCCTTGAGGATTACTTGGTAAAAAATACAAGTTCTTTGTGTTTCAAACAGTGTTTGAAGAATACCAGAAACTGGCTGGCAAGAGCATAGAAGACTCTATCAAGAGTGAAACTCGTGGTTCACTTGAGGATGCCATGCTGGCTATTGGTAAGTGGCAACCTTTCCCTTTGCTTCATCAGAGTCTGCTTCCTTTTCTTCTGCAGTAGTTGGCTTGTATTAGATGGATCTACTTTATAAAGGTATATGGTAGAAGTAAGAGGTACCTCTTGGGTAAGATAAACTCAGATTTCAGGAGTGCACTGAATTTTAATGGGAAGCATGTAGGATTTCAGTCTCCTCCTGCCCTGAGCTGGAATTACCATTGATTCTTACTGAGCTTTCTTGTATGCCTAGTGAAATGCACCAGGAACATCCGTTGCTACTTTGCAGAGAGGCTGTACAATGCTTTAAAGGTAAGACTCTTCATTGCAACACATACTGGTTTTCATACTGACTTAACTTGTAACCTAGCTTCCACCAATTCAAACTTCAGAAGAGCCAAGGTTTTGGTGAAATTCAGCAGGTTCAGTGCAATTGTTTCAAGTAATGGCAGAATCCTTTCAAACACCTTAAGCAGAAAAGTGCCCTTTAAGCTCAAGATAACAAGGAAAATCTGGCTTTTCTGGCTTAAGAGTCTGCAAGGAGCCCAGCCCTACTTTCTGGAACACAGACAAAACTTCTGGAAAAGGCTTTTCTAGGAGATTGTTTACGGTGAAGACTTGCCTTCCATGTTAATAGACACAGTATTTTCTGTTTAGGAAGCAATTCTCCCAATGGCAGTATAAAATGAGAGTTTCAAATGGGGACACATAAAGTATTTGCAGATTGTGTCCCTGTAATACTTAACTGGTATGTACAAGATGTCAGCTCTTCAAACCTTTTGGAGAGCTGAGATAACTGTTTTGTTAACACTGTGATCTTAGTTTTCCTGTGAGTGAATAAAAAATATTCATTGAAGACAAACACTGCCTGGGTGATGCTGCAGGAGGACAGTGCCACCTCCCGCCTCTGTAGCATGATTGCTTTTGCATTTGACATGTGCAAAACCTGTGCACACCTCCATGGAGGGCCTCTGGTGTTGGCAGAGGCCCCTGGGAGGGGTGTGAGGGTGGGCCCTCCAGGAAGAGATGCAGATGTTCCACAGACCAGGTGCCAAGTGGTGTTGGAAAGCTGACTCCTCCTGCCCTGGGCTAGTTAGCACAACCTATCCCTTGAACACCCAGTATCATCACAGAGATGTAATAACATGTATCTGTTATTCCAGGGGGCTGGCACCGACGATGGGACTCTGATAAGGGTGCTTGTTTCTCGAAGTGAAGTTGACCTAAATCTTATAAAGCCTGAATTCAAGCGCATTGCAGGAAAGCCTCTCTCTGTTATGATTTCGGTAAGCAGAATCTTGATATGATGGTTCTCAGCCATTGCATGTATCCCTAATCTTTCCAGCACTGTGGGATGCTTCCATGGTTGTTTGCAGTGACAGTGTCATTTCTGCTATGATCGTGGCTCTCCTTCACTAGGCCTGTTAACAGTCATGGCCTTGAGAGACACCTGTCTGAAAGGTGAGTCAGACCATCTGATCTCTGTAAGTGACTTGGACACAGCAAACCCAAGGAGACACTGCCCTATGATTTACATGGACTAGTCTCTGTATCCATGCACTGCATGGTATCCTAGATGAATCATTCCTGTTATACTTATCCCACACTGTTGTGCCATTTTCTCTCTCTCGCCATCCTTAACTACCTCAAGCCAGTGCCATCCATATACATCAAAATAAGGCTGGGATATTTTGTTCCTTTTCCTTTTCCTTTTCCTTTTCCTTTTCCTTTTCCTTTTCCTTTTCCTTTTCCTTTTCCTTTTCCTTTTCCTTTTCCTTTTTTTTTTTTCCTGTTGTTTAAGGAGTTTTTTGCTGCCTTATCCCAGGTGAAAGCCTGGTCTACACTGTGATGAGATAGGTTCAGAAACTGAACCTTGTCAAGGCTTTTTGTAGCATTTGAATCTCAGCTCTGAGGGAATGTGCCTCCCCTGTTAGTGCTGAAATGCTGGTTTTTACCATTTGTCCTAAGGACTTTGGGACCTTCCTCTGCCCCTGTGCAAATGGCACAGAAGCCCTGTCCTTAGCAGTCCCTATGGGAAGTCTGCTTCTGTAATAAAGGGCCTTTCTTATAATTGACACTGTCAGTGTCTGTCATGTTGATTAATGATCAGTCTTCAAGGATCTGTGCAGAATATTCATTCCTTCTCAGAAGTGGAACCAACTTTACACCTGTCGCCACAAAACATTCAAAGGGAGGAATTTTGGTTTTTTTTTACCTAGTGAATATTTTGTGTAGTGCTTCTAGGCAAAAAAAAAAAAAAAAAAAAAAAAAGTGGCTTTTTTAGAAATGCCATGTGTCAGGGCTAACTATAGTGCCTTTTCCCTTCCTGTAGGGAAGAGGTGCTACATAAATACCCAGGGACAAAAAATCTGAACACAACAGGTTTGCTTGCTGCCATTTGTGCTGACTTTGTGCTGCTCTGTGGGATGGAACCTTGATGAATTTCTCACCTGCATTCCAAAGGAAAAGAATTGGACCTGATGAATGTTATTTCAGGTGGTAGCTACAAGCCTCATTTCTCCGTTCGCTTTTGATGGTGTGTCAGCTGGCAGCAATTCTGCTGGAGTCTGGCTTGCTCTTTCCAAAGTCGTTTTCCTGTGTGGGCATATTCCACAGACTGACAATGTCAGCACTTGGAGCATGCAGAGGAACTTCCATACTCACCTATTTTTTACTATTTTCTCCTGTCAGGAGGATACCAGCGGCGACTACAAGACAGCCTTGATGAATCTCTGTGGCAGTGACTGACAGAGTCTAGGAGAAAGATGTTGAAAAGGATACAGAGAGAAGATTAACAGTGAACAAGCGTCTGAAAATGTACTTCTAGAAAATCTTTGCATTGATCCAAATGTGGGGGAAAAGAAGATCAAATTAATGGCTGAGATATCCAAAGCTCTCTGAGGGATGTGGCTGCTCATTACATATTGAATGCTATCCACTTCCCAAAGTGATTTTCAAACACAAGGGGGAATGCTAATTTCTTGTTTCCATTTCATTCTTTGCAGTTTTCCTTCTATTTTTAGCCATTGTGAAGGATGGCACTTTGACATGGAATTAAAGGTTCTTTTAAATGCTCTATAGATTTTTCAGGAGTCTGAACAACCCTACAAAGCTTGGGCTGCCCTGAAGCCATGCTAATTTCACCAGGACCAGCTGGCAGAGCAGGCCATTTGATGCTGGCAGGATGGGTCTGGAAGGAGTCCCAGATATTAATGAGGCTTTAGGGCATGGGTCAGAATGGAGAATTTAGTTCCAGAGGCAGTTGTTTAGCAGCATTATCTACATAACTTCAGAGGGAGCTCCCCAAGGAGCAGTGAATGGCAGAGCCAGGCTGGCTGCAAGCATGTAAAAGTTGAAGGCTGTGTGCCTAATTCCCTTCTTGCTTGTCAGTTGGCAAAGACCAGCAAGCTCAGGTCCCCACATCTATGTCAGACCATGGGAGAATCAAAACTGGCATGGATGATTTGGTTTTGGTGAACACAGGATACCTTGCCCATGGGAGGGAGCAGACCTATTTCTGCTTCTAGTGTCACAGTAACTTCTCAGCAGTCAGTGGACTCCCTCCAAAATTGCCTCCAACCCCCATGACTGCACCACCAGGGTGCTGAGTGAAGCCCCAAATGTGGACAGTGATACAGAGAGAACAGTCTGAGAAGTTTGAGACGTTCAGGTCTGCCTTGACCACTGGTTCTCCATGCTTAAAGCAATCCTTTTAATGTGTAGTTACAAAAAGCCTTTCAGTAAATGTGTTCAGTAAAGGAGATTTTCTGATCAAATGGGTGAACCTCTTGGCTGAGGGGTGTTCCCTTCCTTGCACTGCTGAGATTAGCAGGAATCAGTGCCATGAGTGTGGCAAGTTCAAAAGGTCTTGGTGAGTCCAGGACACAGACAAGGGTCCTGGGGTCAGGGTATCAACTGACCTCAAGTGAACACGAAGAAGTGGAGGTTTCAGTCTCTGCCCCATTAAGTGCTTGTCTTTTCAGTGGTATCCAGTGATATCCTTGTCTCTAGGCTGAGCATCAAGGTGGGGGTCCCTTCTTTCAGTTTTTGAGGAGTGTGGGCCGGCTACAGGCACCAAAGGACAGGGACTCGCTTGTCCCTTCTGCTGGTCAAAGCACCAGACTTGGTTCTTCACAGTCACTTGTTCTAATTGACACCGATGATCGGGCTTGCCTGTTCGGTTCTGGTTTGGGGTTTTTGAGTCATTTCGGGCCCGCGAGTGCCGCGCGGGGGCTGCGGCCGCGGACAAAGCCGTGCCTACACCCCCCTCTGCTGGGGGACCGCCTGCGCGCAGCCCGGAGCGGCACCGCGCAGCCCGGGGTATCCCGGGCACACCGCGCAGCCCGGGGTATCCCGGGCACACCGCGCAGCCCGGGGTATCCCGGGCACACCGCGCATCCCGGGGCATCCCGGGCACACCGCGCAGCCCGGGGTATCCCGGGCACACCGCGCATCCCGGGGTATCCCGGGCGCACCGGGCATCCCGGGCACACCGCGCATCCCGGGGTATCCCGGGCACACCGGGCATCCCGGGGTATCCCGGGGCATCCCGGGCACACCGCGCATCCCGGGGCACCGCGGGCACACCGGGCATCCCGGGGCATCCCGGGGCATCCCGGGGCACACCGCGCATCCCGGGGCACCGCGGGCACACCGCGCATCCCGGGCACACCGCGCATCCCGGGGCACCGCGGGCACACCGGGCATCCCGGGGCATCCCGGGGCATCCCGGGCACACCGCGCATCCCGGGGCATCCCGGGCGCACCGGGTATCCCGGGGCATCCCGGGTACACCGGGCATCCCAGGGTATCCCGGGCACACCGCGCGTCCCGGGGCACCGCGGGCACACCGCGCATCCCGGGCACCTCACGCATCCCGGACGCACCGCGCATCCCGGGGCATCCCGGGACATCCCGGATCATCCCTGGCACCCCGGCCACGGCCTCGGCGGGAGCCAAGAGGAAGGGGCCGTATTTTCCCCCCGTCCCCCGTTCTCTCTCTCCCAGCGCCGCACAGCCTGGGCGGGCACGGAGGGCGCGTTCCCTGTGCCCGTGGGCAGCCAGCCCGGGGGCTCTCAGCCCGGGGCCCGCGGCACGGCTACGGGCTCGGAGCAAGGCACTCCTCCGAGCAGAGTACTGTCAGGAGGTTTTACTGAAAGGATGACCCATTCTGGTGTGTTCTGAGTATTATTTTGGAAAGGCCAAATGGGAATTCGTGTCTGCCTGAGCAGGGAACGGGAGTGATTTACACTGCTGCACCCACAACACCTCTGTTTCCTGGAGCTGGACGGGCAGCAAGTGAGAAGCAATCCCAGATTTGAGGGACCTAAAGTCTGACTAGAAAAGCCTAATGAAAGCTCAGCTCTTCAAGCATATTTTTAGTTCAGAGTTGTGTGATGATTTCACTAAAACATTTGTATTTATATGGTCCCAGAGCTCCCGTTTTTGTTATTGTTATCAGGTTACTCAGGTCAGAGGTTGGCTTTTCTTGTTGGCCTGTGCTTAGCACAGTGGGTGTGGATTAGAGCTGTTTCACTGTGATTGTGATCCCAGTTTATTAATAACAGCTTGGGAGATGTAAAGTGAGTAGCCAGAATGCTCACAGGAGATCAGTAGTAAAGCTGGAAAGGAGGAACAACCAGGGGAAGCTGATTCTATCACCGTAATTGCTGGGAAACAAAACAATTGTAAAACATCAATGAAGATTTAATTACATATTGATTGCTGCTAAAATGTTCCCTGGGTGAACAGGTGCTTTAATAAATCAGGATCAATTCCTAAGCTGTTCTAACCAGTCTTTTCTAAGTGCAAATATTGACTTAGGGCCTTTCTATTCATTCACAGTTTTATTAACATGATTTTATTGCACAAAAATCAAGATAAAAGCTTGGCAAGAAAAAGGAAACAGGGGCAACATAAAAAATGCCCAGGACTGATGTAGGTCTTCTGCTGCCTATATGCCAGCCTTTTTCTTCCTCCTGTGCTGCAGAAAGACCCATGTGCAGGGAGTCTCCAGGCACTAATGCCACCTTGCTGTCCTCCCTGGGTGGCTGCCCTGTGTCCTCAGGGCAGCACACACAGCAGGAGCTGTGCTACCCCTCAGCCTCGTGGGGTGTGGGTGCATCAGCTTTCTGCTCAACTCACACCCAGGGGTACGTAGGAATAGCTGGCTCCAACTGTGTCCTCTGCTCCTGACACCTGGAAAACTAACAGAAGTCTGCTCCAGATAGGATGCTAATGCTCACACTTCAAGTTTAACCCCTGAGAGTTTCTGTTCCAGAGAAAGCTGACCTCATTTAGTCTTGCCTAATTCTCCCAGAAACGAAGAGCAGATGTGACCTGAAACCCAGGAGGCCAGCCACAGGCAAGCAAAGCCCTGCTTCTTAAGAGGTGTGTCATCACTGTGACACTGAGAGAAGAAGAAAAGATTGGTTTGGCTTCACTTGCATTTCTATTTTGCAACAGTTTGGAGTAATTTTTGGATAAAATATGTTTAAGTATTCAAACTGAGGTTAAAAGAACATTGTTCCTGTCAGAAAGTGGAAGAAGATAATAGCAGATATCTTAGTCAGGCAAAGTGAGACATCTCTTTATCATCTCCTCATGTTAAGGAAAGGGTTTCAAGGGCAGGAAACAATCTGAGAAAGATGTTCAGTCTTCCTTTTTCCCTGCGGTTTCCTCATCAGTGCACAGAGGCAACCCTGGCTGCTGCAGGCTGTTGAAATCCAGGGCTGGGGTGGGGCCAGGGCCAGAGCCTTGCCTGAGGCACCAGAGCTGACACCGGGGCATCTTTGAGGCTGCCCAGACAGCACTTCCCTTCGGAGCTGAGGGTGGGGCTGCCAAAAGAGAACAGCACAGAGTGTGCCTGGGCCAAGGGAAGGCGGCTGGTGTGTCATGGATGGCTCCACCATTTGTTCTGGGGTGGGCTGAAGGGAGGCTCAAGGGCAGAACACCCTCAGCGCTGGGCAGATGGGAGCCTTCCTGAATGGAAACTGCTGATTGCTTTTTATTCTAAATAAATTAATGGTAAATTAGTGTTGATGTATTAATGTGAAATGCTGCAGTGTTTAAATACTGCCTGCCACAGACATCCAGATGGGATAATGGAATCTCCCAGTGTCATGGCTTATGCCTGGCTATCTTGGAGCAGCCTGTTTTCTGGCAAGGTGGACATTTGATAATAAAACATACACCTTACTCAGGGATCATTGGGTGAAATCTCCTCTGCTGGGAAGATAGCAGCAAGCTGTAAGATGCAAAGATGAGAGTGTGCCAAAGACCTGTCAGGCTTTCCTTCAACTTCTGCCTTGAACCCAAATGCCTGAGCTGACTCCAAAGACTCTCCACTTGTTTAGTGTTTGGGGTCAATAACTGCAGAACATCCCCATGCCTGGGATGCTGCAGAGGCAAGAGATGTTTTGTTTGACACAGTGCAGCAAGCTCTTCTCCTCAGACCACATGCAAACAAGGTCCCTCCAATTCTCCCCTCACTGCAAACATTATTGGCCTTGTAAGTAATCATTGTTCAGTCTTCTGGTATCATACATTTGAACTCAAGAACTCATCCCTGAGGTTCCAAGAATTTCCCAGTAGTTTTTGTTGTTCACTAAAACCTTATGTTAGGCTGCAGAAAAGAACTAATAATTAAGGGTTTGCATCTGACTGTCCTCTGAGAAGACAGCAACAGCCAATCCTGAGGACCTGGACTCCTGTCTGTTTGGAAAGAAGTGTTATTTGTTCAAGCTATGTCTCTGTTTCCCCAACATTCCTTCCTGTTACAAATCTCAGTTAGCCATGCTGGGTTGGTATCATGCCTTGGATTTCTTGGAGGCTTAGGGTTGACATTTCTGACTGAAAGTTGTGTGCCCAACATTGAAGAGTGTCACTGCACGGAAGTTCAAAGTTCACAGAGACTTTATCCCAGAATACTTTGCATTCTTCTAGTTGCAAAGAAATACTTATGGTAATATTTTTCTGTGATACAGAAGTCATATGATACAGAAAAGAAAGCTTTTCTGCATTTCTGGCTGGGTAAAAGTACTTATTACAAAAGAAGCACAGATGTCTGTAGGTTCTGTACATGCAGGAACCTAACATTTGGAGAAATAAGTCGCTCTGGATCACACAGAGGAACCAGTACTGTTCTCTCTGTGGTAATGAAGAACAGGATATGTTGTAGGCACAATATTATTAATAAATAGTGAGCAATGCAATGTGAATCTGTAATTCAATTTAGGATTTCAGCTGAAATTGCTCTTTGGAGTTATAGATGGCAGTGAGCTCTGAAATTGAATTACAGTCCAAACAGGAACTGAGTCATGTGTAGCAATGGTCTAGGGAAACATAGAATCACAGTCAGCACCGGGCAAAATATTATTGGCAGTACTATATTCACAGGAAAAAAAGGCATTTGGTGGATATAAATGAAATTTAACTGAGCTTATGAATTGATGTCAGGCAGAAAAATAGGGGGGGAAATGAAAGTCAACATTTAGATCTATTGATTTTAAAATGGCAACTTTATTTTTAAAGCTGATTCAAGCTGAAAAACAATTATTAAAAGGTTTCATTAATCTGAAGCTTAAACATGACATTTTGGAGGGGAAAATTTTAATATTCAGTTTGCCTGAGAACATAATTTTTACTTTCTGAAATATCTTCTAGATTTCTATTTTAGTTTAAGCCAGAGAACCACAGTTTTCCCCTCAGTTCCTTGGTTTAGCCACTGAGCTGAAAGGTCCCTTGTTATTTTAGCCAAAATAAAGGCTGATGTTTTTCAAAAGAGAGGGGAGAGTCATTGCTTTAAATGTCACTAGCAATCTTCTCTAACAGGAGATCCTCGGTGTTGAGGGTCTAATTTCTGAGTTTAAATGGATCCCCAAAGGTTCAAACAAGAAATAGGAAAAGTGCAGCTACAGCTGATGTCCACTCCTAGCCTTGCCAGAACCGAAACAGGTTGGTCAGAGAGGTGTTGGATGTCCCATCCCTGGGAACATTCAGGTTGGATGGAGCTCTCTGAGCAACCTGATTGAGTAGAAGATGTCCCTGCTCATTGCAAGGGGCCTGGGCTGGATGACCTTTAAAGGTCCCTTCCAAACCATTCTATGATTCTGTGGTAAGTTCACTTGTTCCTCACTTCTTGTCCTTCTGGGACTGAAAGAAAAACCCTTCACAAGACAATTTTCTGTTTTGCAGACCTGACAGCCCTGGGTTTCTAAGCCACAGCTGTTACCCTGAGCAATGTGTAACTGTAAAAGCCATGTCGAAATACATCTTTACTTCATGGGACTCTCTGTAATGAGGCTAAATTGATTAATTTCAGGAAAGTGTTTAAAACCCATTATAGAAGCTGTTAAATAAATAGGATTTTCAAGCAGTAAAGAACAAGATGGAGTTCTTCTGCAGCACCAGATATTGTTTACAGTCAAATTGGTGAGCCAATATGATGTACTTTTTAAGCATCACACTAAGTCTATAGAGTCTCTCTCTTTTTCTTTTATCTAGTTCATCCTGTAAGAAATCCACAGCCACACTGATCGTCTCCTTTTCTGCCAGGCATTCTGGAAAGACTGGTCAGAGAAGGCAGGATACTGAAAGCCAGGCTACCTTCAGAGAAGAGCTTGACAAGATCATCTGTCTTTACATATGTAATAAATTTTCTAACAGCTGGCTCCCAAATAAAATTTTATCAGACAAAAACTTAGAAGAACTGTGGCTTTGGGTTTTGGTGGAAGATAGGGTGAGGAGTGTCTTTTTACACCAGCCACTAGGCATTGCAACTTTTTTCTGGTTTCCTGGTGAACTTTTCACATGGTTCTAATGATAGGTCATAACTACTTTGTTGAATGTTTTAGTGACAGTAAACACAGCAAAAATAATTGTCTAGAATACATTGTTCCTTAAAGCTCTCTCACTAGTTTAGGAAAATTGTGGCTAAAAACTGTGGCATTTGGATGACCTCTCTTTTTCTGTTCTCCAGTTAATGTTAGCACTCAAATCTAGTATAAATAAAGGCAAACATTAGTGATAATAAACTCTCAGACTCAGTCACTGGTTTGTTTATAGCTAGGTTGGTACTTGAGGGATCCAGTGCAATTTAAAAGGCAATAAATTGAAACAAACTCACTTGTTTTGGAGGCTGTTTATGAACCCTTTTAATTTGGTGTCATATTTATTTGGGGAGAATTAGATTATCCTATTCATTAGATGCTGTGGCCAGTGATGAATGGAACAACATTCCACATCAATGGCATTAATTGAATCCTCGCAAGCACAGATAATACCCCTGCAGGAAACAGGAGAAGATGGAAAAGTTCTCCAAAGTAGGTCTGCAAATACTGCAGGGATGAGGGAGCACTACTGGACAGCCAAGATAGTTGGCAGCAGTTGAATGCTTTTCATTTTTTTGTGAGAGTACTTTGTGAGAGTAGTTACAATCTTCGGGCATGGAGTTAAAATCGATCTCGGTGGCGCAATGGGCACCACGTATCTGACACAGAACAAGGGGGGAGTACAGGTCTCCTAAGCTGCAGGCTTGTTCCATAACTAAAGATTTTGCCTCAGGGGAAATGTATTTCAGAGGGAAACATAATCAAAAAGACTGACAGGCCTTTCAGTGAAACTGATTTATAGCTTGGGTTTGTAAAAGTACCCAGATGATTTTCTCCTAGCTCATCAATAATGCATGCTTGGGTCTGTTGAGGATTTCTCAGAAATGTGTCATTCTTCCAGGGAGCATGTCCTATTGATAGAGCCATAAGCCACTGCCAATTAATCAGGGCATAATGCAGTGTTCAAAAATGAGCATGAGCTTTTCATGCCAGTCCTCTTTGATTCATGCCTCCGCTATGATTCATGCCAGTCCTCTTCCAGATGAGTAGCTGTTTGTTACGAGCAAATTACTTTATTGTCCATGAAAGGTGAAATCCAGCCTGAGACATTGATGGGCTTTGGTGCAAAGAGAGTAGAAACTTCATCAAAATCTCAATTTCCTGCTTGCTTTCTATGGAAGAAACTTTGCTCTCCCATATCTCAGTGGCACAAAGCAGTGGACAGTGGCAAACTAGGTTGAAGCAACAGCGCCCTGGATATATGGGATCCCCCCAAGACCCCTGATGTGACCTATGAAGTCCCTGTATTACTGATGGATCCTTCCCATCACTGATGTGCTTCCAATCAGCAGGTGAGGGGCAGGTGTCCTCAGCAGTACGTGCACCTGGACAGCTCTCCTGGGAAATTCAGGAACAGTACTTGGAAGGATTTCTCCTAAATGTTCTGATCACGTGCCCCAAACTCTCTTGCTGGTAAAATGAGAGCAGCAGGGCAGCACATGTCAGGAATGGTGATTACTCATGCTTAAAAAAGGAGGTACTAGAACTGGCCACTGGGAATAGTGGCGACTCTGAGCTCTCCCACAGCATGTCCTCTGCCACAAGCAGAGGGCTGGAAGGCAGTAAGCAACCTCATTTTACTGAAGCAGAAACACAGGGGAGTGACCAGTTCAAGGGCACCAGTGGGACAGCAGGGTTTAGGATGCGGTTCATCAGAGCCCCAGACAAATCACCCAACTGACAACTCCACATCTTCCATTGCTTATGCTGGGCTGTATTTTTTTTGTCTGACCAGCACTCTCAATATTGCAGTCCTAAGAAAGTGCTCTCAGCCAAGGTCTCAAAGAGGTTAAAGCAGTAATATCCAGAGAGGGAGTAACAGGGGCATCCATAAAACTAACCATTTCAGAGCACTAATTTCATCAGCAAGCTAATTGCAAATATTGTATCTAAGAACATTTCCAGCCATCTGCAGGAAGGGAATGTCACAGTGCTTGAAAGGCATCTTGTATTTATGATTGTGTCTTGCTGATACATAAATCTGGCGCAGTGAGCTTTGGATGTCCTTACAATCATCATGCAGAAGAAACATACCTTGCTTGGGAGGTATTTATTTGGAGGTATTTACACACCACCTTTATTGTGGTGTCTGAGCAATTCCTTGTGTGTGAAACATCCTGCTACATTTCACCTCTGTTTTTGGGCACAGACCTGAGTGAATACAGAGACCATTGCTAATCCCTACAGCAGAACTTGGCCGTGCCTGCTGTCACACGGTAAAACTGTGATCCTGCAAGGAACAAAATTACATCTTTCTGGATCTAAGGCTGATATTCTGCCAAATGTATTTCCCTCTTATTGTGGATCCAGGTAAATATTTACAGTCTCAAACAACTTTCATCAGACTCGATCCTGAGGTGACATGAGTGTCAAGGGACCAAGAGAGGGTCTGTGTCTGTGTCCAATTCTGAGTAAGAACAGCAGCAATGTCAGGAAAGTGGAAGTTTGGGCTGTCCCTTTGCTCTCTGTATTCTGGGTAAGTTGAAATTCTCCCTTCCTACAGCTGGAGATCATGACAGGCACTAAATCTGTTCTGCTGGAAGGTAAATAATTTCTATAAAATATACAGGGCAAGATTTGCTGTGTGGCACAGTTTGGGTTTTTTTGATGCTCCCTGAAACAAGCAATGGTGTTTGAGCTCTAAAGGAACTTGCCACCCCATTGGATTGACAATTTGCTTTCAGTCTACTTGGAACCAGCTCTTGATGTTTGTTGCTCCCTGGGAACCAAGTTTTGATGTTTTGACTGTCTCATATAACTCTAAACCATCTGTACTTGTAACCAATGCTTTTCAGGGATTTGCAGATAGTGTATAAATAAATTTAGTTGTGCTTACCTTTTTCCTCCTGTGCAAGGGTGGCTTGTAAGGACCTGGCATATGAAGCTAACTGATGAGGTAGGAATGTAACAAATAACCTGCAAGCTCTCCCTTCCACTTACCTGTTAAATAGTTATCTGTCTTCCTACAGACTACAGATTTTGTGAGCTGTGAACCAAGGAACTGGGAATCTGACACCAGCACAGGTCCTACTTTTCAAGAGACAGCAGCCTTTTAAAGAGCAGCCAAAATTCTTTCTAAAAATACTTGTTTGTGAGTCAGTTTAATGAAGGACATTGTCCCACTAATCCTTGTTATAACACTTGTTATGACACTTCCCTCACCTGATGATCAGTGAAGACGTTATGTTGTGAAGTCTTAAAAATTTGTCCTGAGGCTGACGTCTTACCAAGCATAACATTTCTGTCTTGATGACAGGGTGAAGTTATTACATCCAGGCTTAAGGCTAAAAGATCCCAGGGGTCAAGATTGAACTTGCAATGTGGTTCTTAAAATATTACCCATTAGCTTCTAGAGTAAACTGGTTGAAAAAAAAATGCACTTCTGTTTCTTGATAATTTTAGCAGGCAGCTATCAGCGAGACCTTGATGTCATGTGTGAAGGGAGTAGGAACCTTAACCCAGAAATAGCTCACTTTAGAAGCATTTATTAACATAACAGTCTGGGTTCCAATCCTGGTAGATGATTTGCCTAGACAGATTCAATACTAGGACTGAGCACATGGATTTTGTCAAAGTTCTCTTGGATTTCTGGGGTCCAGTTAACATCTTGAGATTACAACCTATGGTTGCAGCACAGAGCTGCACAAAACTTTCTTCTCCCATTGACTTTAGTAAGAGGTGTAGAAACCTCAAATAAATGTATGTGTGTCAAGTGCTTGTCATAGTAAATAAACAGTAGTAGATGCTGAATCACAGCATTTTGAAGGGACACAGTTGGATCTCTCATTGGAAGTTCTATCAGATCATTACCTGGGTCCTGCTTTTCCTATAATCTATGTTTTGTCTGCCCTAAAAACACATGCAACACAAGATCTGTACTTTGAAAAGCCTAGAGGATTTTCATGTGAATTTGAGGGCGAAGTCCTAGAAGTATTTTCCTACTTTACAGACTTGGCCATGCTCTGAGAGCTGAGCCTCTCTTGTCTGGGGATGCTGAGCCTCTCTTATTGTTTAGGGCAGAGGCTGGATGGTTGTGCAGTACAAAGTCTGCCTGTCCTTCTGCTCTGACACTGCTCTGACACAGGCTATGTGATCAGAAGATGTTGCTGTTACCTGGGGACACCAGAAGGGTTTTTTAACACCAGGTAAGGGTGTCTCAGATTTGCAGTTGTGAGATTGGTGGTACTGGTGACATACAAACTGTGACTAGATCATAAACTCTGTATGTCTGTTTCTCCTCCCAGCAGAGATGCTCCACAGAGATGGCCCAAGAGGTGAAACAGGTTGAGGACAGTTAAAATAAGCAGCACACAGTCACTCAGTCTCCATGAGAAGAAGAGCAGAACCATGAACACAAACAAAGCTTTGCCACCTGGCTTAGCACCAGGCCTCCCAAAATCTGAACCCGGCTCACTGAAAAAAAATAACCCAGTTCATGCAGGCTGAGGTCCCAATTCAGAGATAAAGTTTCTTCTAGTCTTTCATGTCCCTTCCCAAGACAATCACTGTAATAATGACATTTCTCTCACAGCAGCAAGAGGAACAGGGCCCAATTTTCCAAAAGTGTATGAAACAGGCAGAAAAAATTGCCTCAAATTGTGAAGCTCTTACAATTTAACAGAAGGCTTGTTAAAGAAAACAGGCATTACCTTTTCTAGTGTAATAATGAAAATGTTAGCTTTTTTCTACCCTACAGGAGTGCTATGGATATGACCAAACAAACTTTGACCTTCATACTCTGGGGTAAAATACTGTTTGGAGAAAAAAACCAGCAGATTCACCTGATTAGTGGACAGCATTATTAAGGTTAATTCCAAATTATGAAAATGAGATCCCGAGTTAAGGGCAAAATTCTCAGCAGTCATGGAATCACTTAGCAATTAAAATCTAAGTAGAACAGTAAGTGGAAAAGGACCACAAATTTGACAGAACAAGGGTAATTTGTAACACAGATGCACTTGCTGTTTGTAGAAAAAGCAACCTGCTTGTTTGTGCCTGAGCTCACAGCTCAGAATGCCTCAGTGAAATGAAGAATGAAATAACCTGCTAACTAAATGTACTTCAGGATGGTTCAAAATTGCCCAGACCTGGGCAGGGATGGAGCTTTGGGCCAGCTTCCCCCATGCCATTGAATTGGCAGAGTCTACACAAGGGAACCAGTGCAGTGCCATTGACTCTGAAGGTGCTCTGCAGCTTTAGAGCAGCTTAACATCTGCTTTCAATTTAACCAGATGTTAATTCCCTTAGGCTGGGAAAGTCCTTGCTGCCTGGAAATAGGCTTTTTTACATAAAACACTCTTCCAGCCTCCCCTGCTGGGGTAGCTCCACTTCATCTGCCATAACCTTTGCCCTACATTCACGATTGTTAAAGGGTTTTACTGCTGCTTGCAAAATATTGCACCATGTTTCACCAAAAGTAGCTTTTCAAGAACAGTGATTGCAGTTTGTTGTGGACACCTGGGTATAAAACCACCACCTGAGGCATCAGGCTATGGAATGAGGTAACTTTGCGTAATGCTACAGTATCTAAGAAAACTGATTTAGGGATGGTAGGGAGGGTCCCAGAAGACTTGTGCTTGGCTTTTTCCTATTTAAGGAACTAGACTTGAGGCTAACAGGTTAGTTGTTTGGGAAGATTACTCTGAAAAGAAGCAGGGATAACTGGTAGTCTAGAAATTGGTTTAGCCTTTGCTACTGAAGTAGCATTTCCCCATGGTGTTGTTATTGTTGAAGATCTAACTAGAAGTTCTTTTATGTGTTGTTAATGTTCTTTTGATTTGAGTTTGTTTGTTTGGGTTTTTTTGTTTAGGTTGGTTTGAGATTCTTTTAATACCCTATACTGAGACATTTGTTATTTATAGAATTATTTTTCTTGTGATCTGGAAGCATGGAGGTGTATAAAAGAAAAATTTTATATAAAATTGTACGTAAATTACCTGAAAGGAAGAGGAAGTGACTGTTGTGCTGTTGTGAAGTGCCTGAAGACTTATGTTAGTTCTTTAAAAAGACCTTATGTTAGTTCCTTAGCCTAGGCTAATGATATCTTGGGGAATCTTGCCTGCAGGTAGCTTCTGCAAATGTGTTTATTTTTTCTCTACAATATGTTATTGCAGGACATACTAAGGCATGGAGAGTTAGTGACTTGGAGGCTGGGATGAAAGGAGAAGACTTTCAAGGCTGGAACTGAGATTGCAGCAGTCAGTCAGATATCACAACTATCTGGCAGCAGAGCACAGGCCTTTAAGAGCTGGTTTACACCTATCATTGCTACAGCACCAGGTAAGTTTATTTACTGGCTAACCAGGCTTTTATTCTGAAGGGTTAATGTGGTTAGGAGTTACCTCAATGAAAGCCTTTCAGTTTCAAGTCCAGACTTAGCTTGTTTTCTTCTTAACATTGCCCTTCTACTTTAACTGCTTTTTTTTTTTCTAATTTAATTTGCCTGATGCAGGTACAAATGTCAATTGCATCCTGAGCAGTGAAGCTCTTTTAATCATTGTTGGTATATAGATTGGCTGTTTCTCTGATCCTAGTAATCTTACTTAGCAGCCTGTTCTGGTTTCTGTAGATATTTCCTCAGTGTGGGTCCCTGTGCTCTGCCTTACGTCCTTGTATAGAGCCACTCTTGGCAGTAATTGCAATTATGTTGCTCTACAACACATCCTCAGGTTGCATTTGCACTTCTGAGAACTGACTCGTAATGCTGAGAGGACAACATTGTCATCATCCTCCAGCAGCACCAGCACTTGTTTTCTTCAAAGGGCACTATTTTATTTTACAGTGGTACCTCAGAGGTATCATAGATGGGCATCTCTCTTGATATTGTGGAGAGCAGTGCAGCTTGTGCACTTGCATTATATGTACTCCTGAGTTTATGCAAGGACCAGATTTTACTCCTCAGCCTCATGGTGTGTAGCCTAAAAACTCTACATCCACACAATATTGAACTTATATTGAATAATTAATAACATAATGTCGCTATAGCCCTCAAGTGTTCAGACATAACAATGGCAGGTCAATAAGGAAAGATGTAGGGAGATGTTTTATGTACTCTCTGGAATAATGGTTCATGGTGCACTTCACCAATTTTCCTGTTCAGTGATATTTACTTTATGCTGATGATTGCTAAAATTTATATTCTTTCAGTTATTGTTAGCTGATACTTAGGGGTATGAGTTTCATGTTAACTCCTTGTTTCTCCTCTTTTGTCACTAGAAGGCCAAGAAAGGGGTAACCTTAATAAATAAATATATTTGTTTTTGTTTGTTTATTCAACTCTTATTACTTACCAAGAATTACTCAACATCTTCTCTGAGTGCTGTGTAGGACAAACTAAAAATAATGAGGTTGTCCTACTCCACTGTGATCAAGAGAGGAACTAAGCCAGACAAATACAATTAGGCAAGCTGGAGCATGAACAGCATCCAAAACACACAACTGGAATTCCCTCTGGCACAGTAGTGCTTAAAAAACATGCCATACATTTGCAATAACCACAGAGGGTCAGGAGCTCAGCTTTACAGCTCGTTGGAGAAAACTGACTTTTCACACTAGTACTTCTACCAGACTCTGTTTGGCCTCTTGTTCTGCACTCTTCTGGGTGTTTTAAGTTGATAAAAACTCCATTGTGGCAATATAGGAATGAGATCTTTTTCTTCAGAACTTAGAAGGCAAAAGTTCAATGTGGGGTACTTTTCCTCCATTTAAATGTAGCTTAAATATTTGTTAGAAGCTTCTATAAAACCCCCTCTTTGGTGAACTTGTGATAATGGGAAGCAACTGGGAAGTAAATACTGCAGCAATTCTGCTAAGATCAGTCAAAATATTTCATCCAAATTACATGCTGAGTACCTTCTGCTTTATCATGACATTGTCTGCATTGTCATATGGGGAAGAATTTTTCATTTTCCTGCTCTGAAAGCCTGTTTAGTTCTACTGCACATTGTTAAACAGATGTTGCATTTCAGCCAAGAGCTGGTTGTGTTTCAATACTGGATAAAGTGGTTCCTGTAAATAAGGCTTGCAAAATGCTTTCTGTCTGAACAGAAGTATGGGCCAGTTTTTATTACATGCTATTATTATAATTATAGGATCTTTTGCTTAATCAGGATGTGCTTAATTAGGATAGCCATTTAATTGGGACATCTCCCAAGGAACCAATTTAGCTTAATGTTATTAGTACTATCTAATCAGGGCAGCTTAGGAAAAAAATTTGCTTTTAAAAAATAGGACCCCAGCAAAAGAAAAGATAACCTCAAGTTTTGCTGGTGTAAGCGTCCCCTCCATTTCTCAAGGAACTGCAGGGATGATCTCCTCAAAGCAACACAAGAACAAGCACAATCCTTTTGTTGTGAAGGTATCAGACATGACCTTCACTTCTGCTGTTGGCTGTCATCCCCTTATACCAGAATACCCTGGCAAATGTGACCCATGAACTTCATATGGTACCCAAGAGGAAAAAAATCTGCCAGATATAAATGGCAAAATGGAAAATGCTGCCACATGTTAAATCTTGAAGGTATTTGCAAGGATATGAAACAAAGCAACAGGTAGCAGGTTTTGAAAGGAGAGTTGCTCAAACAGAGATTCCTAATAATGTTGGTCACTGAGGTGTTTTATTCATATTTTAGTAAAAAAAAAAATCTATTTGTTCCATCTTAACTTTTGGAGTTAGTATCATTGTGATTATACAGAATCACAGAATCACAGAATTTTTAGGTTGGAAGAGACCTTCAAGATCATCAAGTCCAACCCACGCTCTAACACCTCAACTAGACCACAGCACCAAGTGCCACATCCAATCTTTTTTTAAACACATCCAGGGATGGTGATTCCACCACCTCCCTGGGCAGGCCATTCCAATACTTTATCGCTTTCTGTGAAAAACTTATTCCTAATATCCAACCTATACTTCCCTTGATGCAGCTTGAGACTGTGTCCTCTCGTTCTGCCCGTTGTTGCCTGGAGAAAGAGACCAATTTACATTCAGCACTGTCCACTGAAATACCTCCACCAAACAAAAGCTACTGTTTTAAGGAAACAGAACCATGCAAGTTAGGTCTAAATTTCAATAAGTTCAAAGGCAGTACTTTTGGTAATAAAATTTAAAACTCCACATTTGTCTGCAAGCTAGTGTGATCCTAGATGGGCAATATGAGCCAGCAGCTGAACTAGGGCTGAATTTCAATATCAAATACTAGTGAGAAACTTGGACTGAAAGAAAACAAAGCAGCGGACAGACTTCCAGTAGGTGTAAACCAGTCACATCCCATTGCAATTTCTGCAGACATTGCAATTGCTGCTGGCTTTCATGTCCATTTAGCCTATGATAGTGAGGTGAAGCAGCAATACAATTTGCCTGTGCATGATGGTGGTGGCACTGGAACAGAGTTGGCCAAGGTGGTGGTGGAATTTCCATCCATGGAGAGATTAAAACCCCATCCAAACACTGTCCTAAGTATCTTGTTTATGGCAACCCTGCTTGAACTCAGGGGTTGGACAAGGTAGCATGAAGAGGTTCCTTCCACCTTCAGCTGCTCCATGTTTCTGTGAAGTTTCTGATCACAGTACCCTGATTAAAGCACAAATCCAGACACTGTGGGTTTAGTTAGGCAGAAGGTTGACTTTGATGGTAAAGTTCATCTAAGATATCCCAGTCCCCAACATTTCCCTCCATTTTTTTTCCCTGTGTAGTCACTGCCTCTTTATTTGTGATGATAAAGTTCTTTATAGGGGCACTGCATTAACTAGATCAATGATAAGACAAAGTTAAAAATAAAAAAGCAGGGTTTTAAAATAATATTCATTTTTTTAAGTCTTATTTTTAAAAGCATGTCAGTTCAGCTATGCAATTCCCAGCTCTGCTGGGATGTACTTGTCACAGTCCACAGGATGATGAACAAGTGAGTGAGAGGAAAGCTGAGAAGAGACCAGCATGATGCCTAGATCCATCATGTATAATTGCACACTGACTTATGCTGTCTCTTGCAGAAAGCAGGACTATATGTTATCTGATGTTAACCAACTGAAAAAATCAGACCTCTGTCTTCAGCTCTCTGTACATATGAGGTTCTCTTCTTAGGGAGATAGAGCATATAAAACCTTTGCTTTCTTTAGGTAGAGTTGAAGAGGTCTAATGGTTAATCAAATTGCATGAAAGCGTGTCTATCAAGTTCTGAACAGGTAGGTGTTCCTCAGGGGCTGGGTGGTTCATTAGTACTACAGAGGCTGCAAGAAGTAAACTCATTCAAACGAAGTTAATTATAAAATCAAGTGACTCCCCAAGAAGGGGAATAATTTTAATTGTTCCAGTTGTGTGACTGCCCATACTTATTTAGGTCACCTTGTACATCCCCCTTTCCAGTGCTCTTACCCCTGAGTCTATTCTGGATTGAACATGGTGGAGCTGCAGTTTTCAGAGATTTAGGTATGGTTAAAGTGGAAGTGGATTATTGATTAGTGTGCTGGTGCAGGGCTGGGTTCAACGCTGCTCAGGTACAAGCTCCCTGTGTGACTTCAGCATGTCACCTTGGAGTTGAATTTAATATTAGATTTAGATGGAGCTTGGGCATCTATACTGCAAAAAAGGATCCTCAAAGCCCTGCCTAACCTTAGACCTCTTCTTTGTGTCATTTCCCTGGTCCCTCTGAAATCCTGCTGTGACCACGTGGGAATACTCTTGGTTTTGTCACCACTGATAAGTGTTCACCTTCCCAGTCCCTGCTGCTGCCTGCAGAATGGGAGATGCCCATCCTGTGCCTCCCAAACCCCTGCTCCATCAGGGGTGCATCAGCAGCTTGGGCAAGGCCATGCCCTTCCCTGGCACTCTGGCTGGACTGCTGAGTAGCTGATGTATGGGCAGTGCATGTAAGACCCCTCCTCACTTCCCTGTGCAGCTTCTGCAGCAGCAGAGAGCTGTATTTGCAGCACACATAGGGGAGCAAAATTATCTGCCTGTGTCTTCAGGGTTCTGAAAAGAGAAAGGTAAAGTGTATGCCCACTTAATTTGTGTGTTCTGTTCTCAGAAGTTATCTGCACATCCCTACTTGTCTGGTGTGTCAAAGAGCAGGTGTGTGGCTGTGTCTGCACTGTGAGTGTCTGTGAACATCCGTGCATGTCCTTGGGGCATGTAGGAAAACATCCAGTGGTGTCCAAGCTCATGTGCTCCTGCAGGTGGAAATTAAGAGTAGTTGCCTACATTTAATTTCTCTGTATCATCAAGGTACTGGGAGGCCTGGAGTTTATTGTAGGAGATGCTGCTGGCAGTTATTTACAATTGAAGCATATTAACAGAGGATGCAACACAGACATTCTTTCCTAACAAAGCAGTGATTTGTAAACCTCTATTAAAACAGTTGACAGTGTTTTCCTGAATAGATATTATAAATGCTATTAAAAAGAAAAGTTTGATAAAGAATGGATGTTCCTGGAAGCTGGTACCACTTATTGACCCCATACCTCTTAGTAATTTGTATTTAGTTATAAAAGGATATATTAAACAGTGTTTGCTCTTAGTATAAAATAGGAGATTGCTGCTGATAAGTATGCTTAAAATAAGCACCAGAGTGGTTATTTTCATTCCCTACATTAATAACAGACTACACAGACAAAAGTGAAGTAAGCTGATGGCTGAATCATAGCAACAGCATCAATTGATTTGTTTCCATGTCTAAAAAAAAAACTAATAAAGACTTTGCATGATCTCCTAGATACAAGAGGATTATTGTTAATGCCTTAAACCTGTCCTTTAAGCTCAAATACTCTCTCTGTGTGCTCAGATACTGCCTACTATCTCTTTCAGGTGAATTCTATTTATAAAAATTGATAGTGAGTTAAGCTGGTTAAAATGAAGTCACCTTCCTTCTTATTAAACTAAAGAGAAGCTATCAGCAGTTCAGAACTGCCAGAAGCCATACCATTTGCCAGTCATAACAGTGCATTCATGTGTGATTTGCAGTGCTTATCATTACTGTTCCTTTTTGTTCTTTCTAGTGAAACTAATGTGTTGACCCCGGAAGTACTGCATAGTAGGAAATTTAACAACAAACCACTCTTATTCCTGACATAATTTGATGTAAACAACTTTTTTTTTTTTTTATTGCATTCAACCTGTTTGCAAAATGAGGGACTATTTTTTCTGTCCTTGTTAGTTATTGTTTGAAATTTTTCAAAATAAAAAATCAATTTTCTTAAGGACTTATTTTTAAAATGCACTGTGTACATTTGTTCCAAGGCTCAGGTCCTGAGAAACTGTGTGTTTATTATAGATCTTATGTATATTTTAATCCTGGAATACTTTGCATATTATAGTTCTAACCAACTGTGATCTGTGGAAAACTGATGAGTGAAAATGTTATGAAGCACAAAACCTCAAATTGTCCTCACTTTAACCTTAACCTTTGCAAATCTGTATTGTAATATATTCACTCTGCAGTGCAAATAATTGAGCATGTGCTGGATCAGGGGTTCGTTTACAAATACTTCGCCTGTTGCTCTGAATACAGGTAGAACACTTTGCTTCCAGCTAAGTAATTCCTTGCTTCCTTCCCACAAACAATAATACTCCTTATTTAGGAGTGCGTAAGCAACTCACCCAGATGCTGAATGCAACTACAATGCCATGAAGCTTTTCCTTGCAGTGCATGGAAAACATCTTCATCCTATCAAGAACCACCTTCCACAGACTATTTCTGAGGCAGAGGAGCTGTATTAGCAGTTTGTAGGTTTAACAGAAGACCTTTTTGTCTGCTCAAGGAGATGAGCTTGCCTGGAGGGAGGCTGTGCATGCCTGTGTGTTGTGTCATATGCCATGTGGGGTTTCTGAGGTGGCTTGTGGAAATATGGGTTGTTATGAAAGGACATTGCGCAATCTGGGAGCGTATGGCTGCATTTCCCCGAGGGATTTCAGCACAGGCTGAGTTCTAAATGGCACTGGTGGCATTAGTTCATTTCACCAGCTCCAAAAACCTTTACCACAGTGTTTTAAAAACCACAGTGCTAGCCAGCTTCTGCTATTTTTATAGCCTGGGAGCCTTCTCAAAACATAGCCCTGGGGGTGGTGCATGTGCGTTATGCTCCTGGAGCAGCAGGCTCTGTAAGTTTAAACAAAAGTCTCTGCTTGACTGTGTAAATCCCTCTGAGTTTAACATACATGCTGAGAAGACCATAACTTTCCTGTGTTTTTCAGCTCTCTGCTGTGAATGCAGGGTCTTTCAGAAAGTGGTTACGTTGGACTTTAGGACATCAGGAACTTTTTTACAATCTACGTTTACTATAAAGCAATCTATGGTGCATGTAATTAATTTTAGTCATTAAGTCAGCCTATCAACTAGATGAATCAATGCTCATTAGTTTACTAAAAGGCATGGCATCAGACAAGTGTGTTTTACATGCAATCACCTTGTAGAAATGGAATCAAGACAAATACTCATGAATGATGAAGTAGTATTTGCCCACTAGCTCCTAACACAAAGGATTCATATTCCCATAGACTGCATAAGGGACATAGTAATAATTGAACTGAAGTTACTATATTCAAAGGAAAGATATTTTTTATCTGGGAATTTAAGAACAAAACCTAGTCCTATTTTAAAGGGTTACAGTGCAAGTTCCATGTTCTCTGTTAGCATACCTTTTGACTGAAAATCCATCTTTCTACTGTCAATTTGCACCTGGTGATATTCCACTAAAAGTACTTATTCATACTAGTATTATGCCATCATTTTATGTGTACCATGGCTATTTTTTCTAGTATCGTATCTTGTAATCTGTGTTGCAATTTCTACTGAACAAAATACTTCCTGTCATATGTGATGAATACTATAGCACTATTTAACTGAGTATTGTTTAGCAAAGGGGTGGTGGGTCTCATCAAGCAAAGTTCTAAGAAGGAAAAACAATAGGCAGACATCTCTGGAATTAAATTTCAACACAAGTTTCCATCATAAAATCTCTGTGCTGCTACTGGGCTTATATAAGCATTTATTGGAAGGACAACAAAATAATTCTGACTAAGGCCTAATGAGCATTTTCTGGCACAAAAGGCATAGTACAGAAGTATAAATCTCAGGCTTATTCTACTTATGACTTCCTGAGTTCAAAGACATGACTTGATAGAGCAAACTGAGAAAGGGAGGGAAGATCATAAAAGCTCTGTAGATTTTGATGCTCATACAATATAAACCCAGATTACACATCATGCTAAGCATCGGCAATTTACATTGCAATCAATACTGGTATGAAAATCAGGCCACTGTTGGATCAATAAGAAACTTGAGGAGAATGGCCTGTAAAATGAAATGCCAGGTGATCTTGTGAGAAGACACATGGGTCAAAGCAAAGGGATCTCTGAAGTGGTCCTCAGGGTATGACATCTTATTTTGCAATAATCTCTCAAAGGCTGTCAGTCCTCAGCTGTGTGTGCACTCTGTGTTTGCACACAGCAAACCCACGCTGCAGACATGACTGATGGCTGTCACAGCACTGCTGCCAACCACTGCAGCAGTTCATGCCACAGGCCACCAGTGCAGGCAGGCAGATACTGCTATTGCATTCTTCCCTTGTGTGTGCAAGTGTAATAAACCAAACCTGGTTATAGCACAATCTGCAGTCATTTCTAGTACCTTGGTTTACTTGCTGTCAAGCCAGGTAACCCAGGTCAGAGAAATTTACCAATCCTTTTAACCCAGTTAAAGAATTTTATGAAGTTCAGTAAAGTTTTGTTAAATGTCTCCCCTTGGTTTTCATCCCAGAGTGTCAGTTACTTTCTGGCTGTGGCTCTGGTCAGGGTTCAGGACACTGTGCCACAAAGGACCCAGCTTCCTGTGCAAGATGAAAAGCCTCTGAAGATGATTTGAGTTCTGGCACCAGAATATTCCAATGTTGAATTTTTGGTACTTGCCTCCATTATTTGGTACTTAGTCCTCCATTATTGGCTGCACTGCACCATTGTCCTTTGGAATAATGTGTCAAATTATTAATCCTTCATATATCAGTGGCTCTTATCACACCATACACTTGTTTTCTCTTGGTAAACATTAGTTGAGGACTAAATCTTGTGTATTTTATACTATGAAGAGTATTACATCATTTTACAGAAGCAGGCACAGAGAAGTGACACAGACAATATTACTTTATTTGTTATTATAAGATTCCCTGTAGTGTGCTACTTATATCACAGAAATAAGTTGTTCTCTTGCTCTGAAAACCTTACTGTCTTCTTATAATGTGTCACAAGAGGCAAGATTATGAAAAACTTTTTTTAAAAAAACAGGCAATGTAAGGTCTTAAAATTGTAGGAACTCATGATTTGCACAACTCCTGCCTATTTCTCCAACATTGCTTTTGTGACTCAGTAGCAGAACTTTAAAGAGTATACCCAAAACCATCACTGTATACAACAAACACAAAAATGCTCAATGCTTCTTACAGATTAACAGTACCTGTTATTTACAGATGGATAAGAGGTATGTAAGCTATTTCTGTTCTGTTACCTTCTGCTGGGACTGAAGAAACCTAGCCTCCCTTGGCTGCATAAAGCCTCAAAGTGACAAATAAAATGGCTTTTTCAACTATGCAGGCATAATTGCACCCAGCCTTGTGACTTTGCTTTCAAAGGGAACGGAGAACAGTTGCCACAGCAGTTCTTAAAAACTGACAGGGTAGCATCCTCTACTGCATTTGTGCACAGCAGCATAAGCCTTGGTGTATGCACAGGATGAAAAATTGGTACAGGCACCTTTCTCATTACATATTCAGTCATTTGGTACCTAGATATATTTATTTTTCTGGGTTTTCTTTGAAGTTTGTTTAGTTACTTAGCAAATTGTAGGGGTTGAAAAACATGTATCTCAGGATGGTAAGCTGGTTGGAGTTTTGAAGATCTGCATTTTTGCAGTTAGATATATGGGTGCAGTTTGGTGGCTTTTAACATTTAAATCCTGTAGTTTATCCAGTCCAAAGTCAGTTAGTAATAAATAGTACCTGACTCCAAACTTGACACTTTGCTTAATCATGAGAGGAAGATAACATCCGCTTGTGTTTGTCTGTGTTAGTGTAAATTTGGATCTGCTTGCTTTATGTATCTACTTGTGTTCATGGAAACAAGTGGCCCCGTGAATTACAGTTAAACAGAGTGTCAGATTTCGCTCATATTTCTACCCTTTGCAGGAAGAACTCGGATCTGATGCACAATGCCAGGGCATAGCTCTAGTGGCAGATCTCTGGTACACTGTAAGTGCTTTACCAAATGTTTTCACTTAGAACTAGTGACAAAGACAGGTTCATGGAAGTGCAAATGCTAAAGGTAAATTGTGTTTCCATTTAAGACACTGGTGCTTGAAAAGATATAAACCTAAGACCATGTATCAGGTAGTTTTCTGTGTTTGTGTTTGACAGAGTTATTCTTACAATAGTTTTACAGACACCTTAGCTAGCTAAATGATGGAATTCTAACATGTGAAAACCAGGCAGGATTACTTACTTACTTAAATTGATTCTAAATGCAAAACAATGACAAAGTTGAAACAGTATTTAAGCCCCGAAGTAATATAGCACAGTTTTGATATAACTCACACTGATTAGGAGGAGCTACTGTATTTTGTGCTACTCAGCATCCCATGGTGGTTTTGGCTACAGTAGCAAACTTCAAGATGCATCTAAGATAAAATAGGAGTCCTCTTGTTCTGTGTTTCTAGTAGACTCAATGTCCAGTCTAAAAATCACATTGCATGCAAACTAATCAAGAGAAACAACTCCTCAGCATGGCATAGCAAGTAACAAAGAAAAAAAAGAAAGCTGGAATCCATTTGAAAAAAAGAAAAAATATCTTCCACTTCTTTGAGGAAGATACGAAAGGTAATCACACACAAAATCTCTAAGATATATGGGTTCAGGCCAGAATTACTGCATCAAAAAAGCTTCTGCTGTAAGATTCTGCATACAAGAATTCAAGGGAAAACTTCAAGTTTTACCACTGAAATCTGTGCACCAACCCATGGCAAGGGGTTAACTTTTACTTCTGCCAGCTGGGGATATGGTCCCATACTTACTGATAGCTCTTGCTGCCTTATACCATAGGGTTTAACTCTTGTCCTCAGACACTCTGCTCAGTGTCCATATTCCGGTCAGTTGACAGCATGGGAAGAAGTCTTTTCCTCACCTATCTTTATACCACCTGCCAGCTAAGGAATTTCTAGTTGTTTGCATAACTGTACACTGGATGTCTTCAGCTCCGTGCAAACCTATTGACTGCAACAAGTAACCACTGCTTATCATAGTGCAATTCATGTTGGAAATTTCCTCAGCTGACACCTAGTCCACTCTTCTGCTAAGGTCAGCTTAGCAAATCGGGACAGAATATGCTTCAGTGTTTCATCAGCATTGAACTGGTTGGTCTCCTTTTTGCACTTGTTACCTGTTTTGTTTTCTTTTAATCTGTACCTCAGTCTGGCTGCCTTGGGCATTCCTTGGTTTCTCAGTAGTCACTGAGCAATTTCTCTGGCTCCAGTGATTAAAATGAGTTCATAGTTTGTAGGTTTCATGAACAAAGGCTACAAATAACATGGTTGTGAAAAAAATTACCTTCATTTTACTAGAGCAATTGATAGTACTGCCTATTTACATGTGGAATCCAGGATAACCTGGATTCCATCTGTGTATTTTTATTGACCTTCTATTGATTTGTTAGAAATTCAGCTTCACCTGTGTTGCTGATGCCAGTGAGGGGAATTGATAACTGATACTGGGTTTTATTTTTTAAGAAAACTGAAATTCTCCATGTGTATGCTTATTTCTTTGGAAACACATGATTCCATAAACAGATTTTCATGCTCATTCTGACCTTCTAAATTAGCTACTTTGCAATTAAAGTACCAAGAAGATGCTGAAGCAGAATGTCATGTTGCTACCAAGTCTTGGAGCAACTCCTGTAATCTGGCCATTTGTACCATCACGGCTGAAGTTTTAGCATTGCAGAGCTTTGTGATTGACAGCAGTGGGAACTACAAATTCAACCAGATGTAGATCTACAGCTGTTTTTTACGTGCTTAAAAATAGTTCTCAGTATCATCTCAATGCATTTTGAGTTTAATCCACTGAATAACATTTTCCTTTGCTGCCATCCCTCAGAAGTGACTGTCTTCTTTACAAACCAGGGTTATTGTTCCTTGTCCCTACTTGCAGAGTCAATGACTGTTCTCAAGCCCGTGGCAAGAGTGAAGGTTCATAGAAACAGGCAGTTGTTTTGTGTGAAGATCTGAAAGATTACTGTTACTTAGTGGGCTGTGAGAGGTGGTAAAGCAAAAAAAAAGAAAAAACAATTGACATTGACATATCTCTGTTCCACTGTTGTGTCAGCTGTGCATAAAAATCTTACTAATACTGAAAAACTGAGAGAGTCCACTCCAACACAACTTTTGGCAGCCTGCAGTGCTGAAACTAGAAATCTTGTTTTCTACTGCAGCCACGGTAGAGATAGGAGTTTCTCTGATGAACCCCGTGTCAGCCTCTGTGCAGCCACAGCTTAGTTACTGATCTTAGAGCAGCTGCTTATACATCAGCCCATCTCCTCAGTGTCCACACCATCTCACTGACACGAAAACCTTGTGCACCACAGCAGCAACTCTGAACATTTACAACACTACTTTGCTTGTTCTTCCAAAAATCAGGTAGTGATGGGTTCCTGTTCACATCCCAGCTGTGGCATCACCAGTTGCTTTATATACCCACAGGTAATAATTGGTGTGTGGTGTCAGTGCACCCTTCTGAAATGTTTTCTGCTCATTAGATAGAATTGTGCCTGCAGTTCAACATCAGCGACCCCTTGGAAATTTCAGTCTGCATGGTGGATAAAGGCAAATGATCATATTCTTCCATTGAGGCAGTGACTGAATTGTGCTGGCAGCTCAGAATCAGTGACTTCACTTCTTTTTTGAAGTTGCTGTTTAGGAAACCATAGATAACAGGGTTGACACAGGTGGAAGCCATAGCTACCAGGTGGCACAATGAGAAGATCAGGTTGTGGTGGCAAGGCGAAATGATTTTGTAATTCCAGTCCACAATGGTGTTGAAAACATGCAGTGGTAGCCAGCAAATAGCAAAAGCAGCAACCATGGATGCTAACAAAATGTTTATCCTCCTCAGCTGGACTGCTCGGTTGCTGTACTCGCTCTTCTCAAACATGTCCTTCCTCTTCTGCAGGCGTAAGTAGATACGCAGGTAGCAAAGGATAATGAAGAACAGAGGGATGCAGTATTGCAAGAGCAGTAGAATGGTAGTGTAGATAAGTTTGTGCTGCTCAGAAGGCCACGAGTTGATACATATTGCCTTGTCTGTGGAGAAATTCATGAAGTGTGAGAGCTGCTCATACAACTCATTGGACAAGACGGATGTGGTCAAAAAGGGTAGGGACATGAGACATGCTAAAGTCCAAATCACTCCAATCCCTAGGTAGGCTTGGGAGGTATTTGGCCTCCAGCCAGTTGGGTTTATGATGAGCTGGTGTCTTTCCAGAGCAATAAGGACAAGGGAAAGGATTGACACTGTCACAGTTGTGCACTGAGTGAAAGAGGTCATTTTGCACATGACTTCTCCAAATATCCAGTAGTCCATCATGGTGTAAACAACGGTGAAAGGCAAGCAGACAAGACACATAAACAAGTCTGAAATTATTAAGTTGGAAATTAGGATATTGGTGACATTGGCCTTTTCCTTCTGCCTGGCAATGACAGCAATCAGACAGATGTTTCCCACAATGCCCAGAACAGTCTCCAAGCTGTAAGAGGTGGCCAGAAAGACAGTAAGGTCAGTGATGTTCATGCACTGATTAGAAATGTTCATAGGAAAGCTTCGGCTTGAGCTCCAGTTCTTGCTGATCAGGAAATGAAAAACATCATTAACAGCCCTTGTCTTGTTCATCCTGAATCCCAAAATATTTATCCAAAAGGGTGGTAGTCAATCACAGTCTGAGTCCTTCTGGAGCCAGCCTAAAAGCGTTATATCTGTTCTGTCTGGCTGTGGAAGGTCCGGGTATATCTGGAAAGGAAAAGAAAAAATATGTTTAGTTATGCTGCAAGAAATTAATCAAAAGGGTAAGGAGGGAGACAGGAAAGTAAATGCCAGGGATTCTGTGTATATTCTGCAGCTCCCTCTTACATAGTTTATTAGATCATAAAATGGAGCCTTTTGCTACACTGTGGTATGAAAGTCTGTGCAACTCAATAGAGTTATGACCATGTTTATTCATTGTGAGGTTGTCACATGGATTTTAAGAACATCTTAACTTCATTATTTCACTCAGTGCAGTATCTTGAACATCACTAATGCAGTAGAGTGGTAATACAAGAAAACTGGATCAAAACACAGCTGGGGTTAAAATTGCGTACAATTCTGCTTTTGCAAGGTTCTGATCCAAAACTGGGCAGAGGGCACTGTGAGGCTGCATTTACCTTCAGCTGAGCTAAACATCATTCTGCAAAGCAGGTCATATTAGGTGCACAAAGCCAACATTAAAATATCTTCTGTGAAATGTATTTGTAATTGCAGCCAGAACTCACATTTGTGTGAGGCAATCACCATGCAAAAATTCAGGCTCACTCTCTGGAGGGATATCATGGGAAAATTTTCTAAAAGTCTAAAATAATTCAAAATAATTTCAACATTTTCCATCTTTTACACAGCTGTGATAGGTCATGGGAACTGCAGTCCAAATTTCTTGCTTCCTCATTCCGGATGAACTCCAGTGCCCATGAAGCATTGATATCTCCCCTAACATGACCATGACAGGGTTCATCAGAAATAAAGTCCAGTGCCCTGATTTTGGCTTTAAGGGTGAGTGATTTTGATAGTGTCTTTTAATTCCTTCTGGGAAGATTTTTATTGATTCTCCCTCAGCATAGTTTTGCTTTTTTTGTTATCAGTTTGTTGTAAAAGCATGTTCTATATGCCAGATAATGCTCCTGCACAGACAGATAGGTCTGCTTCATAATCACTGCTGCAGGCCATGAGCTGGGACTTTGAGTGGGAATCAGGGAGCTGAACCCATGGGGTTAATTGGTGCTGCATACTTTTGGAAATCTCAGTCACAGGACTGCCTCGACTCTCCCAGATGACTCCTGTGAGCCATAGCAAAGGCTACTTTTTAATCCTGACCCTCGGGTCCAAATCCTCTGTCCAGGAATCAAAGAAAAAAAAAATCTGACTCTGCTGGGAGTTATCATCAGGCCAGAGGCAGTTCCATGCTGTACAAAGGCTTGTAGAATGAAAAGTAAATAAATACTTGAGGAATTACACTATTTAACCACTGCATGACCCTTCCTCAATGATTAAATATCACTCAAACAAGTTTGTGGGGTGGTGAAAAATGTCTAAGATTCAGAAAAAAAAAACCAAATTATCAAAGTATGAATATATAAATAACAAGGGACAGTGAGCTTATCACTTCAATTGAGTAGCATTTATCGCTGAACTTCATGCCTAAAAATAACCAGTACTGTACAAAAAGGCACCCACTATCCTATACCTTATTCTTTCCCTTGTCTTTCCCATCATGAATTTCATTGTTTCTAGAGATGTTGCCTCTCAGGAACTGTAGAAAGCAGTAGTGTGCAGTAAATAAAAGGATGCTCTGAGATGAGTGTCCTGCTTGACCAGCAAAAATAAATTAGTACAGTAAATTCTTTTGTTACTGTGCTAGTCCCATTGATTTATCTAACTGTATCTTTCTTTATGTTTCTGTCATCTATCCATATCCATCTGAGGCAGTCAAGACAGTCACACAAGCAAAATATAGTAGTTCCTTCTTTCTCATAGTCTTTCATTTCCTCAGTAGTTTAAATCTTAATTATGGAGGGGCAAAGAAAATTTTCCAAATTGAGTATATAGGCGTGACTCCTTCTGTCCACTCATTTTTGTGTTGTTGCCCAAGCCATATGAATAGATTGATACATTTTCTGGAAACAAAAAAAAGACAATAGTGATGTATGGATTCCATGTTCACATATGGGGAGGGTATGGCAGTCTGTTCCAGTGTGAAAATGGGTATAGAATGAAAAACCTTCAACCAGCCCCATTGTTGTTAATGATTGCTGGACAGTGGAGATGCTGCAAGCAAAACAGAGCAAAGGGATCAGCAGCCTGCAATATTATTTTGTACCAGTCAGGAGAGATAAGTCCTGGCATTTGGACAGGACAAATAGATTTTGCTGTAAACAAAACACATGAGCTTTTTACTACGGTCCCAGCTTCATGTCCTTAGCTACAGTATCCTCAACAACAAACACATGGTTCTCTTTTGTTGCTTGAAAAATATGAAAATATGTGCAGTTATTACAAACATCTGCGTCCACAGAGTGAGCCCTCTCAAGGGTCCCAGACACTTTTGGACATGTTGAAGCATCAGTGAGAACTTATAATACTGAAGGAAAAACAAGTGGTGGAGCCACCTGAAAAGCAGAAGCCAGATCCCACAGGTTTATGGAGCATAATTCCAAGAGAAATACCAAAGATGGAGTGAGGCTGTGTGTTTGTCACTGATGGTAAGTGGGGTGGGGATAAGGAGCATCTCTGAAGGCTCTGCAATGTGTGTTGTTGGGTCAGGAGCTCCCTCTCTTTTGACACCTTGCATTCTATGGTGTTCCCCACCAGGTGACTGGCAGGCACCTCCTGGACATTCAGTCTTGGTACTGCCCAGAGGAAAACAAGGAATTATCACCCTCTTATCACAGATAAGGGGACTGTGAGAGGGAGATGGAACAAGGGAACCTGTGATTCACTATGAGGTGCTTTAAACCACCTGCCAACCTGATGTTTTGGGAAAAGTCAATGCATACATCACCTATGTCTGTAGTGCTCTTTAACTCTTGTTCCAGCAACCATGATGTAAAAAGCAGTCCCAGAAAAACAGAAAAATAAATATTGCAGTGACCTTACAGTTATGCATCCTATTATGGTATCCTGGCTTGGTGGATCCTCAAGGATAGTCACTCCCAAATGATGTATTTCAAAGTGTTTGGTTGCCATTCAGTTTATTCTAAACCAAGAGCCAGTAAAAAGCAGTGTGTGCATATTGTTGAGACACTTGAATCAAAGGTGACCTAATATAGCAAATCACCAGTGCAGTGGGAACAAGGGTGTTAGTCCCCTCATTGTACTGAAGGTTTGTTGATTACTCCAGAAAACATAGCAATGAGATTATGGTCTAAGAAAAAAACAGCTTTTTTTCTCCAGAGAGTGAAGCAACATTTACTTGGCTTGTAGGAGTAAGAAGTATATCTCTTAAATCAGTTTGTTGAAGGACAGAGAGGGAAAGCTTTTTGCTTGGGTTTTTTTTGCTCATTTGTTTTTAAAGAAGAAAGAGGAATCCTGTTCAGAACTCTTAATGAATATTGGGAAAGAGTTCAGTAACAAAACCAAAGATGTTCATCAGAGTTTCTTCTCTTGTTAATGCAGCGTGAGACAGCTTCTCTAAAAAGCAAGTCACAGAAGTCTGCAACAAATTAACAGGATACAGAGGGCAGAAGAGAATGAGATTTCAGATTTAATCTTAGTGTAAGTTAAATTCCCCACATACATGTTTTGTAGATATTTATCACTCTTCTGTTTGTGTTGGAAGCAAAGAAGAAGAGCAGGCAAAGTTCAAAGGGTTTGTCTTGGTGAACAGCACAGCCTTCTAAACTAACAAATATCAGCTTGTGTCAAAAAAAAAAGAAACCAAATTATCACTTGTCAGCTCAAAAGTCTTGCCCCAGGGTATTATCCTGTATTTCAAAAAAAATTCCTCAAAGGAAAGGGAATTCTGCAGAAATGAGTCAAGGAAAAAAATAAAACCCTCAGTGAGTTTCATGGAGACTGCTAGACCACAGGTGGCTTCAAGCAGTTAATGCATGACTGCTCTTTTGAGAGATCTCTGGACTCAAAGACATTCTATGAAAGCCCCTATAAAAACTTTTTTCCTGGAGGCAGGATAAACCAAGGGACTGCTACGGATGCTGGGGTCTATGTGCCCCTGGAAAAGGGTGGGTCATTTCTGCAAAGCTGATCATGATCATCCACTGCCTGTAATCAAATAACAGTCTCATAGTTGTGATGGACAGTGGAAGCCAATTTCCACATCAGACATTATCATTATCTGGTACTTAGAAGCCCTTGCTTATCTACCTCAGAGTCTAAATAGTTGCTCAAACAATGGCTGCTTTCAGTCCATAAGACATTCTGAGAGAAGCAATTCCTAAGGACGTGGTGATTGTATCACTTATTTACAGTTACAGCAATTACTGGGAGTAAAGCTGCCTGTTATCTGCTAAGAAAAAAAAAAAAGAAGCAATGGAAAGGTTCAACAGAATGGCAGAATTAATGTTACAGATATTAATTGAGGTAGTGGGGACTGGCTGACAGTGGTATCCCCTTTTGGCTGCAAATAACATTATCTCAGTAAAGCAGACTGGCCCTGTTTAGCTTACATACTAAAGAAAAGTTAAAAATCACTTGGCTATTATTACAGCTTCCCAGGAAAGCAATACTTAACCAGAAGAGGAAATATCTCACTGAGTTTGCACAGACATCCCACAACACGTTAAATCCGTAAAGGATTCAGTACAGTGAAAGTTAATGATGGGCTCTTCACCTCTTTCTAACTCTGTATTGCAAAAATATTGGGAGAAACTATCTTAGGTCATTGGAAAAGCTATATAGGATAAAAAATTCTAGAACCTGCATAATTAAGGTATAGAAAAGCTTGTGTATATAAACATGTTACAAGTCTATAACACAAGAGGCGGCATAAATATCCAGGAAAGTGAATTCTTTTTTCCCCTCTCACATCTGTATGTTTGCAGAGGGAAACCTTTTGGAGCTCAGGAAATTCTGTTCTGTGTTAATCTTCTCTGATCCTGTAGAAAGCAGGGAAGTTTTACAAAAGCATTTACTCCAACTTTTTATTTACTGGTTAAATTCATAACAACTTTACCAAAGACATGGAGCTGGCTCACAAAGGTAAAATGTGAATAGCAAATCAGCAGACTGGAGAATGGTAGTTAGTCCCCGGTTTCCTAAGAGTAATGGCCTTTGTGACGTGATTGCTACCCAAGAGAAAAGAAATACATTTTTCCAAGTTGATCTTTACCACAGGAAGTGGTGAATCTGTAAAACCTTGCAATGGACACCTTAGCAGACAGTCAGCCAGGATATCTGGAGAGTGATGTGTTGTGTCCTGTCTGAAGCTGCATTGGTTGTGTGAGGACCAAGAAGTCTCAGGCACTAGGAGATAAGAAGGGTTTTCCAGTGTCCAGAGACACCCAGGAAGGTTCTTTCTGTCACAGCACAGGGTGGCAGGGAGCACACTGAACTGCAAAGACCCCCAAGAAGCTGCCATCTCCCTCTTGCACCCCAAAAGGTTGCAGGGCTTTGCTCAGTAGATACAAGGGTTGGGCCTTTCATGACAAGTCAAACAGTCTTCATTTATCAAACACAGTCATCTGCTTTTTTAACAATAGCAGGTGATAACTTTAATAAAGATATGTGAGCTCGACAATCTGAAATAAATAAGTCAGAAAATTCTTACCAGTTACTGATGGAGAGAATCACTGCTGTTGGTGCACATTTCTGTTCTGGAAGAAGGCAGAAATGCTGCAGGAGTGAAGTAAGATCTTCTGTGCCCTGGCAATCCAGGAGAAGCTCTGCTGACTGTTTCTGTAGGTAATTTGGATGGCATCGCTCTCCCTCTCTCTCTCTCCCGCCCTCTCTCCTTCCCTCCCTTCAACTTAGCCAATGAATTCTGCTTTATGATTCTGGTCTGACTTTAAAGTTCTGGCTCCCTCTGCTGTTGTATAAATATACAAATTCTAGGGATACTTGGGAGGAATAACAACTTCAGACAAGAGCACTGAAGTATCTGAAGCACAGCATGCCCCCATGCTGCACATGAGTGTGATCTCAAGTGAAAACAAAGAGACAAAATACAGACATAGAGCCTAATCCCCTTCTCCTTGTCGAGGCAACTTTTCTGGAGGGCTCCAAAGAGAAATTTGCTTCATACTTAAGAGGTCAGTACCAGTTTTCTCAGATTTTCCATTCCATCAGAGACAGATGTTGAAATTTTCTTTTAGAAGGGTGCACACTACAAGTCCGCAGATTGTGAAAGGGGAAGAGGCACACTGCTACTCAGTATAAGAACTCAGAACTGAAAGAGCACTGAGAAAGGTGGAAATGAAGTGGGGAGAGGGGTCTGCAGAAGTGCCAGATTTCTGGGATTTTTTTTTTTCCCAGGTCTTTCTCATTCAAAACCAAGGTAGAAATCAGAGTTGCGAATTTTTCTCTTGCATTGGGAAAATACACAAACAGAATATTTCCAATAGCTATACCAGAATAACCTAATTTTAGTCTGTATATAAAAACGGTTTTAAGCTATGGTCAGCTACATAATTAATCCAGTGGCTAATGCTGTTCTGGAGCCTTTCTGAAGTTGTGATAAGCAGCTGTAGCAAATAGGTATTTTTATTTGTAGGTATGTAGTATATTAACAGAAATCAAATGTTTCAATATCAAAATAAGTGCAAGCTCATATGAACTAAGCTAACAGTGAAAACAGTTTTACATTTATACTGTACTTTCTCTTTCATTTTTTCTGGTAATAGCTCTTAAAGATGTCATCATCTACTTCAAGAGCTTAGTAGACAGCTTTCATCATTACAGAAATAATCAAAGCAGAAGTAGGGATATAGGGTATTTTGGCATTTCTCATGTCTTATGGTGCAGGAAAGCATAGAACTAGAATATATATAATAAACAGTGTAAGCTGGACACTTGTCCATTGTTAATGATTTTTAAATCAGGAGTTGCTTGAGCTGCTTCTTGTTTTGTGTTACTTATATTTTTTTCCAGCCTCTTTTTCAGAGGCTTTATTCACCAACCAGTTTGAACCAGCACCCTGCATCCCAACATTTCCCCTTCACCCAGGCACCTCTGAAGGAGACGAGCTTTCTGATCTGCCGATGGAAAAGGACATGCAGGCTGTGCTCAGGATGAGAAAGCATCAGCCCACACAGATCTTGAGCTTCTGGCCAGCTTTGCAGGAAGTAGAAGATGCTTCCGATCATACTGGAGACAGAGAAGCTGAAATTATTTATTTGGCTGGCCTGTACACTTCTGTTTCTTCCTTAATTTATTTATCGTATGTTTATTTGTACTGCTGTTTAAAGCATTAAAGAAAGGAGAGGAAAACCATTATGAAACAGACAGGCCTTTTGCTGAGGGATGTTTGCATTTGTGAAACTGTTCTTCTCTTCCTCTCAGCTGCAGCATTCCTTAGCCAGCCTTGCCTCCACACCTTCTGAACATTTAAAGATATGTTGTGTCACTTTTATTCTCTCAATTCAGACATTTGGGCAGAGCTTGCAAACTAACAAATAAACATCTGCTCTCTTCTTAAAGTCAGCTGTGTCACTGTTCCTGAAACACTGCTCAGGGCTCTGCTGCCCAGGGATCAGGAAATGATTTAGCCACCAGTATCTTGTTATGTCATCTGGGACTTGACAGATTTTTGGGACAAACTTCTCTAGCAAGGTTCTGGCCATTTTAGTGAGGTGAATGGGCCTGCATTAGAGTCCTGTTACACACAGGTTCTTTCACATTGTATCCAAAGTGCAGACTGAAAATGGTCACCATTAATAAAATGGTCCCATGATGTGGGAACAGCACTTGGGTCATTCCAACCCTGCAGACATTAGTGGAGCTGGGATTTACATGCATTCAGCAGCCACTGAGTGTAAGCCAAGAGGTGTGATGGGGCTGGAGCTGCCCAGCAGCAGCTGTCCAGAGTGTGGCATAGAGGGGACAATACTGCAGTTACCCTGGAGTGAGAACAACAGCAGCAAGACAAAGGTGCTGATGCAAATTTCCTCAGGTGGGTCTGGGTTCAGCACCTTGCTAAAAGGGGTTCTGGTACTTGATCTGGCTGGTTTGTATCTGGCCATGGTTCATTGCCAGTGGGGACTACTGAACAATAATCTGTAGGGAGTCTCTGTGAGGATCACAGCTCATTAAGACTTGCAAAATGAATAAGAATATTTGTATGAGGGTGCATAACAATGGAAATTCCACATTGGGAAGCAGTGTGGAAGTACTATAGTCCCCACTACTGGTACTCAGGTGCTGTCAATGGACCAGTCCTATCTGCTGTTGATAGGGGATGGAGTAAAGAAACTGTAGTTAGTGTGGCATGGGGCTGTCCTAGTTCCCAGAGAGCAGTAAGAAGCCTTGTTCCTCCTGTTCTCCACACAAAGCACATGCTCCTGTTATGAGAAGGCACTGGAGAACTGTCCTGCTTGCTCTGCAGCTGCTAACAAAAACAGTTGGACTCCATGGAGACAATGTATTTCAAGGGGGTACAGGAGCATGAAGAAATAGTCCTCTCTGCTCTGGCCACATAACTCCTTCCTGCAGTGGTTATGGTGACAGCAAGGCCTCTACCAACCAACATTCACTGGGTCACAATTAAGCATTTCCCTGCAGTGACAGCATTGTCACAGCATTGTCCCAGCAGTGGGATTACAGCTGCACTCTGGATGCTGTGAGGGTCTCCTCCAGCATTCAGATCTTCAGCCATATCAGCCTTCCTTGATGGAGCCCTGATACTCTGTCTCTTTTCCTCTGAGCATGAAATTTCAGAGGCCAATTCTGCTACAGTACATTTAGCAAATCTAATTGTGTTCCAGCATCTGGAGTCCTGCTCTCTCTGGCACTGCTAAACAGTCAGCAAACAATATCCACAAAGAATAGTACTAGGCACTTGATGACAAAAGCATGTGGAGAAAATGTACCATGGAACAGTACACAGTCCATGTGTATGCTAAGTTTATCAGGGCTACATGGCATCCTTGTAGATATTTTGCAGACATTTGGTTTAATTTTTCAGAATCTCTACCTCTTTCTGAAACAAAATTGCTATTTCAACGATTATCAGCCATCCTCAATTTGTTCATAACCTTCATTCCGTGGGGGGAGCTATGTAACTGATGTATCTTCACAGGAATTTTTCTGGACTGCTTAAATGATATTCAAAAAAGTAAGCCTGTTACTCAGGGGTCCCTAGACAGGCCCTTCTAAGTGAATCTGGCATTTAGGAAGCTGATAGCATGACTCTTGGTATATATATCTGTATCTACATCTACCTCCATAGACATATATATATACACACACACAAAAATACATGTGTATATATTTTTGTGTAACTGGATTTAATCCTCTGATTTGTCCTCCTCAAGTAGAGAAGTGAGGGCCCCTCTGATGTCTGTTCCTCCCAGACTGGATTGGTCATAGCCAGATGCAGGGATGTCCATGGCATTGGTCCTAAGAAGGCACAGGGGGTTCCCATCAAAGGGAGCTGCTGCTAGTTCTAACTGACCATGAGGCCTAAATATTTAAGAAGATAAATTGTATTTCTCTTTACCTGCTTCCTGGAATCATCTTATTGGTTGCCATAGAAGGAGTTTTTCTGATAACTGTTAAGCTGTGTTCCTTATTGTGTGCAAGTTTTCTGCTTGTGTGTTCTCAGCACCACATTTTAAACAGACCACGTGATTGTGGTTTACCACAACGGGTATTGAAAGAAGTGTTTGTTTGTATCAGATGAAATGTTTAATTGTAGTACACTTCAGGAAGGTAGAGGAAAGGCAGATGAGGAAAAGAGCTATGATGTCAGTGTTGAATAAACTGAACACACTCTAATTATTTATCTGGGCCTTTTAAGCTGTACAGCTCTCTTTTTATAATTGCTCTTAATATTGTATAAATAGATTTTATGGGATATTTTTCATATTAACTACTTTTATGGACTTTGTGCCAGGCACAGTGTGATGCCTGAAGTCTACAGGCTAAACGTGATTTATAGTCTAGGTTTCCTATAAAAACAGCTTTCATGGGGTTGTTTGTCAGTGGACTTTGATCCAAACAAGATTATTGCAGGAAATTCTACCCCAGTATGGAAGGCTACAGAGCTATTTATATGGCATTTCTTTGCAGTAGGTTGGACTCTCAGGCATGGGATTGCCATTTTTGTAATGTACTAGTCATCTCCTGGAGAATGTGTTCCCTTGTGCATCTGCAATAATGGATTGACTTACACAAGGCACCAAGGTGAGGGGAGGCTTTCAAAGAGCTATTTTTATGGTTTGTTTCATCCCATTCTTCTAGTACACGTGTCATTGGGGTAATGTCAATAAGTGTAATAGCATAATGAATCCCTGTGTCTGGCAGCAATTTATATAATACCTGTTACTTTAAAAGCTAGATGATTTCCAAATCAATAAATAGATTTACAAATATTTATAGACACCATGAATTCTTCTGTTTTCAAGGACACCAATCAGTCACTACAGTGATTTGATGTATGTGAAAATGTATTTAACTCCGGATCCCAGCAGGAAAAAAGCTTGTGGTAAAGTTTGGTTACAAATGTGTGTAAGACAAACACTTAGTGTCAGAAACGAGACAGATATGGCACAATTAGAGCTGTGAAAGGCACGAGGCAAACTCATTTCTCTTGAAGCCATGCTGCTTGCTGCTTTTGTCTAAAGGAGACATCCAGAGAGTACTCAGCTTCTGGGGTAGGTGTGAAAGAGGAGAAATACATCATGTGGTCTTATCCAACTCCATTGTAGACTTTGCAACTTATCTCAGGATTGGTCTTCTTCACCACTCGGATGGAACAGCTCTTCTTGTGGAATAGGCCAACACAGTTCACCCTATCATACTTCTTGGGCATTAAAACCCTGTCATTGAGAAAGGCAAAGAGAAAATCAGCAGCTGAGGCGTGGTCTGAGGAGGATACTTACTGAGCTACAACCATCCTGGAGCAACCAGGGATTGACTTGGCCTGTGGATATACATAACAAGTACTATGGGTTATCACAGGAGGAATTCAGAGCCCTGATTGTGGCTGTTAACAGATGAAGCCATTTCCCAATGTTTGTTCTTGTTTGAATGCAGTTCTCACTGGTCATTCTGTTAGGGATTAAAATAAATTCCCACACCAAGGCAAAATACAGATTAATTCTGTCCTCCCCATTCAAACTAAAACTTTCTTCATAATAACAATTTGAAGAGTGCTGAATCAGCTCAGCATGAATGACTCCAGCTGGGCCTCTTCTCAGCACAGGCCCTCTTATGGCTTAGAAAAGCTGGCAATATTTCCCTCCAAAAGTTCCTTGGATTGTAGTCTTCCTCACAGATCATGTATGGGACTCCTCCTCCCTCCCCTTAAAAGAAAGATTTTTCTAGTCTTCTGGAGAGATAATCAGTTCACATCACTATTCAGGAAGACACAGCTCTCCTTGATGAGTCACTGCCATCCATGGGGCAGAAACACAAAAGAAAGCAAATTATCAGCTTGTATGTCCTGTTCTGGTAAGGAGGAAAGGTGGGCTCTTGGCAGCATGTCAAAGATGTTAGAATATCTAAATAGATGTTTGCAAGCAGGCCAGTGGTTTGGTGCAGAGCTACAGAAACCCACAGGCTCATGTGTTGTGGGGTGTTTAGGTATCTGGAGATAACCTGGTGAATAGAAGAAGCAAGAAAACAGAGGCTAAAGAGAACCACACACCCAGTTAGTGTCTGAATCAAAAGAACAACTAGGTGATGAGAAAGAGCTGTGTGCTGGGAACACACTGTGTTCCACTGTGTTTCTTCCCCAAAAAGTCTGTGTGATTGACCAATTATTCTGCTGGTCATAATTAAAGCTAACTGGGAAACAGGAAAAAGAGTTTTGCTCTCATGAGTATGACATTTCAGTGCATGCTTTCCACAAGGTTTTTAAAGTCTGAATATTTCAATCAGTTTCTGAATAAACAAACAATAATTTGGATAAACTTACAAGCTGCAGCAAGTCATTGCTCCCATCTTACACCTGCACTGGAAACAATCTTCATTCTTCCACACCGCACCAAAAACATAGAGGTTTCTGTCTGAAAGGCACCCTGAATACACACACCAGAAAATAACACCAGTGAATCGACAGACATAGACCATGGTCTCATGTTTGTGGAGTGGTAATCAAAACACTGATTTCCATAGAGTGGCACCAGAGAAGAGCCTAACGCTGTGCTTTGCCAAAAAGATACCCACCCTGTCTCTGCTCCTGCAGCATGGGTGAGTGCATAACACAGCATGATAAAGTGTTGCAGCCACGTACCAGATTATTCTGCTATTGCAATGAATCTGAAAAACACCTCAGCTTATGGCTACAGGAGGATATTTCTGTCCTTTCTTATATTCAGCAGACAGGTTTTGATTTTATTTTCTCATTCCTTCCTCCTCCCCAATTTTTGTTATGCTTCAACTTGCACTACTAAACTGAATTTAAACAACAGCTGTTGTTGTATTTGATTTTAGTGTCAGGTGCCCCCTTCAGATTAATCAATGCCGCATGGGTTTTTGCCACACAGGCAAGTACCTCAGTTATACATCAGCCCAGAGTGTAATTATTGAATCTCTCAGTCCAGAGATGCCTTTGGGTGGATTGATTCCTGAGTAAGCAGCTATTTCAATCATTCCTCAGCAAAAAACATGTTACACTATTCCAACATTTCTAAGGAAAAAAACCTTTGAATCTCTGAATTACTGTTTCAGGGATGTCTAATGCATTTGCCATTCTTACCATATTTTCTGGCTGGTCTAAGATAACAGCGAGCAGGAACACACAGAGTTCTTGAAAAGAGAAGGATCAAGCAAAAAACAAGCAAAAATTTCTAAAAAGAAAACAAGAATCTTTTTTTAGAATTAAGTGGGTTTTTTCCAAAGGTCTAGCACAAGCTGTAGATGAGTCCTACTGTTCCAAATAAAATCAAATAAAAAAATACTTCCAGTGTAAAAAATACTACATACACACACAAAGCTGGTAACTTACCATCTTACTTGCATGGGCTGCTCACATATAATAATGAGGAGTAGTGTCTGTTTATATACAGTGAGGAAACAATGGTCAGTGCAAAGGGAGGCAATGTAAATGTGTTCCCAATGGATGCTCTAACATGTTCCAATCATCAATCAGAAGGTGGCACCTCAAAAAGTCTTGCAAAGGCTCATTTCGTGTACTGGCACACTTTGGCATCTTGAACTCCATTGTGCTGGTGTAAATCTGAAGAAACTCCAGCAGATATACTGGTTGCTCTGCATCAGCACTGGTGTCATCTGGTGGAGAACTCTGACCACCAGAAAGCAGTGCCTCCAGAACTGGCAGGCCATCAAGGACCAGTGAGGAAAGGACACTATTGTTCAGCTGACCTGCTATGAGGAGGTACAGGACAGGTCATTCACACAGTGCACTGGTGTGGAAAGTCCACTGTTCTCAGACTGATTTATTGTATTTTCAATTATTTTATATGAGTCACATTACATCCATATTTAGCAGCCTGCAGGAACTAGCTGTAGTTATATATCTCTCAGCTGTTGGAGCAAAGCCAGGCCTGGGGACTAGAGGCAGATCATCATGACCAGGTACATTTTTGGCAGCAAAAATGAGATGAGATGTGTATTGTCTCAGTCCAGAAGCAATACTAAGGACTGAGGAAGGCAGAGAAAGAAAAAGTTGCAGTTTATTTCACTGTATCCATGTCCTGCCTCGAACACAGCTGGAATCAGGCACCAAAGATAGTGTTGTTTCTGCAATAGTAAAATGAGGACATTTCCTTCAATACATATCTTACCATAGGTGTCCAGGTCTCTGTGACATTAGACTGTTAAAACACACAGTATCTGAGGCTGCCTCTCAGAACCAGCCAGAAATTAGCACAGATCTCTGTGGCTACATTAGGGATGCAGGGATTCAATGCTTTACTGAATTGGAGCGTAGGCATAACAAGTTTCAAAAGTTACCAGAGCATTCCCAGCCTAATGAGTTGCATTAAATCCATTAGCTTGGCTCTTTTAACACACCTGGCTTTAATTAGGCATTTGATTGGTATGCCTGAACTCGTTAGCTTCCACTGATTGACAAGCAGCTAGAGGAAACAAAGCTGCACTGGAAGTGCTTTTGGGACAAAAGGGGCAATGGCAGAACAAGTGTGGTCTCCTGAGGGTTTTGGAGTCAAGTAACAGTTGTGAAGGAGGTGGCCTCTGTTTGTTGTGACAGAAGATCTGAATTATGAAAAGTTCCTTTTCTTTATTTGTTTGCATGAACTTAGCAAGAGACTTTAGAGCTTCTGTGGTACTTTGCTTTTAGCTTTGCAGTAAAGCTCTTAAGTTTTTTGTTGACCTTATGATTTTGGTAGATCATGCTCTCTGTGTGTAGTTCTGCTTCAGGAAACTGTTGTGGTGTCTAATGAAGTGCTTTGAGGAAATACTTTTTCTCTGGTAGTCTTTAAATAAATTAATTTCTCTTTGAAGGGAATTAGTTGCTCAAAATAATTTGTTAGCAAAGGCAACAAGATGAAAACATAACAAAGCTCTTACACTACTGTGAATTTGATTTTATTTTAATTGAAACCAATTGATTAGGGTCTAGTGTAGCTAGAGGCCAGACTCACTTCTTCTCTATCCCTGCTACAATTCTTAGCAAATCTTGTACCATGTCTTGAAGAGAAGTAAGTGTTATAGTGAATAATGTCTCCAATAAGGATATAGTTGCAAGGAAATGTAATAAGCAATTCTGACTTGAAGGGCATGGTGGATTCCAAATTATTCTCTTACTTAAAATTATTTTTTAATTAGTTAATTATTCTTTTCTCCTTGTAGAGAAATAACTGTATTAATAACTTGCATATAATTTTTGCTGTTTCTCAGGTAGGCAAACACATTTATATGTATAAAATATACACATAAAATAGGAAACTGAAGTTTGACCAAGGCTATTGCTTCCAGAGGTGCCCATTAGCTCTACCTCCTGAAACTGAAGTATATATTAAATTATCCTGTGTGCACTGTTTCCTAGGAAAAAAAAAAGAAAAAAAAAAAAAAAAAAAGGCAGCTTAAAGCACCTTGGACAAATAGAGGGGGAAAAAAAAACCCAAATGCTTATAAAAGCCTGAAACATTGGGCAAGTTGTCTTGTGGGATCTCTTAGAGAAGAGGCTGAACCTGACTCTGTTCATATTCTTGCTGACCTGCTTGGACATTTCCTCTTGAGACAAACAAGGTTTTCCACGTCAAATGATTAAAAAAAAAAGGAGGAGAGAGGGTTTTCTGTTGTGCAGATGTAAATGAAGTTGTCTTCTGTGGCTGCAATGTTAAGCACATGTCCTCTTTTAAGGGAAGGATAAGTTCTCTCAGCCTAGGTGATGGCTGAGAAGGCTGAGTACCCTGAGACATGGTGACGATGTCAGTTTGCTGCTTTTCCTCTGTACCTTCTCCCTTGGGCTCTGTTGTACTGGAAGTGCTCAAAGCCCAGTTCTAGGTAGTTCACACTGACTTAGGTCAAACAACTTCCTTCACTGGCTTGCAGGGGAACAGCAACAGTTAATGTGCCTCCCCTGCTTGATCCGTGAAGCAATGAGAGGAACATCCAGCACCTCCTTTCCCTGTTTGTCTTGCTCTTGCATCTGCCAGGGAAATTGCCAAAGTAAACTGGTCAAATCATGTAGTGGTTTCGCTAAAATAGGAACCCAGAGCCAAGCTAAAGAGGCAATTCTGCCCTGGGAAGATTTTGACAATTAGAAGGATCCTGTGTTTCTGAGGAGAGGCCTGGAGTTGGAGGGACTGGGCTGCGATTCCCCCTCAAATCACAGGGGTGATGAGAAGGTGGCTCCATATCACCAAGGCTCTGACTAGGGTATCAACTCTGTAATTTTATTACAACTTGCCCACATTGAAAACATTTCTTCAGAAGATTTTAGTGGCTTTAGACCTGATCTGCTGGATGTCTATTGCTTTACCCTGTGTTTCCATACTTCATCGATGTATCGAACGCTATGGTAGGCCTCAAAATTGGGTTAAAGCACAAAAATAAATCTGACCTGACTTCAAAATGGTTCATGTCAATCTGTTTTAGAGAAGTTAATATGGGAAACTGATGTTCCTGCTGGCTCTGACAACTGGCTGGCTCCTTTTTTAGCTGAACTCATGGGAGTGAGTCATTAGGTAGGACCCAACCTAATGCTCATGCAGCTCTTGGGAAATCAAATGAAATTTATTATTTTCCCCAAAACTACTACCTGTGTGACCTGGCCCTTTTCAGTGAGAAGATGATTTGCTACTTTTTAGGGGTGCTGCAGCACCAGTCTAGCCACCCCTTGTGATGGATCATACTGTCTTCCTTCCGTACAAAGGATTCAAGATTGACTTCCTGATGCTTGTAGGTTATGCAAAAGCACACTGCCCAAGTCCTTTCCCTAATGGAATTTTTAAAAGACATTTTTCTATTAACTCTGACTTTCTTTCCCCATCAGTTCACACTTTTACTGGTCTGGGGCAGATGGGTCTTTTATGTCTGTGGAGACAAGTTATTTATTTTAAGTTTGATGTACTTCAAGTTGTTTAGCCCACATGCATGCTCCCCTTTGTCCTGCTTGGCAGTGTCTCTAAACACTCTCCCTCTGAAGCAAAATTGAGTTCTCCAACTGCTCCTCATGCAAAATGTCTGATTTTTTTCTTTAAACTGGTCAGCAAAATGTCATAACACAAATGTAGTGCAACATCTATGTTACCTTAAAAAAAAGTAAACATTGCTTTTTCCTTCCTTCTGTACTAGGTCTATAGAGGGAGTAGTTTTGGTCTCAATCCACAAACTTTTTTAGACCCCAGATTCCCACTTGCCTTCAGCAGGAATTAGCCCTTGCTAATTAGTTTGAGCCCAGAGCAGCCCCCTTTTATTTTGCTGGCCTTTCTGCACCCAGGAAATCTCTCTGCTCTTTTCTCACCCTGTCATGGAGAACACACTGGAATGCCCAGGGAACAGGCACATGTGTGTCAGAGCTGGCATGACATGAAGAGATAGACAGTGGTGAAGGGATAAGGGTAGCAAATGAAGCTTATTACTTTCAAAGTTAAAGGGTGCTGCACTGCTACAATACACACCAGTGATTTTTTAAAGCTGATGTTAAGTATGGTTACTGGCATGGACAGTTGAAAGCCTCAATCAACTGGGCAGAGATTTTCCTTCAAAGGATTAGGAATTTACTTCCTGGTATCTGCCTTCTCCATTCTTGAAAGGCAAGAAAAATGCATTGGAAAAGTGGCAGTATAGACAAACAGAAGTAATAAAATGCTGTTTGAAGTTCTGTAATTAAAAATTTTGACAGAAGCTTTAAAGCATGAGATTGATTCTATCAATGCTTCTACTGTTAAGAAAACTTACAAAGTCATTTCACTTTTCTTCCCAAACCAAATTAATCCCATTACTAATTTTTTTTTCTGTGAAACAGAAATGCTTATTTAATAACTCATATTAAGCTTTCTGTTTTACTCCCAGTGGTGTTTTCATAATCCATCATGTCTGACTCAACTTACACTGCTGTGCTTGAGGGGAAACTCCTGGGCTTCTCTGTTAACAGTCAGAGGTTCTAGTGCATCTGTTCCCTGAACAAAATTCTGAAGTAGTGCTGTTGCTAAGCTTTTATTCCCCTGTAGTGAGGATCATTCAGGCAAGTCAGTCTTTGTTCAGGTTCAAAAAATATTCTTAAATCTACTCAGTCCCACTCATGATGTCTCCTTGGCTATAGACTAAAGCCAGGTCTAAAATGTCACCTACATTCTAAACCTCAGTGGAGCAAAATTAAAATGAGGTCAAGTCTGCCAGCTGGATCAGGATCTAGGTTTTTGTGCTCTCTGTAGCTCCAACTTTTCTATTTGCTCTTTCCAGCACTGGAACACTGTGACAAAACTATGCTGTAATCCAGTGACTAGTGAATTTATAGCAGAGGAAAACGAGCAAACAAATCCAAAACATTTGCAACAACAGAAAAAGAAAGTTCCAGAGCTGTCATATCTGTACAGAAATAAGCTGTACTAATGTAGCTGGGCTGTAGTTACAGCAACCTGTTCAGTCAAGCTCCTGGTACCTTTCACTAGGCTTGAACTGAAAAACTGAGGTTCTCTCTGAAATTCTTGGCTGATGTTCCACTTTCTGTCCCTGATACAATTTTGGTCTTTCTAACTTTTGAACCTTTTCTTACTGTAGAGAGATTGAAGAGTACCCCATTTAAAACCGATACCCAGAAGAAAATGAAAGGATATGTTAATGACAGATATTGACTGCTCAACAGTAATTCTATCCTAAAATCATAGGCCTGAGGCCAGTTCTGTAGCCAGACCAGACACTGAACTCCTGTGTGTTAAACTCACAAATGCCTGCCAGGATTTCTTGTAATATAAGAGTTGATCTCTTATCTAACCCATTTACATAATTTCCTGTTAATATTAGAGGACAATACTTTCTATGCTTGGAATGAAATTGTTCAATAGCCTCCTTTGCACAGCTAAATACAGATAGGAAAAAATAACTAAGCTGGAGAAAAAAAAAAAAAAAAGAGAAACTTGTGTTACATAATCCAGTTTATTACTTTAAGAGTCTAAAGAATTTTGAATGCATACTGCACCAAGTCAGATCTTTGCTCACCTCTCCTTAACCATCAGCTTTGGTGTGCAGAACAGCATCCCTTTGTTCAGGAGCAGGGCAAGAGCAGGAGAGAACCCCAAGAAATAAAGCTCTTGCAGCCCCCAGAAAGCTTCCCCTTTAATGCAGAGCATGGGGAGACTAAGGGATAGTGCTGTTAGGAGAGGTCAGGCAAGTCCCAAACTAGGAACTGAAAAGGGGAGGCAAAGTACTTCAGGGAGAGGCAAATTACCATAATCCTTAGAGTTGTACTCTGAGACTGCAGCTTGTCTCAGGATAGCAGTCCTGCTACGGTCCCAAGCTGGTTTTCAGCCCAGTCCAGCTCCCCTGTCTTCATACAGCAAACTGGAGTGACTCCTGCCTTATAGAGCTTAGGGAATAAGCACTTTCAGTCTCTGTGCCAGTATAATTAACTGCTAAACAAAACTACTTGTTCCTGTCCCTGCAGATTCATCCCATCTTTAGCAGACCAGGGCAGCCATGGGAGAAACCTCTGGAATTACAGTGGAAAAAACACTGGGATATTTTGAAGGAGGTTATAATCTCATGATGGCAAAAGACTGCAGTTTATCAGTGGTCCTGAATGGAAATCTACTGGAAGCATTGGCTGTGCAAAAGCACTGAAGCCCTGGAGAAGTGTAAAGAGCATGGATCAGTGCTTGAGACCTCCTGAGATAAATAAAATGTGAAATCAGAATTTTGAGTATGGGGAAGAAGGTTAAAGTAACCCAAGTTTGCTGTGTGTTTTAGATTGGTCATATGACTTGTGTGTTCTACAGTTCCATGTAAATACCTGTCATAAAGCAAATCAATTCCAATCAGTTTCAGCCTTAAATAAACCACAGCTTGACCCAAGGAAACATGCACACAACATTAGATTTGAACAGAAACTTTCAGGGTTTGAAAAGGTGCCAATGCAAACTTTCCTGCATATCAACAGAAGAGTTAACTAAGAGCAAAGTGAACAAGCAAAATTCTCGTGAAATGAATTTATCTGAGATTTTAAAATTGGCATAGAGCAGAATGTGAAATGAAAATATATGGCTGCTTTGGTATGCATAATCTAAATGAGATATGCACCTTCCTTGTTTAAGTTGGATTTTCGTTTTAAGATTGGGGCAAAACCCTTATTGGACACAAAATATGAATGGGTACAAAGCTATTAAGCTTCAGGTGATAAGCATTGTTCAATAGGAAAACTTGCATCAGATTTATATGTGTGTTCTGTGTTCGCTTTAAAAGCTTTGTAGGCTAAGCATGTAGGTTTCGTTTCTAGGACAAGAACACCTTTCCAATATTTAAAAGATTTGCCTTAAAAAGACTTACTGGAAAAGAAGGGCCAGATATCCAAAACTGCCTCTCCTTCTAGCAGGAAAGCTGTGTGCTTACAGGAGCTGAAAGGGAGATTTGGGGTAAGAGAGCACACAAGCTGTTCTGCTCTGCCAGGGATGATTTGCTCCTCGAGGTTCTGCACATCCTCTTAAACCTTTAACCTGACAGGATAGTGGAGGAAGCTTTCTTGTGAATATTTTCTTTCTACTATGTGGAGCTAGTGGTGTCATGACCTAAAAGTTTTGAGGCTGGGGGTTGTACTCTTTGTATGGGACTGTAGCTGAATGCTGAAGTAGAGAAATACCAAGGCAAAACATAACTTGGCAAAAGTGTCAAGTTCAAAGCAGAGTTTTGCATGCTCTGTCTCTGTTTTTCCAGGTTTGAGGGTTTTGTCTTCTTCCCACAGAAGGGAGCCAGGTCCCTGCAATGCTTCTGGTGTTCCAAAACTAGATGCAATAGGTAAAATCATCTGCTTCCACGTTGAAACTTAGAACAGACCAGAGAGCTGAGTGCTCTATGAGGTGTTTTGGATTAGGCAGGAAATGAACCTTTCCTATTTTGTCATAGCAAAGAGGGTAGATGCACATCTAAGAAGACTTGGCAGATGGTGGAGAAAGGTGCTTGGGTGGCTTTAAAATGTGATTAAATAGCTCTGGATTGTGTAGGGGTGCTGCGTCATGCTGACTTTTCTGGAATTTGGGTGCATATGTCTAGTCAGTCTTAAAAAGGAAAGTAAATCTTTGTAACACTTGCTTACATCTTGGTGTTCTCTATGGACTTGCCTTACAACTGCACCTGGAAGCTTGTTGAAGACAGAAAGACATGTATAGAACGGTTTGGGTTGGAAGAGACCTTTAGGGGTCATCTAGTCCAACCTTCCTGCCATGAGCAGGAACAACTTCCACTAAATCAGGTTGCTCAAAGCCTTGTCCAAACTGGCCTAAAACCCTTCCAAGGATGGAATCCTCTGAGCAACCTGTTCTAGTGTCTCACTATCCTCACATTAAAGAATTTCTCCCTTGTGTCTAATGTGAATGTAGCCTCTTTTATTTAAAAACCTTTATCCCTTGTCTTAACCACTGCCTTCCCTGGTAAAATAACTCTCTCTATCCACACTGCTCCCCATTCTGTGCCACCTCCTTTGGTGAAAATTAGAAAGAGCAACCTCACAGTTTCTGTGCACCAGGGTGCAGTAGTTTCTCAAATAATTTTCAAGTCCTCTAGCCTCAAATCTGAAGTGCTGGAGTCTGTGCTAGGTATGGTTTCATTAGAAGATGCCTTCAATTATACTTTATCTTAGCACAGGCTTGCAAAGGGTAGTAAACCTGTTCACTGCCCAGCTGCAGTGAGGACAGTTTGGGAGTAATTCGGTTTGGGATTAATTTGGTTTGGGAAGAAAAGTCTCCCAGCAATGTCACTGAATGTGGATAGAATCACAGAACTGTTATGATTCAAAGGGATCTCTGGAGATCATCTAGTGAATCAAGAAGTTAAAGCCCAAACAAGCCGAGGTTTGCCTCTACCCTGCAGGCATCAGGTCTGGGCACTGCTCATGGGGTATATGTTCATTCCATAATTTGTAGTGATGAGCTATAGAAGTATTGACACATTCTCTTGTGGAGAAATAGAACATGGAGACGTAGGATGCTCACAGTCACTTGTGGAAAGAGTCAATTGAATAAAAGTGCTATGAAGATCACGAAGCAGTGCCCCAAAGGAGAGCTCATACTGGCAAGCGTATCCCTCTCAGTTAGTGTTTGTGGATTTGTTGAGCTGCTTCCCTGTCTGAGCCCAGTACAGATCAGTCATTCCATGCAGCCACAATGCTGCCCATAGCCCAGTTTAAAACCTTTAATTTTTTTAAGGGTTAATTTGAATGAAAGACCCTTTCTTTTACCTAAACCTCAGGCTGAGGGTTGGATCTGCTATGCTGTCAGTGTAATGGAAGAATAGTACTGGATAGCTGGTAGATCTTGCAGTCCATAGGTTGGTCTCCAGGGAGCCACATAGGACAAAAGTTAATCATGTAAGACCTTATCATAGAAAACAGAATGTTCAGAAAGATTTTAAAGTAGCTTTTCATTTCTTTCCCATGGTTTTTTGGTTTTCATTCTTAAAGAAGAAAGTAAGTCACATGAATTTCTGATGCTTTATTTGACTTTATTTTAGCTTTAAGATACAGCTGTGCACAGATCATAGAATATGCTCCTTAGCACTGAAAGATGACTAGAGAAGAACACAGACTAGCAGCTACCGAGAATGCTTTAAAATGTCACTCTTGATATCTGACCTCAAGGAAGGAACAGGTCAGTTCTTTGCTCATGGTGAAGCATAGAAACCAAGGGACATTTTTGTGAGTAGATACTCAGCTTCATTATATGTCGGATTTTATGAGTAGATTTCACTCAACAGTTGCATTTTAAGTGTTTTTGAATTTGTGAGGAGAACCATTAAAACAATAAAAGGAAATATCCCCCCAATCCACCATTCTTCTGTTACCCCACCCATGAATGGACAGGGCATTCTTTTGAGTGATCACCTTTCTCCACCACTTTATAAGAGCAAGTCTCCTTGTTGAAAATGCTTTCACATTTCTCTTCATCATAGTCAACTGGTCTCATATAGCTGTGGTTGTGAAAAGAAGAAGAGGTGATGAGACCAAGAAGTAAGCAGCTTCCACTTCAGGTGGTATCTGCAGCTTTGATACCAAGAGACTATACAGAGGAGACTTTTGGAGAGAAAAGGGAACTGGCACAAAGCTCCTAGCTCAAATGTTGCTTAACCTGCTGTAAGCAGGATGAGGGGACAGTTGTAGCTTTTCTGGTCTGATTCACACCCAAGGGATGTCTGTTGTGTCTATTTGCTATTCCATTATCACTGCTTCTCTTCTTCACCCATGGTATGGAACTAACATCACATGAATAGTTGGGTATCACTGCAGGAAAAATTGCAGGCAATATACCTTGAACTGCTTCTCAGAGGAAAGTGAGGCAATGTGCGGCTTTGGGAAGATCTGGACTAGGATCAACAGAAATTTCTTAGAGTGTTCTCTCTTGAATCAATAACTTGCCTGATGTTTTAGCCTTGCAAAGAATTGAATTCTCTTTTTATTTTAAATCAATAGTTATTTCTTAAAGGTGACCTCTATTTTTCAGAGGAATTTCTTGCATGTTCGGTGATGATGGTGTTGGATTAATGCATAACTTTGTGATAGGAAGTGAGTGAGAGAAGGGTTATGGTTATTTCTCAGGAACTCCTGTGTGGAAGGAAGTGGTTTGTGCTATATCACAGCAGCAGAGGAAAAACCCCACTGTTGCTCTGAACTCACCTAGTGCAGCAGCCAATTCCAGAGCTGGAACAGGAGCAATCATCACAGTCTTCGGTTCTCCAGCTGGAATCAAATTCATGGACCTTTCCTTCTTCATCAAGGCAGCCTGAAAAAATGTTGTGTGAGCAGACTTCAGTGTCCGACCTATTGCAGTAACAATGCTATTGCATGTACAAAATGGGTGGGATCTGTGCTGGCTTTTTGCATTAACATCCCTGTCTGCCAAGGGGGTGCTATCCTAATGCGTGGAGAAGAGTGACCTGTGTCCCTCTGTCTCCTGAGGTTTTAGCAGCATGGGGTTTCCTGGACTAGTTCATCTTCAAATATGGAATTTGAAGCACCCAACAGAAAGACAACTAGACACAGATCTGGCCAGAATTAAAAAAGGCTTTGACTTTCCTATCAACACCATCTCTTGTTGGCTCCAACTTTAAAGCAAGACTACATCTGGCCAGAAAAAATTTTCCCAGTCCTCAGCTGCAGGAAGAAGGCAAGTATTGGATGTAAAGTTCCTGTTCAACAGTCACAGAACCAACCATAAGACTCCTAAATAACTGTTCTGGAAAGCAGAATTTTATGAGAACAGAAGAGAGTGGTGGGGCTTTTAGGTTGTGTCTTTGCCTATAAATGTTCTCTTTTTTTGTGATGTTAACTCTTTCCTTCGAGTAGTAGCACCAGCTTTCCCAAGTAAAGCTGCATTTTAGACCACTTAGAGGTTTTGTGTATATTGGCACACATCAACTCTAGTTGTGTCCAAAAAATAGCATGCTTCTCTTTTGGAAACTTATTTTCCTGCAGCTCCACTCATCTGTAGACTGACAAACTATCTGTGTTCTGGAAGGACAGATCCAGACTCAAGGAAGACAGCCATTCTGCTTTTAAGAATTTGCTTTGGGTTACAGAAACAAGACATGAGTAAATTGCAAGGTGCTGAATACTTGTAAATCTCTTTCCTGTTTTATACTGACTACTGACTACACACAATTATACACAGGTTCTGCTCCCTTCTTTGATTTCTTGATGTGATTCCATGGTAAAAATATGAGTTACTACTTCATGCACACGGGTAAACTAAAACTATGCCACTTCCCTGGAAAAAGATCATTTCTAACTTGGTCTGCATGAAGCTCCCCAAATAATTTGTACTTTTTATAACGTAATATTGCTCTCCATACCCAATTTCCCTCCCATTTCCCTTTGATTCCTCTCCACTGTTTTCACTTCTTTCTAAATTGTGATGAATTGCACAGAATGGACAAATCAAATCAAGCAGTGGTTCTGATGATGTCTGTCAAGTTAACTTCTTACCTACAACCACACCATTAGACATCCCTGGCTTGAATGGCATAAAGACACAAGAAGCATCAGACAGTGGCATGCTGATGGCAAGAGCAAGAAGACAGGCCACAATGGTGTTCTGAACAAGAAAACAAAATTCATATCAATCCTTCAGTAAGTATTAAGATGTTTTGGTAGTAAATAACAGGAAAATACATTGTGGTTTCAAATTAAAATCCAATTGTTGATACCTTAAATTTCAGCTTTCATATTTTCCAGATTCTGTACTGCATTAGTATATTAACTCTGAGCCTCATATAGAGTGTTAGCAGGTTCTCTTCACAGTTTAGACAAAACAACCCTTTTCCAGATCCAGAACCAAGGACACCTGAAGTTGCAGCTTCAGGCCCAAAAAGTATAAATAACAGCAAATTGAAGAGAGCAATCTGGGAGGATGGGACTTCATAATCTGGAGCTGTCATTGGACAATTAACCCCAATATGCAAATGAACCAAAACTTATAAAAGTGTGAAAACGTGTGATCCATCATCCATCTGGGTGTAGCCTCGGCCGGGCTCTTGTACTGCCCAAGGTGCATCCTTTGAAGGCCTTTTTAATAAAATACCTACTTTATTCCTTTAACTCTGTCCAGCCTCTGTTCTAGGTAGCCTCTCAAGGCATCACTCCTTTGCAGTTTAGACATTTTAACACACTTATCAGGAATACTGAACCACTTTGAAGAAGCAGAGGCAGAGCATCACATTGGAGGGGAAAAATGTCTGTCTTTCTAAGTTGTTAAAATCAAGCATTGACTGTTAGAGCCAGATACTATTGGTGAAAAATGTGTGTTCTATTCCATTCCACTCCCCATTAATTTTTCTTCTCCTTTTTTTTCTCTCTACTGTTGGTCATCAACTGTTTTTTCTGTTAACCTCATTTACAGTTGCAAAAACTTCTTTACAGCAGTCTAAAGAATTACAGGATGTTTTACCCTAATATTGAAGGATTAGGAATAAGTGAAGTAACTTCAGCTGAAATTGAATACTCAGTTCTTGGCCCTGTACCTTACTTGCAGGTGTCACAACCTAGATAGTTTTATGCTCTGTGACCTTTTTTAGTGGATTTTTTCAGCAAGTTCAGCTGAAGTTTCAATAGTAATTTGAAATGTTTGAGGGGCTTCCTTTGGGGATATGAAGGAAATAAGTGCAAGAATTCTAGGATGGAACTAGCTGTGATTAATTGAAGATCTTGGTGAGAGGAGAAAGCTAGACCAGGAATAAACAATTGCATACTCATACTGTATGTAAGTGTGTCATTTTGAAAAGAGTAGGACTAGTGACTTAATAAAAGAAGCCATTCCTAAGAGGAGAGGACAAAAATTTAGCATTTTATTTTGCAGAAGAGAGGTTAAACCCCACAAAACTGCAACAGAGTGACAAAGGAGTAAAAATCAAGATACCTTCTTTTGAGTTCAGAAAAGTGTTCAGGTATTATCCAGAATTTTCACCCCAAGTTCTTACCTGCCTTTGCCTCTCTTTGATTCTTGCTCTCATAACTCAGAATTTACACATTTGCCAAGTTTCTTCATGTGCCAAGTACTGAGATAAATCCAAAAGCAACTCCTTTAAAATCTACAGCAACATACCATGGTCTTTTACAGTACAAGATGTCAGGACTCACCATTCTTGCAGAATTACGAGAGTGCCAGTAAGGAGAAGGCCTGAACAGATCTCATCTTCTCAGAGACCTTATATAGAGAGGAAATTTGTGATAGCAGCCTTTGAACAAACTGACCATGCATGGCCAGCACCAATGAAGTTTCTGCAAAATGACCTCATGGGGTGGACATTATTAACATAAGGAAATTACATACAGGAAGAAAGGTTTGTTCTGACAGACACTGGAGAAATAGGTGTGGCTTTTGTGCCCCACCAGAGTTGGGAGGCAGTTACAGGAAGCACTTTTTAAGCCTAGAAGGAATATTTAGACTTGCCCTGAGAAAACTGTTAGAGACATGGTGGTTGTCACTCACAACAAAACTGCATGCTTAGTCTGAACCACCTAGGCTTTAAAACATGGATTCTGGATAACCATTTTCTTTCTTGTTCAGCTGTCCCTCATAAGACGATCCATATGCTCAGGTCCTCTATGAAGAAACAGGCATTATATATTTTATTTCTTCATTCTTACAGCCAGTAAGAAACTGTTCCTTTTCTGCAGAGACTGGGTATGTCAGGAGCAGGCACACTTTCCAAGTGCATAGGACAGTCATTTGATAGAAAAGAGGCCCAGTATGGTCCCCTTTTGCTTAACTTTTACCTACTAGGTTCAAGTATTTCAAACTACGTGGCTCTTCTTGATGATGAACTCTAACCCTTATTACCAGAGCTGCACAGTTTGCAGTACCTGAATTAATTACTCTGACTGCATAGTTCTGGTGACTTCTTATGTGACTTTGGGAGTAGAGGCTGAAATCCAAGTTGGGCTGACTATTCCACATCTTCTGCCCAAACTCCAGAGCTGAGAGGGAGCTCAGGAAGTCCATGAGAAAAGGCCAGAATCAGTGAAATGCAGGTCACAGTGAGACCACTACCAACATCTTACTTGGCTTTCATCTCAGTCAGCTGGGTAAATGTGGGCTTGATATTTCTGGGCCCAAAAGATTTTAGCCTGCCACCAGCTGCTAAGTTTTCCCAAGGACAAATATCTCAAGAAAGCTTCTTCTCAAAACAATCTTGGTAAACAACTCTCCTTTCTCAAAACAATCTTTCTCCAGGTGTTTTGCTGTTTCTCTAGTTCAGCCAATGGGATCAGAGAGGTGTCGTTTCACCAGTCATGTTAAGTTTGTATCAGAACACCTTAGAAAAGGTAGTAAGAATTAAACAAAAAAAGCCTTTTTTTTCTATGCTCTTTGCCTTCTGAAATATTTGGAGTCTCTCATCTTTCTTTTGTGTCCTACAGTGGCAGGTAAATGGGTTTTTCTTTGATTACTAGACCATCACTCTTCAGGATGACAGAAAAGAGATGAAGTGCTTGCAGGTGTTTGATAAACCTGTGACAATCAACGTTGTCACTAGTAAATGAGACTTGGCAATGCTGATTTATGCCCTGCCCTGAAATGGAGCATGACTACCATACCCTTGACTCTTCATCAGTGGACATGTCAGCCCTGGGAATTTCTTTACTGAAATCAACAGAATCCACATATCCCTTTTGTATCTCTCAGAAATATGTATGAAGCCAATTGAACAGCCCCATTGTGGTTTGGGATACTGTTGGTGTTTCAGACCACGCTCATTTTGCAATTACAGGAGAGGGGGAAGGGCACAGTAGGATAGCACCCTGATCCTAGGCCAAAGCTGCCTTTTGTGTGGGTTACAGTGAAGATGGAGAGAGTTCACAGCCTCCCTTCTCACATCCTGCTCCTGTGCTGCCTGACCTAGTCGATGCACATCTGTGAGATGCCCAAGGATGTGCCCTAGCTTTGCATACTGGCTCTTCATAACCTTTGGGTACTGGAAGTAACAATTCCCTCCAGGCTGACCATACTGTGGGAAGGAGCATGGAATCCTGCTCAAGGTATTGGCTCCTCCACATCCTCAAAGGTGATCTGGAACAAATGTTCCAGGATATTTCTGAATAAAAGGACCATCAAATTTCATTGATGCATTTATTCTGTTAAAATTACTCAGCTATTTACTTTTTTTTCTTCATGCGTGTTATGTACTTGGCATGCAACATTTTGCTTGTCAGGGACCCTGCAGCAGTGTTCTTATATGTGAATAAAAATTATCAGTCACATGGAAATTTCTGATGCAGGTGTACTGGAGTGAAACTTATGGAATTTGTTGCAGCCAAAATGAAAGAAAAGACAGCTTTCTGGGTTGGTGTTGAGTGACAAAGTCGAGCTTGTTGCTCGACTCTGAAAATATTAAACACCCCTCCAATATGCTTGTGCATTTTCTTAGCTTTCCAGACTGCCCAGCTGCTCCCAGTGCAGGACCTCCCCCTGTTTTCTAGGTGCAAGCTATGCAGAGAGCTATGCAAGCTATGGAGGGAACTTGCAAACAGTTTTCTTTGGACCATAGCACAGAGTGACCTGCCTAAGCCTGGACAGTGCTAAGGGACAAAGAAGCCTTTTGCATGATCTGTGAATTCAGAGGAGCCCTAACAAAATGCTGTGGTGCTGAAACCACTCACAGCAGCAAATGCTGTGGGGATAGTCCATTCACATGTTTATTATAAGGGTCACTTGTGATCCAGATGACATCACATTTCTTCATGTTGTTTGTGGATAGGATGATAGGTGCCTTGCTTGGGTGGGGAGCAAGTTACTCAAACAGACGTAGCTCTGTTGAAATCTTATCCTGGCTTCTCAACTGGTTCATTTCTTACCAAAAAATTCTAAGAATATCATTGGTCTGCCCACTTCTGTGCCTCCTTTCCATCTATTCTGATGGCTAGAGTATTTTCTTTCTTCTTAAGGCAGAGAAAAGTCTTGGAGTCTTTCTTGAAGGTTTACCTTGCTATTTTACTCTAGTCCTTCTTCAGCTGGAGTTTCTGGTTACATCTCACTGATAACAACAGAGATAATCAGATTATACAAGATGACCAACTCGTTTTTTTCCTGTCTGTTTAAGTGCAAGGCAATCAACAGAGAGAAACAGAGCATGATTTCAGAGTAGCAGTGTTGCTAAAGCAGGCCAACAAACCAGCTGATATCTATGGACAGCCCAGAGCTAGAAGTGCAGTAAAATTAAAGCAGTCCAAGAACCTTTTTTCTTAGGCTAGCATTTCCGTACTGCTATCACATTCCTGAGAGCGATCAGCTTCCTGTGTGGGAGAGTAAGTGCAGGACACATTACAGCAGTTTGTGTATCCAGTATGTTATCACCACTATTGAAAGGTGGAAAACAAGAGGAAGCATGAGGTATTTCAGCTCACAGATCATAAGTAAACATGATTTTACAAATAAACTCTTCTTGACATTAAACTGACAATGCTACATATAATGTACTTTGGCTTTACTCTATTAAAGTCTGTCACATTTGTGTGTGGGAAAGAACAACTGTGTTAAGGAAAGGCACATGCAAACAACACTAAAATATACAGTGCACTGTTTACCCAAGAACATACTGTAAATGTGGTAGACGGAAGTTTTATCTTGGTGGGGACACTTTTCTTAAGTCTGAGGTGTATATACCAACAACCCTTCAAGCCTACGTCTTCAGCTCTCTCCCAGGACAGGAATTATCAAAGAATTGCATTAATTCTACAGCAAGGTACACAGGCAGTGTGAGCAACTTGTCCCAGGTAACAGGTAGCAGAGCAGAAATTGAATTGAGATCTCAGTTCAAGATGGGAGACCCAGACTTGAGACAATATAATTTCTCCTCTGATCTGAACACACATGTCTTCTTCCATGTGTAGCCAAGTCCCCATCCGTGAGTCCAATTCCAGATTTAATTCAATGGAGTTTCAGTGGGATGAAAAAAAAATTAATTTTTTATCTTGGTGCAAATACATTTTTAAAACACGTTATAATCTCTCAGCTAGCCTGGAAAATCCTGTCAGATCATGATCCCAGGAAGAAGGATCAGTGCCAAGCAAGAGACATAGAGACAGAGAAAGATCTAAAGGGCCAACCAAAAATACCAGGCCACGCATGCAATGAAGAGACCTCCATGTCTGAGGCATGGGTAGAACTGAGGGAGATGGCCACAGATACTTTACCAGCAAGAACAGAAGTCCAGAGGCAGTAAATCAAAATGAACAGGAGTGGCAGATTCAGCAGAAAAGGGATCTCCACCTAAGGGGAAATGCTAAATATCCTGCATTTCTATCTTCCATCTCAAGGTGTGTAGTAAAAAAAAAAAAAGTCTTGGATATTTTCTGTCAGAAAAATGACAGAAAAGTTTATTCCACAAATTTAAAAAAAAACACACGGTGATTCCAAACACAGCTTGCTATCTTGACCCTGCAGCTGATTAAGCATTTTCACATATGTCTGTGAAAATGACTTTTTGTGGAGCCATGACTTAAGGAATTAGCTGTAGGAAGGGAACAGGTTGGAGCATTGCTGTAGTTCTGTCCACTAGTGCCTCTGGTTTTGTGGAACTTACATGATGCAGCAGCAGACCCTGCTCTGGCCACAGTGGCATTTGGGAGCATGCCTTTGGTCCTCCAGGTGGTAGCAAATTATCTGGTCTTTTATCTCAAACACAAGCTGCCCACGTGTGCACAAAATGAAAGGCTTAACTTCAATTTTATATCACCAGTTACTTAGTTCAGCATCCTTTGGACTTATTTGTGGGGAAATTCAGTTAATTTTGTGTACATCCCACCTACCCTGTACTTCAGCTCTATTCAGAGAGCATGAGCTTTTTTCCAATTTTAAAACCTGTTAGTTACACACTCTGTGAAGACTAAATGCTGTGGTGGGAAGTTACTGCTGCAGGACTCAAAACAGACTGGGATGGGGAGGGCAACCACAGAATGCTTCAGCCAAATCCAGGGATATCTTGGCTTTTGGGACCTCTTCTCTTTTCTCTTTGTTGTTTTCCTCTGTAGGGTGTAAAATCCTGCGTCCTGCCATTTCTTGTCCTTCATCCTTCCTGTGTGATTGAGATGGGCAGGAACTAGAACAGAACACCATGAGAGATTTTGTGACTTGCATCTCTGACTGGTTTCACCAGAATTACACTTGGCCTGTTTAGTTTGTAGTAACAGTGTGCACTATGCAGTGGTATGAAGGAGTAAGCCCAGGAAACCCTGCTGTAAAACCCCCACAATGTCTTGGGACATTTCTTGAAAGTAATTTATCACTTTCTGAGAGCAAACTTGAGCTAGGAGAACTGCTTACCCTCACTTTGAGAAAGCAAAAAGGAATGGCCTCCTGAAAGGGTAGAAAATGCAATAGATTTCATGTGGGGGTGTTTTGTTTTGTTTTGTTTTTCACAAAATGGCAGCTAGCATTTTATTTTTGAAATCCTTAAAATGTGAAATATGCTGCAGAATAAATATATGTGTGGTATTGCCATGATTCTCTGATCATATATGTGTCAACAGACTGAATCTGAGTGCTATAAAACCTTAAGAAACTGAAATTTGGACTTAGTCTGGCAATAATGGGTTGTTTCTAAGGAGCATTTGTGTGGTATGACCTGTGGTTATAAAACCTATGCTCTAGTGTCTTGCCAACACTGGAGAATATTTCTTCCTTCTCATTTGGAGAGGAAGTTTTGTTGGGATTTCTGAGGAAGTCACTAAAATTCAACAAGTTTTTCTTTCGTCTCCTCGCTGTGAAGGATAGAAAACAGAACTAGTATCTCTCTTTCTGCCCTACACATTTTATTAATTTTTGGTGGTACATAAATAATAAAAAGAATTCAAAATAGAATGAGTGATGCATTAGCCTGCTTTCCTGCAGATGGATAATGTCACGAATAAAAAATCCCAAACCAGTAAAAACTACCTGTGGCAATGTTGTTGAGCATTTTCCTGCTGAGAGCAAGGGAGATTAAAGACTTCTGAGCTTCATTGCTAAATTAGTTTTATTTAGAGGGAAAAATAAAAATCAAAATAAATTAAAAAAAAAAAAAGGAGCAGTTTCAGTATTGGCAGCTACTCTGGCAAAGAAAAACCAATGCAATTGCATATTAAGATGAAAAAATGTCATTTTAAAAACATTTATATGCAATTTCTAAGCCTCAGTGAATACAGTCTATTCCCTGGAGACTGTGGGACAAGGCTCTACATTTCCTTGGCTGGTAAACCCACCACAGTTAATTTTCTTTCTTCTCCAGTGTTGCTCTTGTTTGTGCTGAGCAGTTCAGATTCTGCTTCAAGTACAAGTGGTGGAGGAGGCGCCCTTGCTGTGGAAGACCCACTCACAGATAAATTCTGGAAGGATGTGATAATCACACCAATATGCTGATTCTTCCCAGAGCCAGAACCTTAAATAATATACTCACATCAGATTCAAAGCCTTTATTAAATCTCTTTGTTTTTGATCATTCATTCACACTTTTACTGGTGCTGTCAGCAAATCAAAAATCTTCTTGCACTAAGAAGGCCACCTTCATCTGTAAGAAAACTGGCACCCAGATTCTACAGAAACTCCTGGGACCTTGCAGGTAATAGGACTCTAATTTAAAAATAAATACAGGTCCAAAGGAAACTAGTAGAATGAAATCCTAGGAAGTTTAAAAGTCAACTAAACATCTGTAAATCACACAAAACACAAAGTCTTAACAACTAATATTAAGACTGTGAATATGACCTTTTGATAGCAATGAGACATTCTCTCTGATCATGCCTCTTGTAAGCGGAATGAGGACAATTAGGAGGTTAGAAGTGAGCTCCTGAAGTACTCTCCTTTACCAGATTTTCCCATGGCATTGTGCTTCTCTGTGATGGCAAATCAGCTGTGGGAAGGAGAGGAATTCCACAGTGCAGAGAGGTTTGGAGCAGGTGTTAACACACCTCCTCAAAGGAAGAACACGTCTTTGAGGGGTCGTCCTTCTGCACCACTTCATAGACACAGCGCTTTCTGTTGACAAGGACTTTACACTTCTCTTTGTCATAACCCACAGGAGTACGAAAGCTGTCAGTGGCAAAGAGAAAGCAAATGTTAGCTTGAGAACTTTCACTAGCTCTGTGACATGGGTGAGAAAAGGTTCTCTTGTGCTCTTACAAATTCATTTACCCACAGCAATGGAAAGCTGGATGTAGTCATCCTGCAGGCAGTGATGATACCAAGAAGTTCAAACTTACAGGGAACAGCATCTTATTTCCTTTTTAGTGCAGGTGCAACTGAGGCAATTTTCTGTCCTCTGAATGTGTCCAAAGGGATAGAGTTTTCCAAACAGCCTACACCCTGCATAAGACAGCAGCAAAGGAGAAGATGCTCTTTTAAGCCTACACCTAAAGGCTGAAGAGTTTAAAAACCACTTGAACCTTTCTGAAAATGTAATTCCAGGCAATAGTAAAGTAGAAGGATTTGGGGTTCACTCTCTCAACTCCTGAACGAGCTCCATGTGCTGCAATAGAAATAGCAACCTACCACCAATTGCAGGAATATTGCTGTAAGCATACACAGACCAGGGGAACATTTGCTTTCCCCTGCTTTTGGCAACTTGCTGCTGGAGCCCCCTATTTGTGTTTTTCCAGTGTCTTCTCCCTCCCTTGTATTTTGAGCCCCTCCTGGCAGCCCCACATAGAGCCAACTACCACAGAGCAATCAGGTCAGAGAACCTTCCTTGCTTCTACCTTTGTAGGGGTCCCCTGGAATTCGAGGCTCATAAAGGCAGTACGCATCACTCAGGGTCTGTGTGATGCTCAGTGCAACAAAGAAAGCCAGGAAGCTCTTCTGTAGAGAGAAAGAAGCAGATGGTAATTTCTGTTTATGAATCAACACATATTATAGAAAATCCTGCCTCCTCTGTAGAACCTATGCCATTCCTGAAATGCTCATCAAAGGTAGGTCTTGATGTCTGTACCTTTGGGATCACGTGAGCACAAATTACACAGAAACTAGGCCATAGGACTTTTGTCTATTTATCATTACCCAACTGCTGATTCAGATTCTGCAAACACCTTTAGAAGAGCTGGGACAGGACACAATTTGAGGGATCAAAAGCAAAGAACAGAAAAAATACACCGACAAAATGTACCCTTCTTCCTTTGTAAAATGACTGCATTTTAAACTCTATTTCACATCTCTAAGATTTAAAAGCATGGTCCTAATTGTTTTCAAAACTCTGAGTGCTTTCACAAACATCTCTGAGGAAAGGATAACAGCAAGTGAAAGGCAAAGAGACATCAGCACCGTTTCTTGCAAAGAATTGCAATACAAAGAACAAAATTCACAGTGATCTTCACAGAGGTGTCTTCCTGTCTTTGCATTTTACAGGTTTGAAAGACAATATAGCCACATTTAAAAGGTGTAATTAGAAGATTCTCTTAAATGCTCCCCTTTTGCAGTTTTAAAGCAAATACCTATCTATATGTATCTCCATTACAAAAAAACCCACCCAAACCAGTCTAAATCTCTGACTTACCATGGTGGAATGCTTGGCTTCCAAAGAGCTCTAAGTTCCCAGAGAAAGCTGAACTTCTTTATGTGGAAGCAGAGAGCAAATATTTTATGATGCCTTTATGTTGTGCAATTCAAGTCTAGGTGGAGGGAAAAAAGCCTGCTCAATGCAAATGCAGTTATTTTGTAATATCCAGAGAAGCCTCTGAAATTTTTCCAGCTGGCAATGAGAAAATGTTTGGCTTTGTAGAGCATCGACCTGGGTAAATTGTTGAGTCCAGAACTTTGTATTCCTTGGGAGCATTAGGATTAGAAAAATGCCTTTCTGATGGAGTACAGATATTGATAGCTAAGCTGTAGAACAGCACTATGCAGGTGGGTGATTTTTAGGTGAGGCGGAAATGCATGTGAAATCCTTTCTGCTATCAGTGGGCTGGAAGGTGCTGAGCAGTGCACCAGGTATTAATAGCAAATGGAGCTTTTGCCAGATCTTTGCATACTCGTGGTTAGTGCTGTGGTGTGCACTGACACATAACCAAAGGTCCTTGGCCACTACCTCAGCTGAAGCTGGATCCCATTACAACATCTCTCTTTCCCCTCTACCAAAGTTAAATATAAGATGATAAACTAATTTTCATATATTTTAGAATCAATATTTCCTCATTGAATTTGTGAGGCTTTGCTAGGAAAAAGTTTGGAATTCTGAAATATTTCAATGCCACATGCCACAGTTCCTGGCTACTACAAGCTGGATATTAATCTTGATCTCTGGACTTCTCAATGCTTCAAATTAATGAGTAATCCACTAGGAAATGACAAGTCTTGTTACTCATTAAATTTTTCATTTTTAGAAATAAAATGTAAATAAACCCATAAATTCTGAAAACTAAATTGTCTCATAAAGCACATCTGTGAACTACTTAGGTAGGAAGTCTTGTCTTTGGTCTCCACTCTCAAAATATTACTTCCTCAAGAAGCTGCAGGTTTGGTTTTTTTTCCTCTAAGCAAGAATATTCCTTCACATGCATCAGATGAGGCTGTGTTCTGTGTGATTTTGACATGAACTAGCATAAAACCAAAAAAGTCATTCAGGACAAGTTTCAAAACTGTTCTTCTCCTGCAGAACACAAAAACCTCTTGGGCAAAACCTACGTTAGAACGTTAAGCATCAGGAGAATGTTTTCATGATCGATTTACAAGAGTGATAGGATGGAACCAGTGAATGGGAGTCAAGATTTTAACAAGGCTTATGCAAATGTCTATACTGGAGAAAGGTGACTGACTCTTTATTCTGGCCCCTCACGTTTTTCCTCTTTACAGAAACCAGTTGTACAGAAACACAGAGCGCTTGATTGATACCCAGCCTGCAGCACAGAGAACTTTAAAACATGAAGTATGCAAAACCAGTGCCTGCAAAATACTTGGATTTTTTCCCCAAACAAAGGTGTGTTACTCACAGGTCTTAGAAACCTTAAAATAAAAGTTCATAAGCAAATTACCAAAGCCAGAGAAAATACACCACATTTAATCTTCCTGATTTTAATAATGGCTCACAGAGCTTGAGGTAGATTGTCTTGTGAGGAAATGCCCCTGCTGAATAAATGTGGATTGACACTTGATTTGGGACCAAGTGAGGATCCCTGCATTAAGAATGCTCACCTGTGTGTAACCTCATACTTTTACAAGACAAAAGATTTATTGTGATCATGGAACCTCATTAAGCAATCCACTTGTTTTGGAAGGTGTGCTTCTTTTCAAACCGTGGAACAGTTAACTAGAGACTGTTGTGGCTTTTTCATATCCAATTCTGGAGTGGAGAGCTCCGTGTAGAATCAGCATTTAACAGGGTTTTGTTGCCTGGTCTCATATATGTGGGCAGATATAGGACACTAGGCCTTGCTAGGTGGGAGATCTGATATCCAAGCTCTTCTTTGAAGCTGAACTTCATTCTCCTCTGAATGCAGGGAATTGTTGTACTGAAGAGACAGAAAGCATCTGCTTCCTTAGTACCTCAAGCTCTGCTGCCATGAGGAAGCATGTCTCCAGGGGCTGATCTAGATCTCTTTCTCAGCATGGACAAGAACCACTAATGGAGCACAGTGTGTGCAGAACTTTGAAGATCAGGACTTGGCAGAGGACAAGATGGAGTACCAGAGTTTAAAGTTTAACATTGCTTTAAACTTCAGGCCTGGTCAGAGTGGGCAATGGACATGAACAGTTGCTGCCCATGCTGCGTGATGACATTGATGAAAATAATGGAAAAAATGGGAGAAAGAGGATGATGATCTCTCATCCTCACTGGTTTTTCTGAGGTGTTAGCAGCACAGGTCTTATCAAAAGTCCATGCACCCTGAACAGGAGCCACTGTACAGCATGTCCCAAATAGTGCATCCCTTCAAAATGATAATGGATTTTGACACCTGGCTAGAAGAGAACCTGTAAAGCACGACAGCCGCTTGTGCCGGGGTACTGGTGCACAGCATGTCAGAGTAGAGAGACAAATGCATTTCCTTCTCAAAGAGGGTGACCTTTCCCCATGTCACTGCAAACAACAGAACAACAATATGAAGCATTTATGGATGTTTCATCTCAATTTATTGTAGTCAATAAATGCAGTAATGACAGGAATTAAGACACTCTAATTACGCCCCTTGTAAGCTGCATGAGGACAATTAGGAGGTTAGAAGTGAGCTCCTGAAGTGCTCTCCTTTACCAGATTTTCCCATGGCATTGTGCTTCTCTGTGATGGCAAAGCAGCTGTGGGAAGGAGAGGACTTCCACGGTGCAGTGAGGTTTGGAGCAGGTGTTAGCCCACACGAGAATAGACAACACACTCCTTTGAGGGGTCGTCCTTCCGCACCACGTCATAGTCACAGCGCTTTTTGTTGAAAACGACTTTACAGTTCTTTTTGTCGTAAGCAAGAGGAGTATGAAAGCTGCCAGTGGCAAAGAGAAAGCAAATGTTAGCTTGAGAGCAGTAAAAGTTTCAATACCTCAGTGATTATAGCCTGAACTACTGCTGAGTGAGAGAGATCTGAAACTATGGCTAAGGGCAGCTGAGCTAGCTTGAGTGCCACACAGCTGCAGCTTCCAGAGCCTCAAATGATGCCCTGTGCACTGAGTAGATGTACCAGCATGCTCAGCCCTAGCAAAGGGAATTCTATCTCAGCACTCTGCACTGTGACATAATCATAGGCATGGCATATTTTCTCTTTTTTCCTTTAATTTTTCATTATTTCCAGTTTGCATAGGATGTGGTGACTGCTCCCTGATAGACTCTGCCATCTAAACAAAGACAAAGATCATCATCAAGGTATTTTGGAACTTTGAGAAAGCAGGAGGAGGAAAGGAGAATGCTGGAGAGATGCATTGACAGCAGAGCCTTGTCATTCTGCGTTTAGCATATTCACTGGAGAAAAGGACCTCAGGAAAGAGATTCAGATCATCATAAGCTCTTTAGGGAAGCTTCACTTCAGTCACTCCTCCCTACCCCCACTTTCTCAGCTACTGAAAGAATTAACTGCAGCAAAATAGGGGCTCACAACTTCCTTAAAAATTAAAGGCAAGCACCAGCTGGATGTGTCTGGAAGGTCTTGTGTCCACTCCTTGTCAGCAGAAAATGAGCTAAGGCAAACACAGCTAGGGATCCAAACAATCAAGAGCTATATGTGGCTTTCACTAGCTCTGTGACATGGGTGAGAAAAGCCTCTCTTGTGCTCTTACAAACTCATTTACCCACAGCAATGGAAAGCTGGATGTAGTCATCCTACAGGCAATGATGACACCAAGAAGTTCAAACTTACAGGGAGCAGCAGCTCATTCCCCCTTCACTGCAGGAGCACCTGTAGCAATCTTCGGTCCTCTCAATGCTTCCAAAGGGATACAGTTTTCCATTCAGCTCACACCCTGCAGAAGACAGCAGCAAAAGAGAACATGTTCTTTTAAGCCTACACCTAAACGCTGAAGAGTTTAAAAATTACTTGAACCTTTCTGAAAATGTAATTCCAGGCAATAGTAAAGTAGAAGGATTTGGGGTTCACTCTCTCAACTCCTGAACGAGCTCCATGTGCTGCAATAGCAATAGCAACCTACCACCCATTGCAGGAATATTGCTGTAACCATACACAGCCCAGGGGAACACTTTGCTTTCCCCTGCTTTTGGCAACTTTTTTCACCACACCATTAGACATCCCTGGCTTGAATGGCTTAAAGAAACAAGAAGCATCAGACAGTGGCATGCTGATGGCAAGAGCAAGAAGACAGGCCACAATGGTGTTCTGAACAAGAAAACAGAATTCATATCAATCCTTCAGTAAGTATTAAGATGTTTTGATGATAACAGGAAAATACATTGTGCTTTCAAATTAAAATCCAATTGTTGATACCTTAAATTTCAGCTTTCATATTTTCCAGATTCTGTACTGCATTAGTATATTAACTCTGAGCCTCATATAGAGTGTTAGCAGGTTCTCTTCACAGTTTAGACAAAACAACCCTTTTCCAGATCCAGAACCAAGGACACCTGAAGTTGCAACTTCAGGCCCAAGAAGTATAAATAACAGCAAATTGAAGAGAGCAATCTGGGAGGATGGGACTTCATAATCTGGAGCTGTCATTGGACAATTAACCCCAACATGCAAATGAACCAAACCTTACAAAAGTGTGAAAACGTGTGATCCATCATCCATCTGGGTGTAGCCTCGGCCGGGCTCTTGTACTGCCCAAGGTGCATCCTTTGAAGGCCTTTTTAATAAAATACCTACTTTATTCCTTTAACTCTGTCCAGCCTCTGTTCTAGGTAGCCTCTCAGGCATCACTCTTTTGCAGTTTAGACATTTTAACACACTCATCAGGAATACTGAACCACTTTGAAGAAGCAGAGGCAGAGCATCACATTGGAGGGGAAAAATGTCTGTCTTTCTAAGTTGTTAAAATCAAGCATTGACTGTTAGAGCCAGATACTATTGGTGAAAAATGTGTGCTCTATTCCATTCCACTCCCCATTAATTTTTCTTCTCCTTTTTTTTCTCTCTACTGTTGGTCATCAACTGTTTTTTCTATTAACCTCATTTACAGTTGCAAAAACTTCTTTTCTGCAGTCTAAAGAATTACAGGATGATTTACCCTAACATTGAAGGATTAGGAACAAGTGAAGTAACTTCAGCTGAAATTGAATGCTCAGTTCTTGGTCCTGTACTTTACTTGCAGGTGTCACAACCTAGATAATTTTATGCCCTGTGACCCTTTTTAGTGGATTTTTTCAGCAAGTTCAGCTGAAGTTTCAATAGTAATTTGAAATGTTTGAGGGGCTTCCTTTGGGGATATGAAGGAAATAAGTGCAAGAATTCTAGGATGGAACTAGCTGTGATTAATTGAAGATCTTGGTGAGAGGAGAAAGCTAGACCAGGAATAAACAATTGCATACTCATACTGTATGTAAGTGTGTCATTTTGAAAAGAGTAGGACTGGTGACTTATTAAAAGAAGCCATTCCTAAGAGGAGAGGACACAAATTTAGCATTTTATTTTGCAGAAGAGAGGTTAAACCCCACAAAACTGCAACAGAGTGACAAAGGAGTAAAAATCAAGATATCTTTTTTTGAGTTCAGAAAAGTGTTCAGGTATTATCCAGAATTTTCACCCCAAGTTCTTACCTGCCTTTGCCTCTCTTTCATTCTTGCTCTCATAACTCAGAATTTACACATTTGCCAAGTTACTTCATGTGCCAAGTACTGAGATAAATCCAAAAGCAACTCCTTTAAAATCTATAGCAACATACCATGGTCTTTTACAGTACAAGATGTCAGGACTCACCATTCTTGCAGAATTACGAGAGTGCCAGTAAGGAGAAGGCCTGTACAGATCTCATCTTCTCAGAGACCTTATATAGAGAGGGAATTTGTGATAGCAGCCTTTGAACAAAGTGACCATGCATGGCCAGCACCAATGAAGTTTCTGTAAAATGACCTCATGGGGTGGACATTATTAACATAAGGAAATTACATACAGGAAGAAAGGTTTGTTCTGAAAGACTAAAGAGATTAAAGACTCCTGAGCTTCATTGCTAAATTAGTTTTATTTAGAGGGAAAAATAAAAATCAAAATTAAAAAGAAAAAGAAAAAGAAAAATATTTAAAAAAAAAAAAAAAACAACAACAAAAAACTCCACGATCAATTTCAGTATTGGCAGCTACTCCAGCAAAGAAAAATGAATGCAATTGCATATTGAGATGAAAAAATGTCATTTTAAAAACATTTGTATGCAATTTCTAAGCCTCAGTGAATACAGTCTATTCCCTGAAGACTGTGGGACAAGGCTCTACATTTCCTTGGCCTGTAAACCCACCACAGTTAATTTTCTTTCTTCTCCAGTGTCAGCTCTTGTTTGTGCCGAGCAGTTCAGATTCTGCTTCAGGTACAAGAGGTGGAGGAGGCACCCTTGCTGTGGAAGACCCACTCACAGATAAATCCTGGAAGGATGTGATAATCACACCAATATGCTGATTCTTCCCAGAGCCAGAACCTTGAAGAATATACTCACATCAGATTTAAAGCCTGTGTTAAATCTCTTTTTTTTTGATCATTCATTCACACTTTTACTGGTGCTGTCAGCAAATCAACAATCTTCTTGCACTAAGAAAGCCACCTTCATCTGTAAGAAAACTGGCACCCAGATTCTACAGAAACTCCTGGGACCTTGCAGGTAATAGGACTCTAATTTAAAAATAAATACAGGTCCAAAGGAAACTAGTAGAATGAAATCCTATGAAGTTTAAAAGTTAACTAAACATCTGTAAATCACACAAAACACAAAGTCTTAACAACTAATATTAAGACTGTGAATATGACCTTTTGATAGCAATGAGACATTCTCTCTGATCATGCCTCTTGTAAGCTGAATGAGGACAATTAGGAGGTTAGAAGTGAGCTCCTGAAGTGCTCTCCTTTACCAGATTTTCCCATGGCATTGTGCTTCTCTGTGATGGCAAAGCATCTGTGGGAAGGAAAGGAATTCCACAGTGCAGAGAGGTTTGGAGCAGGTGTTAGGGCATAGCCACATAGAAACACTCCTTTGAGGGGTCGTCCTTCTGCACCACTTCATAGACACAGCGCTTTCTGTTGACAAGGACTTTACACTTCTCTTTGTCATAACCCACAGGAGTAGGAAAGCTGTCAGTGGCAAAGAGAAAGCAAATGTTAGCTTGAGAACTTTCACTAGCTCTGTGACATGGGTGAGAAAAGGCTCTCTTGTGCTCTTAGAAACTCATTTACCCACAGCAATGGAAAGCTGGATGTAGTCATCCTGCAGGCAGTGATGATACCAAGAAGTTCAAACTTACAGGGAGCAGCACAACATTTCCAATTTAGTGCAGGTGCAACTCAGGCAGCCTTCTGTCCTCTGAATGTGTCCAAAGGGATACAGTTTGCCATTCAGCATACATCCTGCAGAAGACAGCAGCAAAAGAGAACAAGTTCTTTTAAGCCTACACCTAAAGGCTGAAGAGTTTAAAAACCACTTGAACCTTTCTGAAAATGTAATTCCAGGCAATAGTAAAGTAGAAGGTTTTGGGGTTCACTCTCTCAACTCCTGAACGAGCTCCATGTGCTGCAATAGAAATACCAACCTACCACCAATTGCAGGAATATTGCTGTAACCATACACAGCCCAGGAGAACACTTTGCTTTCCCCTGCTTTTGGCAACTTGCTGCTGGAGCCCCCTATTTGTGTTTTTCCAGTGGCTTCTCCCTCCCTTGCATTTTGAGCCCCTTCCTGGCAGCCCCACATAGAGCCAACTACCACAGAGCAATCAGGTCAGAGAACCTTCCTTGCTTCTACCTTTGTAGGGGTCCCCTGGATTTCGAGGCTCATAAAGGCAGTACGCATCACTCAGGGTCTGTGTGATGCTCAGTGCAACAAAGAAAGCCAGGAAGCTCTTCTGTAGAGAGAAAGAAGCAGATGGTAATTTCTGTTTATGAATCAAAACATATTATAGAAACTCCTGCCTTCTCTGTAGAACCTATGCCATTCCTGAAATGCTCATCAAAGGTAGGTCTTGATGTCTGTACCTTTGGGATCACGTGAGCACAAATTACACAAAAACTAGGCCATAGGACTTTTGTCTATTTATCATTACCCAACTGCTGATTCAGATTCTGCAAACACCTTTAGAAGAGCTGGGACAGGACACAATTTGAGGGATCAAAAGTGAAGAACAGAAAAAATACACCGACAAAATGTACCCTTCTTCCTTTGTAAAATGACTGCATTTTAAACTCTATTTCACATCTCTAAGATTTAAAAGCATGGTCCTAATTGTTTTCAAAACTCTGAGTGCTTTCACAAACATCTCTGAGGAAAGGATAACAGCAAGTGAAAGACAAAGAGACATCAGCACCGTTTCTTGCAAAGAATTGCAATACAAAGAACAAAATTCACAGTGATCTTCACAGAGGTGTCTTCCTGTCTTTGCATCTTACAGGTTTGAAAGACAATATAGCCACATTTAAAAGGTGTAACTAGAAGATTCTCTTAAATGTTTCCCTTTTGCAGTTTTAAAGCAAATACCTATATGTATTCTCATTGCAAAAAAAACCCACCCAAACCATTCTAAATCTCTGACTTACCATGGTGGAATGTTTGGCTTCCAAAGAGCTCTAAGTTCCCAGAGAAAGCTGAACTTCTTTATGTGGAAGCAGAGAGCAAATATTTTGTGATGCCTTTATGTTGTGCAATTCAAGTCTAGGTGGAGGGAAAAAAGCCTGCTCAATGCAAATGCAGTTATTTTGTAATATCCAGAGAAGCCTCTGAAATTTTTCCAGCTGGCAATGAGAAAATTTTCAGCTTTGTAGAGCATCAACCTGGGTAAAATGTTGAGTCCAGAACTTTGTATTCCTTGGAAGCATTAGGATTAGAAAAATGCCTTTCTAATGGAATACAAATATTGATAGCTAAGCTGTAGAACAGCACTATGCAGGTGGGTGATTTTTAGGTGAGGCGGAAATGCATGTGAAATCCTTTCTGCTATCAGTGGGCTGGAAAGTGCTGAGCAGTGCACCAGGCACTAATAGCAAATGGAGCTTTTGCCAGATCTTTGCATACTCGTGGTTAGTGCTGTGGTGTGCACTTGTTGCAATGTGTGCTTGCTCTGGCCCCGGCTCCGTGTCCAGCCTGGGCCTCCCGGCAGCTCCAGCACGCCTCAGCAAGTCACTTTGTGGGGGCTCAGTTCACACAGCTGGATAACGCTGCCAAGGCTGGATCGAAGAAAGAGGGGACTCTCTCTCGTAGTTTCCAGGGAACAGAGGCTTTATTCGGGGGGGGGAAGGGGGTCAGGGTGATCCCCCCAGCCACCAGGCTGGTGCCTCTGGAGAGAGACCCAGAGCCTGGGGTGGTGGGCGGTTTAATACTACAATTCTGGGGTGGGTTCTAAGTTACAGATACCAATAAAACAATCCAAATATATCATGCCAAACTTAGTCACTTAAGTTCTAACAAATCCAACACAGGTTCCGGGATGGGCTGAGGGTGGTCCAGCAAAGTTAGTGGCTAAAATTACTGTACTTCAAAGATAAGGATGCTAAGATGGACAAGAGGGAAATTATGCATGACAGAGGGGGTGAGACAGGGGAGAACCAATAAAAGAAAGATTCTAAGCAGGGCTAAAGCTGTCCTAGAAACTCTTATCGAACTACAAGAAAGTTACATACTAACAGAAGAAATACATCCTAAAACAAAAGGGCTTTCTAGAGTTGTGCAAGCTATGCTAATACTTAACAATAAAACCCCTCATGCTGTATACACAGCCAAGGCCTGCAAATTATTTTTTGCAGAGTCACACTTCCCCCTTTTTTTTATTTTGTTACTGTTCTGGTGTGTAAATCTCTGAGCTATTTTCGCTGCTGGTAACTTCATCCAGCGGAAATTCGTTGGCTGGCTCCACTGAATGCACAGAATACACAGAGGGGGTGGAAGTGGAAAAAATTGCACGCATGATCAAACTTTTTACCAAACCAAAAGCAAAGGCTACAACTAACACAATGAACAACACTAACAGTCCTGTTTTGATCCATGAGCTGGCAACACTAAAAAGTCCAACACCTGAAAAGATGTTGTCAAACCAGTCCCCTGTTTCTTCTTTGATGGAATTTACCATCCCTCGCAGCTGGTGGACAGATTTTCTGACGTCTTCTGCTTTGGACGATAGATTGAAGCAGCAGAGTCCTTCGAACTCCTCGCACGAATGTTGATTCAATAAAAGCAAGTAATCAATGGCAGCTCTATTTTGGAGCGTTGCGTGTCTGGTTATCTGCTCGTCTGATAAGAGGTCACTTATAGCACGAGATGGTAAATTTGCTTGTTTAGCTACCCAACATTGCAATCGGCCTAATTCTCCCGCAGACTTTGCAATTGACACCCAAGGTAAAAAAACTGTCAGGGCTGTCGACTTTGCCCTGGACCAATGGATAATTTCTGAATTGCAATCCGAATTAAGACTTGTCAGGTCTCTCTTCTGAACTTGAAGAGAGAAATTTTTCTTGTGCCAATTGAGGATCTGAGTCATATTAGGGGTAAAGAGGCTCAACTTACCCAGAGTGCACGGACCCCTATCAGGCGAGCAGGAATGCCTGTGAATGCTCTGTCACCACAAACAAGGAAAAAACCATTGGGAAGGGAAAGGGAATTGCTAGCAGAAGGAGTACTTTTCTTCTTTCACAGGAATTCCTACCAGGCAGGTAGACATGGGATTTTGGGCTGTGGCTGAGGCTAGACAAATGTGATCTTGGCCTAGACTCTGTGCGAAGGTTTTCCACACATTGGTTTTTGGCTGCGGGACAATCCAGAAGAAAGCCAGGGTTGGCAAACTGAGCAGCATCACAAATGCAAACACTCCCAAACTACGAATTTCCATGCTGACCACCAGGCCTGTAGTTCTGTAACTCAAAAGAAAAGAATTCAGTTAAATAAACACTGAAAACACTCAGCAAGAGGAAGCAGCTCTTCTGCTTCTTCCTCTTGCCAAAACAACCAGGAGGGAATAGTAACTGGGCAAGAAGGCTCTGTCTCTGAACCTTCCTGTTCTTCATCCTTTTTTCTCCTTCTCCAGGAGGCCACGGCTGCTTGGGGCACCTTTGCTTCTGAAGTTTTGGGGACATAGGGTCTCACACATCGGGAGGGAATCCACCGCAAGCCGGTGGGAGTGGAGACGCAGGCGTACCCGCGCCCCCAGGTGACTAAATCATGAGGACCCTGTATCTTCAAAGTTTCTGGATCTTTGACAAGGACCTTCGGCCTTTCATGGGGTTCTAACAGAGAGCTCCCTCGAAAGTGCCTTGTCACCGGCGGGTTCATGGTCTCAAAGGAACAGTTAAGAAAATTCAAAGTGAACAGAGCACGGGCCAATCTCACTGATGGTGGTTCAGTTTTGAGGATTGGTTGCTGCTGACTGAGGAATCTTTTGAGGTTGAGTCCTCTCCACAATTGCTTGACCTGTCGGAGAGTGGGAATCTCTGTTTTGTGTTCCACTCCCCATTACTGTAAAAAGTTGCTGAATTCCTTGGATGTGTATGCTGGTGCATTATCTGTTTTCAAGGACTTTGGGATGCCTAAAACAGCGAAAGCCTGGATAAAATGCTTGATAGCATCTCCAGCTTTCTCTCCTGTGTGGGCAGATGCAAAAACAGCTCCCGAGAACGTGTCGACAGAGACATGCACATACTTCTGCTTTCCAAAAGGGGCGAAGTGCGTGACGTCTGATTGCCACACTTCACAACTGGAAAAACCACGGGGATTGACACCTGTGGGCAGAGATGAGATTGCACATTTGTTACATTGTGAACAGCTATTTACAATTGCTTTGGCTTGGTCACAAGTTAAATTAAACTGCCTGACCAGACCTGGTGCATTTTGGTGATGGAGTTGGTGACTGATTCTTGCTTGCTCAAAACCATTTCGCAGCGGGGCTACCTCAACAGGGGTTGCGAGGGCATCAGCTCTATTGTTTCCCTCTGCAATGAATCCTGGGAGCTCTGTGTGTGACCTGGTGTGCATCACAAAAAAGGGGTGTTCTCGGAGAGAAATAAGTTTCATGAGCTTAGAAAGCAACTGCATTGACAGCAGAGCCTTGTCATTCTGCGTTTAGCATATTCACTGGAGAAAAGGACCTCAGGAAAGAGATTCAGATCATCATAAGCTCTTTAGGGAAGCTTCACTTCAGTCACTCCTCCCTACCCCCACTTTCTCAGCTACTGAAAGAATTAACTGCAGCAAAATAGGGGCTCACAACTTCCTTAAAATTTAAAGGCAAGCACCAGCTGGATGTGTCTGGAAGGTCTTGTGTCCACTCCTTGTCAGCAGAAAATGAGCTAAGGCAAACACAGCTAGGGATCCAAACAATCAAGAGCTATATGTGGCTTTCACTAGCTCTGTGACATGGGTGAGAAAAGCCTCTCTTGTGCTCTTACAAACTCATTTACCCACAGCAATGGAAAGCTGGATGTAGTCATCCTACAGGCAATGATGACACCAAGAAGTTCAAACTTACAGGGAGCAGCAGCTCATTCCCCCTTCACTGCAGGAGCACCTGTAGCAATCTTCTGTCCTCTCAATGCTTCCAAAGGGATACAGTTTTCCATTCAGCTCACACCCTGCAGAAGACAGCAGCTAAGGAGAACATGTTCTTTTAAGCCTACACCTAAAGGCTGAAGAGTTTAAAAATTACTTGAACCTTTCTGAAAATGTAATTCCAGGCAATAGTAAAGTAGAAGGATTTGGGGTTCACTCTCTCAACTCCTGAACGAGCTCCATGTGCTGCAATAGCAATAGCAACCTACCACCCATTGCAGGAATATTGCTGTAACCATACACAGCCCAGGGGAACACTTTGCTTTCCCCTGCTTTTGGCAACTTTTTTCACCACACCATTAGACATCCCTGGCTTGAATGGCTTAAAGAAACAAGAAGCATCAGACAGTGGCATGCTGATGGCAAGAGCAAGAAGACAGGCCACAATGGTGTTCTGAACAAGAAAACAGAATTCATATCAATCCTTCAGTAAGTATTAAGATGTTTTGATGATAACAGGAAAATACATTGTGCTTTCAAATTAAAATCCAATGTTGATGCCTTAAATTTCAGCTTTCATATTTTCCAGATATTGTACTGCATTAGTATATAACTCTGAGCCTCATATAGAGTGTTAGCAGGTTCTCTTCACAGTTTAGACAAAACAACCCTTTTCCAGATCCAGAACCAAGGACACCTGAAGTTGCAGCTTCAGGCCCAAAAAGTATAAATAACAGCAAATTGAAGAGAGCAATCTGGGAAGATGGGACTTCATAATCTGGAGCTGTCATTGGACAATTAATCCCAACATGCAAATGAACCAAAACTTATAAAAGTGTGAAAACGTGTGATCCATCATCCATCTGGGTGTAGCCTCGGCCGGGCTCTTGTACTGCCCACGGTGCATCCTTTGAAGGCCTTTTTAATAAAATACCTACTTTATTCCTTTAACTCTGTCCAGCCTCTGTTCTAGGTAGCCTCTCAGTGCATCACTCTTTTGCAGTTTAGACATTTTAACACACTTATCAGGAATACTGAACCACTTTGAAGAAGCAGAGGCAGAGCATCGCATTGGAGGGGAAAAATGTCTGTCTTTCTAAGTTGTTAAAATCAAGCATTGACAGCTAGACCCAGATACTATTGGTGAAAAATGTGTGCTCTATTCCATTCCACTCCCCATTAATTTTTCTTCTCCTTTTTTTTCTCTCTACTGTTGGTCACCAACTGTTTTTTCTATTAACCTCACTTACAGTTGCAAAAACTTCTTTTCTGCAGTCTAAAGAATTACAGGATGTTTTACCCTAACATTGAAGGATTAGGAACAAGTGAAGTAACTTCAGCTGAAATTGAATACTCAGTTCTTGGTCCTGTACTTTACTTGCAGGTGTCACAACCTAGATAATTTTCTGCTCTGTGACCCTTTTTAGTGGATTTTTTCAGCAAGTTCAGCTGAAGTTTCAATAGTAATTTGAAATGTTTGAAGGGCTTCCTTTGGGGATATGAAGGAAATAAGTGCAAGAATTCTAGGATGGAACTAGCTGTGATTAATAGAAGATCTTGGTGAGAGGAGAAAGCTAGACCAGGAATAAACAATTGCATACTCATACTGTATGTAAGTGTGTCATTTTGAAAAGAGTAGGACTGGTGACTTATTAAAGAAGCCATTCCTAAGAGGAGAGGACACAAATTTAGCATTTTATTTTGCAGAAGAGAGGTTAAACCCCACAAAACTGCAACAGAGTGACAAAGGAGTAAAAATCAAGATATCTTTTTTTGAGTTCAGAAAAGTGTTCAGGTATTATCCAGAATTTTCACCCCAAGTTCTTACCTGCCTTTGCCTCTCTTTCATTCTTGCTCTCATAACTCAGAATTTACACATTTGCCAAGTTTCTTCATGTGCAAAGTACTGAGATAAATCCAAAAGCAACTCCTTTAAAATCTATAGCAACATACCATGGTCTTTTACAGTACAAGATGTCAGGACTCACCATTCTTGCAGAATTACGAGAGTGCCAGTAAGGAGAAGGCCTGAACAGATCTCATCTTCTCAGACACCTTATATAGAGAGGGAATTTGTGATAGCAGCCTTTGAACAAACTGACCATGCATGGCCAGCACCAATGAAGTTTCTGCAAAATGACCTCATGGGGTGGACATTATTAACATAAGGAAATTACATACAGGAAGAAAGGTGTGTTCTGACAGACTAAAGAGATTAAAGACTCCTGAGCTTCATTGCTAAATTAGTTTTATTTAGAAGGAAAAATCAAAATCAAAATCAAAATTAAAAATAAAAACAAAAATAAAAATATTAAAAACAAAACAAAAACAAAAACAAAACCACAAAAAAAAATATCAGTTTCAGTATTGGCAGCTACTCCAGCAAAAAAAAAAAAAAATGAATGCAATTGCATATTGAGATGAAAAAATGTCATTTTAAAAACATTTGTATGCAATTTCTAAGCCTCAGTGAATACAGTCTATTCCCTGGAGACTGTGGGACAAGGCTCTACATTTCCTTGGCTGGTAAACCCACCACAGTTAATTTTCTTTCTTCTCCAGTGTCAGCTCTTGTTTGTGCCGAGCAGTTCAGATTCTGCTTCAGGTACAAGAGGTGGAGGAGGCACCCTTTCTGTGGAAGACCCACTCACAGATAAATCCTGGAAGGATGTGCTAATCACACCAATATGCTGATTCTTCCCAGAGCCAGAACCTTGAAGAATATACTCACATCACATTCAAAGCCTGTGTTAAATCTCTTTGGTTTTGATCATTCATTCACACTTTTACTGGTGCTGTCAGCAAATCAAAAATCTTCTTGCACTAAGAAAGCCACCTTCATCTGTAAGAAAACTGGCACCTAGATTCTACAGAAACTCCTGGGACCTTGCAGGAAGTAAGACTCTAATTTAAAAATAAATACAGGTCCAAAGGAAACTAGTAGAATGAAATCCTATGAAGTTTAAAAGTTAACTAAACATCTGTAAATCACTCAAAACACAAAGTCTTAACAACTAATATTAAGACTGTGAATATGACCTTTTGATAGCAATGAGACATTCTCTCTGATCATGCCTCTTGTAAGCGGAATGAGGACAATTAGGAGGTTAGAAGTGAGCTCCTGAAGTGCTCTCCTTTACCAGATTTTCCCATGGCATTGTGCTTCTCTGTGATGGGAAAGCATCTGTGGGAAAGAGAGGAATTCCACAGTGCAGAGAGATTTGGAGCAGATGTTAACCTCTAACCACATAGAAACACTCCTTTGAGGGATCATCCTTCTGCACCACTTCATAGACACAGCGCTTTCTGTTGACAAGGACTTTACACTTCTCTTTGTCATAACCCACAGGAGTACGAAAGCTGTCAGTGGCAAAGAGAAAGCAAATGTTACCTTGAGAACTTTCTCTAGCTCTGTGACATGGGTGAGAAAAGGCTCTCTTGTGCTCTTACAAACTCATTTACCCACAGCAATGGAAAGCTGGATGTAGTCATCCTACAGGCAATGATGACACCAAGAAGTTCAAACTTACAGGGAGCAGCAGTTTATTTCCTCTTTACTGCAGGTGCAACTCAGGCAGCCCTCTGTCCTCTGAATGTGTCCAAAGGGATACAGTTTGCCATTCAGCATACACCCTGAAGAAGACAGCAGCAAAAGAGAACATGTTCTTTTAAGCCTACACCTAAAGGCTGAAGAGTTTAAAAAATACTTGAACCTTTCTGAAGATGTAATTCCAGGCAACAGTAAAGTAGAAGGATTTGGGGTTCACTCTCTCAACTCCTGAACGAGCTCCATGTGCTGCAATAGCAATACCAACCTACCACCCATTGCAGGAATATTGCTGTAAGCATACACAGCCCAGGGGAACACTTTGCTTTCCCCTGCTTTTGGCAACTTGCTGCTGGAGCCCTCTATTTGTGTTTTTCCAGTGTCTTCTCCCTGCCTTGTATTTTGAGCCCCTCCTGGCAGCCCCACATAGAGCCAACTACCACAGAGTAATCAGGTCAGAGAACTTTCCCTGCTTCTACCTTTGTAGGGCCGCCCTGGAATCTGAGTTTCAAAAAAGCAGTATGCATCACTCAGGGTCACTATGCTGCCCAGTGCAACAAAGAAAGCCAGGAAGCTCTTCTGTAGAGAGAAAGACGAAAATGGTAATTTCTGTTTATGAATCAACACATATTATAGAAACTCCTGCCTCCTCTGTAGAACCTATGCCATTCCTGAAATGTTCATCAAAGGTAGGTCTTGATGTCTGTACCTTTGGGATCACGTGAGCACAAATTACACAAAAACTAGGCCATAGGACTTTTATCTATTTATCATTACCCAACTGCTGATTCAGATTCTGCACAAACCTTTAGAAGAGCTGGGACAGGATACAATTTGAGAAAACAAAAGTGAAGAACAGAAAAAATACACCGACAAAATGTGCACTTCTTCCTTTGTAAAATGACTGCATTTTAAACTCTATTTCACATCTCTAAGATTTAAAAGCATGGTCCTAATTGTTTTCAAAACTCTGAGTGCTTTCACAAACATCTCTGAGAAAAGGATAACAGCAAGTGAAAGACCAATAGATATCAGCACTGTTTCTTGCAAAGAATTGCAATACAAAGAACAAAATTCACAGCGATCTTCACAGAGGTGTCTTCCTGTCTTTGCATCTTACAGGTTTGAAAGACAATATAGCCACATTTAAAAGGTGTAATTAGAAGATTTTCTTAAATGCTCCCCTTTTGCAGTTTTAAAGCAAATACCTATCTATATGTATCTCCATTACAAAAAAACCCACCCAAATCAGTCTAAATCTCTGACTTACCATGGTGGAATGCTTGGCTTCCAAAGAGCTCTAAGTTCCCAGAGAAAGCTGAACTTCTTTATGTGGAAGCAGAGAGCAAATATTTTATGATGCCTTTATGTTGTGCAATTCAAGTGTAGGTGGAGGGAAAAAAGCCTGCTCAATGCAAATGCAGTTATTTTGTAATATCCAGAGAAGCCTCTGAAATTTTTCCAGCTGGCAATGAGAAAATGTTTGGCTTTGTAGAGCATCGACCTGGGTAAAATGTTGAGTCCAGAACTTTGTATTCCTTGGGAGCATTAGGATTAGAAAAATGCCTTTCTGATGGAGTACAGATATTGATAGCTAAGCTGTAGAACAGCACTATGCAGGTGGGTGATTTTTAGGTGAGGCAGAAATGCATGTGAAATCCTTTCTGCTATCAGTGGGCTGGAAGGTGCTGAGCAGTGCACCAGGTATTAATAGCAAATGGAGCTTTTGCCAGATCTTTGCATACTCATGGTTAGTGCTGTGGTGTGCACTAACACATAACCAAAGGTCCTTGGCCACTACCTCAGCTGAAGCTGGATCCCATTACAACATCTCTCTTTCTCTTCTACGGAAGTTATATATAAGATGATAAACTAATTTTCATATATTTTAGAATCAATATTTCCTCATTGAATTTGTGAGGCTTTGCTAGGAAAAAGTTTGGAATTCTGAAATATTCCAATGCCACATCCCACAGTTCCTGGCTACTACAAGCTGGATATTAATCTTGATCTCTGGACTTCTCAATGCTTCAAATTAATGAGTAATCCACTAGGAAATGACAAGTCTTGTAACTCATTAAATTTTTCATTTTTAGAAATAAAATGTAAATAAACCCATAAATTCTGAAAACTAAATTGTCTCATGAAGCACATCTGTGAACTACTTAGGTAGGAAGTCTTGTCTTTGATCTCCACTCTCAAAATATTACTTCCTCAAGAAGCTGCAGGTTTGGTTTTTTTTCCTCTAAGCAAGAATATTCCTTCAGGTGCATCAGCTGAGGCTGTGTTCTGTGTGATTTTGACATGAACTAGCATAAAACCAAAAAAGTCATTCAGGACAAGTTTCAAAACTGTTCTTCTCCTGCAGAACACAAAAACCTCTTGGGCAAAACCTACGTTAGAACGTTAAGCATCAGGAGAATGTTTTCATGATCGATTTACAAGAGTGATAGGATGGAACCAGTGAATGGGAGTCGAGATTTTAACAAGGCTTATGCAAATGTCTATACTGGAGAAAGGTGACTGACTCTTTATTCTGGCCTCTCACGTTTTTCCTCTTTACAGAAACCAGTTGTACAGAAACACAGAGCGCTTGATTGATACCCAGCCTGCAGCACAGAGAACTTTAAAACATGAAGTATGCAAAACCAGTGCCTGCAAAATACTTGGATTTTTCCCCAAACAAAGGTGTGTTACTCACAGGTCTTAGAAACCTTAAAATAAAAGTTCATAAGCAAATTACCAAAGCCACAGAAAATACACCACATTTAATCTTCCTGATTTTAATAATGGCTCACAGAGCTTGAGGTCGATTGTCTTGTGAGGAAATGCCCCTGCTGAATAAATGTGGATTGACACTTGATTTGGGACCAAGTGAGGATCCCTGCATTAAGAATGCTCACCTGTGTGTAACCTCATACTTTTACAAGACAACAGATTTATTGTGATCATGGAACCTCATTAAGCAATCCACTTGTTTTGGAAGGTGTGTTTCTTTTCAAACCCTGGAACAGTTAACTAGAGACTGTTGTGGCTTTTTCATATCCAATTCTGGAGTGGAGAGTTCCGTGTAGAATCAGCATTTAACAGGGTTTTGTTGTCTGGTCTCATATATGTGGGCAGATTTAGGACACTAGGCCTTGCTAGGTGGGAGATCTGATATCCAAGCTCTTCTTTGAAGCTGAACTTCATTCTCCTCTGAATGCAGGGAACTGTTGTACTGAAGAGACAGAAAGCATCTGCTTCCTTAGTACCTCAAGCTCTGCTGCCATGAGGAAGCATGTCTCCAGGGGCTGATCTAGATCTCTTTTTCAGCATGGACAAGAACCACTAAAGCAGCACAGTGTGTGCAGAACTTTGAAGATCAGGGCTTGGCAGAGGACAAGATGGAGTACCAGAGTTTAAAGTTTAACATTGCTTTAAACTTCAGGCCTGGTCAGAGTGGGCAATGGACGTGAACAGTTGCTGCCCATGCTGGGTGATGACATTGATGAAAATAAGAGAAAAAATGGGAGAAAGAGGATGATGATCTCTCATCCTCACTGGTTTTTCTGAGGTGTTAGCAGCACAGGTCTTATCAAAAGTCCATGCACCCTGAATAGGAGCCACTGTACAGCATGTCCCAAATAGTGCATCCCTTCAAAATGATAATGGATTTTGACACCTGGCTAGAAGAGAACCTGTAAAGCACGACAGCCGCTTGTGCCGGGGTACTGGTGCACAGCATGTCAGAGTAGAGAGACAAATGCATTTCCTTCTCAAAGAGGGTGACCTTTCCCCATGTCACTGCAAACAACAGAACAACAATATGAAGCATTTATGGATGTTTCATCTCAATTTATTGTAGTCAACAAATGCAGTAATGGCAGGAATTAAGACACTCTAATTACGCCCCTTGTAAGCTGAATGAGAACAATTATGAGGTTAGAAGTGAGCTCCTGAAGTGCTCTCCTTTACCAGATTTTCCCATGGCATTGTGCTTCCCTGTGATGGCAAAGCAGCTGTGGGAAGGAGAGGACTTCCACGGTGCAGTGAGGTTTGGAGCAGGTGTTAGCCCACACGAGAATAGACAACACACTCCTTTGAGGGGTCGTCCTTCCGCACCACGTCATAGTCACAGCGCTTTTTGTTGAAAACGACTTTACAGTTCTTTTTGTCGTAAGCAAGAGGAGTATGAAAGCTGCCAGTGGCAAAGAGAAAGCAAATGTTAGCTTGAGAGCAGTAAAAGTTTCAATACCTCAGTGATTATAGCCTGAACTACTGCTGAGTGAGAGAGGTCTGAAACTATGGCTAAGGGCAGCTGAGCTAGCTTGAGTGCCACACAGCTGCAGCTTCCAGAGCCTCAAATGATGCCCTGTGCACTGAGTAGATGTACCAGCATGCTCACCTCTAGCAAAGGGAATTCTACCTCAGCACCCTGCACTGTGACATAAGCATGGGCATGGCATATTTTCTCTTTTTTCCTTTAATTTTTCATTATTTCCAGTTTGCATAGAATGTGGTGACTGCTCCCTGATAGACTCTGCCATCTAAACAAAGACAAAGATCATCATCAAGGTATTTTGGACCTTTGAGAAAGTAGGAGGAGGAAAGGAGAATGCTGGAGAGATGCATTGACAGCAGAGCCTTGTCATTCTGCGTTTAGCATATTCACTGGAGAAAAGGACCTCAGGAAAGAGATTCAGATCATCATAAGCTCTTTAGGGAAGCTTCACTTCAGTCACTCCTCCCTACCCCCACTTTCTCAGCTACTGAAAGAATTAACTGCAGCAAAATAGGGGCTCACAACTTCCTTAAAAATTAAAGGCAAGCACCAGCTGGATGTGTCTGGAAGGTCTTGTGTCCACTCCTAGTCAGCAGAAAATGAGCTAAGGCAAACACAGCTAGGGATCCAAACAATCAAGAGCTATATGTGGCTTTCACTAGCTCTGTGACATGGGTGAGAAAAGCCTCTCTTGTGCTCTTACAAACTCATTTACCCACAGCAATGGAAAGCTGGATGTAGTCATCCTACAGGCAATGATGACACCAAGAAGTTCAAACTTACAGGGAGCAGCAGCTCATTCCCCCTTCACTGCAGGAGCACCTGTAGCAATCTTCTGTCCTCTCAATGCTTCCAATGGGATACAGTTTTCCATTCAGCTCACACCCTGCAGAAGACAGCAGCAAAGGAGAACATGTTCTTTTAAGCCTACACCTAAAGGCTGAAGAGTTTAAAAATTACTTGAACCTTTCTGAAAATGTAATTCCAGGCAATAGTAAAGTAGAAGGATTTGGGTTTCACTCTCTCAACTCCTGAACGAGCTCCATGTGCTGCAATAGCAATAGCAACCTACCACCCATTGCAGGAATATTGCTGTAACCATACACAGCCCAGGGGAACACTTTGCTTTCCCCTGCTTTTGGCAACTTTTTTGACCACACCATTAGACATCCCTGGCTTGAATGGCTTAAAGACACAAGAAGCATCAGACAGTGGCATGCTGATGGCAAGAGCAAGAAGACAGGCCACAATGGTGTTCTGAACAAGAAAACAGAATTCATATCAATCCTTCAGTAAGTATTAAGATATTTTGATGATAACAGGAAAATACATTGTGCTTTCAAATTAAAATCCAATTGTTGATGCCTTAAATTTCAGCTTTCATATTTTCCAGATATTGTACTGCATTAGTATATAACCCTGAGCCTCATATAGAGTGTTAGCAGGTTCTCTTCACAGTTTAGACAAAACAACCCTTTTCCAGATCCAGAACCAAGGACACCTGAAGTTGCAGCTTCAGGCCCAAAAAGTATAAATAACAGCAAATTGAAGAGAGCAATTGGGGAGGATGGGACTTCATAATCTGGAGCTGTCATTGGACAATTAACCCCAACATGCAAATGAACCAAACCTTACAAAAGTGTGAAAACGTGTGATCCATCATCCATCTGGGTGTAGCCTCGGCCGGGCTCTTGTACTGCCCAAGGTGCATCCTTTGAAGGCCTTTTTAATAAAATACCTACTTTATTCCTTTAACTCTGTCCAGCCTCTGTTCTAGGTAGCCTCTCAGTGCATCACTCTTTTGCAGTTTAGACATTTTAACACACTTATCAGGAATACTGAACCACTTTGAAGAAGCAGAGGCAGAGCATCACATTGGAGGGGAAAACTGTCTGTATTTCTAAGTTGTTAAAATCAAGCATTGACTGTTAGAGCCAGATACTATTGGTGAAAAATGTGTGCTCTATTCCATTCCACTCCCCATTAATTTTTCTTGTCCTTTTTTTCTCTCTACTGTTGGTCACCAACTGTTTTTTCGATTAACCTCATTTACAGTTGCAAAAACTTCTTTTCTGCAGTCTAAAGAATTACAGGATGTTTTACCCTAATATTGAAGGATTAGGAACAAGTGAAGTAACTTCAGCTGAAATTGAATACTCAGTTCTTGGTCCTGTACTTTACTTGCAGGTGTCACAACCTAGATAATTTTCTGCCCTGTGACCCTTTTTAGTGGATTTTTTCAGCAAGTTCAGCTGAAGTTTCAATAGTAATTTGAAATGTTTGAAGGGCTTCCTTTGGGGATATGAAGGAAATAAGTGCAAGAATTCTAGGATGGAACTAGCTGTGATTAATAGAAGATCTTGGTGAGAGGAGAAAGCTAGACCAGGAATAAACAATTGCATACTCATACTGTATGTAAGTGTGTCATTTTGAAAAGAGTAGGACTGGTGACTTATTAAAAGAAGCCATTCCTAAGAGGAGAGTACACAAATTTAGCATTTTATTTTGCAGAAGAGAGGTTAAACCCCACAAAACTGCAACAGAGTGACAAAGGAGTAAAAATCAAGATATCTTTTTTTGAGTTCAGAGAAGTGTTCAGGTATTATCCAGAATTTTCACCCCAAGTTCTTACCTGCCTTTGCCTCTCTTTCATTCTTGCTCTCATAACTCAGAATTTACACATTTGCCAAGTTTCTTCATGTGCCAAGTACTGAGATAAATCCAAAAGCAACTCCTTTAAAATCTATAGCAACATACCATGGTCTTTTACAGTACAAGATGTAAGGACTCACCATTCTTGCAGAATTACAAGAGTGCCAGTAAGGAGAAGGCCTGTACAGATCTCATCTTCTCAGAGACCTTATATAGAGAGGGAATTTGTGATAGCAGCCTTTGAACAAACTGACCATGCATGGCCAGCACCAATGAAGTTTCTGCAAAATGACCTCATGGGGTGGACATTATTAACATAAGGAAATTGCATACAGGAAGAAAGGTTTGTTCTGACAGACTAAAGAGATTAAAGACTCCTGAGCTTCATTGCTAAATTAGTTTTATTTAGAGGGAAAAATAAAAATCAAAATTAAAAATAAAAATAAAAATAAAATAAAATAAAATTTAATAAACAAACAAACAAAAAAAACACGATCAGTTTCAGTATTGGCAGCTACTCCAGCAAAGAAAAACGAATGTAATTGCATATTGAGATGAAAAAATGTCATTTTAAAAACATTTGTATGCAATTTCTAAGCCTCAGTGAATACAGTCTATTCCCTGGAGACTGTGGGACAAGGCTCTACATTTCCTTGGCTGGTAAACCCACCACAGTTAATTTTCTTTCTTCTCCAGTGTCAGCTCTTGTTTGTGCCGAGCAGTTCAAATTATGCTTCAGGTACAAGAGGTGGAGGAGGCACCCTTGCTGTGGAAGACCCACTCACAGATAAATCCTGGAAGGATGTGCTAATCACACCAATATGCTGATTCTTCCCAGAGCCAGAACCTTGAAGAATATACTCACATCACATTCAAAGCCTGTGTTAAATCTCTTTGGTTTTGATCATTCATTCACACTTTTACTGGTGCTGTCAGCAAATCAAAAATCTTCTTGCACTAAGAAAGCCACCTTCATCTGTAAGAAAACTGGCACCTAGATTCTACAGAAACTCCTGGGACCTTGCAGGAAGTAAGACTCTAATTTAAAAATAAATACAGGTCCAAAGGAAACTAGTAGAATGAAATCCTATGAAGTTTAAAAGTTAACTAAACATCTGTAAATCACTCAAAACACAAAGTCTTAACAACTAATATTAAGACTGTGAATATGACCTTTTGATAGCAATGAGACATTCTCTCTGATCATGCCTCTTGTAAGCGGAATGAGGACAATTAGGAGGTTAGAAGTGAGCTCCTGAAGTGCTCTCCTTTACCAGATTTTCCCATGGCATTGTGCTTCTCTGTGATGGGAAAGCATCTGTGGGAAAGAGAGGAATTCCACAGTGCAGAGAGATTTGGAGCAGATGTTAACCTCTAACCACATAGAAACACTCCTTTGAGGGATCATCCTTCTGCACCACTTCATAGACACAGCGCTTTCTGTTGACAAGGACTTTACACTTCTCTTTGTCATAACCCACAGGAGTACGAAAGCTGTCAGTGGCAAAGAGAAAGCAAATGTTACCTTGAGAACTTTCTCTAGCTCTGTGACATGGGTGAGAAAAGGCTCTCTTGTGCTCTTACAAACTCATTTACCCACAGCAATGGAAAGCTGGATGTAGTCATCCTACAGGCAATGATGACACCAAGAAGTTCAAACTTACAGGGAGCAGCAGTTTATTTCCTCTTTACTGCAGGTGCAACTCAGGCAGCCCTCTGTCCTCTGAATGTGTCCAAAGGGATACAGTTTGCCATTCAGCATACACCCTGAAGAAGACAGCAGCAAAAGAGAACATGTTCTTTTAAGCCTACACCTAAAGGCTGAAGAGTTTAAAAAATACTTGAACCTTTCTGAAGATGTAATTCCAGGCAACAGTAAAGTAGAAGGATTTGGGGTTCACTCTCTCAACTCCTGAACGAGCTCCATGTGCTGCAATAGCAATACCAACCTACCACCCATTGCAGGAATATTGCTGTAAGCATACACAGCCCAGGGGAACACTTTGCTTTCCCCTGCTTTTGGCAACTTGCTGCTGGAGCCCTCTATTTGTGTTTTTCCAGTGTCTTCTCCCTGCCTTGTATTTTGAGCCCCTCCTGGCAGCCCCACATAGAGCCAACTACCACAGAGTAATCAGGTCAGAGAACTTTCCCTGCTTCTACCTTTGTAGGGCCGCCCTGGAATCTGAGTTTCAAAAAAGCAGTATGCATCACTCAGGGTCACTATGCTGCCCAGTGCAACAAAGAAAGCCAGGAAGCTCTTCTGTAGAGAGAAAGACGAAAATGGTAATTTCTGTTTATGAATCAACACATATTATAGAAACTCCTGCCTCCTCTGTAGAACCTATGCCATTCCTGAAATGTTCATCAAAGGTAGGTCTTGATGTCTGTACCTTTGGGATCACGTGAGCACAAATTACACAAAAACTAGGCCATAGGACTTTTATCTATTTATCATTACCCAACTGCTGATTCAGATTCTGCACAAACCTTTAGAAGAGCTGGGACAGGATACAATTTGAGAAAACAAAAGTGAAGAACAGAAAAAATACACCGACAAAATGTGCACTTCTTCCTTTGTAAAATGACTGCATTTTAAACTCTATTTCACATCTCTAAGATTTAAAAGCATGGTCCTAATTGTTTTCAAAACTCTGAGTGCTTTCACAAACATCTCTGAGAAAAGGATAACAGCAAGTGAAAGACCAATAGATATCAGCACTGTTTCTTGCAAAGAATTGCAATACAAAGAACAAAATTCACAGCGATCTTCACAGAGGTGTCTTCCTGTCTTTGCATCTTACAGGTTTGAAAGACAATATAGCCACATTTAAAAGGTGTAATTAGAAGATTTTCTTAAATGCTCCCCTTTTGCAGTTTTAAAGCAAATACCTATCTATATGTATCTCCATTACAAAAAAACCCACCCAAATCAGTCTAAATCTCTGACTTACCATGGTGGAATGCTTGGCTTCCAAAGAGCTCTAAGTTCCCAGAGAAAGCTGAACTTCTTTATGTGGAAGCAGAGAGCAAATATTTTATGATGCCTTTATGTTGTGCAATTCAAGTGTAGGTGGAGGGAAAAAAGCCTGCTCAATGCAAATGCAGTTATTTTGTAATATCCAGAGAAGCCTCTGAAATTTTTCCAGCTGGCAATGAGAAAATGTTTGGCTTTGTAGAGCATCGACCTGGGTAAAATGTTGAGTCCAGAACTTTGTATTCCTTGGGAGCATTAGGATTAGAAAAATGCCTTTCTGATGGAGTACAGATATTGATAGCTAAGCTGTAGAACAGCACTATGCAGGTGGGTGATTTTTAGGTGAGGCAGAAATGCATGTGAAATCCTTTCTGCTATCAGTGGGCTGGAAGGTGCTGAGCAGTGCACCAGGTATTAATAGCAAATGGAGCTTTTGCCAGATCTTTGCATACTCATGGTTAGTGCTGTGGTGTGCACTAACACATAACCAAAGGTCCTTGGCCACTACCTCAGCTGAAGCTGGATCCCATTACAACATCTCTCTTTCTCTTCTACGGAAGTTATATATAAGATGATAAACTAATTTTCATATATTTTAGAATCAATATTTCCTCATTGAATTTGTGAGGCTTTGCTAGGAAAAAGTTTGGAATTCTGAAATATTCCAATGCCACATCCCACAGTTCCTGGCTACTACAAGCTGGATATTAATCTTGATCTCTGGACTTCTCAATGCTTCAAATTAATGAGTAATCCACTAGGAAATGACAAGTCTTGTAACTCATTAAATTTTTCATTTTTAGAAATAAAATGTAAATAAACCCATAAATTCTGAAAACTAAATTGTCTCATGAAGCACATCTGTGAACTACTTAGGTAGGAAGTCTTGTCTTTGATCTCCACTCTCAAAATATTACTTCCTCAAGAAGCTGCAGGTTTGGTTTTTTTTCCTCTAAGCAAGAATATTCCTTCAGGTGCATCAGCTGAGGCTGTGTTCTGTGTGATTTTGACATGAACTAGCATAAAACCAAAAAAGTCATTCAGGACAAGTTTCAAAACTGTTCTTCTCCTGCAGAACACAAAAACCTCTTGGGCAAAACCTACGTTAGAACGTTAAGCATCAGGAGAATGTTTTCATGATCGATTTACAAGAGTGATAGGATGGAACCAGTGAATGGGAGTCGAGATTTTAACAAGGCTTATGCAAATGTCTATACTGGAGAAAGGTGACTGACTCTTTATTCTGGCCTCTCACGTTTTTCCTCTTTACAGAAACCAGTTGTACAGAAACACAGAGCGCTTGATTGATACCCAGCCTGCAGCACAGAGAACTTTAAAACATGAAGTATGCAAAACCAGTGCCTGCAAAATACTTGGATTTTTCCCCAAACAAAGGTGTGTTACTCACAGGTCTTAGAAACCTTAAAATAAAAGTTCATAAGCAAATTACCAAAGCCACAGAAAATACACCACATTTAATCTTCCTGATTTTAATAATGGCTCACAGAGCTTGAGGTCGATTGTCTTGTGAGGAAATGCCCCTGCTGAATAAATGTGGATTGACACTTGATTTGGGACCAAGTGAGGATCCCTGCATTAAGAATGCTCACCTGTGTGTAACCTCATACTTTTACAAGACAACAGATTTATTGTGATCATGGAACCTCATTAAGCAATCCACTTGTTTTGGAAGGTGTGTTTCTTTTCAAACCCTGGAACAGTTAACTAGAGACTGTTGTGGCTTTTTCATATCCAATTCTGGAGTGGAGAGTTCCGTGTAGAATCAGCATTTAACAGGGTTTTGTTGTCTGGTCTCATATATGTGGGCAGATTTAGGACACTAGGCCTTGCTAGGTGGGAGATCTGATATCCAAGCTCTTCTTTGAAGCTGAACTTCATTCTCCTCTGAATGCAGGGAACTGTTGTACTGAAGAGACAGAAAGCATCTGCTTCCTTAGTACCTCAAGCTCTGCTGCCATGAGGAAGCATGTCTCCAGGGGCTGATCTAGATCTCTTTTTCAGCATGGACAAGAACCACTAAAGCAGCACAGTGTGTGCAGAACTTTGAAGATCAGGGCTTGGCAGAGGACAAGATGGAGTACCAGAGTTTAAAGTTTAACATTGCTTTAAACTTCAGGCCTGGTCAGAGTGGGCAATGGACGTGAACAGTTGCTGCCCATGCTGGGTGATGACATTGATGAAAATAAGAGAAAAAATGGGAGAAAGAGGATGATGATCTCTCATCCTCACTGGTTTTTCTGAGGTGTTAGCAGCACAGGTCTTATCAAAAGTCCATGCACCCTGAATAGGAGCCACTGTACAGCATGTCCCAAATAGTGCATCCCTTCAAAATGATAATGGATTTTGACACCTGGCTAGAAGAGAACCTGTAAAGCACGACAGCCGCTTGTGCCGGGGTACTGGTGCACAGCATGTCAGAGTAGAGAGACAAATGCATTTCCTTCTCAAAGAGGGTGACCTTTCCCCATGTCACTGCAAACAACAGAACAACAATATGAAGCATTTATGGATGTTTCATCTCAATTTATTGTAGTCAACAAATGCAGTAATGGCAGGAATTAAGACACTCTAATTACGCCCCTTGTAAGCTGAATGAGAACAATTATGAGGTTAGAAGTGAGCTCCTGAAGTGCTCTCCTTTACCAGATTTTCCCATGGCATTGTGCTTCCCTGTGATGGCAAAGCAGCTGTGGGAAGGAGAGGACTTCCACGGTGCAGTGAGGTTTGGAGCAGGTGTTAGCCCACACGAGAATAGACAACACACTCCTTTGAGGGGTCGTCCTTCCGCACCACGTCATAGTCACAGCGCTTTTTGTTGAAAACGACTTTACAGTTCTTTTTGTCGTAAGCAAGAGGAGTATGAAAGCTGCCAGTGGCAAAGAGAAAGCAAATGTTAGCTTGAGAGCAGTAAAAGTTTCAATACCTCAGTGATTATAGCCTGAACTACTGCTGAGTGAGAGAGGTCTGAAACTATGGCTAAGGGCAGCTGAGCTAGCTTGAGTGCCACACAGCTGCAGCTTCCAGAGCCTCAAATGATGCCCTGTGCACTGAGTAGATGTACCAGCATGCTCACCTCTAGCAAAGGGAATTCTACCTCAGCACCCTGCACTGTGACATAAGCATGGGCATGGCATATTTTCTCTTTTTTCCTTTAATTTTTCATTATTTCCAGTTTGCATAGAATGTGGTGACTGCTCCCTGATAGACTCTGCCATCTAAACAAAGACAAAGATCATCATCAAGGTATTTTGGACCTTTGAGAAAGTAGGAGGAGGAAAGGAGAATGCTGGAGAGATGCATTGACAGCAGAGCCTTGTCATTCTGCGTTTAGCATATTCACTGGAGAAAAGGACCTCAGGAAAGAGATTCAGATCATCATAAGCTCTTTAGGGAAGCTTCACTTCAGTCACTCCTCCCTACCCCCACTTTCTCAGCTACTGAAAGAATTAACTGCAGCAAAATAGGGGCTCACAACTTCCTTAAAAATTAAAGGCAAGCACCAGCTGGATGTGTCTGGAAGGTCTTGTGTCCACTCCTAGTCAGCAGAAAATGAGCTAAGGCAAACACAGCTAGGGATCCAAACAATCAAGAGCTATATGTGGCTTTCACTAGCTCTGTGACATGGGTGAGAAAAGCCTCTCTTGTGCTCTTACAAACTCATTTACCCACAGCAATGGAAAGCTGGATGTAGTCATCCTACAGGCAATGATGACACCAAGAAGTTCAAACTTACAGGGAGCAGCAGCTCATTCCCCCTTCACTGCAGGAGCACCTGTAGCAATCTTCTGTCCTCTCAATGCTTCCAATGGGATACAGTTTTCCATTCAGCTCACACCCTGCAGAAGACAGCAGCAAAGGAGAACATGTTCTTTTAAGCCTACACCTAAAGGCTGAAGAGTTTAAAAATTACTTGAACCTTTCTGAAAATGTAATTCCAGGCAATAGTAAAGTAGAAGGATTTGGGTTTCACTCTCTCAACTCCTGAACGAGCTCCATGTGCTGCAATAGCAATAGCAACCTACCACCCATTGCAGGAATATTGCTGTAACCATACACAGCCCAGGGGAACACTTTGCTTTCCCCTGCTTTTGGCAACTTTTTTGACCACACCATTAGACATCCCTGGCTTGAATGGCTTAAAGACACAAGAAGCATCAGACAGTGGCATGCTGATGGCAAGAGCAAGAAGACAGGCCACAATGGTGTTCTGAACAAGAAAACAGAATTCATATCAATCCTTCAGTAAGTATTAAGATATTTTGATGATAACAGGAAAATACATTGTGCTTTCAAATTAAAATCCAATTGTTGATGCCTTAAATTTCAGCTTTCATATTTTCCAGATATTGTACTGCATTAGTATATAACCCTGAGCCTCATATAGAGTGTTAGCAGGTTCTCTTCACAGTTTAGACAAAACAACCCTTTTCCAGATCCAGAACCAAGGACACCTGAAGTTGCAGCTTCAGGCCCAAAAAGTATAAATAACAGCAAATTGAAGAGAGCAATTGGGGAGGATGGGACTTCATAATCTGGAGCTGTCATTGGACAATTAACCCCAACATGCAAATGAACCAAACCTTACAAAAGTGTGAAAACGTGTGATCCATCATCCATCTGGGTGTAGCCTCGGCCGGGCTCTTGTACTGCCCAAGGTGCATCCTTTGAAGGCCTTTTTAATAAAATACCTACTTTATTCCTTTAACTCTGTCCAGCCTCTGTTCTAGGTAGCCTCTCAGTGCATCACTCTTTTGCAGTTTAGACATTTTAACACACTTATCAGGAATACTGAACCACTTTGAAGAAGCAGAGGCAGAGCATCACATTGGAGGGGAAAACTGTCTGTATTTCTAAGTTGTTAAAATCAAGCATTGACTGTTAGAGCCAGATACTATTGGTGAAAAATGTGTGCTCTATTCCATTCCACTCCCCATTAATTTTTCTTGTCCTTTTTTTCTCTCTACTGTTGGTCACCAACTGTTTTTTCGATTAACCTCATTTACAGTTGCAAAAACTTCTTTTCTGCAGTCTAAAGAATTACAGGATGTTTTACCCTAATATTGAAGGATTAGGAACAAGTGAAGTAACTTCAGCTGAAATTGAATACTCAGTTCTTGGTCCTGTACTTTACTTGCAGGTGTCACAACCTAGATAATTTTCTGCCCTGTGACCCTTTTTAGTGGATTTTTTCAGCAAGTTCAGCTGAAGTTTCAATAGTAATTTGAAATGTTTGAAGGGCTTCCTTTGGGGATATGAAGGAAATAAGTGCAAGAATTCTAGGATGGAACTAGCTGTGATTAATAGAAGATCTTGGTGAGAGGAGAAAGCTAGACCAGGAATAAACAATTGCATACTCATACTGTATGTAAGTGTGTCATTTTGAAAAGAGTAGGACTGGTGACTTATTAAAAGAAGCCATTCCTAAGAGGAGAGTACACAAATTTAGCATTTTATTTTGCAGAAGAGAGGTTAAACCCCACAAAACTGCAACAGAGTGACAAAGGAGTAAAAATCAAGATATCTTTTTTTGAGTTCAGAGAAGTGTTCAGGTATTATCCAGAATTTTCACCCCAAGTTCTTACCTGCCTTTGCCTCTCTTTCATTCTTGCTCTCATAACTCAGAATTTACACATTTGCCAAGTTTCTTCATGTGCCAAGTACTGAGATAAATCCAAAAGCAACTCCTTTAAAATCTATAGCAACATACCATGGTCTTTTACAGTACAAGATGTAAGGACTCACCATTCTTGCAGAATTACAAGAGTGCCAGTAAGGAGAAGGCCTGTACAGATCTCATCTTCTCAGAGACCTTATATAGAGAGGGAATTTGTGATAGCAGCCTTTGAACAAACTGACCATGCATGGCCAGCACCAATGAAGTTTCTGCAAAATGACCTCATGGGGTGGACATTATTAACATAAGGAAATTGCATACAGGAAGAAAGGTTTGTTCTGACAGACTAAAGAGATTAAAGACTCCTGAGCTTCATTGCTAAATTAGTTTTATTTAGAGGGAAAAATAAAAATCAAAATTAAAAATAAAAATAAAAATAAAATAAAATAAAATTTAATAAACAAACAAACAAAAAAAACACGATCAGTTTCAGTATTGGCAGCTACTCCAGCAAAGAAAAACGAATGTAATTGCATATTGAGATGAAAAAATGTCATTTTAAAAACATTTGTATGCAATTTCTAAGCCTCAGTGAATACAGTCTATTCCCTGGAGACTGTGGGACAAGGCTCTACATTTCCTTGGCTGGTAAACCCACCACAGTTAATTTTCTTTCTTCTCCAGTGTCAGCTCTTGTTTGTGCCGAGCAGTTCAAATTATGCTTCAGGTACAAGAGGTGGAGGAGGCACCCTTGCTGTGGAAGACCCACTCACAGATAAATCCTGGAAGGATGTGCTAATCACACCAATATGCTGATTCTTCCCAGAGCCAGAACCTTGAAGAATATACTCACATCACATTCAAAGCCTGTGTTAAATCTCTTTGGTTTTGATCATTCATTCACACTTTTACTGGTGCTGTCAGCAAATCAAAAATCTTCTTGCACTAAGAAAGCCATCTTGATCTGTAAGAAAACTGGCACCTAGATTCTACAGAAACTCCTGGGACCTTGCAGGTAGTAAGACTCTAATTTAAAAATAAATACAGGTCCAAAGGAAACTAGTAGAATGAAATCCTGCGTAGTTTAAAAGTTAACTAAACATCTGTAAATCACTCAAAACAAAAAGTCTTAACAACTAATATTAAGACTGTGAATATGACCTTTTGATAGCAATGAGACATTCTCTCTGATCATGCCTCTTGTAAGCAGAATGAGGACAATTAGGAGGTTAGAAGTGAGCTCCTGAAGTGCTCTCCTTTACCAGATTTTCCCATGGCATTGTGCTTCTCTGTGATGGCAAATCAGCTGTGGCAAGGAGAGGAATTCCACAGTGCAGAGAGGTTTGGAGCAGGTGTTAACCCACAACCTCATGGAAACACTCCTTTGAGGGATCATCCTTCTGCACCACTTCATAGAGACAGCGTTTTTTGTTGACAAGGACTTTACACTTCTCTCGGTCGTAATTATAAGGAATATGAAACCTGTCAGTGGCAAAGAGAAAGCAAATGTTATTAGCTTGAGAACTTTCACTAGCTCTGTGACATGGGTGAGAAAAGGCTCTCTTGTGCTCTTACAAACTCATTTACCCACAGCAATGGAAAGCTGGATGTAGTCGTCCTGCAGGCAGTGATGATACCAAGAAGTTCAAACTTACAGGGAGCAGCAGCTCATTTCCGATTTAGTGCAGGTACATCTCAGGCAGCCTTCTGTCCTCTGAATGAGTCCAAAGGGATACAGTTTGCCATTCAGCTCACACCCTGCAGAAGACAGCAGCAAAAGAGAACATGTTCTTTTAAGCCTACACCTAAAGGCTGAAGAGTTTAAAAATTACTTGAACCTTTCTGAAAATGTAATTCCAGGCAATAGTAAAGTAGAAGGATTTGAGGTTCACTCTCTCAACTCCTGAACGAGCTCCATGTGCTGCAATAGCAATAGCAACCTGTTGCCATGCTTTCGTGCCTGCTTGTTTTCGTTTGGGGAAATTCTATTCCCAGGCACAGTGTTGATGTACAAGGTCATCTTCTGTAAATCACCAAAGCTCCCACATTTGTTCCCAGAGGAGGGGCTTCGGTGATGGTCTCTGGAAAATGACCAGTGGTTCCCAAGGGTCCCACCTCTGGGGTGGGCAACTTGTAAAATGTACAAAAAGGAGTCAGAAAATAAAGGTGTGGTCTCTTGCCTGCAAGAGCACCACGCAGCCTTCACTGATGCACTCCCTGCCTTGTTTCCCTTGGCACCGTAATCAGTTATAGCAACCTACCACCCATTGCAGGAATATTGCTGTAACCATACACAGCCCAGGGGAACACTTTGCTTTCCCCTGCTTTTGGCAACTTGCTGCTGGAGCCCCCTATTTGTGTTTTTCCAGTGGCTTCTTCCTCCCTTGTATTTTGAGCTCCTCCTGGTAGCCCCACATTTAGCCAAGTACCACAGAGTAACTAGGTCAGAGAACCTTCTACCTTTGTAGGGGTTCCCTGGAGTTTGAAGTACATAAAAGCAGTCTGCATCACTCAGGGTCACTATGCTGCCCAGTGCAACAAAGAAAGCCAGGAAGCTCTTCTGTAGAGAGAAAGAAGCAGATGGTAATTTCTGTTTATGAATCAACACATATTATAAAAACTCCTGCCTCCTCTGTAGAACCTATGCCATTCCTGAAATGCTCATCAAAGGTAGGTCTTGATGTCTGTACCTTTAGGATCACGTGAGCACAAATTACACAAAAACTAGGCCATAGGACTTTTGTCTATTTATCATTACCCAACTGCTGATTCAGATTCAGCAAACACCTTTAGAAGAGCTGGGACAGGACACAATTTGAGAGAACAAAAGCAAAGAACAGAAAAAATATACCGACAAAATGTGCACTTCTTCCTTTGTAAAATGACTGCATTTTAAACTCTATTTCACATCTCTAAGATTTAAAAGCATGGTCCTAATTGTTTTCAAAACTCTGAGTGTTTTCACAAACATCTCTGAGAAAAGGATAACAGCAAGTGAAAGACAAAGAGATATCAGCACCGTTTCTTGCAAAGAATTGCAATACAAAGAACAAAATTCACAGTGATCTTCACAGAGGTGTCTTCCTGTCTTTGCATCTTACAGGTTTGAAAGACAATATAGCCACATTTAAAAGGTGTAACTAGAAGATTCTCTTAAATGCTCCCCTTTTGCAGTTTTAAAGCAAATACCTATATGTATTCTCATTACAAAAAAACCCACCCAAACCAGTCTAAATCTCTGACTTACCATGGTGGAATGCTTGGCTTCCAAAGAGCTCTAAGTTCCCAGAGAAAGCTGAACTTCTTTATGTGGAAGCAGAGAGCAAATACTTTATGATGCCTTTATGTTGTGCAATTCAAGTCTGGGTGGAAGGAAAAAAGCCTGCTCACTGCAAATGCAGTTATTTTGTAATATCCAGAGAAGCCTCTGAAATTTTTCCAGCTGGCAATGAGAAAATTTTCAGCTTTGTAGAGCATCGACCTGGGTAAAATGTTGAGTCCAGAACTTTGTATTCCTTGGAAGCATTAGGATTAGAAAAATGCCTTTCTGGTGGAATACAAATATTGATAGTTAAGCTGTAGAACAACACTATGCAGGTGGGTGATTTTTAGGTGAGGCAGAAATGCATGTGAAATCCTTTCTGCTATCAGTGGGCTGGAAGGTGCTGAGCAGTGCACCAGGTATTAATAGCAAATGGAGCTTTTGCCAGATCTTTGCATACTCATGGTTAGTGCTGTGGTGTGCACTGACAAATAACCAAAGGTCCTTGGCCACTACCTCAGCTGAAGCTGGATCCCATTACAACATCTCTCTTTCTCTTCTACCAAAGTTAAATATAAGATGATAAACTAATTTTCATATATTTTAGAACCAATATTTCCTCATTGAATTTGTGAGGCTTTGCTAGGAAAAAGTTTGGAATTCTGAAATACTCCAATGCCACATGCCACAGTTCCTGGCTACTACAAGCTGGATATTAATCTTGATCTCTGGACTTCTCAATGCTTCAAATTAATGAGTAATCCACTAGGAAATGACAAGTCTTGTTACTCATTAAGTTTTTCATTTTTAGAAATAAAATGTAAATAAACCCATAAATTCTGAAAACTAAATTGTCTCATGAAGCACATCTGTGAACTACTTAGGTAGGAAGTCTTGTCTTTGATCTCCACTCTCAAAATATTACTTCCTCAAGAAGCTGCAGGTTTGGTTTTTTTTCCTCTAAGCAAGAATATTCCTTCACATGCATCAGATGAGGCTGTGTTCTGTGTGATTTTGACATGAACTAGCATAAAACCAAAAAAGTCATTCAGGACAAGTTTCAAAACTGTTCTTCTCCTGCAGAACACAAAAACCTCTTGGGCAAAACCTACGTTAGAACGTTAAGCATCAGGAGAATGTTTTCATGATCGATTTACAAGAGTGATAGGATGGAACCAGTGAATGGGAGTCAAGATTTTAACAAGGCTTATGCAAATGTCTATACTGGAGAAAGGTGACTGACTCTTTATTCTGGCCCCTCACGTTTTTCCTCTTTACAGAAACCAGTTGTACAGAAACACAGAGCGCTTGATTGATACCCAGCCTGCAGCACAGAGAACTTTAAAACATGAAGTATGCAAAACCAGTGCCTGCAAAATACTTGGATTTTTTCCCCAAACAAAGGTGTGTTACTCACAGGTCTTAGAAACCTTAAAATAAAAGTTCATAAGCAAATTACCAAAGCCAGAGAAAATACACCACATTTAATCTTCCTGATTTTAATAATGGCTCACAGAGCTTGAGGTCGATTGTCTTGTGAGGAAATGCCCCTGCTGAATAAATGTGGATTGACACTTGATTTGGGACCAAGTGAGGATCCCTGCATTAAGAATGCTCACCTGTGTGTAACCTCATACTTTTACAAGACAAAAGATTTATTGTGATCATGGAACCTCATTAAGCAATCCACTTGTTTTGGAAGGTGTGTTTCTTTTCAAACCCTGGAACAGTTAACTAGAGACTGTTGTGGCTTTTTCATATCCAATTCTGGAGTGGAGAGCTCCGTGTAGAATCAGCATTTAACAGGGTTTTGTTGCCTGGTCGCACATATGTGGGCAGATATAGGACACTAGGCCTTGCTAGGTGGGAGATCTGATATCCAAGCTCTTCTTTGAAGCTGAACTTCATTCTCCTCTGAATGCAGGGAATTGTTGTACTGAAGAGACAGAAAGCATCTGCTTCCTTAGTACCTCAAGCTCTGCTGCCATGAGGAAGCATGTCTCCAGGGGCTGATCTAGATCTCTTTCTCAGCATGGACAAGAACCACTAATGGAGCGCAGTGTGTGCAGAACTTTGAAGATCAGGACTTGGCAGAGGACAAGATGGAGTACCAGAGTTTAAAGTTTAACATTGCTTTAAACTTCAGGCCTGGTCAGAGTGGGCAATGGACATGAACAGTTGCTGCCCATGCTGCGTGATGACATTGATGAAAATAAGAGAAAAAATGGGAGAAAGAGGATGATGATCTCTCATCCTCACTGGTTTTTCTGAGGTGTTAGCAGCACAGGTCTTATCAAAAGTCCATGCACCCTGAATAGGAGCCACTGTACAGCATGTCCCAAATAGTGCATCCCTTCAAAATGATAATGGATTTTGACACCTGGCTAGAAGAGAACCTGTAAAGCACGACAGCCGCTTGTGCCGGGGTACTGGTGCACAGCATGTCAGAGTAGAGAGACAAATGCATTTCCTTCTCAAAGAGGGTGACCTTTCCCCATGTCACTGCAAACAACAGAACAACAATATGAAGCATTTATGGATGTTTCATCTCAATTTATTGTAGTCAATAAATGCAGTAATGACAGGAATTAAGACACTCTAATTACGCCCCTTGTAAGCTGCATGAGGACAATTAGGAGGTTAGAAGTGAGCTCCTGAAGTGCTCTCCTTTACCAGATTTTCCCATGGCATTGTGCTTCTCTGTGATGGCAAAGCAGCTGTGGGAAGGAGAGGACTTCCACGGTGCAGTGAGGTTTGGAGCAGGTGTTAGCCCACACGAGAATAGACAACACACTCCTTTGAGGGGTCGTCCTTCCGCACCACGTCATAGTCACAGCGCTTTTTGTTGAAAACGACTTTACAGTTCTTTTTGTCGTAAGCAAGAGGAGTATGAAAGCTGCCAGTGGCAAAGAGAAAGCAAATGTTAGCTTGAGAGCAGTAAAAGTTTCAATACCTCAGTGATTATAGCCTGAACTACTGCTGAGTGAGAGAGGTCTGAAACTATGGCTAAGGGCAGCTGAGCTAGCTTGAGTGCCACACAGCTGCAGCTTCCAGAGCCTCAAATGATGCCCTGTGCACTGAGTAGATGTACCAGCATGCTCAGCCCTCGCAAAGGGAATTCTATCTCAGCGCTCTGCACTGTGACATAATCATAGGCATGGCATATTTTCTCTTTTTTCCTTTAATTTTTCATTATTTCCAGTTTGCATAGGATGTGGTGACTGCTCCCTGATAGACTCTGCCATCTAAACAAAGACAAAGATCATCATCAAGGTATTTTGGACCTTTGAGAAAGCAGGAGGAGGAAAGGAGAATACTGGAGAGATGCATTGACAGCAGAGCCTTGTCATTCTGCGTTTAGCATATTCACTGGAGAAAAGGACCTCAGGAAAGAGATTCAGATCATCATAAGCTCTTTAGGGAAGCTTCACTTCAGTCACTCCTCCCTACCCCCACTTTCTCAGCTACTGAAAGAATTAACTGCAGCAAAATAGGGGCTCACAACTTCCTTAAAAATTAAAGGCAAGCACCAGCTGGATGTGTCTGGAAAGTCTTGTGTCCACTCCTAGTCAGCAGAAAATGAGCTAAGGCAAACACAGCTAGGGATCCTAACAATCAAGAGCTATATGTGGCTTTCACTAGCTCTGTGACATGGGTGAGAAAAGGCTCTCTTGTGCTCTTACAAACTCATTTACCCACAGCAATGGAAAGCTGGATGTAGTCATCCTACAGGCAATGATGACACCAAGAAGTTCAAACTTACAGGGAGCAGCAGCTCATTCCCCCTTCACTGCAGGAGCACCTGTAGCAATCTTCTGTCCTCTCAATGCTTCCAAAAGGATACAGTTTTCCATTCAGCTCACATCCTGCAGAAGACAGCAGCAAAGAAGAACATGTTCTTTTAAGCCTACACCTAAAGGCTGAAGAGTTTAAAAATTACTTGAACCTTTCTGAAAGTATAATTCCAGGCAATAGTAAAGTAGAAGGATTTGGGGTTCACTCTCTCAACTCCTGAACGAGCTCCATGTGCTGCAATAGCAATAGCAACCTACCACCAATTGCAGGAATATTGCTGTAAGCATACACAGCCCAGGGGAACACTTTGCTTTCCCCTGCTTTTGGCAACTTTTTTCACCACACCATTAGACATCCCTGGCTTGAATGGCTTAAAGAAACAAGAAGCATCAGACAGTGGCATGCTGATGGCAAGAGCAAGAAGACAGGCCACAATGGTGTTCTGAACAAGAAAACAGAATTCATATCAATCCTTCAGTAAGTATTAAGATGTTTTGATGATAACAGGAAAATACATTGTGCTTTCAAATTAAAATCCAATTGTTGATGCCTTAAATTTTAGCTTTCATATTTTCCAGATATTGTACTGCATTAGTATATAACTCTGAGCCTCATATAGAGTGTTAGCAGGTTCTCTTCACAGTTTAGACAAAACAACCCTTTTCCAGATCCAGAACCAAGGACACCTGAAGTTGCAGCTTCAGGCCCAAAAAGTATAAATAACAGCAAATTGAAGAGAGCAATCTGGGAGGATGGGACTTCATAATCTGGAGCTGTCATTGGACAATTAACCCCAACATGCAAATGAACCAAACCTTACAAAAGTGTGAAAACGTGTGATCCATCATCCATCTGGGTGTAGCCTCGGCCGGGCTTTTGTACTGCCCAAGGTGCATCCTTTGAAGGCCTTTTTAATAAAATACCTACTTTATTCCTTTAACTCTGTCCAGCCTCTGTTCTAGGTAGCCTCTCAGGCATCACTCTTTTTCAGTTTAGACATTTTAACACACTTATCAGGAATACTGAACCACTTTGAAGAAGCAGAGGCAGAGCATCACATTGGAGGGGAAAAATGTCTGTCTTTCTAAGTTGTTAAAATCAAGCATTGACTTTTAGACCCAGATACTATTGGTGAAAAATGTGTGCTCTATTCCATTCCACTCCCCATTAATTTTTCTTGTCCTTTTTTTTTCTCTCTACTGTTGGTCACCAACCGTTTTTTTTCTATTAACCTCATTTACAGTTGCAAAAACTTCTTTACAGCAGTCTAAAGAATTACATGATGTTTTACCCTAATATTGAAGGATTAGGAACAAGTGAAGTAACTTCAGCTGAAATTGAATGCTCAGTTCTTGGTCCTGTACTTTACTTGCAGGTGTCACAACCTAGATAATTTTATGCCCTGTGACCCTTTTTAGTGGATTTTTTCAGCAAGTTCAGCTGAAGTTTCAATAGTAATTTGAAATGTTTGAGGGGCTTCCTTTGGGGATATGAAGGAAATAAGTGCAAGAATTCTAGGATGGAACTAGCTGTGATTAATTGAAGATCTTGGTGAGAGGAGAAAGCTAGACCAGGAATAAACAATTGCATACTCATACTGTATGTAAGTGTGTCATTTTGAAAAGAGTAGGACTGGTGACTTATTAAAAGAAGCCATTCCTAAGAGGAGAGGACACAAATTTAGCATTTTATTTTGCAGAAGAGAGGTTAAACCCCACAAAACTGCAACAGAGTGACAAAGGAGTAAAAATCAAGGTATCTTTTTTTGAGTTCAGAAAAGTGTTCACGTATTATACAGAATTTTCACCCCAAGTTCTTACCTGCCTTTGCCTCTCTTTCATTCTTGCTCTCATAACTTAGAATTTACACATTTGCCAAGTTTCTTCATGTGCCAAGTACTGAGATAAATCCAAAAGCAACTCCTTTAAAATCTATACCAACATACCATGGTCTACCAGGACTCACCATTCTTGCAGAATTACGAGAGTGCCAGTAAGGAGAAGGCCTGTACGGATCTCATCTTCTCAGACACCTTATATAGAGAGGAAATTTGTGATAGCAGCCCTTGAACAAACTGACCATGCATGGCCAGCACCAATGAAGTTTCTGCAAAATGACCTCATGGGGTGGACATTATTAACATAAGGAAATTACATACAGGAAGAAAGGTTTGTTCTGAAAGCCTAAAGAGATTAAAGACTCCTGAGCTTCATTGCTAAATTAGTTTTATTTAGAGGGAAAAATAAAAATCAAAATTAAAAATAAAAAGAAAAATAAAAATATTAAAAAAAAAAAAAAAACCTATCAATTTCAGTATTGGCAGCTACTCCAGCAAAGAAAAATGAATGCAATTGCATATTGAGATGAAAAAATGTCATTTTAAAAACATTTATATGCAATTTCTAAGTGTCAGTGAATACAGTCTATTCGCTGGAGACTGTGGGACAAGGCTCTACATTTCCTTGGCTGGTAAACCCACCACAGTTAATTTTCTTTCTTCTCCAGTGTCAGCTCTTGTTTGTGCCGAGCAGTTCAGATTCTGCTTCAGGTACAAGAGGTGGAGGAGGCGCCCTTGCTGTGGAAGACCCACTCACAGATAAATTTTGGAAGGATGTGATAATCACACCAATATGCTGATTCTTCCCAGAGCCAGAACCTTGAAGAATATACTCACATCAGATTCAAAGCCTGTGTTAAATCTCTTTGTTTTTGATCATTCATTCACACTTTTACTGGTTCTGTCAGCAAATCAAAAATCTTCTTGCACTAAGAAAGCCATCTTGATCTGTAAGAAAACTGGCACCCAGATTCTACAGAAACTCCTGGGACCTTGCAGGTAGTAAGACTCTAATTTAAAAATAAATACAGGTCCAAAGGAAACTAGTAGAATGAAATCCTGCGTAGTTTAAAAGTTAACTAAACATCTGTAAATCACTCAAAACAAAAAGTCTTAACAACTAATATTAAGACTGTGAATATGACCTTTTGATAGCAATGAGACATTCTCTCTGATCATGCCTCTTGTAAGCTGAATGAGGACAATTAGGAGGTTAGAAGTGAGCTCCTGAAGTGCTCTCCTTTACCAGATTTTCCCATGGCATTGTGCTTCCCTGTGATGGCAAAGAATCTGTGGGAAGGAGAGGAATTCCACAGTGCAGAGAGATTTGGAGCAGATGTTAACCTGTAACCACATAGAAACACTCCTTTGAGGGATCATCCTTCTGCACCACTTCATAGACACAGCGCTTTCTGTTGACAAGGACTTTACACTTCTCTCGGTCGTAAGCATAAGGAGTACGAAAGCTGTCAGTGGCAAAGAGAAAGCAAATGTTAGCTTGAGAGCTTTCACTAGCTCTGTGATATGGGTGAGAAAAGGTTCTCTTGTGGTCTTACAAACTCATTTACCCACAGCAATGGAAAGCTGGATGTAGTCATCCTACAGGCAATGATGATACCAAGAAGTTCAAACTTACAGGGAACAGCAGTTTATTTCCTCTTTACTGCAGGTGCAACTCAGGCAGCCTTCTGTCCTCTGAATGTGTCCAAAGGGATACAGTTTGCCATTCAGCATACAACCTGCAGAAGACAGCAGCAAAAGAGAACATGTTCTTTTAAGCCTACACCTAAAGGCTGAAGAGTTTAAAAAATACTTGAACCTTTCTGAAAATGTAATTCCAGGCAATAGTAAAGTAGAAGGATTTGGGGTTCACTCTCTCAACTCCTGAACGAGCTCCATGTGCTGCAATAGCAATAGCAACCTACCACCAATTGCAGGAATATTGCTGTAAGCATACACAGCCCAGGGGAACACTTTGCTTTCCCCTGCTTTTGGCAACTTGCTGCTGGAGCCCCCTATTTGTGTTTTTCCAGTGGCTTCTCCCTCCCTTGCATTTTGAGCCCCTCCTGGCAGCCCCACATAGAGCCAACTACCACAGAGTAATCAGGCCAGAGAACTCTCCTTGCTTCTACCTTTGTAGGGCCGCCCTGGAATCTGAGTTTCAAAAAAGCAGTATGCATCACTCAGGGTCACTATGCTGCCCAGTGCAACAAAGAAAGCCAGGAAGCTCTTCTGTAGAGAGAAAGACGAAAATGGTAATTTCTGTTTATGAATCAACACATATTATAGAAACTCCTGCCTCCTCTGTAGAACCTATGCCATTCTTGAAATGCTCATCAAAGGTAGGTCTTGATGTCTGTACCTTTGGGATCACTTGAGCACAAATTACACAGAAACTAGGCCATAGGACTTTTGTCTATTTATCATTACCCAACTGCTGATTCAGATTCTGCAAACACCTTTAGAAGAGCTGGGACAGGACACAATTTGAGAAAACAAAAGTGAAGAACAGAAAAAATACATCGACAAAATGTGCACTTCTTCCTTTGTAAAATGACTGCATTTTAAACTCTATTTCACATCTCTAAGTTTTAAAAGCATGGTCCTAATTGTTTTCAAAACTCTGAGTGTTTTCACAAACATCTCTGAGGAAAGGATAACAGCAAGTGAAAGACAAAGAGACATCAGCACCGTTTCTTGCAAAGAATTGCAATACAAAGAACAAAATTCACAGCGATCTTCACAGAGGTGTCTTCCTGTCTTTGCATCTTACAGGTTTGAAAGACAATATAGCCACATTTAAAAGGTGTAACTACAAGATTCTCTTAAATGTTTCCCTTTTGCAGTTTTAAAGCAAATACCTATCTGTATCCCCATTACAAAAAAACCCACCCAAACCAGTCTAAATCTCTGACTTACCATGGTGTAATGCTTGGCTTCCAAAGAGCTCTAAGTTCCCAGAGAAAGCTGAACTTCTTTATGTGGAAGCAGAGAACAAATATTTTATGATGCCTTTATGTTGTGCAATTCAAGTCTAGGTGGAGGGAAAAAAGCCTGCTCAATGCAAATGCAGTTATTTTGTAATATCCAGAGAAGCCTCTGAAATTTTTCCAGCTGGCAATGAGAAAATGTTTGGCTTTGTAGAGCATCGACCTGGGTAAATTGTTGAGTCCAGAACTTTGTATTTCTTGGAAGCATTAGGATTAGAAAAATGCCTTTCTGATGGAGTACAAATATTGATAGCTAAGCTGTAGAACAGCACTATGCAGGTGGGTGATTTTTAGGTGAGGCAGAAATGCATGTGAAATCCTTTCTGCTATCAGTGGGCTGGAAGGTGCTGAGCAGTGCACCAGGTATTAATAGCAAATGGAGCTTTTGCCAGATCTTTGCATACTCATGGTTAGTGCTGTGGTGTGCACTGACACATAACCAAAGGTCCTTGGCCACTACCTCAGCTAAAGCTGGATCCCATTACAACATCTCTCTTTCCCCTCTACCAAAGTTAAACATAAGATGATAAACTAATTTTCATATATTTTAGAACCAATATTTCCTCATTGAATTTGTGAGGCTTTGCTAGGAAAAAGTTTGGAATTCTGAAATATTCCAATGCCACATGCCACAGTTCCTGGCTACTACAAGCGGGATATTAATCTTGATCTCTGGACTTCTCAATGCTTCAAATTAATGAGTAATCCACTAGGAAATGACAAGTCTTGTTACTCATTAAGTTTTTCATTTTTAGAAATAAAATGTAAATAAACCCATAAATTCTGAAAACTAAATTGTCGCATGAAGCACATCTGTGAACTACTTAGGTAGGAAGTCTTGTCTTTGATCTCCACTCTCAAAATATTACTTCCTCAAGAAGCTGCAGGTTTGGTTTTTTTTCCTCTAAGCAAGAATATTCCTTCAGGTGCATCAGCTGAGGCTGTGTTCTGTGTGATTTTGACATGAACTAGCATAAAACCAAAAAAGTCATTCAGGACAAGTTTCAAAACTGTTCTTCTCCTGCAGAACACAAAAACCTCTTGGGCAAAACCTACTTTAGAACGTTAAGCATCAGGAGAATGTTTTCATGCTCGTTTTAGAAGTGTGATAGGATGGAACCAGTGAATGGGAGTCAAGATTTTAACAAGGCTTATGCAAATGTCTATACTGGAGAAAGGTGACTGACTCTTTATTCTGGCCTCTCATGTTTTTCCTCTTTACAGAAACCAGTTGTACAGAAACACAGAGCGCTTGATTGATACCCAGCCTGCAGCACAGAGAACTTTAAAACATGAAGTATGAAAAACCAGTGCCTGCAAAATACTTGGATTTTTTTCCCAAACAAAGGTGTGTTACTCACAGGTCTTAGAAACCTTAAAATAAAAGTTCATAAGCAAATTACCAAAGCCACAGAAAATACACCACATTTAATCTTCCTGATTTTAATAATGGCTCACAGAGCTTGAGGTAGATTGTCTTGTGAGGAAATGCCCCTGCTGAATAAATGTGGATTGACACTTGATTTGGGACCAAGTGAGGATCCCTGCATTAAGAATGCTCACCTGTGTGTAACCTCATACTTTTACAAGACAACAGATTTATTGTGGTCATGGAACCTCATTAAGCAATCCACTTGTTTTGGAAGGTGTGCTTCTTTTCAAACCCTGGAACAGTTAACTAGAGACTGTTGTGGCTTTTTCATATCCAATTCTGGAGTGGAGAGCTCCGTGTAGAATCAGCATTTAACAGGGTTTTGTTGCCTGGTCGCACATATGTGGGCAGATATAGGACACTAGGCCTTGCTAGGTGGGAGATCTGATATCCAAGCTCTTCTTTGAAGCTGAACTTCATTCTCCTCTGAATGCAGGGAATTGTACTGAAGAGACAGAAAGCATCTGCTTCCTTAGTACCTCAAGCTCTGCTGCCATGAGGAAGCATGTCTCCAGGGGCTGATCTAGATCTCTTTTTCAGCAAGGACAAGAACCACTAACGGAGCACAGTGTGTGCAGAACTTTGAAGATCAGGGCTTGGCAGAGGACAAGATGGAGTACCAGAGTTTAAAGTTTAACATTGCTTTAAACTTCAGGCCTGGTCAGAGTGGGCAATGGACGTGAACAGTTGCTGCCCATGCTGGGTGATGACATTGATGAAAATAATGGAAAAAATGGGGAAAGAGGATGATGATCTCTCATCCTCACTGGTTTTTCTGAGGTGTTAGCAGCACAGGTCTTATCAAAAGTCCATGCACCCTGAATAGGAGCCACTGTACAGCATGTCCCAAATAGTGCATCCCTTCAAAATGATAATGGATTTTGACACCTGGCTAGAAGAGAACCTGTAAAGCACGACAGCCGCTTGTGCCGGGGTACTGGTGCACAGCATGTCAGAGTAGAGAGACAAATGCATTTCCTTCTCAAAGAGGGTGACCTTTCCCCATGTCACTGCAAACAACAGAACAACAATATGAAGCATTTATGGATGTTTCATCTCAATTTATTGTAGTCAATAAATGCAGTAATGACAGGAATTAAGACACTCTAATTACGCCCCTTGTAAGCTGCATGAGGACAATTAGGAGGTTAGAAGTGAGCTCCTGAAGTGCTCTCCTTTACCAGATTTTCCCATGGCATTGTGCTTCCCTGTGATGGCAAAGCAGCTGTGGGAAGGAGAGGACTTCCACGGTGCAGTGAGGTTTGGAGCAGGTGTTAGCCCACACGAGAATAGACAACACACTCCTTTGAGGGGTCGTCCTTCCGCACCACGTCATAGTCACAGCGCTTTTTGTTGAAAACGACTTTACAGTTCTTTTTGTCGTAAGCAAGAGGAGTATGAAAGCTGCCAGTGGCAAAGAGAAAGCAAATGTTAGCTTGAGAGCAGTTAAAGTTTCAATACCTCAGTGATTATAGCCTGAACTACTGCTGAGTTAGAGAGGTCTGAAACTATGGCTAAGGGCAGCTGAGCTAGCTTGAGTGCCACACAGCTGCAGCTTCCAGAGCCTCAAATGATGCCCTGTGCACTGAGTAGATGTACCAGCATGCTCAGCCCTAGCAAAGGGAATTCTACCTCAGCACTCTGCACTGTGACATAAGCATGGGCTTGGCATATTTTCTCTCTTTTCCTTTAATTTTTCATTATTTCCAGTTTGCATAGGATGTGGTGACTGCTCCCTGATAGACTCTGCCATCTAAACAAAGACAAAGATCATCATCAAGGCATTTTGGACCTTTGAGAAAGTAGGAGGAGGAAAGGAGAATGCTGGAGAGATGCATTGACAGCAGAGCCTTGTCATTCTGCGTTTAGCATATTCACTGGAGAAAAGGACCTCAGGAAAGAGATTCAGATCATCATAAGCTCTTTAGGGAAGCTTCACTTCAGTCACTCCTCCCTACCCCCACTTTCTCAGCTACTGAAAGAATTAACTGCAGCAAAATAGGGGCTCACAACTTCCTTAAAAATTAAAGACAAGCACCAGCTGGATGTGTCTGGAAGGTCTTGTGTCCACTCCTAGTCAGCAGAAAATGAGCTAAGGCAAACACAGCTAGGGATCCAAACAATCAAGAGCTATATGTGGCTTTCACTAGCTCTGTGACATGGGTGAGAAAAGGTTCTCTTGTGCTCTTACAAACTCATTTACCCACAGCAATGGAAAGCTGGATGTAGTCATCCTACAGGCAATGATGACACCAAGAAGTTCAAACTTACAGGGAGCAGCAGCTCATTCCCCCTTCACTGCAGGAGCACCTGTAGCAATCTTCTGTCCTCTCAATGCTTCCAAAAGGATACAGTTTTCCATTCAGCTCACACCCTGCAGAAGACAGCAGCAAAAGAGAACATGTTCTTTTAAGCCTACACCTAAAGGCTGAAGAGTTTAAAAATTACTTGAACCTTTCTGAAAATGTAATTCCAGGCAATAGTAAAGTAGAAGGATTTGGGGTTCACTCTCTCAACTCCTGAACGAGCTCCATGTGCTGCAATAGCAATAGCAACCTACCACCAATTGCAGGAATATTGCTGTAACCATACACAGCCCAGGGGAACACTTTGCTTTCCCCTGCTTTTGGCAACTTTTTTCACCACACCATTAGACATCCCTGGCTTAAATGGCTTAAAGAAACAAGAAGCATCAGACAGTGGCATGCTGATGGCAAGAGCAAGAAGACAGGCCACAATGGTGTTCTGAACAAGAAAACAGAATTCATATCAATCCTTCAGTAAGTATTAAGATATTTTGATGATAACAGGAAAATACATTGTGCTTTCAAATTAAAATCCAATTGTTGATGCCTTAAATTTCACCTTTCATATTTTCCAGGTATTGTACTGCATTAGTATATAACTCTGAGCCTCATGTAGAGTGTTAGCAAGTTCTCTTCACAGTTTAGACAAAACAACCCTTTTCCAGATCCAGAACCAAGGACACCTGAAGTTGCAGCTTCAGGCCCAAAAAGTATAAATAACAGCAAATTGAAGAGAGCAATCTGGGAGGATGGGACTTCATAATCTGGAGCTGTCATTGGACAATTAACCCCAATATGCAAATGAACCAAAACTTATAAAAGTGTGAAAACGTGTGATCCATCATCCATCTGGGTGTAGCCTCGGCCGGGCTTTTGTACTGCCCAAGGTGCATCCTTTGAAGGCCTTTTTAATAAAATACCTACTTTATTCCTTTAACTCTGTCCAGCCTCTGTTCTAGGTAGCCTCTCAAGGCATCACTCTTTTGCAGTTTAGACATTTTAACACACTTATCAGGAATACTGAACCACTTTGAAGAAGCAGAGGCAGAGCATTGCATTGGAGGGGAAAAATGTCTGTCTTTCTAAGTTGTTAAAATCAAGCATTGACTGTTAGAGCCAGATACTATTGGTGAAAAATGTGTGCTCTATTCCATTCCACTCCCCATTAATTTTTCTTGTCCTTTTTTTTCTCTCTACTATTGGTCACCAACTGTTTTTTCGATTAACCTCATTTACAGTTGCAAAAACTTCTTTATTGCAGTCTAAAGAATTACAGGATGTTTTACCCTAATATTGAAGGATTAGGAACAAGTGAAGTAACTTCAGCTGAAGTTGAATGCTCAGTTCTTGGTCCTGTACTTTACTTGCAGGTGTCACAACCTAGATAATTTTCTGCCCTGTGACCCTTTTTAGTGGATTTTTTCAGCAAGTTCAGCTGAAGTTTCAATAGTAATTTGAAATGTTTGAAGGGCTTCCTTTGGGGATATGAAGGAAATAAGTGCAAGAATTCTAGGATGGAACTAGCTGTGATTAATTGAAGATCTTGGTGAGAGGAGAAAGCTAGACCAGGAATAAACAATTGCATACTCATACTGTATGTAAGTGTGTCATTTTGAAAAGAGTAGGACTGGTGACTTATTAAAAGAAGCCATTCCTAAGAGGAGAGGACACAAATTTAGCATTTTATTTTGCAGGAGAGAGGTTAAACCCCACAAAACTGCAACAGAGTGACAAAGGAGTAAAAATAAAGATATCTTTTTTTTTAGTTTAGCCACATGTTCAGGTATTATCCAGAATTTTCACCCCAAGTTCTTACCTGCCTTTGCCTCTCTTTGATTCTTGCTCTCATAACTCAGAATTTACACATTTGCCAAGTTTCTTCATGTGCCAAGTACTGAGATAAATCCAAAAGCAACTCCTTTAAAATCTATAGCAACATACCATGGTCTTTTACAGTACAAGATGTCAGGACTCACCATTCTTGCAGAATTACGAGAGTGCCAGTAAGGAGAAGGCCTGAACAGATCTCATCTTCTCAGACACCTTATATAGAGAGGGAATTTGTGATAGCAGCCCTTGAACAAACTGACCATGCATGGCCAGCACCAATGAAGTTTCTGCAAAATGACCTCATGGGGTGGACATTATTAACATAAGGAAATTGCATACAGGAAGAAAGGTTTGTTCTGACAGATTAAAGAGATTAAAGACTCCTGAGCTTCATTGCTAAATTAGTTTTATTTAGAGGGAAAAATAAAAAAACAAAATGAAAATTAAAAATAAAAACAAAAATAAAATAAAAAAATTTAATAAACAAACATACAAAAAAACCCACGATCAGTTTCAGTATTGGCAGCTACTCCAGCAAAGAAAAACGAATGCAATTGCATATTGAGATGAAAGAATGTCATTTTAAAAACATTTGTATGCAATTTCTAAGCCTCAGTGAATACAGTCTATTCCCTGGAGACTGTGGGACAAGGCTCTACATTTCCTTGGCTGGTAAACCCACCACAGTTAATTTTCTTTCTTCTCCAGTGTTGCTCTTGTTTGTGCCGAGCAGTTCAGATTCTGCTTCAAGTACAAGTGGTGGAGGAGGCGCCCTTGCTGTGGAAGACCCACTCACAGATAAATTCTGGAAGGATGTGATAATCACACCAATATGCTGATTCTTCCCAGAGCCAGAACCTTGAAGAATATCCTCACTTCAGATTCAAAGCCTGTGTTAAATCTCTTTGTTTTTGATCATTCATTCACACTTTTACTGGTGCTGTCAGCAAATCAAAAATCTTCTTGCACTAAGAAAGCCATCTTGATCTGTAAGAAAACTGGCACCCAGAGTCTACAGAAACTCCTGGGACCTTGCAGGTAGTAAGACTCTAATTTAAAAATAAACACAGGTCAAAAGGAAACTAGTAGAATGAAATCCTACGAAGTTTAAAAGTTAACTAAACATCTGTAAATCACTCAAAACACAAAGTCTTAACAACTAATATTAAGACTGTGAATATGACCTTTTGATAGCAATGAGACATTCTCTCTGATCATGCCTCTTGTAAGCTGAATGAGGACAATTAGGAGGTTAGAAGTGAGCTCCTGAAGTGCTCTCCTTTACCAGATTTTCCCATGGCATTGTGCTTCTCTGTGATGGCAAAGCAGCTGTGGGAAGGAGAGGAATTCCACAGTGCAGAGGTTTGGAGCAGGTGTTAACCCACAACCTCATGGAAACACTCCTTTGAGGGATCATCCTTCTGCACCACTTCATAGAGACAGCGTTTTTTGTTGACAAGGACTTTACACTTCTCTGTGTCGTAATTATAAGGAATATGAAACCTGTCAGTGGCAAAGAGAAAGCAAATGTTATTAGCTTGAGAACTTTCACTAGCTCTGTGACATGGGTGAGAAAAGGCTCTCTTGTGCTCTTACAAACTCATTTACCCACAGCAATGGAAAGCTGGATGTAGTCGTCCTGCAGGCAGTGATGATACCAAGAAGTTCAAACTTACAGGGAACAGCAGCTCATTTCCGATTTAGTGCAGGTGCATCTCAGGCAGCCTTCTGTCCTCTGAATGAGTCCAAAGGGATACAGTTTTCCATTCAGCTCACACCCTGCAGAAGACAGCAGCAAAAGAGAACATGTTCTTTTAAGCCTACACCTAAAGGCTGAAGAGTTTAAAAATTACTTGAACCTTTCTGAAAATGTAATTCCAGGCAATAGTAAAGTAGAAGGATTTGGGGTTCACTCTCTCAACTCCTGAACGAGCTCCATGTGCTGCAATAGCAATAGCAACCTGTTGCCATGCTTTCGTGCCTGCTTGTTTTGGTTTGGGGAAATTCTATTCCCAGGCACAGTGTTGATGTACAAGGTCATCTTCTGTAAATCACCGAAGCTCCCACATTTGTTCCCAGAGGAGGGGCTTCGGTGATGGTCTCTGGAAAATGACCAGTGGTTCCCAAGGGTTCCACCTCTGGGGTGGGCAACTTGTAAAATGTACAAAAAGGAGTCAGAAAATAAAGGTGTGGTCTCTTGCCTGCAAGAGCACCACGCAGCCTTCACTGATGCACTCCCTGCCTTGTTTCCCTTGGCACCATAATCAGTTATAGCAACCTACCACCAATTGCAGGAATATTGCTGTAACCATACACAGCCCAGGGGAACACTTTGCTTTCCCCTGCTTTTGGCAACTTGCTGCTGGAGCCCCCTATTTGTGTTTTTCCAGTGGCTTCTTCCTCCCTTGTATTTTGAGCTCCTCCTGGTAGCGCCACATTTAGCCAAGTACCACAGAGTAACTAGGTCAGAGAACCTTCTACCTTTGTAGGGGTTCCCTGGAGTTTGAAGTACATAAAAGCAGTCTGCATCACTCAGGGTCACTATGCTGCCCAGTGCAACAAAGAAAGCCAGGAAGCTCTTCTGTAGAGAGAAAGAAGCAGATGGTAATTTCTGTTTATGAATCAACACATATTATAAAAACTCCTGCCTCCTCTGTAGAACCTATGCCATTCCTGAAATGCTCATCAAAGGTAGGTCTTGATGTCTGTAGCTTTGGGATCAATTGAGCACAAATTACACAAAAACTAGGCCATAGGACTTTTGTCTATTTATCATTACCCAACTGCTGATTCAGATTCTGCAAACACCTTTAGAAGAGCTGGGACAGGACACAATTTGAGGGAACAAAAGCAAAGAACAGAAAAAATACACCGACAAAATGTGCACTTCTTCCTTTGTAAAATGACTGCATTTTAAACTCTATTTCACATCTCTAAGATTTAAAAGCATGGTCCTAATTGTTTTCAAAACTCTGAGTGTTTTCACAAACATCTCTGAGAAAAGGATAACAGCAAGTGAAAGACAAAGAGACATCAGCACCGTTTCTTGCAAAGTATTGCAATACAAAGAACAAAATTCACAGTGATCTTCACAGAGGTGTCTTCCTGTCTTTGCATCTTACAGGTTTGAAAGACAATATAGCCACATTTAAAAGGTGTAACTACAAGATTCTCTTAAATGCTCCCCTTTTGCAGTTTTAAAGCAAATACCTATATGTATTCTCATTACAAAAAAACCCACCCAAACCAGTCTAAATCTCTGACTTACCATGGTGGAATGCTTGGCTTCCAAAGAGCTCTAAGTTCCCAGAGAAAGCTGAACTTCTTTATGTGGAAGCAGAGAGCAAATACTTTATGATGCCTTTATGTTGTGCAATTCAAGTCTAGGTGGAGGGAAAAAAGCCTGCTCAATGCAAATGCAGTTATTTTGTAATATCCAGAGAAGCCTCTGAAATTTTTCCAGCTGGCAATGAGAAAATGTTTGGCTTTGTAGAGCATCGACCTGGGTAAATTATTGAGTCCAGAACTTTGTATTCCTTGGGAGCATTAGGATTAGAAAAATGCCTTTCTGGTGGAATACAAATATTGATAATTAAGCTGTAGAACAACACTATGCAGGTGGGTGATTTTTAGGTGAGGCAGAAATGCATGTGAAATCCTTTCTGCTATCAGTGGGCTGGAAGGTGCTGAGCAGTGCACCAGGTATTAATAGCAAATGGAGCTTTTGCCAGATCTTTGCATACTCATGGTTAGTGCTGTGGTGTGCACTGACAAATAACCAAAGGTCCTTGGCCACTACCTCAGCTGAAGCTGGATCCCATTACAACATCTCTCTTTCCCCTCTACCAAAGTTAAACATAAGATGATAAACTAATTTTCATATATTTTAGAACCAATATTTCCTCATTGAATTTGTGAGGCTTTGCTAGGAAAAAGTTTGGAATTCTGAAATACTCCAATGCCACATGCCACAGTTCCTGGCTACTACAAGCTGGATATTAATCTTGATCTCTGGACTTCTCAATGCTTCAAATTAATGAGTAATCCACTAGGAAATGACAAGTCTTGTTACTCATTAGGTTTTTCATTTTTAGAAATAAAATGTAAATAAACCCATAAATTCTGAAAACTAAATTGTCTCATGAAGCACATCTGTGAACCACTTAGGTAGGAAGTCTTGTCTTGGATCTCCACTCTCAAAATATTACTTCCTCAAGAAGCTGCAGGTTTGGGTTTTTTTCCTCTAAGCAAGAATATTCCTTCAGGTGCATCAGCTGAGGCTGTGTTCTGTGTAATTTTGACATGAACTAGCATAAAAACAAAAAAGTCATTCAGGACAAGATTCAAAACTGTTCTTCTCCTGCAGAACACAAAATCCTTTTGGGCAAAACTTACTTTAGAACGTTAAGCAACAGGAGAATGTTTGTATTCATGATCGATTTACAAGAGTGATAGGATGGAACCAGTGAATGGGAGTCAAGATTTTAACAAGGCTTGTGCAAATGTCTATACTGGAGAAAGGTGACTGACTCTTTATTCTGGCCCCTCACATTTTTCCTCTTTACAGAAACCAGTTGTACAGAAACACAGAGCTCTTGATTGATACCCAGCCTGCAGCACAGAGAACTTTAAAACATGAAGTATGAAAAACCAGTGCCTGCAAAATACTTGGATTTTTCCCCAAAGGTGTGTTGCTCACAGGTCTTAGAAACCTTAAAATAAAAGTTCATAAGCAAATTACCAAAGCCACAGAAAATACACCACATTTAATCTTCCTGATTTTAATAATGGCTCACAGAGCTTGAGGTAGATTGTCTTGTGAGGAAATGCCCCTGCTGAATAAATGTGGATTGACACTTGATTTGGGACCAAGTGAGGATCCCTGCATTAAGAATGCTCACCTGTGTGTAACCTCATACTTTTACAAGACAACAGATTTATTGTGGTCATGGAACCTCATTAAGCAATCCACTTGTTTTGGAAGGTGTGTTTCTTTTCAAACCCTGGAACAGTTAACTAGAGACTGTTGTGGCTTTTTCATATCCAATTCTGGAGTGGAGAGCTCCGTGTAGAATCAGCATTTAACAGGGTTTTGTTGCCTGGTCGCACATATGTGGGCAGATATAGGACACTACGCCTTGCTAGGTGGGAGATCTGATATCCAAGCTCTTCTTTGAAGCTGAACTTCATTCTCCTCTGAATGCAGGGAATTGTACTGAAGAGACAGAAAGCATCTGCTTCCTTAGTACCTCAAGCTCTGCTGCCATGAGGAAGCATGTCTCCAGGGGCTGATCTAGATCTCTTTCTCAGCAAGGACAAGAACCACTAAAGCAGCACAGTGTGCAGAACTTTGAAGATCAGGGCTTGGCAGAGGACAAGATGGAGTACCAGAGTTTAAAGTTTAACATTGCTTTAAACTTCAGGCCTGGTCAGAGTGGGCAATGGACGTGAACAGTTGCTGCCCATGCTGGGTGATGACATTGATGAAAATAATGGAAAAAATGGGGAAAGAGGATGATGATCTCTCATCCTCACTGGTTTTTCTGAGGTGTTAGCAGCACAGGTCTTATCAAAAGTCCATGCACCCTGAATAGGAGCCACTGTACAGCATGTCCCAAATAGTGCATCCCTTCAAAATGATAATGGATTTTGACACCTGGCTAGAAGAGAACCTGTAAAGCACGACAGTCGCTTGTGCCGGGGTACTGGTGCAAAGCATGTCAGAGTAGAGTGACAAATGCATTTCCTTCTCAAAGAGGGTGACCTTTCCCCATGTCACTGCAAACAACAGAACATCAATATGAAGCATTTATGGATGTTTCATCTCAATTTATTGTAGTCAACAAATGCAGTAATGACAGGAATTAAGACACTCTAATTACGCCCCTTGTAAGCTGCATGAGGACAATTAGGAGGTTAGAAGTGAGCTCCTGAAGTGCTCTCCTTTACCAGATTTTCCCATGGCATTGTGCTTCCCTGTGATGGCAAAGCAGCTGTGGGAAGGAGAGGACTTCCACGGTGCAGTGAGGTTTGGAGCAGGTGTTAGCCCACACGAGAATAGACAACACACTCCTTTGAGGGGTCGTCCTTCCGCACCACGTCATAGTCACAGCGCTTTTTGTTGAAAACGACTTTACAGTTCTTTTTGTCGTAAGCAAGAGGAGTATGAAAGCTGCCAGTGGCAAAGAGAAAGCAAATGTTAGCTTGAGAGCAGTAAAAGTTTCAATACCTCAGTGATTATAGCCTGAACTACTGCTGAGTGAGAGAGGTCTGAAACTATGGCTAAGGGCAGCTGAGCTAGCTTGAGTGCCACACAGCTGCAGCTTCCAGAGCCTCAAATGATGCCCTGTGCACTGAGTAGATGTACCAGCATGCTCAGCCCTACCAAAGGGAATTCTATCTCAGCACTCTGCACTGTGACATAAGCATGGGCTTGACATATTTTCTCTTTTTTCCTTAAATTTTTCATTATTTCCAGTTTGCATAGGATGTGGTGACTGCTCCCTGATAGACTCTGCCATCTAAACAAAGACAAAGATCATCATCAAGGCATTTTAGACCTTTGAGAAAGTAAGAGGAGGAAAGGAGAATGCTGGAGAGATGCATTGACAGCAGAGCCTTGTCATTCTGCGTTTAGCATATTCACTGGAGAAAAGGACCTCAGGAAAGAGATTCAGATCATCATAAGCTCTTTAGGGAAGCTTCACTTCAGTCACTCCTCCCTACCCCCCCTTTCTCAGCTACTGAAAGAATTAACTGCAGCAAAATAGGGGCTCACAACTTCCTTAAAAATTAAAGGCAAGCACCAGCTGGATGTTTCTGGAAGGTCTTGTGTCCACTCCTAGTCAGCAGAAAATGAGCTAAGGCAAACACAGCTAGGGATCCAAACAATCAAGAGCTATATGTGGCTTTCACTAGCTCTGTGACATGGGTGAGAAAAGGCTCTCTTGTGCTCTTACAAACTCATTTACCCACAGCAATGGAAAGCTGGATGTAGTCATCCTACAGGCAATGATGACACCAAGAAGTTCAAACTTACAGGGAGCAGCAGCTCATTCCCTCTTCACTGCAGGAGCACCTGTAGCAATCTTCTGTCCTCTCAATGCTTCCAAAGGGATACAGTTTTCCATTCAGCTCACACCCTGCAGAAGACAGCAGCAAAAGAGAACATGTTCTTTTAAGCCTACACCTAAAGGCTGAAGAGTTTAAAAATTACTTGAACCTTTCTGAAAATGTAATTCCAGGCAATAGTAAAGTAGAAGGATTTGGGGTTCACTCTCTCAACTCCTGAACGAGCTCCATGTGCTGCAATAGCAATAGCAACCTACCACCAATTGCAGGAATATTGCTGTAAGCATACACAGCCCAGGGGAACACTTTGCTTTCCCCTGCTTTTGGCAACTTGTTGCTGGAGCCCCCTATTTGTGTTTTTCCAGTGTCTTCTCCCTCCCTTGTATTTTGAGCCCCTCCTGGCAGCTCCACAAAGAGCCAACTACCACAGAGCAATCAGGTCAGAGAACCTTCCTTGTTCTTACCGTCTTTGGCCTGCCCTGGCTTGTACATTGTATTCCAGCAGTATGCATCACCAAGGGTCACTATGACGCCCATTGCAACAAAGAAACCAAGAAAGCTCTTCTGTAAAAGAAACACAGAGCTCATGCCATGCATTTTAACCCTCGTTGATTAACTCTGTTTTCAAAAGCTGTCACTGAACATGAATCAAGATTAATAATAACCTTATGTGTACATGAAAATAGTGGAAAAGTACATTCCAGATATGTCCTTGCATTGATGACCTCTTCATTTAGGTGGGTAGACACAAAATGGCATGATATTACCATGTCAGCAGCATCACTCCCTGCCAAAATTCAGTCTCTAGAAATTCCACAGAACTTCAACAGTATTACAAATTTGAAAACCCTCTCAGTGTTTTGCCTTTGAGTCGGCTTTAGCTATTTCTCCAGAAAATCTTTGTAGAGCATCCCGCTGCTTCATTTTTGGGTACAGCATTGCTCCACATTTTGCAATGGAGAGGAGATCTCAGATCTAAATCTGTTCCAGTAAGTTTTTTGACACAGGTGGCTGGTTAGAGAAGAGAGAGATAAATGTGTGTCTTTGGGCAAAATTCAAGTGCTGTACATTGTACTTAGCATCGCCTGAGCTGTCTTGTCAAACCATGCATACACAGATTAGGATTTAACACAGGACACACCTCGTTTTGTCTACTGGGGGCAACACTGAAGCATCTGTAAGAGGCCTTCAGATATGCCCCCTGGGACCTGCTGAACATCCAGAACTCTTTTTGAAAAAGCCTGCATGACTTTGTAATGATTTTTTTTAATGGGGTAGAGGGACTGGAGAAGCAGGAGAGAGCACAGGTTTATTTTGATGGGTTGCTCCAGCTGAATAACTTAAAGGAAAAGTTTAGAAATAGCCAGAGACTAAGAAGCAATGGAGGAAGTTATTTCAATTTTCTTGATAGGACTTGCAGGCTAACGTGGAAGGATTTAAAATGAGTAAATCTTTCCAAATCACTGTTCTGAATTTCAGAAGCTATTGCTGAGGCTGTTGCTGCTTGAAACTAGGTTTAAAATAGCAGTGAGAGGCTTGGCTTACTTGAATCACAATGCCATAAGACATTGAAAGGTTCTGAGTTTCAGGCAGGAGGTGAGCCAAGGAGAAAATCCTCTGTCTGCTGTGGAAAAAACTTGGTATTTTAATCTTTGAGGTCCTACTTTCTTATGGGACTGACATTGACAGTGCAGTGAAAGCAAGGAGGAGGATGGTTTATGGAGTGGTCTGGGAAGGGGGTAATGCTTCATTTTCATTGTGGTTCTGTGATGCAGAGTTCCTGAGGTTTTAGGCTAGAATAGAGACAATTGTCATGCTGAGCACCACAGCCAGAATGAGAGAAGTTAAAGAGAGAGACTGAAACTCCTAAAAGCGTGCTATTCTGCGGTGCCTGGGTCAGGAGTTTGCAACAACACAGATAGTTCAGGCCATGTCACTCACTTCTGAATAGGAAATACAAAAATCCTTCATTTGTTGTGCTGTCTTCTGTTAATGTTTTATCATTTTTCCCTCCAGCATTTTCCTTACATGCTATTCCTGGAAATGCCAGTCATGTGAGCTTGGGCATGCTCCTCTCTCTAAAGATCAAAGCTTTAGACCTTCAAACTAAGCTAAACAGAAACATTAGAGGATGCCTGTGGTGTTCACTCAGGTGTCTGAATGTGATTTATGCTGCAACAAGCAAATGATTTATTTGTCAGGTAAGTAACAGAAACTTAGCAATAAAGCTTAAGCAGAGAAAGAAGCAGATGGTAATTTCTCCCATTTATGAATCAACACATATTATAGAAACTCCTGCCTCCTCTGTAGAACCTATGCCATTCCTGAAATGTTCATCAAAGTTCTTGATGTCTGTACCTTTGGGATCACTTGAGCACAAATTACACAAAAACTAGGCCATAGGACTTTTGTCTATTTATCATTACCCAACTGCTGATTCAGATTCTGCAAACACCTTTAGAAGAGCTGGGACAGGACACAATTTGAGGGATCAAAAGTGAAGAACAGAAAAAATACATCGACAAAATGTGCACTTCTTCCTTTGTAAAATGACTGCATTTTAAACTCTATTTCACATCTCTAAGATTTAAAAGCATGGTCCTAATTGTTTTCAAAACTCTGAGTGTTTTCACAAACCTCTCTGCGAAAAGGATAACAGCAAGTGAAAGACAAAGAGACATCAGCACCGTTTCTTGCAAAGAATTGCAATACAAAGAACAAAATTCACAGCGATCTTCACAGAGGTGTCTTCCTGTCTTTGCAGGAAGGTTTGAAAGACAATATAGCCACATTTAAAAGGTGTAACTAGAAGATTCTCTTAAATGTTCCCCTTTTGCAGTTTTAAAGCAAATACCTATATGTATTCTCATTACAAAAAAACCCACCCAAACCAGTCTAAATCTCGGACTTACCATGGTGGAATGCTTGGCTTCCAAAGAGCTCTAAGTTCCCAGAGAAAGCTGAACTTCTTTATGTGGAAGCAGAGAGCAAATATTTTATGATGCCTTTATGTTGTGCAATTCAAGTGTAGGTGGAGGGAAAAAAGCCTGCTCAGTGCAAATGCAGTTATTTTGTAATATCCAAAGAAATCTCTGAAATTTTTCCAGTTGGCAATAAGAAATTGTTTGGCTTTGTAGAGCATCGACCTGGGTAAATTGTCGAGTCCAGAACTTTGTATTTCTTGGAAGCATTAGGATTAGAAAAACGCCTTTCTGGTGGAATACAAATATTGATAGTTAAGCTGTAGAACAGCATTATCCAAGTGGGTGATTTTTAGGTGAGGGAGAAATGCATGTGAAATCCTTTCTGCTATCAGTGGGCTGGAAGGTGCTGAGCAGTGCACCAGGTATTAATAGCAAATGGAGCTTTTGCCAGATCTTTGCATACTCATGGTGAGTGCTGTGGTGTGCACTGACACATAACCAAAGGTCCCTGGCCACTATCAGGATCAAAACCTCTTAACATTGAGAGCTTAGTTGAAGCTGGATCTCAGTACGACATCTCTCTTTCTCCTCCACCAAAATAAAAAAAAAAAAAAACGCTGTCAAATTAAAACCCTGCTGTTGCTCCTGTGGAACTCTTCTGGCTTTGACCTGAATAATCATCATATATTATATGATCACTTTTAAATGTGCACTTTCCCAAGAAGTGATAAATTTCAGAGTGCTAATCTAGTACTCTTCTTTCTCTTGTTCCTGCAGCCTCTTTGCATGAAGCAATATCCACCTGTGGCCCTACCTACATTTAAAATACTTCGTTACAGATGCTGCCAAGCAATTTGAAACTCATTCCTGTGGGAGACTTGTCATTGGCTTAAGTAAACTTGGCCTATAAGGTTTAGAGACTGAAAAAATACGCTGAATCATTTGGGACTTTATTTTTTAGTGTAAATTAAAGACAGAGTTATATGCTTTGCAATGGTGGCAAGAAAAGCTGTCATTTTTTCCCATGCACTATGTATTGCTTATATGTGTACTAATAACAAATAATTTGACCCAAAGAATTCAGCAGGAGCAAAAGTAATTAATGTATATCACAAAAGAATTCCATTACCTCCCTGGAGGAAATGCAAAAGCTCAAGGCGGTGCAGATTTGATCATTCTTTAGTAAGAAAGACATAATTAATGAAAAGTTCCTAAGCATTCAATTGGCCAACTAAACACCTGACCTTTGGGGGTTTTTTGGTATAATCACTACATTTTGAAACTTCAATTTAATGATAGCTGTGTTTTCATTGAAAAAAATTCAGTAAATATCCTTTGCTTCTGGCATGGTAGATAACAGTACTTTATCATCCAACTCCTGCTCTTATCTGTGTTTACAGAGTATTGAGTCAGCCTACAACCTTTCTCCAGTGAGTACAGCAGTTGTTATCTTCAGTTCTGCAACACAAATTTATTTCATTCATGCCACCCATTTCTGCACAGTCTCCAACTTGACAGTGCCTCGTTTCAAATCTGAATATAAAACAAAGTATAAAGGCATGTAGGTGTTGTGGAAACAACTTCAGATACTATGAAGGACATAGTGCCTTTCCTGTATATGTATCCGGGTACCTCATCAGCTGTCTTAAGCACCACATTGTTCCAGATAGAAAATACTTGCTTTCCATCCCTAAATTCTTCTCAGGGGCACTGTTGTTTGTAGCCCTGGTTCTTGCCTGTGATGTTTTGGTTTCTCTGAAACTCTTTCCCAGAGACTTTTCTGTCAACAAGAGACATGTTTTCCTAACTGTAACCTATGTTTACATGCCTTTCCATAGGAGGGACTTCTTCTTGATGTCCCTCTGACTTGACCAATGTAGTTGAAGAAGTTTGTCTTTCTTCCACACATTGGGTTGTTCTTTGTAAAACAGCATAAAAGGGAAGAAATTCCCAGAAATAAATTAAGTCATTGCCAGCCTTCTGAAATCAGAGTCTGTGTCACTGTGATCTTTAACAGTGTCAGTTGTTAATACAAATTTTATGCTTTACAGAGTTGTTAAAAAATCCTATTCCTCCAAAATGAAAAAAAACCAAACCCAAAACTCAAAAAACTATCTAAAGCATGAACTAAGTAAGCACAGCTTATTTCACCATTAAGATGACCAGACTTAGTTATTATTTAGCACATTAAGTATCATTTGCAAACTCTGCCAGTGATGATTGTGTGTCTTTTCCCCCATCTCTTGATATAAGGCTTTCATATAAATGTAGAGAAAGTGTGGGTGACGTGCACCATCCTGTGTTATGTTCCACTGTAAAAGCCTTCCCTTCCTTTCACCTGTCGTGTGCAGGCTTTCCTACCTGCAGGTCACCATGGGCTGAACAGAAAATTTTATGCCAGTGCTTTTGTGGCTTTTTGATAGAGACCTGAAAGCAAGACTGGTTTTGCTTTCAAAGTGCTTGTTAGGCACAACACCTTATTCTTCTGCCAATGATTTCTTGACAAAGATGCTGGAGCCCTGCCAGCTGTGCTGTGGACTGTCTGCTGTACGCTGACACTTTTGGGTGGCTTGCCTGAGGATACACAGACCTTGCTTTGAAAGATTTTAGTCCCTTCCTAAAGTCTTAGATCTGGCTACGTCTCCAGTGAATTCCTCTTTTCAATACACTTTTTTTTCAAGGATAATTGCTTCCATAGCACTTAATTTCACCACAGCATGCAGAGTTCTTAACAGGGGATTATAGGAAAGATGAGGAGGGCAGTGACAGGACAAGGGGTAATGATTCTGAAGTGAAAGAGAGCATGTTTAGAATTATTATTATGAAGAAATTCTTTACTATGAGGATGGTCAGACACTGGAAAAGGTTTGCTAGAGAACTTGTGGATGTCCCATCCCTGGAAGTGTTTAAGGCCTGACTGGATGGGTCTTTGAACAAGCTGGCCTAGTGGACGGTGTACCTGCCAATGGCCAGAGGTTAGAACAAGATGATCTTTAAGGTCCCTTTCAACCCAAACCATTCTATGATTTGGTGTTCTTACTTTCCATCAAAGAAAGCCAGTGTCCTCATGGTGGATTAATACTCAGTGAGAGAATAAGTTTTTTGCCAAGTTCATTCCTGATTCCATTGAACTTAGATAAATCATGCAGATAAATATTTGTACATTGAGTCATGCAGATAACTAAACCTTCAGTATGTTGAAAACACAATCTTTAGCTTAAATAGGTTTAAATCTACTGAAGAAAGCTGGAAAACTCCCATTAACCTCTGCAGCCTTTGAACTAGATCTTCAGGCTTGAGTCAAGCACTTACATATATCCTTAGTCTGAGCCCTCTGGATAGTTCCATTGTCTGCAGTGCAGCCCCTTTGTTCTCAAGCACACCCTTGGTGAAAGGCTTTCCTGGGTCTAATCTGGAACATAAGTTCACAGTCATCCTGGCTCTATCTTGCTCTATCAACTATGATACCTCAATTAATATAAGGAGTTTAATTTCTTGATCTGTTTACAAAAGTGGGAGGGTAGCAGTACTTCTTTAGTCCTATGAGTTTCACATTTCAAAGTTTTGCCAAAGACTAAAGCAGAAAACCACGGGACTGTGATTCAGGACTTTTTTTCTATTTCTTCTTTCTGATGCTGACTTGATGCATAATTTTGGGTGACTCCCTTAAGTGTGTCAGAGATTTCAAGTTTCAGAGCTTATGAGCTGAATAGAGGAATTCAGAAACCAGAGCCAACACAGAAGTCAATAGTAGGTATTTCTACACAGTATGTATTTCTACACCTCACCAAGGATCTCCAGAGTAATGCCTGTTCTCCAAGCCCATGATTTTACCACCAGATAGGAACATTTCAGATCAAAGAAGGATCAAACCTGAACCAATGAAGGAAGTCATGTGTCTGAGTCCAGGTTCATTTATAGGGTTAGTTGTTTTGCTGTGGGTTTTGGTTTTCTCCCTTAATTTCTAGTTACCTGAACTGAATTTGTCAGACTAGTTTTTTACTCCTTGCACAACTTATTGCAGAAGATCATTTGATTCAATATAGCAAGGTCTTTTTAGGTGACATGAGTAATCAAAGTTGCTTATTTCTTATGAGTTATAATTATTTATAGGAAACCAGGTTTTGAATTCCCTGAAATGAATAAATACACTAATAGGCAAGCCGTGTGTTCTGTCATTGCATTAACCAGCAATGAATACCAAGCAGAAGGGGAAGTTCCTCTGGAGGTTTCAGGCTCCTCTCCTGGTCCAGTGACAACACATGTACTTATTTCTAGCTACAGATATTCTTTTCTACACTGAGTCTGAGGTGTCTTCAAGCCCTGACATTGCTTGTCACCCCAAGACTTTTATGCAGCCTTCAGATAATGCAGGTGCTGGGACTATCTCTTGGAGACAGGAATTCTGGGAATCGCACATCTCTCCGCTTCTATACCAAGACACACAGCCCTACTGAGCATGAGAGGAAGGAGTGACCGGGGAAATGAAGAACAATACACAAATTGTATTGGGGTTCTTTCCCGTGGGAGGCAGAAGCTTAACTTTTAATTGTAAATTGACTCTTTTATGTTTGCATCCTGCTCTAAGCTTATAAAACCATATTTAGTTTCTGTTAGCTATTGGGAATGCTGGCTGTGGTATTCTCTTTACCTTGTAAATATTTGTGAGTTTAACCAAGTTCTAAGGCATAGCTTTAAGCATGGATGTCAGAGACCTCAGCCCTGTACAGTCTTAAATGTTCTGGTTCTTAATCTGCAGATTAGTCCCTGATGACATATGTGATTTTTTAAACCTTTATGTCACATAATCATTTAGAGAGTTCTGAGGGGAACTCTCAGCAAGTGATTTTTCTTTCTTCTTTCTTTCCAAACTTCAAATGGAACCTGTCTAAATTTCTCTCTAAAAGGAATTTTAGGATGAAATTCTTTTTGTAACCCTGTCCGTAATGTTTAGGACAGGACTTCCAGAAAGCAGATTTTTATTGTGCCATTCATAGTCCTCTTGGCTCAGAGACTGGTGTATCACAAATAAACAGCTTTCCCTAAGGAACCATTCAGGTTCTTTGTAGCCGTCAGGCTGGGCTTTTTATGGAAACTGATCTGCAAGACCCCCAGAGCTGAAGCTGCCCAATGCTAAGACCCTACATTTTGCAGCATCAGTGCACAAAAATCACACAGACATCATGCTTTATAATGCACAAATTTCTGTGAAAGTAGAGCTCTGCATTATCAACAAAAGGGATTCACATGTCAGTGAATATGAAAAGTAATTAAAGGCAAGCTTTTCTGGTTTTTGGGATGTTGCGGAGAAGAAACTACGGCAAAATACTAAAAGGCTTTGAGAATAATTTTATATTAATCCAATCTCTGTTTTTTAACAATCTTGCTCAAGACACTGTGAAAGTAGCCTAGTCTAGTATTTTTCAACTTGTCCTTTCTTAGTTCCTGCTTTATTATCAATATATTAAAAATCTTTAAATTCTACTAGGTTTAAAGGTCTGAGCCAGCTCAGTAACAGTGTCTTGTCACAGAATCACAGAAAAATAGAGTTGAAAGGAATATTATGATACTTTGCCTTTAGAAGTTTCTATGTCCCTTACCTAGCAATGTATTTTCAGTATCTGAATGTAGACATTAGATCAATATATAAGAACTTGGAGATACATGTTTTACATCACATGTTTTTTTCTTATTTGAGAACCCAAGTAAGATCAATCAGTGCCCTGGTTCCTCATGAGCGGTGGAAATGCAGTCAAGTGCAATAAATAAATAAACTCCATGTGCTAATATAAAGGTCTGACTATTACTAATGGATTATTTAGTTACCACCTGGAAGAACAAGTTATTTTATTGTCATTTCCTTTCTCATGAATTCACTTATAATAAAGACGATATGAAATACAATGGTATGAAAGGCTTTTTATTGGAAAAAAAATAGCAAGAAAAGGGGAAGTTAGCAGAGGTGTTTAACCTCAAGAGGCCTAGGGATAACTGAATACCAGTTTGGCAATCTGCACTGTATATTTGTTCATGTTAGTGTGTTTTCTCCTAGCAAATCCTGGAATTCTGGCATGGCTTTATTAAGGCTCATTCATTATAAACTAAGGAGATTTTGCTTGGCTTAGGGTAAACCTTGCACTTACTTCAGTAAGAAAAATAGGAGGAAGTGGTCCCTTTTTACTCGTAAGCCTGAGCATCAGCAGACCCCATGCTCCAGCAGGGAATGATGCGCGGCAGACCCTCCTGCTACCCTCGACTGTTTCCCGCGTAGCGCAGGGCGAGCCGCGCACGTGTCCCTTTACAAGCCGTGTCCCTTTACAAGCCGTGTCCCTTTACAAGCCGTGTCCCCCACAAGCCGTGTCCCTCACAAGCCGTGTCCCTCACAAGCCGTGTCCCTCACAAGCCGTGTCCCCTACAAGCCGTGTCCCTTTACAAGCCGTGTCCCCCACAAGCCGTGTCCCCCACAAGCCGTGTCCCTTTACAAGCCGTGTCCCTCACAAGCCGTGTCCCTCACAAGCCATGTCCCTTTACAAGCCGTGTCCCTTACAAGCCGTGTCCCTTTACAAGCCGTGTCCCTTACAAGCCGTGTCCCTTTACAAGCCGTGTCCCTCACAAGCCGTGTCCCCTACAAGCCATGTCCCTTTACAAGCCGTGTCCCCTACAAGCCGTGTCCCTTACAAGCCGTGTCCCCCACAAGCCGTGTCCCCCACAAGCCGTGTCCCCTACAAGCCGTGTCCCTTACAAGCCGTGTCCCCCACAAGCCGTGTCCCCTACAAGCCGTGTCCCCTACAAGCCGTGTCCCCCACAAGCCGTGTCCCCTACAAGCCGTGTCCCCTACAAGCCGTGTCCCTTTACAAGCCGTGTCCCTCACAAGCCGTGTCCCCTACAAGCCGTGTCCCCTCTCACTGATGGATGCCAGACCCTGGACACAGCTGCGGCGGCCGGACCCGCCTCCCAGCGGACTCCTCCGTCCGCGGGATTCCCGCAGCGAGGGATGGGAGGGAATACGATGGGGTGCGGTGGAATGGGAGGGGACGGGATGCGGTGGGAGGGGATGGGACAGGACGGGATGCAGTGGCAGTGGACGGGACGGGATGCGGTGGGCGGGGACGGGACGGGACGGGACGGGATGCGGTGGCTCCGCCCACCCGCCGCGCCCCCTGGCGGCCCTGCGGTGCACGCGGGCGGGGCGGGTCACGTGACGGCGCTCAGCTGACCGCGGGGAGCGGCGGCGCGAGCCCAGGGTGAGCGGCCGGGCCGGGGCGGGCGCGGCGGCGGCGGCGGCGGCGGCGGCGGCGGGCGCGGCCCCGCTCCGCTGCTCACTGTCCTTCTCCCGCAGATGAACGGGGACGTGGCCGAGCCGGCGCCGGTATGGGAGCGGCCCTGGTCCCTGGACGAGATTCGTAAGGGCAGCCAGAGCTGGTCCTTGGCCTCGGACGCCGGGGTGAGCGGTGCGGCCGGGACCGGGCCTGAGCCCGGCACCGGAGCGGTGGGCGGGCCGCGGCCTCCCCGGGGCCCGGGGCCGTGTGCGGGGCGGTGCTGCTGCCCGCTGGCCGGGGAGCGGCCGGGGGTGTCGAGACGGGCCTGCCGCGGGAAGAACGCATCCCCCCGGGGCCCGGCCGCTCTCTCGTTCCTTTAAGCCTCCGGTCCAGGCAGGAAAACTGAAATGAGGAGTTGGCCCCAACGGAGATGCAGAATGAAGTGGCTGAGACTTGGTCCTGTGTGTGCGTGTTCCAGTCTAATGTACATGTATTTTGGTCCTCGGTTGAAGTGTATGATCGGTTCTGCCTGTCTTACAAACGGTGCCAAAAGGAAACAGAGTTGGAATGTGACGTATTGCTTTGTTGTTGTCAACAGCTTCTGCATTTTCTACAAGAGTTCTCACAACAAACCATTTCCAGGACCCACGAAATCAAAAAACAAGTGGACGGATTGATTAGTGAAACAAAAGCTACAGACTGTCGCCTTCACAATGTCTTCAATGACTTTCTTATGTTGTCCAACACGCAGTTCATAGAGAATGTGAGTGTGTTCTACTAAAACATTGAAGTTGTACTTCAGACATTGTCATTGTCTCTGAATGTAGTGTGGAGAAGTGATTTAGCTTTCTGGCAAGTCTGGTGCTGATTTAGAGATGAAGTGACTTTTAATTGTGTTCTGTTAAATCTATCCTAATTCCCTTGTGTGTGATGCACTATCCAATATTGGCAGGTTCCCTTTGTCTTTTCAGTGACACCTTCCTTCCTTGCTAATACAGTTTTGCTTTTAGAATTATAAATGAGTCGAGAATTCTGGGATGTCTTGGTTTATCTTCACAAGTTGCATGAATGTAGCATTTGTCTGCACCTACCTATCTAAATCAGAGTAAATGCTGTAAGCTTGCCTAATGGTGTTATTTTACTGTAAAAGCATTTGGTATTAAAGGTGTTGGCTTGCAGGCAATTGTCCCCTTGGTGTGGTCATGCAAAGCATATTTTCTGGTTAATGTTGCTGCTTTGTAGATATCTCTATTTTGAAAGATAAAGCTAGACTTGAAAGCCTGTTACCACATTGTATCACTAGAAATATTCTAGTGTATCACTAGAATATTCTAAATCACTGGAATATTCTAATTAAGATGGAGAGCTTTAATAGTGTTTCAGATTCTTGGAGGGTTTTTAGCACTGTGGGTTTTATCAGGTGTTTTGTTTTGATCAGCATTATTTCAGGCCATATGTGTCTCATCATGGCATTATTATTGGAAAGATGGTGGCAGATGAAAAGCTGGAAAACTGGATTTATATTCTGTGGGGTTTTGGTGACAGTGGCTTTTTTCAGAGCTGCAGTGTCTTTTCTGACCTAGCTTAGCTGTTCAGCATAATGATTCTGCTGAGAACAGTTTGTACTAAATGTTAAATCTCATGTGCTTACAGCTGTTTTTTTCCCAAATTAAGGTGCACAGAAATAGGTCTTCATTTCTGATTCTCAGTTTAGTTAGTGAGAGATCTGCCTCTCCCAGAGGATAACTGCACCTGTGTTTGAGATTTGGATTTAGGTTTGCAGTTTCCATGGAGATCTTTTATTTCCCTTTGTCTCCTTGTAGCTGGTCCTACAAAAGAGTGCTAAAAGAGCTGGATGTCAGGGATCATCAGAGCAAACTGAAGGTTGAGGGATGTTGTGAACCCTCTCTGTGAGTATGGAAGGAAAGCTACTAAATGACAGAAAACTAAAGGAAAGTAGACAGCCTCTAAGTGAACTATAGGTTTCTCTCTGAAGGTGTCTAGAACAGCTTTATGTTGGGAAGGTTAAAACAGTGCATTTTTTGTCATGTTCAGGTTAGTCCGTTAGCAAACTTGAATTACCTCAGGTGCATTGAGAAGCTGCTGATGGTACCTTCAATACCAATGCATAAAGGTACTTGACATCATCCATGGCTTCCTTTATTTAATGTGTAATGAATTCATGTGTAATTAATTATATATTAGCAGTGTAGTTTGTGGTGGTACCCATGGTTTAGCTCGTGTAGTAGTACATTGTTCTTACATGAATTAATTTTGCTTGGCTTTTCAGAGAGTGTATGATGAAGAAGTGGAAGAGCCTATTCCCAAAGCTGATGTTGGAGACAAAACCGAGCAGGTAGTTAACTTCAGCTGCCTTGAGTGCTGTCAGTATGTTTGCAGCCATTGTCTACCTTCCCATTTTCAAACTTGCTTTGCTTATATTTACAGCTTACAAACCAAACTCCTTCCTTTCTCCTTGAAGTCCCTCTGTTGGATAGTGTGTGTCACTCAGAAATAAAGTTGCCAGTGATATTGGTGGCTACTGCAGTGTGTGATCATCTGTAAGGGTCTCCCCAAGCTCAGTACTGTGTCCAACAGACAAGACTTATGCATTGATTTTTTTCAAGTCATTATGCATCTCTGTTTCTGGAGTGATGAAAACGAATTAAGCAAAAATAATTCTGATTGTCCTTCTAATGCACATAGTGAAAAAGCTTTCATTGTGCTAATTTGAAATTAACATTTTGTATGCGTGTTGTGGTAAGATTGAGCCTTAAGTAAAATGCAATGAGCATGTGTTTTTTCTGTTACTAAAGGAAAAGACACGGGAACAGAAAGAAGCTGATCTAATCCCTAAAATTCAAGAAGCAGTGAATTATGGGTTGCAGGTTCTGGACAGTGCATTTGAACAGCTAGACATCAAAGCAGGGAACTCTGACTCAGAAGAGGAAGAAAGTAATGAAAGAGTGGAACTGATACTTGAGCCAAAGGTACGGGGGCCTGTTCTTGCTGGGTTTGTTTTGCTTTCTTGGACTTGCTCTTTGCTTCTATAAGCTGTATAATTGCCTTAGGGTAAAACTGATGTTAGCTAAACCTGTTACCTAAAAAGAAGATTTGATGCCTGCATCTGTAGAAGTGCTCTCTGCTGAGCTACTCCTTGTGTAACCTGCTTGTCTTGCAGTTAGGTTAGCCTCAAGGTATGGCACCCTCAAGGATAATAAACTTTGAAGGGGAAGCCTCAGTTCTGTGTGGGACATACAGATTTCATGCTTTTTAGGTACAAACCATATCTTTATGTGTAGTTTTTACTGTCCCAGTAATTAAGAATCCAAGATCCAGGTTTTGGGATAAGACTCATGCCTGTAGGTCTTTGCAAGGATATTCTTCTGTTTGATGGCATGTAGAAAACAAGTTGGGACTACACAAATAGAAGTAGCCACTTTGTTTGACAGTGTTGAGAGGAATATACACCTCAGCTAGCCCACCCAGTTGTATGTTGACTTGAAGCAGATGTTTGGTGGGACTCTAAACAAGCTTGTATCTTCCTTGAGTTAAAACAAGGGGTGTAAGACTTCTTTGTCAGCCCTGCATGGCTGTTCAAAGATGTCAGAAAGACCTGATGCTGTCTCTTTCCAGGATCTCTATATTGACAGACCTCTACCTTACTTGATTGGCTCTCAGCAGTTTATGGAACAGGATGATGTTGGCCTTGGAGATCTCTCTAGTGAAGGTGTGTGCTGGTGTGACCTTCTATTTCTGTGCAAGTAATTAGTTCCTAATCCAAGATTTTTGACTGTTTCAAATCATTGCTTTGGTTATCCTGTGTACTGTTCTTGCATGTTTAGATGCAGGCTGTAATTAGCTGGGAAAAAAGCATGTTCATCATGCTGTAACAACCACCCTTCCAGTATACAAACCAGTAACTTCTCAATTACTTATGCTTTGTGTATTAGAAATCCAAAGTGTTAAAATTTCATCAGCTTTCAAAGCTCTTTCGAACCACTCTACCCACCTGAGTTTTAGTTTTCTTCATAGAGCCTTTAGATTGCTTAAATGGTGACTACATTATTCTGTGTCTGTCCTTAACTTTTTTGTTTCCATTTAAATTAGAAGGATCGGTAGATAGCGACCGTGGAAGTGTAATTGACAGTGAAGAGAAGGATGAGGAGGTAAGAGGCAAGTACCAGCTGCTTTGCACGAGCATTCCTTGCATGTGAGGCCGTTAGCTACCTTGCTTTTTGATCATGGCTCTCAAGATACTACTGCACAATGTTTGTTCCCTGTGTTGGTTGTGATAAATATACTTTCTGTTACTGTTCTTATGCAGTGCTTTCCTCTGCAGCCTTCCAGAGGAGCATTTATGTCATATTGGCTCTAACTGTTATTAAAGTAGAATACTTCAAACTGAAGTGTTTTATTCCACTCTCATTTAATTTTGTGAAGCAAATCAGATTCTTACCAAGAATTGCATTTATGGAGAACAAATCTCTTGTAAATTACAGTTACAAAGAATGGGATGGAGACTGACAGGAACAAGTTTAATGTTTTAAGTAATGCACCTCCAGGCTTTGCCTCATAAGTCTGCTGCATTGGAATATCTGTTTCTGAGATGTTTTGCCTGCTTTGCCTGCTGGGATGTCTCTGCTTTGTAACTGTGCTATGGAAGCAATCCCTTTCTCCTGAGGTGTTTGCATTTGGTGTCTTTGCTCACTTAAAGTGAAATCTCTTTTGAGTTACTTGGATGCAGTCACAATGGAGCCTGCTGTCTTTGCTGAATTAATGATTTTCTAGTGAGCTCCTTTTATAAAGATGGTCAGCAGTGGGGGAACAATTTCTTGGTCAGATCATGGTGGGGAGATCTGAATGTCCAAACTTCAGCAAGTTCAGCGTTTCTGAGCCCTCTCCCCTAAGCACTGGATGAAGTAATGTGTGGTACTTGTCTCTGGGTCTCTTGTGTTACAGGAATCAGATGATGAATTTGGAAACCCTAGTGAAGATGACCAAAAGACGGTACGGTTAAACACTCTGGTGCATACCTGAAAGACTTTATACTTGTGGCACAGTGAGCATGCATGAAAGAGGAAATGAGAGCTCTAGACAGTTGACTATTAGCAACTTTGTGAGGCCTGATTTTTATAACTTTTTATGAGATGGTCCTGGCCAGATGGCACCATGTTTTGAAAATGAAGCTGGGTTGGGCTTAAAGACATGCTTGCAAGCTATCATTAGATACAAAGCCTTTGTGGGATGGCATTGCCTGATAGGTGTTTTCCTCAAGAATAACTTGGGAGACATGAGAGTTCAAAGAATCTACCCCAGGAAAGCTAGGCTTCTGTGGGTTTATTTGGTTTATAATGAAAATTCTAATCTTGCCATGCAGGAGGCAAGGAACAGTGCAGTTTGTGTATTACATGAAATCAAAGATGTAAATAGCATTAGACATTTGAGCAGTATATCTATTTGGATAATGAATGAGAAAGGAAATGTTGGGATGGAAAAATTCAAGCCTGACTTTAGCAATTGGTTTTAGAAGAAGCAATCTTATCCATATTTAGATGTGCCACTATAAAAGACTTATGTGGGGATCCTCAGTCTGGCATGATTTAATGTTAAAAGAGCAATGTTGCAAAAAACAACCCTTATTTAATATACTGATTAATAAAACAGTATTTCAAAAGCACTCAGATGTTACTTTAAGCTAACTTTCGTAGGGTAGCTCTGTATGCCTGATGTATTTTAAGATGAGCAAGTGTCTTTGGGTTGTTGGTGATTTAGTTCAATTCTGGGCCCTTGCCTGTGCGAACCCCCAGCTCTCATCTGGTTCACTTCATCTTTTTCACCCTCTTATTGATGTGACTGAAACCAGGATGTGAGCATGTAGTGTCTGTCATTCTGCTGTCCACCCTAAGGACAGTGCAGGATGATATAATTTTTTACTAGCTGATCACAGTGTTCCTGTGTTAAGACTAAATACCAGGTCTTTAGTTTGTGTGTGCTAGTGGTGTGAGGGGGGAGCCTTTGTGTCCTCAGTTGCAGCATTCAGTAGCACAGGGTTGGGGTGTGCTAGAGAATGCAGCAACTTACTTAGAGCTAGAAGCACTCCTTCCTTACCTTTCAAAAGCTGTTGGTATCAATTCCAATCTGGAAGTATTCCAAATAGGCTGTAAGTTCCCATCCTTTCTGTAAGTTTGATTTGCATAGTTTATCTAAGCAGATGTACTTTTGTGCTTGTTTTGTACGCAACAGGATATTAATTATTTTGTAGAGGATAGCCCAGATGAGTGATGAAGATGATGATGATGGCTGTGATCTCTTTGACTCTGAAAAAGAGGAGGATGAGGATGGAGACTTAGATGAAAGCACAAAGCCCGTGAGTAATTGTTGCCTTCCTGGAGTGGGAGATTTGACTTCCTGTGTGAAAAATCTGTCCTTAGAGGGATTATAATGGTAGCTCTCAAATACCTGGTATCCTGTAGGAAGTGCCTCCAGAAATCCTTAGCAGTATTTTAACATGATTGTTCAGGTGTTACCCCTTTAAACTTGGGGATTCTTGCACCTTAAGCAAGTATCAAAGCTGCCTTTCAGGAACATTAAGAAACAGATTGTTGCATTTTTATGAGGTAAAGGCCTTTTGTTTCTTCTGCTTACAAAGCAAGGTGACATTAAAAATTATGTGTTCATCAGATCTAGAAATTCTGAGGGTTTTTTAATTCTTGATGCACACCTAATCTCTGCTTTCTTAACAGAAAGCTGTATTGCTTCTTCTGAGGGCTTCAGGCAAAGTCTAGACAAGATACTGTAAAGTGAGGCTACAGAGTACAGTATTTATAATTGCAATTGCATCAAGTTGCTAACTGGATCTTATATAAGAAATATGCTGTTATTTGTCCCTGCTGCTCAGAAAAAGAAGAGACCAACATCATTTGCAGATGAGCTGGCAGCCCGAATCAAAGGAGAAGTGGCAGTCAGACAGGATGAGGAGCGTTCGTGTGAGTTGCCTCCCAAGTTTTGAAAAGTGCTTGCGCAGTAATGGGGGACTTGTGAAAGTGTGGGACAGAACGTTGTGGGTAACAATACATGAAGTTACACAGATCTGTTATTTGAACATGTATTAGGTAAAAGCATGAAAAGAGGAATTGCAGACACTATTTTGTGCTCTGAGAAATTCTTTAGCCATAAGTCAGAGGTCTGAATTGGAATTCACTGAGAGTTATAGTGGGAAACGCACTGTTTTCAGGTGAGACAGGTCACTCTCAAAACACACATTATTGGAAAGGTTTTCTCTCCAATCTGGTTCTCCCTCTGCATGTTTGACCACATGTGCTTTCTCCTGTTTCAAGTAAGTATGTGGAAGCCACTGATCACTGGTCTTTCTGTGAGCTCCACAGTGGAAAACACCTCAAGCAGTAGATGTTTTCATGTTGTTTGGATTGTTTGTTTTCTTTGTGGCTTAAATATACTGTTTTGAGGACGCTTTCCTTGCTACTGTTACTAATGATAATAATGCATTTACTTTTGTGTTGCTTTCAAAGGGAGACACCTCAAGTATTTAGTCTTGCAGCAAAGCAGCAGTTGAAAAAAGCTGGCTGAAGTTGAGTTAGCAAGTGCTTATGAGCCTGCTGTTGACCTGTAATATTGAGAAGATGAACAGACAAGAGCTGTGTGTGTTCTTGCACAGTTGAAACAATCAAACTAGGTCTGCTGATATCAAGAGCATAAAACCTAACATTTTATGCTGTTCAGTTACAGGGAAATCTTCCAGTCATTGAAGTAACTTTGTAGCTTTTGGTAGCTGAATGAAGACAAAAATCTGGAGCCATTTGAAATGCTGAGAGGTTCTGCAAAGGTGTGGAACCTGTACTGTCTGGAATGCTGTGTTGCTTTCTGACATCTCAGGTGACACTAGTCTGCATGTGGACAACTGTGTTGAACCCCTAGCACCTGACAGAATGATTCTATTACAATTTTAGGTACTAGTTTTAGAAACTGTTTCACAGAATTGCTTCCTCAGGCTGATTGATATGAAAGCATAGAGGTCAACTTGGTTTGCTATATTTTTAGGTTTTTGCCATACATTGATCTCAGACTGTAAGTAAATGTCAACTAGTTTTTCACTGAAACTTTCTTTTTAAAGCCCTGTCGTCAGAGACCAAAACAAGGAAAACCCCAAAAGAGAAGAAGGAAGTTAGAGTTCCGTCGGATGGTAGGATATCCTCTCTTGTTCTTGAATTTTGGGCTGGATTGTAAGATACCACTTAAGAAACTGTGGCCTCTGCTATAGAAGCTGGTTGGGATATCAGTGAGCATCCTTCAACGTGAAATGTGTAAACAAATCTAGGTTGTGATATGCATGTAAACAAGGCTGGAAACACATTTAGTGAGAGTTCTTTCTTTAAGAGGAACTCCAGTTAGCCTTCTGGAGCAACTGCACAACCCAATCTGTCTTCAGCAGCTTCCCTCTATGTGTCATGTTTATGAAAGCAGATGAAACCAAAGCAATTTTTATTTTAGTTGTCTCTAATTCCCTTTCCTGAAACTTGATCAGTCTTACCAAAGCTCATGGCTCTTTCTAGATGAAGATGATGACATCTTCAAGCCTCCCAAACTGACTGATGAGGACTTCACACCGTTTGGTTCAAGGGGTGGCCTCTTCAGTGGTGGAACAGGCCTCTTTGATGATGAAGAGGTGAGAATGCTGCAGATTGTAAAAACTGAGTGTTTCCCCCTTTTAAAAACAAAACAAAAGATCCCTGAGAATTCCCGCCTCTGGAAGACAGAGAGGACAAACAGCATTTTGTTGCTTGGTAGTATTCAACTACACACAGAGTTCAGGTAGTTCTGTGCAATGCTTTCCATTTTAATACAACCTTTATTGAAAAAATGTTCTTTTTTTAATGGCAGACAATAGCTTAAAAAGAATATTAAGTAAAATAATCTGATAGTGCAAGCCAGCTTTGTGTCAGTGCAAATTTGGATGAAGCCATCACTGGTTAACTCTTGGTCACTTATTACTAAGACTACTTTCCTCAACTGTGTAGACACAGGACAGCCAAGCAGATATGTCTGTGATGGTTGCCTGCCTCCATACACCTGTTCTTGTTTTTCTGTTATCTAAAGCTAAACTTCTGGTAAGGGTGGCTTAGCTTCACTTTACTTGTGCATTGGGGAGGTTGTGCTGTACCAGCAGGGCAACGGGCAAATAGTAAGTGAGAAATGGCCAGTTGATCACTGACACATCTGCCACACCCCTGCACTCCCAGACTCTCTCTGAAGTGTTATGCCTTCTTTCTACAAAGTTTTGTACAAAGACCGTGCATTTTGTGTCTCCAGGTAGTCTAATACCCAATTCGCATAAGAGGGAGGCTTTCAAGAAATTAGGTGGTCACTACCCAAAAAATCCAGAGGTTTCTTGGAAATCCAGGCTGTGATTGTTGGAGATTGGTACAGGGCAGTGCAACCTGAACACAAGAACAACTGTGGGAGTGTACTGCAATTCTTTTGAGCTGTAATGTATTTCTCTGCACCATTATGGCATCTCTTTAGTAGCAGTGTAAATAATTTGTTTTATTCACGTGAAGTTCAGGAGTATTTTTATGCTTGTCCTGACCCGAATTTTTCCCTCAAACCTTACTGCATAAACTTCAGTAGGAAAACTTAGAAGGATATCATCAGGACCTAACCAGCTGTAGATTAATTAATGTAAGTCCTTGAAGATGTGCAAATAAAAGGTCATTCCTTCTCTTCAGCAGATAGACTAGTGATCAGTAAATTAAATTTTAGAAGAGAGCTGCTTTTCTGAATGTATACACTCAGGTTAACACTTGAGTACCTGGGTTTAAGTCTGTATTTGCAGACATCTTTCTGAGAAGGGACTGGTGATTACCTCCTCTGTCTTGGCTTAGAAGTGGACATTCAATATGGAAAAAACAACATCTGTAATTTCCTACAAAAACAAACTCACCACTTCCCCTCCTTTGCATTTTCATCTATGATCAGAGTGATCTTTTTGCTGAAGCACCAAGAGGAGAAGAATCAAAAGAGAGAGAGGAACAAGTCTTAGTAAGTGAAGGTAAGAATCAACAGTTGCCTCCTGTAGTCTTATCTATGCTGTGATTTATTACTCCTAGCAGCTAGACTGTTTATTCCCAAACTAGAAAGCCTCAGGTAGCAATTGCAGGGCTTCACCAGTCTTAAAAGAGAACAGGTGTGTTGAATTTTACATGTGTTCGCCATGATCTGTTACACATGCCTACTCCTAAAGCTGAAATAATGTCCTTACTGCTGTTGGCAGAGCTCTCTGAGTGTGCTGGCTTCCTGCTTCTCAAGTGTACTTTGCAGGATCCAGTTGTGGGTTTGAGGGGAGCAGAGATTTCTTCATGTAGATTAATTCACATGAGTTTCCAACTAGGTGCATATCTAGACCCTTAAAGGGACTCTGAGCACATATTCTGTATTGCAGAGCTTTTACTGAAGCACTGTATTTGATGAATTTTCAGATACATGTTGGGAGACTAAGCCACTTTGTTTTGAATGTGTTGTATTGAAGTGGTTTTGAGTGTGTGAATGTGAACTGTTGCAAATAATGCTGTATGTAAACATGTAATGTGCTTATAAGCTTCAGTATAATAGAGCTGTTCTGGGGAGTTTAAATGGAAAAAAACAGACTGTTGCATATATTTACAAAAGCCCAGGGAAGTTCAAGGAGAGTTTGTAAAGATTTCTGAGGTGTTAAGAAAGCAAAAGCAGCTCAGACAACTTCTTGGATTCCTGTTTCTGTGGTAGAGTTCTGAAGGCTTTGACAGCATAAAATAAGTGCATCCATTTGTATTGTACTTCCTATGATTTCAGCATCCTCTACAAAGTCCTTAAAGAAAGTTCCTGCAGGTGCAGTATTTCTGTTTCCAGGTATGATTTATTCAATAGCCAATTGCTTCATGCACAAAATGCTCTTTTCTTTAAAACCTACTGCCAAGGTTTTAAAGAAAAAACTATCCAAATACAGCAGCACTGCATTGCTTGATCATATGCTTAATGACAAATACAGATGCTTCTACCATGCTAAGCCTAAACTGCAGCATGTTTTATGGATAATCAAAGATTCTGGAGGAGCTCTGAAGGTAGGTGTCACTGATACCAGATATTAGCAACTGTCAGCTTCAAGTGCTGTGCTCTGAACTTTTAGGAATGTGTGTCACTTCAACTGATATTATACAGCTTAATTCTGCTGTGCATGCAGTCACAGCTTCCACCTGTATTCTGAGAAGGAAGTGCATTTTGATCTTTCACATTTGATCATATTCTCTTGGGTTAGGAGTAGAACAGTTTAAACATCAAGTTCCTATGTTTAGATCAATCTTGTTTTTCTGGTTTTGATTCGGAGGGTCTGCATACATGGGGAAGAACCAGATCTATAATTTGGAGCTAAAAGTAAAAAAGAATTGTATTAAGATGTTTCACATCAGAATCCAAGCTGATTAATGAAAGGAAACACGTCATCAGTCTTTTTGAATTTACTGACAAAGATTTCTGTCAGTGGGCAGGCTCTTCATTTGATTGAGGTACCGGAATTTTAAGTTTGGGCCTTTCTTAATGAAGGCCTATTTTAAGACTGGCTTCAGTAAACTGAGCCCTCAGTCAGCATGATTTTTAGACTAGGAAGTACACAAATACAGAATTTTTACTCCAGGGTCAAACATATGTCAACAGTGGGACTTCTACATAATTGTAAAACTCAGTAGCAGAGTTTAAAACAGCAGACTGATGTGTGGGATTTTTTTATCCTTTCTTCTTTCTTGGAGGTACTATTGTATAAGCAGGCACTTTAGTCTTTAGTTGCTCCCTCTCAATAACTTGTAGACAGGCTTAAGTCACCAGAGAAAAGCCAAGATTGAGGCTCCTTTGCTATTCCAGTGAACAGTTTGTTTAGGAATTCAATAATCTTTAATAAATAACCAAATTTTGTTTTTGGTTATTTATTAAAGGCTGTATTCCTGTCAATCCTGAGGCACTTTTTAATTGCATAATATACACTTTTTTTTTTTTTAGTAAGAACCTGCTGCTGATCAAAATTTATGCAGTCTGCTGACTTAACCAAATACCAGTTGTTCTACTTTCTGCCAAACTTTCGTTTAAGTATCTCCCCACCTCTGTCTCATTTCCAAGCATCTACACATGAGAAGCAAAAAGACAGGCTTAGAAGTGTTTGCAGAAGATCACACACTCACCACTGAGGCTGGACATTTCCATGGCAGATGCAGAAGGAGCAGCTGCTCTGGCTGGCTCTGATTAATCACTGCCATATCTGGCATGCGCAGGGATCTCGCAGCCAAACCCAGCCTCGTACCCTGGTACAGCTGGTGGGCTCACATGGCAAATGTGGTTCCTGGGAAGAACTCAGTCACCTGTCCTTCCCTCTCCTCAAGCACCTTACCACTTTTATTGGGCCACAGTGGTGTGGTGTACTAGTTACTAGAGTAGGATTCTGGTTTGGGAAGTCCATAGGGGCAACAGTGTGGGACTACTGAGTCTTCTAGCTTCAACACAGAGCCTGGCTGCTGTTTCTAGGGAAGATGAGCAGGTTTGAGGAAAAAGTAGCTGCAGTGAGAGTTAGGGGCTGTCTGCGACTTGGCTTTATCAGAATGTGTCTAGCTAATGCTTTTGATGTGGCACTGTTGCAGGAGCACCTTAGAAGTTGTTGAGATGGAAACTGTACCTGATGCCACTTACTATGGCACAAGTTCAGCTTTTTGGTAACTCTGGTAATGCTATTTTGATTTTTATTCTGCCCCCATCTGACCTGCAGGAGGAAGTGATGTGTTTAGTTCCAATGTAATTGGGGAAAAAGACAAGAAATCTGCAGCACAGAGCACAGAAAAAACTCCTAAACAACGTGGGAAAGTTGTTCTATTTGATAATGATGATGATGATGATGACTTCTTTGTGGAAGCAACCAAAAAGCCTCCAGATCCAGGTATCTCTAAACATTTGTGGTGAAAGAGTAAACACCGAAGGTCATCAAAATTCAAACTGGTAGGAACCAATGAGTTATAAAATTCAAACCTTCATCATTGCTACTTCCACTTGGGTTTTGAGGGGTTATGGTTTTGCTTGGTTTTTGATGTTCCATTGTAGAGGGTTTTTCTGTCATTGGTAACTCTTTTCATCAGAGTGGTGTGGGGCTGGTTTGTTTGTACATTCCCCCCCCCGACTTTTCTCTCTGAGGATGCTCTTCTACCACTAGGGCTGTATCTAGACTTGAATCAGGGAATTGGTACAGGCTTTATTCACACAGCCTTCAATCTTTGTTCCCAACATTCCCTATTAGCAGGGTCTAGGCCTATGCTAAGCCAATACAAAACACTGCCTTTAGAGATGCCAGCTGACTCAGCTGCTTAACTGGATATTCTGTCACCAGTGCTTTCAGGCAAGTGGTGTTTCACTTTGAGAGCTTGTCTGGCTTTTTCTCTTGAAGACTCCTGATCTTGGTCATGGTTAAACAGTATGGTATCTTTTGAGACTCTCTTATCTTCTCTTGTTCTGTATTCCTTATTCCCTGTTTGTTTGGTCTCTACATAGTCAAGTCCACAACTGACTTATTTGATGATGATGAAGAAGGTGACTTATTCAAGGAGAAACCTGCCATTCCTTCTGTGGTTGCTGGCACAACTAAAGAAACAGAAAGCCATAGGGAGGCAATCGTGGAAAAAAAGGTAATGGCGTAGAAATTAATTATATGGCTGAGGTTTTAGGAAAATGTTTCTAGTGCAGCTGAAGTAGTCTTTCCATATACAACACTGTGGAAATGACATATTTATGAAATAGGACTAGGTTCACAGGGTCTTCCATAATTTAGTGTTTCAGTGATCCTTAAATGCCTTTTGCCTTTTAAACTTGGGGTTTATTTGAGGTTTTTATCTGTGTGGGCAGTGATTGAAAGAATCTTACTAAGGCAGGATTGAAATGAGAGCAAAATGAGAAGCCTCTGATAAAAAAAATGTTTATGAATTTCATGGCTGAAATGAAACCAGCCTGAGTTAAAAACCTTTGGTGTCACAGTTCCTGCTCTTACACCAGCCACTGACAGCAACTTACCTGGTAACCCATAGCTTGTGTGTAGTATGGGAGAGGAGGGTGGGTGTCACAATTCTACCTAAGCATATACAAAACCTGGAGTTTAGAAAACTGTTTTTCAGCTGAAAACTCCTCTAAGTTGTAGAAAGCTTTGAATGTGGTGCTGAGCACGTACGTAGAGAGAAACTCTTAATACCCACGCCACTTTCAGAACAGTGCCTTGAGGAAAGTAGCAATGCTCTTTGTTTCTGTAGTACTGTATATACTCATTTTATACTTTCTGTCCAATGAATATTTGAACATAATTAGCTGCAGTGACTCTTATCCCCTCTGGACTGAGAAGTACAGTGCTGGGGATTTCTAATGCAAATTAGAAAGTATCACTTTCTCCACATTGTCCCATGGGGTGCACCTGAGCACAGACAGGGGCCAAAGCCACCTTCTGGTTCTCCTGCACTGCAAGAGTATCAGTGAAGCGGGAGCAGTGTTGGGAGGGATCTCACAGCACGTGGCTTTCCTGGAGAAGAGGATGAGAACTGATTCAGCAGCACCCCTCCTGCTCAGTCAGAAAGAGAGGGCTGTTTTATGCTCCAAGCTTTATGACAGTAGTGCTTGGGTCTGGGATCATTCTAAGTTTAATGGTAATATAGCTGGTGGCAGGCTGGGGCTGTGTTGTGATAATGCAGGAAATGATGGCTGGCACAAACTGCCCTTATCCTTTATGAAGCACAGCTTGTTAAAAAAACATTTTCCTTTAGCTCACGAGGCCTGGCATGAGTTGCTGCATACATTCTTCTGCTGAGAAGGATGGTGTGGCAGAGGAGGCCTATGGTAAGACCTGCAAGTCACTTGTGCGTAGCACATGAGTTTTGGACTTCAGCGCATGGGTGACAAGCCTGGGTTCTGTCCCTTCAGCTGCTGGGATTTTGTTATCAGCATGCCTCTTAGCAGGAGTCTTTCATGGTTTAGAAAAGGTACTTCCCAGTTTAGTGGCCCACTGCAACCATGCGGTTGCTCATTTCTGCTACCCCTCTCTCCCTGGGGAGGGCCAAAGAGGGGCATTGAAAGCACAAAAGGTAAAGATCAGGGGTTGAGATAAAACCAATTTACTTGAAACAGCAATGAGATAAGAAAGCAAACAGCAACAACCAGCAGTACTAATGACAGAAGGTATAAAAAAGAGGGAAATGATTCCTCTGCCACGCTGAGCTGACTCAGAGAGAGCAAAGAGACTCCCTTCCCCCTGTCCCCAGCAATGCCATGAGGTGGTATAAAATAACTTCTGGGGGCCAAGCCCCCTCCTCTCTACTGCAAAAACATGTGTCACAGATGTGCTAGCCCTTACTGAATCTAAATGCATGCTGATGCAGTATCTTTTTTGTCCTAAAGAGTCAACCATCTTCAGGTGAGGACTTCAAGCCTTTATCTGAAACACCTCCAAGAAAGCAGAGGGGCCTTTTCTCTGATGAGGAGGATTCTGAAGTGAGTATTTCTTTGAGAAATCCCTACAGAAATCCTTGGGATTTCAGTCATCCTGACTTCAGTCCACTTGTATCTGGGGACTCTATACATTTTGTAGGATTGAGAAATCTGACATCCATGCACGTATTCCTAGCTGTTCTGAAAGTTCCTCTTGCTCCAAGAGTGAAAGATCTGATTGTTTTCCTTGTCTTCAGGGACGTAAATTAGTGGCACACACAGGCATAAATTAAAAGCCTGAAGACAGGAAGGAGCAGCAAATGAAGAGTAAGAATCATTAAAGGCTGCATATGTTTCATTTTGGCTTTCAGCTAGCAATTTATCTGCAAAGATGAGGAAAATCCATGTGCTGTTGCAAATGATTGGAACATCAGATAAGGCTAACATCCACTACTTCGTAGGCATTCTAAATATCTTTTTTCATAAGGAAAAACATGAATGTCCCCTTTAGAGTTCTTAAACATATAGCCTTGCTTTGCATAGTGACATTTCTTTGATTTGCACAGGATTTGTTTTCATCAAGTAAACCTGTGAAGTCCAAAGCTACATCTCTCCCTACCAGCAAGTCCATGACAAAAGCTCCTCTTTCCTTGTTTGATGATGATGAAGAAGTAAGTACCACTTCCTGATACTGCCTGCATGTGGGAACCCACCTGCACAGGCAGGCGTAGATTGCAAAGGCAGCAGGAAATATTCAAGAATTTACAACACTGGGCTTGCAAATGGAATACTAAATTGATCTTGCATTGTGCAGCACTTCTGAGCATGTGGACAGCATTGTGGAGGAGAGTGGGAGTGGGAAATCTTGCGAGTTCTTGAGGTCTTTTAAGTAGTTTGCAGTCAATACATTTCACCTCTGGGCCTAAACATGGAAGATGTTATCCCTCTGTTTGATAGGACTAGAGAACACTGAGTAGAACAAATATGAGCTTCAAGAAGCTGTTTTATCCTAAACCTGTACTACCTGTCTCATGGATGACTTCTTGCTTCTCTTGTCATGGCTGTTGAATTCCTTTTTTCTCACTCTTACGTGTGTAAGAATCGTGACTGCTAGTATGGAAACAGAGGTCAGAGCACAAGTTTGTGCAAGCAACCTTAAAAAATTTGAATTAGTGTGTGCTTTTTAAATCTTTTTACCCAGTGGTAGTTGTTCAGCTCACTTAATGTTCAGCTGTCCTCAGAGTAGGATTCGTTCTCCATTTCATTATATGGGTTAGAAACAGTGCCCCATTGTGTTGGCTGCTGTGCTACAGAATTGCTGAGTGGTGGATTTTGGCTGCTGGTCACGTCTTGTGGTGGAGAATCTGTGGGCCAGAACCAGGATATGTGCTTACAGGCTTCTGGTCTATGAAATGCTGTATGTTTAGAATTCCTTGTACCAGAATATGGTGTTAAACTTGAACTTGTTCTTCAAAAAACACCATTTGTGTATACTACTTATATGAGAAGTAGATGGCAACAATATCTTACATGCTGATGATTTCTCAGTAAGCTTTTCATTGTGGCTTTGGCTTTTGATTTTTTCATACTGTATTTTATTTTGTTTTAAGGATCTCTTTGGTGTGGGACCTGCCAAGAAGCACCAGGAAAAGCCCCCAGAAGAGAGAGCAAAACAATCAGGGCCTCTCAAGAAAGCTTCCAGCTTACTGTTCAGCAGTGATGAGGAGGTACTGAGGAGTGAGATTTGGTTGAAAGTGGTTACTGGGCTTTATGCTGAGCAAAGCATAAAACTTTTGAGAAGGGAATCACAGACCAAATCTGCTGTGTCCACATGCCTTGCTTACCCCAATCCTTTGACTTGTTTGCAACAGAGGAAGCTGATCCTTGATCCAAAATTTCACAGGATCTAGGTAATAGAAGTCACGTGGAAGAGAAAATCAGTATTTTCAATGTAATTTATAGAAAGTTAGCTAGCAGATGGAGACTCGCCAACAAATCTGACTTAAAAACAGGGAAAAATATGTTTGTTCTTACTGCTTTAAATGCCATAACAAAAATTTAGCAGTTCTAGATAGATAAGTGTTGAGGTTTTCTTTGTTTTGAGGTGAGGTTTTTTTGTATGTGGTTTAGTTTATTGGAATTTTTACTTGCATAAGGTTTGGTGGTTTTTTCCTTTGTTCTTTCCTTTGTTTTGGTATTTTAAATCTAGGGATGGGAAAATGATACATAAATAATAAGGCATCCCATAGATCAGGCCTCTTCTAGGGATGGGCTAGGTATTGTCCTTCATCTTAAATGAAAGCCAAAGACACTAAAGTAGATTAAAAACTTGTCTGGAAACCTCTGAATTGGCTTATATGAATAGGATCCAGACTCTGCTTAGCCCTCCTAACCTCTCAAAATTACTCTGTTGCACAGACTTTATTACTTGTCCTGTAATTTCTTGTTTAGTAGACAACAGTAATATCTTTAGATGCTTTTTTATCTTAATGTAGAATAAACAAAGTTCAAACTTTGTCATGCCTATAGTCCCTTTCACAAAGAGGACAAACAAAGGTGGGAAACTGGAGAAAACCACTTGAAATGCTGGGAATAGCCAAACAAACAAGGCAGAAATATCTTGTTTAGTGTGTAGACTTGCATAAATGGGAGCTGTGGGAGGAGGCGTGTGCCGGGGGGAGAAGTATTGTGAGGGAAGTAAGTGCAGCATTGAGCACTCTAGTAATGAGGTGTCTTGGGTGTATATGTGGTAGGTTTTTTCCTTTTTCCTTGTTTTTTCCCACACGTCAAACTTGCTAACTGTATAAGTGGCTCCAGTCAGTTTCTAGTGAGTGACCCTACTCTTGTGACACTGCAGTTGATGCTGGCCTCAGTTGTCAAGAGCAGCTGTAACAAAGTGTGTGTACTGTATTTTGCTGGATTAATACTGTGTGCTAAAAGGTGACCAGGCCCTCTGCAAAGCCTGAGCAATGTCAGATTACAGTGGCTAAAATGCAGGCAGCTAAGTAAACTAGTAGAGAGATGAAAGGACTGCCAAGATGATGAAATATTCCTTATAGAGAAGATTGCAAAGTGGCTTTGACCAAGACAAAAGAAAACTTGTTTCTTTGTTTTAAGGAACACTGGAATGTCTCCAAGCCAGCTAAACCTCCTTCTGAAGATGGCCGAAAAGACGACCCTGCAAAACCAGCTAGCACTGTCAGTCAGGCCAAAGATGTGAAGACAACAAGCCTCTTTGAGGAAGAGGATGAAGAGGATTTATTTGCAATCACTAAAGAGAGGTGACAGTCCTGGGAGGGGAGTGGGGAGGCATTTATTCAGAACAGCCCAGCAGTCCTTTCAAAACCAGATGTACCCAGGCATATTGCAAGTGCTGGTTCCTGGTACTGTTGCTGAGGAGGAAATAGGGGTGTGTGAGTAGCAAGGGGCAGTGCTAGGCTCTTTTCTTTCTGTGGCAGGTCATTCTCCTTGCCACCACTGAACTGGCCTTTCCATTTTTATGCCAGTGATATAAAATCCTCTTGACCTTCTTTTAACTCCACTTCTGTAGAAAGCTTTGCAGACAAGAAAGAGAGTGTTAGAATTATTGGGATAGTGAGGAAGCTAAGTGCTGTATCTGGGAACACTTGCTGCAAATGATGGTCCTAAATGACACTTTTAAACAGATGCAGCACATGTCCACTGAATCTTCCACTTTCTTCTCTTTCTCACTGCAGCCAAAGAAAGCCACAAAAGCCATCGTTGTTGTTTGAAGATGATGATATTAATGGAGAATCATTCTTCAGCTCCCAATCAATGCTACTTCCTTCAGCTACTAAGGCTGCAGTGGTAACTCCCCATTCTTTTAAAACATGGAACACTTAGTCTTTTTACAGACTGTCTTGGTTGTTAGGTGCTGAATATAAGTCTAACTTGTTTTACACCATGGTGACTCTAGCAAACTGGGAAATGGGAAGTCTGAACTCTTACATGTACACTCTTAGTACTATTAGCCTAATAGCACCTTCAAAATTTTCATGACCACTTACCCTAAATTTGTTTAGTTTATGCTAAAAGCCCTTCCTAAGGATGTTTTGAAAGCTCTCAACCATTAAATAACACTAAAAGGAACAAACAGCTTGCTGCTGACTCAGTAGCCAGGGTTAACCTTTCACGTTACCCTACTCAAGGTGATTCAGATGTGTAAACAGGCTCCTTACTGGCCCTCCCTTTTGTGTACTCCTGCCATCCTGTGTCTTGCAAGCTTAGCCCATGATGTACTGCCTGTCTGGTTGTGCTTTGGAATTGAGAGTAGGAGATGCAAGGGTTTAATAGAGCTTTATCTGTAGTGGGGATTCCTGTATGTGTGCTTCCTGGCAGTCTTCAGCCAGACTGAGAAACTCATAATACTGGAAATTAAAAGTCATAAACTAGATTGTCCTATGGGGGGAAAATAGGAGAAGTCACATGGGTTACCAGTGTCCTAGACCTCTGCAATAGGCAACCTGAAACTCTGCTATCCCATGCAGCATATGCTTTTTATATATAACCACCAATTCTGTGTTGCTAACATTCTCCTAATTTTGCAGGAGAAAGTAAAACCAGCACAAGCACCACCTACCTTTAATGAAGAAAAAAAGGAGGAAAAGGAAGATCTGCCAGATAAAACAGCAAAGTCTAACCAGGCAGAAGATACACTGTGGTGTTCAGAAGAGCCTGGCGCAGCTCCTGTGCCTGAAGGAACAGATGTTGCAGGGCAGCGAACAAAGGAAAAAGTGAGGGATTTTCTTACATTAATCTGAAGTTTGGTAAAGATTCAGTTAAAAAAAACCACAATCAAACAGTGCTGCTCTGGCACGGAAGTATTTTTCTGGATTGGAGGAAAGAGTAACTCTGTCTCCATTTAGCAAAATCACTTGTCAGTCAAACAGCAAATTGGTTAAATGGTATTTAAATATTGTTTCCTAACTGATGTTTTTGAGAGGGATTGGTTTTTTTTGGGGGAAGGAGGTAGGCAGAATCTGGTTTTGCTTTCCCTCCAGAGTGAGTTGGGTAATCTTCTTTTACATGTACAGAGTTTCCCTTAAAACATACCCTGTATAAATATATAGATTTTTCTTCAAGCTCAGTAACTTTGTTTTACCATAATGTGTGATGATTTATAAAGTAATAAATGTTACTGCCTTTAGGATTGTGAATTTCTGCTGGGCAGTACTGTTACAGAACAGTATTGATGAGTATTGGGTGTATTATTGCAGAAGCTTCAGCAGAACTGATCTTGGGCATAGTCTTACTGAGAATTGTTGAGGAATTACCAGCTGATGAATTTCCATTGTAGTTCTTACTCTTCACACTTTTCCTGAGCATGTTTAAGGTTCTTGTAGGGCTGTACTCTGAAGTATCCCAAGTGGTGTGAGCTAGGTAATTCAGAGATAGTGGCAAAGCTGACTAGTGCAATCTTGTGGTGCACATGCAACCTGACGTAGAGATGAGAAGAAAACCTCAGGAAGCTGCTTATCAATATGCCACAGGGTAGGGTAGAGGAGGAAATTTGTCTTCTTTTCAGAGCTGAAATGTGGATTCTTTTCTTTGTCAACTCTTGCTAACCTGCACATTGATACTCTGCTTGGGAAAAAATATTTGAATACAGTTGCCTGCTTGGTAATGGTTGCAAAACTCTGACCACTGCTGGTATTTAACCAAGAAAGCTTAGCAGGGTTTTTGGGCAAACCTGAAATAAATAACAGGCTGATGTATTACTTTTTTCTTCTTTGGTGGAGCCTTTTGCAGTAATATCTTCAGAGCCAGCTGGCAGTTCAGATCTGTTTGCAACATCACCACCAGCTCTGGAGAAAGATGTGAAGAGCCAAGCTAAGAAAGTGTTAAGCTTATTTGAGGAGGAGGAGGAGGAGAGACTGGAAGATGATGATGGCATAAAAAATGCACAGAAAGGAGTTAGTGTGGTGAGTGTAAGGAAGTTCTTGAATACTGGGAAATGGTATTTCCATCTCTGCTTTGCTAGGCAAGGTTTTGTTTTTACCTTTCCCTCTCTTCATGTCATGCAGGCTGACGTTTCTCAGTTTCTAAACTTCCAGATTATTGGGTGAGAAATTATTCCTGCTCTTCCTTGTGATCCTGAATCCTTTTGTAAATTTTCCTGTCCCATTAACTTGAAAGCATTTTACTGCATGCTAATAGGAAAAGAAATTCTATACAGATGTTTTGGTGCAGCTACTTGATTTTTGCTTTACAGAACTGGAAACTTGGAAAAATAGAAATCCATTCAAATATTTCCTTCAAAGCTCTCACCTGTCAGCTTATAGTAGTCACAAAGTAACTAAGGTGCTGAAATGCAGAAAACAGAATGGTAATTTGTAAACTTAACATTTTTGATAGGCAAATCTGAAAATGCTGCTACTTTTATTGCTTATTTCAACTTAATATGTGTTTTGTGTGTGGATAATTCTAAATGGTTTTTCACATATCTGGGCATAAACAGCAGTTTTAGTGCTCTAAAAATGTGACCTGGCTTTTGATACGAAATTAAAGCTGGTGCCCTGAGACGCTGAGAATGTAAAAAAGAAATTACAGTAATAAAAATCATAGGAGAGGGTGTATGGATGAAAAGTGGTGTACTGGAAATTAAATTTAGGCAGCCCTTCAGGATTCCTGGAGATTTGAATAAGAATGGGGAGAATCAGCCTTTATTCTTATGATGAGCAGTCTTGCTGCCTGGATTTTGTGTCTGGTGTCATGGTACTGGACATCCAGTCATGCTCTGAAGAGGCATCCTTTAATTTGAGTTGTTTGAATAGAGACAGATGAGTGGTGAAACATAGATATGGGCCTTTACATGGACATTTGAGTGGGGCCTGGGCCTTAGCCTTTGCAAGCCAGACCTGGGTGCCTGCAATGACCACAATCACACACTGGTTTTGGTGTAGGAGCAGCTGATACTCATTACTTTGCCAGGTAATGGAAGGCTTATAGTGTGATACATGTAACTTCAATCTGACCCACAGCAGCAAACTTGAAAGTACAAGTTCTTGCCAAAGACAGTATGTTCCATTATTCCTTGTGGGTGTTTGCTTGCTTTCACAGGAGAAGAACAGGGAGTCTAGCAACAATAATAGCTTTACAGACTTTTTGTTAAAAAAAAAAAATCTATTTTTTATTCTTCTTTGAAAATGTCGCTTAGGAAGATGACTAAGAGATTCTCTTCCTTTCACTACCATGTCCTGTATCCTTAGCTGAAATTTTTGAGGCATAAAAGTATTAGTGGAATATAAACCTTACTGTACAGTCATGATAACATACTGAAAACTTTTTTTTCCTTTGAAGAAGTTTCACAAATAAATAATAGCAGCTGGATCTTAGATCAACAGACCACTGATATTGTGGTGAACGTTTTCTCATTAAATTGAACTGTGAATACAAATATTTACATTGTAAGTTTTTCAAATTTGGTCAAAATAAAACATAACCAGCAGTTAAAGTTGTATTTTTGTTACCACTACAGGCCTGTAGCGTAGCCTCAGGGGAATTGTAACCTGCCTTATCATGAGGCAAATAAGCTCCTCACAGAGGGAGTTTCACACAGTGTGGACCTTTCTCCTCTCCTTCCAGGCTTCTGAGAAAAGTATTCGGCCCAAAAGCACTGGGGTCTTTCAAGATGAAGAGCTTCTCTTCAGTCACAAACTTCAGAAGGACAATGACCCAGACGTTGACCTCTTTGCCAGTCCCAAGAAGTCAATGGTGAGTTCAAAGCCCTCCTCTGAATCTCCTATTTAAAAACAGTCTTTGAAGTGTTCTGTGCAGTGGTGTTCCTTGTTTGGACACAGCTTAGATGTCACTGATTTCCAGAGAGGGCCAAATGCTAATGTCAGTTATATTCTGACATTGTGGGCTGAAAGAGATGTGCTTTGGATCTGTGACACATCTTTTCTTTATCTTTCATTTCTTTAGTCTGCAAACCGTATCCTGAAGCCATCACCTGGAGGAGGGCTTTTTGGGGATGATGATGAGGATGATCTCTTCAGTACTGCTAAAACAAACATTCCGGTACCTGTTTCTCTATTGTAAATGGTTTATATAAAAGAGATTGGAAAGAAGTGTATGGAAGGGATTTTCTCCATTTGTATACCCACCAGAAATTAAGTGACTTTTCAAATATTTTTGAGAGAACAGAAATGGTCATTGTGAGCCGGAAGACATAGGGAGCAAACAGATGCATTTGGTCTCACAACACTGGAATGAGAGAATTGGATTCTATTTATTTTTGTGTACCACTGGGACCGGCTTGGGTGAGAACATACCTGAGCAGAAATCAGAGTACTAGAGTTTGTTTTGTTTAATTGCTTAACTTGCTAATATTACTTCCCTGTGCTTTATGCATGACTGATGAGCTGTGTTTTGTGAGTTGTGTAATTCAAGTTTCTGCAGGTTGGTTTGATCTCAGGTAATGATGCAGTATTCAAATCGTCATGGTCACCCACTTGCTTTTAAAGGGTGAGTAGCTGCAGTAATGAACTAGACTGTGTTAGATGTGGTCTGAGGTCAAAGTCCTAACATACATTCTAAAATGCTATTTTTAAATATAGTTATCTTAATTAAATTGAAACTTTAGTTTATGCTCATGTCTATAGCTGGAAGTTAGGTTAGAAAACTGGCAATAGTGCCTGGAAACAGTTTCTTTGAGGACTCTGGATGGGGTGGTCTTAAGTATTTAGTGCTTGGGAGAGTATATGTGGAGCCTGGTTGCTTGAAAACATAAAAATAGCACTGTTCCTTAGCTAGCATTGTGCTTCTGTTTTCTCTGCTGTTTTGTTAATGAGGAAATACGTATGCATTTGAAAGTTTGTTGAAACTCTTATTATTAATTGTTAGCACAGACAGCAAAGGTTGAGGTAGACTGAATGGAGGAATGAAAGGTCCTTGCTTTGCAGAGCCATAAGCCAATGCCTGTTGTTGTAGTGAGTTGAACTTGGCAGGATGCCCAACACTCACTAAAGCTCTTCTCTCCTTCCCCTCTGCAGCTGGACAGGGGAGAGAAAATACAACAAAGTTATATTTTATATAAATGTGTTGAGATAAGGACTGGGAGAAATCACTCACAAAATACTGATATGGGCAAAACAGACTTGAATTAGACATATTAATTGAATTTATTTCTAGCAAAATCAGAGTGGAATAATGAGAAGTAAAATAAGACCTTAAAAACACCTTTCCCCCATCCATCTCTCCTTCCCAGCTCTACCTCCTCCCTCCAGTGGTGCAGGGAGATGGGAGATGGGGGTTAAGGTCAGTTCATCACACCTTGTTTCTGCCACTGCTTCGAGAGGGGAGTCCTTCCCCTGTTCCAGCATGGGCTCCTTCCCATGGGAGACAGTTCTCCATGAATTTCCTCAGCCTAAGTCCATCCCACGGGCAATGGTTCTCCAGAAACTGCTGCAATGTGGATCACTCTTCCACGGGGTGCAGTTCTTTGGGCATAGCCTGTGCTGACCTGGGCCCCCCACAGGGTTACAAATCCTACCAGGAAACCTGCTCTAACAGAGGTTTTACCACTGTTCCTGATTGGTTCAGCCTTGGCCAGCAGCACATTCATCTTTGGAGCCACCAGGGATGGGCACTGCTAGACGTGGAGAAAGCTTCACAAAAGCCACCCCTGTAGCCTCCTACCACCATTACCAAAACATGACTGTGCAAACCAAATACCACTGTGCACAGCAGGATCAAAAGATGTAGCTGGTTTTCTGTTCAGTTAAAAGCAAGATTTTAAAAATTTTTGATTGTTTTATTTTGGGGTTTGGGGGTTTTTTGGGCCTGCACACCTTGCTTTTTACCCCATTCACGTTGATTTGTGCCCATAATGCTTTCAGAAAACAGCTGAGAAGAAAACTCTTCAGACCAGTGTTGGCCCTTCCTCAGTGAGCAGTAACCTAGAAAATGTTTTAAGTGCCAAGCAAGATGAGACCCTGAAGCAGACTACAGAGGCAAGTACTTAAATCTTGTGCCTTGAACAGCATGCAAAGAAAAAGGAGATGTTTTAAGTAAGTGTTTTGGAAAGATGAAAACTAATGCCTGGGTTCACTGGCTGCCAGGCTGCAATGCGTGGCCAAACTTCTCTGCTTATCAGCAGGTGCACTGTTACTAGCAAGAAGTTTAAATGTTATTGATGTTTTATTCATTGTACACACATTTTAAAAAGTGAAGTGACAGTGAAGAGCTACACCCTAGGTCCTGTTGTACTGAAAATTAGTTGTTTCTTCTCTGACGTGCCAGTGTCTCTTGGGGTGAATGTTATCTTTAAAGGTAGCCTTTCTCAGAAAGGACATCAGGGCATGCAGCACGGAATCTATGTCAGTTGAAACTCTTATCTTGGAGTCTTTATGGTGAGTAAACAAGACTCCTGTCCTTAATCTTGCAGAATCAAGGGTCTCTGGCCCAGAGTTCTGGCCTGTGCCTCACCAGCACTCCTTGATGGGTTTTCATATGTAGATTAGCTTTTTGTTGTAGGGAGTGAGAGTTGTTTTTCTCCCCTGGGCTGAAGAACATAGAGCAGGCCTGTAGAGCTAGTAATTAGCACATCTTCCCTTTTTGTAAAGTGTTCCTTAAATGTAGAACCAGGCTCATCTTTGTGTCTCTACTGACAGCCTCCTATAGGAATGGTTTCAGCCTATCTGAGGTTAAGCTGAACAACTGAATTGTTATTCTCTACAATTAAGTAGAGAATAATCTCCTCAGATACCAGGATACTCTGTCATGCTACCAAGCCCTTCAAACTAGTGTCCTAACCCTTGCAAACCCTCAGTCACTTCAACCTAGCTGAAGGAGCTCTGACTGCCCATTCATACCAACAGCAGTATTACCTAGCTCACAGAACCATGCAGACTACAAATTCTGGAGGGCAAGCCCTGGAGAGTGTACTTTAGCTGATTTGATTCATTCCTTGAGTCCTAGAACTGACCCAAGTCTTCAGGCCAAACAGTTGCTCTTGCTCTTTTAGCCTAGTTTTCTTTCTAGCCCTACTAGCCTGTGCTTTTTAGAGGAACACTCACTTCTCTGAAGCTGTTTTCCTTGAAGTCTGAGTGGAACAATTTTGAAGCCCTCTTGGCTTCTGTGTGGGCTTCTTTGAAATCTGTAGCCCAGTTACAGCCAGTCACAAAGAGAAAAGTTAGATCATTGCCTGGTAATATGGCTTCAAAGGATTTTAGGGGACAGAATAAGCAAGGAGAGAGAAGATAGCTGTCCTGGTTTGATTTGACTAGTGGTGGCAGTCACCTGGAGAAGATGGATGTTGTTCAGTTACCCTGGCAAAGTATAATATTGGGTAGAAGAATGAGTGAATGAAATGTGACAGTGAAGATGGGGCCATGGCATGTGGGAAACTGAAACTGAAAACTTACTGACTATAGCTGTAATGGTAGAATGTGATGATAAAAAGGTATCTTCAGAAGAAATTGGTAAGCAATTATTTGCTTTCTATACATATATTAAAATGAAAACTATGGTCAGATTGATAACAACTTGTCAACTTGTTTAATCCAATGTAATTTTGTGCAGAAATCTACAGGTCCTGTTCCCATTAAAACCAAAGAGCCTTCATCTCGGATTGGAAAGCTACAAGTAATTAACTTTACTGGCACTTTAACTTTCAAAAAAAAAAAAAAAAAGAAAATCTTCCTTGCCTCACTGATGGCTTTCCCTGAACCAAAATCTTATTGCTTCCTTACCTTATTCTTGCATCATTATTATTTGTTTCAGATGGCATATTTTTGATTGCTTTTTCTGTATTGCATGTTTAATATTATTTCCTCCTTCTGTTTCAGTCCTGACTCTAAGCAGCACTATTTGCTCATATTGGGGCGTGGGGGGGGGGCGCAGCGTGCAGAGGGTGGGCTCCTCTTTGAACTGCTGTTGTTCTTAGCACTATTAAGTATGTTTAGGGACTCTTAGGGGGACTATGGTTATGTCCCTCTTCTGACACAAAACGACTAATAACTGTCTATATCACCATACCATTCAAAGTCAGAACCATTGTCTCCTCAGACAGAATATTGAGCTACATAGGTGTTTGGTGTGGCATAACTTGACCCTGCTGTTCCTGAAGCTCTTACACAAAATAATAGTGTTTTAGTGAGACAGCTTGTAGAAGACAGAAGCTCTTGGTCTGAGAAAAGCCAGGCACTTTAAAAGTAGAACTTGAATATCCAGATACACTAGTTCTTGCTCCTTCTCTGGAGCCACACTTGCTTTGGAGATGTAGTAATGTGTTCTCTTTTTGTGTGTATGTTGTCTGTTTTGTAGGCTAACTTAGCTATTAACCCTACAGCCTTACTACCTGGTGCCATGCCTAAGGTCTCCAATGTCAAGTCTCCCTTACCAATGCTGGACACTCCATTACATGAGCCCAGGGAGGTACAGAACAGTGAAGCCTTCTCTGCTGCAGGAAGCAATGAAGAACTCGGCGTAAGCTTTGATCAGCCCATGCAAGCAGACACCTTGCACAATGCCAATAAGGTAACCTTGGTATTTAGGATTAGAGGAAGGGGGATTAAAAACACAGTCTGTCCTCATGCAGGAGTTTGTTTTGGTATGCAAGTTCTGGTAACAGTGTGGTTTATCTGAATCTAAATGGGAGTGTGAAAATCTAATCCCCTCTCACTTCCGTGGATCAGTGAAGAGAAAGTCTAGCTTAGTACCTATACTTAGCTCAGTAAGGGGCTTATGCATATACCTGGTGCCTTTTAAAGTACATGTGCACCTTTTCCAAATACTGGATTTCCCCTATTGGTTGAAGGTACGTTAGCATAACATCTTGTCCTATGCCAGGAGACACCAACCTAAGAAAACAGTAAAAAGATGTCTTGCTAGGCTAACTATAAAACAGGTTACAGGCAGCTGCTTTGACAAGCTATCCAGAACACATCACTGCTGTAGGTTGACCTTTACCTCTGTGGATAAAAATGTCATGCTGTCCTGAACTGTAACTCTCAGTTCTTTTTCAAAGAAAACTTTTGTTTTCACACAAAGGAAAGCAAAAAGAAGTGTTACAGCTTTTGAGGTGGCAAATCTCTGCCTCCTGACTCACTTGTTTTTCACTCATACTTTCTACTTTATGGACTGAAAAAGGCATATTCCAATTAAATTAATAAATTCCAATTAGTGGTTCTTTAAAAAAAAATGGAAATGTTAGCCATGTAGTTAAGATTTCATCTAGGTGCCTATGATCTTGTAAGTCTGTGGGCTTTCCTGAACGCAGCGATTTGAGTAAGATAACTTAAAATCTGAACTTTGATTCTTTCTTCCTTTAATGCTAATGAGGCTGTCCATTGCTAGATGAGCAGCCATCACCACAGCGGCTGACTTGACCCTTTAATGACAAATGGGTTTGAAGCTTGTACATCAGCCTGATGCATTACTATAACAACCAGGCATAGTTGTTTCCAATGGCAGCGTGTTTCAACAAAGCTCTCTATTCTGATACTTTTAAATAGATATGCTTGCAAAGAATAAAGTGCCTGTAGCTGCATATTATCAAGCTTGAATGCTTATTTTAGTGTAGTGATGATGCGTGTTTTGTTACAGAAGTAATCTGAGAAGTGTCTTGGTAACTATACAGTGAATGCTTTTTGTGTCCCAGGTTAGATATTGTAATTTTGGCATATCATCAACCTTTCAAGTTTGAGTGTAAATATATCCAGTCAAATGTTTTTTTTTTTCCAATGGCTGGAACAAAGCAACCTGCCCAGCATTCTGCCTGCCCTTTTAAAGAACAGTGCATGAAGCACTTAACAAAAGGGAAGAAGTCGTCATCCATTTCCTACCCATGTAAATACTCCTGTCCATGTGGGATAGGGGAGAGGCTGTAATGAAAGCTTGCAGGGGGCTTTCTTAAAAGCAGCAATTAACTGCAATAGACTATGCGTAATTTTACGCATAGTCTATTGCAGTTAATTGCATGGAAAATATAATTAGTCATGGCTTGAACTGCACTGTAAAAGCCTCTAGATTAGCAAGATAACAGGCTGACTAAGGTATTACCTAAAGCCAAGGGGCTAGAGTGGCTTGCTGACCTGTTGTGACTCTATTTGTGAGTGCTGCTGCTTTTGTACACCAGTTTCACTGTTGTGGAATGACTAAGGGCAGCAAATCAGAAATCCTGGTTATATTTCCAAATCTTTCTCCAAGCTACTCCAAACTTGAATGTCCTGTGGGGCTTTTTCCCTATGTATTATCCCACTTTGCTTTTCCTCCTTCCTTGCAGACCAGGATCAGGGTTCCAGGGAAGCGCAGACCCCCTAGCAGAATGGCGCGCCGTCTGGCTGCCCAAGAGGCTGAAGTGAGTGAGGAGGTGGACACCACTAAAGAGGCACAATTCTCTCTACCAAAACAGACATCAGCAGTCGTGAACATAAAGGAGCCTGTTTCTGCTGAAGCAGAGTCCACGGAAAATGGCTTTCTCTCTAGCTTGTCACTACCAGCTCACAGCAGTGTTTTGTCTGCTGGGACAAACAAACTCCTTCCTCCAGAATCCACAGAAAATGAGGATGATCTGTTTGAATCTGAAGACCTTTTTGCAAGCAGCTCAACATCCAGACCAGCTGCACAGTCAAAGTTGAAGGAAGGAATGCCAGACAGTATGGCTAACAAACCCATCAAGGCCAAGGAGAAAAAGCCTGATCTGGGTGATCAGGCCAGCAATGATCTCTTCCAGCCTGTACAACAAAAATCTTCAATAAAAAGCAGCCCTATACCTTTTTTGGAGGAAGAAGAAGATTCTCTTTTCACCTCTCAGAAAACTGGAAAAAAAGAGTTAAAATCCGACGTCCACCAAGCAGTTGACCCTACTGCCCAAGATATCTTTGAGGTAATGGCTGAAGCCGCCATGTTGGTTTTTTGTTCCCCAGAGCCATAAGCAGGCCCATCTAATTTAGACTTAATGGAGGCTGCTGAATAGGATGGGGTGTGCAGAATACAGGAGTGAAGTAAACTCTCAATCCTGCTCCACTGCTGGGATATAGAGATTCTTTCTTTGGTTGTTCAGCCCCTAATTAGCAGTGGTTAAAAAGGTGGAGCCTTAACGCAGAGCAGGCATGCACTGAATGTGCTGTGACAACATACCTTTTTAGGAGTAATAAGGTATTTGGTTCTTATTTGTTAACTGTCTGTTCAATTCCCAGCAGCTAAATTACACTTTAAAAAAGGAATAAAATTGGTCAGCTGGGCATTTGATACAGGCTGTGTGCTGTACTTGACCTGTGTACAATCCACTACTAAGGCACTTCTGCCAAGGCCCCTATGAGGAAAAAAAGGGGTCTCAAACTTCTTGCTAGTTAGGTTGGAAAAGACCTCTCATTGAGTTCAGCCTTTGTCTGATAAACCCAGGAAACTCAAGTCTTCTAAACATCTCAGCTGCTGTGTACACGTAATTTGACTGTTCTCTTTAAGTATGTTGTGGATTGCTGAGATCTTTCTATGTTTTTCTCCAAGGATGATATATTTGCTACTGAGGCAATTAAGCCAGTGACCAAAATGAAAGAGAAAATGCCAGAGACTAATCTGTTTGATGATAACATCGATATTTTTGCGGATCTAACTGCAAAACCGAAGAGGGCCAAGAAGGTGGAACAAAAATCCATATTTGATGATGATATGGGTAAGTGTATGTATAAGTAAAAATCTTGCTACTAGTCTTGTAACTTCGTCCTGAGTTGCATTCATCTAAGATGTTTTAGAACCCTTTGCTTTCTTTTATTTTTCAGCTGCTCTGAAATCTCTGGTCATCTTTGGATTTTAGCCTTGGATGAGAACTTTCTAGATTTGTAGAACTAGCATGGCATTTAAGTAGTTTAGGAGAGAGTGTAAAATTGTTCTGAGAAAAAGTTTAATTCCTGTAGGGAGTTGTAGCCACAGCAAGAACTGCAGGATTGTGAGCTCTGCAGCTGACACGGGCTATATGTGTTGGATGAATTAACTCCCTTAATGGCAGTGTGATATTTTTCCACTTTGTGGTCCTAGTTAGTCACAACAGATATGCTTGTATTGAGGAAGGTGGTGGGAGACCTTGATTCAAGACTGTAGACAGGCTTTTTGACTATTCATCAGGATGGTGGTTATAGCTGTGTGCCTCCTTGCATCTTAGCAGTGGTCTGTTCTCATGGGATTTACATTATGTTCTTACTGTGCTGTAGATTAGACTCATGGTTAGTGAATATCACCACAGTAGTTGCTAGCAACTACCATCTTTTCCTCTTCTGATTTTTTTAGCAAGAACCTCACATCTCTTGGATCTCTCAGGTTCCTCAGATACTAATATTCTACATAAGAGGGATGTTATCTGGCACTTGAACATAGAATTTATTGTGGAGCTTTAGTTTATTAGTACTTTACAAATGCTTATGAGAGCCTGAACGTGTTATAAAATACAAGTATTATGCTGTCTACTGAGAAGAAAAAAAAAAATCTTATGGCTAACAGCTCCCACATATGTCCTTACAAATGCACCAAGAATTGCGAGTACCAGGAAAGCATTTATCACAGAATGTCCTTGGCAGTCACTGTTATGTGATGGAGTCTCTTGTTTATAATGTTGTTTCTGTTTAGTAGTCACTTCTCATTAAAATCTCTTTTTTCTTCCCTTCTTTAGATGATATCTTCTCTAGCAGCCAAGTCAAGATACCAACTCCTAAAACCAGATCTTCTCAAGCAGCCTCAGAAGCAAAATCTGAAAGCAAGATCCTGAGCACATTTGATGACCCACTGAATGCCTTTGGAGGCCAGTAGTCAAGGGGATGTTTGCAGAGAAGCAGCCTTCCTTAGCCCTGTCCAATACTAATACTCTGGATTCTCTAATTGAGTAGAGCTGGAATGAGATGGACATGAATATTTAAATAAGATTACACATTTAAAATGGTTAGTATTCTCTTGTGCTAGTCTAATTCTGCTAAATTATATATTTTTTAAAAAATACAGTAACCTCCTGCTATCATGTTTCCATGGTGCCGAGATGAATACAGCCTGTGCAATACCTGCAATGAAGTAATCTATTATATAAAGTATAGTTTGTTTTATTAAACAGATCTATAGATAAAATAATTGATAAATAGTAAATGAAGTCTGGTAAATTTGGTCTGTCTGTGTGTCTTACTTTCCTCTTTACCTCTTGCTTAGAACATCTGCATCATGACTTGAGAGCAACCAAAACCACTACCATGCCTTGTTTGAGTCAGCTGCCACCTACTGAGCTAATGGGAGGGTAAGGCTGGGTTCAGCATCAGGTACAGCTTCTCCTACAGAATGAAGCAGTTAGGAAATCTCAGAGCAGGACTTGATACTAGCTCAAATGAGGTATCTCACATAGGCAGCTAATGTGGGCTATAAAAATAACAACAGCTAATGCTTCTCTGCCAGGAAGAGTGTGTTACAAATGAGCACCGAGTGGTCCATGAAGACAACAGAAACCTAACAGTGTCTTCTTCTGTTCAAGTTGTAGGCCATTAAATGAGATTTTTCACCTGCATGGAGCTGCCAGAGTTTTGCAAATAACAGTTTCCACAAAGTCCATCTGTACAGAGCGCACTTGGTCACTTCCAGGCTAACAAGCTTATGTACATACTTTATGCAAAGACTTTTCTGTGCCTAAATGCTTGCTGTCTTGCTTTCCCTTCTTATCCATAATACAATGTAAGCTGTATACAAGAGGTTGCTACTCTGGAATCCCTCTAACTGTCAGATGTAGTTGGTTTAACTTTGCTTCTTCTATTTTCTAGGTTCCCTTCTGGAACAGATGCCATTAATCATACTTGATACCCAGTGATAGATGCTCGCTCTCCTGCATGCATACAGAGTAAATGCATAAATGCAGGAGGACCAAATGTTTATTTACAAGTGACTGCTTGCAATTCTGAGTAGATTGACTGTTTTTATGATAGTGACTACTTACCTTGAACTCTTAAGAATGTTCTGCTGTGAATTTAGAGCATGTGCTCAGGGGACTTCTTTGAGATCAACTACCACTTGCGCTGAAGTCCTCATTCTGAGACATCTGCTTCAGTCTCTTGTTTCTCAATTTGAATTTCCTTTACCAGGCACAGTAAATACTACTGCTGAAACATCTAGCACTAATGTGAGGGTAAAGCACAAGAAAAAGTTGGAAGGGATAAAGGAGAAACATGATGTATTGATTTGCACCATAGGTGGGCCTGGCAATGATTCATGTTAGGTGGGGGGTAAGCTGGGTGTAGCAGCTTGAAAAAGAATGTGGGGGCTATCTGCAAATGGGTGTCTTCAGTCAAAGCACTTGAACTTTATTTATATGCATTACATCTGCTGCATATGCCTCATACATGATTTGGACTGCTTCTTTACTCCTTTCTTTTGTGCTTAGAAGGGCTTCAAAGATATGACGGAGAAAAGAAGAAAAAGATGGTGAATTCTGTTTCTTTTCTGTGTCTTTCTACTTGGCCCTTCACATTAGTAACTTCTATTAGCATTGCAAAGAGGGCTGTTCACAAGCTAAGAACACTGAGGGCCAAAAGCTCTTGGAGTAGGAAAAAAAAAAGCTCCTGCCTTAGTGTTTCTTATAACTTTCATGTAAAAGCTCAGCAGAGTAAAGCTCTTCATAGTGCAAGTTTCTGTGATGTAGATCAAAATCTTTCTTCCCCCCTAGTCTTTCTGAACTGTCGGGTCTTTTTGCTTGTCCCTGTGTCTCTTCACCTCTTAAGATGTATGGTCCTCAATTTTGACAGAGCCAGGTCTAGGCACTTCACTTCTCCAAGGGCTTGGTCTGAGTGGTGACTTTTTGAACTGGGTTTTGGCTAGAGGGTTTTGCTTTGAGTTGTGTTGGTTATTTGGTGATTTGGGGGTTTTTTGTATGTTGATTTACTTTTCAGGGTGTTTTGCTTTTGGTTTAGTTTTTTTTGCAAATTCGATGAATCACGGGTGCGTATTTTTGGGAAGGCCAGAACTGAAGGCTCAGTATTACAGCATCCAGACAGACCTCTAACAGGTTCCCAAACTCACTACATGCTTCTCAAAAGCCACAGTTTTAACTGGGCCTGAAACCTAACAGCGCATCAGGGTAGGTCTTGTGTATTTTAAAACCCAAATGGAAAGTAAAGTGGTTAATGTAATTAGCACCTGCTAATAGGATAAGCTTGTTTTCTCTAGTCTGTGATCATCCAAGGGCCCCGCTGTTTCTGGAGCTTGCCCTGGCCACCTCACGCTGAAACGGGAGCACAGTCCAGCGCTGACCTTCAGTGAAGGTGCCCCAGAGCAGTGCCTGGCCGCTGCCAGGGCCGGGAACGTTCGTGTCCTGGCTGGGAACAGCGGGGCGGCTGCGCGCACCGGGAGTCGGCCCGTCCCTACCTCCCGGGCCGAGCGCCGCGCTCCGACACACCGGCAGTGCCTGGGAGCCTGTAGGCCTGAGTGCAAGGGCTCGCTGCTGACTCCGCGGGTTGGCCCTCAGCAAAGGCCGGCGGTGCCACCCTACCCTCACTCGGGCCTGGCCGCCTCTCCAGCCCCGCCGCACTCCGTGTCCCAGGAGGCAGCGCGCCGCCGCTGCTATCACGTGTCCACCGGTAGCGCTGGGGGCGTTGCACAGACTCACGGAGCCGTTTGGGGCGGAAGGGACCTGAAAGCTCATGCCGTTCCCCCTCGGCCCTGAGCAGGGACACCTCCCTCGGGACCGGGCTGCCCGAATCCTCATTCCGCCTGACCTTCAACACTCCCAGGGATGGCGAAGTGTATCCGGGTCCTTCCCTGCGCACGCGCTGCCGCCCCGCGTCTTAACGACCACAACAAGCGGCCCGGCGGGCGCCCGCCCCTGAGGCACCGCGCGCCCCGCCCCCTGAAGGTGCTGATTGGCTGAGGTTCGTGAGAGCGGGCGGCCCATTGGCCCGCCGGAGGATCTGTCACCGGGCGGGGCAGCGCGGGGGCTGCCGGGCGGCACCTCCCGGTCCTTCCCTCCCGGCGGCTCCGGCTGCGCTCCCGGTCCCTGCGTCCCGCCGGGCCCGGCCGGCTCCGGCAGCTGCGGCAGGCGGGGCGGCGCGGGGGGAGAGGTATCGTGTCTCCCCCCGAGCGGGCCCGGCGGCGGCAGGTGAGGTGAGACCCCGCCTTCGCTCGGCGGGTTCCGGGCCCTCGGGAGCGTCGCTCCTTGCGGGGGAACCCTGCGGCGGCAACGGCGAGGGCGGCGGGGCAGAGGCGCCGTGCTCGAACCGGCCCGGGCCCGGCCCCGCCGGCGAGGCGCGTGTGCCGGGAGGAAGCGGGGGCCGGGGCAGTGGTGGAGGGGCCCGCGGCCAGCCCGGGGTGCGAGGCCGCCCCCGAGGCGCGGCGGGGACGGGGCAGCTGCTCGCCGTCCTTTGTTCGCGGGCGCTCCGCTCGGCTGCCGGGGTCCGGCCTCGCTCCGGTGCGGCGCTGCACCCCGCTGGCGGGAGCACGGCTGGGCTGCTGCCTCCAACTACCTTTGCTGAGCCCGGAGCAGTCCCTGCTCTTAGGCTTTTGTGGAGTTTTTTCTCTAGCTCTGACAGTGCGGAGGGCTCAGCTCTTGTCAGGAGATATTGGGCTTCTGGTTGTCATGTCGCTTGTGGAAACAAAAATAACAAAGGTAGCAGGTTGCGTCTGGAGTGCTGACTGACACATGAGCCCTAAAACTACAACGTTGGTAATACAATTTGTCGTTATCTTGCCCTACCTAGGTAATAACTTAATGTTTCTTAACAACCGTTTTACGTAAAATAAACTTAAATTCTCTTTAGCAGTTACGTTTAGATGTTGTCAGAATTATATTTGTTTGCTTTATAGGTGAAAAATCCTAAAGATGAACAGCAATGCACTACACATGTCTTCAAAGCTGCCTTGGCTAGAAGTGGAATGTAGTTTCCTGACAGATCTTCTTACAAGGAAGTTATAAATCCTTTCTAATGGCCAACAAGAAAGAGCCTCCTTTTTTTAATAAAGATAATATGGGACCATTTCACTACAAACTTCCTTTCTATGAAACTATGGAGCTCTTCATTGAAACGCTTACAGGAACCTGCTTTGAGCTGCGAGTTTCCCCCTTTGAAACAGTTATTTCTGTGAAAGCTAAAATTCAAAGACTGGAAGGTACTATTCTCTCTTATTTCAGTGTAACTTTATCACTTTAGAAGAAATCCTATTTTAAAAGTCATAATTGCTAAAATCAAACCACAAAAATTAAATGTCATGTTTGGCAATATATATATATAAACGAGGTGCTTAGTTTATGACTTAGGTTTAATTGAATTGACTTGTTTTTCTGTTCTTTCTGTTTTCTATAAGTTCATGGCTTAGGCTTCATTGGAATTGATACGTTTGCTCTTCTGGTGGGTTGGTTGGGGTTTTTTTTTTCTATGTACACTTATTAAGGTCAATCAAAAAAAAAGTGTGGATTCTCTGACCAAGTTGTTTGTTAACTAGCAAGGTCATAAATTTGAGCCACGCAATACATGTATATTGTAACTGGGCATACTTTAAATTTGCTGCTATATTTGTTGCTGATTAGGTTAGTCAGTTTATGGTTTTTTTATGATACTGCAGTCACAAGAGCAACTGCAGTGCAGGCAAATCCCAAAGGCAGCTTTAAGTTACTGATTTGAATTTTGTCTGGGTGAGTGATCTTTTGCTGATAGACATCTGGCTGAGCAATGCTTTGTCTTAAAGTGATAAACTTGACATATTTTGCAAAGTGAAAATCTCCTGTAAGTTATGAGGCTAGTCCTGATGCTTTTGCAAGAAGGCTAGGTGTAGGTTAGTCCCCTCCTACCTATTTTCCTTTGTGGTGAGGATGTGCTTGCATGAAGGGATGTGATTTGAAATATCTATATAGTGATGGTTTAAGCATTGCATCCTCTGTCTTCTTTCTCACTTTGGAGGGGTTAAACAACTGTACAGCTGTAGGTGAGAGTATCAGAGTGGCTAATTTAAAAAAAAAAGGGATCCTCTCCTTCCCTAATATACCTGTATATTAGTGGTTGTCATCCTTCCGTCTGTGTGGAACCCATCCTCTGGGAGATGTAATATAATGCTGTAGACTGGAATCTAAGATACTCTCCTCCTCTTACGGAAATCTGCTCTAGTGGATGGAAAGAACCCCAGACAGCTGGCACAAGTCTTAAAACACATAAGCATTGCAACGACAGAGGGGACTGTTTACTAGTAAGATCCACACAGCAGAAGCTCCACCATGCAGATGACTGGAGCTTACATCCATGTAGTGGATGCACAATAGTGCAGCTGTGTGGATGGGCTTTTGTTGGACAAGACCATAATTAATCACAGGTCAGAGAACGTGTCAAGATGCTCCTGGAGGCTCGAGGTGAAACAAGAAAAGAAAAGGGGTTTTTCTACCTATAATTGAATATAGGTGTAGGAGACATGCATAGAACACTGACTAACAGTGAATTAAAAGGTAGCATGGGCAGTAGAGAACTGAAGAACAGGTACTGCTATCTGGGCAGTATCAATGATGGAGTGAGCTTTAAAGGATGCATGAAGAGATCAGTGGGAGATGTGGGGAAGAGGGATTTGAATTCCTTGTAGTCCAAAATGTGAGACTGAAAAGCCATACTCAGTTATATCTACAGTGTACAAAAGTATCCTCATTTCTTATTAGAAGAACAGCTCTGCAATGAAGTTATAATAATGCTTATTTGGAATTTTCTTTACATGTTTTTGTTCATAGGATAGTAAGGTAATTATGGCTTGGCTGCCTGCTGTATAGAATTAGTAAGAAGTCAGTTTCATTAAACATGGAAGAGGAGTTCACTGGTGCTTATCATTGAATTGTAAGAAGTCAGTTGAAATACTTTGATACTCCATAATAGAGTTAAAATATTTGTACTGTTGTGATGAATGATTTGTGGGAGGCAGAGTGAGAACAGATTGATCCATTGTGTGGACAAAACAGATACACAATGACAAATTAATTTTATTTGGGGTTGGTATTGCGTGTAAAATAATTAACAATTTTTCAGTGACAAAGTTCCTATTATAGTGCACAAGTTTGAGCAGTAGATTACCCAGATGGAGCGAAAATTCGGAAGTAATTTTGTTGTGATTTAGCCTGGGAGAGAGAAAGTTTACTCTGTTTCTGCTTCTGGTTTTCACTTTTTATTGTTGTATCATGTCAGCTTTCGCGGGGTGTGAATCTCGTATTTAATCTGCAATTTGGTTGGAGAATGCCTCCTACAGTGCTGGAAGACTGTGAGGTCCCTAGTTATGCATATTTTCCACGTTTGGATGTTGGTGAGATAGTGTGTAAACAAAGAAAAAGAGATGTTTTGAAAAAATGAGCTGAGACCTGAAAGCTCCAAGAAAAAAATCTAGAATTGTGTCAGAAGTTAACAAATTGTTGAAATATTACCAATGCCTCCAATCGTGAGAGGCTAATAATAAAGTTAAAACAAGACAAATTGATCATTGTCAACAGCTGGAAAATCAGTGCTGTAGAATGTCTTCACGGTAATAAAAAAGCATAATATGGATGGCATGTTAGGAATCTCATCTGCTTCAGATACTGTTTGTCATTCTTGATGCCTGCTAGTGATCTGATATGGAAAGGCTTTGTTTAGACAGCTGTACTAGACATTGGTACCTTTCTAAGAAAGAGCTCCCATGTTTCCAGCTATGTGTTTTCAGTGGTTTTAGTCAGTAAAGAATATGCATAAAAACTTACGGGTTCTAATGCATCTGAAATTTCAGTGTAAGTCTTCTACTTATAAATTGAAGTTACAGCATACCTGATGTATGTTTGGATCAGATCCAGCCATTTGTCCTCAAATATATTCTATGTGAAGTAAGAAGGAGATTTGTTATACTGTTGACTTTGGAGCCCCGAGGGTAAATTACCCCTGTCTCAGATTCACTGACTGAGCCCTTTAAAATGGTTCATCTGGGAAGAAATAGCTCCCTTTGTCTCTACTGGTGGCATAAAAGCTGGAATACACACACAGTGCTGCTGGCAGTGCTACCTACTCCTTGGTTTTACTTGTTAATAGACATGGATAGGTTGGTATCTGAATTTCAAGGTGGCGTGAAAGACTGAGCTTTAACACAAGTAGTACTTCATTGAAAGAGGAAGTACTTTTTTGGGGGGCTTTTTTAACTGAGAGCTGTCTTTGCTTTCTCCATTGTACAAGTCCTTATAGCTGCTGGGCTGAGTAGAGTTTAGTATTCATTCAGAAACACCAATTATTACAGTTTTATAGAGAGAGCATTCAGGTAGTATATTTGTAGTAGTGGTTAATTAATCTGTTAAAGAACCACAGATAGTATGTGTAAACATGTTTGTTGGGAAGGACAGAATTGAGTCTCAAGGGAGGAGGTGGCCTTTGGGTTTTGGTGGTGGTACTGATGGTATTGTTATTAGCTTGCAGGAATTAATTTGTATTTTTCTATATGGAGTGTTAGGGCATTCATTTACATAGTTAGCTTTAAAATAAAAAAACAGCTTGGTCATGGTTTGTTCAGTGAGTACTTCCAACTGAATTTCATGATCTGTACACAGACACATCAGCCTTTTTAAATGAAAATTTAGATGTTCTCTTGTTCTTGTATTTTTTTGAAGAGGAAAAAGAGAACTAGCTTTCAGAGTACATTTTGACTTCAGTGTTCAGTAGGTAATTCCCTTGTGTTCAGTAGGGAACAACAAATCCAGCAATAATTTTGTTATATATGTGTGTACTCACTTCATCATGTGAGTTATTTTTCTTTGGTCTTTTTGCTGTCATTATTTTGCTGCCTATATACGGCAGCTTCATGTTAAATAAAAGGAACTAGAAGAATGTCAAGCAGACCTCATATGGCTGTTGTAATTCCTTTCAATATTCTGTGAATTCAGAGTATGTCATAATGATATTTATTACTATTTGCATTAGAGAAAATAGCTTGCTTCTGCCAAGACTGGAGTAAGTGGATTGCACAAGTGTCATGAATTTTTAACAGAACCAATCTTTTTTTCTGTTTACTACTTTTCCCCTACATCTTCTATTTGCATTATGATTTGCCTCTTTAGTGTGCTGATAGAGAAGTTCGTGAAGCATTTTTTAAGCCTGTGCTTTGTCTGGGCTGGGGGTAACACTTCTGTGAGTGCAAGACTGCTCAGAGTGGATGGCTGCCCTGAGCAGCATCTGGAAGCTGTAAAGTAAGATCACCTTGGTCAGGAAACTTTGTTGGCCTGCATTCAGTTACTGGTGATTTGCTGTCTTTAGTCTGTTCTTACTCAGTCCCTTGGACAAAGAATAGGTCAGTACTGACTCCATTTACACTGCCATAGTTACTGTCATTCAAGTGAAAGCTGGGGGGTTTAACAATTAGGAAAATATTTCTGCACTGTAAGTTGTGGGCTTTTGCACCTCTTACTAATGTAGCCAGTTTGTGGGGGAAAACAAGGGCTGTTGCCCAGCCTTTCTGTAAACAGAGGCTCCAGCAATTTCAACATTGAATGAAAGAAAAGTGCAGTTTGAATTTTGACAGTGAAATATATGTGGCGTTTTTAGACCTAAGAACTTTATACCCACAATGTAAAATCAAGGTTTTTGTGAAATATTCAGAGATCTTTTTTTTCCTGTCTCAGACTTGACCAAATCAGTTTCTGTGCTGAACATACTTGGCATGCCAAAAAGAAGAGTAGGGGAGGGAAGCTTAAGGCTGTGTGTGATATGCTGATTGAGAGGCAGGATAGGGTAGCTGCTTCTCTCCTCTCCTTCCCCCATTTTAGTAGGTCACATTGTCAGTGCACCTGCAGCCATTTCAATAGGTAGTCTGCAGACTCTTCTGTCCTGTAGCATCACCTGGCCAGCTCATTTCCATCACCTTACCTCTCAGTACTGATTTGGGGCAGGCCAGTGAGACCGTCTTGTGCTTCTTAGGGAGAGGGTATAGTAGATGGGTATCTCACAGTTCCCATTATTGTTGGTAGTTATACTTGCTGATCTCATGTGCAAATGTCTCCTCAAAAAATCTGTACTACAATTCAGAAAAGGGACAGCCAACGCATATTTTGCTGCCTCTGAAGCTCTAAAGCTCATGCTGTTTCCTTAGTGTATAAATACAGAATTCTAAGAAAGCAGTATAAAAGGGAATAAGTAATAAGGATGTGTCTGTTTCCAATTACAGCAGAGTATCCTCTTTTCATCTGTTCATTTCATCAAAAATACATTGTCATTGTTGAATGAGCAAAACCATGTTTCACTCCAGTACTGCCAGCTGCAAGCCAGCCTTTTTAACAAATACGCTCTCAGTTTATCAGAGTAATTGGAAATTGCTCCTTGGAGACTGCTGAAACCATAACAAATGCAGACAGTAATCAGATTGTTTGTAATCAGAAGGGTGCAAAACAACACAAAAACTTTAATGTAGACTCACTGGCTATTGCCAGCTTGTTCTTTTGCTTACACTGTTGACTTGAAACATAACCAATAACCAGCTATTAAATAGCTGGCTGTGTAGTAGCAATTATGTTAGTCTAGTGTATGAATATATTCTTCTTATAAATGTTCTGTGGACTTAAGAGGATATAAGATTCCTTTTTTATGCAGTCAGGTGTAGTGAAGTTGTGTTGGTCATTCAGAACAGGGAAGATGCAGACATGAGCCATGGTGAGAAAAAGAAAATTGTCATCTTCTGTGAAGCCTAAAGAAAAACAATGGCAGTTCCTCCAAGTGCACGTCCCCTTCTGCACAGGGATGTCTCCTACTTGCTGGTTTATTGTGCTTGGACTTTAACCAGGATCTTGTCCCCTCTCCTTCCTTGCTGGTGATGGGTGTTGGGAGCTTTGTGCCCTCACTCAGTCTAGGAAGGGGCTACTTGGCTGATCTCCTTGCCACAGCTTGCTAAGCGTTGTCACAAGCCTTCAAAAGCTTAGATGTTTTTGGGAACTATCTGAAGGACTCTGATCTTTGTGTTCCCCTCCTGCCAGATGTATTTAGGGAAGTCTTACTGTGTAGCACTACCACTTGCATTTCCTTTTAAGCATGTGAATATGCAATGAATAGAAATGTAGGATAAGATTATTTAAATGTAACATTTAGGAAAATACATTTATAGGTTTTGTTTCTTAGTATGAGAAGTAGTGTTTAGAGATTTTTGAAAAAGTAGTACATGGTCTCCATAGATATACATTTTAATTAATATTTGTCGTGAATGCACAGTGAGATTTTAGTTACCTGGGTTTCACTAGACAAGTTGAACAACAACTTTTTGATGCTGGAGGGTAGATTGTTTTCTTTTGGTGGTCCAAGATGTCTCATCCTCTCATAACTGTCTTCATTTTTATTCTATCCAAAATTCGAACGTGGTAGCATTCCAGTAAAAATGTGTGAAGACCTCAAGTTACTATTTTTAATGGCTATTTCAGCCATTAAAATTTCTGACTATGCAGACAGAAATTGCGTAGAATTTGGATTCTATTTGTGTAGAATATAGATTTTTAATAAGGAACAAATATTCAGTATGTTGACTTTCCTTTAACAAAAAATATCCAAATCATCCCAGAACTTGAGTTGAAAGTGAGTATTACTGGATATTAGAAATAACATTTTGATGGCCTAAAAAAACACCCAGAATGAAACAGAAGTGTTTTAAGATGAAGTTTTATTAACTGCTATGGTACTAAACTGTACATGCCAACTTTGAGGTCCCAAACCAAGCAGGGATAAGAACATATTTGCACTTCTTGCCACTGTAATAGAGCTACCACCAGTCACCTTAATGTGACTATGTCTGTACTGTGAGTAATACAAAATACCAGTCTGTGGTTGAATTATTCAGCAGTTTTGTAGGTAGAAGTTTTATCCTGTTTTTCCTGTCAGTAGACATAAAGTTCTCAAGTTCAGATAAAAGGAAAAAATCTCCCTTATCTGATGACTGGAAAAATAGCAAGTATCCAATAAGTCTGAAGCAGTTGAACATTTCTACACACCCTCTGCTGAGCTAAAAGACTGAACTTTGTCTGTGAGCTAAAGCCTTTTGAAAATCTTTGGTTTTAATAACTATTTGGAGGTTAGATGTCGTGGCTGAAGACTGCTCAAGTTCTTGTCATTGTCCTGCTTCTTCTCTTCTTTCTCCTGTGATCCAGCTTCGGTCCATCAGCCCCACACTCTTCAAAAATCAGAACTCACCAGAAGCCCTCTTGCCAAGCTCCGATTTTAAGTCATTTGTTTGTTTCCTTTGTTTAGGTATTCCTGTCTCTCAGCAGCACTTAATTTGGAATAATATGGAACTGAAGGATGACTATTGTTTGAATGATTATAAGTAAGTATAGAATAAAATTATGTTTCTAATAAATGTTCTTAAACAATAGTTAGCATGAACAACAGGAAATGCTATAAAAATTATTTGTTGTTATTTACAGCATTTCAGAAGGCTGCACTCTGAAGTTGGTTCTGGCTATGCGAGGTGGACCTGTTAACACCAGAAGAGGTAGGTGTTAAGGAAATTAAAGTGGTTTTCTTGCAACTTACAGCTGTAAAGAGCTTCTTTTAGTAAGCATTTTAGACAATCAGACTTGAGTTCCAAATTAATTGGAAATACATAACAAAAAAGGTGGGAGGGGTTTCCCCATCTTTTCTTACTTAGCATATCAAATGCACTTTGTTTACTTTTAAATGAGATATATTTGTATGTACAGAATCATCAAGTCATAAAATCAGCAGCTCTTCACTTGAAGAAAAAATGGAATGGAATGTCATTATACAAATAATTTTTAAAATATGGTTGATAAGAATCAGACATTGCTAGAGTCAGACGATAAACTTGGTTATGTGCATCGTCTGTATAGGAGTGAAAATGAAGAAATTCCCTTGATAATTTTCACTTGAGAAAAAACTCAGCATATCTTCTAAGTTGAGAATTCGTGTTACAAACTGAGCTGAGCTCTCAGAGGCGATCAAAACAACAATCATAATATTTTGGTTTTATTTTGATTTTTGGTCTTTTTAGTTCCCGTGAAAGACCCTATCAGGGAAATGGCTGAATACATGGATCCTGCTAGAGACAAGGTCTGGGAGAAAGGGCCATCCAACAAACAGGTTACCTTCTTAGTGTATCGAGAAGGAGATCGCTTGAATTTCTTCCGTGTCGTTGACCGGGGTGATGGCACTTTAACACCACTGTCTGAATCTTTGAGGTAAAGTTGGTTTTAATCTTTCTATTATTCTTCAAAAGTGGGTTGCGGTGCAATTTTTAGCTGTATTTGTTGGTTTTATCGAAAGAATATCTGGCATATTGCAAGAATTATTCCCTAAGAGCTACTGAATTGTAACTGTCTAACAGCACAGTCGTGCTTTGTGGTCAGTGGTTGTGCTGATGGTTCTCTTATCACTGTGTGAGAGAAAACTGTCTTCATACTTCAGGCAATTCTCAACATTCCAGCCCTTTCTGAAAAGGAACACGTTGCAGGAGAGTCAAATCAATATTTTATTAGTTACTAAAAACATCTGTTAAGCACTTTCTCTAACATCTTAAGGCATTTGTTTAGTTCTGTAAACATTTTTCTGTTCACATAATAATTTTTTTTCCTCTGGGTATAACTTGACTAAATGATTAGTCAGGAAGATAGTAGATTGGCAGTGCAAAATCCTGTGGGCTTTTTAGTTTGTTGTTTGATTTTAAGGGAGGGGGTAGTTTTGCTGTGCTTCTTCTGGGATGGGGATTTTTTTGGTTTTGTATGGATTTTGGTTGGGAGGTTTTTCTGTGTTTTGTTTTATGTCTTTTTTTTTTTAATGTACTGAAGTAATTACCAATACAGCCAGACTTTGGATGTAGTTAAGCCTCAGGTTAGCTGCTGTTGAGGTACCAAGCTTGTGTCAATTGCTGTCAGAATCCAGTGCTCTTACCATCAGAAGGACAGGTGTATCACTTTACCTACTACATTGTAATTGTAGTAAACAGTTTGGTAGTCTTCTTCCTAAAACTGTCAAAATTGATATCTATTAAAAATTACTGCATTCTATTTTTATACTGTAACTTTTGGGTAGGTACTTTTATCCTCTCAAGAACTTAATATTTGTACAGCTGTGAGGAAAGGAGTCCCTTTTCTGGGAACTAGCTGTGTTTTCTCCATGGCTCAAGCTGCTTTAAGTGACTATTCTTGTTTCTCTTTGCAAAGGGAAAGCAAGAGCTTTGTACTGGGTTTATATTCAGTTTGTATTCAAAGTGCTACTATTCTTAAAATTTTTTATAAGACATCCATACTTAAAAACACTGACTGAAAGAAATATCGAAGTTGAATTCCCACATTGTTATAAGAGTAGAAAGATGTATTGTTTGATATACAAGGAAGAGAAAAGATACAGATATTTTAGACCTATGATTTTATCTTTCAGCCCCTGTACTCTTTCAGTAAATAGCCACTTATAGTATTGTTTGAAATAGTTTAAAAAAGCAAAATTGGTTAAGACTAAGAACCTGGCTGCTGTACTGGGCTAGATACACTTCTGGAAAAATGAACAGACTGGTGTGATTCTTGTTCTTGCTGCTACCCTGCCTGTTACCACTTTGTTCCTATTTAACCTCTGGCTCCAGTGAACATTGAAACCCATTCACAAAGCTGGACTGTGGATACTATACTGCGAGTTAGTGCAAGGAGTTGTCAAAAGGAACTTGAAATTTCATTTTTTTGTAGAATAGGCTCCCTGGTATCTGCCTACATGTTCAAATTTTAGTGTGTATGTTGATTTGTTTTGCCATTTAAAACTAGTGTAGATGGTGGTCTGAAAGTCTTTGTAATTTTTCATTGGGTAATACTAACATACAAATTTAATAGTAATTTTACAGAGATTGGCTAAACGTTGCAAATGAGAGGAATAAACCACACTCATTTGGCTCTTGCAAGGTACCTGGAGTAAGCCTTTCAAAGTGCAGAGCACATAGAAAAGTCAAATACATTGGCCTTAGGAAATGTGCTGGCACTGGTCAAGTGAACCAGTTGGGTTGGAAGCCACCTGGTTGAAAACATTCAGCTTGTTTCTTTTCTTCTGTGCTTTCCATGGGAGTTCACTTATTAGCTTTTCTACTAAGGCTGATAGTAATTTGGAGGGGAAGGAAATCCTAATTCTTGATTTTATCATGGCTGGGTGAGACTGCGGGAAATGGAAAAAGTAGCAAAGGAAGGAGAGAGTAAGCAAATCAGACCTTTTTGTTTGATCTTTATAGGGTAAAGCTGTTGGTCACACTGAATACTACTATTTGTCATACTGACAGATGTGTTCATATGTGTGGGTATATTGGTGACTAAGCATTTTGAAGCACTTGTTTATCATCCTTTTTCACATTGCTGATACCTGGAGCAGAATTCATTGACTGAAATTTAGAAATGAGACATTCGTTTTGGTTTTGCTTATAGTTCTCCAGATAATTTTATGTGTGGTTGAGTTACTGGTTAAAACTTGACAAAAGTATAATTGTATACTGTGATCATTGTCTCTGGCTTAGAAGAGTGTTGAAGTTGTGGTGGAAGACTGGCAGACACTGGTGCCAAAAGGGTTTCAGCAAGCTAATAATTTTTGAGACGTGCATTTTACAAAAAACAGCTCAGGAATGTTGACACCTATAGACAAAGTAAATTTAAAATTTACTCATTGTAAAATGGGCTGAAAATATCATTAATACAAAACTCCCTGTCCAACTTCTATAATCTTACAATCACATTAAAGCAAACAATCCTTTTGTCACTCTTTTTTGGTGTGTGTTTTTAGCCCCTATTTGGATTGGATGTTCAACAAATTCTTTTGACTTAGTGATGTAAATCTTTGTAAAGACAAAATTTTGAAATTATTTTTTTTTAGTGTTGGGTTTTTATCAGAAGTATGTATATGTAGTATGCATGCTGACTGTCACCATATGGAATTGCTCACGTTTTGGTAAGAAATGACTGGTCTATTTTGCTGACTCTTGGTTTGAATTTGCTTCTGTCTTGCCCTTCACACTGTCTCCCAGCTGTGCTGCCTTTGGAATTTTGTTACATTTTAGGAACTGTATTTGGAGAGTCAGTGCAAAAATGCTGGCTCTAAATGCAGCAGGATATGTCCAAGATTCAGGTAAGATGCCAGCTCTAATTAGTGATATTTTCTTTTTTGTGCTGACTTCCTTGTGACTTTTAGTTCTTCCGTAATCTCTTTTGGAGAGTAGAAACTTGAGCTAAATCTACTAAGACATTTATGTGAACACAGGGCAATTAGGGGAATTGCCTGATTTTCATGATTCCTGGATGCTGACAACCTAATGGGAGAACTAGAACACTCTTTAAAATGTACTACATACAGTGTTGAAAATGCATCGATTTGTAATGAATTGGACAGTCCTAATGGTTCTTTCATTTCACTGTCAAATGTTGAATGTGTTACTGATCAATGCTTCATTGTTTTATAGGAAAAACAAGTTAGATGGTGATTTTTAAAACCTTGGGGTTTTGCATTCTGTTAGAATGCAGAATGGAAGCAGGAAATGTCGTGCTATAAACTTCCAGTGACTACTGACTTAAAATATTTTGTCTTGGGACTAGCAATTCTAATCTATTTTTTTTTCCAAATGTGAGACTCTTTGGAATCTTTGGAAACCTAAACTGATGTTTTTTTTCTTTTTTTCTTTTTTTTTTTTTATTTTGAAAAGGAGAAGTAGAATATCACATCCACATGGGTGACCCCTCCATTTCCATTTATGGTGAGAACACCCCTCAGGATGGATAGAAATTTGGACTTTTCCTTCCATGCCAGTGTCTGGTTAATTGGAAAACTGATCAGCTTGTTGTCTGAGTCACACACTTAACAGCTTTGGCCATATCTTCAGGAGACATTTGTGGAACTGGATATCCCCTCTGTGGGGAAAATATATAGTGAGTGTGAACCAACTGTATATGATACAACAACTTCCCAGAAGCGTGGTGGCTATGTTCAGATTTCAGCAACATCACTTTGCCCTAATAAGGGATGTTTATGTGGATAAATGGATTTGAAATATCTTTGCATACAGTTTTACATAATGTTTTGTCAACAGATCAACTACGGATATGACTTCCTAGTTGTGAGAATACTCTACATGAAAACGTAATTAAATTACTTCATTAGAGGGTGAATACAAACTTTCTTTTATTTTCAGCGGTGGTTCAGTTTATAATTTATATGCTGATGATGAAGATGAGACAGAGGCATCACCTTCTGGCCAACAGATTATTGAGAATTCAATTACTATGAATAAAATGAAACTGCTCAAGGCAAAGATGGAGAACATGAATCTGAGTAAAAAGGTGAAATTGTGATTTCAATTTTTCTGTCATAAAATGGCTTGGGCTTTCTTTGTGCTGACTTTTCTAAAAAGTGGATCAGATACTCTCCCATATTGAGAAGTCAAGTTATCACGTGTAGATAATTTCTCAAATATTGTTTATGTAAATACTATTGCATAAGCTTTCTGCTATGGGGCATTGGCATTCCTTGGACCTGCCTGCCCTCATTCAAACAATTCAGTACTACTCCTGGATTTATTTGCAAGGGTAGATTTTTTGGGTGGGTGGGTTTTGTGGTTTTGTTTGGGTTTTTTTTCTTCCAATATTTTAAGTAGCATTGTTTTGCAGTACTGCTCTGGTAGAAGTCAATGTTTCTCTTAAAATGAAATTTCATTAGATATACTGTTACTGAAAATCCTATAAAGTGAAATATGGGAATGATATTATCTTGAAAATAAAACATGAAACTGATGCTCATGTGGGACTAGGTTACCTAGCTGTAAAATGAAGAGATTATACTTCCTTACACATTTTTTTGTTGTGTTTGAGACGTGAAGCTCCTCTGGATAACTTGGATGGCATTCTGGTTTCCTTTTTCTATTTCTCTGATACATCGCCTATTTATTGAAAACATTTCCTGATTATAATCTTTGATTTTATTAGTCAGATGTTGGGGTGAAATCTTGATGGCTGGTAACATATGAGGGAGTAGAAGGAATGATCTGGTCTTTCCTTTCTGGCCTTACACTGTCTGAATACCTGAGAATATATTTTCAGTCAGGTCTTTTGAGCGCAACTGGAATTCAAATACTAATTGTTGTTGTATCTGTGTTTTTTGATTTTGGTTGGGCTTTTTTTTTTTTTTTTTTTTTTTTTTTAATAGCCTAAGAAAACTGTCAAAGTGAAGCCTCGCCCTCCCATGACTCCTCGACCGTACAGTGGCTCGGTGGCTGCTGCTCGTCACCGCTTCCTCAGAGTGCTCCCCCACATCGGACAGCCGTGCCTACCTCCTCCTGGGAATTTGCATCAGTCAGAATCTCCCCAAAATGCACTTTCAGCATTGGCTACTTTGGCCACTGCTGGTAGAACAATGCCATCCACAGCTAATCACTTCCTTAAGGAAGATGACACCTGGCAGAGCAGCTCTTGGTCTCAGCCAGTCAATAGCATCAGGTTACCGCCGAAAATATCTCGCGTTGAACTAGAAAATGCAAAGCTACCTACAAGTAGTATTCTGACTCCTGTTTCGTCCCTGCCTGCAAATTCAGAAAAAGCATCTGAAAACGTGACTTCAGCAAGTGAGGAGGATGCTGTTTTGTTTCCAAATCTAACAAACGTGGAACTGTATGGAACCGAAGAGGAACATCTACCTGAACCAGATTCTTTTGCTTTTTTAACAGAAGCAAGCACAGCTGAACAGTGTAGTGAGATATATGACATAGGAAAAGTGAACCCAGAGCTTGAGCTGCCTGATGGAGACAAAGATTCTAAGGTTGTAGAGCAGCATAGAAAACCTATGGGCAAAGTGCTGAGCACTGCAGCAATGGAGACTGGCCTTCTCAGCACTCGTGAATTAAGTCCCCAGAAAAACCTGCTTTTGTCTCCCCTCCGGTATTCAGCACAAGTGGCACATCACAGTACTCTGAAACCACAAGCACAGCCCAGATGCTTTGAGGCTGGTAACTTGAGATCTACGGCCTCCCCAAATGTGCTTCGATCGTTGGAAGTGCGTAGTATAGCAGACTCCTCTTTTTCTAGGACCACTAGATTTTGTAGTGTGAAAGTAGAGTCAATTGGCAAAAGACCTGATGTAATTTCTAAAGCAGAGGCTAGGGACATCACAGATGTGGCTAGCAAGGCATCCAAAGAGCCTGCGAGTTCTGTGAGTAACTTAGGATTTTTGGCTTCGCTGGCCCGAAGCACAAACAGGGAAAGTTTACAGAGTTCCTGTGGGACTGACAGGTTTCGGACTTCTGGTATTGCACTACCTACAAACCTGCAGCATTTTCAGGAAGAAAGCTTTAGGAAAACTACTCCTCCAAATGAAGCTGCTGAATATATTCTAGTGAGTATGCACACATCCAAATAAATCAAAGTTTTTGTGGTTTTGTGATACTGATGTTACAAAACTACTGAGTGTGTGTGTGTGTCTCTTGACAAGAGAGGCAGATGGGCTGTGGGAGGTGTATTTAAATCCCTGTTTGTATTAAACTGTTTCCTGAATGGCTGATGGTATCTAAACTGCCTGTTTATCTAAACAGGTCCTAGAAGTAATTTTTCATTAAGATTAAAGTGGTTGTTCAGTTCACAACTGGAATTACTTGTTATTGTAGTGATAGAGTTATGAGTGTGTGTGTTAGAAGTGTCATCTGGCTTCTGCTGCTCACTAATTGTCATTTATTCCAAATTGTGCCCAGTGGCTGGCACCATATGTGCCAAGCTTCTGCTCTCTAATGTACTTTGTTGTTTTAGTATATTTTGAAGTGTGGGGAAATATATTAAATAGCCATTGAGGGTAAGGCTTTATATTGTAGAATTGTAACTTTGTGTGCAGAAGTGGTCTTGGACTCTTTGTGGGCAGGTTGATAAAACATTGATATAAAATAAGCTGCTACCAGACTACCTATGTTTTCATTTAATTTCCATCTGCTAGTAATTTCCTTGTGGAAATTCTTTTTTTTAGTCTGCGCATGGGCTTGGAATGAATGGAAGTATGGCAGCTGTAGGGAAAAGAGTAGGTAAGTAACTTATATAATAATTTAAGATGACCTTTCAATCTTTCCTGATATATCACACAGAGAGAGGACAAAAATAATTTATCTTTGTAAGGCATTTAGCTTCTAGAGTCCTTGCTGTATTAGACTTCTGTAGCATAGTTAAACTTCTGTTTTTTAAGCAATTCTTAATCATGCAGATGGCATCCAGATCTTAGGTGGACCACAACTGCAAGTCTTTAGTTTTTTTAATACTTAGTGAATCCTGTATATCATCTGTAGATCTAAGTGTGAGTTTCTATGCTGACGTTTTGAAATTATCAGTTCTGTGAGTACTTCTGAGTCTAATAAAATCAGAGCCAAATTTATCAGTAGCATTGTCTTTATACAAAAAAAGTAGGGAGGAAGTAATAAGGGTATGCATGCTGCAGAACACTGATATAGTGCAGATTTTTCACTGGGTTTTTTTGTGCTGGTCATCATTCTTTCTACCCTAGCCTTGGCAACTGTGGAGTGCTTAATGTTTGACATCTATTGAAAAAGGGATGTGTTATGCATAGATATATTTCTTATGTGATTGGGAGGAAAGGAATTGTCTAAATTAATGCTTTTAGAACTCTTAGGACAGCGAGCTAAGATTTTCAGCACATTTAATTTTTCTTCTATGTATCTTTGACTTGCAGTTAGCAATTTTTCTTTTCTTTCTGTCTGACCTTAGGAAGAGGTAGGTATATATTCCAGATCCAAGTATAGAAAATGAGCTAGACAGTAGATGTTCAAATAGCAGCTGCACAGAGAAAGACCATGTAATTGTAATGTCGGAGCAAAAGCTGCTAGAAGCGTGGGTTGTGCCTTTGTTTCACAGCTGTGGGTGCAGCTTTGACTTGGCAGTCAGTAAACAGGTCTGTCCTTTGCTGCTCCAGAGGGGATAGATTCCCCTGAGAGCCTTGTCTGCATGATGGGGAAGCCTGCTAGCACCTGAGTCACTTTGGATAGAACTCTGAAGAAGACACTCCTCTGGTGAATCTTACATTGGACAAAAGTGTATTTTCCAAAAGATGCCAGATATGAGTTAATGTGCTTATATCATGCAGGCTCTTGAGAGAGATGTGGCTGGTAATGATCTGTTGTATAACTGGCCAAAGGACAGATCAGTTTTCACTGCAGTTGCTGTAGGGATGTAAATGTGAAGACAGGTGTAGTGTTTTTTCTGTTCAAGTAGGTCCTGAGGGCCAGCTGTCTTCAAGCTCTTTCTCTTTCACAAACTGGGCTAACTGATGCTTCTGAAATTGTGTGCTTTTAGATGTGAAATAGTTAGCGTGGACAAATGTTGCCTGGAAGTTTCAGTGCTAAATAGGAATGGGGTGGGAGTGGTTGGTAATGATGACTGTGATGTGTAGTGCCTGCCTAGTGCTACTATTGAGTGTAGTCTGCTGCATTTCAACTAAGAAATGACTGTTGGGATTAAAGGTGTGCTGGACAAAAAATGCTTGTGATCTCATGAGATAATTTTTTGGGAACATCCTGACAATATAGCAGTAGAAACACTGAAAGTATGTTTGAAAGGATGTATTGCTCACTTTACTGGTCCAGATGTGGGAAACTTGCTTAAGCAAGTTGTGGACAAATAACTTACTTCTACAGAGGGAAGGGAGAAAAAAAAAGAAGAAGCCTTTTCTTTACGTGATCTCCAGTTAATAAAGCAACAGCCAAGAATTATATGGCAAAAAGTAAAGTAAATTTTAAAGTATAGAAATTTTGCAAACATCTGCGAAGTGCCTAATGTAAATATATAGCTAAGTAGAGGCCTATAGTCTAATACTATACTTTTCTTGCAATTACGGAGTACCACCAAGATTTTAAAATGTTGCAGTACTTACTTGGCAAACTAGTACACTGAATATATTGGATGCTAGACACTGCATTGCCCAGTTGATTCTTTGTAAAGCCTTTGTGCACAGTGACGCCCCGAGTGTCTTCGTTTTGCACTTGGGAACACAAGAGATGTGTTTCTTGATTTGTTCTGTAACTTCTTGTTTATGTTAACTTATAAGGGGTGTTCAAAATAACAGTTCTGCCCATTGTGATGCCTCTTCCAAAGGCATCATAGGCTTACATGTGTTTCATGTTTTAGCTTTCAGGGTTTATTTTTCCCTTCTCCTTTTAGGCTTTGGGGTTCCCACCTGAAGTATCCTAAGAAATGCAAAATAAATCTGTTTCAAAAGATAACATTTAACTAGTTTGTGAATAAGTTAAAATGTCTTTGCTGTCTTTTTACTTCTGAAAGCAGGCGAAGCAACCCATCTTCCACCTGTGAATGGCTTAATTCAAGCAAAAAAGAAAATTTCAAAGCACTGCTTTCTTTGTGGCAAGAAAACTGGATTGGCAACCAGCTATGAGTGCAGGTAAGCTGAGTATATAACCAGATGTTACTCAAATTTGATAGCTGAGTTAACCAAAAAGTTTTCTTTGCTGCATGCTATTCCTTAAGCATAGGAAAACAAAAGGCAACCTTGAAAAAAGTTGCAATTCTCAGTTCAGCAGAACTCAGGAATATTGCCCCTGTTCTGCTCTTGAGGTGTATGTTCTTCCAGGAGGGTCAAGAAATAGAAGGTGGTAACAGAATGGAAGATACCAGGAAATGGACAAGATAACAAAAAACAATGACCTTTTATTCTGGTGGGAGAAGAACTTGGTACAGATACATGTTCTGCAAAGTTTCTCATCAATGATACCTTTAACAAGTTGAGGAAAAACTGGGTTTGGTATAGTTTCTCAGAAATCTCCCTCAGATTTTTCCCTATTGCAGCACATCTTCACAGTTTGTGTATTTATACAGATTTGTATTCAACAAATTTTTGATTTTATGCGTGTTCAGTTTTCTGCAAAACTTCAGTCACATTTGAGCATCTGAAACGCAGAACACCAGAGTGCTGGTCCCCCAAATGATTACTTCTAGACAACACTGCGAGACCTGGTGCTTGGTGGTGGTCTAGGGAAACTCTAAAAAAAGGGAACATAAAATTCCCAGACAAACAAACCCCCAACAACAACAAAAACCACAGGAGAAAACACCACTCTCTCTGTTAATCTTAGTTTTGAAATTATTTTTTCCCCACAAGATACTTTTTTCTTAGTATTGTTTCCTGTGAGTTAGCCTAAGTTGGGAGCTGCTGCACTTGTGAGAGCTGCATTTGGAGCTGATCTTGGTTCACACCAACAGCAGCAAAATGTAAAACAACTTCTGCTGCTGGGGAATCATATAGAGAATTTGGGGGTGAGGAATTGTCTCCTTACTGATTCTTCAGTCTCTTATTTTGAATCAGTTTTGGACACTACTCGCTTTTGATGAGCAAATAGCTGCAAGCTCTTCTAAAAGTAACTAAGCAGCTTGCTTAAGGTTAAAAATGAAGGGGGAAATGGCTCATCTCCAAGACTAGCATTTGTTTTGGTTTCAAAAGGAGCAGCCGTAGGACCTTTTACTAGAAAGCAGCATAAACCAAATAGAGAATACAGTCATATGAGAAAAATTGTGATTATGGGACCAAGAACCAAAGAAAAGCAAATTTATTTCTAGGCACACAAAGCCTCAGGAACAGCTGCAGAGTTTATTATGGACCTAGATAGATAAATAAATAGGGGATTATAGTGTAATAGTGAGTTTGATGGGTAGTGCTTAATCCATTTCAACAGAATTCTGATTTTGAGTGGTGTGTTTTACTGTCAAGAAGCATCTCTATCAAATAATCAGGCATGGGTCTCCATGGGTCTCCAGGTAAAGCACTTTTCCAGATCATATGTAACATCCAAAGTATGCTTTTCTCCTGGTAAGACTCTTAGCTGCAGAACTGTCAAGTTTGAAGCAAAAATCCTGATCTTAGCTCATCAAAATTGCTACTGGTATTGGATAGATGAGCTCTTTTGAAGTCCTACAGGAAGATATGTCCCCTCTAGTTTGTCTGATATCTTTACAGCTGACTAAATCTGTATTTAATAATCTTAAATGTCTAATTTGAGTTTATGCCAGGCAGAAGTTGTGCTGAAAGCAACTGTTTTGATTGAGTGATATCATGGTTTTGAGTTGAAGTGCATTACATGGATTTCACCTGAGGGAATTACTGTTCATGGTTTTGTCCTCTGAATTCTACCAACTAATATTGTTTGAGGTCCTTAAAAAAAGAAAGAAAGTAAAACAACGCTCATCATTCTTAATTTATAAGTGTATTTGATCCTTGCTGTCTGGTTCCTGGAGTGCTGATGTTGCCTAGCTTCCCAGCTGAAGAGACTGGGTTGAGTCAAAACTGAAACATTCAGTGTGAAAAATGTCATTTTGTGTACCCCGCCAGTTAATGTTATAAGTCAAGGATGATAACAATTCAAACAGCTCTGTCATTTAAAACATGATTAAGCAAAATGGCTCCCAGCATGTCAGAGCATTAAAAGCTGCTAAAAGCTTGTAACTTGTAATATTCTTGATTCTTCAGATGTGGAAACAACTTCTGTGCAACACACCGCTATGCAGAGACTCACACCTGCACCTACGACTACAAGAGTGCAGGACGGAGGTATTTACAGGAGACCAATCCCATCATTAGTGCACCAAAGCTTCCCAAAATTTGACATGGTTGTGCTGCATGTGGCCACTCTGCTGTTGAAGAATTGTATTGAATTGAGAGAAGCACTTGCTTAAACTGCATCATTTTGCCATGCTCCGTATTTAAAGATTTGCCAAGTAACAAAAGCACATGAGGATGCATCGAAGAATAATGTGAACACTACTGCAGTTAAAACTTTTCTTCTTGAGTGAATGAAAGGTTAAAAATTAGTTTCTAAAAACTTACACTATGATTTAACTGTTACTGCACGTGTTGTGTTTTATATTTGGAAAAGCTATTTCACTAGACAAGTCTTTGAAGATGCACTTTACTAACTTTATTGTATAACCAGAGTTGAGGGGGTGTTGTAATGAGGGTGTCATGTAATGTCTTCTGTACTCTTGTTTTTGTCCATTGTGTGGTATCTTCTAAGTTATTTCACTAGAAAGATCCTCCTCCCTCCCCTTTCTTCAAACAGCCTGTTTTGAGATTTTAAGGGGATAGTGTGTTCCACCCCTCTGTTCCATTCTGATTGATATTTGTACATTGTGTGTCCATTCTGAAAATTACATATCAATCACATTTTCTTACAATACTGCTGTTTATATGACAAGTTTGTTTTTAAATAGAAGGTTCCCTGTTTCTTGCCATTAAATATAAGAAGCGACTTATTTTAACTTTTTTTGTAATCCTAGATTTTTTTAAGACTTCACTACTTGCTTTGTTAAGATGTTGAATGCTGTTACTGGAAGAAATTCTAATAAATATTAAATTTTATTCTGGTTTATGCTGTCATAAATGGACAAAATAAGTTCCCTCTTACAGTGTGTTCCTGAATTAAAAGTTGGGCTCTGTTGGGAGGGTATATTTCTTTTCTTCTCTTTTTCTTTCATAAGCGCTGGCTCATATCTGTTCATACTGAAGGTGATGGGAAGAATTCCCACCAACTTCATTAGGAATAGTGTGACCAACACTGTGTGCTTTAAATAATCCTCTTGAAATCTTACAGGTGTACTAGCAAAGGCAAAGCAGATGCCCAACAAATGGCATGTACTAACCTTTCTCCCCTCCAGCTGAAACAATATAAAGGCAGTTCAGTAAATGCATGGAACAGCTTTAATGATTATGTAGCCTCCGCAGAAACTGCTTTTAGAGGAATATACCTACAGAAGGACTTTCTTCTTTCATTCCCATAGCGCTTGTGAAATATTTTTACAAGCATAAGTTGCATGAAGAGTTCCTGTATAAAGAGATTGATAAAAAACCTGCGACAAACCACCAAAACAAAAGATCCCCCCACATTGTATCTAGGTAATCAAATGTCATGGTCCTTGTCTTGTTAAAGTCCTCAGCTGCTTAGTTGGTTGTGGTATTAAAATTATCTATGCTGCATTCCAGGCAAAAGGTAGCAGCTTATGAGAATGACAGTCAAAAGGTGGACAAAAAAGGAAGAAAGATGATCATTGAAAGAGGGAGAAATAACTTGAAGAATCTCATCCTTGGAGGAAACCCATTTTGTGTAGTCCACTTGAAACTTCTTAAACCTGAAGTTTTCAGAGTGATGAACTTGGAAAAAAATGTTTATAATCATTCTTCTGGGCATTGATAAGATAAAAATGTCATTCTGTGTGTGTGACTTCTGTGCTTGTTATTACTGGTAGAAGTTCCCCTGGTGAACATGTCGTTTCTGAGCCATGTATGTACCATGAACTGCCTGGAGTTTTTTTCATCTCCTGCATGGGACAGTGTTTGATGCTGAAGGAAAACAATAAGAATATGACAAATGTACAAGTGTTTCCCCAGCAATTACACACAGCTCAGCAACAATCTAAAGACAGAGGTATTGCACTTTTTGTAGGTCTAGTAGGGATTTGGTAAGAAGTGGAATTAAAATAATGTGGTCTGTGATCACTTAATCTGATTTTGCGTAAGTGTAATTGTCAGGAAAATGTTTTGCATTGTGTTGGAATGGCCATACTCAAATTTTAGTACAACTACGTAACAGATACATGGTGGGAACTCCCTGAGTCACATCTCAGTTTTGATTCTCCCTTTTCTCTGCATGTGTATAATGAAGTGCACAACAATGTTTTTTTAGAATATGCAATGCACTAATAATTTCCCTGTATGTAGCTTCTCATAATTTTTATTATACCTCATTTTATACTTAATACAGATACTTGCTCAGAAATTCCACTGGTTTGTTCTCATGAAGTGTTACAGGCAATAATTTTCAACCAGTAGTACAGCCACAAGAGCACTTTAATTTGAAATTAACTGTTTCAGTTGGTAATTCAGATGCTATTGGCTTTTACCCAGGTCCTGTGTTAGTTTCTGCTATGGATTAATTACTGTTTACTGTGTAAACTTACATAAATGGTTTGGGGTTTGAGTATTAGTGTACCATGTTGCTGTGCGTCTGGTGAAGACAAATGTTTAGCTTTTGTGTGTTCATATAATCAGATTGTATTATACAAAAATTTACATACTGGAACAGTTACTTTGGTGTGTGCTCTTCTCTACCTTTCTGCCAATATTTTTTGCTTGTTTCTGTTATGCTTGAGGACCTGTCAGGCAAAACCAGGCTGGTCGCTTGTTGAATGATCTCCAGGATTCTTGTGTCGAGTTGACAGGCACCACAGAGGTGTCAGAAATGGGTTTGGATCTTGAATTAAGTACTTCCTTTCTCTGGAATCTCTTGAAGCCCATGGTGATAAAAATTTATCTGCTTGCAATTTCTGTCTATTCAGTTTGCAGTCCTCTGGGATGTAATTGCAGTGGTGCCTTCTGCTCACAGTCTTCAGTTGTAGACAAGGCTAGAATTGTTAATTCGTACTACAAAACATAAAATGTTTTTCTAGATTTTTTTGCATGTAATGAATTAGACACTTTGCTTTCTTTTCAAGTACTTCCAGCTTTCATAATGGGGCACCATCTTTTGTGTGCAAATTGTGGATTTGGCCTTGCTTCTTCCTGTAAGGAGTTGCTTCAACCTGCAGCCTTCCTGTTGGGTCATGTTTTTCCAATCTTTATGTAAATCAGGTTCATCTTGAGATATATTTGTCAGTTTTTCTGGTATCTGCATTAGCACTGAACCACGGTTGCTTACGTGAGAACATTTATGTAGCTATGAACCACATCTGGAAGCGTAACCCACTCGTTTGTGCATAACTTCTCCTGTACGGAGACCTTTGTGGGAGATTTTTCTGAATTTCTCTTGCATTTGCTTTGTGTGTGAAGCTGCAGAGAAGCAACACCAGGGGGCAGCAGAGGCATTTAAAAATGGCAAAAACTTTTGGGTTTGTCCAATGACTAGCTTTAAAAAAAAAAAAAAAAACCCACCACGCGATTATTTATTTGTGACCTGTACTCAGCCCACTCGGAACAGAGCTGAGGAGATCAGCAATAGGGTGCCTTCCTTTTCCTAATTCCAGATGTTTTAAAAATAAATCAGAATGGAAGAATACCTCAAAAGCTTGTTTCTATGCTGGGTTTCATGACGTAAGTTATTAGGTAATCTTAATGTATTAAAGACTGGACAGCCCTTTTCTCTTCCTTCCCACTAACCCTGCAAGGATGGATTTCAGAGGTGTGTGTTAGCCAAGCTATGTTGGATGGTATGTTTAGCTATGTTTACCAGATATGTCTGGTAAAAATACTGCATATCTCCATAATTTCTTACTTTAAATGTCTGATAAAAATACTGCATATCTCCGTAATTTTTTACTTTTAAATGACCAGTGTTGCTGGTTTGGTTTTGGTTTGTTTTTTTTTTTTTCTTACAGATACACAATGAGGATAGGAAAGTACAAATTCAGTGGTGTGTGAGGAATGTATGCCAGTAACTTCAAAGTGACCACTCCTTACTATCTGTCTTGCCTAGCCTTGCAATTCAAAATGCTTTACAGTTCATCAGTGGCAGAAATTTCTTTCTAAACCACACTTTAAGGCTGTTTCAATCCTTTTTAATCCAATCTTCAGAAAGACTGATTACTGTGTACCATATATATAGGAAGTGCATATGAGAATTATATTCTAATCACATCTCTGGATGGTGAACTATTGCTGAAATTAGGTATTCTGCCCAGCACCAGAAATTCAAAACAGTACCTAATCACAAAAATAGTATTATTTACATGGTATATGATTAAGAGTGTTATTGAGCAGGAAATGAAAACACTGAAGATTTCTAAAAGGAAAAACTGGGGGTTCAAAATACCCTCTTCTTTCTCTCTCTGTGAGGGGTTTTTTAGCAAATGCATATGGTTTTTTAAAAAGTGAATAATCTTTTCTGCCTTTTATCCATAACTTTAATGTGCAGACAGTCATTTTTACTTGAACTAATGAGACTTAGATTTATTTTGCCTGAATCTTGTACTTAAGTGCTGGAACCATTGCCCATAATGGGCCTTATTTGCTAAAAACATGCACTGGCTAATGCAAAGTTACAACACAGATATATAATGAAATACCTTTGGTTTGAAACATGATCTTAAGACTGAGAGTTGAGTGACAGGATTTCTTCTTAGCATCTCCTCTCATGCCAGCAGTCATAGATAGTTTGTTTTGGGGAGACATAGGACTCGCCAAAATAGACTTGATTAGCCTGAGATCCATCCAGCCCCCCATCTGTCTCTGGGAGTAGGAGGTAACAGGCCCTTCAGAAGGTGCAAAAATTCCCATACCAAGTATTCAGGAACAGGACACTGGATCTTACCTCCTATGCTAATGACTAGTCTGAATGCAGAGAACTTGCTATCTCTGTGTGCAGTGTGATATTAATTTGGAGGTTCACAAAGGTCTAAAGCTATTTGTGAATCTTGATAGATTCATAGTTTACTTATTTAAATGTATAATGTGAAAAGAATTTTCTTTCACTGCAGTTTTGAATTTCCTACCATTTTTAAATTGAAATTCATTTGATCTAGTGTTAGGAGAAAGGGAGAACAGTGTCTTCTGAATATTCAGTATGTTCTGTCTTTGAATCACATTCCCTCTTACTCATCTTTTTTTATGGTAGCAATTCACTGTCTTTACTATTACGGAGTCTTAATTATGCTTGCTGTTCTCCGAATCTCCTCTAATTTTGCATTATACTTTGTCATCTGCAGTTCTCTGCTTCCCATTTTCCTGTATTGTATATTCAGGTATAAGCTGCTCAAGGTGCTGCTACAATGGAAGCCTCTAAAATTGTGATTAAAATAATACCAGGTGAGATATGCCCAGGGTTCTTCCAAGGAGGTCCCATAGAAATGCTTAGTATTATTAATCTTCATCTAGTCTGGACAGGATGTAAATACTATTTGTTAACAGTATGACAAAAAATGCAGGAAAGTGCTGTAAGAGGAACATGTGGCTGAGTTCAGCAGAATAGCTGTGCTTACGAGGAGGATGATGCATGGGGTTTGTTACACAGAAGCAGACTGCCTATTTTTATGCCTTCACCACATCTGCATGTCGGTTGCATGCCATCTGTTAATTGCAGTGGGGAGAGCCAAGGCTGCTAAGAGGTAGGCTCAGAAAATGTCATTCCTCCTCTGCATATTTGGGTATAAATTACATTCTATACATTCCCTAATGGTCCATGTAACCAATGTGAAAGTGAAGCAAACTGGCCAGATTTTTATCAGTAGAGAAGAAAGCTTTGGTTTTTTTCTCTGTCTTCCAAAAGAGGGGAAGAACATGGTGAGCCCAAGACTCAGCTGCTGTACCACCTGAACTTCTGGAGAAGCATTACTTGTCCCTGAGCTTCTCCTTTTTTCTAGTAATGCATATCCTGCCTTGAATAAGCATTAAATTGACTGGGATACAAAGAAAGGACCAATGTACTTTCTGCTCTTTTTTCATTTGGGTACTAAATGACTATGACTTGCAGTGCTATAAGCTTTAATCAAGCGTGACACCTTAATGTTGTGGATTGGATTTCTCTAGAGCCAGTTCACCATACCCAGATGACTAGTTTTACCTAGACAGATCACCTCAAAAGATCAGTTTGTTGTATTTACCCACCTTTAGTTTTGAGGCTCAGAAGGGAGAAAATACTTCTGAAAGCTTCTACAGGGGATAGTGGTTTTGAGACCTGGTTAGGCTTTATTACTTCAAAAGCTTATCTGCTCTGAGACAGATTCAAAGCTGTATCCAATCTTGTCAGTCTTCAAAGGCGCCCTCACATGACTGCTGAAGAGTTGCTGAAGTCTGCTGGGGTGTGTTGTCATATGCCTGTTTGTCACACACCATGCCAGATTAAACCTGCTGTGCGTAGGGCTGGCTGCATCCACTGCCTGCTGCATCCACTGCCTACCAGGCTCTCACGGCACTGGACTGGGAGAAAGGCTACAGTTTGCTTTGCAGGCAGGAATGCTCTTTTCTCCTGCTGGTTTCCATGAGACTTTATTGGCTCATGCCACTCTGTCCCAGAGACAGGTTTCAAATCATCATAATGATTTTGAAAGGCCAGGTTTTAGTAAAATGTATTTACTATGATACTGATTTATATCCTGTGTCTGACACTGAAGAAAGTCATGAATTTCAGACACTCTGAATAAAACATTTATTGAGATGTCTCCAAATCGCCTTCTTGGTGCTCTGGCAGTGTTTTTATTAAAGGTGATTTAACCTTAGAAATCTGGTGCTTTTCTGATAAAAGCTGATTCCTTAATCAGTCAAGAAGGACATAAACATTGTATGTATTTCTGTCATGGGTTGTGGTTCCAAACCAAGACAATTTCCTTTCATCTTTCTACTTGAATCAATTCTGTTCACCTTCCCTAATGACTCCACTTTTCCCTTCTCCTAACAGAATCTGTTTGATTCACCTAGCACAGGCAGAAACCAGCAGAACAACAGCACAGGAAGGAATGAACCCTCAGTTCACCTTCAGTAAAACAGAAGGTCATCAAAGAACTTTTGGAGAAATACCACTTTAATTTGGCCAGTAATGTGCATACAAGAGAGGGAACAGGTGGGAGAACACACAGATCAGGATCTGCAGGTTGAAGGATCTAGAGGGACTGACTCCTGCCTTGGAGAAAAACTAGACCCAAAACGATGGAATTAAAAAGTAATCCCTGAAATATTGTGGAGTTGCTGTGGAAACATGTAGGTTCTCAGACCAACACTGTAGACTAAAAAGATCATATATAATTATCTGGGAAAAATGAATTATGCTTTTCCACATAATTATGTATTGTAATAACTAAGGATCAAAAAAGGACAGAGTTACACAACAGTTGTTCCTATTCAGGATTTCTGCCCCACACCACTTTCCAGGTCTTTGTGCTAAAAGGAGAAAAAGTGTTTCTAAAAAGCATAGACTTATAACCATATGGTAGATCTGTGCTGCTTCTAGAGAGGATTGGAGTCTCCTGGGCATACAGGTAATTTTTTGTCTTTTTAAATAAATTCAGTAAAATTGTGTTTATTGTTGATGGCAAGTAAGGCCATGTGTGCGCTCAGAGTCTGGATCTTGTGTGCAGGGCATCGGGGCAACCCTCTCTGCAGATCAATCCGTTCTTCAGCTGTGACATGCATTTCTAGGCACATGTTCCCAAACTGTGTTTTATTTTGTAACTCTGAGCTAGAGCTATTCAGTTAGCAAAATGGAACTGTTCTGTTCCGTTCCCGTAATTTTTTTAAACCGTTTATCTTCTACTCAGGTTTCAAACAGCAACACTAGCTGGAAGAATTTAGTATTTCCATTTGACTAATGGCCTTTAGCTTAAGCTTATTCATTCATTCCTATTTTTTAAATTAGCTGCAAGTTTGAGGGGGGACATTTGCAACAGCTTAGGTTTGCATTTTCTGCTGAGGGCTGTGAGGCATTTGGGATGTTCCACAGTAGTGCTTGCCCTTCGGTACTGAGGCTTTAGTCTCAGCTCTGCAGTCCTGTATTCAGAAGACTTGCTGAGACTTTAAGCCAAGAACAACAACGTGTTAAAATACTAGACAAGCTTTCTAGGGAAACAGAGACCATGGAGTAATAATTGCAAAACACAGGGAAAGCTTACATCTGCAAAGTGGTTTATTGTGGTGGCTTTCATTTCAGGCCTAATCCTCAGTTATTCGGGTTTGCCTGGAAAACCTTTGCTCTGTGTGACCATTTTTCTGTGTAACATCTACTCCTATTGCACTTGTGTCTACAGGCCCTTTTCTAGTCCAGCACAGAGCACTGAGTGGTGAGCTATGCTGTTCCCAAAGTGGAATACAATCCTAACCCGAAAAATAATTTTAAAAACCCCAACAAACCACACAACAAAATTGATTGAGAGCGTGAAGGAAGGAAGGAAGGAAAGAGCCTCCCTTGAGAAATCCCAGTAACCTCAATACAAAGCTATCTTGCCTATCAAGAGGACAATGGTTATCATCACATATGTGTATACCCTATTTTATAAAGGGATACAATCTAAATTTGTTAACTTCAAACTACACAGGACTAAATTGGAGTTCTACACACGCTCTCCTCTTCCCAGGAAGACACACCATTCACCCTGGGTGGTTCTTCTCCCACTTTCACTACATGGGGGTACTGGGTACTAACTGCAATGTAATGACAGTATTTCAGCCCAGTTTCTCTGTGCTCTGCAAACCTGATGTAACATCATTTTTTTGTAGGGGGTGCTCTCTGCATGAAAAGGTTACCTTACTCATTTCATGCTTCTTGCACTATTCTCGATGGGTAAAGATAATCTCCCTGGAGCCCTGTAAATTATTGTGAAAAAGTGCAGACTCAGAAGACGAAAATTTCAACTGAGGTTTAGTGAATGAATTTTCATCAAATGACAAATCAAGAGGTTTCCTTATTTTCTGTTTTATTCTCTGAATAATATCTGCTTTCTTGTCTATGCTGCACTGACAGAAACTGTTCAGTGAAGCTGCCTATTTTCCTGTTCTTTTCACTTACTCTGAAGTGCGAGAGACATCATATCTGAACACAGAAAACTCTCCCTTGATTTATTCTCATAAAACTCACTTTGCTTTTTTCCCGCTGTAAAATTCACCTCAATAGTACAGTTCACCTATTCCAGCATGTCTCAGGAGATAGCTAGCTTTGGGAAGAAAAGATTAAAGTATCCTGCTTGTATAACAAAAGTGTAAAATAGCAACCGAGTATGGCACCCAGATATAGGTATGGGACAAACTCGAAGCTTTCTGTTGACATATTTTTTTGCTGATAAATCAATACGTGCAGGTGAGCGATGAATACAAGACACCTTACGACGATGGCTATAAGCCATCTCCAGGCTTTCAGCATACATACATTTTTACAAGTTAAATGGCACCCTGTGAAGTTAAGACGTTTTATTCTACGTACTAAAGAGCGAGCCATTCCACCCTGGGCAACAGCGAGAGCAGCACCCCGGCCTGAGGCTGCGGGAGGCAGGGCTGAGGGCTGAGCTCAGGACAGCCGGAGCCCACTCGCTCCGCTGCCGATTGTCGCCTCCCGGTCCCCGCCAGTCCCACCCCCGCCCGGCCCCCCGCCTGCAGGTGCCAGGAGCGCGTTCCCGGCGGGAGGCGCGGAGCGGGGCGCAGCGGAACGGGGCGCAGCGGAGCGGGGCTCAGCGGAGCGGGGCTCAGCGGAACGGGGGGCAGCGGAGCGGGGCTGCAGCGGAGCGGGGCGCAGCGGAGCGGGGCGCAGCGGAGCGGGGCGCAGCGGAGCGGGGCGCAGCGGAACGGGGGGCAGCGGAGCGGGGCGCAGCGGAGCGGGGCTCAGCGGAGCGGGGCTCAGCGGAGCGGGGCGCAGCGGAGCGGGGCGCAGCGGAGCGGGGCTCAGCGGAGCGGGGCGCAGCGGAGCGGGGCGCAGCGGAGCGGGGCTCAGCGGAGCGGGGCGCAGCGGAGCGGGGCTGCAGCGGAGCGGGGGGCAGCGGAGCGGGGCGCAGCGGAGCGGGGCGCAGCGGAGCGGGGCGCAGCGGAGCGGGGCTGCAGCGGAGCGGGGCGCAGCGGAGCGGGGCTCAGCGGAGCGGGGGGCAGCGGAGCGGGGCGCAGCGGAGCGGGGCTGCAGCGGAGCGGGGCGCAGCGGAGCGGGGCGCAGCGGAGCGGGGCGCAGCGGAGGGGGGCGCAGCGGAGCGGGGGGCAGCGGAGCGGGCTGCAGAGGAGCGGGGTTCAGCGGAGTGGGGGTGCAGCGGAGCGGGGTGCAGCGGAGCGGGGTGCAGCGGAGCGGGGTTCAGCGGAGTGGGGGTGCAGCGGAGCAGGGTGCAGCGGAGCAGGGTGCAGCGGAGCGGGGCTGCAGGGGAGCGGGGCGCAGCGGAGCGGGGCTGCAGCGGAGCGGGGCTCAGCGGAGCGGGGTGCAGCGGAGCGTGCCCGCGGCGGCGGCTCCAGCGGGAGGCGATCGGGCGCCGGGACAGCCGCATCTCGCTGCGGAGCGCCCGCCTCGCCTGCCCGTGCTTCTCCGGGCCATGGCGGCGGGGGCGGGCCGGGGCGGGGCGGCGCGCTGACAGGCAGCCCGGCCCGGGGAGCCGCGGTAAACAGGAGCCGGGGGAGAGCTGGGGGAGACCGGCCGCGCAGGAGCCTCCGGCCCTACGGCCCGCCGCCTCCTGGCCCCGGGCATGGGCAGCAGCAGCCGCCGCAGCCGGAGGAGGAACCGCCGGCCCGGGCCCTGTGCGGGGCACCACCAAGGTAGGCTCGGCCGCCGCCCTGGCCGCGGGCAGCCGCCGCTTCCTCCGCGGGGGCCGAGCCGGGTCCGACGCCCCTCCGGCGAGGCCGGGCACCGAGGCCGGGCCCGGGGGCGGCCCAGGGCGGGCTGGTGAGGGGGCCGCCTGCCCCGGGGTCGCTGCCCTGCGGCCGCCGCTCGTCCCAGCCCCGCTGGCAACACCTCGCCCCGCCGGGTCCGGCAGGTGAGGGCTCCTGGGCGAGCAGCAGGCGGCGCGGCCCGGCCCGGCTCCCCGCGTTGGCCGGGGCAGGGGCAGCGGGGCACCGCGGCCGCCGGGGCGTGCAGGGCTGCTCCTCCGTCGGAGCTGGGGAAGCGGCTCCTAATTCCTGGTAAGAGGCTTTCCCACCTCCGCCGTCTTTGTCTGCACAGCCTCAGCTGCTGCTGGCGCTGGGAGCATTAGTGTTGCTGCGGGGAAGCCGGGAGCGGATCAGCTGTGGGAAAGGGACCGTGTTTGCGCCAGCTGTCCCGTTAGGAGGAGGACGCGAATTCGCGTTCCGTGAGCAACGTGGAACAGAGGATACGCCAGAGAGGAAACAGAGAGTGCACAAGATGTGCTGGTCACAACGTAGTCGTAAGGAATCGTGAAATTGCACGGCAGACTTAAGAATTAGTCAGAAGTCCTTCATGCTTCCTGGAGCTAGTTGGCAGGCAGAGTAATGCTCGAGTTGTTCTAAACTGTAACACTTTAACTTCTCCTCGTTTTAGTACGCTAAAAGTGCAAGCGAAGCGAGAATTGCGATGTGCCAATGCCAGATCAGTTGGTCTCAAACTGCAGTGCAAGAGGGCACGCCGCTCAGTTCTGCAGTTGGCAAAGGGCTGGTCTGCTTCCGAGCATCGCAAATCAGTGAAATAACCCAGCAGCATAAACAAAGAAGGGACAATTTAGCTAGAGCTTGAGTGGAGGTGGAAAGAGATATTGGAAGGAAGATGTGGGTGGGAGAGAGCCGGTCTGACAGTAACACTTCAGCTGAAGCAACAGCAATCCATGAATTTGTGCTTCTAAAATCACTTTGGAGTAGTGTCAGATGAGGCTGAGATTGATCTAGCAACAGTCCTAGTCAAACGTTTTCAGAGAAAAGTTTTCTTTGAAGAACACTATTTATTAGACCTAAGGTATTTTGTTTGAAATCTGTCAACACTGATCCATTTGTACTGATAGAGTTCTTCTCAGCCTGCCTGAGAGCCAGGAGTGCTGGAAACATCAATATCCCTGTCTCAAGGGTATGCCCTAGCACCCGGAATAATACCTGCTGGGGGTGTTAGCACCTTCTCAGCTGTAGCCCAAACTGTTTGGTGCCAGGCTCTCCTCAGAGCAACCTTGTAGCTGCTCCAAGAAAGTGAGACTTCATTCTAGTGTGGCTGCTGAAAATGGTAGGACTGCTGAAGTCTGAACAACTGCCCTTTTGCTGGGAACTTTGTGTGTCTTAGGTCTAAAGAAATTAAGAAATTAACAATTAAGAAATTAACAATTCGCTGAACTTTTGTTGTTGAGGTGTTTGGTTTTCTGTTTTCTTTGGTTGGTTTTTTTTTTTTTTTTAACTTGGCTTTCAGCTAGCCCTAGCCAGCAGTTCTGCTTATAGAGATAAACGAGTTAAAAAGAAGCAATTTTCTGTTTTGAGGTGTCACATTGGATGAACAGCTGTATCCTTTTCATGCCTCAGTGTATGGATAAGGGGCTAGAATTGTTGGAGATGTTCAGGTGAGGTCTAGTGCTAGAAAGTGCACCTGTTCCCAGGCTGCTTTTCCACAGTCTTAACTGTTATGAGGATACATTAATTCAGCATGCTGGATGAACTTTTTATATTTTCAGGATGAATTTGTTGGGCTTTTTTATTTAAACTTCTGTTATTTTAGACACGACATTTTGGACAAGCAACTCTCCCATGTTCAAGGGTGAAAGGACCTGTCAGCTGCTGAGGCTGTCACAGGTACTTTAGGCAACGTACCAAAGTGTCTGACAGACCGATTTCCTTACTGCTCTTCCAAACATTGACATTAGTGGGGAAGGCAGGGCACTGCAGGAATGTGACAGCTTCCAGTAATAATGCTGCTCAAGGAAGGAGTTGAAGGTGGTTGTTACAAGCTCTGAGTTGATCCTGCTACGTAAGAAAAAGCAGTCTCCTGCTATGGTCTTTTCTGCCATATACCTCAGTCAGCCCTAGTGGCCCTGACTGACAGCTAGCTTCAGAAAATGTGAATAATAGAGTGTGCATGGCCATCTGCCAGGAAAAAAAATGAAAACAGGAATGAGCTCTGTTCTTTTTTTATTTCTAGTTGTTTTTTATTTTGTTTTACTCTTGTTCTGGTCTTCCACCCTCCCCCAAAAATATAAGGAACTCTTGATCCTATAGAAGTGTTTTACTAGCGTTCTTTAAGAGCCTGTGGATGGACCATAAAAATTAACAGGCATTGAAAGAAGGAACTTCCAGGAACCCTGAACAAGCTTGTGCTTGGACTGTCTGTGTGTGGCAGACAAATAGTGAATAACAAAGCTGTAGAAGGATATAAGGAATGGGAAGGGCATAAGGTTTTGGAGGGGCAACCTTCCTAGGGGATGAGTTATCCATTTACTGCTTTTGCCAGTTCTTTCTTGGGAGCATCTAGTGCTAGCTGCTGCAGGAATTGTGTGGACTGTGTAAATTTGCTGTATTAATTTCCATAGTGAGACAGAACTCATGCAGGGTTTGCTGGGACTTCTGTTTTGCTAACTTGGGAACTGACTGCAAAGATCTGGTGGCATCTTGATGTAGCATAGCAGAGCTGGCATTACACTGGCTGGGTGGGTTTTGTTCACTGTGAATTATCAGCTCATTTCAGCATGTTCACAGCTCCAGATTGTTGAAATGCTCTTCACTGAGATAGGGTCAGTTTTACTAGTTCTGTTTCAATTTTACTAAAAACTTCCCAAGAGAACTCATAATTTCTAAACCAGATTATTTTTCACTGCTTCCCACAATGTTTTTGTGGGATTTTATCAAGGTGTCCACATTCATGTGAAGTATGAAAAAACCAAATAATGGATTACATAGTGTTTATTGATTCTGAGGTAGGTAAATGAACAAGAGCCCTTGGAAGCTTGGTCTTTTTGCAATTAAAGGTATGCTTTAAGAGCTTTTTTTACTCTTAAATGTAACTCATCCCCAGACAGGCAGACAGTTCACCAACAGCAAGAGATATCTCAACCATCAGCAGTTTCTAGTGCTTGCAATTTCTTTTCCCCAGGGACCGAGAGGATAGGCTGGCCTTTATTGTATGTCCTGCTGGTTATCTTGTTTGGGCTGATCTTGATCAAAGGTGTTTGTAAATTACTTTTAAACTTCTCTGTCTTTTACAGTGAGCGCCACTCTGGAGCTCACATTTGGTACCTGCAGGCAAGTGGGGGGGCCTTAGTAGCAGATCTTGAATTTGACCCAGCATAATGTCAATGAGTTGATTGAGCTCAACTGAAAACTGTTGGAAATTTTAGATGAAATACATGTATATTACCTATATATGTAATGAGTGGAAGATAGTGAAAGGTTCTAGAAAGTGCAGCTGAGATTTTCCATAGTTACATGAAATAAAGGTAGTAGATGAGCACTTTGTCCCTGGAGACTCATTTAAGGATCCCAGCTGTAAACCTTGCAAAATACATAGCCAAACTTCATATGGAATATAAATATTGTATATTTGGGGGGTAGCTAAATCTATGTATCAGTTGGGTATGCCTTGATACCCGCCCTTCAAAGGGCATCAGGGCTGAATAGGTGTCACCAGTCCATATTGCAGGTGAGGCTGTAGATGAACAACAGCACCCAAGTTTCTCATTAGGGAAAAAAGCAATGGACTTAAGAATGTCATTTAACAGGTCACTGCTACCTCAGCTAAGCCTGAGTTTGTCTCCCAGTTTGGTCATGGCTTTGGTAAGATCATGTGTTTATGCACCATCCAGGTTCATTATAAGGAATAAAACTGTTGTCAGCTATTCTTTCCTGAGCTGGTAGCTTGACTTCTGTCATGTCCTCGACACACGATGAGAAACCTCTCTTTGAATCAAAGGGTCAGTTGGATAATAGGGGAAGGAAAGAAAGATAGAAGGTAACAAACGAAAAAAGAAGAAAAAAACCCAGTAGAATTCAAGTTTACACATTAAGTTACTAATTTTTTAAAAAGTATACTAATCCTTTGTGCCTCTTTTCTCTCAAATGTGTTTTATTTTAAAAAGCTTTTTGGTTCCTCTTTAGTGTGTGTACTGAGCATGCAAGGAAGAGTATCTGTAGGGAAAAAAATCCCAATGCTTCTGAATAAATAGCTATGCTTCCCCTGGGTCTGATCTGCTGATTCTAATGACCAGAAAAATTTGTCACTCAGACTTACTGCTAATAACTCTGTGCCATTGTGCAGCTTGAGGAAGGGAGTTGTGCTTCTGTTCTTGTTGCTAGAGTTGAGTTTGAAGTTCTGCTTTCTCATTACACAAGAATTTCCATAGGCACACCACACATGTCCACACGTTGCCATGACTCCTAGGACTGAAACTAGCAATCAACTTCTAGACATGGGATTTGGGTGAATTTTGTCTCTAGAGGACAATTTGAGTACCATTAACTGAAGGAAGCAACAGATTGTCTCTGAACAACCTGCCCTGTAGCACCAGTTAAATACTGAGGAAGTATTCAGTCAGATCTAGTGTAAGCACTTCTCTTGGCAGTGGACCTGGCCTTTATTTTCCTGGGAGAGAGAAGGTGATGTTGCGGGGTTATTAATGGGAATCCCTCATCTCCAAATTACTGCAGGATTTACAAAAGGGATGCCTTCGTTTAACATCATCCGTAAAGGTCTCCTAAAGCATTTCTTTGTTGAAGAGACTCCTTCAAAACCAATGGGAGCTGTAGCAAGACAAAGCCTTCTCTGCCTATTTATATTTGCTTTCCCTGTCACTGGCTCCTTGGCTCATCCAGGACAGAGGATTAATCTCTCTTATCCCTCTATTTCTAGTTGTAAAAGCACAGTGTGCTATTGAGGGTGATTCACTACTCTGCCAATCCTTGTTATAATCTCTTGTAACTACAAATGCATCAGTCAGAAGAGAAAGGCTAATGGAAAAATGTGGCATATTTCTGTGTATGTATTTTTTTTCTGTGTGCATATTAATATTTATGGGATGCTTGATGGATTAGAGAACAGGAAGTGATGCTGTACAGGGCTCTGCCATGGTTTCATAACATGGGCCACATTACAGCAAGAAATTCTTGCAAGTGACTCTGCTTGCCCTGAGTGCAGTTTTTTCTCCTTCTTGCATGTTTTGCATGGCCTCCTTCAGCAAATCACTCTTAAGGGATTTCCATTTAACAGCATGATGAACTCTGCTACAATAGAGACAAAGTGAAAGTTGGCAGTGGCTTTTTGGTTCATCATACATAAGCCTGGTGAAGTCTGGCATACCAGAGGAATGTGAAGAGTGTGAGGTAATAGTTTACTATAGGTGATGACAGAGAAGAAAACACACATGGGAGCAGTCTGGCTCTTTCTGAAGTTGACAGTAGACTTTGATTTTTTGTTCCTTTCTAGTAAATTACGTGAGTTCCCCCTGTAGTTCTGCATCCAAAATGTCCTTTTAACTGTGATTATTGTTAGAGCTTTTAGGATAATCATCTTGAGCTTGCTTGCCAAATCTGAACTGGAAGTGCCAGGACTAGGAAGGACAGTTGTCGTGTTTTTGCTCTAGCACAATCTGTGACCATTGATTTATAATGAAGCTGCTTCTATAAAATGTGTCTATATGTATACATATGTATGTGTGTGCATATAATCCACAAAAGCAGTTGGGCTGAAGATTTGCTACTCTTTGACATTGCAAGTGATCTCTAGAGGAAAGGATTTTTTACACCAAACATGATAATTGCATACTGAACTAAATGCTGTCTTGTTTCAATGAGAAGAAAAAAAATCTGCTTAGCTTTTAAAAGAAGAGGAAGTTCACTTGGAGCTTAAGGGTTTTTTTGTAAGAGACGGGAAATATGAGTCTTTTTTCCTGTTTCTGGCCTGTTTTCCAATTTCAGTTACTTCACCTATACACACCTTAGTTTCCTGCAGCTCAGTTGTCATCTGTATCATGGTATTTGTAAGATTCTTGGATTTTTTATTTTAAATTAACCTGTTCTCTAAGGGGAAGTGCACTTATGCAATCACACTGCCAGTAACTTCTGAACTTGTTGGCCAAATGTCACATAATTGCTGGAACTTTAGATGTTGCAGAAAGAGTGGAATATAAATTACAGTGTCACAGCTGAGAACCCCGTACCCATGGAGATGGCTTTTCTTAAACATAAGATAGGCCACACGGGTGAGTGGCCCCTATGAAACCTACAACCACAGGATACCAAATGCAGGATTTCAGACTGTGCTAATCCTTCTGCTGTGGAACAGCTGCCTTCCACTGCAAGGCCTTCTGAAGGCTTAGGAGAAATTTAAAGTATTGTTACTAAATTAGAGCTGGCATGATGCAGCAGACTCTTCACAAAATTAATGTTTGATAACATAAGGGGATGGAGGGAGGAGAGATACCCTTGTAAAATTACATGAGTCTTGTCAGGCTGGCTTGATCTTGGGAATTAGCAAAAAACAGTAGCAGGTTTGATTAAAATATGGGAGGTTTAACTTTGCTCTTGGCATAATAAAGCTAGAAGTCAATAAGTGCAAGATCAGATTTCAGCCTTCTAAATACATTGGTGTTCTTAGGCAGTGTTTTCTTATTGAAGCCTTGAAATATCTTCTTGTTTTGGGGCATGAAAACTGTATGTTGCCTCTTAGCAGTTCCTTTGTGTGAGGCATGTATATTGTTTCTGTGATTATTTTGACAGCGAGGTTCAGCTATTTTGTACCCTTCTTCTTAGGGTCAGACCTGACGGGGAGGATAACTCTGACTGAGACTGCTCAAGATGAGTATTTCTGATATTGTAGAATTGGCTAGTGTAGAATTTCTTGCCAGGATCTTCCATGGTCAATGTTTGGTGTTTTGGGGACTCTGAAACACTTGTATCTGCTCCTAGGCTTTTATTTACTGATGGTGTTGATATCAGCTCCTCCAACCACAAGGCAAAGATCCCAGCTCAGTTGCTGTTGAACACGTGTGATTCAAGATACGATTTCTCACTCACTTTTCGTTTGTTAGTGATACCCTGGTAAGCATAGCATCATGTGGTCCAGCAGCCTGAGAGCAAAGAACTCAGGATCAGTTCCTTAAATAGAGAGGGAATTAGATACATCATGCATTTTATTCTTGGCTGTGATCTTTCATTGTGTCTTGTTAGATATTTGTTACAGTTGTTTGCTTTCACTGTCTACTTGAGCTCTACTTGTCAGCTTGGACATGTGTTCAGTCTGTCTCATCCATCTTTGATTGCCTGCTGGGAAGTTTTTTAGTTGGCATGTTCTCAGTACGTAGAACTATAGGTGCTGTGCAGAGACTTGGTAGGGCTGTGATGCCCTGCTGGTTGGCTCTTTGTTAGCTGCCTTTTCAAGTCCTCATTAGCTGCTGTATTAAGGCTCTCTGCTCTGTAAGACTTCCACGTGTTTGGCTTTGCCTGTCTTTACTGTCTATGCCTCGTGCAGGGGTTGTTGGAGGAGGCTGCAGGGATGGTTCTGCTTCAAGTAGGTGCTCTGCTCAAGGAAGGTGTGTTTTCCAGCTGCATCCTGATGCTCTGGTGTTATCTCACTTTCCACATGACACTACAAAGCATACACTTAGCCCTTGTCACACAGTTTGCATTGCTGCTTCTATGAATAAGGGAAGAGAAATTCAGAGAGCTGATGATCCAATCACTGGGTGATTGCCTTTGAGCTATATCCTGTGTGGCTCATGGGCAGGTCTTTGTGGTTGATGTAATCTAACTAATGTATGTGAGAGACATCTGAGCCAGGAATTGGGAATTTAATGAGATGATGAAACTGTTGGGTTTGAAGTCTGAAAGTAATTCTTGTCAGCAGGGGATGGGAGTGGAAAGCAATTTGACTGCACACAGTGCATCCCACCAAGGCCAGTAATGTGGACACACTGCAGCGCAGGCCTGCTCTTCTGAGATGCTGTTTATTCCCTGTGTCCAGCAGCCTCTCTGAGTCAAGGAGAGTTGGCAGGTTTCTGAGCCAAGCCCTTCTTCTGGGGGACTTTTTTTCTTCCTTTATTGTAACATGCCAAAAAAGAAGAAAATCACTAGCAGGCTAAGTCATGCTTTAACTTTGTGAGCAATAAAACAGTATGTTTTGCTGTCTCTGGGCCTTCTATGACCCCTTCTAGAGAAGATGCCTCTCCAGCATGACAGCTTGGAGACGAATGGGTTACTCAAGCTTGTAAATGCCTTCACTGCTGGTGAGTGAAGATTCTGTGCCTTTCCAGGTTTCTTCATCTCCCCTTGCCATTCTTTCTAGGCTTTGAATGAGAAACTTGAAGATGTTAAAAAGTGCCTTCTTGGGTGTATGATAGTTGCTCTGTCTCTGCTGATAGATGATGGCTTTTGAAGAGACACTAAATGTTGTATTGGAAATTCGTGTGTAAAATGTAGTCTTAGAAAAAGCAGTAACTAATTTGCAACTGAGTGCAGCTTTGGCTCAATCAGATAATTGCTAAAAATAATCTACCTTTTAATTCCACTAGTGATCTCTAATTAGAGAAGTCTTTAATTCATAACCTGCATGTAGGACAAGATTGGAGACTGAAGTGGTTTTGTGAGTCAGGAAAATCTGGACAGAATCAGTGTTTGGGGAGGTAATTTTCTGGGGGAAGACCAGGTGTTCTGGCATTAATGGTAGTAACTTTGCACTGAATTTACGCTGAGCCTTTGCCCCAGGTAAATGCTGTAGGATGCAGTTTTTCCAGCAGTGTCTTCTTTTTTAGGCAGAGAAGATGGCCTCCTCGGTGGGCATCTACTTCCTAGGGATTTTATTTTCCCTTTAAAGAAACCCACACCTACCCCAGAACCCCTACATCCATGATCACAGAAAGAAACATCATTATATGTATGCTACATTATTGTTTCCTGCTTGAAGCTGTTAGGTTGAGCATTTTAAGACAGCTGTGTGGCTTTACTGCAGGAGCAGCACAGCAAGGACGAGGGAGCCTTTTCAGCTGAGGTATTTTACATCTCCTAAGATTGGGATCTGAATACTTTTTTAGCCTCTTGTCGATTTAATTTCTTAAGTTTGATGACTTCTGTCGTCTGTAATGAGGCAGCAAGAGACCAGCTGGCCTTGCTGAGATGTGAAACTTCTGTTAATTCTGCAGGAAATGTAGAGGATGTGGGCTTGTACCAGATTATTTCTTTGTAAGATAATGGTAATGTTGCCAGATTATGCCATTCACTGAATAGCATGTGTCCCTGAAAAACAAGGAGTATAACTTCCCCTGAGCTCAAGGCTTTATGCCTCTTTCAGAGGGCACAGCCAATGGAGAAGGACCGTGCCAGGCACAAGGTCACTTGTGACACAGAGGGGACCATGCCTGTTCCTAGGCACAGTGCTGCTTCCTGTGGCACCCAGAGACTTGGGTCCTCTAAGAGGAAAGCACTAGTGTTTTGGTCACCTGGGAGCTCCTGTCACTTCAGAAATAGCAGAAGACATCTTTAGTCTTTATATACCTTGTGAACATCTCAATGTGCTGTACAGCCCGTGTGTGGGAGCCTGTGCTAAAGGTGGGACTGTCTAGAATGGAACAAGCCAACTGTTTTAAGTCAGCAGAAAACAGAGGAGATTTTTTTTGTCTTGACTTTCTAACATCTGTTGCATTGGGAATAGGAGGTAGTTTTATTTTTTCAATTGAGAAAGAAAAAACAAACTCGCATTTGCCATTTAAAATGATTAATAGAGAAATACGTCGTTATCTCTCCATTAGCCTAATTCGGCAGATGTTCAAATTATTTGTCTGTAGTTATTTTTCATCTGCTCTTTGGGAGTGCAAATGTCCCTGAATGTTATTGTAATTGTAGCTACTTACAGAAGGGAACCAGAAAGTCAGCTGGTATGGGTCCTGGAAAACATAGAGGGAGAGTAGGGTGGAGTTGTGTGGGTTTTCCTCTCTGCAGCAAAGGGCACTGCTGATGTAAAATTCAGCAGGTTCGATGCTTGTCCCTTTATCCAGCAGTAGATTTTCCATGAGGACTACTGATATTTTGGCTTGATAAATAAATAGTTTTTCTTTTAGCTTTAAATTTCAACAGATACCTGTTAAAACCAATTTTTCTTCCAGGTTTTGTCTACATGAATGTTTCAGGTTTTACAGTAGCGCTCATATGCACCAGAGTTGCAGTGGCCTTGTTTAGCACACTTGGCTCATCTCACTGGCTCCCGCTTAAACTAATTTAAAGCAAAGACATGCTTGGGAAAAAGACAGGAAAGCCACTTCTAAATGTGATTGGGTTGAAGAATGTGACATGTCAATTGACATGAGTGATGTGGCCATGTGCCTGAATTTTATTTCCCTGTTTGGAAAACTTCATATAGCAGCTTCTTTTACTGCCTTGTAGATATGCAACAGCATCCCAGTATCCATTCCATTGTATTGCTCCAGCTATCACTAGGTTTCTTCAAAACATTCTGTCCCACAGAGTTTTGGTATCTGATGGCTTGGGCCTCCCCTCACCCTTACTAGACACTTGGAGATTCCTTTGAAACACATGCTGGAATAAAAACTCATTTAAGAGTAGGTCAAAAGGGCAGTGCAAGTCAGCCTCTTCTCCAGCAGCAAGAAACAGACCAGTGCAGTTCTAAGTGTTTCTCATTAGTAAGCACAATTTTTCTGTACCTGGGTACTTCACTCAGTAGCTTTCTGCAGCTGGCTGTATTTGGCTGGCAATGTACAACTAGTGGAGTTTACTGCTGTAGTTCTGGTGATAGAAAGCTGTGATGGATTTGCCTTAATAGGATTCTGTATAGGTCTTGCAAGTGCATAGGGATAGATTGGTGAAGTTTTGTGCTGTTTCTCTAAATTTCTCATAAAATCTCTAAACTTCTAAATATTTTTAGAAATGAAGGGACTAATACTGGATGGGACAGAAAGGGTCAACACTTGATTGCTGAATTGAGAACAAGGACAACGGTGAGGATGCAATTGCTGGACACTGTTCACTTGTGCAAGAAGGCAGTGATTTAAAAGAATCCACAGTCATGTATTCATCTCATGATTGCATCCAGTGGCTATTTTAGGTACAGTGGGGATGAATGGCCCTTTATAGACTGTGGTAAGGAATGCCTTGTCTGTGGGTTTCAGTAATGCCAGTCCCTTCTTTTCGGGTGGCACAGAGCACTGTTGTGAGGGAAGGATGGTCAGAACCAGCAGACACGTGCCAGCAGGCTCGCTGAAATAACACCAGCATGAGGGGAAGCCGTGCGGGTTCTCTGCCGCTGCCAGTGCGTGTCCGTGTCAGCGCTGACACAGGGAGCTGGGGTGAGACTGTTTGCTTGTCAGCCATCTGAAATCAGTTGCCTGGCCTTTAAACTACACCAGGAACACTCAAAATACGATAGGCACATGCAGCCTTTTTAACCACCCCGCAAATCCCACGATAAGGTTGCAGTGGAAGAGGCTGTCTCATTCCGGCACTGGAAGGGATTTAATTCTGTTCACAGACCTGGACTCTGTCTGTGGGCTTTATACAGCTTTTTAATGATAATGCTATGACACAGAGGTTCTTAAACTCTTCATAACATATTTTTCATGTTGAAGTTGATGAGAAATACCGTGTTTGTCTGCCTAGCAACTTTCTCAGATCGAGACCTGGCATTTTTAGTGACAATGCAGGTGTGAAACTGAAAGAGTTACTCAGACTTGTAGTGCTGTTATTGTCTGTCTTACTGTAGCACTTCTGTGCTCTTGGTTGTGCCAGGTACTGTACACTGCCATGGTAAGGAACAGTACCACCCCACAAAAGTTACCTGTGTGCCTGGAACAGCCCGGAGGCGGGAAGTGTTATACTTTCATTGCACAAAAGTGGCTAAACCAAAGAACCAATGATTTGCCTCCTTGAACCACAGCCAGTGAGCACACCTCTGTATTGGTGATGCTTGGAATAAAGATGGGCAGCGATGTCAGTGGAGCTGTGGTCTCCATTCCCCCAGCATGGTGTTCTGCCTGGAGGACAAGTTCTCATGCAGGTCACAGTATTGCCTTTTGCATGGGAGATTCTTGGATGTGGCAAATATACAGGGAAGGTATCAGAATGGAAGAAGATGGAAATATAAAACTTTTAAGGAAACATACTATGACTGAGTATATTTCCCAATAAAGTTTCTCACTGAAGTCTGTTGTACTCAAATGACTCATGGTATTCGCCTGTATTTAAAATGTATTTAGGATTTTTCAACTGGGGGGATAGCAAATGACTTCTGGTAGTGAGTTTGGCATCAGAAATCAGGTTACTTTAAAATGTGGAAATTTAGGGTTGACATCAAACTCATTGGTGTCATGCAAATTAGCAGAAGAATCAGGTACAAGATGCTTGGTACATTGCTCTTTTTACTCTGCATTTGAACTTCTGAAGACCCTGGTTTTAGGCTCTCCAGTTGCTTTGGGCAAGTCCTAAAGAATATAGTTTATAGGTGTTTCTTCAGAGTTTAAACATTTGTCATAGTGATCCAGAAATCTAGATTTTATTAACGCTTCCACAGCAAAAACATGTTGTAACTTAAACCTATAAATAAAGTTACCTGACATTTAACTCATAAATCATTCAAAAGAAATACATTCTTATGTTCATGGCTTTGGAAGTTTCTTACTCACCCAAAGACAAAGAAGGAATGATTTCACATTTCTTCAAAACCCAGATTCTTATAATCAATAGCGTATTCTTTTTACTCTGCCTTAAGAGGAATGTTTTGCCTGGTAGCAGTAATAGTGAAGAATGTTGATTAGGTGCCTGTTGTTTGTAAATGGCCTTTACAACTGTTTGTCTCTGATGTAATGGAAAATAAGTGATGTAGCACAGAATTTTCCTTAAAATGCATTGTTGTTATCTCTGTACAATATAGAATGTGAGCAATGTCCTCACTGAACAATGGTGAGATTGTTGTTTCATCACTGTCTTGCATTGTAAATATTTACACTGTTTGAGAAACTCAGGCTTTTGTTGTCTTCAATGTAAGTGTATGATTTTTTAATAATCTTTATTAATTTTGAAGATGAAAATACAGAGCAATTTTTCCTTGGATTTCAGCACTGATTAAGAGTTTTGTGTACCCCAGAAGGATTATAATAGACAATGGGAAGGGATCATAAATTATCAATAGGTGTTACATTGTATCATGAGGACTTGTGTACTAGACTAGAAATTTACCTGCAAATTATTGGTGCAAATTTCTCTCTCTGGTCTATCCATGTATAAATATGTCTCTTCTTCCATTGGATTACAATCTTCATTACATTTTCTTTTAAAAAATATCAGTTGTCACATGGAGTGCTTTGCCAAATCATAATGATCATGGGGGCTTTTTTCCCAATAGATTTGCAGTTGTTCTGGAGATCTGGAGTGCTACCTGGTCCTTACCATCACTTGCTGTCTTTCTGAGGCATGTCATAGTTTTGTGGGTTTTGGTTTTGCACATGAGTAGCGGTGAGGGGAGTGTTTTTTCTATTCAGCAGCTGTACAGGACCCTTCTGTGCTGATTGCAGGATGATCTGCAGTTGCAGTCAACCAGCTGCAGCAGTCTTGGTGGACCAGTCCCAAATCTCTGTTCACACTGTGATGGAATCCATGTATGTTACTGCTGTGCATGACTTTTGGACATGCAGTGAAGAAGGAAAGACAGCTTTTCTCAAAAATTGTAGGAATGGGTACAGTACTGCGGCATGCTCTTCTCTGACAATGACTATTAGAACAAAGCAAGTCTTCATCCATATCTTTTAGAAAAAAAGGTTGTGTGATTAAGACATCCCAATTTTTGATCTGCAGGGTGGCTTCAGTGCCAAATTGGAGGGAAGAATGCCTATCCTGGAGAGGGGCATTAATTTCTCAGGAAGCCAGTCTCTACTCATTCTGGGAGTTGGTGGGATCATGGCTAAAAGTGATAAGGCCAGCCCTGAACAGGCTGTGATGTAATGTCCTGCTTGCAGCAAAGCTGTAAAGACTCATAGCTTGCTGTGACTGTGATCCATGTGCTAGACTTGCTCTGTTCAGAAGCACGTTGGGGCAGGAAAATTTCCTTAATGTGAAGGGGTGAAGAAAAATGGTGGTTATTGAGGCAAAAGAGTGAATGACACCCCCTTATGTGAATGGATTTGGGAATTCAATGGAGCAGGTAGAGGAACTTGCTGGCTGAGAAAACAGGAGCCCTGGCTGTGACCTCTCCCTGGCCTCCACCATTAGGACTTTCCAATGCAGAGAATGAAATTCTTGCTTTACTTCTTTTTCTTTTTGCTTGTCGTAGTTAGAGACTGTCCCGGGGATTATTGCTGATGTTATGGTCTGTTTCATCAAAAAATATACGAAGGGAGTTACTTAAAAATGTCTGTGAACTGGAAGACCACTGATGCTAAAGAAGTTTGCATCTGTAGCAGGAGCATACTGTGCTAGGTTTGTGTGGAGCACCTGATGCTTTGTTTTTTCCATGGGACATGAGGAATGATCAGTGATGTTTCTGATGCAGGTAAATTGCTGTTAGTAGCTGAAGCAGACAAAAAGTAATTTCTTTGTTTCTCTGGGGACTGTAATGACTGTACTATTGTGTTATTGTAACAGAGGGAAGTGACATTTGTTTTCCTGAATGCTACCAAGCTAGTTCATAATAGCATTTATAGTCTGATTTGATTTGATTTGAAGGGAACTGTTTTTCAGGAATTTGTTTTTCAGATGTCCAGATCCTGTTCAGCTTCCATTGAAATCATGGGAAGAGGTTGCTAAGAGCTATGGGACTGTTATTTACTGAGACTGTAGTTTAACTGCTTGCTTGTCTAGTTGTATTATATTCGTAAAAATAATCATATTCTTATTTTGCGAGGAGTTAGCCAGGGCTGGCAGATACTTCTGTATCTCTGTAGGTTATGTGTAGTCTACACACCTATATTTCTGTATATTAAGAAGCTTTCAAAGGGAAGATGGGGAACTTGCAGAAGAATTTCTTGTCCCTTTTCTAAACCTTTCTTTCGATTTCCACTACTCAGTAGCATGATTTAAAAATATATTCGCACTTCAAGTCTTGCAGCTGATTAGTTTAGGGACACTAGCAGGTGGAGGAAAGGAGGAACTGAGATAATAAAGGCAGAAGTTACAGCTAAGCTAGTAAACAGTGCAAGATATATGGGCAGACTCAGAGCTGTAAATAGCAATAATCCAGAATTATATCTGCCTGGTCTGAACACAAGGGTTCTTTTCAGGGTTAGTACAACATTAGAAGTGAAATGTGAAAGGTACTGCAGGAAAGGAAGTGTTAGTTCCTCTCCCTTAAGCTCTCTTGATTAGATTTGTTTGTCAAGTTAACAAATGCATGTGAAGTGCATGAGGCTTGATAACATCTCTTAAATAATGCTGTTAACAAAGTACTAATTAAACTACAGTAAACTGAAATGAAACGCAGATGCAGGATCCTCTTTTTGAAAATGCACATCTGTCATCTCTAGAAGAGGATTACGTAAGATACATTAGTAGGGGAAGAGTCCGAACAAGCTCAAAATGACATAAATAAAAGCTTCAAACTGGAGCCAACACAAGCTGATAGGATTGGAAATATTTGCAAATATGGAAAATGGTAGTGTACAGAAAGAAGGTATAAGCTGTATCTATCTGAAATGTCAAAGTAGCTAGGAAGAGTTAAGATGCACGCAGGAATTTGCTAAAGACAGTGGATGAGGGCTTCTGTTACCTTCAGAACAACAACAAAAACACAAAACCAAAGGAGTTTTTTAAATAGAGTTTTGAAATTGCACATCAAGGCCTCCAGCAGAAAAACAGATTCCAAATCTGCATTAATAGATTATTTCAAGTCTTACGAGAAAGTAAGCCAGCTGATGAAGATGTTACACCATCTAGCAGCAGTCAAATTTCTTTGGGGAGTTTCCATTCCTTTTTGGGTTGGTCAGGTTTTTTGCTGTGTAGAGGGGAAGTTTCAGAAGGCCAGATTGCATGGCAGTGATCCACGAAGTCTTGGAGCAGAATTTTCAGCCTGCATCTGGAAGGTGTCCTGCAGTCTACAAATTGATCTATTCCACGGCAGGATTGTCACAGCAGAGGATGGTACTGCAGTGTCTGTATTATGTGGACATCAGTGATCTGTTGCTTTATTTTTAACCTGTCCACTCTGCAACAGATTGTCAGAGCACTGACATAGGTGATGCTGCTCACCATCACTGCTGGGGTGAAGAGAAGGGTAGAGAAACCTTGGGGCAAACCAGACAACTCACAGGTGAAATTCTTTCCAATTCCCTTCTGTTAGTAACTATGATCTTCCTTCTGCCGTGGGTTCCAGGGCATATCTTTCATACATAAAAAGACATATTCTTTTAATCCAGAATACCTATTGTACTTGAAACAGGAAAGCAACTGACCTATTTGACTGCTGTATTTTTTCCCCTTCTGAGTAATACAAAGCATTTGTACACACTTTTGGTAAGGCCTGTGTACGTCTGCAGCCAGTGCCCATTACAGCTCCAGAGCTTCTGCTGTAGTTTTCCAGCAACCCCATGCAGAAAGGGAATATGGTAGATTTTCTGAAGTATAAATGATCTATTAGAATCTGCTGTTCAGACAACATGTAGACTCTGGTAGGTACCAAATCACAGACAGGAAATCATGATATGTGCCTACTTGACCCATTCCAGCTGTGAATCTTTGGCAAAGAGTAGTTTAGCCTTTATTTTGGAACGTGTAATGAGCAGAGGGTGGTTGGTAAGGGAGGACTTCCATCTTAGTTCTTTCAATGGCATTTGACACTCCAGCAAGTTACAGATCATTTGGTTCATCTCATGTTCTTGCTGTCAGTTGGGAAACTGGGATCTTGACAGGGTGGATGGTTAAAATGGGAATTCAAGTGGTTTCTACCTACTTCTGTTATACCAAGGTTTCCTGTTGTTGTCCCTTCTCATTGTTGAGGCATACATCTGGTGCAGGTAGTTCAGATTGCAAGATGCAGATTCAGCACTGGGTGGAAGCCCAAGACAAGAGGCCATGAATTGCCAACCTCTTGGACAACATAGGGCATGAAGATAAGTAGTGCCAGTGAGGTAGGTGAATGGACGCTGGGAGACACACAGCAAGGGACTCATGAGGAAGAGCAAGATTTGTGTGCAGGTAGACTGATGGGATAAAAGCCCAGGGAGTCCTTTGTTGAGGGTACTCCTTGGAGGCACCAGCTTAGGCTGTTTCTGTATTACTGCAATGTGAAAAAATGGTTTTGTGGAACAAGACATCTGAGACGCTGCCATGGGAAATGTGGGGTCGAACCAGTAAGGAAACCTGGACTGACTGTGTGAGTGGGGTGTGCAGGGAGTCAAACAGGGATTTCACGGGCTCACTGGAGCTGCCTGCTTTGAAAGGGCTTCAGTCCCAGCAGCGAAAGTCTCTGGTCTTGGAAGTGTGACTGCCAGAGAGTCACGTGGATGGTCAGACTGGAAGGTTTCCTTAACACCAAGTACTTCATGCTGATAACTCAGAAGAACCTAATTTTCTGCTTCTGTCAGATGTACTGTTCAGGGGAATGCCCCAGCCATCAGGCCCAAGTCATGTGCATGCTTTTCCTTCCTTTTGTATTTGTCAACTACCTTGAGAGGCCATGTCCTGTTTCTCTGAATCTGACTGATCTTGCTGCAGCTTTGTGGTTCTAGCAACATAATGAGGGCTCAGGTGGTGTGGTTCCAGGTGTCTTTTTTTTTAGTTATTGTTTTGCTGTCCTGCAGTAAGCAAAACTGGACTACCTGAGTGGGCGAAATCTTACCTTCACTGAGTTAAGATTGTTTGGGGGCTCTGCAGCAGGATTTTGACCTCTTTTGAAATGGCATTTGTTTCTGAAGACTCTCTGCAATGGCAGTATGGCTGGAGTCCATCTTTTAGGAAGTCTATCACACTATCTATAGTGTGGCTATAGATAACAGTAACAGCTGAGCTTCAAGCTGTCCTCTGTCTTGGCATTCTGATGTGCCCCAGCCAGTTCTGCAGGAAATTATGAACCAAATAAAGCACAGTGAGGGAGGAAGCTGAGCCCTTACCTGCCACCTCCTGGGCAAGTGTACTCTCCTGTTGGATGGAGATGCTGTAGTAATGAGGAATTCTCATTTTGTGTGAAGTATGGCCTAAACATCTAACTGGAATCCTGAAGAGAGGGGATTAGCTAGGAGCAGTCTCCTTGCCTTAGCATTTCTTCCTTTTTGGCAGGCCCGCAGTTTGATGAGTTTCAAGCTTGGATCCCAGTTTGCAGGTGCCCAAATCCTCACCTTTGAATCAGGTAAAACATGGAATTAATTTAGCTGTGAAATGTCCTGTGGAACTTGTCATAACTTGCTTTGTGTTGACTTTGAGTGGCATTGCTTTTCTGGCATCCTTGTCTGTTTGTACTCAGTACTGCAGATGGTCTGTTCATTCACGTAACTTTATCCTTTAATTAGCACTGTGGAGTTAAAGTGCTTTAGGTTGATACAGACAGAGTTTGAGTTGTATGCATTATTAGGAACCCAGCAGATTGGGGATGTGACAGGGTGGCATCTGGGTTTAGTTTACAGCTTTCTCTAAGCCACCCTTGAACAAAGGCAGGCTTTATTAGAGCGTCTGCCAGGCTTCTTTACCAGAGGAGGGGTGTTTCACATCATCTTCGAATATGCAGTTGGATTATATCTGCTGTTTGAGCTCGTTCAAAGAATTCTAACACATGCTGTCCTTGAAGTACCTGCAGAAAAACTGGTTTGACTTGTTTGCCATCATCAGGAAGGGTTCACTGTGTTTTCCAGTATTTTTTCTTGTTCTCTTTATGGTCATAACGTGTCCTTGCCTGCAAGCCCAGAACTTTTTTTGAGGGGGGACATTTTTGCTGTTATCAGTGGCAATAGTACAGAACATATTACCTGGCATATTTTCATTGAAGCTTAATGTTCTCTGGATTTCCTTTCTCTGTGTTTTCTTGGGAAAATACCTTCCCTTCCTGCCTTGTTGATTGTGGTTTGATAATCCCATCTCAGCCCATGTTTATATTCCCTCTGGTTTGGCTCTTTTAGAGGATGTAACTAAGCAGGTGTGGGGAGGATCTGAGGACGGTCTGTGTTTTCTCTTTATGCTGGGATTCAATAATGCTGGTAAATCTCATGTTTCCATTTGTCCTCCAGTAAGGAAGTATCTTTGTTGCTAGTTTATGCAACACATACATTTTACTTTTAAAGTAAGTGATGCCTGGAAGTTACAGAGGCGTTGCCTTTAAAGCTCTCCTGCGTGCTTTATGATGCTCTGTCTTGGCCTCTGTGGGAGCAATATAAATCCTGCCCACGTGTCAGTAAAGCTCTTGAACTTGGCTGAGTGCTCAAACAGGCAAACAGCATCACGCAGCAGATGGAGTGTGTGATGGGGATGCAGCAGGCCTTGCATGCAGTTTTGGTTTTGTTCATGACTTGCTCTACAACCTTTGATAATTCTTTCCCCCGAAGTGAAAAGAGGATAGTGAACTGTCATTCTCCATATAAAGTGCCTTGGAATTTACAACTCTTTTTTCCTATTTTTTAATCAAAACCATTTAAAATAGTTGATTCTGTTTTCATTTTACACAACTGCAATATTCCTGTGGAGTCCAGTGGAAATAGGCCAAGCTTTCTAGGTTTTTGATTCCACAAAAGATGCTGAATTTTCTGGTTCTATCTTCAAAACTTCCAGTTAAATGTTAAATAAAAAATGTGTGCTGTATAAGTTAAGGGTATATACTAAGTGCTAAGTTATACTACTTCCAAATTACTAAACAACATAATACGTAGGGTGTTTATCTAGTCTCTGTTTTCTGCTTTTTCACATTTGAAACCAGCCAAACAGAAAGTTGGTATGTTATGGAAACAGAAGAACAGTGCATCATTCAGTTGCCCTGTTTAATATAGTCCTGCTGTGTTAATTCCCTTCTAATCTGTTCTTTAAACACAATTGATTGTGTCTCATTTGCGGCAAGTTACACTCCAAATAAACACTCCATGATATTACATGTTTCAAAAAGCTTTTCATTTAATATAACTTCACTAATCTAATAAAAGGTAAGATTAATTATGCCTGCCTTTCAGATTAGCATTGCCAATTTTGGCTAATTTTTTTCTATCACTGTCTTTTCTATGTGTAATGCTTCCCTGTTATTAGTAGAAGAAGGATATTAGTAAAAGAAGGATAAAGTGTGTGTAGTCCATCCAGTGAATTCACAATCCCTAGTGAGGGATTTTGATTATATTAATCTCTAATAGTCTTAAGAAGGGAACAGCTCATGTGATACATCTTTGAACTTACAGTGGTACAAGTTTATATGAATGATAAGAGTCAAGTACAGGTATTGCCTGTTTTTAGCCAAAGCTACAGCATTCATTTTGTTTTAGGACAACTCCTGAGGCAATTCGATCCACTATGGGGGGGTTGGGAGTTGAGGAAACTTACCTGTGTGAGCTTTGTTCTCTGCACCTCCAGGTAGCCCGCTCAGCTTGGAGAGCTGCTCTTCCTCCTCCTCCCTATCCAAGCAAACTCAAGCACAATCCCTGCCCTCTACCTGTGCTCTTAGAACGCTTTCAGAACTGACTGAGAATTTATTTGTTCATTTTGTGTTAATTGTGCTCTGACCTGTCTAGTTAAAATTCTTTAGAACTTCCATGTCTCTTCTCACCCAGAAAATCCAGACAAAATAAGACCTATATCTTGGTCCAGTGGATGACATAGCTTTGGTTTAGAAATCGTTGCATTTCAAGCTACTTTAACATCATCTAATATTTTTATTTTTTAGTTGCAAGGCCTTACAATGGCACGGAATGAGCACTGCGTTCAAGCCTCCTTCCTGTAAATGATAGGACCAAGCAAGGCGGTGTGATGAACATGCCACTGCATCAAATCTCTGTCATTCCAGCTCAGGATGTTACCTCTTCCAGAGTCTCCAGGAGCAAGACCAAAGAAAAAGAGGAACAGGTACTGTCAGATATGCTTGATTTTCACAGGAAGTTATCTAAGTATAAAATGATAGGGGTTACCAAATCAGACCTGATTCTGTTCCAAAGCCCCAACTCCTTCCATTGCTGCTGCTCTTAGTGAGGACGAATGCTACCTTCTTAAGACCTTCTTACTCTTGTGTTTGCTATTTTAAAGCAGCTGGCTGCAAAATTCTAGAGATTGTTGTTGAGTAACTTCTGAAAAATGCAAGTTACAGCCATCTATTTTGCATAAGTATTCAAGGCAGATAAGGATTTGGATGATGGTTCTAATGCCATTATCGTAGAAGCTGTTACAGGTGTAGTTAAAGAAAAGTTATATGGAGTGTGAACCCCTATATGTAGCCATGCATCCTGTTTTCCTTTTCTCTTGGTAGCACAAAATAACTGTTGTATTTAAAAGTGACTAGAATATTACAAGGAAGACTATATACATCTATATGTATACATATATACTGTACTGTTGTATGGAATATGATTTATATTCTTAACTTGGGAGTATGACTGTGACTGGAATCAATCTGAAATCTTGCTGTGGTGCTAATGCAAAAATATCTGTTGTATCTACTGATTATAAGTCCCGTAAAATCCAATCAATACACTACTTAACAGTTTGTAATAGCATGTGAAGAATTCACATGTCAGTTTTATTTATCTGTGTCTGATCCAGCCCAAGAATCTCAATGTGCATCGTGCTTTAGTGTACACTGTACTGCATTGATCTTATATTATCTGTCAGTTCCACAGAAACCTCTTTGTGGTATTTTAGCTTTAACATAAAATGATGTCAGGAGAACATTCACATCATGGTACAGCTGCAGGGCTTGCTTTGTGGACTGCTCAGCAGTGGTTAACTCTGAGGAGACCTAGAGTGATGCTGATTACAGATAGGGTGTAGCTTATGCATAAGGGACTAGAAAGGCATTGTCATGTTACAGAAAGGGATTCATCAACACTAACTCTGAGTAGGGTAAAAGAGTAATTTGTGATGTGTTGGGTTAATTTCACCTGACAGCTGTCCAGATGGCACCTATCAAATTCACCAGGAGAAATAAACTGTCCTAATATTGGGGGGTTTTGAGTCTTTTCTTTAATAACATCTTAAAATGGATTCTAGCCCCTCAGATTCTTAAACCAGTAGTTAATTAGGCTGGCACACTGCTACCTTTGGTTGCCAAACTAGGCAAGAAGTTACTGTCACAGAGGAGATGCACAAGGTGATCCATAAAGCACCTTGTCTCAGGAGTCTGCTGGAATCTGTCACCTCCCACCTGTCACATGTAGTTACTGCCTGGGCAGCTCTCAAGGGAATAGGGCTCTGCTGTTTCCTCCCTTTGGTGCTCTCCCATATAGTAACTGTATGTGCTGAGAGTGAAACAGCCCCGTTGTCAAAGGCAGGGCAGTGCTGCTCTGGGGCTGTGGAGATTAGGAGGCAGATCAGAAAAACTTGTGCCTCTAACCATGCAGTGGGCCCAGAAGTGAGAGTCCCAACTCTCCTTCTAAACATGTTTTTCATTTCCAACACAGTGACTTTGGTGTTAACAAATATCCCCTGTGTTTCCTTCATGATAACTAGTTGAAATGTTGATTATTTTTCCCCTTGCTGGGTTGCTGTTATATTTTCAAGCCACAGCACATTAGAAGCAGAAGAGAATACTTGTTTAAATCTGTGCAGTGTTGAAGAGGAAGTAGGACCATGCAAGCAATAGATCAGGCTAAGCTGGAAACACTTTGTGTTTCCCAAGTCTTGTCTTTCCTGTCTCCCTCAGCGCATTCATTCATCCCCAGGTGTCCTGCATTCTGCCAAAACTATAGCTGGAACTCTGGGTGAGCTGTCAGCTGTACTGACATGGTGGCTGCTCTGGTGCTCCTATACTCCCTTCCTTGCTTCTGCTTCTGGTGTTAACCTTTAATGCTGGATCTTACAATGAGCTGGAGGGCAATCAAGTTGTGCTGACTTTGATCAATCCAGTTAAATTTTCATATTGCATCAGTTAGGATGTTCAAAAATACTTTATAGTCAGAGTCCCTGTTAACTTTTGGATGCAGTCAAAACCCACTGGGCAAGACTGAGTTTTGCTCAAATTTAAAGAATATAGTAAAGGGGAGATGGGATGCAAGAAGAAAAGAATTTCTAGATTATCCTTGCCATATTTTTAATCAGATTTTAGTTTCAAAATGCCTGTTTTCTGTTGAGATAGCAACTCCAAGATAAAGAGCAGCAATGCAACTGAACATGATGCTGTGTTGGGCAAATCTGCTGAGCAGTTGCAGGTAGTTGTGCCCTAGGTAATATATACTGTGCAAGAGATTGATACTAGTAAATAGAAAAAGAAGGTGTTTCAGTACAAAGTCAGTGTACCTTCAATACTTTCATATTTCAGTTGCATAAGTAGACAATAAGTAGACCATTAGACAACATAGGTCACAGTTATTTCTTTATGTTGTGATTAGCCTAGACAGTTCTTACGTCTGCAAAAACATAAAATAGTTTTTGAGAAAAACGTGCAACATTTCATTGTTTGATTCAAGTACCATGGTTTTCATACCTTACCTTTCTTATATAATAAGAATAGTAAATTTCTTACTTTTTCTGTGCAGGAACAGTAAGCAACTCAAACAAATGTGTACACTGCGGTCTTAAAATATTTTGCATTGTACAAAGCCACTTGACAATCTGAACAAAATCAAACCACAAACCACAATTAAAACCGGTAGTACTATTTCACAGATAAATATGTAGGTTTGCTTTGTAGTACCAAGCTTCTTAGACCAAGTGCAATTCCAGGTGTACACTTTATAGATTGAGCATGTATATATCTCCCCTATTTATTAACAAGCTGTGGCTAATGCCAAGGTGAATAAAGGCAGAGTGTCATCTAGGAGATGAAATTCTGTCTTGCTTTCATTTTTGCTATTTCAAACCAGACCTTTGGCTTGTTGATACCTACATCCTGCATTGTAAGAAGTCCTTTGGAGGAAAGGCTCAAGAAGCAGAGCAGCAGAAAATGAAGGACCAAAGTGCCTAGTGAGAGGACTTCCACCAGTCTCTGAAAAATTAGTGTTTTAACTATTCCCCAGAACATGCTTTACATTCTGCTGTCTTTTGTGATTATAGATGTGGTTAGTTATCCACATTTGTAGTAGATCTCCAGATGAACAATTCTCAATCTGAACAGTACAGATACCTTATTATTTCTTCTATTCTATGCTTCCGGTCAAGATGTAGCTCTTGTATTTCAGGTTAAGGCTTGGTTTTATTCTAGTTTTTCTTGCTATGAGACGAAGTTTTCTGGACTGCTAATTTGTGACTAAGTGAAGAACAGCAAGAAATCCTTACCACCTTTATCATTACAATCCAGTTTCTCATATTGAGTGATGTATAATACCTAATTGAGTGATGTATAATACCTAGGCAGGCTTCATGGCAGATTAAATTGTAGACTCAATACCTGTGGAAGACTGTGGCAAAAATCCTATTGAATTTGAAGAAGTTTTAAGAGGAAGGGCTTTTGCCTGCCATTTCTGGTCTATGTCCTCAGTGATGTGTATATGTAACAGAGCCTGGTAGATTCAGGTTAACGTAATTTTCAACATTTAAAATAGTTGAAATCTGAGGTTAGCAGCAGTATTTAATGAAACTTTGTCCATTTCCCCAGTAAAATAAGGAAGGTCATAAAGGGATTATTCTTGCATTTAACTCAGATGAACTGATAGCTTTAAGGGCTATTAATAGCCATCATTAGCTTCTTACTTACCATTCACTGGGAATAGCTTCATGCTTACCTGGTTTAAGGGAGAGTCACTGTATTGTGTGTGAGAAGCTACAACCCCCTTTCCCCTCTTTGGTGGGCAGTATGCTGGCAGCAGTGTTTCCTAATGCATGCAAAAGGAAACAGCTCTCAGGATTTGATGGGAAACAAGGAAACAATGCTGGCATGTGATTGAGGTGTTGTTCTGGGTTTGTTATGTTATTACATTGTCTTTTTGAGGGCTTTCAGCCTTCCTCACTGAAGCAGACTGATGTCTACTACAAGTTGTTAGTGGTACCGCAGTGAGTGAAGCTCCCTCAGCGATAGCTTTTCACTGCTCTTCTAAAAATGTGCACCAACTGTGGCCTCCCGTGCTGTGATCTGTGCAGATCTCATTAGAAGATCAGGGATGGATGAGACCAGTGACTGAATGAGAGATCATGAGATGTTGGTGCAAGTCATTTTTGGGCACAGTACTGTTTCTTCTCAATAGCCTCAATCTGGGAATCTGTACTGAGTTGTCATCAAAGATACACAGCATTTATCACAGATGCAGATCAATGTTCTAGTCAGGTTTAAACTTGCTGATTCCAGTTGATCAGCTGAAACTCCCTTCTGCTCACTTCTCTTGTTTGGAAGTGCTGTGTAGTCTTACTGGCTGCTATGTGCTCAGCACAGATGCTGTGATTGTCCCTGACAATCAGGTACTTCTCAAAGCTGTCATCTGGAAGATACTGAGTGCCTAATTTGTCTGGATGAAACTGTGGTGAGAGAAGCACATTGTGATGCATCTTCACAAAGTTCTTCTGCCTTTATAATGATCTCCTGCATCCTCTAACAGGAAAGGCACTATGGCATATTGATTCAAATAAGCCACGTCTTACTGGGAAGGCAGGCAGGATTTGGCGGGGGGGGGAAGCAATTGAGGCATTTGCAAGAGTTTGTAGTCATAGATCAGTATTTTTAAGGCAAAGGTGCGTACTTTGTTGTTGAATCTAGAGTGACACTTTGACAGCTGATTTTAAGGTATAGAAGCACTCTCTGACTTTTTCCATTCAGTTTTTGGACTTTGAGCTGTGAATGAGGACTCTGAATGGCTGAACTTGGTCCAAATACTCAGGCTTTGTAAGGCTCTCTGTTTGATTTTGCTTGCCCATTAAACTAAATCATTCATTAAGCAGCCAGGCTCTAAGTCCTTTGAGAATTTTACCCCTTTTTTTTTTGTACTGCAATTTGTGTGTTTATGTGTAGCTATGTCATATATTAACACAGGGCTTGGCATTTGTCCTTTTTGAAGTTTGCTTTGTGTAGAAACTGGCTAACTATGGAAGGATTTTTGTCTGAGTATTCTTTATCTCTTCTGTGAGAAACAGAATGTACTTCTCCTAACGTACTTGTTGTAGGCATAGGCTCAGAGTTGGTGGGAATTGTGAAGACCTTTTCTGACAATTCAAATCTTGGTTTTCACTTGGTGTGTTTTTCAATGGATCATAAAGCATTTCTCAGAAAAAGTTACACTTCCCAGTCTTCCTGCCCCTTGCCAGCTTAAAGCCTTTCTTCTACTGTCCCATGTGTTCCTGGCAAGAGTATGACTTACCTTGCCTTTGGTGTGGTACCTGGAAAACTGTCAAGAAGCACACAGAGTCCAGCCAGGCCTGAATTAAGCCAGGTCTGTAATTTAGGATTTGTTTCTATCTTACCACCCTGCTAGATGGTATTGGGCAAATCCTTTGGGTTCTTGTGCTAACCTGATTCCCATCTGTGAAAGGGGGCTTGCACTGCTGACTAGCCTTGTGAAGGACTTCAGGTGTATGGATAAAAGCTGAGAAGTTGGAAGCCTTTGTCACTATGTCCTTTGAGCTGTCCGCTTTGCCTGAGTCCTGGTCTGCAGACACTTGTGCTGATGGCACAAAGCTCTGCTGCAGAACGTGGTGGGCATGGGGTATGTGGAGAGCAGAGGGAAGATAGGAGATAGGGATCTATCTTCCTCCTGAAGGTGGGTATTGCTCCATCTTGGTCATAGTGAATGTGCAAAATGTTGTGCCTTTCCTGAATTTCTTCTGCTCTTACTGTGCTTGAGTGCAGGATGAGAAGCTGGTCCTCTCAAGCCCTACTCTTGGAAGCCAGCACATGCTGCTCCCCAGGAAACCCCAGTGAAGGGGGGAGAGAGGGGGCAGGAAGTGGGAGGGAGGGCATGGGATGGGAGGGAGCTGCTCCTGCTTGAGCAATCCTAACAAAAAAGTCAGATCACGCTGTTTGATTCTGCATTGTGTTTGTTTTGGAGTGTGTACAGCATGTGTGTGTGAGGAAGGGAGCAGATGGCCGCTGAGTGGGGATGAATTACAAAAGGCAAAGTGTGGGAAGTGGTTTCTGAAAGGGTTTTGAGGGAAAGGGGGAGAAAACTCTTTCTTTTAAAAATTCAGTAAACATTACAAAAACTAACAGCTGTTGATAGAGCAGCAGAGTTTTAGGTAGCAATTCTTCAGAGAAGCTTGGGCAGTTTCAGGTTTTGTGGTTTGCTTATAATCACTCATTTGTTTACAGTCTCTGTTTTGACTTTGCTTATTACATGTGAACTCCTTACTTTGATGTCTCAAGACCAGAAACTTAGAGTTAATGATTATGATCTCTAGCTGTTGCATTAACCTGAATTTTAAACCACCTCTCCAATATTAACAGAATCTCTGTCTGGCTTTTATTAGCAGGCTCACTTAAATAAGCTGAGAGTCATTCTTCAAAAACTATTATATTCTAAAAAAAGTGCTGATGCTGTTTAATTACATGATAGTCATGTATGCTTTGGTAGTGTTTTGCAGGTCTGTTAATGTTTCTGGTGTATGTTAATGTGCAACAACTTTCCATAAAGGGAGCCCTGGATGTGTGAGCTTGTGACTCTGGAGTTTATTTTTTTTCTTCCCTGGCAGAAGCATGCTTGTTTGTTTGCCTTCTAATGAGACGTGTGTGTCAGTCATGATCCATGTCAGTCATATACAGTGATGTGTATGTGCATATAAATACCTGTGTTGCTGAAATCATCACAGCTTCCCAAAGACATTAGTCAGGACTTGATTGTAGTGTGCAGTGATTTTCATCATCCATTGGCTATACTGTTTCTTTCAACTGAGGCTGTCAGATTCCTGTAAACTGATTTTTAAAGTTCATTGTTTATTAAATGTAATTTCTGTACCTGAGACACCCCAGAAGTACAGATGATTTTTCCTTCTGTCGGATGTTTTGCTTCATGCATTGGTGCATAACGAATTGCTTTGTTGATTTGATCTTTCAGACAGATGTGTTTCTTTGCCTGGTGAAATAAAGTAGGTTGGGTTTTGGGTTGTTTTTAGGGTGTTTCGGTTTGGGTCGTTTTGAGAGAAGAACGAAGACTAACAATTCTGCTAGGGAGGCATGGTGTGCTACCCTTCATGTGCTTGAACCTCAGGGAATTTTAAAACTGTGTCTAGTTTTAAGCTGCTGATTCCTCTTAAACCCTGCACCCGAGTGGTTTACAGTTAAAACAAGCAAAATTATATATAGGCTTAGATTTGCACCTTGAATTTAGCTAATTCTACTTGGTCTTTACACTATGTATGAATAATTCGTGACATAGGCAGGGGAAGTTGTTCTTCAGAAATTACTCCTCCCTGCTTTGCTGAAATCTAAGCTCTTAGGAATACAGCCTTCTGAGTTCATTGTCCTCACACCTAGAAACAAAATCCACCTTTGGGATTCATTTAGCTTCCCTTGGTCCCAGAAGTGATGATCTCTCATCTGCTACTATACATGTTTCTCTCTGGCAGAAGACATAGCTCCTGTTTCAGGAAATTTCTTAGGGAAATTTTTGCATGACAGCCACAAGTCAAAGCATACTTTTATTACTGAGCAAGCCCATATGTGTATTCTGTGAAGTCAGTAGTTGAAATTCAGAGTTTCATTTTTTAGCAGTCATGAATTAAATTTCAACAAAGGAAAGAGGAAGGAGCGGAATCACCTATTTGTCAAGGTTTAAGTTTATTTACAGCTCAGTCCTCGCTTCCTGTAAATAAGCACTTCTTTGATGTTGATGAAAATGAATAAAAGTGGCCTGTTTATAATTTTTTCATTTGCTTGAATGTAGACTGCACCTAATTCCTTGTGCAGCTGGACTACAGGCAGCTGTTAGTGTCAAAGGAGAGGGTTGTCACTGAGTCTGCAGTATCTGACTTCACCCCGGTGCTAAGTGAGCTCTGCATGTTTCCGCTCTGTTCTTTAAGGTGCAGCATTGCTCGTGTTCCTGGAGGCAGGAATCTGGGGCTGTGTCACCAACTGCTTTGCACACACCTCGTGCATCTGTCAGGGTAACTGGAAGTGGGTGTGTTTAGCACAGATACTCATATACTCAGATTCTGTGAGTGTAGAAGCAATTTTTGATGTATTTTTAACATTAGAACATTTTTAGTAATAAGCTTGCATCTTATGCTTAGGTTTTTCAGAGACCTTAAAGTAATGAAATGGGATGTACATCTAAATTTTTTGTATAACCTGCTAAGGTCTATATCAAAGCTGGATTTGGAGTCACAGATTTCCAGTGTGCCTCACTGCCTTGAAGGATAATTGTATTTCCTACTCTTTGGTACTTACATCTTGGAAAATCATTTCTGTAGGTCTCACAGACATAGAAGTATTTATGGCTATTTTTTTCTAAAAAGTCAGGGGTTTTTTTCTAGCTCTTAATTCAAATCACTCTCTTGTGTGTAGTTGTGTTCATTAGTTATGGGTATTGTATGTAATATCGCATGTGATAATTATGGATTGGCATCAAATTCTTAAAAGGAGTATGAGATTATCCTTTTCCTAGAATTTAGAGAGGAGCCTAAAAAAGATGTTTTAAAAGTTTAAAAGAGGCTGATTTTGGTGGTTTTGAATATCATCTAATCAATTGACTTATTTTTGCTGTAAAGTGGTGAAGGAGCAGCCTTGTAACACATTGATAGCTTTTGCTGAATAGAAAATTGCAAAATCGGAAGCGTTTTAGCCAGCTGTGACTAGATGAGCAAACCCTATGTCAGGCAATCTTCTTCCTGCCTATTTCTAGTAATATTCCCAAGCAGCCGATGGCAAGAGGAGGTGATTAATGGGTTGTTCAGGTTGAAACAACATGTTCACCTCAGCTGGTGGCTCATATGATACTTTCTTGCTTCAGTTTTTATGCATAAAACTGAAAACTTTTGATTGATCCCAGAGAATATGAAAGAGTTGTTTAGGCTTGGTTTCCCTCCAGTATTCTTGAGTACGTTTACTGTTACTGAGATGGCTGAAAGCATGTTATTTGGGTAAAGATTGCAAGGTAGCCTTGTATGCAATGAAGTGAAACATTTCCTAATTTTTGCATCTTAATTTCTCTGAGCTGGTTAACTTGAGAACAGTTAAGCAACTTCATTCCACATGAAATACTGAATGTGATGTCCTCTTTATCTGAGACACTGGAGTTACTGAAAGAGATTTGTAGTCCTGACCCCTAAATAGAGGGGTTTCTGTTTTCATGCTCCACAGTTGAGATATTTGGGAAGAGTGAAGCACAGCTACCACATACCTGTAAATTTAAACCATAGCTATTTTAAGTTAAGTAGTGACACTGGGAACATTAGCAAATTAGGACCACGGGGTACTTACTGCCAGTGTTCATTTGTGCTTAATCTAAGAAAAGATATTTTTTCTCTTACAGCTGGGAGTAGGACTGAGCTGGTTCTCTTCTGTGATTAATAAGAAAAACTTGACTATTTGGCTTGTAATTGCTCCAAATCAGCTATCAAAAAATCTGTATTGTTATACAGTGATGAAGTTCATGCAGAAGGGGAACAGGCATGGTGGAGTACAGATTAAAGTTTTTTAAAAAACACCTATTTTGTATGTTTTTATATGCAAATCAGATCATACATACCTTATATGTGTATATATATAAATTACAAAATTTAGACACTGGTAATAAAGGGCTGATTGTCCTAATTCCCAGCATAAATGTAACACCTCCCACCCTCAAAACCATTTCCCATCAATGTGGGTGAAAATGACTTGTTTTATTTTAATGGTTCCTTTGAAGTTTGTGACACTGAAGGCCAGTAGGCAGGGTTACATCTGACTTGGAATTACGTGTCATGTTGCATGTATGTTGAACCGGTAACTCATGGTATTTGGAAGTGGCACTTCAGCTTCCGGCCTTGATTTGAAGATGAAGGGTAAAGCTTCTGTCTTAGTGTGTAGTTTTTTTTCCATGCCAGCCAGTACACCGTACACAGAAACCATGGCTTCACCTGCTAGTTGCTAGCGACTCTTTCTTGACTAATTGAAACAGGCTCTTAAATTGTGTTTGGACCTGTGTGTTCAAAACAAGTGAGGTCATTCACTTTATCTAAAAACTTACAGATAAAATTCTGGAATCTCATCCAATAGGGTGTTTCCTTCAGCATTGTAAATGGGGCAGGGGGAATGGGGGATGGAAAGATACCCTTTTGGGGCCTTTCTTATCCTGTTTGAAAGTAAAGGTTGGGACACTGGAAAATCAAGTGTCTTAATTCAAAGACAAGCTGTGCTGCTCTTGCTGGTCGGGTTTCAGTGGCTTTCCAGTTTTCATCTTCCCTCAGTTCTCCAATGCTACCTTGGCAGTTCTGAGGGAAAACTGAAAACTCTGCTTGCTCTAATGCAAGGGTGAATGGCATTGAGCCTGTCCTCAAACCCCGTTCAGATTCTCATTCCCACTTGTCACTTTTATAAAGCTTCCTACATCTGATCATTTGCTGTACTTCTGCTTTATAAGCTGAAACCCATATAATTTGCAGTCACAGCTTGTGTCACTTCAGGGAAAATAAAAGGCAGTTTTAGTACTGTGGGTTTCTTTCCCCAAATCAGTTTCACATGCTCTGTGTCTGTGAAGTGTCTGTAAGCCTCGTCAGCCTGCTAAGCTTTGTGTCACCTGTAAATATAACTGGCAGAGAGTTTCCTATGTTGTTTTTTTTTTTTAATTAATTTCCATATTATTATTGAAAATATTGACTGATGTCTGGCTTAGCACCAGTCTTGTGGAAATAGCAGCGATGTCTTCATTTGATAAGGCCAACGTCAAATCTGTCATCAGTCAGATCTTCACCACTGAACATGTTTTATATCAGTATCATTTGTTCCATTTTTAGATGGAAACATTTGAGAAGAGAAATAGAAGGAAACACTCCACTATATCAGACATAGTAAAGGTGGGAGTTCTAAAACAGACCTTTAGGAAAATGTTAATAGGAGACAACAGACTGGCAAAAAAGCCCCACCCAACAGATGGGGTGAGCATGATTGCAATAAGGCAGCACTTCTTCCCAATCACATTCTGAGCACAGCTGCTTTAAGGGATGTTTCTTCTGCAGGAGTTACTGGGGCAAATTTCAAGAGTGGGTAGTGTGCCCATGTACAAGAGTTCCATTTACAGTGTTTGTTCTGTGTGTTTTGGAGCCTGAATAACTAATGCCATTCTGAATGATGCATTTTAATGGTTACTAGAATGAACTGACTGAAGTGTATAGGAGCTTGCAGTTTCCATGGGAAACTGGGCCTTTCCCATGAATGCAGGTGGAGAGAAAGAGACAACCTGTGTGTCTGGGCTGTATTGTCCCCTCAGAGCTTCAGTTCCAACTGTATCATGTTCATGCCAGACTGCTTAATCCTGGGGTTTTTCCCCTTATCATTTATAAACCTCTGTTTCTTCTTGAATGTAGATACAACAAAGAGCACTGCTGTTGTTCCTAGATTTATGAGCCTTTTGAACTGCCCCTAGTACACCCAGTCCCATGTTGAGCATGACTGGTGGCAGCTGCTTATCTCCTGAAAGCATTCCCCGTTTTAGCCTCTGTCCAGCCCTGCTGCTCTGCTTCCAAACTGCCAGGAATCTTTATGCTGCCCCAGGAGTGATTAGGAACATGTATAGATTGTGACAAACGTCCAGATCCAAATATTTGCTTCAGGAGTTCTGATATCTAGGTCTAAATATTTTAGCGGTTTGGTTAGTTTCAGTCATAGCTTTGTAACACAAGCCCAGCTGTAAACATCTAGAAGATAAATAATAACTACTATAGCCCAGCAATTCCTTAAAGGCTTCTCCTTGACCTCCCTCTGCCTATTGTGCTACAGCTGCTTTTTTAAAGGAACTACTTTAAAAGTGCCACCCCTCAGCACCTCATCCAGTAAAACCCAGGTATGTTTCCTCTCACCCCCTCTGAAATGTACTCTCATGGTTTATCCTCCTCAAGAAAATGTTCCCTGTGGTCTCACTGCTCACACATATCCCACCAGGAGCTCAGTGGCAGGCTCAGGAGCTCCCATGCCATCGTCCCAAGAATGATGGAGGGGTACCCAACTGGAACACAAGAAGTACTTTTTTAATACTGGTTTCTCTCTACCTACCTACAGTAAACCTGAGGAACACCCAAGTGTCTGGATTTCAGAGTGAAGGAAGGCCAAGGAGACCAACCCGTTTTTATAGCCCTGCTGGTTTTTCAGTGCAGTCATCAGGACAGAAATAACTTAAGTCTGATGTTCTGGTTCATAACCAGAATTTTTGGGGATGTTTAATGCAGAGCCTTGACCTTGCCTGTTGTACTCCTTTTGATGAATTCTTCTTGCATATTTGGGTAGGTTTTAGCTGTTGTGATTTTTGAATTTGATGGGTTGTTTTTTGGCGTGAGGCATTCTTGGGTGGGTTTTTTGGGGTTGTTTTTTTGTTTTTTTCTTTTTTTGAGAAACTTTTGAGGAAGCTCATATAGTTCCTCTTTATAGCAAAGTTCTGTTTTTTGCGTTTTTTCTCCTAGACTTCTGAAATGTTTATGAAAGTGACTTAACTAGTTCCTGGCTGTGCAGTTTTTACTGGGGAGAAATTGTGTGCAGTCCACTGGTCTGAACTCAGTTCTATTCTATGAGGCCAAAAATGTAGATGTGGGGGAAAATAAAAGCATGACTGAGCTCCATATGGCCCTTACTTGCTTGGCCATTTCATTTAATGTTCAACCATCCAGTTTTTGATAGTCTTGATTATTTTTTGTAGATTTGGGTTGCTGGTGGGTTTTGTTTTCTGTAGTCAGTCTTTTAATGGGTTTTGAAAATTTTTTCAGGTCCTACTGTTATACTCCACTCTTGTTTTATAGTTGCAGTAGTAACACCCACAGTACTTGGGTAAGCAGCTCTTAATTGCTTTGCAGCATTATGAATTGACTGTGGCAGTATTTGATTTAGACACAGGCATCAACTAAAGTCAGCTCATACCAACAGGTACTGCTGTCTTTCTGCCTTTTCCATAGAAGCATGGGTTAGAAGAGTGGCTGTGGGATTTGTCAATGCTTGGTACAATTTGGAGACTGGCACTGATTTAATTAAAAATGGCTGTAAAATCTTCACTGTTTTTTTCCACTGTTAAATTCTCATGCACTTGGAGAAACATCTGCTGGATCAAAGTCCGTTAGCTTGTTCAGAGTGTTCCTGATTGCTGAAACTCCCTTCAGCCTTGTTTGTTCAGAAAAAGTCTGGTGTATCAGTGGATCTGCACAGCCTGCAGTGTTTCACAAGCCAGAGAAGAGCAGAGCACTGCTTGCACAAGCGTGATTATGGAAGTGAGCAGACAGGAAACACTGCCTGGTATTTAACATCTCCTTATGCCATCTTTCCCCATTACACTTCTTCTCCCTTCCCTCAACCCTCCTTTGAGCTTAGACCTGGAAAACATCCATGAGCTGTTCCCAGGCAGTACCAGCTGAGACGATAGCAAACAAGGTGCTTGGACACGCAGAAACTCCAGAGAAAATAGCCAACTGAAAATGTGAGGTGAATTGCCCCTGGCTTGTGACTGTCCTGTGGCCAGGGAAGGACCGTGAGTGCTCATCCTCTAAGTGTGTATCTGCTTGAGGTGTGCTGCAGAGAAATGACCACTTTGCTGCTGTCATTTTACTGATCAGCGGATAACTAACCTCTTTGTACTGCAGGTTTTAATTCAGAATAGTTGGGGTTTTGTTCACCCAGATATCAAAGAAGTTCTGATTGGCAGCTCAGAAATTCCTGTAAGGTCTGAAAGGAGGATTTATTGGAAACGAGCAGATGGTCTAGTAGAGAATTTCCCCAGGAGGTTGCAGTTATTTAAAAATGGGAGAAACTAAATAGACTGTACAAAATTTGACTGTAAAATTAACTGGCCAGCCAGTAGCTAAATGCTTAACCAAAATGATTCAGCTTGACCCCTAGCATAAGCATGTAATGAAGTGATATGTCTGTGAGTTTACTCCACACACATTATTTCAAGTTTCACCTAATAAGTGCACACAAATGAAAGATGATTTTGCTAAGCACTGTTCTTGCTATGGTGAGGCCTTTCCTGAATCTCTTCCTTTCACACTGGCAACATGATTGTTCAGGCATGCAGGCGAATGCTACAAAATGTTGCTCATATTAAATGAAATGTAAAGCTGTTCGGCTGAATGCCTTTAATTTTTAAACTGCTCTTTTTAACTTCACAAACATAATATTTAACATATTGGTTAGATTGCAGTATTTGAAAATATTTGGTATTTGAGAAAAAAACCCAAGCGTCAACTTGGTTTATTTTGGAATGCAAGACTCAAGAGTGTGTTAACTCTAGATAGTCAAATGTCACGCATTCCTTTAAAAAATCCATGAACTCAAGTCACTTCAGAGTTGTTTGCCGCATGGCTTTACACTTTCAATATTCTTGTTTCGAACATGGTGTTTTTTACTGAAGCTCTGGTCCATAAGAATTTGAGGTTTTGTATAGGAGTGGGTGTCTATAAATGACCAAGCAGTTTTTTTTAGTGCAAATCCTATGATTTCAAATGAATGGATGGATTCAAAAACCAGTTGAGCTCATTATTCTTTAAAAAGTTGGGAACACACTTTTTTTTTTTTATTAAATCCCTGTGAGGCACCCTTTTTAGAAGGCAGGTAGGCTTTAATTCTCTTGTTATATTTTTAAGTTGAATATGCAGTGGAGAGAATGGTCTGAGAAATGGTCTGCAATAATAAAATGTGTTTAATTATTGTCATGCTCATGTGTTTATGCTCTGGTTTGCTTCTCCCAGAAACTTACACATAACACCTGGTGCCACTGTGGGCCGCATGCACACGTAGTTCTGCTGAGAGTTCACTGGTGTAACACTGGTGCAGAACGTAATTACACCATATTTCTCTTCCAGCTTGTTGTGTTTGCATAATTCTTTGTAAGCGTAGTAATACACCTATTGAATTTAGAAACCAGCCTTCATAATCTTTCACCCATCTTCCTGAAGTATAAGAGGAAGAGGGTAAATATCCAAAAGGCTATGTGAAATTTTGAACTGAGCTTAGATAACATGCTTCCCTTTATAGAAGCCTTAGAAATGTGTGTTTATGGCATGTTTTTCCTCCTCCTTTCCAGCAATTCATGTCCATTAGCCTCAGAGTTAGAGCCTTTGGAAAGAAAATTCTCAGAATTCAACACTATCTTCCAGATATGAGAGGAAACATCTGGGTAGTGAATCCACAGCAGCCCAAGTTCAGCTAAGGCAGAAGTTTTGTTTGGTAAGAAGGTGTAGTAGCCCTTTGGGCTTTCTTTGCAGAGACAGAAGCTCTCTTTATAAAATAGTTCTGCATCTGTCATGTGCAGCCTGATTGCTTACCTGGTGTACAAGGCTGGATTTATGCAGAGCCCCTGCTTTCTCACTGTAGGAAGATCTAATTCTCTGGAAGCCTCTTGGTTGCCACTTTTAAAATCACAATGGAGGAGCCTGAAGGAAGACATTAAGGACTCAGTTTTTAAACCTTAAGATACTTTGCTTCCTTGAAGTTTGTTTATCTGTAGGATATTGGTAAGTGAAATGTTTCCATAGCCTTTGTTGTAGAGCTGATGATAATGCTTGTGTGGATATGATTTTGCATTGGAGTTTTTCTTTTTTAAAAGGAGTGTTCTTTGTGGGGGGAGGGAGAAACAGTGATTTACTGAGTGCACAGGATATGGGACCAGCTGTGTTGGATGAGACAAAAGGTCTGTCTAGTTCAGGGTGTTGTCCTTGACCTTGAGTAAGAGGGAGAATATGAGAAAGGAAGTATGTTCACAGTGATCTTTGCCACCAAATTTATACCATGTAACTTTGTAGTAAAACTGCATTTTAAATAGGGTGTAGTCCTCTGAAAACTTCAGTTTAAAAGTGGATGTGGCAAGAACTGATGAGGGTAAAAAGATGAAGTTGGTGTGTAAAAAAAAGTGCAGTTGACAGAAAGGTAAGTCCTGTCCTGTGCCTTGGGATGTGTGTATCACATTCCTGAGGTCACAGGGTATCACAGAGAAAGCACAACAATAAATGTAACTGTCTGGATAATGTCATCTAGAGTGACATAAGTTTGGTAAGTTATAAACTTTGATCCATGCAGGAGGACCACCTTTAGCAGAGGTAAAAGAGGAGTCCTTCCAAAGTAACAAGCAGTTACAGCTGAGCTTAAGATGACACTAATATTTTGAATATCCCTTTCTGTTTCTGGTCTCAATTATCTTCACCTTTTCTCTCTCATTTTTTGTGAGGATTGGAGGTAGAAAGCAGGAACTGTCTCTTCAGTTTTGATGTGACCTGAGATGTGATTTCAGAGCTGTCTAGGGAATTAAGTTATGCCTAAACTGAAGAGGCATGGTTCATAATTTAGGAAGCTGCATGAACTCTCTCACTTTAAATCATAGAATCGTTTAGTCTGGAAAAGACCTCAGTATCATTGTGTCTAGTGATGAACCTAACACTTCCAAGTCTACTGCTAAAACACAGCCCTAAGCACTACATCTACATCTTTTAAATGCCTCCAGGGATGGTGACTCAATCACTTCCTTGGGCAGCCTGTTCCAACACTGAGCAACCTGAACAACTTTTTTGATGAAGAAATTTTTCCGAATAGCCAATCTAAACCTCCTCTGGTGCAATTTGAGGCCATTTCCTCTGGCCCTAACTCTTGTTGCTTGGGAGACTGACAAGCCACATTTCCTTTACAGGAAACTAATGGCTTTTGAGAGCCTTGTCAGTTGTGTTTGGACAGCAGTGTCACATAGATTGCAGTGGGCAACTGATACCGAAATGCCAAATGACTTGATATGTATCTAACAATGAAAACAAAACAAAATAATTCTGAGAAATAGACCCAAATCTACAAGTAATATTTGCCTATTGCAGTAATTGTGTTTGCAGATAAATTACCTGCAAATTACTCTTCTGTTTGTTCACTCCTTGGAAGAATACCTGAAAATTATTTTTGTAGTTGGCTTGAAAAATTTTACTGACACAGCAAAATTTATTGCTTAGGAGAATAAGCATGTGAACTTATCCCCCACATTAATCCACCCACTAAGTTCTACAGAACAATATTTTTTACTGTAAACAGTCAACTGAACGCACCAGCTGCAGTAAACATTTTTTTCCACCTTCTTTGTACAGTATTATTTTCTGGTCTGTCACATTCTTTTGCTGTCTTCAGTGTTTATCTTTACACAGCTTCTCTTGCAACACAGCTCTAACGAAAAATTAATTACTAAGCAACTGAATTTATGAGTGTTATGTTGTCCCAGAGACAAGGTTCTGTGCTTATCATGCCTTCTTTGACTTGTAGCTGTGTACATTTTTATTAAAGAAAGAAAATCACCAGCTCTATTTGACTAATGAGGAAGGAAAATGGATCTGGAAGGGTCATCTTCCTTGTTCTTTGGACATTTGGAGAATTGTTATGCTTCATAGCACAAAAATTGCTAAGGATTGCTTTGGGGAAGCAGAGAGAGGTGGACATCAGCTGCTGGAAGGAATAGAGCATGTTCATAGGAGCTCTCATGCATTATTCATCACAAGCTCTTTTCACTGTAATCAGCTGGAGGAAGTAGTTAGTCTAGTTTAAGCTACACTAGTATTGATACTTAGGTGACTTAAACAAGCCCAGGCAAGTACTGCACCAACTCCTTCTATTCATCTGCAGCCAAATGCAGGGTAGACTGCAGCTCTGCTTACACCCTTCTGTCTCTTTAGTCTGAAGACCAGGAGTCATGCAACCAGGAGAAGCTGCACTGAGGATACTCACGTGCATTCATGCTGGAAAATGAAGCTTCAGGTAGGAGAATGTCTTGTCAGCAGAGGGATGCTGTTGAGCGCTGCAACATAAATGTGTCAGGGCAGCCTCCATCAAGAAAGGCTGCTGGAGAGGTTCCCCGTTAGAGTGCTACTTGAGTGATCTCTTCTAGTGCCATACTTTGTTCAGTTCTACTTATGAAGATGCCTTATTTTTTTTTAACCATGTTTCCTTCATTCACACTGACATTCTTCTAAAGGTGCTGGGGTTTAAAAACAGAGAGAGAACTTGCTGGTTTTTAGAAATTTTTGAGTTGTTTTTCTTTAAGGTGGCTTTTTAATTTTATTGGTTATTAGCACTTCTGTTTGGGGGGAAGGTAACCATAAGAGATTCTGTTAAAACACAGCTGGATGTGATAAGCCTTAAGCTCCAATGTGTCCTTTCAGAGGGTCTGTGTTTAAATGGCTGCAATATTTGCTGCTTTTTTATTTTGCTGAATAAAGACACTTGTAAATAGGAGCTTCTGTTCTCAAAGCTGATCTGTATTTTTTAATATTGCCACTTGCTCTAAAAGAAATCTAGTCTGTCTCTGCAAGCTTTGGATGTTTAAATTATTAGGGCTTTAGCGATACTCTTAATTCAGTTTTAGACAAAGGGGATTTTGCAAAACCTTATGGAACAATAACAAAGGGTCTTTGTTCTGTTCTGTGAGCATTATTTGCTGTGTAATGTGTGGGTTTGTGCATATGTGCAAGAGGGAGGTACACAAACACATAATCTCATTTGGCAAGAATGTTCAAATGTTATTTTCTTTGTTTGTCTCAAGCGTGTGTGTGTGTGTGTGTGTGTGTGCTGCTTCTGGCTGCAAACTGCACTGTGCCACGTTTGTGTCCTGCCTGCTGGGGATCTGCTTGAGCTTTGGGGAGGATGGCATTTATCTTTCTATTTGTTTGTTGATTGATTTATTTTAGTGGGCTGATAAAAGTTGACAGTGCAAAGATCAAGAGTCCTTTCTAGACAACCAGGATAAAATGGTGCTTTGCTATGCAGATGAGTTGTTTTCTTTTCAAAACGATAGCTTGAAGTCCAGTCCAGGATTTAGTAAATAAGCATTGCTGGTGGAAGCAAAAATTGTCAGCTTTATGTGAAATCCTCCAGGAGATTAATGGTCATGTGTTTTTGGTGGAGCTTAAATGTATGCTGCCTGCCAGTACGTTGTCTTCCAAGATGACTTGACCATCTAAATAAAATTTGCATGTACACAAGAATATGTTATTTAGTGACATTTGTTTTTTGCTTTTTAACAGCTGGGAGTTAGAAGATTTTGTCCCACACATTATCAGTCTGTGGCTTTGGTGGGGGGACCCATGTATACTTTTGGTAGTCCTAAATAACTTGAAATATTGACTCTAAAAGCTTGTTTTGACTTTGTGTGAAAGTTCTTCAAATTTATGTGGTGTGCATACATTGAGAATTGCTGTCCTACTTGAATTTTGCAGATGCTTCAATATTTGCCATAAGATAGAGAGGTGGTGTTCTAATATTCTCTTACAACTGAATGTATGACCTTTCAATGTGTAAGATCCTTGTATCATGGAAGCTGGCTAGCAGAATTCTTTATCTGATTTTATTAGACTTAAGAGGTCCTGTGACCAGGACCATATTTTCTCTAAGAGTAAGAAAAATATTTTGACTGAATAGAACACTTCAGGCATTACATAGAGGTATAGTGGTGGGGCTGCACAGGGAGGGTCCTCTGCACTTCCTTGAGGATGGGCAGCATGCCAGGCTGGAGATCTCTGCACCTGGCTCTGATGGAGGAGTGCAGAGGGGTGTCATCATCTCCTTGTGCTTCAGCCTCAGCACTGGGGTTTGGCCACTTCATCATGGGCATGTCTTGGCCACTGGTGACAAGGGAGATTGAGTAAGAGGAGGGACAGAGACTGTTTCCCCCCACCACACCTCTCCAGACTTCTGCATCTCATTGTCCAGAGGGTACAGGATGCTCTGATATCTGAGGAGAAGTAACTGAAATGCTGTTGTACATTTCTTTCCACCTAGGAATGACTGCAAGATGGGAAGAAATACAGTAGAGGTCTGACCTTGTGTAAGGTTTGGTGGAGACAGAGGGATAGCAGGCAGCCATATGCATGGATTGACTGCAACTTGAGCGAGTCAGGACATGACTGTCAATGCAGACAAGCCCAGTCTAGAAGCTGAATAAGCACACTAGTGCAGAGATGTGCCAAGCTGCAGCTGCTTCTCTCTGAGCAAGTCTTGGGCAAAGGGCTGAGTGATGTGCTATCTTGGCATAGCTCAGGTTTGGTCTGGTTTTTTTTGTGCGTTCATATTAAAGTAATAGCAAGTGAACAGAGTGGAGGTAAAGTAGCATTTTAAATGTTTTGCAGATAGTAAATGGTAGTCGTTGGAGTTTTGCTTTGGAGCTACCTGGCCGTGTATTTGACCTTCAGCAATGTTTAGAGAACAATCCTGAAGTGAGATGATTGGGGACACACAACATCTGAGCTTAAAGCTAACAGGCATTTCAACACTATTTGTAGATGTTGGCATACAGATGCTGATGACCTTGGACTGAGATATAAAATCATGAATATGAGTGGGCCAGTTAAATCTCTCCAAGTCAGACCACCTCTGCACTGGACTCTGCAGAGAGATTTAGCCACTGTGCCTTTCCTGTGCTTCTGGAGGAGTTTGTGTGAAGCTAGTGAAGGCTGGCAGCTTGAAAGCACTGAGAAAATGGAGGTCAGGAAGGAAGCAACAGCAACAATTGCAGTCTGGGATTTGCGGAATTTGGCTTTATTTTGTCGTTTTTATAGTGTCATCCTAAGATGCTTTTGTCTGACTGCACTTCTGCCCTATAGGTATTTGAGGCACTAGTGGCATTTTTTTCCTGTTCTATTCCTGTCATGTATTGTTGTTTTTCTGATTTGCTGAATTTTTACTAAGATCTAAATTCAGTTTCTGGAGAGAATCATCTCCTGTATGGGAGTAGAAAATAATGTTTCCTTGAACGCTTCAGCACTAAATGTGTATCTCATGAATGCTGATTAAACCAGAGAACTGACTCAAAGACCCAAAGAGCCCCTTACCCTCATGACAACTTTAGTACTCAAGTTGTCAACAAAGTTAAGGTCATAGCTGGAATTGACAACATAGGAGCTGCTCTGCCAGGTTGGACTAAAGCACCTTGTGGCAGTGTGCAACAGGAGATGCTTAGGGAATAGGAAAAAAAGAGCCATGTAGGTATGTGAAATGACAAAAAATTGGCATATCATCACCCATATAATGGTACCTCCCTAATATACTGGAAGATGACACAAATAGTGATGAGTGGTTTGACATAGAATTGTCTCTGTCATATCCAGCACGACCACAAATGTTACAGCTACTGGGTCGTACCTTCTGTGTTTGTTAATAACGCTTTGCATGCCACATAACTCCTTCACTGTGAGTTATGTCAAAGGACTGTAAAGGATTTTGGAAGTACAGGAGTCCTGTCAGCTGCAATAGAAATGAGCCACCTCAGTGGGGAAACCCTGCCTCTGCATGACAATCTTAGAAAAGCATTTGGAGAAGGTCAAAAACAGGCAATTGTCAATAGACAGTTCAGTCAAACTTACAAAGCAGAGCTAAACTTTGATAAGATACTATCGCATTGAGATACTGTGAAAAACAAGACACAGAAAAAGGAGGAACTTTTTTCTGTATGATCTTTATCGTTCATAAATCTGTAAAGAACAGAGAGAATTTCAGATTATGCTGTTCTTCCCACCTCCTCTGCTTTTTGATGTCTTTTTGTGACCTGCTCTCCTTCCCTTTCATGTTTCCCATCAAACACTTGATGTGTTTTCAACATTGGGATTTAATTTTTGTTAAATTTCACTTCATCTAGATATGTTGCTTTCACTTACTGATTCTTTCCACTTGTTGCTAAAGTTACTCATTTCTTTCTTACAATTGCATTTCCTAAAAATACTCTTTTGTGCTGTGTCTTGGAATCCATGTTCCTTTGTTAGCAATGAACCTTTTCTGTGCAGCTCTCTACAGGTGGGGGGAGGAGTGGCTTGAGAGCTTTTCTCAGAAAAGGACTGAGGGTGCTGATTGACAGCCAAATGAATATGAGCCAACAGTGGGTCCAGATGGCCAAGAAGGCCATTGGCATCTTGACCAGTATCAAGAATAGTGGGGCCAGCAGGATCAGGGCAGTGATCATCCGCTTGTACTCAGCACTCCTCAAGTACTGCCTTCAATTCTGGGCCTCTAACTGTCCTCTAAAGGACATTGAGGTGCTGAAGTGTGTCCAGAGAAGGACAACAAGGCTCATGAAAGATCTAGAAAACTTGTTTTACAAGGAATGGCTGAGGCAGCTGTGTTTGCTTAGTCTCAAGAAGAGGAGGCTCCAGAGGGACCTCATGACTCTCTACAACTCTACTGCCTGAAGGGAAGCTGCAGTGGAGTGGGATCTGGTCTCTTCTACTCTGCCTACAGAGAGGACAAGAGAAAATGGCCTAAAAATGAGATGGGAGATTGAGATTAAGTATGAGAAAAATTTTCTTTACTGTTAGGGTGGTCAGGCATTGAAATAGGTTGCCCAGGAATGTGGTGGAGTCACCACCCCAGAGGTGTTTGAGAGGCATCAGGATCTGGTGCTGGGTGATGTGGTTTAGTGGTTTAGGGGTTACAGTGGTAGTGCTGGGTGGATGGTTGGGCTTGATGATTTTAAAGGTTTCTTCCAACCTTAATGATTCTTAGATTCTATGATCTGTCTGCTGTATTTGAATGAAAGACAAAGGCAATGATTGGGAGCTTTTCTGGTTCTACTTTATTATCTTAACTGCAAGTTCACCAAGTAACTACTAAATGCTGTTTAGTGCTGCTGAATGTATTTGCTTGGTGGCTGTTATAAAGAGTGTGGGAACCTTCTGTGGCTTAAACTGAGATAATCGAGAACAAGCAGTCAATCAATGCTTCTACCAGTCATCTCAGAAAGTAAGCTTTAGAGGGTCAGAAAAGTCTCTGATGACCTGTGTTGTAAACTTCTATTGCTTCTTTCAGGAGAGAACCTGTGAGGTTCATGTCATCTTTTACTCTCACTGAAGTGATTTAGTTTTTCCCAGGAGAGTCCCACAGTGGTCTTGAAGGAGGTAACAGTTCTCCCTGCCAGTATCACGTCACAGGCTCTGTAATGTCTGACTGGGTGCTGTCCTTCTTGAAATGAACTAAAATACCCTTGCCCTGAACTTTGTCTCCTGCTTGGCAGGAATTTTTCATTCCAGTGCTTGCTTTATGAGCCTAGCTGTGAGGAAATCTGAACAGCTCAGCTCAGGCCTTTCATCTTACAGCTGGACAAAGCATATCCACCAGTGCTGTTTCTTCCAAGTTCTCTTATTTTGATGTACTGCAGACACCAGAAGGGTGCTGTAAAGTTTGTTCAGAGGTGCTTAAAAACATAGGATGCACTCCAAAGTGATTATTGGCTTGGAGAAGGTGAGGTTATGTAGAAGAGCACTACAAGAGGGTGATATTCCCATTTCTTCAGTTAAGCAAGTCAGGGCCAAAAGACTACTTAGATTATTTCCCCACCACACTCCTTCCCCTTGTCTCATGCTTTTTTTTTTTTCTATTTTGCCTTCGGCAAAGGACACAATGATTTCAGCCTGTTGGCTAGGTGATAACATCAGACAGCCTTGCCACCCTGAAGCCTCATTTGGTGGAAAAAAAACCCTTAAATTTCAGTCCCAGTAAAGAAAAAAAAAACTAATTAAAAAAAAAAACCAACCTCAAACCACCAAAACTAAAACATACTGTTAATTCTTTCTGAAGTGTAACGTTCAAAAGCAAAATCTAAACACTGGTACTGAAACAATGAGTATGTTGAAAGAAATAGTGATTTTGTGATCTCTGCATTAAGCATTCCCATGCACCTGTCCTGCATGTAACTGAAAGTTATGTAGATAAAGGTTTCTTGGGTTTTTTTAAATCCTGCTACAAAAAATATTTTAAGTAACTCTTGAAATGTGTATCTTTTAAGATTTGCTTCCTCTGTTGCAGTTACCAGGCAGTGCTGGTGCTTTGTTTTTATCATGTATTTTGGTGTACTCAGCTTCTGTGACTGGGGATGCATGCACTTATTTTATAAATTCTAAGCTAATTTCATCATTTTAAAACTTGAGAAATGGAGGTTTTTTTGTGTACAAGAGCTCACAGAAGTTGAATTGTTGTTTAAAAGGTGGTGAACAGTTTGGATTCTAAGTACTAGAGACAGTAATGCTTCAAGTGGCAATTTGGTGATGAACTGGCACATTCCTAGACAGTCCTTAAACCAGGTCCTAGCAAAGACTGTGGAGATGCATGATTTTTTAATTCTTTTTAGAAAGGGATTCTGAAGCTCTTCAGTGGTAGAATTTGGCAGCTCAAAAGAGAGGTAGCAAGAGCATGTTGGGAGAATGAAGAAATGTCTTTAAAATGTTCTTCCAGAGACTGGTTTCTGTACCTTCTGATGGGCAGCTGAGACGCTGCTATCATGGCTTTTTGTGTTTCTCTTGTCTGTGAATCTTTTTTTCCCTTTTTCTAATTTAATGTTAATTTCTCAGCTTAGCCTAGTGTAACAGGAAGCAATGTCAAAACCGGTGAATTTAAGCTCCCTTATGGTGACTGGATTGGTTGGTTGGTTGGTCTCCATATTGAGGTATTCTGTGATTACTATACACTGTTACTTCTTTCTCTTGATATTGAGTTAGCAGTTGAACAGTTTTTACCATTTCATCTGGTTTCTGTTAACTGCTAATTTTGTTGTTACTTGTCTTCAGTTTCTCACTTGCTGTCTAATGGAAAAGTGTTTTATGACTCGCTGAGGTACTTATTTTATCTCAATTGACAGTCAGTGGTTAGTATTAGGGTGTTGAAATGTAACAACACACTTCCCCAAGGAAGTATTTGTCTGTCTCAAAGGGGAAGATTAGTTTGAAGAACCAGATGTAATACCTTAGGCTATATGAGGCATCAGCTCTATTTTCAAATCCAGGCTGGGCCATCTTGGTTAGAGTTACAATCCCTGTGTTTTCTATCTGCATTGTTCAGGAACTCTGCATCTGCTATTTTACTTTTTTTTAATATTTCCCTCTCCCATAATTGTGGCCCTGCACCCACACTGGTCTTTGTGAGAGTACTGACTGTGTGTTGTTCTCCCTAAAAATATCCCTTATTTCAAGTGAAATTAGTCTCCTGACTTCTGTTGGCTTTTCATTTCCTAGGTTACAACTAAGGGCCAGAGTAGGAGGTAGTGATCATCTGTGCTGCAGTCTGGTATAGTTATTACAGTTGGACAGAAACTCTTATCTTAAGAAACAAGAGCTTAGCTGCATTCAGTATCCCTGAAATGGCTTTGTGTACAAAGCTTGGGAACTGCTGGATTCTACAGGACGGTGGTTTATAACTGTCCCTGTTTTCATCAGCCTTAAAGTAGTAATAAGTTGTTATGACAGTAGCTCATCATTGCCACATCAGCTTTTCAGCTGAAAGCATTTTCATAATTAAAAGACATTTTCTCACTACTTTTCTTAATGCTGCAGTAGGAGAGCTATAAGTCTAAGCTGTACTTTGAAGGCTCATGATTTACCAAAATATCTGTATTTAAATGGCAAACACAGAGTAGACAGGCAAAAGAAAAAATTAAAACAAAATATCTCTGTCCATAAAGCTTGCTTTGATAGGCAAACTTTCACTGACTGTGCAAAACATGGAGTTTTGTGATGGTATTTTGCACCATGGTTTTCATGCCAGACCTGTGGCATTTAAACAGATTACAACCCTATCAAAGCTCTTAATTAGGCATTGGGCATTTTCTCTTCTGTAAAAATGTTGTATCAAATATAAAGAGGAGTTGAAGAGTGGTACCAGGACCAAGCCAATTTCTCAGTAAGGTTGCCTTAACATACACAGTGTGGTTTAAAAAGAAGAGGACACCACTCCTCCTAATAAACTGTAAGCAGCAGTGTTATGGATAATGAAAAATGTAGCTCATTACAAGAAGCCATTTCTATAAACCTTTCTTCTCTGTCTCCCTCAGCTGTACAGGAGCAAAGCCCTTTCAGAGGTAGGATTGAGACTATCTCCTGGTTACTTGGCATAAAGTACATAGCTCTCCTGTGTGGAGAGGACCAGGCTTAGGACAATGTATGTGACAATTCAAGAAAGGCAGCCTTTTTAAAAAACAAACAGTACAGAGGCCAAATTCATATCAAAAAATCAAGCTAGGTAAATGCAGTGATAATTTGACCTGGATGCAGATTTTTGTCTTTTATTTCAGTCTTTTGATCAAGAAACTGTGTATCCTACAAAATTATAATAGTATTATGGCAGATGACAGTGGGAAGAAACTTAGTGATGAGAGCTGAGGTTCTTCTGTGAAAGGATTTCTGAGACACAGCAGTTGTAGGATGGATGTTTTAACAGTCTCATTTCTGCAGCCCATTTATCTCAAATTTGAGTAAAGTGCAACAGAGACAAGAATATTCCTTGGGTGGGTACAGTTGGAAAGGAACTCTGCATTCTCCAGTGTAGTTTTTCTTGATGCTTCAAGCCATTAATGGTTTGTGCAAAGTGTCTGTCATCAGAAGACCAACATTTCTCATCCAGAATTCAAAAAAGAAACGCAAGAGACATCCTGTTATTAAGAAAAAAGCAAAACAAAAAATTAGGGGTAGAAGAGCATTATTTATTTTTTCTCTTCCTCGGTTATATTGCAGATTTTATTGGTTATTACTTGCTCTGTCCTCCTTTCCCTTTTTTCTCTTCAGCATTTTATTTAAAGGAGTGTTCACTTCTGCCATGCCATGCCATGTAGCAGCTGCTTTTGATTTGCAGAAGCACAAGTAGAAGCCTTCTCACATGTCTGACTCCAGGGAAGATGTTAACATGCTTTTCAATGAAAGGAAGTGAAGGGTGAACACAGATACATCTGAGATGAAAACAGAGCATCTGCAATAGCAAGAAGTGTGAATTTAACAAGAAGGAAACATGAGCTCCTGATCAGCAGTGGGAAGAGAATCTGCTCATTGTAATGCGAGCATTTTTGCAAGTTGTCTTCTTCTCTACCATTTTTAGATGTGAACTGCTTTTACCTGTCAATGCTTTTCAGAGGTGATCTCTGACTCTGTCCTTTTCAGCTGAGCTTTGGTAAGGTCTACTGTCCAAGGCCATGAAGGTCTGACTGCAGAAAGTGCACCTCTTCGTTCCTCAGCCCTTCTCAGTGGTTAGCCTGACTGGTCTTCTTTGCTGTCGTCTGCGGTACAAATGATACCAACTACCTTGTCATTAACACTGAGGTGACACTTGAAGGATTTCTCTTTTGAGAGAGCTTCTTTGTCTTAGTTTATATAGCCCTTGATTTGACACTCTCTAGTGCTGATTCTTTCCATTAAATGGAAACAAAATATAGTTTTGTGAGGTTTTTTGTTGTAATATATATGTATATAAAATGCATATCTGTGTATGCATTTTAATGCTTTGACACAAATACACCTTCCTACTGCAGCAAAACCTCTGGTTTTTACACCAGTATCTTTTCCTCTTAGTGCCTTTTGTTGATTGCTGTAGTCATCTTTTCTTGTATTGAGTTTATAAGATTTCTGAATCAGTTCCAGCCTTTTGCCATGTGTTGTATTGTTGAGCAGTATACAGCCGTGCTCCTGAATTCTCTTCTTTCTTGAAAGCATCGGTTAAATTTGGCACAGTATTCTGATTTTTAATTACATCCAGACAGAATGTTCCAGTCATTCTAGGCCATCCAGTATTTGTAACTCTTGTACAGTGAGATTAACTCCGTATATTTCAGGGAATAAAACCACCCTAACTGTAAGTATTTGTTAGAGGGGTATGTTGAACTGGAAGCCAAATCTAATGCTCCACTTCTGAGGCGTGTTAGCTGGCAGAGAAATAAAATCCTTCTGGATTTAAAAATTATTGCAGTCCTTTTTTTTCTAATGCTTACAGGAGCTCTCCTTTGCACCCAGGATTAGATTTTTTTGAAGATGACTGTATCTATCCATTCTGGATTCTTGGTATGGAAGTCACCCTCTTCTGTATAACATCCCAAATTCTGTTTCTTGCATTGAATTAAAAAGTATTTCCAAGTTTATTGTAGGGGTGGGGAAAGAGAAAGAGAAAGACAATATAGAAAACAGTAGAAAGGCAGGAGAAAAGGGCTGGTTCATATGGGAAGAGCAGTATCTAAAGAAGAATCAAGAGTGATAAAAGGCACAAGGAGAGAGAAGGTGCAGGTGTTATGTGAGTAAAGGTGCTGGGGGCAGTGGTGGTGGCACTTGTTGTGGTCACTGGTTCATTGCCCATTCTCCTCACTGTATCTCTGCTGCTGAAGGATATGAAACAATGCTTTCTTATAGGCACTGTTTATGTGTGGGCTTTGCTGGTTTCACCCTGTCACTTTGGGAAGCTGCTCCGGTTTTTTAATCTCCATAAGCCTCTAGTCTCGCACCAAAAAACGTCCCTCCTGAAATGTAATCCTCTTACTTCAGTTACACTGCTATGCTCCAGTTATGCCTATGTGCTTGGGAGCACAGGCAGCAGGGTTTCTGAGTGTGCCAAAGGTTGGGAAAACTTAAATATCTGAGCACCTAAAGGAAGCCTAACTTTTTTGGACAAGCTTGTAGATTCCCTAAGCTGTGGGTCCTCACTTGCAAAGAAAAAAAGAAACTACCAAAAAATTGCAAACAAAACAAAAACAAAACCCCACCACAAAACAAACAAACAAAAAACCCCCAAAAAATAAAACAAAGTAGGCATCTTTGAACATATATCAGTTTGGATTGCCCTCAGATTGCTTGCTTCCACGTACAGGGGAATGAGGACATTGTGGAACATGTTCTGCATGCTCATGGAGCTCATGCTTAGAGAACTAAAGGTTACACAGCCAGGGAAGTGCAGTGACAATTTGAGATGAAATTTACAAGTGGTGGGGACAAATAGAAAAGTTTCAGGGACCAAATGAGATTGGTGGAGTGAAATACTGACATAAAAAGGAAGCATTTTTTACGAAGTAGTCAGTGTTTTGTCAGGTGGTGGGCTCTGGGAGGCCGCTCTTAAAGCAGATCCCAAAGTCTGATACCCCATGTGAAAATCAATGCCCTGACAAGATCCAGCTTGGAGATTTACATTCTACAACCAAGAAGAATGGAGGGGAGAGCTCTCACTTACGTTCTCCTTGCTTTGGCAGGGCTTTGCTGTACATGAAACTCATCCTGTGCAAACCGCACACACTGTTCAGCCACGTGCCTGTAACAGGACACAGCTGCTGGCTGTGACACAGAGCAACACTGCATACAACAGCACTACAAACAGGGGTGAATTTCACTCGGGGCAGCATAATTTCCTTATGCCTCAGGTTTCTCCTCTGCCAAGTAACTGCCACATTTGCCTGCTTCAGGATACTGATATCAAACTCCAGGCATGTGTTTTGCAAGAGGCTGTAAATTGCGAACTGGCCTCATCATGTCTCTTTTACAGGTATCATCTTATTCTGCTCTCATTTTGAGCTGGTCCCTAGTGCTGTTCAACACTGAGCAACTGCAGTGTTTCCTCTGGAGGGAGAATATTGTTTTGGAGGAAAGGTGCTATATAAGAAAGCACATGCACTGTGCACCAAAGTTTCAATCCTGTAGTACAGCCTAATTTTCAGTGCTAATGTGGGTGTTACCCAAATACTTTAATGTACTTAAAGAAGTTCTTCCAATTTTACATCCTCTTTTTTATGTCATTCATTCTGTCATTTTGGGTATTAGCAGCAGATGGTCTTAAGGAACCGTTCAAGAAAAGTATCAGCTTTTCTGAGCATCTGTGTGGAAAATTGGCCATTTGTTCCTTTGAACTCTTGCTTTTGTTATTTACTCTCTGTTATGCTACTTCGTTCTTAGCTGCAGGATAAGACTGCCTCTTTCACTGCTTTGGGATTCTAAAACTTGGAGTTTTAAGTGACTGGAAGAGGTTTTTCCCAGCGACTTTTCTCTGGAGATAAGATGTTTTCTTCACTTCCACGCATTAAACAAGGGAAGCCTACAGGGAGTATGTCCAAAGACTTTTTCCAGACCTGATACTTAAATATCTCTATCTCCCTTAAATATCTCTATCTCCCTTTTTGGAGAATTATTAAAAATTGAACTCTAACAGTAATAGGGAACTGTCATAACAAGGTGAACTGTTATCTTTTGATCAATTGTAAGTGCATTTCCTTTGGGTTGATTCCCATTTTCATGATGCTTGTTTTGTTGCAGGAATCCCTGCTCACCAGTCTCAGGCCTTGCCTGACCTAAGGAATCATTTAATCTCACCTGTGAATTTCCTCCTGGATGCCTGTGAAAACACAGTGACATTTGTGACTTCCTCAAAGCAAAGCATGTATGTGTAAGGAGTGGTGAAAGGGAAACAAAGAGTTAAAATGCAAAAGATGATACACATATCTAACCCTTAGCTTTTCCTTGCAAATTCACATCGATCTCACTCATGTTTGGTAACTGTTTGTATTGAAACGCAAAAACTGTGAATTTTAAATTTAGGGGAGTCTGAATGCGGGCCACAATGTTCTGGTTTGAGTCTTTGTACATTTCAGTCTCTGAGTGTCAGAGCACAGTCCAGTTGTTCATGCAGGTTACATCCTTATCCCATGGTACTGTCTGGTCATTCTCACTGCCTGCGCTTGCAAGATGCAGCTCAGCAGCATCTAATCCTTCCCCCTGTGCTCCTGCCTTTTCCCACAGTGCTTTTGTGCCAAATCATCTGGTTTGTTTTTTAGAGAATGCTTTGCATTTTTTTTCTTGCTGGATGCCTTCTTAAAACTAAAATCTAAGGAAGAATTTTGACATTTTGTAATGTCCAGATAAGCAATATTGCTTGCCTGGGATTTGGCTTTTAAGAGAAATGGTTTTCCAAAGCAGTAGTTACTTTTCTTCAATCTCCAAGAAGATACTTGAGCAGTCATTTCAAACTGGAAGTATGGTACTTATGTTCAGGGGTAATTTTTTTATTATTATTATTTTATTTATTTTATTTTTTTTTTAGAACTAAGAGGTATCAGAAATAGGTTTGGGGCGGGGTGTGTGTGGACTGAGAAGTTTTGGTTCTGGATCAGAAATTTTTTGTAAAAGGATCAGTGAGCATGTGGTCGGTGCAGTGCTCCAGGTATAAAAGCTTGCAAACTGAGGATCAGAATATTCTCTGCTGGATTCTAGTGGTGAAGCCCCTCTTTCATTGTTTCAGCTTTTTGCTCAATTACAGGCATAAAGGCTAAGAGAAAACAACCTCCCTGAAAGGTATGATTATATGTGTTTGCAGCAAGTATTGAAAATACCTTTAATTATTTAGTGGGTTTTTTGTGATATTTCAAAAGTTACTTCAAAAAATACAAAATTATGTATTTTAATAATATGTATTGTTTTCTAAACCAGCTGCAGATTTCACAGCCAGTGTGATTTCTGCAGATAATGAATGTGTAGAGCAGTGAGCATAGAAAAGATGGAAACTGGGTTTTTAAAATCTACCTTTGGTGGGGGTCAATTTAAAGGCAATTTGCCAAAAGTCAAATTGTATAACTTAATACACTTTTCCTGATAATTTGGTGCAATTTCCTGTGACAAAAAAAAAAAAAAAAAAAAGTCCTCACTCAAAGCTTTAGATAAATAAAGAGCAGGAGATGTAATGTGAATATGAGACTTATTTATAACTCTTCCCCCTTGGGAAGTAAACTTCACAAAATGCTGTGTCAGCGCAGGAATGCAGCACTGTCCCCCATAGGTCAGCCAGCACACTTCACAGCTGCAGTTCATTTTCTCTTTCCTAGGAATAAATGAGCGAGGCAGAGGAACCCAAAGAAGTGAATTGCTTAATACTACTTGCATAATATCAGTACTTTTGAGCTGATGCATGTGTGTTTCCATAAAAAACTCCAAGACCGAACAGGATTTCACTGGAACTGGAGCATGAGAGTTACAGAAAGAGAATGAGTAAATGTCTTCAGTTAAGTGGAAAAGCTTCTGTTTCAATAGGCTAATGGCCCAGAGATTTTATTTTAGCAGAAAATGCAGGCGTTCCTGGGACTGTGCTGGTAAATTTAGTTCTTACGCAGCTGCTGGCATTCGGCTCATTCAGACACATGGAAACCTCAGCCCTCCTTATTAGACTCTGTGTGTGCTGAGTTTCCCAAATGGGTGAGGAGCAGTGCTCTCCTGGAAGGCTTCTTCTCTTCAGCTGGTCAGATTGCTAAAGTCTCCCATCCAATTGCCTCAAGACAGTCTTCTGCTGTCTTCTAGGCTTTTAGCATCCCCTTTTCAGCTACAGGCACCATACTCTGTATTCACACCACCTGCTAAAAAAAAAAAATCTCTTTTTTTCTTTTCCTTTTAGTGTGTGTTGACTTGCAGGTTGATGGCCCCGCTATGCTGGGTAATCCCCACTTAATTTAGCCAACACCATTTCATTGGGTTCAGTGTTGCGAAGTGTAAGCACTGCACAGCTATCCCTTCCTGCACAAGGGTTCTTTAAGATGTAGATGTTCTTTTGCTTCTCCCAGCTGAATGTGTAGTAAATGTAGATTTCCATGTGCAAAGGCAAACACATTTTTCTAGCTGACTCTTAGTGCAATTGTTTCATCTCTGTTTCTCATGTCTTAAGGTAAATTAGTGTTTTTAAAACTACCTGCTACCACTTACAGCTACTGAAATACTTTTTCTTCTGGTCAGAGTGTTGGTAGTGGCTCAGTCAGAATCTTTGAGCCAGCAGTGTGCCCAGATGGCCAAGAAGTACAGTTAGAGTGTTAATCCTTTGTGCTTTTTCAGCCTCTAGCACTGTGCAAATCACAGAATTTCTTGGTCAGTGAGAAATGGCCGTCTTGAGTCACTGTTGTTCACACACAACTGTGAGCAAATGGAACGGTCCTGACAGACAGATGTGTAAAAGCAGGAGATACCATACTTTGGCTTCTTCAGCTCTGAATTTTTGCAGGAAGCCCTGAAGTTCACAATTGTAGAAAATGTCCTGCTGAGCCAGACTGTGGGAGGATGTGGTTAACAGTGGCATAGGAAGCTTGGGATGTGGCCAGATGTTTCAAAGCACTGCCTTACCATGTTCTTGCCATGCACTGCTACTGTAGTAGTGGAGTGATTTTAAATGTGCAGAACACCGGTGGGTGCCTGTGAATGTGAATGCTGTGCCCAGGAGTGGTCTTCTCCTTAGTCCCAGGTAGCCCACTCTGGACTCACACTAGTTGGCTGCATCCCGTAGCATCAGGTGAGGCCCTGTGTGAGACCAACTGTGCTTCCTTGACAAAACTGTATAAAATGCTCTTGGGTTACTGGTTAGGGTAGCCTGCTACATCTCAAGAGTTGTCTGCCTTTGTTTCTGGGATCAGGGTGTGAGTTTTGGGGAAGGAGAAGGTAGTTGGCTTGTCTAGTTTTGTAGGTTTTTTCCAGGCGGAGCAGGGAAGTGGGATTTTTTTAATTAAAAAAGCTTATAAGTATATAAATGTGGGCATTCACACATGCATGTTTTTAAATTTTTTTGTGGTATATAGTCAGTCAACATGTTTGGAATTTCCTGGGTAATTAGTCAGGAAATCTGAAGAATAATTTAATAAAAATCTTTATTAACACGTTTATGCTTTAAAAGATTCTCGTTCTGCAGTTCAAATGGTCTATCTTTTAAATGAAAAGTACCTTTTCCCTTAGGTGTGATTTTTTTTTTTATTTTTTCGCGGAGCAGTGTTTTCTTTAAGGATGGCTGAATATGTTGCTTTTCTTAGACACTATTCCTAGTGAGTTCTCTGAACTTACAAACAAATGCTGCTAGAAATGTAATGTGATAAAAACTCTCCATAACATCACAATTAAGAGTCTTACAATGATCTTGCTCTACCCAGTGTTTGGCTCAGTAAGTTTAATGGCATCGGTACACCCTGGTTGATCATTTACCTACATTTCTATGATCATTCAACACTGAGTTTGAAATGCTTCAGGCAGAATATTTTGCTGACTGCACTAATAAAAATGCGAAGGTAGAATTTCAGGACAAAACAAGCTAGTCTGTACTATACTGATCAGGTATTGCTAAATAGATAAAATATCTACAAGTGCTCTTTGAAGAGATCATTTGTCATGTGCTTTTAGCCTTATCATGTTAAATGTTAACAAAAATATTCTGAACATTTTCCCAGCCTCATTTGGGAGGTGATTTCTCCTAATTTCTCTAGAGAACATCATTTGCCCTTGTGATCCAAGCAGTCAGAAACAGGTAAATAAGGAATTTGCATTAAGAAGTAAAGGGATGAAAAGAAGGTCAAATCCTTGAGCAATATAGAAACTACTTGAAGTATCAAGCTTTCTTTGGGCAATAGACAGTTTTCTGATGTTGTTCTGAATCTGGTTTTAGATTCAGGAGGCCTTTGTAACCTTGGCTAAGAGATTAATTGGTAATTCACTGGCAGTATACTTCGGTGGTATGAGTTGAAGATAAAAGCAGCTTTGTGGACTGTATTAGATGAGCAGAGGCAGTGAGTGATCTGGGCCTGTGTGTCAGGTCTGAGTTGCAGCTGCTGCCCTGGCCAAGGAGCAAAACACAGCCCGATGGTGCCATGTTTTGGGGTTCTCTGCAAGCACTGCACCTGCAGGGCCCTGCAGACACTGGGAAGGGCCAGCTTTTCTGAGAGGCTCTGCAGGCTTCCTCTGTCTGCTGGCAGCTTGAAAAATTCTGAGTTAGCAGTTGCCTAGAGGGTTTTTTAATCTGTGAATGTTTAAAATAGTCAATTGATTTGGCATATTGACATGTTTAGTGTACCATGAGAATTCCAGCAGTTGCATTAAATGCAATTACTTTGTAAAAGACAGAATGTTATTCCTTTTAATGTGTTTATAATTGTAGACTTCCTCAGCGCCTGTCTCTTTCTTTCTGCTGTTAAATACACAAAATTGTTTGAAATGGCATTTTTACTGGAAGCTTAATGTGTACTGCTTCCATTATCAAGAAAGGTGTATATTTTTGGATCATGTCTTTTGTAGTTCATATGATTTTTTTTTCCCTGAGGGAAGGATTCATTTTTTTGTGTTGCATCACATAAAGTTGTGCATTGATTTTAGGCAGGTTGTCTGGCAACAGCAAGATAAGAACATCGGTAAAACATGTTGGGTGCCAAACTTTGTAGTCTGCTTTGTTTGAAATTGGGCACATGGCACGTGCATGTAAAAAGTGTGCAAATTGATAAGATTTTAGTGAAATGTACCAGACTGATGGTCTTGTGCAGAAATAAAAATTTGCACTTCCAAGTGAGGCAGCCTTTGGTCATCAAGGGGGAAATACATATCATCTTCTAGCTCAGGCAGGTAAAGAGGGAAGGTGGAGGTCAGATGTCCATTTTGAAATAGCAGCTGGAGATGCAGGTTATCCATAATAGGAATCACTTTACAGAGTCTTTGGAAGTAAAGCAAAGCAATGCAAAACCCAGAAAAATGGTATGTTGAACAAAACCATGGAGAAGAGGGCCTTTTTGAAGAAAATGCTCTTCTCACCTTATCTACCATCTGGCTGGAGTCAAGAAAGAATCCAAGCATTGTATCTCTCTTGCAGTCCTAGGACCAAGCTGGCAAAGCCAGGCACAGAGCAGTACAGAAGTAACCCTATCTGTTACATGTAGACCTGCGTGCTTGTCAAGTTTGCTTTGTATTGGGCACATCCATGAAGTTCTGAGAGCTGCTCCTAATGCAGGCAGGAGATGGAGTGTGTGGTGTTTCTGTCTGCTCTGGGGTGCAGGCATGGGCAAGAGATTGTTATTTAACTTTGACATTCTGCTGTGTTTGCCTTGTTCTTTGAATTTCTTCTCAGTTCTATTCCTTGTTTGTGATCTGCTAGCCTCCTTGACCTGCCTCCCCAAGCCCCCAAAGGGCATGGCCTGTTCTTTGAATTATTAAGTTCCTTGAACTTTGCCATTGAAGCCGTTTGGTCTGTTGTCTCTTCCTTTTTTTGGCCAGTCTTTTCTGTTAAAGCCATATGATCTCAAGATTTTATATCTGTTGCTGATGTTTTCAGGCACAGCTCTAAGTTCACTACCTGGAATAAAGCTTGTTAATTCTCGTGTGTTTTACTTTAAGGCTTATCTTTTGCCTTCAGGTTGTTTTTCTGGGTTTGTCTCCCACTATGTGAAGTGGCTTAATGTGAATATGAATAAACAAGTTAGAGAGCTCTCTGAGTTATCCACAGTGAACTTGCTCTGGATTTTCCCCTATGATAGATCTGAAATCTTACATTGTCTTTCTGCACTTGGTCATGGATTGCTGGTGGCTGGGAATCAAGTGGGATTATCCAGTAACAGAAGATATTGGACTAGATGCAAGGGGCATGATTTGGATTCCTATTTCCTACTTACACTGTGTCTCCAGAAATGCAAATAAAGGAAACAGGTGGTTTCCATCACCCTTTCGCTTTCAAGGGTCAAGTAAACGCTGCACAAGTATTTTCAAGTTAATACTCCACAAGAGCAGAGATGCATAGTATAGATGCCATTAATGTTTTTTTGACTAGGTGCATTATGGCATTATTTTTAATTTCATTACGCTTCCAGCTCTGTACAAAAATCATGGATGAACCCTGATGATTGTTATTGCTCTTCCACAGTGACCTGGTGACTGCCAAAGAAATAAAGGTCATATTCAGATGATAAGATGCAAAGTACCATTTCTTACTGAAGTAATTAAATGTCAAGTTCTGTCAGCTATGAGATCTAGTGCTGACAAAGCTTTTGTAACTTAACAATCCATTGATTTTGACAGATGAAGGAAATAATTGCAAGGTGTTATCCCGTTTCTTTCCTCTTATTCTATCTGCTTCAGACAATTAAATTCAGACAATATCAGTAGCAGCAATTCCTCTCCCCAGACTAAAAGTATATGTTCTTTTTAATATATATTGTTTGGGTATAGGGTTGCAGAGCAGGATTTGCAGGAATTCTCGGAAGAAGTTGTCAGGAAATTTGACACAGTCATGAGACCTGAAACAGTACCTGGGTGTGTACGACTGCATGTTTGTAGGACATGTAGTGATGCGTTCGTGCTCTAATTGTAGGACTCAGTGGACAATGGAGTTTCACTTCTGATTTGCTGCTTTGCCCTGCATGGATCAGCTACACAGTACTTCAGCACCTCACTGTTTCAAGCAGTGCCATCCTGTGTTCCATTCTGTAATTCTCATCAGATCTAAGAATGAGAATTGCTGTGTGAATCGGAGCAGTTGTTACTTACTTATTCTCTTCTTCAAAGTTTTTTATTAAGAAAAGCAACCATTTACCCAGAAGGCTTTTTTAAAATTCATTAACTTGAATTGTTGATAACAGTAAGTGATCTTGCTTGATATCCATCTCATGCTTAATCTGTCATTATAAAATGCAATTGTAATGCACAAAATGAAATTAAAGTGCCTTTCAGAGTCCACATAGAAAACCACAAGTTGGCAGTGCTCTAGCCAGTCTGACCTGTTTTGTTTTTGTGTCTCTTTTGGGCTGAGACATTAGTACTTGCCTTGTAGGGATCTCTGTCTATGGCACTGCAGGGACACTCTTCTCAAAATAAACTCTCTGCTCTTTGTTACTGAGATTTTAGGTGGAGAACACCTGTCTTCAGATGAAGCTCTTAACCCGTGTTATCATGTAACACACAGAAATTGTACTGCAAAATGGGGAATATAGTGCCCTATCAAGTCACTGGTGTGTTAAAGTATTAAGACTTCAAGAAGCAAGCCTGTGCTAGGTTCACGCATAGCCATTGGTGTCTGGAGGGCAAAGGAGTACCATCCTCTGGTGCCCTCTGTCCTTCTTTCCCAGACAGAAAGAGAATAAAAATCATATGGCTGACACACTGGGATCTGGCTTGTGGTTTCTTCTGGAGGTCTATGAGCAGAGATAAAGGTGGGTTTAGCATTAATCATTCTTAGGACTGGATTTAGGTGTGTAGTCACAGATGTAACCAGAAGGTGGTTGCTCAAGTTATGAAACTGATTCCTCTGTCGTCTTCTGTTTACCTGCCTTAATGACTGGAAACCAGAGTGTTGGAAATACTCCAAATTATTTTACTGATATATTTTTTACCTTTCACATGGCCATGATATTTAAGTTGTATTTCTTTAGGGTGCCTGCTTGCTGATGCTGCACTAAGTCCACAGCTAAGTTTGGAGAAAGGCCAGTTTGATACAGTGGTGTTTTAAGTGGACAACAGCAGCTATGGCTGCTCTGGCTCTCATGGTAGGTAGGAACTGATGTATTGGGCTTCACAGCAATTCTGGGTTTGGCTGTGTGAATTATGTAGCTGTTGTGCTTAGTGGAAAATGGATACATTAGGGTAGGCAAGCAAGAGTAAAATAACTTGAAATGCTGAGTATATAAAAGACTGAGGTAAAAGGAAGGACAGAAGGGAATTATCATCTTTAGATATCTTAACTGAAAAGGCCTTGAGAGATGTCAGGCAACTGAGGAATGATAGCAGAAGGGAAAATGAGCCAGGCAACACAGAGAAGGCACAGTGCAGAGCCCTGAAGAAAGGCAGATGTGAGCTGAAGCAGCTGGTGAAGCAAAAAGGCAGCTCTGTCACTCACAGTTGGGAACAAATTCAAGGGGAAGGTAGAAAAAGAAAGGAAAACTGGGAGGAGGATTCTGGCAATTGCAAGCAAGTGCATCCAGAAGACTGGGTAGCAAATTTTCTGGATTTCAGTCATTTTTCTAGAGCTGCTGTGGACTTCAGAGTGGCAACTGCCAGTGAATGGCTCAGGAGAAGTGACAAGTTGCACTTGGTAGTTTTTTCCTGTCTGGGTGGGATTTGTTTGTTTTTTAAACACCTGCCAGGTGTTTAAACATCCTCCTCTAGTTGAGGAGGATGACTTCAAAAGACAGAATTCCCATTATTCCATACAGAAAGACTGAATTGCTAAAGGAGAGTGACACTTTAACTGGTGATAATTGTAGGGTCTTTGCTTGCAGATGTTGCCTTTTTATTGATCTTTCATGTAAAGGTTAATGCTTTTGCATGAGGGAAGGAGAGCTTGTTTGGAGCTATGATTACCAACCAGTCTTACTGTGCAGTGGGAACATACTAGAAATAGTCTCTGAAGGTTTTTATTTGTTGGGATGATAATACCATGAAAGCTTAGCCTTGCCACTCCCAGGTCAGTGTTAATTTGTGAATAATTCTAAAAGATCCCAAGATTAATGTACTGGTGGTGGATATGGAGCGTAAAGTGAGATGTGTTTGTTTGCCTTTTAAATAATTTTTATCTGTTTAATGTTTCCTTTCCTCATTAATTGTGCCTGCTATTAAAATCTACTGTAGTGAATTTCCTGTTGATGTTATGGATGTACCTGTTTTGCGTGGCTAAGAAACAGATGTTAAAAAGCACTTGGGTTCTTAGGAATCCATTAGGAATATCACAGATTCCTAAATATGTGTGTGCATGTTCTCTGTAGCCCTTAAGGGAATCCTTTTCAAGACTGATTTTTTTGTTTTAAAATGGTCACTTTTTCAATAACAAAACCAATTGTTTGCAGTCATCTGCTGACTGAAACATCTGATATGTTTCCAATAGTAGATGAATAAAGATAAAATGTGCATCTGTCTCTTGGAGGCTTCTGACATCTATCAGATAAAATCAATTCTGGGAGCAGAGGCAGAGAGACAAGTTTCTGTGGTAGCACCTAAAAGTCTGTTTACTCTGCATCATCTGCCTGTTGTGCAAATACGGGTCTTGTCTTCCAGCCTGTCATGCTTATTGAATTTTAGCACATCCTTTTCAACACAGGTGCCTGTCTAAGTTCAGTCATGCTCCATTGCAAGCATCTTCTTCAGCTAGACAGGAGTTTTTTGGGGGGGATGTTGAGTTAGACATGAAGGAATCCTCTGTTTCATTTCATCCTTGTCTTTGACTACTTGGGCTGGATTTCAGACTGTCACCTGTCTTGCTTCAGGGAGACTTCTCACCCAAGGGTTTCACTCTCGCTTGTTGCATGTAGCCTTGCTCTGTTTGCTTCCCACGCATCCCTAGAAGGCCAAGCACAGCCTGCTTCCCCCACACCTCACACATACGCAGTGGCAGGGCTTTGTGCTTGCCAGCTTGTGTTGGTCTCTTTTCGCCTTAGCTTGAGAACATGTTCCTGCCCCTTTTTTTCTTCCTCCTGTCTCCTGTAGCTTCAATGAACAATTTTTTTTTGCCCTGTTGCTATGGTTACACTGCCTTTGATGAAATCAGCTGCGCTCTCCCTTATGATTGGAGCCAGTTCTTAGCCATACAGGTTCTGGCAGTAGTCCTGTCCAGCTTTAGTTGTTGCATAAGCATTATGTCCATATTTTTGAGGGTCTTTGTGTGTTTCTGTTCCAGGAATACTGTTACCTGTGTAACAAAAGCTCATAGTCATCTCAAAGATCAAACTCAGTCTTGCAGTGTACAAATCTGGCATTCTGGTATTTACTGATTTTTATTTTGGCCATCGGTCAAAACTCGCATGTGGTGTTCCCTAACCACTTCTTCCCTTTTCTTCGGAAATACTCTTTTACTGTCTTCTAGATACCCAGATTCCGACAGGAAATTTCAGAACACTGTATTTGCTTCTTCATGTTTTTAATGAAGGAAATACAATTTTTATCTGTCAGCTGACATAGTGGCCGGGACTGTGTTGAGGGGCAGCTGATGGTGAAAGGAAAGGGCACCCTTTTGTAAGCACATCTTAAAATTTTGTGCCTTGGCTTCTCTTTTCTCTTCAAAAAGCTTTGAAGTTGCTGTGGAGGATGCACTGTAGGAAGAAGTATTTGGGAGCACAGAGAAGTCAAAAGTATGGGTGTAGCATCTGAATGCTCAGCCAGCCAGGCTGACTTCATGTGGGCTTTAGTGATTGAAGGGTCACTGGAATTGTAGCAAACCATAGGCAGGAGGTCTAAGACCAGTGTGCTGATCAAGGACTAACAGTTGTCAGTTGGCTGACAGGGAATTTTTCATGTCCCTATTTGTTGGGGATGTAGGACTTCTGATCTCAATTTCTGTCTCATCAGTCACTGCCCAGAACGCTAATAGAAGAGTGTGCTGTTAATCAAAGTGACTCTATTAGGTTAAATTCTCTTCAGGAATAAATGTGAAAGAGTTTGTTTCCTAAAATCCCAAGCAAAAAGATGCATTTGTAGAATCCCTTACATAACACAGAGCCCACAGGAATAAAGTACTAACTTTGCCTTTTTGTCAGAAGGTTTACATCTCAAACCTATTGCATCCCAGCTTTACAGATGTAGAGGAATATAGATCTGTACCTGCATGTTATGGCTTACCTGTAGTACTTAAAGAAGTATTTGTCATTGAATTTTATTCAGAAAAGTTTTTGCAAAGCAATTTCTAGGCTCTTCCAAGTGAAGCAACTGTGTTTAGTTACAGTTACGGTAAACTGATGTTCAGAAACCAGGTATCCTTAAAGGATGAAATATCTTGCTGCAACCTACAGTTAATTTTTGTCATCCTTATGCATCAGGGCCCACACGCTGAAAAGTGAATAACAGATACAATCATCACTAATTTCATTTTTGAAAATTGCAGTGTCCACATTTCCATCTTGTATGATACTTCCAGTTTAATTCCAAGTTCTGTATTAAAAGGAAGTTCATCAATAATTCTGCCATGTATCCTGAAGTGACGTGCATGTTGTTATTCACAATTGTTTCCAGACATCACTGTGATATTTTTGTTTTTCATTAAGCAAGAGCTCTCAGCTTTAGTGGTTAGATGTTTGCTTTTAAATGTAGATGAAGCAGGTCTTCATGATACTGAGAGGTATCCTTTCCAAAATCGATGCCATCTGAGTAAAGGACTTTACACTACCCTCAGAGAAAATAAATAATTGTTTTAGTATTTTTCAGTTTGTACATGGGTTGCCTATGTGATTTTCTGCAAGGTAGTATCTTGTTAAACAAACAAAGCAATTCAGTGATTATTGTAAATCAGGCTGATGTCAATAGAAGCAACATCCTTAAACGCCCAAGCTGTAAGACTTTCTCCATGGAAATTGTTTTCTAATGCCAACTTCTAAGTATTTTCATAACTGTGACTTGTTGCTGCAGTGATCTTGTTCTTGCTCTTTCAGAATGAGAAGTCTTTGGGGCATTCCGTGAGCCGCTCTAGCAACATCTCAAAGGTATGTTGCTCGATGTAACTCAGTCTTTGATCAACTTGGGGGTACTGGGGTTTCTTTCATTTCAAAATTGGGTGATACATGTGATGATGTGACTATCACATCACACAGTAGAAAATGCTTTTTATGCCTGTCACTGATAGTCACTCCTGAAACATTAGAACTCTGGTGTTTTGCAGACTCTCTTTACAGGTCAAATGAAATGGAAGCTACAGTAGGTTTTCTCTTTCACACTGTCAGCCTCCTTAGCTTGATAGGAGCAAGATAGATGACAGATGCCTGAGATCTTATCTTGGAGGGAAAGTGGCTCCAAAAACATCACTCAAGTATGTTTTATAAGATCAAGCTGTGTTAAGATATGTATAGCTGTGCATCCCATAATATGTGTAAGATATGTGGTTAAATGGTATTCTACTGTTACTTCAACACCAAATTATTTTTAAGTGCCATGAGTTTGTTATCAGGACATGACTGTGTAAGTATTTTTAAATGTTTGATTTTACAGACCCTGGTCATGAAAGGCAAGCATGATGCTCCACCCCATTGTAGTCACTCCTCAGCATAGCCAGTGGGCACATCAAAGCATAATTGCTTTGTTATGCCGTTAGGAAAAAGGTATCTTCTGTCCAAGATAATTATTGCAATACATACCCTGCTTCTGCATTGCAAATAAGATTTTTTTATTAGCTGTAAGCCTGACAATGTTTTGCTTACACAAGTACAATTGCTTAAAGCCTTCATGCAAGCAAGGCTGTGCTGGTTGAACAGTACTTTTCATGGAGTGTATAAGCTTCAGATCTTTGTTGCCACAGTTTAAGTGGCTGCTTGTAGTTACTTTTAATGAAAGACTGAGTCATTATGGCTGCAACATAGTAAGTATTGTGAATACTTCTGGATCTAGGGAACTTTCATGACTATCTCCAGCAGAGGAGACAGTGTATATAATATAATAAACCATATAAGTAAACCATATAAATATAATAAATAAACCATATAAAACATAGTATTTGGTTTATATGAGCACAGACAACTTTCACTTTGGAGCCAAAAGAAAGGATTACTGGGTCTCCTAAACAATGAGCAGGGCAACTGCCCAATGCACAAGGTATTGACCAAGCTGTAGGTGTTGTTATCATGGATTAATAAGAGATAATTTTGCATTTGGCATCAGAAAACATGCCTTCATATGAGGGGTTTTGAAATAAAAACTGTGTGAGTATAAATTCTCATGTGGATTTCTCCAAAATGGGACTATGCGTGATCCTTTTTACCCTGGTTCTTACCTTCTTAGGGATCCTTAATTGTATTTTCAGGTTTTGTTCAGCAGAGATGGTAGTTTTGCCATTAAGTATCATTGTACTTTTCCCAGAGTGTCTCCAATCACCACAAACCTTTTGGCAGCAGCACTTTGGTACCCATATGAATCTGCACAGTTCATTCTTAATTCATCAAGAAGTGATAGTGTGGCAGTGCCGTGGGAAGGACCTTGCACTCTGACAGAGCTCTCCCTGGGAGTGCTGGCAAGTGAGACATCAATATTTACATTCATCTTGAAATGCTGAAACGTTCAATGTCACTGCTGTGTGTTGCAAAAGCTAAAGTTCTCAAGGTGATCAAAAGTCAGTCTTGCCAGTTTAATGGAGGAGACATCTTGGTTGCCAAGTGAGCTTCCTAGAGGTGCTGATGTTCTTATTGCTCCTGTGTCACCTCTGTCTGATCCATTCTGTGCACCTTTTCCACTCAGCAGATAAGGTTAAACAAGGGCAGAGAGTGAAAGTCCCATCAGTGAAATCAGCCCTTGATTTGCCTACGTATCTGAATGCTGTTCTGTGCATCCAGGCAGTTCAGTGCTAAACTGCAACAATTATTTTGTGATTGACAGGTGTTTTGGCTGTTGCAAGCAATTTCAAGTAACAAATGAGGAAAGATTGTAGTAGTGGAGTGCTGCGTGGAAGCTTAAGTACATGGACAATTTTTCTTCAGTTGTGAGTTTTAATAGGAAAGTGCCCTTATTTTTTTTATTGTTCAGAATACCATAGCAACCTGGCCAATAAAGCAGATTCTATACATGTAAAGGATAAGTATGGAAATGCTTGGCTATCTGTATAGCCCTTTCTGAAATCTACAGAACTTGTTGATCCTACACCATTTAAAGAGAAGCTTTTTAACCAAAATTGGGTTAAATCAATTACATGCTGCATTTTCAGATGTGTGGAAGTGTGTGTGTATGTGTGTACAGAAATAATGGTCATGCTTTCTTCAACTGACTGTTTCAGCCATTGTTTTTCCACCCAAATCTAGCTTACAGCACAGCAACATAGCAAATCTGCTACAAATTCTTGGCACTGATGCTTGATTCAAAGCCTTACTGGTGCTGATATGTCATTATGAACCCGCTGTGATTATTACTGTGTATCTTTCCACTGCTCTCAGTTGCACAGTGCAATTTGAGTGGAAAGGATTGAGTCAGAACTCAGCCTTTAGCCAAGAGAGGATGCTGTGTTACTTATTGTGACCAAGGAAAGCAATGCTCATGGGCTAAAAGTGATCAGGGAGAGAGGCAGACAGATGGTGCTACTGAAAATGTAATCAGCTGGTAGAGGTAGCAGGACCTCTCTGAATACAGACCCCCAGTGTTGGGGCCAGGTGGAGCTGTCCCTCGGGAGAAAGGGGCAAAAAGGCAGTTCTCCAAGAGGCAGATGCTAAAAGAGGCAGAAGAGATGCTAGTACATGTGGCCAAGCCAAGAAAAAGCAATCACCTGAATACTTGGCTAGGGATGGAGGCCAAAAAGAGCAGAAAAAGGAGCAGGGAATAAGATGTAGGAGGATCTTCATATGGTGTCATGAGGCTGTGTGGAGTATGTTGCACACTGGGGGATGTGGTGATCCTCCAGGCCCTTCTTTGTTTTTTTGGTATATATATTTCAAACATTCCTTTAAAATCTGCTATATGTGAAACATGTAAATTTCTGAAATCTTCTGTATTTGTTTTGAAATAAAAAAAAAAAACATTGAAGGCAGATTTATTTGATTTAGTCATGGGACTTGAACACAGCCTATTTTCCCCACCTTGCCCTGTTCAGACACATAAACAGCAGTGATGCTGATTGAAACGACCCTAGTTGGCACAAGGGAATACAGCCCAGATCCACATCTCGGCTGTTTTCCCTAAGCCAGCATTTTTTCCAAGCAGCCACTGATTGCTGTCAAGTGCCTTCATCATACAAGCCCCACAGAGAAATAACTAAGCTTTACAGAAGCTTCATCCTCTAAATATAGAAGAAATTGACCCTAACACACAGCTAGTTGCTGGGAACAGCTAAAAGAGGGACTTTTAACAGTAGTGGTAATTCATGGCCTCAGTTTATAGATAAAGGAATTGTGCTTACAAGCAGAGGAAATGAGGTCACTTACAAAGCTGCTCTCTAAACAGTTATTGCCAAATTAGTGGTATTGTTTACCTTTAAAGTGTCTGCTGTATCCTGAAAATGATGATGTGATGTCTGGAAATACCTTCAGGTCATCTGTGTGCTGTTCTTGTCATCTGATTACGTTGGAGGGTTGATTCTAATGTAAAGGGGAAGCACTTTGTAGTCTTATTTTCATGGGCCTCCAAGGGATAAACTTTGAAAATGCTAATACTGGGATCACAGTAAAGGAATCAGAAGTGAACTCCTTAAAAAATGTAAATGCTTTGTCTTTTCTGAAGGCCTGTATAGTTTTATCTTTTGAGCAGAAGCACGCTGTAAAGTATTAGATTATTCTTAGGCTGAATAGCAGCCAGTGCAGACACAAAGTGGTAGCCTAAGCTTGCTATGAAATTTAAAATCCATTTAGGCTGTTCATCAGCTTGGAACAGATTTAGAAAAGCATATGAATACACACGTCCACTGTTGCCTGAAGCTTTAATGGATTCAGTGAGCATTTGTCTGTAGAAAAGTAGTCCAGGTTTTTCAGTTGCAGAGCTTAGCTATCCTGTAGTCTATCAGATGACCAAAGCTTACTGAAAAGAACTGTTTCTCAGAGGTGTTCTGTTCAGGTACCTGAGCCTGGGGGTAGGGAAACACAAGTTGCTTAAAAAAACCCCAACCTCCTACTGAGTTACTGGGGAAAGGAAAAGACATGAAAAATCGTATAGTGTTTAGATGAAAGTGTACTCCTTCCCCAAGTACAACAGCAAGTAATCTCATGCTGGAGCACAGTGCAGTCATGTTTGTAAGGAATGTGATAGTGTCCCTGTGCTGTGATAAATTCCCTCTCCTGGGGCTGGATTCTTTTCTTCATATAGGTATGAGGGCACCCCATTAAGGAGGAACATACAGGGGTTTCTTTTCCTCTTTTGTTCCCTCAGTCCATTCAAGGTATTTTGAGGAAGATTTTTAAAGACAAAAAGGCATATATAGTTTTTTCTTCTTCTCTCTGCAGAACCTGAGCAGTTTTTCCTGGGTTTAGTCAACATTAATCCTGTGTTATTGGCAGGTTGTATTATTCTTGGGCAGATTTTGAAGGGATAGATACCTCCTTTTCTCTAGTATCTTTAGCTCTGGAATCTCTAGAGAAAGTTCCTGACAGAATCCTCCGTTCTATTTCTTTAAAAATAATAACAGAAAGATGACTTCAGCTTTGCTTCTAGTTGCTAGACATAGTTTTAATTATAGTCACATACATTATATAAAGTATGGAAGAAAGTTCTTCCAGCAGCTGACTGCTGGTTCCTATCAAATAGTTGCCAGAATTACATGGTGGAGTTGATTATCCTGAAATTTTCAGATGCCTTTTTCCCATATCTCCCCTACAGTTTTTTAACCACTCTCCATTTTAATAATTTATTTTATCCCTCTCCAAAGACACTTGATTTTAGTATGCGCTGGAAGTCCATATGGCCTGAATCTGGTAGGGAGAAGTTAGTGGAGAAGATCAGAAGTTGCTGATGGTTGATCCTGCCATGTTGGTATAAAAGCTTTTGAAAGCTGAGCCTGTCAGCAGGGCTGTGTGCCCATCACATCCCCCAGTCTGTCCATAGGTGGGCTGTCCTGCCTGACTGGTGTCAGGTTTGTAGGGTTTGGTCTCGCTGTGCTGCTGCCTTGGTGTGCTGGCACTGCTGGGGGGCTCCTTTGGCACGTGTGAAATGACACAACCGCATCTGCTCTACTGGTGAACTTCAGAGACTGTGCAAGTGCAGTGCACTTCAGCAAGAGCTGTCAGCCAGCACGTACATGGAATACAGTACTTGCTGGAAGTGCTCAGGAGGGCATAAAATAAAGGCAAGCCCGTAATCAAAATGCTAGGTTGAAATTTGGGTTGTGGAGTGTTTCACGCCTTGCTCTGTTGCTGAATTCGTATTTGCCTGAAGCTCCTCACCATAAAAGACTTAAAATTGAGCTTCTTTTCATTCTTTGTCTGCACAAAAGAGTTGTGTTCTAGTATTAAATGTGCATAGTTGTTAGTATGTTAGTTCCAGATCCTTAGCTGAGACTTCCAGATGTTTTTGTAGCACAAGTAGTAGGGTCATAGTATTGTTCCTAATCATTGGCACCTAGAAATGACAAAGTTTGCACGTGTGAGGGAAAAACCTTTCTTTGTTTCCTTTAGGCTTCCAACCAGGAGAAAAATTCTACAAGAGTTGTTTCTAATTTTTTTTACCTTTAATGAATAATTTAATAAAGTTTTTAGAATGTGACAGGCCCTGTTCTTTAAAATGAGATGTAACTGCTATTACTGAAATATAGCCCGGAGTGGGACAACAGCAACTGTACCCAGGAATGTCATCTCAGATAAGCAGGTTATCTTGTAATATACCCAAGCCATTGGCATGTTCACTATGGCTCACTTCAAAGATGCCTTTGTTTTTTTAGGCAAGGTGGTTTTTTTGGGTTTTGGTGTACAGCATGTAGTCAAAAGTATGTAATAAGTGAGTTCTATCACCAATAGATAACACTGTTCATGTGGAGGCAGAATGAGAACATACATGTGTATATATGCATGGACACATGCATATATACATATTAAAAATGTATATATTGCCTGCTGGCAACACTTCAGAGAACTGTAGGAATCCTAGGAATTGTTACCTTCAAAATTGCTGTGATTGTCTGAATACCAATGCAGAAGGCTGTGCTGTGACCTCAGTGAATTGCATTAGATGGGAATGTCAATATACACAATTAACTAACTATTGACCTTTAGAACTGAGCTATTTTAGGCAACCAGTCAGGCAGTACAGAGTAACTTACAGTCACTGGAGGTGATGTTCCTCCGTGCGAAGGGCATGACAGTCCACAGAGTTTCAGCAAGGGGTTAGAAGGGTCAAATTCAGGCTGTCAAGGCTTAGGCTACATGTTATGTATGAACATGGCAGAAAGCTCCTATGAGAAGAAGTTCTCTAAAACCTACTGCTGCTGTTGCCATCAAAATAGTTTGGCCAAAGGCGCTGCTACCTGGGAGGCTGCTGCTGGGACAGTAAGGGTGGTGTGTGCCAGAACCTACAGAGTGGAGAAGGCTTTGCCTGCTTATTTTCCCAGCCTCTTCAGAGCTGAGCTCTGTGTGGGAGTAGCATCAGAGCTCCAAGATAGCTGGATCTGCCTGTTTCATTCACCTATTGCCACCTCTTCTTTGCCCTGTTCTGTCCCGAGGCTGCCTGTATTTCTTTTCTGTGGCACCTCTCTGGCTGAAAGCTGCTACGTCTGAGTCAGTAGACCCAAGTGAGCTGGGAGGACTGGCCAGCAGCAGCAGTGTGTACTAAGGGTTAAGAGGTGTGTGTCTGATTTTTGGCTGTCTTGCCTTTGATTTCCTGCAGACCCAGCTGTAAATGGATACCTGTTTTTTCAGCTTCTGTGCACCTGAGGCATCCTAATGTGAAGGCAGATACATTGCTGTCTGTAGTGCTGTTGAGTAGAGAAGTAAAACCTTAAATGATGAGTTCTGTGACAAGGAAGGTGATTGTTTTATCTGTGTTTATAAAGTAGCATGTGTATGTATCTTCTCTCACAAAGAAATGAGTATAATGTGTGATAAGGAACCTTGGTTTTGCTATGACAGTATAAAAGTGTGTGGCGGCCTTGTTTAAATATACAATAGGAGCTTTTAATAAATTAAGTATAGAATTGATGAGTCCCAAGACAGTTACAGTGTGTGTTGCAGAATGATCAAAGCAGTGATGACTGAGCAGCTCTGGTGTCTGAAGCTGAAGCACAGGGCTGGGCACAGCATGCTTCTGTGGTAGCACACCTTTTGTCACCTGAGGTCTCCCTGGTCTGGCTGTCTGCAGTTGCCTGACCCAGGTCTCTGCTGGCAGTGCTGGTTTCTGTGCAGCCCAGTATGGAATTGACATTTCTGTTGTTCTCCTGATTGCACTCTTTTTTCCTGGGTTTCAGGCTTTGCTGTGCAGATCAAAAGAGCTGCAAACCTTTGTTTGAATTCTGAAGTGCAAAGAGTGTTTTGCAGTAGTGGGTAAGCAGTGCAGCCTGTCCAGCAGCTGAGGAACATGAGAGAGCCACATTTCAAGATTCTCTATTACGAGGTTATTAATGTAGGTCTCTTCCTCGCCAAAATCTCCAGGAAGAGTTGAGAAGTTTGTCCAAGTGACGTGCAGGATAAAGCAGCAGCAAAGGTCTTTAATAACAGCCAGTAAAGTCACAGCTGAGACAATGCTTATTCATAGCACATTGATTTTAAATTTGTGAATTAAGTGTTAAATAAGCTAAGAGCTTCACTTTTTGAGTTCATTCAGCTAATTCTTAATTCTTCAGTTATTCTATTTCTCACTGTGCTCTTGTTGTGACTTACAAATATGACTGCTGCCACACCTCTTCTCCAGGTAGATGGAAGATCCTCTTCAAGTAACAGCAGGATGAAAGGCCTCACAAAAAAAAAAAAAGTACAAGAGGCCTCACACGAAAGTACTTCAGGGAATGGTCTGGGTTGGCAGATGATGCTCATGTGCATGTGCTAGTAAGGAATATAAGCGCTCAGGTTGTGTTTGAATTACTGAATTACTGTTTTGTTTGTGAAGAAAACCCCAAGCCCCTAATATCTTGCCATTATTGTTAGAGGAAGGATTAACTATTACATGATAGCTAAATTCCACCTAGTTTATACACACACTTCCATCTAATTATTCTAATTACTGTAGCATTGCTCGTTTCCTGAGCTATTGTTCTGTGCAATGTTTGACAGCTGGCAGGTTCCACTCGAGATGTCTGCATTTGACCTTGGGGTAAAACATTTCTGATCACTACTTCTCCAGGGATGAGACTATGTGCCCTTTCTCGCATTTAACAGTAAAGTCAGTTTCTTACAGCTAGCACTTGAGTATTTGCTGTAGAGTATCTGACTCCATATGCTGTGTTTCACCCTGAAGGTGATTGCTCTGCTCAAGGTGACTTGAGGGTTTTTTTGTTGTAATTTCATTGCAGGCTGGAAGTCCAACCTCTGTCTCTGCCCCTCATAGCTTCTCTCGGACTTCTGTTACACCATCCAACCAGGACATCTGCAGGTAAAGTGTGCCATTTGCCTGGCTACAGTGAGGCTCAGGCGAGGTTCAGATTAAGGAAAAACGAAACTGAAAAAGTATGTTTATGGGGAAGTAAGTGATGTGGGGTTCCTACTTGAAGCATCCCATTTGTTTGACTTGACTGCTGTCTAACACTGCTTTGTTAAATCGTACTGACTGTTTGGCCCTGCTATGTTTGCCATTCCCACACTAGCTGTAATTCTCATTTCTTCACTTTTAATTATACATGTTCTCTTTTTTAATTGTTGTTTGTTTTTTTTTTTACTTTCTGTGCTTTTATTCCACTTTCTGCATGCAGTTCCAGTGCAGTGTTTTCTGAGTGTTGTCATCACAGTCCAGTGCAGTCTGCTGTTGTCTTGAAAAATCCGCACTGCCAGAGCCCTCTGACACAAGGGGTCACTGTGACAGTAATCTGTCAGGACACGTTACATGCAGCAAAGAGAAACTCCCGTGGGCAGGATCGGGGCCAGGCACTCAGGTCTGCTAAGAATGTAAAGCCCACCCGCACTCTGAAATTCTCCAAGTCCCTCAATGACGTGGACCAGAAGGCGCAGAGCACCAGCGAGTGCTTTGATTATGTGGAACGAACACGCTCAGAAGGCAAACTGACCCCGAATCAAGAGCAGTGTTTAAGGATTAACAAATTTCATCTTAAAGAGAGGAAACCGCTGAATCTCAGGCCTCTTTCTTTTGGCAATTCTAAGCACTCCTATATCCCTTCCCTTTCCAACTACTCAAGTGCATCGGGAGGAGCAGAGAACCACAGCGCTGTACATATCCCCCTGCTGGAGGACAAGGTGGACCATGACTCCTCAAGGAGCAAAAAACTGTTGCGTTACCTTTTTTCCTTCTCCCACACCTCCAGCATCAGCAGCCTGCATAAATTCCATGAACTGGAGAGCTATTCCAGTCACTTCCAAGCTGACAAATCCTCCAGCATGCTGGTGGAAAGCACAGACTTCTGCTCTGATGATATGGGGGATGATGACGTCTTTGAGGACAGCACCTCAGTGAAACTCAAAACAAAAGAACAGCGGGCACCGCTCTGTTCAGTTGAGAAGGACAGTGACCTTGACTGCCCTTCCCCCCTCTCAGAAAAGTTACCCCCTCTCTCCCCTGTGTCCACATCGGGGGATACCTGCAGGTTGGTTTACCAGAGAACCACCTACCTTTTTAACCCTCCCATGTGCAGTGGTGACTGTTCCGCTTTCCCCTGCCTTTGTGCTGTTTCTGTCTCTTCATTTAGCCTGTCACCTTGTTAATACAGTATGTGTCATCTAAAGCATGCAGCCTTCTCTAAGCAGTCCTGCACCCCTCTGATGCACTTAACAAAGCTACTAAGCAAAATAATTTCCTTTGGAGTCAAATTCTCCTAAAATTTATTTCAGGTTTGGGGTTCTGTGATAGTATTTTTCTCCTATCAGTGCCCAAACTGGGAATACTATGAGAGACTCAGCTACGCATCATAAAGGTCAAGCTGAACATGTCTTAGCTTTTAATGAGCAGTGTGTTGTCCTGAAAGCACTGCTGGTTTGGACAGAGGGTGGGAATCAGGAGGAAAACAGACTGCTTGAAAATCGTTTGTGAGATCAGATTAATATAGCTTTAGATATTTTTCCCCCTCAGTTTGTATCCCACCACACTTTTTTATTTACTACAGGCTTCCTGGTTGTCTTGGTCAAAGGGGATCTGAGTACTGGCTGTTAGTGGTAGGCCTGTGTGTTGTCCATAGTGTGAGGTTCAAAAATGATGGGTGTCCTTATTCCAACTACAGAGGATTGATCATGTGCACAGGTGATAGGAACAACAAGAGCTGGACTGTCTTCATGGTTACTTGTCTACAGGTTTGCCCCATCCCACATCCAATATGTGGTTGAGGAGCGAGAGACATTAAGTTCAGGAGCAAATGTCCAATCCCTCTACCTAGCATTTTATTATTCTAGCCTTTCTCCTCCCTAACAGCGCTTCCTACAGCTGGCTTTGTTATTACTTGCCAGCATTATTTGATTTCCCCCCTCATTACCACCATATCTAGTTCTGTACTGGCTTATTATCAACAAGATACTGTTGTAATCCACCCACACATTCATTTCCACTTGCCAGCTATCAGCAAGGTCACAAGAGGCAAGATGCTACACATCAGTAAAAGATTTCAGTAATAGACAGGGATGGCAGCAGGCCAGAACCTACTTCACATATGCTTAGTAACTTGTATTCATTCCCAGAGCTCCTCACCATCCCCCTTTCAATTCATGACCTTTTCCACATGGCTAGAAGGACTCCACAATGCTTGATGCTACCCAAGGGTTGTGTATAAATTGAATCTGGAAATCAAATGTCAGCAGCTGGTAGTAACATTTTATCAGATGTCTTTGCAGTTTGCACAGTTAGGCTGTAAGGAAAACAAGGAATTTTGCAGAACTGATGCTTCCTTAGCAACTCTTGCTAAGTAAGAGCTGGAGAAGCAAAGCCATTTAGAGTGAGTGTGTTTTGGGGTTCAGATTCAGTGCTGTAGTTTTGCATTGTGAATCTGTCTCTTAGCAATTTGCATTGGAATTAATCACTTTTGTAAAATCCAGGCTGTCTAAATTAGTCTTTCATGATCCTGGGGTGGACTGTTCCACCATTGGTATTGGAATTCTGTTTTATCTTCTATTTCAGACCATAGTACATGAGTAGCTGTACCTCTCTGTGCATATTTTGTCTTGGGAAGTTTAATTGCTATTTGCAGTTAAGTGCTATGGGTCTGGGTGAAACGTTGTCATTTCTTGCTCCATTTTTTCTTTCAGGTACTGCATTTCTGTCAGGCTCTATGTGTATGCCTCATCTGTGAGAAAGCAGCTGTCTAGCTAGCTGCGTCTGTGCTTAATTATTTTGTGCCTGTGTATGTGCTTGTGCAGCAATTGAGTTGTTTAGTTTTAGCTCCTTTGTGGAACACATTCCTTTGATTTATATGTCTCGGGATCCTCAGTGAAACATCCATGTGTGATCACAGATATTACATGGTTCTTCCACATCCTTTCTGCTTCCTCTTCTCCTAATGAGCAGCTTTGCTTCTGATTCAGGATATGTCACTGTGAAGGAGATGATGAGAGCCCTTTGATTACCCCCTGTCACTGTACGGGAAGTCTTCATTTTGTGCACCAGGCCTGCCTGCAGCAATGGATCAAGAGCTCGGATACACGATGCTGTGAACTGTGCAAGTACGAGTTCATCATGGAGACAAAACTGAAGCCTTTGAGAAAGGTAGGCACAGGACCTGCTTCCCCAAGGGCATGCTTTGTTGAACAGAGATCCACTCTGGAACAGGCTGTGCCCACGAGCCTGCAGCACCCACCGTGTATTTATTGAGGTTTTTGTGGCTCCTTAGTAAGTCTGGTCAGTCTTGTATAGGTACAAAAGGTACTAACACTCACCCTGGCAAATTCAACATCATTGGAATCCAGCTCTGATAACAGCTGTTATAGCCCAGCAGCTTTCTGTGTCTAAATGTGTAAATATATATATGTCCATGCAATAATCTGATTTTTTTTTTCTTTAGATTTTAGAGCACTAAACTCTACAGTTATCATCATTTTTTTAATGTGGAACTTTGTATTACTGTTATCTGCTTTAGTTTGTGGCTCTAAGATCCATATAGCTTTTAAGTCCTCTTCAAAATGTGAGGGTTTCACATTAAATTTACTTTAAATCACACTTCTTGTATGTAATTTAGTTAAAATTTGTAGCTTTTCTTTTCTTTTAAAGGATCAAACTTACTTAGTGAAATTAATACATTTTAAGTAGAAGGTGTTTTCATTTTTACCGTTTCTTAGGTTGTGAATGACTAGGTTTTAGTATTTTCAGGTTGCTAGAACCTGTGTTTTTGTTTCATAGATAAGTATCTTTCATAAATCTGGTGACTTTAAGTATAAGTGCTAAGATCAGTTTTGTGCTTCTATCCTCATTTTGTTTTCCCACATCCTTTGAGCTTTCAAGGTCAGTTGTCCTTACATCAGGATTTTGAGATGGAAGTCACTGGTATTCTTAGCACAGACAAGGCTTGCCATATCTACCAAAGTGGAAGAGGTTAATAGCAATAACCTCAGTCAGGAACTAGAATAAATGAGAAACGTTTAAATTCAGTTATGATGAGCCTAAATCATGTAGGGTTAGAAGTCTGGGCTGCAGCTATCCAAAAACTGTTATGACAACTTGTCCAAATCCTAAAAGTGACTTCTAACAGAAAATAGAGCAGATTTCAAACACTTTTTATTTTTTCAGAGGGATGTACTGTCTCTAAAGTGTATTGCTTAGCCTATCCAGTGGATAGGATGTCCTTTGCTTATGACTGTGGTGGATCATTACCTTCTAAAAACTGCAGATTTTGGCTTGGTAGCCCCTTGGCACAGAATGTAGTTGTTTCTGAGCTGCAGTATTGGTCATCATAAACTCTGTTGTCTGCCTCGACAATACTTTGCACAGCCTAACCATAGGACAGGAAAGAAATTACTCTAGAGAATCCAAACAAAAAGGAGTTGCTATAGTTGTCACTTGACTGCTGACTCTCAGTGAAGAGTCACTTACTCTGCCTGAAGTGGGTGGGGAACATTTTCTGAATATTTGTGCCCTGTGGAAAAAAAAAAGTTGTGCACCTTCAGAAATGAGTCACTGAGCATCATTAGCTATATCTGAACAGGTCATCTGTGGGAAGCAGACAAGTTGCCAGAAGGTAGGGATAGAGCCATAAATAGAAAAACTTTACCTCTCAGATACATCTAAAAAGTCCTTTTAGAGGTTCAGCTGCAGCAAAAAGATAAGATGCCTCTGTATCTTCAGCTCAGCCCTTATGGCAGCCTTTCAGTCTGGAGAAAACAGTCTGGAACTGGTGAATATTATCAGGATGGGACAAGTAATAGGGCTTCTCCTTGTCTGTAGGGTAGAAATGGAATTAAACTTCCTTGGCATCTTAAGGTTGGATTGCAGCATTGGGCTTTTCAAACACTAAGTTATAAGGGAAGAGGGTGAGAATAAAATGTGTCATGGCTCAAATGAAGATGAGGATAGACAAGAGAGAGATGCTTAATTTTAAAATTTCAGTTAAAAAAGAGACATTAAATCTAAATTTTCTCGTGTTTTTGTTTGTTTGTTTGTTTGTTTTAACAACAGTTGAAAAGTTCAGAACTGCTGATGATTTTAAGTGAGAAATGCCACATGCTGTGTCATCAGAATAATACAGCAGGGACCTACAGATTTGAGTTTCCTCTCTGCACTAGTGTACAATTTCCAGAATATTTTCTCTTTTGCTTTGCAGTCATCTCTCTTGAAGCAGTGAGGTGGTGCAAGCTGGCTTTGTGACTGTGGAGCCAGCAGTTTACAGGAGGTGTTGTCCAGCAGAGGAGCCCAAGCTGTGGAACAGAAATGAGAGCCATAAATTAGTCAAAACACAGGTCCTTCTGGCTCTGTAAAAGCATTTGCATATACATCTAATATGGTTGCTTTTTGGCAAAATATTTTGATTAATTTGTACTTTCTATCAAAAGGCAATACCTTTCTATAGAAGCAAAAGCAATTTTCTATTTAACATACAACATACAAAGGGAATGTTTTGTCCAAACTTTTTCTAAAATAATTGAAAAAATACAGCTTTCTAGTAGAACGAGTTTAGCATATCATTCCTGGAAGTACTCAATTCTTGTGCCATGATGAGGTTTGGATGCCCACATAACTGGAAATGTGGCTTGGGCTGGACAAAGAGATGTCTGTTGGCAGCACAGAGATGATCACAAAGTCTCTGTCTCATGTTTCAACCATTCTTGTTTTTGTGGCAGTGGAAGCAATAATTCAACATAATGGATGATTTCAATCATACCATTCAGGTCACCCTCACCCCCTTCCACATTACGCCTCCTTTTTGAAGTCCTCTTTTTCTACGAATTATGCTGTGAGACATCAAATGCACGTTTTTATACATGGGATGTTTCTATGTCCCAGCATGTATTTTGTGAAAGTGTGAGAAAAGCCCATCATAATTCTCTTCCAAGCAGATATGCTGAGATGTGTCCCACATGCAACAACTTTCATTGTATACATAGGCAAAATTACAGAAAAGAAATTTAAAACACAGCTTCTGAGTGTCCCAGGTATGTCTGGCATATTAGAAGCATCTATAATAATTGTCTGATTTCTTGGTATCTTTCTGCAAATACATTGGCCTGAATTTGTGGTTTTGTTTTGGGCTATATAAGCATTATTGATAGATGGAGATCTGAGGATTTAATATGCTGCATTCTCTCACTTGGAAAAGCTGTCACCCCTGTTCTACTGTATGTTCTTTGGGCATACGTATGTAAGTGCACTTGAAACACTGAAAATAAACAGTGAGTGTCACTGCTATAAGTGGTGTTAAATATATGTGAAGATTGAATGAAACCCCCAGAGGCAGGAGGTGAGAGCTGAACAGCCATGGGACTCAGAGCTCCCCATGAGGTGTCTTTACACACCCTGGTCAGTTGAATCATGTGCCACTTCCAGCTGTTCTGTTGAATGCCTCCCTGAGCGAGGGTACCCACTCCAGCTCGTGATACTCAACCTGCTGTTGAGTGGGGAACACAGGAAGGAGCAGCACTGCTTGGATGGCCCCATCTGTGCTGGAGCTGCCCCTGTGTGGGTCAGCAGGGTGTGATGACACTGTGCTGAGGCGCTGGGCGGGAGCTGAGCGCTCCAGTCCCCTCCGGCACCAGGATGGTCAGGCTCCTGTCACAGCAGGGTGAGCTGCCAGCCATCACACACATGCTGTGACCAATGATGCCATCTGACTTTTAAAATCCTTGTTAGGAGGAGACTGGTCTCCTGCCTGGTTTTTGTTTTTATCAATGTTCTCTTCTCATACTCTCTAGTAACTACAATAAGCTCCTAATCTCTTGCTCTGGTTCCTGGTTTCTTGCCAGTGGGAGAAGCTGCAGATGACAGCCAGCGAGAGGAGGAAGATCATGTGCTCTGTAACATTCCATATCATTGCCATCACCTGCGTTGTGTGGTCCCTCTATGTCCTGATAGACAGGACTGCTGAAGAGATTAAACAGGGACAAACTACCGGTATGTTACTTGCTTAACTTCCCACTTACTCTCTTGGAATAATTATTTATCCCGATTGCAGAGAGGATGTGGAACATAAGTGTTCAACTAGTCAGCTTTACCCTGGTGTTGGGTTGGTTTAAAAGCACAGTTCTAAAATTACTTCATTAAATCGGTACATTAACCAGTGAATTAATCTTTGGGCACTTTTTAAATCTGCTTTAGGTCAATTTAGTTTGCAGTTGTGAAATGCATGGATATGAGAGCTAATCCACTGTAGAAAGACATAAAGTTGCACTGCCTCAGCAAATTTAGGTCTAAATTTGCAGATAAGGATGTAAGTATTTGTTTGCTGCTATGACTACCTTTAAACTGGGCAAAACTGGAACAGCTTTAAAAAAGAGAAGAAGTAAGAGGAACCTAAATTCAAATCTCTGAGGTAAATCAACAGGGTTTTCTTTCCGCCCAGACATCTGTGGGGTGGGTTTGTCAGTGAGAGCCATGTTAGGCTGGAAAAACTTTTGAGTGATTGCACTTGAAGCAGAAGAAATTCAGGTTTAATATTAGGATTCCAATTTGCACAAATGAGGTAAGATGCACTGCAGTTTTACCAAGGGCTGCCACCCCAGTGCACAGGTACCTTAACTTCTTGAATAGAAGGTTTTCTTTAGTATGTCAGCAGTAAACATATCAAGCTGAAATGTGTTTACTCAGGTAGGCTGGGCTGCAGATTTGTCAGCTGAGCCTGAAGGTGGGGGTAGAATGGATGGAAGCTGCTAGAAGGCAAGCTCTCCTTGCTTACAGAGCAAAGCATGGCAACTAGGCATGCAGGTGGAAAATGTTTTGCTGGTTACTAACCGTGTCCTTTGGGGAGGTAGTTGAGCATTAATAAACCTGTAAATCCACAGTGCTGTTGCAGTCTCTTCAGAGCAGAATCCCTTGAAATTAAAAAGTTATCCTCTCATTTCTCATTTAGGCTATAGTTGGATTGTTGATGACTTCAGTCAGGAAGCTGCTTTCAGTGAAATCCCTTAGTTTCTGTTCCATCCAAACCCATTTCTTCCATGGACAGTGAACATTATTGGCCTTTCAAAAGTGTAAGGTTTCCATATGATAATGAAGAAGATATGTTTTCAAAGATTTAACATCTCCAGGTTATTTTAACCAGTAAATATATCAGATGAACATAACTAGGAGGAAGTATGTGAATATTTGGTACATATTAGAATGTTTCTTTGCTCCTTTCATTTGGATTCTAAATCCAGGGAGTGCTGTAATGAGCTGGGGGATGCAGGAAGTGTGTATGGATATATATTTATGTCCACACAGGGGCAAGCATGGGCTGTCACTGCCTACAGATAGCATCAGACAGCTCACCTTTGAATCAGAGGGTCAGATATGAATCAGAGGTGGGATTTCATCAGTAGTAGGGCTGCAATGCCCTTTGTATTTTGGGACTAAAGTATTTTCATTCCTCCACTACTGTGCATTTCCAAAACAACACCAGCCTGTACCTTGGTTAAAACTTTGAAGAGTTTGAAAGATACAATTTTATTCTCTGGAAAAGCCTGATAGTGGGTGATTCAGCATAGTTTCATAGCCATCTTGTGATGGCACTTATTTTAAAGAGGCTGGATGAATACAGGACCTATGTAAGCAGAATATGTATAAAATTAATAGTTTTTAATTTAAAAGTGGTTGATAGAAATGTAACAAGATCTGCTGTCTAACTGTTCAAGCTAGACAAATTTAGGCAAAGTGATGGTGGTAATTTTCTAAGGACAGAGGGTAAGCTTGGAATACTTCAGCATCTCCAGCACTTGCAGTTTTGTATCAGAGGAGATGCTCTAGTTCAGATACAAGTTACTGGGTGTGATGCAGATAAAATTTTCCTCATCTGTATAACAAACATGTCAAGCCATATGGTAACAATCATTCCTTTATGTCTCTCTCCATGTACTGTGTGATCACAGAGTGGATCAGACTGGTTGGGTCACTGAGTTGAGTCTCTGCTATGAAGAGGAAACCATGCCATAGAACTCTCCCTTTCATAATTTGATCTAGTCTTTGTTTAAAAACAGGTGTAAAAGCACCTAAGCCTGTTGCTGGTGGTTGCCTTGACTCTGTGATTGTACTGCATCAAGGCTCAGACACAGAAAATCAGTTGTTTTGGTTTTTTTCTCTGGTGAGGAAGAATGTGATATGTGAAGCAGAAGTCTGTGTGTTTGACTTGAAGAGGGAAAAAAAAAAGTGTCAGACAGGAAAAATTGCAAAATAAGAATAGTTTGCATGACCCAAACTCTGCGACAGTTTCCTTACAGTACATTTTTGAAAGCTCCAGTTTAGTCCAGCTAAAGAAAGTTTGGCTGTAGTAAATTAAGCTGCTTACATAAAGTTTGGAAACCCAACAAGACCTTTATACAAAAATACCCTCCTGGAGAGATGGTAGGATAATTTCCAGGGCCTGCTGTTTGACTGGCAGTCTCTGAGATGAATTTAATTCTTCTTTTTATTTTCTTTCTTCCAGGTATTCTAGAGTGGCCATTTTGGACTAAGCTGGTAGTTGTGGCTATTGGTTTCACTGGAGGACTTCTGTTCATGTATGTACAATGCAAGGTCTACGTACAGCTGTGGAAGAGACTTAAAGCTTATAACCGAGTAATATATGTACAAAACTGTCCAGAAACTAGCAAAAAGAATATTTTTGAAAAACCTGCACTAATGGAGCCAAACTTTGAAAGTAAAGAAATGTTTGGGGTTCACCATTCAGACACAAACTCTTCACATTACACAGAGCCAGAAGACTGTGCTGCAGAAATCCTTCATGTCTGATTGCTGGGTGGAAGGGGTATTTCTGTATGTCCTTGAAGATTTGAATATCATTGTTTACTGCAAACTGCTCTACCTTTTTAAAATCAGCAAACAGCTGAGGGCTGGCGGATGAATTTTTTATGTTTGTTTTTTTGTTGGAATTTTTTAAATCCCTTAGGCATATCTGTCAGTGTCATCATGGTTGCATACCTCTCAATATTTTGTGTCTCGTACTGGCTGATCAAAGAGCCACAGGATATTGGGTAGAATGAGCCTTGGGTTTGGTATCAAGGAAGCCGCTAGTGAGCTGTCATCAACTTCATGGAGTCTGTTACTTTAGAACATAACTCTTCAGTGATTCTGGAGGATGTGTAGTGTGGGGTTGGTTGGTTGGTCTGTTCTTCATGTGTGACAAAGGAGGTTGTCCCAGTGAGAGAAATGAGAGAGAGAGTCTAATGTACCACTAACACTGCCACTAACATTTGTGTCTTAGGCAGCAGGTGTAAAATTTTGCTTTACATATTGTGATGAGACTTACAAAGCATATAGCACTTTTAAAAATCTTTATTTTGTGATATGTATGTCAAATGAGAATGAAACTTGAAAGAATGTGTCATTTTTGAAACATTTCTTCATTCTTTACCCCATCTATTCTTCTGGAACATAAACCTCTTGCCTTATGAAAAAAAAAAATTTAAAAATTTCAGCCTGTGATTTCCAACACATGCCCACATTATCTTACTAAACACTAAAAAACTGCCTCTTGGGTTTCCTTTGAGGAGCAATTTTCTTCAAAGGCTATTGCACTTGTGACTTGTGTATGAGGAGTAGTGGATGTGTACAATGTTTGTTTTCAGTGCTCTGTTTTGGGGATTGGTTTTGGTTTTTTTTTTTTTCCCAACAGGTCAGACCATCAACATACCTGCACATATACACCTGATGTAACTTTCATTCCAAACCATTGGCAAAGGGTTTTTTGCTATATTGATAAAAATGTGAGCTGTTATAGAAAAAAGGAAACTTAGTCAATACAGCTGAAATTGGTTTTCTTTCATTAATACTGTGTCATGTGTGAATTACCCAAGAATTTGATGTTGCAGGGGAGATGCTGACATCCAAGTCTAGGAAGTAAATATCACGTTAAGTGGATAAATTTAAAAATACCTGCCTGATGTGATGCACTGTGTGGTCAGAGAAGTATATGTCTGTGCTTTTGAATTTGGGACTGGCTTTTTAATCAGTCAGCTTTCATGCAGAGAGGGACAGTTTTAAAATCTGTTTCCTAGGCTTTAGACAGAGTTGCCCAAAGCCTAGGGTGTCTGCAGTTGATTTGTTTGTCCAATCTGTTTCACTGCACCACTGTCCAGCTTTAAGCCCTCATCTAACCAAAGTCTCAATGTGACTGGAGCAGAAACGAAGCCCCATGAAAGTCAGCACAAGACCTCTTGCACGTGAAAGCTGACTTTCCCTACCTGAGCCCTGTCTAAATCTCTGTAAAGTTAATGAAGAAAATATGGCTGGTTTTAGTAGGAATTGCCTGGACTTCTCAGGTATAAGTTTCTGTTTACTTGTTCAGATAGTGAACTAAATTCTGAGCTCTAGTTCAAGTTTCACTTTGTATTTTTGAAGTACAATTTTGGGTACATTCTTTTCATAGTAAAAGCAGCTGCTTTAAGACTTCTTAAAGTACAACAGTAAGAGATCAGGGATTTTTTCCTTAAAATGTAATATTAATTTATTTCTAAATTGATATTTTAATAGAAGGCAGGGAAGGGACTCCGGTAAGAGAACACTCATCCCAGTGGTTTCTAGAAGCTGTTAGAAGAAAAGCACATGTGCCTCTGTCACTTCATGCTTGAAGCTTACTGTCTGTGATCTTCATGAACAACATGGTACCTTGTTCTTGAGATGTGTTAAAACATCCAGACCTCTGGGCAGTCCTGGTAAAGCTGCACTGGCATGGATTTGTGTACTGTACTAGCTGTCAGGATGTCCCGTGCTTAAGTGATACAGGCAAGACAAACCCTGCATACCCTGCTAGTATCAGGGCAGTTTTTGTGACCATACATATGCAGAGTTTGTTGCCTGTGCCTGCCATAACTTTAAGTGCAATTACTCAAGACCTATCCTGAACTCTGCTGTGGGTGATCCTCTTCTATTATGACAACCCAGATAATACACTGTCTCGTTTTGTTTTCTGTTTTGTTCTGTGGAAGATTCACTAGATAAACTCATGTGGGTTAAGTATCAGGTCTTGCACACCTTCATGATGTTCTTCTGAAGAAATGAAGGCCTGCCTGTCTGCGAGATGCTCACGTTCCAGCTGCAGGATGCACAGGGCCAGCTGCCGCGCGATGCTGTGCGCGCTCTCATCCCATCTGTGGCCGGTGGGTGAAACGAAGATGGACAAGTCCTGGTGTGAAACCTGGTTGTTCTCCAGCTCACACCTGAGAGGCTCCCGTGTGTGAGCAATGTCCTGACATCGCCGATACAGCACACCGTAACTTGCTGGTTCTGCTTCAGTCACTGTTGTACATGCTTCTAGGTGAAATGTTGCAAAATCTCATTTGGTGTTTTGGAAGCTGCATGTGGAATGTGCCAGGTAGTGTTCAGTGTATTCAGGGTACTGAAGGTTTTTGCTGTGCCCCTGAGTATCTTAACTTGTAAAGGAAAATCATCTCCAGCAAAATCACTCGGGGAAAAATATTTGTGAATGAAAACGTTTTAGCCAGTGTTGCTGCTAACAGTTCCCTTTCCCAGCAGGTTTTTTCTGAATGAAAATTAAGGCCTATTAAAGTCTTTATACTGCTTAGGAATGCTTTTACCAGGAAAGGCTACAGAAGAGATCCATCCAGGGGGTTTCATTTATGCTGGTCACACTTTTCATGCTGATTCTTGCTTGGTGTTAATGGCGGGCTTCTGGAGATGCAGTTCTCTGCTTCTGCATGGTGCCATCAAATGTTTGAGAAGGCTGAATGGTGCTTTTTTTCTTCTTCTCAAGAAGATACTGTTGACTTTTTCCAGCTTCCAGCTGTTAGGCACTGATGCCAGCTCAGGTGAGCTCTGTCCATTCTGTTCAGGTGTCAGTAAGGGGAACAACCACCCCTTGTTAGGTCAGGCTTTCCATTACTTCCTTCTGGCAGCTTTTGAAATGACTGAAATGGGAGCCTGGTCCCTGTACCTTGGCCAGAGTTAGCTTGGGTTACCCTGGACTCAACTGAGACCAGAATTTAAGTAGGAGGGGGCATAGGCTTAATGCCATCTACCACAATCCTTTCCCTGGATTGTCAGAACCTTGGCTGATATGTCCAATGCCCCAGATAAGTGACCTGATTCTATTAACGGCACTCCTGTCCAGAAAGACGCCATCTGGGCCAAGGAAATTCCCCTGCTGTGTCACATTTGATGAATCTGCCAGGTCATGAATATGCATTATGTTAGAAATACAGGTGTGTGCTGCAGAAGGCTGATCCCTGATCCCATTCAAGAGCTGATGAGATACTAAATTCCCGTGAATTCTCAGGATTTTTTTCAGCTGTTAGCCTGTATTTTGGGAGTGACAGTGGTGTTTTAAATGTGTTCTGAAGAGATGGCCAGACCCTGGGAGAGCTCCCTCTGGTTGAGTATCATTGAGATTGGTTGGTTTTGCTTCAGCAGGGAGGCATTCAATGAAGATTGAATGAGCCTGCGAGAGGTTAGAGCAGTACAGCCTCTGTGCTGTACCTGGGAATTCCTGGGAAGCAGTTGTAACTCTGTTCAAGCCAACCCCCTGTACTGATCAGAGCAGGAGTTGGTGCTGTAAGGAAGGGGGCTGCCTGGGCTGCCACTCAAGGGAAGCTTTTGAGGTGATGCATGGATGTGACCATGCACAGGAGCTGGTTGCTTCTGCCCTGTGTGTGGCAGAGTATGTATCTATTGCAGAGTGGGAACCAGGTCCAGATTTCTCCTAAAGCTGATGTGTGTTAAGATCCAGATTTCTGGTGTGGTCTGCTCTGGAGACTGGCCAGCAATGAAAGGACAGAGGTCAGTGACTCTGGGTTGAGTCCCTCTCAGATAAGGTGAAACAGATCAAATACAAAAGCAAAGATACTGCTGGCTGGATTTCCGTAGTGTTGTATTAGATACGCAAAGAAAATTTCTAAGTGGGACCTTTTATTTTGTGATTATTTTTTAGTTTTGAGATATTGCAGTGTCTGTATGTTCCAATGAAGTACTGGAAGCACTTGTCTTTGTATAGAAGATAACTGTGTAAAAATTGCAGCTAATCTTGTATTTAGGTAAAACATTTGTAGATAGGTAATTGTATAATGTTGAAGAACTTTACACTGGCATGTGTTGTATAGTTTATACAAGACACTTCATACTTCTGCAGAATTTTTTAGTTATTAAATTTCTAGTAACTTAATGTATAGTTTTGTATCCTTTCATGTATGTTTGTTTTCTCAGTATTACCACTTGCAGAGTTATTTTTAGTTTCTTAAACTGTAATTGGTTATTTGTGTATGATACACAGGGTTATTGACTGCAGCAATAAAGTGTTTCTATAAAAAAAACAGAAAAACCCAAACCCATTATAGTATCCATTTTGTTTGAAAAAGCATGCAGAGAAAAATTGAGCTCTCTAGCAGTAAGATGATCAAAACACAGAACTTGATGGCTCTTCAGTGTAGCAGACCAATGCAGAGTAGCATCCCATGACAATTTGATGATAAAAAATATCTGTAATGATAAAGGCATTGTAACCATCAGAATAATTGGGCAACTCTCTTCAATGCAAGTGCTTTGGCCTCAAATGCAGGAATCATGGGGAGAATTTTATGGCTTCTGCCATGCAGGAGATGGGAAGAGAAGATTCCCTTAAAATTCCCTTAAAATGGCCCTTAAAATCTGACCTTCTGGAATCAACACTGCATGGGGCATCAAATGCTTCATGTCTGAAGTCAGCCTTCTCACATGCATCTGTGTAGAGGTGCAGAGCAGAAGATGCTCATTGCTATGATTTTCCTCTAGGAAGAATATTAATTTTGTATACAGAAGAGGAAATCTTTAGCAGTTTAACTAGAATATGTTTCTAGCACCAGTAGGTCAAGAAAAAGTCTCTCAAGAATGCTATGAGAGAGCTTGTTACAAACACAACCAAGAGCAAAGACCTGGAGAGTTGTGTCTATAACAGACACAAGGGGGCTCAAAGAAAAGCTGCTCATTTCTGTTTAAGTAGTAATTAGTTTTTCATTTTCTTTTAGGTAAGGAAGGGAAGGAAATCCTTAATCTGCAACCCTGAAGAGGTGTCTTCTATGCAAAACAAAAGTCTCTGTCCTACATTGCCTTAGTAAAGAAAGTCTGGCTGTAGTAAATTAAGCTACTTACATAAAGTTTGGAAATCCAGCAAGACCTTATACAAAAATACCCTCCTGGAGAGATGGTAGGATAGTTTCCAGGGCCTGCTGTTTGACTGGCAGTCTCTGGGCTGAAAAGCTGATAAATGGTTTAAGGAACAGAGCCCGCAAAGCCATCTGGCTGCCGGTTAAAGTGTTCCTTGTCTTGGGCTCAGGCATCTCGAGTTAATTATAAATTAACTTACTTCCTCTTGTAAACCTTATTTTCATCTGAAAGAGTATTACTGTCACTGTGTGAAGTGTGTCCATCTCTGAGGCAGAGAACAGCATTGGCTCAGAAGCATATGGCACAGCAGTGACTCCAGGAACAGGATTTTTTATCTGCTCCCCAGGAACTGGAGCTGTCTGGTGAGTAGTTACTGACATCTGGCTGGCAGGGTCAGCATGACTTGCCTCTTGGAGCAGGGCAGAAGGAGGCAGCTGGGAAGCAGAAGGGAAGCATTTTGCAAGGTCCATGAGTGGCCTGTGGAGGTTACAAAGGTGTCAGAAGATGCCACTCCAGCTGCTGATTCTGAAAACCAAGTCCTCTCTCAAAAGCCAGGCTTGTGCCTTCACTACTGCTCAGCCCCCTGCACTGCTGCAGGAACTGGACATCTCCCATCCCACTTCCCACAGCCACCCTGTGGACCAGTTTCCTGTCAGCCACCTCTCCATTTCAGATTTCCCGATCATCAGTGTGTTACCCATCTCATGCTGTGCTTGTCCTTTTCCTTTCAGTCTGCTTGTGCAACCCAAACTTCCTTCCTCTTGCCCCCTTCCTCACTTGCCTCTGGGCCAGGCTGGCTGTGAGGGTTATGCTAGGATGTACCAAATTGCAGACAATATGTGGTTGATAGGAATGACCATAGAAGTACCCAAAAGCAACTCTGCAAATAAAGGTCAATGTCCCTTTGATCCCAGTTTTTTCTGTAAATCCTCTAGGCTCCAGTCTCTGATGCGTAGGATGCTCTCTGACATTTTGGCATTGTATTGTGTACCACAATGCAGCAGAAGAGGATGATTTTTCACTGCCTTGGGATGGATTTATAACAGAAGAAAACCAGGCAAAAAAAATCTCAATATAGAACAAGAACTGAACAAAGGAAAACTTGGTTCATCTTGGCTAGATGGAGAAAGGAGGCAGAGCAGGCTTTAAAAAAAATCAAAAGAGCCCTAGGCAAAGGAAAAGGGGAGTAAATTCAGTGTATTATACAGGGTAGAATAATTGGAAATGTAATATTTCTCAGGCAGGGTTAAGTGATAGCAAACTTTAGGAATACTCTTTAAAGTGCATTCTAGGAAAAGGAAAGAATGGTGTCAGAGAAACTGATGTCTGAAAATAAGTTGACTTTGAGAGTATTTAGGGAGATAAATGATGTTCTCTCAAAGGCTTTAACATCAGAGGAATGTTTGAAATAATGGCATAAAACACCAGAAGTCTGTACAGAGCAGAGGAGGAGAAAATCACCACTCAGGGTGTGCTCATTAAATCCTAAAGCTTCAAGGAATTAGACTTGCAATTCCTAGTGTTTTTAGACTTTGCTAAAACAAATCTCCCAGTCAATTTTGCTGGCACCACCTTGCTGTGCTGGATTGTTCTGACACTGTCTCAAAGGCCACCTGCAAGCAAGGCAGGCCAAGCAGGCTTAGGAGAATGCCTCACTGTTAGAGCTGTAGGGTCTGGTGCTGGGACAGCAGGTTCCTTTGTCATGGCAAACAGTTACCCTTGTGGTTGGGAGAGGACAGGAAATGTTTTGGGCTGGTGATCCCAACTGCAAGAGCACAGCTGTCTTGGAGAGTGTGTCATATGTCATACCTGCTTTACTCCTGAGCATCCCAGAATAATTCACCAAGGTTGTCCCCTTCCTACAGATAAACCAAGGTCTCTCTAGAGCCTGGCTTGCCACTTATTTTGCTCTCATGTTTACCTTCTTGCTTTGAAAGTGCTGTATTAAAAGAAAACTGATTTTAGTAATGGGATTATCTAAACCTGTATTTCCTCATGCCAGCAAGTTGATGGTTTATTTTATCCCAAAACTGCTTTCAGGACTATGTTAAATTCATGGTCACATATAAGCAGTTGATGTACACCAGAGAAATCAGATGTAAACTAAATCAAACCATTCCATTGAGCACCCTTCTTGCAGCTGTGGACCAAATCAAGCTGTGGTAGAAGTCAGAGGTATAATTTCAAGGATTAATTTGGACCCTCCTGATGTTGCACAAGCCTCTATCAGGACTCTACCTTTGCTGCTTGGGCTTAGGAATTTTGAAACAGCTTTCAGTCTCCCACTGCTGTTCTAATTTTGCAGTTGGCAAATGTGTGCAGCACAAAATTATACCTAAAAAGCAGCCACTAATGGCAGCTGTACTCCTTGTCTTTGCCTTGTCTGTGGCTTACATTTCCCATGCCTTTGCTCTCCCCTCCTCTTTAGCAGTGTCACCTGCACAGCCTCAATAATGGTTTGGGGAGGGGAAACCTGAAAGCACATTGCTTTCTCTCTGCCTCCATCCTCTCCTCAAGTGCCAGAGCTGCACAGCTACATCTGCAGAGGAAGGAGGGGATGTGCACATTTAGGGGGAAGTGATGAGGTCAGGCTGAGGGAGGTGTCTTAACATCATATTAACTGGGATGAAGGATCCAAGGAACACCAGCTCGTAAAGAGGGTAGGAAGTTCCTGAGGATAGAGAGACAGAGCCTCTTGCAACCTGGATGGTGTCTTGCAGAAAAGGTATAAAGATAATGTATTAAGTGTTGATATAGCAGCCCTGTTGGGGTTTGTGAGAGATTCAGCTGCTGCCCAACTCACCACTGCATGCATGGCAGAGCAAGGACACCATGCTGAGCTTTGCAAATCTAGAGTTTGTTACTGGGCACTGAGGTGGGACAGAGGCAGTTTTATGAACATGGAGGGTTTTTTCTCCCCATTCTGGTGGAGTAATATGCAATTAGCACCCATATGTTCTCAGCTATTAAGCTCATGCCCCTTAGATTATTTATGTAGCTTGGAAATTTCTGTAGGCTCTGCTGCTCCCCTGTCATTTGTTAATTGCTGCATTGTATCATTCCTCCCTGCCCCAGTCCTTATTAACCTAATTCAGGAAGGCCATCTGCCTACCCCAACTGCCTGTAACCCCAGGGGGGCTGTAAGATACCTGACATCCTCACAGAACATCCTTGTTTTTCACTGGCACTGCACGAAGGTAAAGAGGGACAGCAGCTGACTTCTGCTGTGAGTTTCCATGTAGTAAATCTGAGGGATGTTTAGGCAAAGGGGAGCTGTGAGTAAGGAGCAGCAGAGCAGATGTGCCCCTTGCAGGCAGCTGTCCTGCCCCACAGTAACAGCCAGGCCAGGAATAGCTGCTCATGTTTTAAGGGCACAGTTTCCCAGCTGCCTGCATGTGGCTGCACAGATCCTGCTGCCTCAGTGAAACCCTCTCCAAGAGAGGAGCAAGGTGTTTGTGCACAGGTAGTGCAGGGAACAATTCCTGTTTCCCCAGGGAAAGGGTTGGGGGTGTGTAAGCCTGGGCTGGTGGTGACACTACGGTGTGGATCTCCTTATGAGTGAAGTAATGTACTCTCTGGATAAAATGGTTGGGTTTGGGTTTTCTGTATCCTGCATTTTGTCTGGCAGGATTTTGATGAAGTGTTTGAAATCATCCAAAAGTAAAAGTTATCAATAACCTTTTGAATGTGGACCTCATGATAAAAGTGAGAAGTGCTAAAAGAACAGACTTAAAAAGAGATATAGCTGTGAAAAGGCTGGTGAGACACAACAAATGCATTCCTACAACTTTCCTGTACAGGATTGAGCTTATCTAGTATTTTTTAATGTGTTTGTAAGAGGAGGGAGACTCCCAGTCACATCTTTGTACAGAAGAGCCTCAAACCCTGTGAAAACAGAACTCATCACTCGGGGGAATGGAATTGTGTTCAAATGTTGCATCAGAGCTGAAATGCAAAAGAACGTAGAAACCTGCTGATCAAGATTTGATCCATATTTGCAGTGAAAATGAAGGTGTCTAGAAAGAGGCCTTAGGTATGATAAATCTGTTTCTGAAGCATTTGATATGCTAAAAGGGTTTCAGATATCTTTCAGTGAAGACTGTGAGCCTAATTTTAGAAACTTTAGGACTAACAGCTCTTGTGCAAAAATGAAATGGAACTGTGAGTTCTTTGAAATCTTACGTAAAAGGAAAGGGAAAGCAAGGAAGATCTTACTGGGTTTGTGGTGCACTTCTATGTGGTAACTGTCCATGGAAGTGATCACAATGCAGCAGCAAGAATCCCTTGCTGCTTAAATCTCAGTAGGAGAAGTCAGATCCCCAGTCTGGGATTCTGCAGCTACCTCAGGTGGGTCATGCAACAGTTGGCCATTTTGCACTTGTTTGTTACTTAAACAGTAGTAGCAGACTAGAAATTAATGCTGAGTACTTTTGAATCTTCTCTGTGTCTATTTATCAAAGCATGTCCTGAATGTGGGAGAGCCTTGACATCTAAGTCAGAATATGCTTGCATTTCTACTTGACCTGAAGAGACATAGGAGACCTTCCCTGATCTTCTGGGTGAGCATAGCCCAGTATCCTCATGCCTCTGCAAAAGAAAAACAGGATCCTTCAAGGGCTGCACAGGCTGTCCCTATTGTCCCCACTGTTGTGTGGCCACAACATGTGAGTAACTTAAAACATAAGAGAGGCTACAGCCTATCTTGGGAGGCTGAAGCAGAGAATCCATAAGCATATCTTGTGATGCTGCTCAGCAGTCCAAGGAGCACAAGGCACTTTGCAACTGGACTTGGCAGAACAGAAACAGGCACAGCAAGCAACAACTTCCAGCTGTTGGTTTTAATTGCTTACTTCCTCTGCATTTGAAGGTTGCTGCCTCACCTGTGGGCAGAGTGCCTCATACTAAAAGTGCTACCAAAGTATGATTTGTTACCAACATACACTTTAATTAATCCAGCTCAGAATCTCAGCTCTAATTGTACAAGTAAAGCACTCCTGAGGTAGTTTTAATTTAGCTTGTTATGCATATCTATCACTAGAGATTCACAAGAGCCAGAAACCAGCTAGGCCTGACTGCAAAGAAATGAGGAGCTGGGCTTGCTCACAGAGCAATGATGAAAAGGCACAGATGTGCAAAAGCCCAGCCCAGCTCCTCTCAGCACAGTATCATGCAGCTGCTGCTGCCAGCAGCACGGGGGAAGATTATCAGTGAGGTAGGAGGGGTGGCAGCATGTAGTATTTGTTTTTAGTATTTGTATTTTTTAGAGAACGTATTGGTGGTCTTGGTGTCAAAGTGCCAAGTGTGCAGTGTCACTGCTATGGCTTTATTTCTCTGGGCAAGTTGGAGTCTGCAGGAAGCACAGACAGCTCTGCTGTTGGTAATGTCAGCATTTAATGGTAGCAGGTGCTTGGTGTACTCAGGGTGGGGAGTATGAAATGTGATGTTTAGAGGGCTTTCTGCAAATGGGGAGCTGGTTGTGTATGTACAGTTCTGATGTGCAGACATGCTGGCATTTGGTATTACAGCAATGCAAAGACAGCAGGGTGTTTCAAAAGCTTAGAGGAATACAGGGAATAAAGCATGGGCACATACAGGGGTCTAGCCCTGAGGAAAGCATGAGTTGTACAGATTGCACATCTGGTGAATAGAATGAGGGTGCACTATGGTGTGAGTCACCATCCCTGGAGTGTTCAAAAAACATGGATATGGCACTTGAGGACATGGTTTAAAGATGAATTTGAGTGGACTTGATGATCTTAAAGGTGTTTTCTAAGCTTAATGATTCAATGGTGCTATGATAGAGTGAGTAACTTTGGATGAGAAAGAGAGTGGGATATTTACAGTGTGCAGTGTGTTGTGTCAGTGCAGTGTGAGTGTAAGAAGCACACAGAAGACTGTGTGCCTGCACAGTGGGGTGGTTTGGAAGTGAGGTTAGAGAGTGCAGAGCAGTTTAAGATGAAATCCTATCAGTGTAGAGGTGGTGAGGCACACGGGGCTGTGCCGACATGAGCTATGCCTGGCAGGATCGGGAATACTGTGTGGAGCACTGTGCTGTAGGGCCGAGAGCTCTGGATGCTGTGTAGAGTTGTGAAACTGTGGAAGAGGAAAATAGAGCGTGGAGGGCTGTGTAAATCGTGCTGGCGTGGGGCTGATGCACAGCGGCAGGGCAGGGGCACGGAGAGCGCTGAGTGCAGGGTGCGGGGCAGGGCTGGAGAGCACCATGCGGGGCTGCTGTGCCAGGGCAGGGTGCGGGGCAGGGCTGGAGAGCACCATGCGGGGCTGCTGTGCCAGGACAGGGTGCGGGGCAGGGCTGGAGAGCACCATGCGGGGCTGCTGTGCCAGGACAGGGTGCGGGGCAGGGCTGGGATTCAGGGTGCGGGGCAGGGCTGGGATTGAGGGTGCGGGGCTGCTGTGCCAGGACAGGATGCGGGGCAGGGCTGGAATTGAGGGTGCGGGGCTGCTGTGCCAGGGCAGGGTGCGGGGCAGGGCTGGAATTGAGGGTGCGGGGCTGCTGTGCCAGGACAGGATGCGGGGCAGGGCTGGGATTTAGGGTGCGGGGCAGGGCTGGAATTCAGGGTGCGGGGCTGCTGTTCCAGGACAGGGTGCGGGGCAGGGCTGGGATTTAGGGTGCGGGGCAGGGCTGGAATTCAGGGTGCGGGGCTGCTGTTCCAGGACAGGGTGCGGGACAGGGCCCGGGGCGGGCCGCCGAGCGGCAGGGGCGGGCTGGGGTAGGTGTGCCGGGCTGGGGAAGGGGCGGGCAGCGCCGAGCTGCCCCGTGCGGTGCGAAAGAGGCGGCGGCGCTGGGCAGGATCCGGGCGAAGGCAGGAGCGCGGTTCAGCATCTCCGGCGGCGCCGAGGCGAGCCGCGCCGCGGGGACCATGCCGTCCTACACCGTCACGGTGGCCACGGGCACCCAGTGGTTCGCGGGCACCGACGACTACGTGTACCTGACCCTGCAGGGCACGGACGGCTGCAGCGAGAGGCACCTCCTGGACAAGCCCTTCTACAACGACTTCGAGCGCGGCGCGGTGAGTCCCGGAGCGCTGCCGGGCCCGCACCGCGCACCGCCCGCGCTGCCGGGCCCCGCACCGGGCAGCAGTGCCCCAGGGGCTGGGCAGGGCTGCGCGTTCTTTGAGCTCTTGCCTCCGTGTGCCGGTGCTCTCGGAGCGGGACACCGAGCCTGAGGTACTCGCTGCTCTCCCCGTCATCCGCATTCCTGCCCCCGGAGTTAGCCCTGGCTGTGGTCAGTAAGGATGGGGCTCTTTGGTTCTGACTTACAATGGGCTTTCAGATCTCTTCGTATTTTCTTTACAAATACTAAAAAGAAATTGTGCGTTTCCTGTTGATAGGTTATGGTTAAGGTCAGTATTTACTGATAGTCGGAGCCCTGTTATCTCCAAAGAATTAAAGAGGTAAGAGCATCTAGTGGGAATTATAATGCCTGCCAAATGTGTAGGGCAATGTCAATGAAAGCTGAAAAACTGCATGAATGTGTGAGAATGAAGTTTGTGGGTTGGCTATCAGCTGTGCTTTTCTCCTTAACCCAGATTTCTACTGTTTGCTCTGCCCTGTCCTCTCTGTGGTCCCGTCACTGTATTTGGACTATCCAAATGTAATTGCTTATACTCTGAGCGTGGTTTAGAATGGCATTTCTTCATTTGATTATTGTCCACTCTGCAAGTAGTAGACTTTTCTTCTTCCCCTTTCCAAAATGTGCATTTATTTACCTGGAAACCAAATTCCCAGTTTGATGAGATAAAAACAACTTTGAAAGTTTTAAAAAGATACTCAGAGGTTTGGAAGTTAGACCTATACCACATCTACAAGTGAGTCTTCAGTGTCATGGTGCTGCTTTGCCTTGAGGTGTGTTTTTTCTACCATGTGGTTGGCAGCCTGAATTAGGTCCATGATCCCTTCTGTGTTAAGCATCATGGACTCACTTAACAGAAGTCAGCATGTTGATGGCATGTGTGGCTGTGGCCCCCCCAGATATTTACCAGCCACTGCTACTGAAGTTAATTTTCTTTCATGATTAAACATTCATTGACCTTGTTTCCTGAATCTCCCCAATGGACATCTAGTCATTCTTTCTCTCTTATTTGCTCAATAGTCACATACTTTAGGCAAAACTGAACAACATTAGCAAGAAAGGTTGAAGGAGATGTCAGACTGTCCTGCAAACTTAGGGTTAGGGCACTCACTCGGGAGGGCTGAGCCCTGCCCAGCTGAGGACATCACCACCAAGGTTTTACTGACCAGGCAGTTCCTCACTTCTTATTCCTGGGCTGCAAAAGAGGGTTTCAGGTGGCTCTGATGGAGAGCCTGGCAGTGTTCGGAGCATTTGGTTGGACTGGATCCTGCCACAGGGAGAAAATGCCACGATGGGAGCGTTCAGTATCTGCCCAGCAGCAAGTGGCAAGGGGCTGTAGGACAAGGTCCAGCAGGAGCAGTGATATATCCTCTGAGTGAGGGAGCAGTGAACAGAGGGCGTGGGTGTTAGAAGCAGTCAGTTTTTCAGCATGTATTTATTGTGGACCATCAGAATAGGTCTGTGTTCTGTGAAGTGTCTGTCTCACTGGAGACTGGCAGTAAAATGTGCTAAGGTTTGAGTTTGAGGATGTTTTCTTGGGGAATGCAGCATGTTTTTCCAGGCACCTGTTCAGGTTGCATTGTGCCCAAAACACTGTCTCTTAATAATATGTTGTGCAAGGGAAAATGGAAAGGAAAGAAAAATACCAATACAGAATCAGAAAATTAAACTGAAGCAGGCCAGAAAACTTTGAGTTGGTTTGCAAAATGTAGCAATTGTTTTCACAGTACTGCCTTTAGTGTTTCTTTCAATACCATCTTATAATTTTTTTCTGCAAAACAATTCAATTGTTAATCTATTTCTAAACAAATATCACTTTTTAGTGGATGAGCAGAATTTTGCAGTATTATTTTGTAAGTTGTCTACTTTCCAGGTATGGTTTGTTGTGGTTTTTTTTTTTCCTAAATGTTGGTCCAGGCTCTGTAGTTCCGTTATCCTTGTAATGTCTTCATTTGCATTATTGCAAATTGAGCATATTACTAGATGTGATTAAAGAAGGCATGGGCCAGATCTGAGTAGGAGATTTGCATGGCAGATGTTCACTGAGGGAAAAGTATGTGGAAAAGCCTGAAGGAATTTGCACAATGGTAGCTCAGTTGTACTTTTTCTGACTTACTTCAAGCTCTGGACACAGGCAATGTTGAATAGTTTCTTTTCTTTGCATAGTGTCTTTTGAGTAAATTCCTCTGGTGCTGAGTGATTTCAAAGTTTTATGATGTCCCTAAGTTCTCTCTTTCCTTCCTGTTCCTCTTTCATCTGCCTTTTTGCTTCTGTTGAAAGAAAAGTACTAACATGTATTTCCAGAAAGGAAATACAGCTCTTTCCACTTAGAGCTTTGTGCTTATACAAAGAGGAGTTGTCTGTGCCACCCTTTTTCCAATATAAGAATGGTCAGTAGGAGTCTCCTCAGAAAGAGAGAAGACTCAGGTTTTATGTGAGATTAAATTGCTGCTTGAACAGGATGGTACAGGACACTCCAATAGTCTTCATTACTTCTGTTCTCTCGCTCTACACTCAAACTGTATAAAAGCTCCTTGCATCTCTGGCTCACTGTGTAGCCACCCTGGTGTTTACCAAGGGACCTTGTACAACCAATGTCATAGAAACCTTGAGCAACCAAGTGGCAGTTCTTACCTGCACCTTGTGCATTCTCTGGAACCTGACACACCTTTACTGTATTAGCAAAATTATCACCTGAGGTGAGCTCATGGCAGTGCTGGCTTGAGGGCAGCAGAAGCTGTGTGAGGTACCAGGAGGGAGCCTTCCCTTTCACAACTGTCCATTAAAATTGGAACTGTGATGGTCATGAAAAGATAAAAAACCTCCAGGATCATTTAGGTTAATTGCATGTCCTTTTTGCCTTACATCAACAGTAACTACTTTAGGGCTCTTGTAATACAGGCATGTAGGTTGTTACCAGAGGAATGAGATTCTTTTGAAAGTTGGCTGTCAATGTGACATTTCTATCAACTCCTTGGATCTGATTCATATTGCTCTTTAATGTGAATCTTATGTGAACATATCTCTAGGTGTGACCTTGTACTTAAATTCCTTTGTACATCTGAGCCTTACAAATATAAAATGTATAGTGGTGCAAATTTTAGCTGCACAAACATAAAATGTAGCATTGTCCTCATTTTAAAAAGGGAGAAGTGAAGACCAGGAAGAAAAAGACAAAGTGTATTTAGGTGATCTGGATACTGTCCTTAGTCTGAAGCACACATAAGTAACACACAGAGGTCTTTAAATTCCTAGTCCAATGTTTTAATCTCTTTAACATCTTTCCACTCCAGTTGCATGAGTAGATGTGCTTGGGCAGTACCTCCTTCAGCTATTGCTAGGAGAGTAGTGAATGATTTTATGGCCTGCATGTTTTTTCTAAGACTTGCAAACATTTCAAGGAGTAATACTGCTTTTAGGTTGCATCCAGAAGTGTTTCTCCATTTCGAGAGTGGTTTGCATGTTATTGCTTGTTCTTTTTTGCATCTTTTTTGCACTGCAGTCCAATAACAGGACTTCCTTTTTTCACCCACAAGAAGCTGGAAAGCTGTGTGAGGAATGACCAGGTGTGCCTGGGTAGTGCTGGTGGTGCTTCCTGCATGTGCAGTGGATCACTGGCTCTATTCTGCCCTGCAGGTTGACTCCTATGATGTGACTGTGGAAGAAGACCTTGGAGAAATTCAGCTAATAAAAATTGAGAAACGAAAATACTGGTACCAGGATGACTGGTACCTTAAGTATATCACTGTTAAAACACCAGTGGGTGACTATTTGGAGTTCCCATGTTACCGCTGGATTACAGATGAAAAGGAAGTTGTCCTTCGAGATGGAAGAGGTGAGAGCTGTTAGAAACCAGATTCCCTGCAGAACGCCTGGAGTTCTTCCATCTCTCCTTCCCATTTCTCCACATGCCCCCCAGTCTTCTCTTTCTGGTGAAGACCCACTGCCAGTCCCCTGCTGTGTCCTAGAGACTGGGCTTTCCCTACTAGGAATACTTTCTGAACAGCTTGTTGGGCTAGGCACTGGCAGTTGGGTTGGATGTTTTGGGAAGAGCATACAAGGAAGAGTCCTAATGCTTCTTACACTGGTCTTGAATTTGAAGGCTGACCCTAATGCAAATTTTTTGACTACTCCACATCCCCATTGCTGGAAGCCCTTTTGATCTAATTAGAATTAGTGTTCCCTGTTCGTTTCATACTAAGCTCCTAAGTGGCCCATGATTAATTGCCTGCAAATTGTCTTGTTTTCATGAGAGTGAAATGAAGTCCCAGAGTTGCTCAGCAGGTGCAAACTGAAACAGCAGCTTACTTTTCATTCATTCTCTGCATGCTGGCAAGTCCAGGACAAGGCAGGGTGATTGATTTGACTGCTTCACATAATGGTGACCAACTGAGAAAAGTGTTTTTAAGTGTCTCTGACACCTTCTTGCTGTGACCAGGCTTTGGGCAGACATTTGTCACTGGTGGTTGCTTGTTCCCCTCTCTGGTACCTGGGGTCGGTTGGCCACTGTAGTGTTCTGCAGCATGAGTGCCTGAAAACAGCTGAAACAAGTGTGAGGTGGTAGGAAATAAATGTTTATATTCCCCTTACATTTTTGGCTACTCCTGGTTGGGGCATTTTGTTTGAAGTCTTTTGCCCTATAATGACAACTATGTGTTAGGGGTTTTTTGGTCTTTCTATTTTTCATAATTTACTTTATAACAACTGTACCACTTCCACGGAGGGCAGCTTTGCGTGGCTTTCAGAATATGGTGAGGTAAAGGACAAGAGCAAGTAAAACTCTCTTGGTAACTTGAACACAACCACCTGGAAGCCATCAGCCATGTATGTTATCAGCTGTATTACCTCTGATATTTCCAACCCCAAACAGCTTTTGTCATGAAACTCCTGCTAGTTTTATCTGCCTCCACATTTGTGTATGTAAAGTGAGCCTCATACCTTGCCCTTTCTCTGATCACTAAGGAACTCTCTGTGTTATTTGATGTTATGTTGAATTCATGGTCAGAAGAGCAAAATGTCTGGAACTGAAGTCTCATTGTTTTTTCTTTCTGTTCTCATGACTGGAAGATGTGATTATTGCTCCAAGCTGACAGGAGAGAGCATTGCTCAAGGAGAAAAGCTTGGAGATGTTTCCTGGAGATGTTTTTCAGCAGAGAAGATGAGCTGGAATAATGTTGTGGTTTCTCTTATTGATGGAAATTTTCCTAGATACTGAACTGTAAAATTAGTTCCCATGACCCTCTTGAGACCATTAAACACTAGATATGTACAGCAAGTGTCTACATTAGAAATCCAGGGTTTATATAGAGTTGAGGCAGATGTTCCTAGCATAAGCTAATTTCCCCTTGGAAGCACCAAGTCAGGAGCTTATCTTCCACAGATTCTCTAAGGACCTGTGTGTCTACTCAAAAGTACTAAATTGGATCATGTAGGCATTTCCTGCAGAAACTTTGTAAAGGTAGAGATCAGAAGTTCAAAGGTTTGGAAACTTGACTGTCCTCCTCAACACCTGGGCAGTGATAGGCAGAGGAACCTCACAACCCTGTCTCTTTTCTGTGTTAACAGCAAAGCTCCCCCGAGATGACCAGACTCAGATTCTCAAGCAGCACAGGCGCAAAGAGCTGGAATCCCGTCAGAAAATGTACCGGTGAGTTTCCCTCTGCTCCAGGGTCTGTCCTCATCAGCTCAGAGTTTGGCACAGTATATTCACATTATCACGTGCCTCTAGTTACTCCACTGCTGGATAAGAGAAAGCCTAAGCTACCATGTTGGCCATATCTGGTTTTTGCTTAGATGGAGTTCATTGTAAAGTGATGCTCATCCTGGTGCAAGGGGCATTATGAGATGCTTGTACCTCAGATGAGCCTGTCTGGAAGACTTCAGAGGGAATTCACTGATACAGCCTCTGTGTGGGCCCTCTGGCACAACGTTGTGCTTTCAAGGAAAATCTTCAAGGAGGATTTGAAAGCATATTTCATTTGCCTGTTACAAGCAGTACTACAGTTTTAGAACCTGATCTGAACATGTCAGCTTTTCCTGGAGCTTTTTGGCTGCTGCACCAAGCTAGTTTGAGTTGTTTCCTGCACCAGGGTGCAGTGAAACCCTATCCCTGAGTGAACTGGAGTGTGCTAACAGGACACAGTTGGGATATATAAAAATCGCACATATGTGTATGATACATATATATTTCACATATGCATATATATACACACATATGTATTATACATATGTATCACATCTATATTATGCTGCCAAAGACATTTTTTCCTAGTCAGTGTCATGATGAGAAAATTCTGTCTTTTCTCAGAGGGTAACTCCAGAAGGCATTAGACATTGCCTTTTGCTACTGACATGCTCTGTTAAAATAACAAAAGTTTATTGCACTTGCATCTCCTTATTGGGAAAGTAAGGGTCAGGACAAAGGCTCTGTTCAGAATTGATGGATTGAGGCTTGGTGTATACATTGTTTACTTCATTTGAACAAGAAAGACTGTTCCCTGCAAAATACGGGAAATAGAGCAGAGGAAAACATGGTTCAAAAAGAGGTGTGCCACAAAATTTTATTTACATATGTGAGATGGAAGGCAAAACCATTTGTAATTTCAGGGAAATAGCTACTTAAAATTCTGACGCATAGCTGATAGTACACAATGCAGTCTGTGTGTGGCAGGCAGTTTGGAAATACCATTGAAACAGTATTCTTTACAATTCACTTTCTTTTGTTTTGAAAAAAAAAAAGGGACAAAGAATGTGTTTCATGACCATTAGGAGGTTGAACAGTTGAATCAAGACTCCTGGAGAGTGCCTTTTGGAGGAATCTAAATACATGCCTGAGTAGTTTTAGCTGCTGTATCTCAGTTCTGCAGAAGTGTAGTCCCAAGAGTAAGCATGCATTGGGCAGCTGTCTCTCTGTCCCCTCCCCTCATAATACATTTAAAGCTACTGCCAGTTTCAACCAAATATGGTAGGTGTGTAGAAATATCACAGATATTGAGTTACTTCAAGCTTTGTGAAGTAGAAGGCCAAGCCTTCCAGTCTGCTTCAGGATTCTGTGGGGTACTGCTAGGTATTGATGTGGTGTAAATCACTTATTTGGGCCTAAGTGAGTCTGACACAAAATTCCTTTATGGCAGTGAGTCACCAAAACAGTGGAGGTAAGGACACAGCTCCCATGCTGATCAGGTTATATGGTTAATCAAACCCCTCTTATTTTCTCAGTTGGAAGGAGTGGCATCCAGGCTTTCCCCTGAGCATCGATGCCCATTCTCACAGGGAACTGCCTCGTGACATCCAGTTTGACAATGAGAAGGGAATTGACTTCATTCTGAACTACACAAAAGCGTAAGTGTTTGTGGAACTTCAGGAGTTTGTAGAATCTCTTTTGGGACAGGGTAAGGATCTGATCACCTTTTAGGTTTCATTGGCTGCTGGATCAGCAGCCAATCAAAGTAGGAAAGTAAGAATTTAATGGATTTGTTGTTTTATTTTTTAGTTATCAATATTTAAGTTTTTCACACTGGGAACTGACTGAGCCTCTGCATTCTTGTTAGCCATGGTTTTGGCTGTAGGCAGATGGAGGAGACACTGGTGAAAAGTATCAGCAGGACTACAGGCACCTGAGACCTTGAGCTTTCCACTCAGTTCTCAGCATTGCCCCTGGAGATGCCTGTCTCCTCTGGCTGTTTGCAATGATGAAATCTTTTGGTCACACACACAAAGATCATTATCAATGCACCCTTGACATCCTGCTGGGGAAAATCTCTTCTGAGCTGCTCATCAGTTATCCACACCTGAGTGTAATCTGCTTAGGGGAGCCAAGTTACTGTCTGCCCACTTGCACATGTCAAGTCATTGAGGAAAACACTGGATGGCCATTGGATGATGCAGAGCTCTGGAATAGTAGTGTCAGTGACCCAGATGGGACCTCTCTGACCTGTGAGTCTCCTTCTGTGCTGTCTCAAATATCACACAGCCTCAGGTATCCCACCATACTATCAGGTGGGATAGTCTGACATGAGACAGGACTGGTCCTTACATGTCAGAGTATGCTGGGTATTTTGTTTATTCGTTTTTGCAGCTGAATTCCACTACCAATGCAAAGTCAAATCAGCATGGTGTTAGCCAGTGCAAAACAGCTGTTTCCCAGCTCATGGAGAGGGTCTGAGTGATGCAAGAGCAACAGGGCCTGAATGCCAGAGATGAGAGGTTTGCCATTAGGAGACATAAGCAGTTTGGAGGCTGCATTGCCCTTCCAGCAATCCCATCCTGCCAGGCTGTGGCATGTTGTCAGAGGTCCTGAGTCGCTGCCAAGTGAAAATTGGAAGTGACTCAACAAAGTGCAGGCACATCTATCTTTGTCACTGGCTGTAAGGGGCCCTCCCCACGAAATAGGAACCTGAAACTGCATTGCTGACGGCCAGCCATTCTGATAACTGACGCAAAACAGATCTTTCCAAGCAATGGCAACGCTTCTTGTCTGGCACATTTGGCTGAAAAATCTAGACCTATGCTTCTGGTCAAGTGAATTGTAAAAATCTTTGGAGAAGAGTGTGATAGCCCTTATCTAGCTACCCTGATGTGCTTTGGGAGCTTGCAACAACTGTTTTCAAGAATGGAGTGGAGAAACATGGGGGAAGGCATAGGGCCTGTCTTCAGTTTGAGTGCAGTAGGAAGGAAGACAGAGAGGTGTGTCTGGAAACCCAAAGGCAGGTGTGGAGCTGCAAAGTGTAGCAGTGAGCAAGGAGCACTTTTAAGGGAATGTTTGAGAGCTGTGAGAGTTATATGAGACACAGGGGGTAGTGGAAGAGGGGAGGGAAAAGCCCTTTTTCTTGGGACATGCAAAAATGAACTTAAAGGGAGACATGTCTCAGATATTCTTTATGCTGTTGCAAGGTTGGATCTCTAGATGCTATTGACAATAACTCTGTAAGTTTAAAGGATTAATTGTGTGTAGGTGGAGATAATCCTGAAGGTGTCTGGTGCTGACGTGACCAGCACTATCTAGCAAATGGAAACTCTCAGCCTGGATTCTGTGCCAGAAATGCAGGCTTGTGTAGCTATTTTGGACCAGTGTTGCATTTGGGCAGATGAAGTTCTACAAGCAACTCTGACTTTTTTTTTTTCCTTGCTCTGGTTTCTAGTGTGTGCCAGAAACTTCCAAGTACTTGATTTCTTGAGGAAGATAGATTTTTGTTTTCTAAGTCCTTTGGAAGTTTTTTTCCAAGATAGGAAATGTGAAGAACTTCTTTCTTTTGGAAGTAATCTTCAAAACATCTGAGAAAGGGTGTGTGCCTGGCGTTCAGCAGGTCACACCACAGCAGGTCTGTGATCCAAGGTGCTGTGCCTATGGCTTGGTTTGATCAGTAGCCCCAGGCAGGAGAGGAGCAGTACGTATCTGTTTATATGTCAAATGTTTTCTAATCTTAGAGCAGTTCTGAAGGAGGGCAGAGGCTCTGCAGGACCTTTAGTGGAAACTCTCAAATGAGTCAGTCTTAAATAACGGTTCTCAAGCTATTGAGTTATGTTTTTTAAAATAATTTAACCTTCTGGTGATGGTCATGCTGCCTCTTGAAGTTCATCTGTGATTCAGATACCTGGTCCCTATCCAGAAGGTCCCTCCCAGCAGTTACCCTTGCTTTGATGGTTGTACAATATTTCTATGTCCCTGTCAGGTGTGAAAAGACCTCTGGAGAGGCCATCACCTGTTCTAGCCTAGACAGTTGTGTGACTTTCACTTCCAAACATGCCTCCAGGCACCTCTTACCCTTGACTGCCATCTGCAGCAGCAGAAGCAGCCCATTCTACATGCACCCCATCTGGGCTTAGTGCAGAAGCAGCTCCTTTGTCTGTGATGGGGTCATGTTGGTCTGGAGCCCTCCTTCCACTGCCTGTTTCTCCAGGCTTTTGGTCCTCTCCAGCCAGTTCTGATCCAGTCTTTTCCTTGTATTTGCTAATTAGAAATCCAGTCTCCTGGGATTCTCAAATTCTTTTTGGGAGGCTTTTGTACAGCACTGTGACTTTACTTTGTTGTCTGCCCTGCATATCTTTGTGTGCTGTGTGCACTTTTATTTGTGTGTTTGAAGTGTTAGTGGGAAGCCAGCTTTATTTTTTAAAATTCATTATTTGCTTTCTATTCAAAGTAAATGATTTCCACCTAATAACAGCAGTTTAGCATTTATGCAATAATTCAGGACTCATCATTTCATGTAGAGGGAACTTGCTTGGCTGTGCTGTATTTGATGAATTAGCAGATGGAGTCAGACATTTCTGGCTCCCAGCCCGCTGTGTTCATGTGATGTCTGCAACCAAGAGCCTTGGTTTCTGAGGTTAGATGTGAGTATCAAGTTTATCCAGCAGCTCAAGTAAATAGAAAGCTCTCAAAAACTCAGGCATCACACTTTCAGGCCTTGGTCCTGTAGATACTTACAGTACCTGTTCTTTTTTTTTAGGAATAGTGGCTGACTGATCCTGGGTTGTTTATTTTCTGACTTTGTGCACCTCTCTCAGTCTCTTTGTGTCACAATACCACTTTCTGAACCAGTGTTAGTAGTGCCCTCAGCACTCCCAGCTGATGCTAACCACTGACAATGTGTGAAGCACTAGCTCTTCTGACTACAGTTTTTATAGGTCCTAAAGCACTGCTACTGTAGGCTGCTGAGAACAATTCTAGAATGGAGTTCTGTAAATGCAATAGCAGAAGTTGAGCCCTTGGTGTGCTTTTCAGTCTTGTGTGTAAAGGTACAGCCTGTAATATTAATTCTGTAGGGTGACTAATCCCACATTCCATTACTAAAAGTTTATTGTATTTAGATATTTAAAAGCATGGAAAATAATAGGAATGCGTATTGAGAAAGCTGGAGATTTTTTTTTCAGATATGTTTTGTTTTGGCTTGTTTTTAGGATGGAGAATCTTTATGTCAACCGTTTCATGCACATGTTCCAGTCCTCCTGGAGTGATTTTGCGGATTTTGAGAGGATCTTTGTCAGAATCAGCAACACAATCTCTGGTGAGTTTATCAGCATTTGCTCGTGTTTGCGTCACAGAGTGACTAATTAGTTGTCTTGTTTGATCATCTGATTAGGATGGATGTGGCTGACCTGCTCTTCTGATCTCCAGTAAAAAAACTGCAATCTCAGACTGCTGATCACACCATCAACCCACAAGACTTAAAAACAAACCTGTGCTCTCACAAGGAACTAGAATTACTGGAATTGGTCACTGACATTTTCTGTCCTGAGCTATGCTGGAGGTCAGGGCAGCTGGGCATCATGGTCCCTTTTGACTTTTAGAAATATATTTTCAAGTATGTTCAAGTCCCATAGGACAGATTTTCATAAGTATTTTGCATTTAAACCTATAGATAACTTAGTGGGAGTGCTTTTCAGACCATAGTAGGTGTTAAGGCATTTTTGGAAGTTTGATTGTCCCACTTCATCTGAATACACAGAAAATCTCCAGAAAGGGAAATCTGGTAATGTTCTCTGTCAAGGGCAAGTACAGGGGTGACCCCTCTTGTCTCTGACACAGTCCAGATCAAAGGCTGTTGCCTGATATCTCAGCCATGTGCTCGGTTGCATTGCTACTAAAAGTCCTGGCTCCTCAACCCTGTTACAACACGGGGAGGGTACCAGTGCCTTGGTTCTGCTGCCATAAGACCTGCACCTTTCACAGACCTGGAGCTCTTCTCAGTTGGTTTTCTTGGGCCATTTGTGTCAGTGACTTGGGGCAGCTCAAATGTTTTTCAGGGGTAAAATTTTCCCACAGGGGTTGTTTTGACAGAAGTCATTCCAGATTGGAAAGCCTCTGCTGTTATGCCAGCAGATCTGGGTGTGGGTTACAAAGAGCTGGGAATGACCTGGGAACTGTAACTTCTGCACCTGGTCCTGGTGCAGCCCAGGGTAAGTCATCAGACCACAGTCCAAGGAACCATGCTTCTTACTGGAAATTAGCATGAGCTAGACCTGAAAAAGCTTGTGGCATTTGTCCAAAATGTCACTTACTGAAAATGTGTCAGAATTATTTATGCATATTGCAGTAAATATCCTCCTGTGCTTGCCATTTCATACTCACATCTTCTTACTAGAAGACAAAAATCCCTGTCTAAGAGTATGAATTTCACTTTTGCTTTCAGGGACGTTCAGTTTCTTCAGCATCTTTCCTTCTGTTAAAAAATCCATTCGTCTAGTATTGACATATCAAAGGCAAAATGCTGCTTTTCTTTAACCCTTTCAATACATGAACCTTAAAGGTTACTTAAAAACCCAGTAAAAAGAATTGCAGACAGTCAGGGAGTTTGAAGTTCATGGTGCTGTTTCTGTAGAGATGGGCTGGGGAGCTTCCAATTTGTGAGCCAGGCCCAGCCTTCTGGTATCTTCCATGGTTACTTTGTCTTTCTCTATTATTGGATATAATGGATGCACAGCTACTTTAAATTGATTAATGTGTGACTCCTTCAATGTGTGTGAACAGGCTGTTTAGACTCCTCAGAGGAAAATGGTTTTCCCTCCTTCTTTGAAGTTTTACTCTTATTCAGGCTGCCTAGGAATCAGTTCACAGAAATAAGAGCAATTATGCTTTTCTTGGGTATAAACCCAAGCACACAAGGTGGCAGAATTATTAAAAACTAATTACAGCAATTTGTTACCTTTAATAAGATTGCTTCCTAAAGTACTTTCAACACAAGAATTAGATATGATCTACAATTAATTTCTTTGATAACATTTCCATACTCATGAGGAAATCTCCAATTCTGTGACATTTAAACGTTAAGCATTGGTCTCAGTTATGTTAATCCAAATCTCAGTTTGCTTTTTTGCAAGCCTTGGCAGAAACGGGGATAATAGAGAAGGTGGTTCAAGGCATTTTTCAGTCACGCAGTTTCTGTCCAAGGTGCTGAGTCATTTTTTTCTTGATATAGACTTCAGATACAGCTCCAGACTCATTAGGCAGTTGATGGAGATAATGTAAATGTCATTTTATATAAACCTAACTTTTTTCCACTTTATGAAAAAGCATTGTGCGTTTTGAGACCTTTTTTTTAATTATCACTGCATTCCCTTGGGGCCTATATTTTTAATCCTTTTACCCTTTTTAGAAAAATTTATTGCTTCAGAAGAAGTCCTGCCTTGTTTAAAACCCGCCAGCAGTGGAAAACTCCACTACCTTCATTTTTCCCCCTAAAGACACCAATGGGATTTTTCATATTAATTGAGGTGACAACAGGACATTACAAAACAGAACACTGCAACTACAGAAAATAGTAGTACTACATACGTAATAATAAAGAGATGGAGTATGCAAAACTAGAATCTTATTGAGATGTTAACCTGGGTTTATATCAGCAATTGAAAAATAAATACAGGGAAAACAAGTCAAACAAGCAGAAAAATAAATGAGGAGTTTTACTGAGTCAGAGTCCAAACCCTCCCCCAAGTTTGGCTCACCCAGCTCTGGCTAAAAGAACTGCTCCAGCCACTGCTGTTCTTTCCCTACACACATTGATGTGTATTTCCCTTCTCCTGCTTGTGCCACCCATTTTTGAACTCATCCCTCTGTACTGCATGCCCTGTGAATTTGAAGAAGGAGATTTAAAAATTTCATGGAAGACCTGAGAAGGTTTACAGATGAAAGAGAGTATTCTTCATAAAGTGGAATATTTTATTGCTCATTGCTTCTGTACATGGAGAAACAAATTATCATCAGCTTAATTCTTCTCAGTGTGAGAAGCAAGGATTAAATTTTCCATTTAACTTCAGTGATTTTTCTTAAAAATCTGGCACCTTTTGAACCCTTTTCTTGCTGCATTCTGTATTCAAAGTTGCAGTGCAGTATAACAAAAAGGTGAGGGGGAAAGGAGGAACCCTACAATGCAGTAGATATTGATCCTGCACAGATATTGGTGCTGTAGGCTTGTTTTTTCCTTTAGAATACGTGATGCAACACTGGAGGGAAGATTTTATGTTTGGCTACCAGTTCCTGAATGGATGTAATCCTGTGCTGATCCGGAGATGCACAGAGATACCCAAGAAGCTGCCTGTGACCACGGATATGGTAGAATGCAGTCTGGAGAGGAACCTGACACTGGAGGAGGAAGTGAAGGTATGGCTCTGGGTCAGGCTGGGCTCCACCTGTTCCTTCTTACATCCTCTAATCTCCAGAGTCCGTTCTTACTGCCTTCGGCCACATTTCCTCTCTTCAGAATGTGTGATAGGTCATGGCAAAACTGTTTGTCTCTGCAGACTGGCTGTGCTCCTGTTGGCTTTTCTCCTGCTGTCCTGGAGCTGCAGGCCATGCCTGTCTCCAGGTCCAGTGGAGGAGCTGTAACCAGGAGATGAACAGTTATTTTTTTAGTGGTTTTCTCTGAAAGGTTAGGGATTGACTGAATGACTCAGAGGGGAAAGGTGCCTCTTCCTTTCCTGGTAGGGTCTTACCCACTAACATGCTGAAGAAGTGTTGACAAGGGTGGTGCCTTGCTCTTGTTTGTACAATTAACACATGGTTCTCTTCAGCTGACAGTGTGAAACTTGCTTGCATCTGAGTGTCACTGCATGAGTACCAAATACGTAGATGCTCTTTGCTGAAAGGCTCACTGCCAGACTCTGCAGGCACACATCAGGTAGTTTGTGCAATGGTACTTGCTGTCTCAATGGCATCATTCCTGAGCTGCCATGAGCAAGGGCAGGCCAGGGGTTTCTTGTAACCACTAAGTTCAGATCAGTTTCTGGCCAAGACTTCCCATTCCTTTGTTCCAAGCTGCTTGCATATCATTAAAACACATCATGCTTCTCTTTTTGTTGTTGTTTGTTTGGTTGGTTTTTCCCCACAGCAAGGAAACATTTTCATTGTGGACTATGAGCTGCTTGATGGTGTGGATGCCAACAAAACAGACCCCTGCACAATACAGTACTTGGCTGCACCCATCTGTCTGCTGTATAAGAATCTGGAGAAAAAAATTGTACCCATTGCAATCCAGGTGGGCTTGCAGGGTCTTTAGAGGGTCACACTGTTTGTTGTCTCATTTTAAACATGAAGGACTTGGTGTTTCATATTCTTTTTATAACTTTCAGCTTGGTCAAAGGCCTGGACCAGACAATCCCATCTTCCTTCCTTCAGATGCCACATACGACTGGCTGCTAGCTAAAATTTGGGTCCGCTCGTCTGATTTCCACATCCACCAGACAGTGACCCATCTCTTACGGACACACTTGGTCTCAGAGGTGTTCAGCATAGCTATGTTCCGGCAGCTGCCTGCTGTGCATCCCCTCTTCAAGGTCAGTCCTTGCATGAAGGGAGGGTGTACGTGGGCTGGGGTGGTTAGTTGGACAAGCCAAAAGGAAGTTCTGGTGATCGTTCAGCTGAAATAGTTTAACTGGCTGCCCTGCAAGATAAGATACAGCTAAGCCACCAGGACTTCAGCCTTTATATCTGGCTGCCGCTGAATTCAATCTGAGGATTTTCCTTCTTTCATTGTTTGTTTCATTTCACAGCTCTTGGTGCCACATATGCGGTTCACAATAGCCATCAATACCAAAGCCAGAGAGCAGCTTATCTGTGAATGTGGCCTTTTTGACAAGGTAGGTAAACTCTTTGTGAATCTTCATGGTTCGTGTCAGTTCATTGTTCTTCATGTTTCCATATGTACATATCCTTTAATCATCACATACTGCCTTGTTCCCTGACCTTTCTATTGAAGGGCAAACATAAGTAATACCACCCGAGAAACAGGCACACAGAGCTGATGCCTTGTTCTGCTAAAGATGTTCTCTTTTACCTCTGAGTAGCCAAATCAGAACTGGCCAATGTCAGCCAGTATCTCCCTTGTTATAATATATACACACATAAATTCCTGTGCATGTATCCACATACTTAAGCCCCCAACCCATTTTAAATACCCAGTTATTCGTCTGTGAGCAAAGGGATTTGTGATTGCAAATGGAAATTTTCATCACAGAAAGACATGTAGGTAATACAGATTTCTAAGACCGCAAAGAGTGTGTTTGGATTCCAGACTGTCTTCTTGAGTTGCCATAAGCAGCAGACCTGCTAGGACTGAATCTTAGCTTCATCTGAGTCAGTGGAACATAGCTGTATGTCACACCTTTGTCAATGATGTGGGTGAGGGCTGGCATGCATCCTCAATAAGCTCACAGATGACACCAAGCTCAGTAGGAGAAATGGAATGCTGCATCTAGGAACTGCAGCAGCTTGGCACACAGCAGTTTCTGTGACAACATGCAAGGAGCATGCTATGGAAGTTTGGGGAGGTTTCAGAAGCCCTTTCAAAGAGGGAGCCTGTATTTCAGGATACCTCTGTCCTCCTTACACCACTGGCACCAGGCCAAAAATAACTTCCTTGCTTCGGAATTTTTCACCCAAGCAGAATAGAGGGGTTAAATCCAGACTCCTTTCCTTGTTATCTGTGCTCCACGGCTGACTGTGGAGACTTTGCATTCCTTTAAACAGAATTTCCTGTCCATACCCCATGCACATGGGATGAGTGTGTGGGTAAGACCCGTCAGCAGGGACCTGGAGTTCAGAATTTGTTGGTTCCAATGCAGACAAACCATGAGCCAGAGGACAGTAAATGTAAGGTCACAACTGCCACAAAACTATATCATATGCTAGAAAAGGAACTTTTGGGAGCTCTTGGCACAGTGATTATCTGAAGAGCTTTGCAGTGCTGTCTGTTGTGGCCATGCTGTGTTTTTCAAATGTAACATCCACTGAAACCCTAGCCACTCCTCATTAGCAGCAACCCAGCAGGATTGATCTCCTGGCATTATTTCCAGGGTGACTAAGGGTATCCCTGAAAACTTGCTCCTAAACTACTCTGTAACAGCACTGGCAATTTAACTTAAGCCCTCTTCTGCCACACTCTGGGCTGTCTTCCTTCACACCTGCACTGGTTCTGGAGCACAGGACTGCAGGAAGTGCCATGCTTTGATGTTGCTGTACCTTATTAATATATTCCAATATAAGCAGTACCTATGGTGCAAATGTGGATATTCACAGTGATTCATGGGAGAGGTGTGAAATCCCTGAAGTAAAAATGCACAGTTCCAGTAGACCTCTGCAGTTTGGTACTTTGTGTGGAGATGTGGTTTCTCCGTGAAAAACAGATTTACCAGCATTCTGTATCCCATCTCCTGCAGAATTTTAAAGCCAGTCTTGACACAAAGGGAACACAATCTCCTACTGTTCCCATCTTGCTGTTCTTCCTGCAGGCAAATGCCACCGGTGGAGGAGGACACGTACAAATGGTGCAGAAAGCAATGAAGGATCTGACTTACAGTTCCCTCTGCTTCCCTGAGGAGATGAAAGCTAAAGGGATGGACAGCAAAGAGGATATCCCCTACTACTATTACCGGGATGATGGCATTAAGGTCTGGGAGGCTATAAAGAGGTAAAAGACCGCAGTTCCAGATGTTGGCTGACAAAGTCACAGAGACACAGACCTGATTTTTTTCCTGCTCACTTGGATCTTCTTCACGTCTTGTAAACAATATCTGGGCTGGTTAGTCACGTAGTGCCTTTTCCATCCAATATATCTCATCTGAGGAAAAATATTTAGTCAAGCACACACTCTTGAAATCAAGAGTTTTAATTCCTGCTTTTTTCAGCGCTGTTTTCTTGCATTCTGTATTGCGTACTTTACAAGTATGTACTCTTCTGTAGGATTTCACAGAAATTTAGTGAGTTGGAATTTAGCCTGCAAAAGGAATTTAGTTATCAATTTTTTTAGCTATGCACAAGCCAAGAGAGGACTCAGTTCTCTGAGCCACCCATGTGAGCTTATCAGGCTTCTTGTGGACTGAAAATAGAAGCTTGGCTTCCATGATCATTCTCTTTTGAAACTCAGTAAATTAGGTATAAACTGATTGGAACAAAACCTTTCTTAAAATGCCTTGAAATTGCAAAGTCTGAGTTTAATCAGGAAGGGTGGCAGTTCTGAGTAAGGGGTACTGCAAGGCTGCTTGACCACACAAACGTGGCTCCTTTTCAGATCTGAAACACTGTCTTGGATGATTGATTCTGCCGTGGCATTTAATTTAACAAACAACATATTTTTGCATGCCGTAAGTTGCTTACCAAATATGCAGCTGTTTCTGATCACATGACTTTTGAAAAGCATGTTCATTAAAAATCAGATCTTTTGTGTACACAAAGTGGGAGTTCTATGATGCAAGCATAATGTTGGAAGTTCTGGGGAGTCTTTGTCTCCTATGTTTTCTCTGTGTTTTAACAAGGGCTTATCTTGCAATATCTCCTGCAATTGTGAGTGCCAATTTGAGAGAAAAAGGATTTGTAACTTTCCTGTGGTTGTTTTCTTCTTGTAGTCCTTTTTTTTTTGTCCTCCTTCTCTTTCCTGTGTTTTATTTGTGGATCGAGAACGCCTTTTAAATATCAGGTAGTACTTAGTCAACTCAGTCCAGTTGGACTGTTTGTGGATGTTAACCTTGCTGGAGGATGATGTTACACTGCCTCAAACGTGGCTGAGAGTTGTGAATCATTTGTTTACAAATGGTGTGGGTGTTCTGAGTGTGTGAGATGCTGAACGTGAATCCATGGTCATGAGTGTGTCTTCTCACTAGGAATCTCCTCTGCAGGAGTATCAGCCTTCACTTTTTTTAATGAAATAATTTCTATCCCCAGCATTACTTCATGTGGTGTAGATGGCCTAGACCTAAGGAAGCTGATAAGGTTGTTCCCATAGAAACAATGAATCTCACACAGCAAATTTGTGAAGTCCTCTAGTCCTCTTCCTATTTCTGATCTAACTGCAGATAGATACACCAACCAAAGATACTTCAGCCCAGAACGTCTCAGCCACACTTCATATACTGATTCTATTTGTATGGAAGGGGGTCTGAAATGCTGCCATTTTTGAGAGGAGGATTCCCTTCCTGTATCACCTGGCAGCAGAACCAAATGCATGGAGACAGAGCTCGTGGAGAGCAGCTTCCTGTGCATGTTACAAAGTTTTTTTTCCTTTAACTTCCTCTGGAAGCTAAAATTACTTGAACTTTTGGTGTTTATGTAGTTATTTGTCTGCCTCAATGACAACTCTTGATAGGAACCACATTATTAGATTTGTAAAAGTCTCCAAATTGCAATAAATTTATGAAATGTATAGATTTTTATTTTATTAAGGGATAAGGCTCTGTTGGATAACAATTCTTAATCCCATCAGTCAGCTTCTGCAGTTGAGTGTTTCACCCTGTGGGTTGTTGTCAAACTATTTAGCAAGAGTTATAGCAAGGTACTGCAGAGCTAACAGAATATCTCAGCACAGCTTCATTAACCAGTCATTCAGTCATGAACTTCACTTCTTCAGGAAATCAGGATTACCTATTTTCACAGCTTTCAAAACCACTTCTGTTATGTTAGTGTTTTAAGAGCCTTTCTTTCAGAGGTGAGCTAGCTGGGGAAGCTTTTATAGAAAGAGGCATCTTGAGAAGAGGAACTGAACAGGAAGGAGATGACTGCTGTAAACTGTGGGCATAGGAAATAGCTCTAGGCCTCTTCTTCCCAGGAGAAGCTTCCTGGGCCACTTAAGTATTTCACAAAAAGGATGTCCAACGGCAGGGGTCAACAGGAGCAGCTTTGGAGTGTCCCACATAAAGGGAAGGGTAGTGGTACCACAGTTTGGGAACCCCACTGCCCAGTGTGCGAGCCATGTGGATATGCAAGAGGGAGTCTGTGTGAAGTGAGGAAAGGAAGTCAATGTGATGACAGAGGTCTGTGCAGGAGCAAAGCATCAAGTAAGAGAATAAAGTGCACAGGATTTTTTCAGGAGTTGCAGTGTGGTCCAGGATCTTTTTGTTGGGGAAGAAATGATGCTGCAGTCCTAAATGAATCAAAGTTGTTTCTGTTCATTCCCACTGCTTGTAGAAAGGAGATGTGAGGGTTTTGAGACCTTCTCTTGCCCTTCTCTCATTCCCCATGTAGTATCTGCAAGGTCAGAAGATCATCTTCTGGAATGGCAGACTTGCATTCTCCTTTTCATTTTGTTCTGTTCATTTGTTCCTGTCTGCAGTTTTGCAGAGGATGTAATTCACATCTACTATGAGAGTGACGAGGTGGTGTGTGAGGATGTGGAACTCCAGGCCTTTGTCAAAGACATCTACGTCTATGGAATGAGGGGTGTGAAGGCCTCAGGTAAGGCATGAGCCCAGCCAGGTCTGCAGCTTGTGCAGTCCCTGCTGACAGCTGAGTGCACAGTACAAGTTACAGACTCTCTTCTTGGCCTGGAAATGCTCAGATTTATTGTGAGACCCTAGCTCAGGCCATCTCTCAGGAGACAGCTCTCTCCTTTGAGACAGATTCTCATAGTCAGCTTGGGCAACTCATGTAATCTCTCTACACTGAGGACAGGTCCTTTGATTTTGTCTGCTCATGCTTTAAGCATTAAGGGGCATGTCTGTGTGTATTGGAACCACCAGGCAGACTGATAGAAATCAAGGAGCAGCAAGGCCCCTTGAATGCTCTCCTCCAAACCTCACACCAAATAAGAACTTGTAAGAACTTCCCCAGGAGTATATTGCTGCATTTCACATTTGTTTACCATTTGTGTCATCATTGAACTGTTTTACTCTCTTCAAGAAAATATACTCAATTATTTCCGAGAAATGTTTTCCTTTTCTCTGTCTCTTCTTACTTCCTCTCTTGCAAACCATTACTTGGCCATGACAGCTCTCATCCATAACATGACTCATCACCCACCTGAGTAAATACTCCCCTGTCCTTCCCTAAACATGTTGCTTTTCTCTTCCACTCACGTTTTTTCCAAGCAGATTTTCAGGAGTTTATAGATTGGCCTATAGATGGCTGGGGATTCTTTCTGTTGTCTGGTCTGATTTACATCTGTCAACACCTGCTGGCCAGTGACCTCTAGGGCAGGTGGCTCTGGTGTTGCATGCAGACAGTGGAGTGCCAGATGTCCAGGCAAAACTGTGATGTTTCCAGTCATTATGTTCTGGTGGATAAAAGGCTTCTGAGTTCTATCTGCCTGGACAAGCAAAGGTTCATTTTTGTTTGTCTAGTTGTCTCTTAGCAAAAGCTTAGAAATGTTATTCCTCCTGGTAAGGACTTCGTGCTTGACCTAAGCATCTTGGTATGGGACAAGTACTGAGCCTTTCCAGGGCTCCAGCTGGGGTGGGATGCTACAAGCACCACTGCTGGGAGGAGTGCCACTACAGATGGGAAACCTACCCAGGTTTGCAGCGTCTTGCAGCATCTCTCTGCACTGCTGATGCTCCAAGGGTTGTGTTGTAGAGAAGAGAGACTTGGCAGGGTCTGTAAGGAATGGGAAGAGGCTAAATGAGGGAGGCTGTGGCACCTGTTTCTTCCCTGGGAGGGTGCTATGATTGGGAGAATGCCAAACTCCTTCAAAGATGAGCACAGTGTCCTCAGAATAGCAGGACACAGGAGGGGATGGTGCATCCTCTCCTCTTTGGGCTCGGTGGCTGGCCAGAGGAACCTCTTCCCTCTCACAGGCTGAGTTCACGTCTGCATCAGGTTGGTGGTGGAGATGTGAAGCAGCTGGCACAGGCAGCCTGGGCAGGGGCAGCTTGCCCCTGTCTGTAGGTATACTGGGACCTGTGGTCATGCTGGGCTGGGACAGGGGGTACAGCACAGGACTTTGATTTAGTGAGGATAGGACTGATACAGGCCTGGGGTTGCTTTGGTTGCAAAATGTTTCCCTAGTCCCTGAGTATTCTGTTTTTTCTATATATAACTCTGATTATTTTCCTTCAAAGACAGCTTAATGCAACTACTTGTGTTCCTCATTCTGTTGTTTGTCTTTCAGAAGTTCTCATTTCCTCATTTCCCGTTTCAGCGAATAAACTCTCCCTGCACTCTTTCTTGCAATGCACTTGATTGCTGAACCTCAGACATTTATAAATACAAGCACATGGTCGCTTCCTCCTTGGCATGAACCTTCCCTGCTTGCACTGCAGACTGAAGAAAAATGGAGCATCTGAGGTCCCTGCCCTGGGGACTCTGGGAGTTCCTTGCTGCAGGGTAGGTAGGACAGGGACACCATTTTTTAAAGGTGTAATTATACTTTGTCTTTCCTTTATGGAACACCACATAGTTTGCAAACAGTGGCAATGCCTCACATACTTGTATGAAGTAAGGCTGTTTTTACAGCTGCACAGCCAAGGCACAGAGGGGTGGAGGAGCTCCTGTTAGACCACACTGCAAGATTCATGGAATTCTCTGCTCTTCAGTGACTGCTGCATGGCCCTCTAACCCATGTTTCTTGATTACTGCTGGGTGGCAGGGTTACTTTGTTGCTGGGTTAAGCTTTTCTTCTCTCTTTTAGGGTTCCCTAAGATGGTCAGGACACGAGAGACACTAGCAGAATATCTCACAGTGATCATGTTCACTACCTCGGCTCAACATGCAGCTGTGAATTTTGGACAGGTAGGAATTTGTGGGAAGACTCCTCTTCTTTCTGGACTGGGAGGTGCATCTACCAGGGCAGGGTCTGAGAAGCATTTTTTAGTAGATGTACAGAATTACATTACTTTTTCTGGTCAAAATGACTGCAAAGACATCTACAAATCCCTGTAAAGTCTGTGGAAACTGAAGTAATTTGGAAGCTGAGAAAGGCATTTCAAGTCCTACATATGTAACCAAAGATCAGATTAGGGCTTCTAACTCATATATTTTAGTTTTGTTGATTTTATTATTGGAATAATTTTTAAAGCATTTAAATGGCATTGTTGCTCATTTCTTGAGTTTACAAACCAAGTGGCAACTTTGAGCTTCCTCTGTGATGTTTGATGTGTCACATACTGATAACCTGTTATCCCTGCCTGCCTTGACTGACATTTATCTGCCCTGAAACTACAGTAACAACCTGCCTTTCAAATGCTGTTTCTTTCAACACTAAGGCATTTTGGAAAGCAGATTTAACAGCCAAAAGCAAATCACTTTTTCAGTCACAGAGCTTTTTCACTGAGTGGTCAGTCACTGCAGCAGGCTCCCCAGGGTCACAGTTCCTAGCCTGTCAGAGTTCAAGGAGCATTTGGATGATGCTCTTAGTCTGATGGTTTAGTTTTAGGTATTTCTGCTAGGAGCAGGGAGCTGGACTAGATGATCTTTATAGGTCCCTTCCAACTTGAGATATTCTATGATTTTATGAGCTTTTTTGTTTTGTTTGTTTGTTTTTGGTTTGGGGGGTTTTTTTGGGTTTTTGTTGTTGTTTGGTTTTTTTGGTTTTTTTTGCATGTTCTCACTTTAGGCATAGGTGGTCTCTGAGATATGATCTCAGTGATATGATCTTTCTTATGATGGCTATTCCTAAAAACCCTACATTACTTTCTGTGCTGACCCTCCTGTCCACCCCTGCAGCTCAGGTGCCCTGGAGAAGGTCTGGAATCTGGTGTCTAATGAACTCACAATATTGCTGTGACATGTCCATGACCAGGGTCCTCTGCAACTACTAACTTGTCTTTACAACTGATTGAGACAGTTCCCAGTGCCCCCTCAGAAAATCCTGTCTGTTTAAGTACCACCAAGAAACCATCTCTTAATTTGGTGTACAGAGGACATGCAGCCCATCACTGAAAGGCTCTTCAGCCATAGAACCAAAAAGACAGAGAGGGAGGAGGAGGAGGAGGAGGAGGAGGTGGCTGTGCACTTGCCCTCAGGCAGAGCAGGGGAAATGTATGAAGGTAATGAAAAAGTGCTTGGGAAAGAAAGAGTTCTGGGAACTGCAGCATCTTAGATGGTGGCAAAACTCAGGATCCTGAGGCAAAATGAGACATCAGCATCTCACAGCAGTGTACCAGGCCAGAAGTGACTACGAATTCCCAGTCTGCTGCTCACCATGGCCATATCTGCATGCAATGTTCCATGTTTCTTGATGAACCCCAGCATGCTTTATCTCTGTTAGTATCTGACCATATGGACATTCACTGTGGGCATGTTCTTGGAGGAAATCTTGCAGAAAAGAGAAGCTGGAGTATAGGCAATTGCCTCAGGTTATCAGAAGGGAACTTTGTTTAATAAAATATTTAAGCCCTTAGTCAGTCTGCTGAATTCAGGCTGTGTGGCACATGCCTGTGGTTAGCAGAATAAATACTCCCATTTAGATTACCCAACTCTCTCCTGTGAGTTCCTGAGCAAAACTGTAAGAACTTCCTTGTCGCCTCCAGTCCTTCTCTAGAGCATCTCCCTGTCCTTGATATCTTCTCTTTCTGAGGGACTTATATTACAGAAGCAAACTCCTTGTTGGCAAGCTCCTGATTTTTTTTGGTGTGTTCCTAAATACCCACCACTGCAGGTTTTCACTGTGGTCTCTTGCTCTGTTGTGCAGTATGACTGGTGTTCCTGGATTCCCAACGCCCCACCAACAATGCGCTGCCCTCCTCCAACAGAAAAGGGGACAGTCACCATCGAGCAAATTGTGGAGAGTCTGCCAGACAGGGGACGTTCTTGTTGGCATCTTGGAGCTGTCTGGGCCTTGAGCCAGTTCCAGGACAAAGAAGTAAGTCAGCCTCCTTGCTCTAGGTGCTGGAGATGTGAGACCATGAGGGCCATGGCGAGCCTGCACAGACTCACGAGACTGTTGAGCTGCTCTGTGCTTGACTTGGCTATTTTCACCTTTCTGTGGAGAGGTGTCAGTCCTGTGGGTTTGCCTGCGTTCTGTCAGCTGCAGACCAGCTCTGAGCAAGAAATTGTATTTTTTAGTCTGAGGCTGTCTCAGCCATAATCAAAGTTTATAAGCTGGAGCATGGCATTGCTGAATAAGGATGCTGGTGTGGGAGGCCGAGGGCTGCAGAGGCACAAGGGTTTTCTCCATTTCTTGTCCCTGCAGTTCTGGGGAAGAAGGTACAGCAGTACTGTGTCCCCATGTCCTGTTCCTTTGGAAAATCTGCTCCAGTGCCATGTGTGCTACAGCTGTGGCTTGTGCCTGGCAGCTGAGGAGTGAAAACAAAACAAGCCTACAGAAGGCTTTGCAGGCATGGTCTGTAGCTATTTCCCTCATATAAAATGAGATTGTAGGTACCTGGCTGTTTCACACAAGGGTTCTGGAGAATGTGTTTTGAAATCCTTAAACAGAAGATGATGGACAAGAGGGTACTTTAAATTCAGTTCCTCTATAAGAGGAAGGCAGTATTACCAGAGAAGCATGCACTGTGGGGAAATAGTTCCCAAAGTTCCCAAAGCAATGGCAGTGTGCATATTGGCAGTGCACTTTTCAGAGCACCCTTAGAGACCGGGCTGATTAAAGCAACTGTCATATTGAACTCTGAAGGACACTGAATGTCTCACTGAATGAAGTAGTCATCTTCCTTTTAAATCTCTGGCTGTGAATTCCCCTCTCATACTATCCTTTTTTCTAGCAGCATAAATGTGTGGCTATACAGAAATCTGGCATAGGAAGCTCATCTGACTGACCACTGGCCTGAAAAAAAGTGCATGGTTTTCAGTGTATAAGGTCTCTTTAGGTCAAGGAGTGCCATGTAGACACCTGAACCAGCACCACAGAAAGATGCAGGGATGGAAGGAAGCAGCCATCAATAGAGGGAAGGTGTAGGCTAGCTTAAATATTGATAATACCATTTTAATAGAAACATTTGTGAGGTGAGGCTATGGGTGGTGTTTTGCCAAATGGCATAATGTTGACACAGAATTGCCTTTGCTTTCTCAAAGCCTGATTTCTTGGTGTTTTTCAATTAGCTGTTTCTGGGTGTGTACCCAGACGAGCACTTCGTGGAGAGGCCGGTGAAGGAGGCTATGGCAAAATTCCGCAAGAACTTGGATGAGATCGTCAGCACCATCACCGAGCGCAACAAGAACAAAAAGCTTCCTTACTACTACCTTTCCCCAGATCGTATTCCCAACAGTGTTGCTGTTTGAGCACATAGCCAGGAGAGTTTGAAGGCCTGTAAAGCTAATGATGGTTTTCTGTTAGGTGCTTCCTCAGTTAGCTTTTCAGAAATGAATAGGAAACCCACCCTCTCCATCAGAGCTTGCTTAAGTATCTTTGAACTTCAAAAATAAATTTGGTTATAACCAGTCTTGCAAATAAAGTCTAACTGACAACCCTCTAGGTCAAATTCATTACAAATTTATTTTTCCAGGGTTTTTAAACTAATCTTAGAATCAATAGACATGTTTCTGTTATCTTTCCCTCTCCTTGTCAAAACAATGTAATCACAGAGTCACTTATTTAATGGAAATAGTATCATGAGCAATAAGCAAGTCACATTTTAAAATCCTTCCTGTTTTTAATATTTTAAAAATAAAATATTTAAAGTTTAAGCATTGTTTTGAGTCTGATTATTGTCAAGTATTTTCACTATCATCATGAATATCCTAATCAGGATGAAGGTGGAAGCAGGAAATTTTTTTGGCATAGCTGGTGGGGTTTTATCGCATTTTTACCAAGTTCCTGTGAAATGATATCTCACAGGAGATGAAAATTTTGTACCTACTTAAACCTAAGTATTTTCTACATAAAACTAGGAAGGTTTGTTTTTTCCTCTCTCAGCAGAGCTTGATGTCATTCACATGTAGGGACAAACGTTCTACTTAAGGCCATGTCAGCAAGTACAGACCTAGCAGCACTTAGGCTCAGTTTCTGTTTCATTGCTGAGGCTCTGGGGTTTGTGGACAATTTCTTCTGTTTTGTGGGGAATGAAGAGGCTACTTTGTATCATGGAAAAAATCCTTCTAAGAGGAATCTTTAGATTCGGCCAATTAAGCATAACTGCATGTTCCATCTTAGTTATAAACCACTGAGTTTGTCTGTTTTGTTTAGAGGTGTTTATGTTCAAACATTTGGGCTCTGGTAAAAGTTGAGGAAGTCACTGAGAAAAGCAAAATTGAGGTTTGTGAAATTTACGAGTTGTGGTTTTACTGATTAGAATTCTGGTTTATTTTTTCTGAGAATTTGTTCCTTGTACTTGATCTGCCAGCATGCAGTGTGTTTTCTCAATAGATAAGAAAGTTTCTTGTGCTAATAAAACAAAACTGAACAATTTCTTTTTCCGAATTCAACATTTAATGCTGTTTGTCTCAAAAACCTTGTAGGAATAAACAAAATGTGCTGTGTGAAGAAATGAAGCTTATGTCATTGAGAAATACAGTTATTTCTATCATTCATGTGTGATTTGGAAAAGAGTACTGCTAAAATATACATCCTTTCATATGAAACAGGTGTGAAAACTGGTTTTAGACCCTTTACAGCAGACTGATTCCTGTTTTTTTTTCTCCCCCAACCAAAGACTTGAAGAAAAATGTGGAAGGTAAGACCATTTCCTATTATTGAGGTAGTACATTTATGATTTGTGCATCATCTTCTCACTGCAGCCCATGAGAAGTGATGAGTGTAGAAGCAGAGTAAATCAACATGGAATAGGACCAAGGAATCAGAGATAACTTGTGAGCCCACTGCCTTGAAAAGTGCAACTTAAATGCAACAAGCTGATGCAAGATATCCAGCATACCAGCTCTAACTTCTGTCTTTCTGCTATGTACAGAGAATGTCCTCATGCTTCAGCTTGCATTTGGTAATAATTTGCATAGTCAAGTATCTGTTTAGAAAACAAAATATGGAAGGAGATTGGTGGATGTTCTCTCACATCTGTGCACTCTACTGTAGCCTGTGGACCTGGGATACAAGTGAGAATTAATAATAATTCTGGGGAATTAAATGTGTAGCTTTGAAAACTGCCCTTAGCATCTGATTCAATGGCAGAAAAGGCTGTGGAAAGAAGTAAAGAGGTGAAAAGTAATACCAGCACCAGTAAAGAAGCAGACACTTGCAAATAGTGAAGTGCTTACTCCTCCAGGGGGTCTGGGTGTACATGTGTCTGTCCCACTCTCAGCTCCCTTTTCAGCTTATTTCCATCTATCAGAAAGACATCTTCCTGTGCTTGGGCCATGGGTTCCTTCCCCACATCTTTAGCCATGACTTGCTCAGAGGTGTCTCCTAAGTCATGGTACTAAGGTACAGTACCCACCTGCAGGTTCCCTCCTGGCTGGAAATGGAAGTATCAGCTCTCCCTGAAGCGTGCTCTGCACTCAGCTTGTGACAGACATTAGAGCTTGATGTGCATCAGCCCAGCTCTACCAGCCCTAACTTGTGTCTTGGCTGGATGGCTGTAGTTGCTGCTGGCCAATCCAAGGGAACGTAGCCTGACTCTCCAACTCAGTCTCCCTTGCTGGAAAATCAATTGCAGTGATTCTTTCAGCAGCTGGCTGGAAGGTTGAAATAGTTTTAGGAAGCTGGTTCAGGAAGTCCTGCCAGCATATCTGAACCTGCTCTCCTCTTTTTGCAGGATGAATTTAACTTTATAAACTTAAAGGGACTTCTGGGATTGTCCCTTTCCCAACCCCCAAACATGCCTTGCATAAGCATGCAAAGCTGTCATACTTCTTAGTCATCCCATATGAAGTAAGCCACCCTTTTCCCATCGATCCTCGTTTTTACATGTGGGGAACTAAAATAAGAGCAGTGAAATTCAGTAGATCAACTCTGATTTGAGGGTCTTCCTTTATAGAGAGAACACAAGAAAGTTGTGTATGTGAAGCATGCTAGTTTTATTCTTATAGAGAGCAGACAGCAGGTTCAGGCTTGGCTGCTCAGAATCACTTGCTCTGTTGCATGTTGAGCAGAACATAGAATAAACCCCAAAAGATGTGTTTCTAACTAGCAAGCTTCAACCAGCAACTGCCCTTTCCTGCTACAGTAACAGCAACATGGTATCTAGGAAGAAATTGAAATCAGTACTATCAGTGAGATAGCATCACAAGGGCATAGTTTGCTTTATTTCTACTCTAAAAAGGAATAAATATTGCACAATCTGATGTGGCTGGCACATTTAGAGGTTAACTGAGTCATAGGTTTTTATGGCCAGAAGACGGGGTTGGGTTGCTTAGACTGATGTCAGCATAACACCGACATTTGGATTTCCCTGAAGCATTTCCCGCTTCAAACTCATTGCAGGGGTGCTTGATCTAGGAATCATCTGTGAACATATCCACTCACAATGTGCCAAAACATGCTTCACCCTGGTGCTTGAGACACTTGTCTCACTGGTGAGTCCCTCATGCTGTGAAAGATAAATGCTGGGTTTCTAGTTCAGTGTGCATTCTAGCTTCACATCTTGCAACAGATGGCATGCTTCTTGCACCAGCCTTGTGTGACTGAAGGTCCTTCTCTGACCATGTTCCCTACTACATGCTTCCCCTTTCTTTTGATAAACTGAATAGTTTCCTCAGTCTTTTGCTGTAAGACTTACTTTAAACCTCTTATCTGTTATCACTGTGTGCACAGCGTGTGGGCAGATGACAATGATGATTAAATGGCTATTTCAGTCATTATTTCATAGGCTGCATTTCCTTGTGCTTGCAACGTGTGTACCTGCAGTTTTTTTCATAGATTTTTGTCACAAATCACACAGCAAATTGTCTGTGTAACTGAACAAATTTCCTGTTTGTACATATGCAAGCAGTGGGCAATACATTCAGGGAGTAAGAAATATTAAGTGAGTTATTCAAATATTTCCTTCTAAGAGTTGAGTGGGGACCTGGACTTCAGTAGGTCCCTATCAAGCTTCAAATTCAGAATACTGTATATCCAGCAGCCTTTTAACTTTAGATTTGCAGTGTTTAAAATCCAGTACTTGGTGGTTAGGCTCAATCTCTAATAACATAGCTGAGTTACTGTAGAATCACAGAGTAGTTTGAGTTGGAAGAGACCTTAAAGAGCATCTAGTTCTAATCCCCTGCCGTGGAGGGTTCTATCATGCAATGCTAGAAATATTTAACTTGTATTTAATTTATTCAGGGTTTGCTCTAAGGTTAATTCAGGCATTTGGCTGCTGCACAGAGCAGAATACAGCAGAGGTTGCTGGGGAGCCTAGCCAGCCAGCTCCTGGAGCTGTGCAAGATACAGCAGAGGAAGGCCTTAAACTCAGTGCAATTACTGCAGTCTGTGTCAGCAGTGGGAATTGAACTGAGAACATCCTTTAATACAGGACACTGAAGAAGCATTTCTTTCCCAACTTGGTGCTTGTTTGTAGAGCTCTTCCTTCATCTTCACTACCTTGTCTGAGCACCTCCCTCACATGCATGAAGTGACTAATGTCATGTGCAAACCAACAGCTATCACCTGTCAATCCTCCCTCTCTACTTGCTGCCTTTTCAGGACCCCCTTCAGGAGAAATCCCCATAGGCAAGTGGTGTGTTGGTCTCCCTGCAGACTTGGCAGCAGAGCCTCTGAGTCCTTTTGTCTCTGTGGGAAGCACAGCAGTGTAAGAGCCACCATCTCTGGGGGAGCTAAAGCACTGGATGGTTCCCATCTCATTTGAATGGCTGTAGATATGTTGTAATGCAGTGTTCTTTGGTTACAGCCTGCTGCTGTCAGATGGATGTTTTGTTTCATTTCACCAATAAGCTGAGCCATACCATTTGTCTCAAAGACACTGCAGTCATGACAGCAAGGGGAGGTCTATTTCCTATTTTCTATTTGATACTGCCTGAGGGCAGTATCAAATACAGACTCCAACCTTTATTTTCTCTCTGGTTCTAGGATCAGATCTAGATAAGCTACACGACATAATGAGACAGTTCTTACTCATCTGTGAGGGAAATATTATAGGGGTCATTGTTAAAGCTGGTTGGTAATGTTTCAGATCTGCCAACTTTATAAACATCTTTTTTTGCATGTTCTTGAGAGGAGTGTCTATGGCACTGTCTGCTGCCACACATTTACTAATGGTTAGCAGCCATCAATCTTCAACAGTGATCAATAATCAACATTAACCACTCCCCTAATAAATGTAGGATAATCTGTCTGAGAAGATGTTTACTGAAAAGCAGACATGCATGGTGACAAAGCCAAACCTGATAGGCTGATGATGAAGTGTTTGGGTAAAGCTTTGAACAGTCTGGCTTTATCTGGTGCTTGCCTGGTCACCACTGAGCTTCAAATGGTAGAAAAGCTGTGTTTGGTCAGGCCTAAAACAAGCAGATCTGGTTTGCCTGGCCCAGTGGAAACAGCAAGTCAGAGGCAGACTTCCTACCCTCCTGTGTGTGTGGGAAGTATGTAATGTTGTCTGATTTTCATTTGGCCACTGCATTTGACCCAACATAAACATGCCCATTAACAGGCTTCATAGTGGACTGCAGAAAATCAGATGCAATTTTGGCATGAAGAAAAATGGTTTTTTACATTTTGACCTAAAAGCAATGGATTTACACCACTGGAATCCTACTTAAGCCTGGGTTCTATCAATATATTCAAGCTGTTTCAGCAGCAGCATTTCACAGCAGGTTTTTCTTGTTTGGGGCATAAAAGGCCATCTGGAAGCCTTCTCCTTCCTAGGAACTGTACTGCTGAAACATTATTTTTCTGGCATCATTAGATCTCAAAGGCTAATGAGCACTACATGATTCAGAAGTGGGGGTACTGGTACTTCTGTCTGCATGGATGTAAGTGAGTAGAGATAATCAATAAGCATGGCCAAGATTTATTTATGTTTCTTCTCCCTTTATTTTACAGGGCTAACTTAACAGCAAAGATATGAATAGTTTTCTTAAAGTATGCATGAGAAATGTTTCTGGAAAGAAAACTTTCTTAACAGTATTTGTGTCTCAAAAGGAGATCAACAGATGTAATAATAGAAGATGCAGGAGGCTTTGCAAAACACTTGTACTGGAAGCAAAGGGTCTGAAGAGAGCAGTGACAGAGCAGGTTTGAGCTGCATTTGGGTGACCCCCAGAAAGGTCTGAGGCTTTGCTGAAGTAATGGATCATATTCAGATGTACAAATTCATCAAAACACCTAATGACATAATGTCTTTCGATAGGGTTTTTGGAAGCTCTGCAGGTGGAGATCCAGAAAGTAAGTTTGAGAATAAGCTAGCAGTGCACCCACAGTCTGCATGAGTTCTGGATGAAGGTTCTTGGCTCTGTTTATGTGAAAAATCTCCCAGAACAGGCGTTACAAATCATGAAAAGGCAATCTGTGCTTCAGCATTTGACCCAGGGTGTAGAAAACTGCCAAAGGAGACTCAGTGGGCTGACCACATGTGCTGGGTCAACACTAAGAATTCAAGACTTTATAAACACTGACATCTTTTCAATTCCTGAAAGACCTCAGAAATTGTGTGAATCACAGCATCACAGAATATCCTGAGCTGTTAGGAACCCACAAGGCTCACTGAGCCCAAGTCCTGGCCCTGCACAGGACAACCCCATCAATCACACCATGTGCATGAGAACATGGCTGTCCAGTTGCTTCTTGAATTATATATAAATACAAGAATAATAAATATATATAAAAACAATAATAAAAGGTGTCACAAGCACATTCTGCTGCAAGAATAAAAGGTGTTGTTATCTGAAGGCTTCACCTGCTTTCAGAAACATGCAGTGCAACCTCACTGCATGGGCTAAACTTCCCTGCTCACACTTCCTTCACCTTTGGCAGAACATGCTGTGCTGGAAATGGGAGCACAACAGAGAACAGGAGGGAGCTTGTCCTTTTGGTGAGATATTGCTCTAAACAAGCTACTGGGGAGACTTCTGCAAGAATTATGTATGACTTGGCACTGGTAGAGAGTTAAATACACTTTATTTAAAAACCAAAGGCTGATAAAGAGCAATGAAGGATAAATTAGGGGCAACTTTTTGGACACCTATGTCCATATGTCAGCATACAGCTTGTGTTTATATGAAGAAAAATAGGCTTCCTGATATGTTTGCCTGGCTGTTTCTCCAGGCAACATCAAGAAAAGTGATCCACACCACATACTTCCACTGAAGCATGAGAGCACTGTTGGGTGAAACAGTGCTTTGGTTTGGTTTCATACCACTTTATCTGCTTTATCAATAGAATCACTTAAATGCTGCAGTCAATATCATGTCAAGAGCCTGTAGCTCAAGAGGGAAAAATTCAAATAAGGAGGACTGGTGATTGATTTATCATCACTGACAATTTTTGAACTCAGTCTGGCCGAATCTTGTAAGATTATACTGGCAGTCTAACAAGCAAAAATTCATTGTGCTGTAGAGGTGGTTATGTCAAACTGCTTTAGTTTATGGTTTCATCATTTATAAATGCGCATTTTAACAGGAGAACCCAGTTTTAGAGGAGTCAGGAGAATAAGGAAAAATCCTTGAACACTGGAAAAAATGTTATGGGTGTAGTTACGTATCTGCAGTTTTTCTGTGATACTTCTTACGGTTTTGTTTATTGCTTTTGGTCTTGTTTGATCTACCAAAGTTCATCTGTCTCTAGGCCTTCCGTGATAAGTGTTTCCACTATGAGTAAATTCACTGGGAAAAAAGTGCATGTAAAACCAGGTTTCCTGTTAGTAACATGGGTGGTACAAGTAATGAATGGTATTTTCACACCAAATCTTCTTAGGCCAATAACATTTCAGAATATATTTTGGATGTCTTTCTTGTTTTCCAAGTCTTGGGCCACTTAAAGCTGGAAAACATCAAAATGTTGTTTGTTCCTAATGCAAAGTTTTATCACCAAACTGCTCTTTTACTTTTTTTACTCTTCAGTCATTCGCATAGGTAATTAAATTCACAGGACCAGTAAATGCAACTTATTTTTATTGCAAAGGGTGTAATTCTCCAGTCCTTCCTTTAAAGTCAGCTGGCTTTCACCAAGGTTTTTCAAGGAGGAGCTTGGCTCTTTATTGCCAACAGGTAAGATTCTGTCCCTTTCTTCATAAATATGACAGCATCTTGCCACTGATGGTATTGATTTTCAGGCTCTGAAAATGACTCATAACTGCTTCTGTGAGTTGGTGTCACCCAGATTGAGCCAAATGACCAAGCTGGCCCTTCACACACTACAGCATGAGAACATACTGACAGTGAAAGAAACCACGCACTGCTTCCCCCTGCCCCCTGTGCTGGTGAGGGCAGCAGGAGTATTTGTGAGAGCTCTGCCAGCCCTCTGTGTCCCCAGGCATGCCGTGTCTGTGGCCTGACTCTCTGTGCATGGAGAGCTGGCAGGGGATGACTGTGCATCAGACCTGGAGGGGAGGTAAGAGAGGGCAGATGTGATGCAGCTGTGGGAGAGTTTTGACTTCAAGGGTCTGGATGTGAGCCAGTGAAGAAAACCAAGATATGAATGTGAGATATGATATCTGACACAAGCATGATGTGAATCCTGATACAAATCACATGCCATTAATATTGTGAGACTTCCATGTGTTGTCACTGCTGTTGTCCTGCAGTCCTGGAACCCAGCTTGTTCCAGGTGGAAGGAGGTTTGGTTTGGAAGCAGCATTGTGATTGTGTTTAGCTAGTCCACTGTGCTCTGGGAGGTCATCGGGGAGGCTGAGAAAAAGAAACCCTCCCCTCATAGCAAAATGATGAGATCAGAATTTTCTAGAGTGTTTTATGACAGATTTATGAAATGAGAGTCACAGTGGCCACGACCTCTCAAATTCCAGGTGTATGTCCTTGTGGAGGACGGGAAGGAGTGCTGGAATTCTTGGAGGGGTCGTAAAGGGGCAGGCACATCCCAGGGGGAAGTACCACAGGGAGTGAGGCAGGCAGGGAGAGGCACCTGTGGCACAACTCCTTCCATCTGGGGCAGGACACCTGAAGCAAAGAGGGAAGGATGCTGAGGAGGCTCAGAGCACAAGCTTTGAGAGTGGGAATGGTCCTGGCATAGGTGAGGATCACACAGGGAGGAGTTGGGACAAGGATCATGAGAGATGAGTGAAACAGAAGCACCGCTCAAAGCTGAGCAGCAAGAGAAGCTGAAGTGAAGCAGAAGTGAAGCAGCCCTGCAGAGATGCAAAGGAGACTTCTGGAGAACTGCTGGAGCCTCCAAGGGGCCTGGTGGGATTGTGGAGACACTGCCCTGGCTCTGGACTCTGAAGTAGTCAGATGTTCTTGTCACTGGTGCCCTCTGCTGCTGCTCGACTGTGTTAATATTTTTTAGAAACATTTCTTGTTTGCCAACTCTGTTAATATTTACCACCTGGTAAACAGAGTGCTCTGGCATCTCACTACAGCATTTCTAAGAGTGTGTGTAAACATGGAGATAGGATTTTCCTCTTTGGTCAAGTTTCAGTTCTGAGAGCACCAAGCTCCCACTTCTTTACATCCCAGGAATTTATGCAGTTGTCCCTAGCGATCCCCTCTGGTCTGCTTTCATTTGGAATCAGCACTGAGCTCAGATTCAGATTTTCCAGGAGCTTATGTTTTCACCTGGACATGTCTGACATTCCCCTTCTACAGTGATTTTTCTAGTTTTAATCACACAGTCATGGCTTTACATGATTGACTGCCACTGACTTTGAGTTCCTCACTCAGTGGTTATCAGTATGAAAACACTGAGTCATTTTGTTTAGACACCATTCCTGTGCCTTGGGGGGGTATAGCATTTTTTCTTTCTTCAACAGGTTCCATTATCTAAGACTGTAAAATATGTTGATGACCTTTGCTGAAGTTGTCCCAGCACTTCATCCAGCTACAACCACATAAAAGACTCTCTTCCTTTCTCAGCCACAGCAGAAACACCAGAGTAGCAGTTTCTGGAGAAAGGTGGTACAAGGAGACCCCCATGACAGCAAAGGCAGTCCCACAGCAGCAATGAGGTATCAGTGATACCTCATATCATATCAAAGATAGCCTTTGGGCTGTCACAAGCTCTGTAACTGCAAGAGTGCTGTCAGGCACATCATGTCACCAACCAGTCAGTCCCTAAGCTCTGTCTCTACCTGGATCTCCAGAATTTTGCAATTGAAATCTTCTGCCACTCTCTTTGTGCATCTTTTAATAGCAACAAGTGTACAAGCATTAGTGTGTGTGGTGGCAGAAACAAGAGATTATAGGAAACATTGGGTTTAAATTTGCTCATTCTATAAAGTCTGTGTTTGGGCAGACCCCTTGCAAAAAGAATGGTGAGAACAAAGCAGGGAGAGAAAGGTCAATTATCTTATCTCTGAAAGCAGAGATGGAAACCTCAGAAAAGGAATATTCATTGTCTAACTCCACAGCAGAATGATTTTCAGCTGGTTATCAATGAGCTTTCTCTATACTTATTTGACTTCCATAATCATATCAGAACTGGATCATAGCTTTTCTTTTCCCAGGAGCCTGCCAGGCCAAGGTTGAAAATCAATTATCATACGGTAGAGAGGTATTTTTTGCAGATGATGAAGGCATTACTGGATAATTCTGCTCTTATTCATTCCCATGTTAATCCAAAGTGTTTATTCTGAATTGATTTTTTGCGTATTTGTATCAGTGTGTTGGAGTAAAGAGTCCCTTCTCATAGGGGTTCTCATAGATTTTCTTTGATTTATTACCTGGTGTCTGCACTTGTCATTTCTTGAGCTGGGGTCCAGACAGAAAGGTACAAGAGGATCCTTCTAGGTAGACAGAGGAATGAGACTTAACTTTGGAGCCTTCCTGCTGCTAAGTCCATCCTTGAGCAGGGAAATCACTGTGTAGCTGTAACTCCTTGCATGAAGAGTTTCGTGGTAGTGGCTGCTGTGTGTGCATCCCAAGGGGCTGAACAGCAGTGGAGAGAGGAGGATCCCTTCAGCCATATTTACCATGTGGTTTTAGAGGTAGACCCTGATCTTCCACGAGCTTCTGGCAATGTTTTAGACCCTGGCAATCCCCCTCAAGTCCAGCTGTTGGAAAAAAGCAATCTTTATTTCTCCCAGCGAGATAAGTGGGAAGAGATTGTTCATGAATTTGAGACATAAACAGGAGCCCAGCTGCTTCCAGGGAGACTGGATGGTATAGTAATGCTGCCATTAACTGTCTTTATTAAAGATGGAAAACCCCAAGCTGTTGGACCTCTGCAAAGCCCTGATTCATTGTCTATGAAAATCCCAGCACAGCCAGGAGAGGGCACTGGGATCTCAAAACACTCAGCCTGAACACTTTACACAGCTGCTGGTGGGATTGAACAGCAACAGGATGTCCTCTCTCCTGCTTTCTCCTATTCTGATCAGAAATTATTAAGCTAAGCAGCAGAAAATGTTCATGTCTCAAAATAAAATAGTACCAGTTAACAAGCATTCACCCCATCATGGGTTGGGTTGGTTTGGGAGTTTGGGGTATTGCTTGTTTTGTTTTGTTTTGGGTTGGTGGTTGTTTTTTGGGGGATTGGGGTATTTTTGCCATAGAGCACCTACCAGCCTTTCAAGGATCTGTTACTAATGACACTATTTCCAGACCCTGTTCCACACTCTTTCTCTTCTGGCAAGGAGAACACGTCAGCGGTGGGCAGGAACCCAGCCACCACCTATAAACAAGCCTTGCAGCCATACTGCAAGGATTTTATTTTTGTTCACTTTTAAATAGCACCTTTAATGTCAATATATCAGTACATGATCTTTGGGAACAAAAATAGGTAATTTTCTTTGCTGAAACATAGTTGTGATAACAAACAGCTGGTTTGGGGGTTTGGGGGAGTTTGAGTGTATGTGTGTGTGTCGCTGTGTATTAATTTGGGGAGTTTGGGGGTTTTTTTTCAGAATTTCTTGGTAGATTTGGATGAAAGCTGGGCTAAAACGCCAGTATTTACTTCCTGATGAAGAGATAAAATTCTGTCCCCCCACTTCATCAACTCTGTCATTATGTGAATAACATCCTAAATTGTACAGCAAGACACAGCTGGAAATGCACGTGGGAGTGTAAGAAGAGGCAGCCACCAACCCTGGGCCAGACCAATGTTCCATCTGTGCCAAAGGCTGTCTGGCAGTAGCTGGGAATGCACGAGATGTGAATGTGTGTGGCACATGCTTCTGGCTGCTTGCAACATACTCTGTATTGACAGTCAGAGGCAGAAAGGTGCTGTTTGGGAGAGGGGACAGGGCTTTCCTCACCCCTCCAGGCACAGTCCTAGATGGGGACAAGGAGAAGACTAAGTGAGGGGTTGTAGCAGGAATTTCAGCTGTGTAACTCTTGATGGGATTAATTTGTCCCTTCATGAGATTGAGGGTACCATTCTTAGGTTGGACAGGAGTTGTTTCGCATCAGATGGCAGCACTGAGATTGGCCTAAAGGAGAAATGAGCTGTCTGACATGCTCATTTTAGGAGCAGCCTGTAACATGGAAAAGAAGTCTGGATCACAGGTGTTAAAACACCTGAGCAGACATCCAACTTCTTGGGGCACAAAATGATCCATGTCTTGGTACAATCACTCTGTCAAGGAGTATGGGACTTTCAGCACAAGCTCTAAATGAACATCACCCAGGTTCATCCAAATTTCTGTAGCTGATCTGCAGGTTGTGCATATCCCAGTGCTGCAGGCTCAGCAGTGTCAGCTGTGGTCCATATGCCCTCCCTTCACTGGTGCAATCACATTGCACCTGGCCATTTGTTGTACAGCACATTGCCAGCACTGAGGCAAATAACGTGCCTGGCCAGAGGCCTGGAAAGAAAGAGGATCCACAGAGCACCTGAGGAAGCAGCACATTTGCAGCACCTCACCTTCTCCAGCACAAAACTTGGCTTAGAGGCCATCTAGAGAAATCACTTTGTTTATCCATGACAGTGTGAACTCCTCCCTGGATGTGGGATAAGCCAGCCAGCAGTAGAAAAGTAGTGGAGGAATGTCCCCTTGACTGTGGAGCCTGTTATTTAATTTTTTGAGGACCCATATATTTGTATTTTTTGAAGACCCATATATTTGTATTTTTTGAAGACCCATATATTTTTTCCCTTGAAGAGCTGAGAGGAAAAAGGAGAGATGTGAGAGAAACAACATAGAAAGATATGAATTAATAATACATTTTAGATTTTTCCCCTCCCTCACAAATTTACTTAACCCAGCCCACAGACATAAGGAACTTATCATATTATCACACCAATAGAGTGAGACTATATAGACATGATTCCACTAGATTCAAATTTTCTTATATATCAATAAAAAATTAAATTAAAAAACAATGGCTCAAGCAAGTAGTTTAGAATCCTTTTATAAATTAGTATTACATAGCTAGACATTATCCAGCTAGCTGTATTTATTTTTATAAATATATGCTTTGTCTCATTTAAATTTGTTTGTTACTTTCAACTGCTCTTTATATTAGCCAAGATGTATGTCCCCTTAGGGGCAGAAGGGGAAGCACCTCGGAAGTGCCTCCTTGATCTTTGTACATCCCTTTCTTTCCAGTGTCTTTCCAGCACAGTGTGTCTTTCCATGGAATGAAATGGGACCCCGTGCCAGGGCACCTACCAGTATCTCTGCCTCCTGCTTTCTCCCCTGCAGGCCACAGTCCCCTGCAGGGTCTCAGAAATGGGATCACAGCCCCTTCCAGAGGCTGCTGCTCACACGCTGTGCCCTCATCCTGCCTTTTTTCTACCACCTATTTTCTTTTAACCCTGTGTACTGCTACCCCCAGATAGCTCTTGTTTGCTGCCCAGGTTTTTGTGCTGAGGGTTCCTGCTAGCAGCACTTGGAGAGTTCTGCATCTGATCAATCTCTTATGGGGAATGAGAGCAGATCCATGCTGCTTGGAGCTGGCTTTCTAGGCTCATACTTTGCTTAGAGTCTTCTCTTTTCTTGGCCTCCAGGTACACAGTCTGTGAGACATTCAAAGCTCAGGACCTGCTTTTAGGGGGTTGGACTGATGATTTTCTGCCTCAATAGCTTTTTTCCCCTCAGGCAGCAGTCTGCAAATGATATTCAAATGGACCAGTGGAAAGCAGAATTACTCTGCCTCCAGGACAAACACAAATCTCTCATAAGGATGAATTCAGTATTCAGGCTAGGGAAATCTCTTTATTTCATAAGAAGAGGGTGACAATATTCTTTTTTCTTTTTTCTTTCTCAATTTTTACTTTTTTTAAGGCTGAAACATTTCTAGGCAGGCCTTTGCCATCACATGATCTATAGGTACTCCTATGTAGGTAAGTAGGTACGCCTGGATCAAATAGTAAATAATGATCTGTCCTTAATAGCTCTTAGTCTAATGAGTCAATGTACCTTACATGAAAGGTGCAATGAAAAAAGTCATGGAACACTGAAAGAGGTCATGGAAGTTCATTTTCAGAGAAACCTAGTTACGAAGTCTGATGTTGGAACCTTTCAGGTGATGCCCAGATTAACTGAGTTCATTAAGAAATATTTAACCAATCTATTTGCACTGATAAATCAAATATCCTTCTTGCCAAGTCCTTATGAAATATTAGATAAGCTGTGCAATGTTTGCTTTGCTTTTAGCAGATGTGTCATCTAAGCTGTTGGATACTAAGAGAATGTATTGTACAGTACCATATGTGGGTCACTCTGCATGTTTTGCCATAGCACACCTGGGAGATTTACTTCAATTAATAACTTTTTGATCTGAAAGTCACAGAAAAGAAGGAAGAGGTACCTACCCAGATATTTTATTTTTTTCTGACAAATTTTCATTGAAATATCATATACTTCACATTTAAGTAAGAAAAATAAATCATAGTTAATATTCTTCTCTTTCACTATTCCAAAAAAAATAAAAAAATAAAAAGGATAGGGAATATCTTTCATGTTTATAACAGAAAATGCATTAGGCATCACCATTTCCAGAGGAGGTGATATTTGTAGGAGAAGGCAGTGGTTGGGAGCGGGGGAAGAGCCACTTTCACACTTGAGGGAGACAGGGATGATACCTGAAGCAGTAGAGTCTTTACACAGGCCCTCTTTACCCAGTGATCCCATGCATGAAACCTCTAGTGAGGCAGGAATGGAAGAGCTTGTTGCATGCTTTGTAATGGGGCAACAGAATCAATCCCTGAATCCAGACTGCTGCCATGGAAGAGGATGGTCCCTGTGGGTTCTGAACCAATCACTATTAAACATTAAATGGAACTCAAATACAAGGATTAGCTTGGAAAATCTCACTTCACCATGTCACATATTTTGTTTTAATCAAGTGAACTTAGCCTTTGGCTCATTAACTAGTTTATCTTTTATGCTAACTTTCAAGCCATTTCTGCTTGTGTCCTACCAGGAAAACAGAATCTGTTCATCTGCTACCCAGATGCTGCTTCTGAGTTCATGCAAGTTCTTATTCCTTGTGGGATGCAGGCAACAAATGATGCGATGGCTCAACAGGCACTGCCAGAGTATTTCATGGCTGACTTTCACTGCGACGAGCAGACAGTGGAAGACATTGTAGAAACTCCCCACTGACCCTGCAATTTCTTCTTCTCCCTCTGTCACCATGTAGCTGGTACAGGCCCTCACACAGGGATTGCTGGGGCCTTTGGCCAAGGCAAGTCCTGCCTGTCTCACCTGTCTCTGTCCTTGCACCCCGCAGCACCACTACACACTCACCAGTTTGGCACTGACTTCTGCAGAAAGGTCCTCCCAGGCAGTGCCCTCCACCCTGTCCTGGGTGTTCTGCATTTCTCTTTGACTGTTGGATAGTAAACATACTTCTCTTGCTTTCCTCCATCTCCTGGCACAGCTCTTCTTTCTCAAGTTCTTTTACGTTTCTTTGCTTACCAATTAGAGTAGGGAAACATGATTTTCACTTTTACTGCTTGTAATTTGGCATGTATTAGGAGGAAAACCCAACTAACAGATACTAATACCTGGAAACTTGGAGTTAAAATGTTGATAGTTTCTTTTCTTGATTAAAAAACTCACCTCCCAAACAAGAAAATATGTAAATCTATCAAAGGGAACTGCTCTGGCAGATTAGGCTGATGAGATTAGCCAGTGGTGTGTTCTCCTGAAGGCATCTGTGTTGTATTGCACTAGGGACCCCTCACATGGTGCTGAGGAAATTGCTGTAGCCTGACTATCTAAGCAAGCAACAGGACATGGTGTCACCAAGGTGAGGATTCCTCCTCCACCACCATCCTCCTGCTAGAAGGGCCCAGCACTGGCTGTGTCACTGTGTTGGGGTCACTTCTCAGGGTTGTTGTGTTTCTTTGATTTCTTCCTTTATCTTCTCAAGCCACTCTGCTACCTCTATGCTTCTGTCTCTGGCAGGGCTAAAAGGCATAATGAAAGCACACATTTTATCACTTGGTGTAAGCATCAGTTACTGCTGGTTTTTTGTGTTTTAAATGCATGATTTATCATCTGTTTCCCTTATGACTGTAGTTATTTGATATCATGAAGTGTTAACAAAGGTTTTGTTACTTGATTACTGAATTCTTCCTGAATTTTAAATTATTTGGTGAGGTTTTCTGTTGTAATTTTTCTTTATGATAATCACTGTTTTCAGAGCATACAGACTACCAGCAAATTATATGCTTCCATGATTTTTTGTGATGATGATAAGCAATTTTCTAAAGTTGCCAATTGCCCTTAGTTAAGGCCCTAGCCCGAGTTTGAGCAGGTCTGTGCTCAGATCTTGTTTGTCCTGCAGATTCCCTGCTCAGCCTTTGGGCAGGGTGGGCACTCTGCCCCGTGATGACGCTGTTACAGCTGGGGACAGCTGATAATATTGCCCTCTTGCTTCTTTATCTCCCAGAGCACAGACCTTTTGGATGACCTGCTGTGCACCACAGTGGTTCTGCCGCTGGTCAGGAGGAGCTCAACTGCTCATGCAGGTAGCTGAGAGCAGCACTCTCAGGAAATCTGCTAAGCTTAGACACCCTCTTTGAAACTGGCAGCCTTCACTTCTCTGCCTCTTTTTACTTTGTATAGCACCTGACTGAATTTTCCCAGTTCCTGACTCTTTTTTTTCCCCTGACATGGAGAAGTGTTGACCACAGTCTAGAACTAAGCACCTTTACTGAGAGATGATGGGGTATTGCAGCAACATAGTGATTTACTGTTGGTGGAGTCACAGCACAGGTCAAGGAAAGGCTGTTATCAGCTTCATTTCCTTGCCCTTCTGATTACTAAAAAGCAGGTTGCCATGTATTGCAAATGACTGATGAACTTCGTTGACTTTCCTTTTTCAGCTGAGTTATGTTTTGGGTCTAGTGAGTTCATACATAAATATTTAACCAAGTTTTTTGATCTAGCTGGTCAAGTGTAATTTCTGTGATCTGAAAACAAATGATGTGGTTTGTATCTTATCTCTAGTACAACGTGTAGCATTTTACAAATATGGATGTTACACAAATTGTTGAATACTGAAGATATCACTGAACCTTAATACTTGCTGACCATGGCAGATCCTTTGTCAAATTGCTGCCAAAAATAAGGCAGAGGTTGATATTTTGTTTTCTACATGGCACTAAGGAAAGTCCTGTCTGAAAGTAGTAAAGGTCTAGTAGCTAAGATGTTTCTATTCACATGAGAACAGGCAAGATGATCTCCACAGACTACTCTGCCAAGTTGCTGTCCTGGTTTTGATTGGATAGATTTAATTTTCTCCATAGTAGCTGGTATGGGGCCATGTTCTGGATTTGTGCTGGAAACAGTGTTAATAATTCAGGCATGTTTTAGTGATCTTTGAACAGTGCTTGCACAGCCTCGAGGTCTTTTCTAATGCTCCTACCACCCAGTCAGCAAATAGGTTGGGGTAGCACAAGAAGTTGTGAGGAGACACAGCTGGGACAGCTGATCCCAACTGTTCAGAGGGATATTTCATACCATATGGCAACATGGCAACACATAAACTGGAGAGAAATAGGCTGGGGGCCACTGCTCAGCAGTGAGTGGGCATCAGCTGGTTGGTAGTGAGCAATTGTTTTTAGTTTCCATTACTTGTCTTTCTTGAGTTTCATTTTTATAATTTCCTCCTCCTCATCATCATCATCATCATTATTTATTCCAATTATTAGAATGTTCAAAAGTCAATCCATGAGTTTTCTCACTTGTAGTGTTCCAGTTCTCTTCCCCTCTATCCTCTGGAGAGGGAGAGTGAGTAAGCAGCTGTGTGGTGCTCAGTTGTCAGCTGGGGTTAAACCATCTCAATGAAAATGTTGAGTGAAATGTCAATGAATTTTAATGTGAGGACATAGGAACCCAAGGATGGGTGTGTTGGATAATGACAATAGCCAAGGCAGCCCAGAATTCTGTCCAACTCCAACACTAGCTTAAAAATCAGTTCCCAAGGAACAGAACAAAACCAAATGTGGCTGCCAAAGGGGAATATTATTTCAGACAGCTTCAGTCTCCAGTGATTCCTGAGCTATCAGTGGTTTCTTTGAGTACCCTCAGTGGATTGTTCTCCCATGAATTGCACTCATACATTTTGAAAAATGGTGTTCCACAGCCCAAGGTCATGGTGTGTGAAAAGCCACCTACTTTGGCTAATTTGAAAATATAGAAAGAAACAAATACCAAAAGCTGCTACATTTATTTGTGCCTGGATGCCAAGGAATAGATGCTGGATAATAGTGTGTACCTAGCTTTCCACTGTGCAAACTCTAGATTTCTCTCTAACAGGGTGAGGGAGCAACTTGGAGGAAAAAAAATGATAAAACTTCCTGGTCAAGATAAAGACAGTTAAACAAAGAGAAGGAAAAAAAAAATAAACAAGTGATGCTAAGTCTCACCACCAGAAGTCTCATTATCACACAGTCTTTGAACAATAGCTGCATTGGAAAGACAATTCCTCAGTTTTCATTGTAGACATGGATTCTCTCTTTGGTCAGTTTGGGTTGGTTGTCCCAGCTGCGTCCACTCCCAATCTCTTGCTATCCCTGATCCTGCTGCTTGGGCTGGGGACAGAGGGAGCAACCAAGAAAGCCTCAGTGCTGTGCAAGCATCAGCAGTAGCTAAAACACTGACAGCAGTCCTCAACACTGTCACAAATCTAAGTCACGGCACCAGTATGTCTGAGCAAGCTATGAATACACTTGAAGGGGCTGTTCAGGGGAGAAGGTGGTGTCTGTTTTCTCACAGACCTAATCTGGAGGGCAACAGAAGCAAGTTAATTAAGTGCAGGTCCCAGATGAAAGGCTATTATGTGTAAAACACAGGATGGAACCCCAGGAGCTGGCCCATACATGCCACAAGGCAGGCCCAGCAAAGCAACAGCCTCCGGAAGGCATTCGAAGGAAAGCCTGCTCATACAGAAGAAAGGCTTGTTCATACAGCAGCATCCCATCCTGCCAATTTGAGCTTGAATTTGCAGGTGGACCCGGAGAATGGTGCCATTTGTAACAAGACCAGAGGACCTGGCATCTGCTTTCCTACCACACTGGGAAGAAAGCTCAGGAGAAAGCAGAGTCTTTTAGGTGCTTCCTGTGAATGTGAACTATATCAGGATGGGTCTTCCAGACCCAGATAAGCCTTTCATACTCAAATAACCTTTCACACTCAAATAATCCCTGTCTCTGTCATCAGAGGTGACCCAAGACCTTTGGCAGTTAAATCTCTTCCCATTTAAACTCATGGAACCCTCCAAGTGGCTCTGGCTTTACTCCCAACACCATTTTGAAACACTTCAGGGATTATTTGAGAAATTAGATAAATAATAAAAAAGCCGTGTCTGGGTGTAGGATGATGCTGCAAGCAAAGCCCTGCTTTTCCAGTGCATTAGGCTTCACAGCAGTGTTCACTCTCAGGGCTCCCATTAGAGGAAGGCAAGGCACTTTATCTACAAAAGTAAAGGAAAAGAAAAAGCAAACAAGTGGGTTTTTTTCTTGATGACAATAAAACTGTCTGTTTTCATCAATATAATCATCCCTCCAAAGCCTAGAAGGTTCCTTTCAATTTCACTCATCAGCCCATTTCTGGTTTTAAATACCCTGGTGTGCAGTATTCAGTGTAATGCCCATTGTACTAGAATTTGCCGAATTTGTTGCCGATAAAAAAACCCATTAGGATCAGGAGAAATGAGCAGGGAATTAGAGTCATCTGCCTCAAAACAGACCCTTAGCAGGCAGACATGTGAATCTGTATATCTCCAGAGGCTTCCCTTGTAGTCAGGGGAAGCAAACTTCTCCAGTGACTGACTCATTTCACAAAAATAAACTCATAAGCAAAGTGAGATGACCTGTTCTCTGGAAGTATCAGTATTTCCCCACTAACAGGGGAGATCATCAGTTCACTTGTAGATGTTCCATATCTAAATTTAAGCAGGACATGTTTCTTTCCTCATTGCTGTAGAATCTGCTAGTACTCAGCTAACTGGGCTAAAAATAGAATCTGCCCATCCTTAAACCCCATTTTGACAACTCAGTAGAGAAAAAAGTGTGGTGTTTACAGTGTGTCTGGCTATTTTTGTACACATGAACACTCAAAAACTGATTGAACAAATGTGGACTCAAGTTCTAAGCCAAGAAGTTCATGCAGGAAGACAAATTACTTTCCATGACTATTACCAGGGAGACAAAGAGATTAAGATACATATATGTTCTTATGCATAGGATATATATTCTTAGATATGGGATATATAAGGATATATAAGATTATATGAATTTTAACACATCCTTCCAGCATCACAGCATCCAAAGGGTCAGTATCATTTTGGCTATGTGTGAAATGATGGAATGGGATGGGAAGAGTCTTGGCAGGTGGCAGAGCCTGTTTCTCTGAGTGAAATGGTCCCTGACATGGTTGTTGGGGTGGGATACCCCTAATCTGATATTAGTTTTCTGAAAATCTGGATGAGCTCCCTCTCTAGCGTGTAAAGAGGAACAGGCACTGCCAGAGGACACTGAAACCAATTTAATGCTCATCCATTGTCAGTAGGTGCTTTACAGAGACCAAATGTCTGAAACAAAGAGCAGGAGAGTGGTCAGAGTGTGACCACAGCCCATGGGGTGATGGGCGAGGGCTCTTCCGTGGGGCAAGACCTACCCAGGGAGCATAGCAATGAGGATTTCTCTCCCCTCCTAGCTTCTCAAAAAGCTTCTCAAAAACCGAGGGGAAGGTGGGAGGGGCGAGGAGGGAGAATAAAAAAGAGAAAGCTGTTTCAAACAGAACTGTCCAGAGTGATTTTGCTGCAGAAAACTCATACTGAGCTTAGGTCAACTGATGAGAGCATGGTGCTAATGATGTCAAGGTTGTGTGTTTGATCCCTGTAGAGGCCATTCACTTTAGAGTTGGACTAGATGATCCTTGTTGGTCCCTTCCAACTCAGAATATTCTGTAGGTGTTTGACACACTCCATTTTTCTTGCCAGCATTATCCACTGCATTGTCTTTGAGCACCAGTTTCATAGATGAGAGAGAAACAGAGATAACCAATCTTCTTCTGCAGATTCTCATTCAGGATTACCTTAAGAGTAATGTCATCTTTTTAATGTTTCTTATTACACAGAGACTTGCTAAGGTAATGAAAGCTATTTCTTTTTTATTCCACTAATACTTCCATTCCCCCTCTTAAGCTACAGTTTTTACTGTCTTTTGCTCTCTACACATGTTCTCAGCCCTTGTTTAGTTTTTCCCTACCAGGGCGTTGCCAGCTTCTAATTGCCATTGCTTCAGGACTATTACATAACTCACAAAGTCAGCTTTAGTAACATTCATTCTTATCATGAGCAGATTAATAAGTAAACTCGTATCTCAATAGGAATGGGAAGGTATTATTTGCTAATTGCAACCATGTGCTTTGGCACGACAGCATATAAATAAGCATGGATTTACAGGTCCAGCATCAGGCTTTTCTGACACTTGACTTCTCTTCCTCAGCTCACTATGGAGGTCCTGGGAGGGACCACTATTTTCCTGCTGGTGTGCATCTCATGCCTTCTCTTTGCCACATGGAGAAGCAGATCTCAAAAAGGGAAGGAGCCTCCTGGTCCCACTGCATTCCCCATTGTTGGAAATCTGCTCCAGATAAACCCATGGAATTTGCCTGAAAGCATGAAAGAGGTAAGGGACTGTCTTATTCTTTCCTATGTTGTCTTCATGGCAGATAAAACAAAATCCAGTCCCTCTGGTCTCAGCTAAATTCACAAGCTTAATTGGCATTGACCAAATGTTAGACTCAAACAGAAACAAAAGGTTTCCCAGATATACATGCTTATTAATTCTATATATCACAATAATCTATTGCATTTCTAAGTCTATATATTACAGGTGTGTGTATATATATATGTCTATATATTGTAAGTCAGTCTATATATTTGCAATGACCATATTGAAGTGAGTTTTGTGCTGACCTCACAACTTGTACCACAGTACTACAATTTGCAGTGGATTTGCAATCAAGGCACTGATGCTGTTGCAGTATAATCCTCCTGTGCTCAATTGCTCACCATGTTGGCAACACAGCCTGGCCCTTTTTGTAGGGAGAACCTGGCTCTATTTTGCTGCTCCGCTCCCTAGCAGATATGTAGGATCTCCTGGGAGTGGAAGAAACAAGTGCAGAAATAAAGATATTGAAAGATATAAAAAGATATCGAAGTATCGAAGTAAAGATATTTGGAGGTGAATTGGGCTGTCCATTCCCTCCCCTGACTGATGTCACCCATCTGGCAAAAAAACCCCTTTGAGAGAGGATTTTGCTGTTTGTGGTCAAAACCCTTTAGGCATTTGCTTCCATATTGTGTATATAACTGATTTTAGAGCTCATGTAAATTGTTATCCACTATGCCCTGCACAAAGGCATTCTGAAATGTTTTGTCAGCCCTGTGAAGGGCTATTTTCTTTTCTCAGATTTGGACTGGATAATTGCCATTTCCATTCATATTCCCTATTTCTTGTATGGTTCCCTATTCCCTTCTCTGTAACTTATAATTAAAAGATCTCTGCACTGTTGTTAATCTGTCATGTCTCAACAGTGCTGGGACAATGACACATCACCTCTCAGGCCTCTTTGCCACAAGTATCACATGATTATCATCCATGTTTGTCATGTGGCTCTTTGTGCTCACTTTTCCTACAGCTCAGTGAGAAGTATGGTCCTGTCTTCACGGTACATTTGGGCCCACAAAAGGTTGTGGTGCTGTATGGCTACGATGTTGTAAAAGAAGCTCTGGTTGATCAAGGAGATGACTTCAGTGGAAGAGGCACTCTACCACTGATTAAAAAACTCTTCCGAGGCACAGGTACGTCCTTGGTAATGCCAGCATGCAAAACAGATGCTTTCAGAGCTTCAGAAACACAGCTGAGACAGCAGTCCAGGGGAGAACAGCAGATTTCATTTACTACTTTTATGCACAAAGACAAATTAGCAATTAAAGGCCAAAAACCCAGCTCATTACTTGGACCCTTGAGTAAGCTGGTCCCCTGGAGAAATGTTTAAGGTCCCAGGATGGCTTCACTGTGTGCCTTTTTATTTCCAGTGTGCTTCAAGCTCTGGCTAAAATTTTGTACGTTAAATGTGCCTCTAAGGTCTTACATTAATTCTCCCATTTCTGAAAATATTCTGAATATACACACAAATAAAGAAACAGCAAAAGGAAAGTTCACAGCACAACAAAGATAAGATAATATAGGCTTACCCAGTAAGGGCCACAGTCCAGATTAGGTCATGAGATTAGTCACCAGCCTCTGGTATGGCATTTATAGCAGATAATCCATGGTATTATATACATAGGGCAGTGCCAATGTATCGTCAATAATGATATGCTCTGTCAAGGTGCACAGCAGAACATTTGAGTGGTTATGTCAGTGTAAAAGTCTTGTGCCCAAGACCAATTCAGTGTTACTTCTTGCTTACTTCCTAACACAGTTTTTCTTATCCTTTGAATAAAGTCAGTTGTATTCAAGTGCTGTGACTGATGGATCAAATTTGTCACCTTCAGAATTGCAGAGAAGTTACAGTTTTGGGCAGATAGGAACTGCAGTGTAACTCCACGGAGAGGTGTTCTGCATGCTGAGTACTTACTGTGTAATTCCCATTAAAGGGGAAAAAACCCATCACGAAGGTCTCTTTTTCCTCCCTGTGTCAGGCATTGTGACCAGCAATGGGGAGACCTGGAAGCAGCTGAGACGATTTGCAATCACCACCCTGCGGGATTTTGGGATGGGGAAAAAGGGCATTGAGGAGCGAATCCAGGAGGAAGCTCATTTTCTGCTGGAGAGGCTCAAGAACACACATGGTAAGATAAGGACTTTGTGCCTGCTGAGACACTGTGCATATCTGCAAGGAGACAATGAGGGGTGTAGGGCTGCTTCACAAAATCTGTCACCCAAGGAGTGGGCATATGGCCACTGCTGTTTCTGCTCGCTGCCTCTGTAGGCAAAGTTATCAGTCCTGGCAGTGGGTCAATCAAAGGCACTGTGACAGTATGGAGGATAAAAGTAGGAAAAGCTTGGAAAGCACCTTTTAACCTATTCTGCTTGAGGAACAAAACAGGAAGTGGTAAAAGGAATGGCTTTGCTACGGAGCCAAGGGTTTGATGGAATTCAGCCATGGCAAAAGTGCTGGAAGATGTCAGGTAACCATGTATGCTCTTCATCACCTTGTCTCCTGCAGCTCTATGTAAACAGATCTTGAAGAAGTAGGTGACCAGAGAACTCATTTGCAGATATTTGGGGTTGGGTCCAGTCCATCCGAACACCAGACAACATGTCCCAGTATTGGTGGGGCTGTCCAATGGGAACAGGGATATAAGCTGCTTCTGAGGGCAGGGTATAAAGAACCTGCTTGGTTTCAACCTGTAAATGTGTTTTCTGATAGTATATAAGTCAGTGTTACTTCTAAGTGTGTCCCCTGAGCGTGGCATAGTACCAGCCTGGACCCCAGGCTTCCTTTTCATTGCCAGCCCTCAATGTGTGCTTATTCTGCAAGTGAGGGGCAAACAGATGGATCTAAAAGAATGATTAAGCATCACTGTTTTCCATGAGGCACTAGAAAATTCAATCTGGCTTTTCAGATAAACATTTATTTTATAAATCGGAGAAAACACTCTCACCTGCATGGCTTTTATCTTTTGACTATCACAGCAATATTATATTTCTTATGCCCTTATGCAAGCTTCTAACTCTGGTTGACCCTGTTACAGCATCTTTTACTGTGTATTAAAAGGTTTTACAAGCAAGATATATACAAGCAAAAAGTATAAATCCATTATTTAATGCAATTAATAAATAGCTATGACTAGTATCTTCTACATTAATATACTCACCACCTCTGAAACATCCGCTGAGTTTTCAATGGCCATGGAGTCACCAGTCAAGCAGAGAATTGGTGCTTTTGCTCCTTGGAATAGTGTGCTACCAAGCTGACATTTTCTCACTCTGTGGTTTTCTTTCAGGATTTTATGCTTTTTCATGTTATTGTTTCTCATCTTGAGACCTTGAGATACACCCTATCACTGTCTGTAATTACAGTGATAATTACGCTTTCCTTTCTTTCTTGAGTCTAATCTTGCTTTTTGCTACACCATAGTTCTCTTCACTGGAGTTATGCAGCTGTGCTATCAAACCTAGACTTTGATCACAGGCATTTGAACCCCAAGGAGAGGGCTATATAACTGAGGTTACGCTCATAAAGTTAATAAGGAGAGTGCAATAACCTGAAGACATGTTTCAGATGAAGGTCCCATGGTTTCACTGGGATTTTGTGGGAATGTTTAGGCTTTAGACTGTTCTAATAAACAGCCCATAACACAGACAGACATGTGCTAGCTGAAGAGGAACTAAGGCACTCAGTGTTCTACTGAGAACAAGACAAAAGAGATACTGAAACCATCTTAGGAGTGAAATTAGTTCACTTCAAGAAGAGAAGAATAAATTGGATAAGCCCTTCACTGTCCTTTCAAAGGTGTGCAAAATTCTGGATCTCCAGAGAATGTGAAACTACCCTGTAGTGCCAGAGGAGATGATGATCCATTAAACACTGGATCAATTGAATGAAAGTAAGATATCTTTTTTTTTTTTTTTTTTTTTTGGTGCTTGTTGCAGAGCAACCCCTCAACCCTGGCAATTTCCTAGTCCATGCTGTTTCCAACATCATCTGCTCCATCGTCTTTGGGGATCGGTTTGACTATGAGGACAAGAAATTTCTAGCTTTAATTGATTGGATAGAGGAAAACAACAAGCTCCAGGCCTCTATACAAACACAGGTGTGTGGGGTTTTATTTAATACATGTGTTAGTTATTATAATATTTTATTAACAAATATTTATTCATGTTATTAAATTTTAATTGCAGTGGGTTTTCCTAAATTTGAAAAAAAAACATTAGGAAGTGAAAAAGGCAGCTAAATAAATTCCTGCTTGTTTTTCCTTTACTTTATGGAATTGCCATTGTATGTCCAAAAGCTCTCATTGCAAAAGTTGCTCAAATCCTTGAATGTAGTGAAACCATAAAGTAAATGACAATAAAATCCTGAGTAAGAAAGATCTACTGTTCCAAAACAGTTTAACTGCCCCATTTTCATAGTTATAATGAGGGGAACATATTATTTTATCCACATTAATCAGAATGTGCTTTTTCATCCCTTTATTTTTACAGATATATAATTTCTTCCCAACTGTCATGGATTATTTACCTGGACCTCATCAAGACCTGATAAAAAATTTCGAAAAAGTTGATAAATTTACAACAGATATTGTAATGGAACACATGAAAACCCTGGATCCCACTTGTCCTCGAGATTTTATTGATTCTTTTCTTAATAAGATGGAACAGGTACAGTAAGAGTAGAGATTTATTGGATTTTACAGAAATCACTGCTTGAATCACATCTTTTCTTTTTACTTGTGATGGGGCATTAGGTTTTTGCAAATACAGAGGGTAACTTGCTCTTCTTGACACAATGACTCTCCATTTTCTTATGAAGGATTTTTAAACATAGAATTAATAGCATGAGCCAAAGTGATGAAAGCTGAAAACCAATCTGATTAATGTAATTCAATGCTTCTTCCATATTAAAAAAGGTTCATAATATTATTTAGTAAACCTACCATAAATGCTGGTGTTCTGGAGAGTGAGTGTCATATTTTTGAAAGAACCTTAGATGTGTTCATAAACCTACTTATGGGTACAGGATTTTTCTTTTTAAGCAAACTTCTTGGCTTTGTCATTCAAAACCTTCCTCTATCCAAATCTTCCTGCAGGAGAAAGGGAACGTTGACTCAAAATTCACCGTTGAGACCTTGAGCAGAACCACACTCGACTTGTTCCTTGCAGGAACAGGGACCACAAGCATCACACTGAGATTTGCAATTCTGATTCTCCATAAATACCCAGAGATAGTAGGTAATGGAAATAAATAGTTTAAAACTTTTTAATAGGTTGTGGGATCAGTTTGGACAATTCCTGTCACTACCACATGTGGAGTAGTCCCTAAGGACGTTTTTGCAGCGTGGAAATGTGTATAAGTCTTAGTAGTCTTCACAGAAAGCAGATGTTAGTACTAAGTATATTCATATATTCCTGGTGTGCTAAAAGCAAATTTATTGTAAATATGGAGAGAGGTTTAGGCAAACAGATGGGGAACTGTTCATTCAACATTTACTGATTCCTTAACAGAGAAAATGCAGAAGGAGATTGATTCTGTGATTGGCCGAGACCGAAGCCCTTGCATGTCGGATCGGAGCAAGATGCCCTTTACAGATGCTGTGATCCATGAAGTCCAGAGATACATTGACTTCCTTCCTATTAATGTCCCACATGCTGTAATAAGAGACACCAAGTTCAGAAACTATTTTATTCCCAAGGTCTGTTCCACTGTGTCTGAGAAAGGTTGTAATCTCTTGAAAACAATGAGTTTTGTTCTTTGTATTTTATTTATTTTCAAAAGCATTGAAAGGTGATACTGAATTGAATTTCCCCTTTTTTTTTTTTTTTTTTTTTTTTTTTTTTTTTTTTTTTTTTGGAAGGGGATTCTGGAAGTTATTGAGTCCAATCCCTTGTATTAAAAAAAAAAAAAAAGACAAAAATACTTTTTCATCCTCTGTATGAAGAGGGAGATATTTCTATTTTTTTTTCACATCAGTGTAAGTTGTAATTTATTTGGAAGCAATATTAAATACACTAAACATACTCACTATTAAAATTCACTAAAAAACATCTTTGCCATAGCAATTGCATATATTTTCACATGTTAAGTATTAATTTAAAACTGGTTAAACTTTGACTACCCTTCTATTTAGCTCTGGGAACTTCTTAGTGTCTCCTTGCTTTAGCGTATCACCATTGTACCTTTCTTTTTTGTTAATTCAGGACACTATAATATTCCCTATGCTGAGTTCTGTCCTACATGACAGCAAGGAATTTCCAAATCCAGAAGAATTTGACCCAGGACATTTCTTGAATGCAGATGGTACCTTTAAAAAGAGTGACTACTTCCTGCCATTTTCTACAGGTAAGACCTCTTGCTATTTCAGATCCTAGACCATCCTCTCCTGAAATCTCTCTGAAGATTACATGGCGCCATCACCATTGTCCGTACAGTGATGTCAGGTGACATCTGCTAGAGTCACTTCTGGGCAGCTCTAATCCCTGTGCTACAGTTCCAGTTGACTTCTTTAGCAAACACAGAAACTCCTCCAATGCCTTCTACAAGATGTGTATGAAGTGGGACACAGCCATGCAACTTGTCTCTCAAACCTGCCATCAAACAGCAGCAGAACATGAGCAACCAGAGCCTTCAAATTGCCTTCACACACCGAGCGCTCTTGTTGTTCTAGACCTTTAGCTCCCAGTTTAATTCATGCTTCCCCAAAATACTGCAGTGCTGCCTGTGCATTCTGAGGCATCTGAATTTTCATGGAACTGTGGCTAAAATCAGTTACCAGCAAAATACTCCACTGTCTTTCCACTGTCTACCTCTTTTTTTTTTTTCTCTTGTAGGAAAACGTGTCTGTGCAGGAGAAGGTCTGGCCCGGATGGAGCTATTCATATTTTTAACATCCATCCTGCAGAACTTTACTTTGAAGCCTATTAAGGATCACAAAGACATTGACATTACCCCAATAGTCACCAGTCTGGCAAATATGCCCCAACACTATGAGGTCTCTTTTGTTCCACGTTAGCCAAGTGAAGACAGTTTCCAGGTCCCACACTCGTGAGTGCTCTGGTTGAATGACAGTCATTCCCCAATCTGTTAAGAATGAAACACTCAGACCATTTGGTAGACACTTCATGGACAGAAGAGTGCTTAGAAAATAAATTTGTATGGTGCCTTTATAACCACTACAGCCAGCTCTTGACAGAAGAGTAGGCAATCACACAGGCAAGGACACAGCTCCCTGTGCAAAATTATGCAGATTCTTCTCTGCATCTACCTCATCCAGCTCTGGTTCCTGTCTGGCTCCTGACATGCCAGGCTGTCTGCACTAGTTCTCTGAGAGCCCTGCTGCTGCTGTCCCTATCACCTGAGGGGTTCCAGCAGGAACAGATGCTTGTACTCCAGGGTTTTTACAAACTCTGCTTAAAGTACCTCTCTCTGTACTTTCAGTTTGTTTGTAATCTATTTTAAAGGCAAACATAAAACACTGAGATTTTTGTGTTAGATAATGATCATCTATTGTATTCTTGTCCCAATACTTACTGTCTACTGTGGTGGGCATATGGGTCATCCTCTGTGTGATTACAATGAGGGTTTGTGAAATTACAATTTATACTGCAAAATAAAGAAGTAGTATACTGAATTGTTGTTTTTCTGATATTCCAGAACACATTTTAGTGAAAAACTAGTGTCCACAAAGCTTATACTCCAGAATCTTGTTTCAAGTCCTGTACACATCTGAACACTTCATTTCACTCACTTATATGAAATATGCTATGGCTTGATTAGAATGAACCGGCTAATGACCTATAAATGTCCATTCCCAATTTGGGATAAAGCTGCACTGACCCTATGGGACCTATCAGAACCCCAACTGTGGTTACAGAGCTGTTCATTTGGGGGAAAAAAAGACAAATAATACCAGGATCCACCCCCCAGTGCCTTTCCCTAGATGAATGCCACCTTGCATCTTCCCAGTATTTTATGAAGTGCATAAAGATCGCTACAGCAATGTTGCAATCAGGAAAAAATCCATAGAGTTTATATGACTTGCTAAGCATATATGTACAGATCAATGTCTGGCATTTCCTGTCTTGGTCATATTCCCAATCAATGTATAATATATAGTGATTACAGTGAAGACAGAGAGCTGAATCTCTACTATGTGGGAAAAGACAGAAGTGTAATATTACCACAACGCCATTAACTGTTTATGTGAAACAGAGAGAACTTGCTTCCTTTCAAATCAGCTATATACTATGTATTACTAGCATGGCATTGCAAAGGCAAAAAGCCACAAATGTCACAGAATCACAGAAGTAAATCCTCTCACCAGATAAAAAGAAGAAAGCCCTGTACTTCCTCTTTAGCTGTGCCATGACTAAAATAGCCAAAACAAATGAGGGAGCAGCTTGCTTGTTCCAGTTGTCCTCCTCCATGCTGAAAAGTCAAGGAGGCAGCCAACGCAGATGAGCAAAACAGCTGATCCACCACCTCCATGGAGACTCCACCATGCTATGAAGGGGGCTTTGTAATTAGAGGAGGGCTAAAGCTATGTGCCCTGATTCTAAAGACTGTGGATATCTCCACAAAGTACTGCTCTGCAACTTGACTGACCTCAAAATAACCTGTTAGAGTGGCTAGGCAGAACCATCTTAAGATGCTGGAAAAAAAACTCTCCTCTGGAACTGAACTCTTCTGCTTCTGCTAAAAGAACTGTATTTGCTAGGCTCATTTTCATCCCCTGGTTTGCAGTTGCAGTCCAAGCCATCAAGAACTGCTTCAGCTTCAGCGTGGTTTGCACACCATTTTGATGACACACTTTGCCCCTGGACTCTGATCCATCAGCACTCCCTTTTCTGTTATCCTTCTGTTCCTTCACTATTTTCTTACTCTTATCTTCCATCAGAAAATGCTGCAAAGAGAATTGTGAGATTTAACCTCCTTCTGTACCTCCTCTGGAATTTCTCAGGGATTCTCCAGGTCAAACATCTGAGCAGTAACCAAGTTGTAGCTTTGCTTTTGGACTGACTATGCATTTCCCCAGTACAATGCTGTTCACACACACCTATGTCTCTTCTGTGGTGCTACTCTCCAAGGACCTGCCATCCTTGACATGATTTGGATTCTTAGCAGTGACACTAAGGTCCCTCAAGCAGGGAGGGTAAAAGTTACTCAGAGACACAACTGGGAACGTAGCTATCAGCTCTTAGCCTAACTGGACTGCCACTGTCACACACTCCTCCAGCCAGCCAGCAAGTTCACCTCTAAAATTTCCTCTCAAAAAGGAAGTCAATTGTGGGACAAGTCCCTTCTCTCATTTTCACTTCCTGGAAGTGGAATACTCAAAAGTTGGTGAAGGAACTCACTATTTCTTACCTTTCTTACCTGAAAACACTAAGCACTTGGTGACAGTGCATGGCTAGAAGGATTTCCATCTTCAGAGCCCCTGGAAGTTTTAAAATGGCACTGTATTTGTATACACAGAAAAGCAACTTTTTCAACTGGAACAGGACATGGTCCATACTGTGTCTTTCCTGCAGGACCTGTGGTTTTCCCTGCTGGCATGGCGCCTCCCTGTGTCCCCCTGCTCTCCTGCCAGGAAACACCCTGAGCACAGAAATGCTATTTCTATTTCAAACCCAGGATTTTCAAAGTGATGGTGAAGGCTCTCAGAAGTCATCTGCTTCACTCTTTTTTAGAAGCACTAGGGAAAAGTGTCCATCCTGAATAATAAGTGGCTGTATAGAGCCTGACAGCATGATGATCATTATCACACTGGCACCTGACTAGACATTCTTTCAAACACTCTAAGTTTGAGCCACTTCTTTCCTAAATATCAGTACTTGCATTGTCTTCAACTGCAACTCACTCAAAAGCCAGCTTGAATTACTTAAGGTCAGTAGGTGCAGAAAAAATATCCTTGGAGTAGGAGGAATACCTGTTCAGTACAAAGGGCTCTGCCAAATCAGCAATTTGGAACATTGTTATCCTAGTAGAGGAGCAGATTTTGGTGCTAGGTATGCCACTTCAAAAACTACTAGGATCAAAATTCACTGGTAAAGTAGAGAAAGGGTTAACTGAGTTAACTGAGCATCTGATAAAGTAATATGTCTTGAAATTCACCAGAGGTCCAGACAGTCCAAGAATGTAATTGCAGGACTACTTGATGCAGAGTTTAAAATGTGCTCTCTTCTATCATCCCTAGTAGCTTGAAGGAGTTTCTTTAGTAACAGATCCCTTTGAAAAAATAAAAAAACAGCTTGTGTAATCTTTCCAAAAAACTTTAGATTCCAGAGAAATAAATGCAGTAAGTTTATTGTAAATTTGTAATTAGTCTCTCTATTTCAAACAGATAAAAGGAGATACCAAAATGAAGTGTTTTCAATACCCCACCCATTAAGTCCAAATGTCCAGGTATCTTCCCAACACAGAGCTCAACAAAGGAAAACTTGAAGTTTAGGTCCTGGTGCTACTAAGGGAAAATGTCTTTACAGATAATGGAAGACTTCCCCTAGACTGAGTATTTCATGTGGAAAACAGGATGAACACACATTTAGCCAGTATCGACACGAGTTAAGGAGAAGCTTCTACTTTTCACTGCAGAACGGAGGCAACAGTACCCCTTGAGAAGAGGAAAATATTATTCAGCCTTAAGCCTGAATTCAGCCTACTGTATTCAACAGCTGGAAAAGTTTCCAGTCCTCATGTCAGCTGTAACCAAATCCTTGTCAACATACAGAATTGCTGCTGTTGCAAAACCAGAGATCAGTCCAATGCCCAACTCCAGCTTATTATAGACTGTTGTAATTTCATCGTTTCTCCAGCTTTTTGTACTTGGCTTCTGCAGAAGGAAAAATAGTATTTTAGTACTGGGTAGGTAAAAGATTTGCATCCTGTAAGCTAATTTACTGTATCATGCAGGATCCTCTTTTTCTAATGCACTTAGACAAATATAATTGTACAGCAATTTTATTAAAGAACCTGGTGCTTAGGTCAGACAATAACATTAATTTAAGCCAAGAGGGCTTGGGTGCCTGGTGGAACATTATGAATCCCTCAATTTGCAAGGTTAAACATCAGTCCTTAAAATATAAGTCAAGGTGTACCATAAAAAAAAACAAGCCTCACTAACAGGCAGTAGTTTAACAACATCTGTACGAGTCCATAGTAACATCACTACATTCATTACATGAATCTTTTCCCAATGCTTATCCCTTCACACACAATGTTTGTGCTCAAAAGCAGCATAGGCAACTCTACAGCTCAGGTTTGTTAAACAAAACAGACCTTTCTTTCTTTCTAAATCCCCTTGCAAGGCACTATGCTGCTAGGTCTTAACAGTGGCAAATGATAGTTACCAAGTTTTTTGGAATATGCATCCAGTTTGTAAGCTGCCTGCTCCAGAGCTGCAACCTGTTCCTCAATTAGGTTTATCTGTTCCAGATATGGCTGGAGATCAGCATCTTAAAAAAGCATAAAAATTTTATCTGTCAGTTTTCAGTAATGCACTTCCAAGAAACAGTTCACACTTGAAACACAAGTACTTCTTACTACTTTTTTCAGACACGACAGTTCAAAAGGTTCCCTCTCCTGCCCCAAAATTAAGTGATGACTCTGACAGCCATGTTCCAGGAAAATATGAAATGTTCAAGAGTACTGTCTAGTCTCTAACACAAGTAACAAGAGAACATGAATTAAAAGAAGTGTTATTCCTATCAGATCCAGAATCTGGGGTAAACCAGGACAAATTCAGACGTATTTTCTCTTACAGTAGTCTACAGACTCTAAAGCTGTTAAGAAATATACAAGACTGGTATTGCATACTTATATCAGTGAGTTTTCCTTCCTTCAGCAGTAATGGAATGTGAACCTTCTGACTCTAAGATGCTTTATTTCCCAAGCAATGCACCATTCATTACACCCCTACCTTATTTGGTATACTTACATTTTTGGTTTAAATCCTTCAGATTTCTACTGATGTTTATAGCAATATCTTTCATTTCTAAGTACTTCAAGCTAGTCAGCTTATTCATGTTTTCCAAGAGTTTGTAGTCTTCACTGGTGGCTTAAAAAAATACAGTTCATTTTAATTAAAGGTGATGTGGTTTGAATTGTATGCAGACTCTTCAAGAGATTTCAAACCAACAGCCAAATGAAGCACAACAGTTTAGACAGCAATACAGGTTATTACTACACACTCTACAAAAAGATGACATTTTGTGAATTGCAAAAATCAACTGCACTGATGAATTCACTTTTAAACTTTTTTTGAGAAAAATTTACTAAGTCCTCATATTTCTACTCTCAATTCTGTTAGTTAGACACTTATGTTTACAAAACTGATAGCACAAATCCAGACTGGTAATCTGTACCATATATCCTTCAAGTCTGCGCACATCAGTAGTGCTGTGGAGTACTTTCAAAATTAGAGCCTATGCAATGCATTAACTTGGTGAGCAGTTTATTTTGCTCCAGTTGATTTTGCACAGCAGTTTATTCTAACGCATAAATGTTGGAAAATGTGTATGATCCTTGCTCTCAGGAAAAAAATAACTCCACTCTCTGCAGTGCATCCCTCCTACTCTGTCTTAACCTAGATCGCTTTTGTTAGATTGATTTTCCACATACAAACTTCTTCAAGAGGACAAAAATTATTTTTAAGCACCTGCCATCACACTGAATTGTTCTGAAAAATATTTGTGCTATTCTGGAAATTAATTATATTAAGGTAAATAATCTTGTTGTTAGCAGCCTAGTAAGGTGCCAAATTTGGACTACAAGTTTTACCAGATGTGATCTAAATAGTTACAGTTTAGATAAACTATGCAACAGATTTATGAGAAACCAAGTGAAAAGAAAGAAGAACTTGCAGGTCAGTATTGCAGCGCCTTACCTGTCAGTTCACCTGTCAAGTACGTGGCCATTTTGCTGAACATGTCTTTGCAGAGTTCATTGATATCTGCCTCTGCTGGCTCCTTAGCTTCCTCTGCGGTTTCAATAGCAGGATCCTCTACTCAGGGTAAAGACATTACAGGGTTAAGGCAAACTATAGCAAGTCCAGAAACACAACAGAACGATTAAATTATCCCATTTTTCCCTCCTTCAAGCTGCCTACAGCTACTTTCCATGTAAGTTGCCTTTAGACTAAGGGGTAACAAACTACGGCAGCTTCTTTGAAGTAGCACCAACATTATTTTCAAATAATATTTTAGAACCTGACAGCACTGACAAGCATCAACCCCCTTTGCTGCTTAGACAGCGAAGCAATTTGGGGAGAACTTCTGAGTAGCTGTGCACGGTGCTGCTGTTTATTCCTATTCACTGACTCGGAACAGAAGCACAGCGGCCCCAGTCCGCTTCGTAAGGGCTACAACAGAACCCCACCTGCGGAAAGCGGCAATCGCCGCTTTTCTTCTCCAAACCCGTTTCTACCACAAGCTGCCCTTGTCCGGCCCCTCCCCGGAGCAGTCCAGCACCTCTTCCCCAACCCGGATAGGCCGCTCTTTCCCCGCTCGGCAGCGTTTGCCGGCTCACACACGAAGACTGCCCGAGGCCCGCGGCTCCCTCCGACAGAAGCGGCGGCGCGGGCGGGACCCGCCGGGCCCCGGAGCAGCAGCAGCAGTAACGGCAGCGGCAGCAGCAGGCGCATGGCCCGGCCCGGCCCGGCCGGCACACGCCAGGCCGCGGGCTCGCCCGGAGCTCCTGCCCGCGCCGCGGCCTCCCCGGGCCCAGCCCCGCACCGCGGCCCTGGGGAACGCCCGGCCCCGGCCCCGGCGCTCCGGCCCCTTACGCTTGGCGGGCTGCGCGCCGGCCTCGGGCGGCCCCTCCGCTGCGGCCGCCATGGGCACAGAGCCACTCCCGCGGCCCGGAGCCGCCTCCTCCGGCCCGCGCCAGGCCCGGGACCGCCCCGCGGCCGGCGCAGGGAGGAGCCCCCGGAACCTCCGCCCCCTGAGGGGCGGCCACGGAGGGCGTGCGGTGTGCGAGCGCTGCGGGGACGCGGCTGCAGCAAAGAGACAAATGCAGGGGTGTAAAACGGGCTACTTGCCCCAGCTGTTAGGGGCAGTGAGGCAGAACCGAGAGCGGCTGGTTTGTGCTCCATGCGGCTGCGCCGCCCGTGCGATCACTGCCCCCTCCCCACCGCAACCGCGCCGCTCACTGCCGGAGCAGCGGCAGCACTCACACCGCTCGCCCGGGCCAGGGGCTGCTGCCAGCCCCACCCTCACAGCCAAACTCTTCAGTCCTGTGTCTGAGGATGTTTTCCTTTGGCTTAGCTGATCCGCTTACGTCTGCAGGTCTTAATGCGACTTAAAAGCAGCTCCTCTGCTGCTGCTTAGGTACCAGCACGATAGTCTGCCCTGTGGGGACTGTGGCAGATGTTGCTGTAGTTGCCACAGCAGTGTCTACCTAGGTTTTTTTCAGTCCATAGTGTAAGTAGCACTATACAAAGATGGTGCAGCTAAGAAATGAGTCTGTTGTTAAAAACTTCTGCCAGTAGTAAGTATATAAATTTTTATTTAGAAAAAAATAAAGAAAAAGGGAATTCCCTCCCCTTCTTTTAAGTAGTATTTCTTGCTGTTCACAGTGGGGAGAAGTTTTTTGGTTTCTTTCTTCTGCAGTACAACAGTATATATTTCCCTTCTTAGGTGAGATGTCTAACACCACTGCCGTTTAGTTTTTAATGAAGCTAAAGTTGTTTCTGGAAGTAACTTCCACTGAGAAGCTACTAGAAACATAACTGTTCTTTCCTGGTAATGAGTGCTTGGTCTCTGTACTGACTTCAAACTCAAAAGCATCTCCAACACATTGAGAGGTCTCTGTCTCTCCCCAGATGTGACAGGCACTAACAAGGGCAACATATCAATGCATAAATGCCACCATCACCTTCCACCTTTTGTGATGGAGAAGCTCACATGTTCAATGGAATATTTTGTGTATAAGCTGGCCACAGAATAATAATGGTTTACAATATAAAGTTTGATATGTACCTAAGGAATTATAAGAATTATATTTTCTTAGGAAAAATCATTTATGCAATGTATATTAATGCATTTTTTCTTAAAACCCACAAGCCCGTGGAGATCATGCTCCAGAAACAGGCTTCCCATCTGAAGACCAGCAAAGTCAGCTGAAACATTTTGGCAATCTCCAGTAGGCCCTCACAAGCTTTGCAGTTTTAACACCTGAGAAGCTGCAGGGCAAGGCAACATAGGATTTTATGTGAACTTCCTCATAAACCGGAGTTTTGCATAGGCAATGATAAGGAAGATAACAGTCATGCAGAAGAGAGCCACTATGTTTTCCCACATTGCCCAGCTGGTAGGGGCAATTCCTTGGCTGCACAGGTATGCTTCACCAGAACACCTGCAGAAAAGCAAGGGGTACAAGTTCATATTACTATGTGGCACATATCTTCAGGTAATTACTTTTACTCCTGTTTCACAAAGATCCTTCTACCCTCAACTCTACAAAACAGGTGATAAAAATAGAGAACCCATCACCAAATAAAACTCAAGGGACAAATCTAGTTCTCTAGTTCTCATAATTTTTCAGTAGCAATCTCTTCAGTAGCAATTGTTCTTTATAGATAACTGGCAACCTCAGAACCACCTTAAACCATGGTAAGTACAGAAGCATTAATTTCCCCGTAACAATCACTGGAAGTCTAAAAGCTGTGGAAACAGTCCTCTATCACTGCTCCCTGCAAAATATTGTTTGCCACCTCTCGAATACATGTCATGAAAGAGGTGCACTGCTACAGCTTAAGGTATCAATAGCCAAGAGTATTTCAAATGGGGCAAAATGGAGCACTGTGAGAGAGATAACTTGGCTCTCTCTGTATCTGCAGGGAGGTTAATATTTAACATAAGTTCTGTGTGGGGGAGGCATGTTTCTGATCACAAGTCCACTACTTTGCAGCAACTCTCTAGCTGTCCACATACTGCATTTCCATTGTTAAATGGCCCTGGATTTGTTTAGGAAACTGATCAAACAGGGCTAGGTTATCAAATACAAAACTTAATTTAGCTCATCTGCCTATTTTTACAAGTAAAGTTTCATCCCTACTTCACTCTTGGGTAATTGTTGAGTTTTACTGTATAATCCTAAACCACATTACTTTGGGACATGTTGAGACTGGCTTGTAAGTGGTTATTCTGTGAATAGTATAGAAGTTCGACAGTCAGACTTCTCTTTAAGCAAGTCATCATGACTCAGGCCCAGAACCACCATGAGTTACTTACATTTCTTCTGAAATATTGGGGGGACAACTGCCTGTATCTCCCACAAACACTGTGGCATTTGGATTCTTCTCACCACAGAAGTAGAGATCTCTGTACTCATTCACCTGAAGAGCCTAGGAAAAGAAACAGACACACAATTTTTGCAGAGTTCATGGTTTGGGATGTTAAAACTGAAACACTTTAAAGGAACTTGATTATTAAAATACACATACCATGTATGTAGAATCCACCATTCTTGGAATCATATGCTGATATTCCTTTTTATTTTCACTTAAATCACTGCCTTTTTTAGAAACTGCTCCAAGTTTTACAGGGTGGTTTGATGTCCCAAGCCTTGGCTTCAAAGTTACTTAGCCACAGGTTTCTGTCCTGCCAGCTACAAGTTTCTGTTCATCCACTTTCACCTGGGTCAATCTATGATCCAGAAAACCATGTGGCTGCATGCAGACACCCCAGCACCACCACACTGAAGGCATGGCATAGTCAGCCAAAGCAAGAAGTGCAAGGTTCCTCAGCACTGGCATCCTGCACTCACTGCTACCTCAGAGGACACTTCCACATTGAGTAACATAATAAAATACCTCAGTGATACCCAAACAATGAGGTCTCAAACATCTCCCACCCTGCACCAGCTCCAGCATTCATTTCAGTCATTGTTACTCAAAGTAGGACACTATTCCTTCCAAAGGCTTGGCCAGGATGCAAAGAGGAGATGGAAACACAACTCCCATCTGTGACCTGCTCTATTTACTGTGTTTCAAGCAGCTGCACCCTTAGATTTCTGGTATCCCAGTTCCTTACTATTCAGAAAAGTCAAATTTCACTTCAGAAGAAGCCACACTGAAGACTGAGACACTCATGCACTCTAGTAAATGCTTTAACCAGTTGGAAAGTCATTGGGCCCAGACTGGCCACCCATACAGTAGTGTCTGGAGAGGATGTACAATATTTGATTTTATTCTAAACCACAGGGATCAACTATTCAGGCTAAAAATTAGGCCTGATTGGACAGCTTGCTCTGCAGCTGTCCAAGCAGCACTAATTCTGTAGCACAAAGTGTTTGTTCAGTCTCTGAGAGACTTCCAGCTCTCACACAGAGTTTCAACTTTTGCTTCCTTTTTTGAGGCTGGCTGGGTTTTTTTGTTTGTTTGTTTGTTTTTTTCCCATGTTCATGCAACGAAACAAACCAAACCTGGCTTTTAAGAGAACTTCACACTTTATACTCAAAACCTCTCCAGGAAGCAGCAGTGTGGCTACATTACTCAGAGACCAATGCTACTTTCTACTCACAGTGAGGCCATATCGGGGGATGCTGAAGTACTTGAGCCAGTTCAGCCAGCCCATTACTGATGGGAGGTTCACTAAGAGGCCAGAAAAGATCTGAAATAGAACAGAAGAGATTGATGAGTCACAAACTCTGTTTACTGTAAATAATACTGTTCCTGCACAGACACTGCAGTTCCCAGCAGAGGTGCACTGCAACTGATGGACCTACTACTGCTGCCATGCCTGTACCCACAGACACGAGCACTCCCACGCTGCTGGCCCAACAGCACACCCAAGCACCTCAGCTGAACTGCTTGCAAAGAGGTCAGAAAGGTTTTCTACATCCACATATAAGCTAAGGAGTGTGATCACTTCTTACTCAGGAGGACTGTCCTATGGTAGGTAGAGTTAGCCAGAGGTTAAAGAAGGAGATGAGAAAGTAGAGAATCAAAAAGGAGAAAAACAAGGAACCTTAATAACTGTTATTATTTCAGTCTTCCCCTCTGTCTTACATCTTTTATCTATGTTTTCTCTTGTCCAGAAAAAGATTTGCTTTTACTTCTTAGCACAAGTGGTCTCTTCATAGCTAAACATGACACTTCAGCCTCTGCTTCATCACAAGCTATCTTGGGTTTACCCCAGTGACTTTCAGGACACGTGTCACTCCTTATACACTGTGACTTAAATCAGCTGCCCTTCAGTACACATGCACACCTCTCAGCCACAGTGAGCAGTTGAAGCAGTGCACTATCACTTGCCTTACTGCAAAAGCAGGTTAAATTGCAAACTGAAGAATAAGGGAGGATGTACCGTGGCTCAGAGCTTGTACATAGACAGTGACCAGGAATCATCTAACAAGAAATATGTAACTTGGTAGGTTTCACAGTCAAGAAGTTTTATCACCACCATCACCTCTTTGAAAAAGAATTCACAGCTCTCATTTTTGAGTAGCCAAAATTCCTTTCTCTCTCTTGTTCTCTTCCTTAAAAATCCTTGGGGAAGAGTATTGAATTTCTTGAACCCCAGGGCAATACTGAATTACAAAAAAAAAAAGGGTTTGTGCCTTCTAATCCCACTTGGGCAGCAAAAATTAATGCAAAAAATAAACAGATCTAAATTTTATTTCAAGGCTTTTTCATTTTAAATGATCTAGTTGATCACTTAAGATTTCTAATACTGAAAATGCAAGATTTTTAAAATCAATCTTTGTAAGGACAATTAAATAAAAACAAAAAACACTTGTTTGGAAAGTTGTGGTGGCATCACAACTACTGAATTGCACCCAACCCTTATACTACAAGCTGGCAGAAGTTGACTACAGTGACAATAAAATCACAAGCATGATCTGATGTGCCACTGGACTATGGATATTTTAAACTGCCTAGGGCTAGCTCAACCCAGTCCTCTCAGCTGGTCTCAGCTCTTCCCTCCCCTCCACCAAAGGAGCACAAACCTCCTAATATACTTACAAGCATCAGGACAAAACAAATGGTGATGAGCAGATTGGCCACAGCCACCACATCCATCCCAGCACTGATAGCCAGGGACATGGCTGTGGCAGTGTAGGACACCAGTATCAGGGTCAGCATGAAGAAGAAGAACCGCCCTGCAACAGCTTGGTATCCTGTCAAAAAACAGAAAGGTAAGAGTCCATTAAACAACCACATTATGAATTCCAGAGAGGTACCCTTCGATTCCTATACAAGAAAGACAAGCCAGGAAGAAAGAGCAAGTTTGGAGCTGGCAGGAACTATGCATGCTTCAAAGGCCCAAAGAGCATTACCAAAAGACAGCATCAGGCAGGTCCCTGTGTTAGATTGCTGGTGTCTCTGCCCCTGCCCCAGAGTCCTCCAAAGTCATGATGCCAAGCACTTAAATCAGTTGGAGGTTCATGTAGCAGTATGTTATAAATACAGGAATCTGGCTAGGTCAGAAATCAAATGTGTTGGAAGACGACAGGTTCAATGAAAGCATCAATTCTTTACCAATCATCCAGTAACTGATGCATGAGAATATGATGGCTGGAGTAGTTCTCATGGGCAGCAGATCTCCTATCATCAAGGCCAGGAAGTAGGCAGACACACGGTAATATCCACTGGTGTACTGATGGCTGCGAGGACAGGAAGGAGGGGAGTTGTACAGGTTTAGAGGTTCTGGAGGAAGCAGGCTCAGAGTGTGTGTTTGGTTTATTCTGATTTGTTCTCTGCTCCATCTACCATTGACTTCTTTCTATCCAAATTGCTTATATTCTCTGTGCTACCACTGACACTCTATGATGTAAAGGCTGATCTGTCTCTCAGACCCTGCAGTGAAACTGACAGCCCTCCAAGGAAAGTCAATGAAAGACTGTGTGATTGCTAAGTAAAATATCATAGAAAAACTCCAGAGTCTCTTTTCAAAGAAAAAGATCCTTAATACAAGAACACACGGAAGCATTAGACTTCTATAAACTGGAAGAACACTTCATCCACTGCTAACTCATACAGATGCTTCCAGGGAAGAAGGAATGATACCCAACAATGGCAAAACACCTTTGGGACATCAACTCACCTCCACTTCACAGGGCAATTAAATGTCATTATGATTGTTTTACTGCTTAATGGAGCTTGTGAAAAGATGCTTTAACAGGTGAGGTGCCTAAATACCCATTGACACAGCTGGTAAACAATACTGGCATGCAGGGCACACTAGCAAGAAATGGCCATGTGGGGGAATTTCACTCCTGAGCAGCTGTTAGGGACAATATCAAGCTGCTCTGAGCAGCCTGTGGGTGGACATGTACATTCCAGGTATAAATCTCCAGTTTCCTTTTTACTGCATAGGATCTGTCTCATGCCCTTCTACTGCGTGAGCTGGAGGCATCTCCAAACTACACTTTCAACAAATATGTATGTATACATGTGTGTATACTATATCTACATGCATTTACACATATATACACACATACAAAAACATATACATATATGTATATATACACACATCTATGAATATAATTATAAAGATATTATACATAAATATTATTATAAGTAAACAAAAGTAATAAATACATTAACTATATTTTTAATGATATATTAAAGTAATTACTTATAACAACGATGTAATAATCAAGCACATCCCTCTAAACAGAGAGAAACACCTGATTATTAACAAACTCTTGTAAGCCAGACAGCAGTCCCTTTATCTGAGCATCCCCTGCAAAGTTTTTCCAGGAACTCTCCCCTCCTTTTTGCACAGTCTTGCCACTTTAGGACCATGCAAGAACTGTGTGTCAGCCCTTGTAAGAAAGGGGGCAGAAAGGATTCACAGTTTGCAGGATTCACATGCAGACCTCAAAACCAGCCGTTACCAGAAATGGGTAAGAAAAGCAGTAAACTGTCACACAGCAAGCAAGTAAAAGCATTTCTTCCTTCCCCCAGCTCTTAGCATTTCAGCTCCCTGCTCTACAGACTAACTTGACATTACTACTACAATCTGATGTTGCAAGGTAGCAATCAAGACTTTGGTGGTAATAATTTTGTTCAGTGTGTAAGATACTGCCCCATCTCATTCCAGGGTATGAGACAGTCCAAGTGCCTTACTACTTACACAAATAGTTTCTTGTCTCTGATGAATAACTCAATTGCAGAGACACTGGAAAAACACTGGTTTGTAGTGACAAAAAACAAAGATCCAACCCTGGAAGGCAAAACAGAACAGTGGAAAAGTGAGGGAAAAACCACATCAAACACTGGCAGCCTCAGACATCATCATACCATCAAGTCAGTGCTTTTCTCTCTCCACAGAATGGAGACATTTAATTGTGCTACTGTAAATCTCAGCTGTATCCTTTATCTTCCCTTTTACATCCCCTTTGTACTTATGTGCAAGCCTGACAGAACTGTGGCCCCTTTAGGACCCCTGGCAATTCCATGCAGCAGTGCACTGAGACTTGTGAACCCAACCCTCCTTTGTATTTCAAGTGGACACCAAGGCCTTCCTCCCCTGTGCCTCAGACCTGACTGCTACAGATAGAACAATGAGCAAAGCTGTGGTTTTTCATCTTACCGATTCTGAATGCCACTTCGGTCCAGTTTCACACCAAAAAAGATAGCACCCACAACCAAGGCTAGAATTACGGTCACTGCAATCTGGAAGTGGAAAGAAGAAAGGAAAAAGGAAATCCTTCAGTAAAAAAAATAAGAACAAACATTATTAAGTCATATGCAGGGTTTAAGATTCACACCTGCCTAAAGCCTTGCTCTTGTGAGGTAATGTATACCTATGACAAACAATGAAACAATTAAAATCCTTATGACAGCTTTTCAGATTTTATCCTCTTCACTTTTCTACTTCATTCTTTGGCTAGGAGAGTTTAGTAGAAACACGCTTATACAATAACAGAGTTTAAAATGAGGCACAAAATTAGTATCACCCCAGAAGATCCCTATGTGACCCAGAGAATGGAGCACTTTCCCCGCACCCCAATCTTCAGTGCAGTAGTCCTTATGCTTAACTAAACTGGAGATCTTTTTCCAAAGGCCACAAAGGTAGCTGAGCATCTAATTCCACTTACATGGCAGTGGCACAGAACTTTTCTGTTTCCCTAACTGCCTTTGAAAACATGATTCTCTCATACAAACTGCAGATTATGGGACTGAGATCAGCAAGAGTCTGAGACTTTTAGCAGTTGTTACCTACTTGTGCAACAGAGGCCTGTGGGTTCCTGATGAGATTTTTCAGGGAACGCTTGGACACCCAGTACAGCTGAGTGAGGAATCCATTTGCATAGGTAATCTCATGCTCCTGCTTGGATAGTCTCTGCTTGCTTCCCCGTCCAAGCTCCACTTTCCCCAGTGCTTCCTTTGTGCTCTGATATAGGCTGGAGCTGAGATATTTCTGGTGCAGCACATCTACCACACTGCTATCCATGTTGTCTTCTGCCACTCCATTTTCACTTCTTACTTCTGAATGAGAAAAACAAGATAAGGCTTGTGATTCCCTGTGAACCTGACCTTCAGATATGGCCCATCAATAAGCTCAGCAATTCTGGAGGCTGAAGAAAAAGGCAGAAATGTCCAGAGAATTTGAGTTCTTCAAGCCTTAGCTCTGAGTTTAAGAGGCTAGCTTGAGTGAGAGGTTTTCCCTACATTTTTCATATTCTTGTAACATGACACCAGAAAAACCTTCGTTTCATCGAATTTGGGAAAAATCAATGTTTGCTCTGATTCACATCACCAAAAACAGCTTTACAAAATCTGTTCCCTTATAGTCTTTCAGTCAACAATGTGCTACACGATCCCCAAGCAGTATTTCCGAACATTTCACTCACTGTTCTCTAACAGTTCCAATCTCTTTCACCCTCCTGTAAATCCAACACTCCTTAGCCTATCTACCTTGTCTTCTCTGCAGCAGCCTCCTATGTGACTGAAAACTGGTCAGGTGCCTCTTGAGACTAAGCAGTTCTAGGTTTCCCTCACAGGTTTTTTTAATTTTTGGTATTTGTCATTGCTCTCCTATACTACTGAAGTGAAAAAATCCATTTTAAAATGATCTTTTTGATCTCTTTAAAGAAGTCCAAAACCAAGTATATCTATTCACAGGAAAAACAGATAATGAAATGCCCTTAGACTCAAGGAAACCCAGAGAATAAAAGTTTGCCATCACCGTATACAATTTCCCTTCTACACCTAGCCAGCAGTGGATTTCTACTTTGCAATTTACCTTTTCCTGTGTCCACAGGTCTATGATCCTCCTTGCTTGCTGCCACAGCAGTTGAATCACCATTTATGACATCGAGGAAGAAGTCAGCTGGATTATTGAAGGGTTCACATTCATACCCTTAAAAAAAACCCAGAAGAACAGATCAAACCAAAACCACACATGCAACGTGTGTGCATTGCACAGGGCACATCTCAGAAGGTCAGGTCTAATACTAAATCACTTTTCCATAACCCTGTTACCAGAAAATTTCACTGAATTTCATGTTACTTTACAGCAGCAGATGGACAGGATTTAGGAGATGGTGAATCTGGGCCATCTAAAGAGCTTCAAAGCTGCTTATTCACTGATTTCAGGTGAGGAGGAATCTCTAACTTGCTTCTACCACAGCTCAGTATGGACAATTCTTGCCTCTTTCCCACTGCTGTTCAACCACATTCCACACTGAAAGACAAACTGGTTTCTCAGCAGAGGTTCCTAGCTGTCTGCTCTACAGCCTCAGATATTTCTTCTAGAGGGTCAACTCTTGTTGGTGTTTCCCTGGTCACAAGGATGAGGAAGGGCTGTCCAAGAACAGCTTCTTATAATACAATTCTAAGTATGGGACAAGGAGGAAATTAAAAACAAACAAACCCAAAGACACTTCTACAGCTTCCCTGAGAGAAAGGAAGTGGGCTATTAAGTGGAGGAGCAGAAGTACTGACACTGGTTAAAGCACTTCCCTTTAAAGCCAGGGAAAGCTTACAATCTAATGTGCACACAGTTGCATCTACAGATTGGCAGTTCACTCCACATTCTCTGTTCATTATAGTCAGACACCCTCACCCTGCTTATCTGGAGAGAGTGCAGCCACCCAAAAATGCAACTATCTTAAGGCACACCATAATTTTGTCCTCTTGGTTGCTCACCCGCATTCAGCCTAGAGCATATTTTTGGATCAATCTGTACAGATTGCTGCCAGTCTGCAGGCTGTGGTTCAAAAACCACTGGATCTGCCACTGAGGCCTGGTACAACTACAACATTATCTTGTCTGTTGGACATCATGCTTCTGTATGTCCAAGTGATTCTTGGCTTTTGTCCTCATGCAAGGTAAAACAAAGGCAAGAGAGAGCCATGCTCTCTTGTCGGAAAATTTTTGAGTTTCTCATTCCGTCTTTTTTCTGTTCTGGCGTAACACTGTTCCGAATGTACGTGTACAGTCCCTGACATCCTAATGACAGAAAAGCATGGGCCTGTTATCCCATGCTAGGGCAAGAATCTACACACAGATTTAACTCATGAGGCAGTTGCTTTTGCTCTTAGCATGGAAGACTTACCAATAGAACTGAAGTACTCCAGGGCCTGCTTTGCAGGACCGTGGTACAGCACCTTTCCTGAAGCCAGCAATGTCAGACTGTCAAACAGCTTGAATATGGAATAACGGGGCTGATGGATGGAAAATATGATGGTTCGCCCTCTTCTTGAGAGCCTGAAACAGAAACAAAACATTTTTTAAGGGCACCACACTTTGAATTTCAGGAAGGTAAACCCCAAGTATCAAAATCCAAGACAAATACTTGGCAACTTCTCAGTTTTGTGAACACAGAAAAACCTTCTCTCCCTTCTCTGTCACTGTGTCAGATGCTGCCTTGCAAGACTTTCAAGACAGCACCCATCATTACAGGAGACCATCACTGGCAGTCCAGGTAGCCAAAGTATGATGTAGTCTGTAGCTGGCGAAGTCTGAGGCCAAAGCTGTGTATAAACCCTTCTTACATGCTTTTTATACCAGATGTCAACCTGACTGGAACAGTCCTACTGCACTCAATGGCAGTACCAGGCATTACTTATCAGGCTGTGGAAGCCTGGCCACCTGAGATTTCTCTTAGCTCTTCTGCTGAAGATTTACTCTAAAGAAAACTCAAAACAAGTTTTCCTTGAGGTTTGTCAGATGCTCTTTCAAGTGCTTTAGCACTGATGCCCAACAAGGATCCCTGATGATGAAAAACCTATATCCACATCCACAAACACCAGAACAAAGCAACCCCCACAAGCAAAACCAGACAACATGCCACAAACCCAGGACAAGGATTAGAAAGTCATTCTCATTAAATAAGCCTCTTTCATCCTCCTTGCATGTAACTTTGTTCTAATTGTCAGAAGACAGTTCATCTCCAAAACATAGGACACTTGAGGGTAAATCTGCAGGTGAAGTTTTATCTGAGTTCAAGATTGTTGTCGGGTCACAGACTCAGATGGAAGGCCAAGAAATTATAATTTCAAGGCCTGACCACCCAGTTCACCCTTCGTTGTGGCAAAGGGAAGCTGTCCAAGCTACATCTGCTTTTTGGGCTCCAATCCAATACTTGCTGTGGAAAGATTCCCATAAGCATAAAAAGGCTTTGGAAGAGGCCCAAACAAATAATTTACCACTACTTCTGAATATATTTGTCTAGGGTTTTTTGGGGGGTTTTGTGGGGGTTTTTTTGTTTTGGTTTTTTTTTTTTTTTTTGTTTTGTTTTTGTATTTTTTTAATGAGCACTAGAACTACTCAGTCATAAGAACATTCCTATTTTAACTAATGAGCCGACAACCAAATTGCAACACAGCCCTGAAGAACTGGCTCTTACTTCTTCAGAAGGATGAGGACTGCATTGGCTGTGCTGGCATCAAGGCCAGTTGTTGGTTCATCCAGAAAAAGGACCGGTGGCTCTGTGATGAGCTCCATCCCAATGTTGGTTCTCTTCCGTTCCCCTCCAGACACTCCCCGGATCAATTCAGTTCCTACCTGCAAGCAGAAGAAATCAGGTATTTGCAACAAGACCCAGTCAGTACATGCTCTGGAGGGCTTTCCACACCCAGCAGCCAGTTAATTTTCAGAGTCCCTCTAATGAACTGTAGCGCCAGAATCAGGTGAGTTTGCCTTGGTGTGAGGGACTGTGTAGCAGTATGCTGAGCCTCATTTTCAGAGGTACCAGGCACCTTATGACTTTAGGGAACAAGGATGACACTGACAAGGAGGAAACAGAGTAAGGCCACAGCATTCAGAGGAGGCATTGGTGTGTGGGGATGCCTTTTCTGGCAGCTTGCCTGTTAATACAAGCTCTGCACAGAACTTTTCCATCAAAGACCAGTTTTCCATCCCTCAGAGCTTTCAGAAATGAGAAAACAATTTTCTTGTCTTGTTCCACAAAGCCAGGAAGTGACTGAACAACTTTCCAAGATGCAATGACTAAGTGACTCTTTCCCTTCTGAATTTATACAACAAGCTGGACATGGTCCAAAATCTTCCCCTTTTAGTAGCAAATACAAATACTTCTCTCCAAGCTCCCTCCTGAGCTGGAGACTGATTTCTTGCATGCAATATGGTTTAGTCAGATTCCTGTTTAGCTTCCTGTAACTGCACTACACACACCATACTGCCCAGAGACCAGTATGTTCAGTTTCCAGAGGTAACATGATTTCTGAGAAAGGTGTTCTCTCTGCTCACCTTAGCATCAGCCACTTTGCTTAATCCCAGCTCATTGATTATCTGGGTGACTCGCTCTTCCTTCTCTTTAATGCTGATGGAGCTGGGGAGTCGCAGCGCAGCAGAGAATTGCAGGTTCTCCCTCACTGTCATCGTGCCCATAACAACATCATCCTGAAAGTACAAATGGACAGTTGGAAAGACTCCTCAGCTGCTGAGTGGGCACCAGAGTCCCTTAGTGGCAGTTACCAGACAAGCTGTTTGCAGACCACAGTAGGACCTGGACTGAAGGACAACTCCTTCAAATTTTACATGATGTGAAATTCAAAGTCCTTCAGTCACAGTCAAGGGGAAACTGCAGCTCTGCAGGCCCCACAGCTTACACCAAACACCCCCCTCAAGCCTGCTTTCAGGCTGAGAAGTGCAGACAGTGCCACTTTGTACTGCATGGGCATTTTTCTCATTAGCCAAAGTGAGGCAGATCGATTTTGTAGAGTTAAACTTCTGTTGGTCCAGCTGCAGCCAAAGGACATTGCTAATTCTCAGTGTTCTCAGGCAGACACACTCAGGGAATCACTCTGGTCAGCTCTGTTCCCATTAAAAGCCATACCTCGTTGTGGTCCAGAGCACCTGCTGAGTTCAGCTCCCAACAAGGAGCTTTCCTCAGCTCCTCACTGGCAGCAGTTTCTCAGAGAAACATACTGCACCAAGATGCTCCTGCCATGTCTCAGCTATGTACAACTCTTGGAGCTAAGTCTTTATCCTAATGGTTACAAATCTTCAGCAGTCATGTGCACTTTGATGGGAGAATCAAATCTATCCAGCTGACAGACCTGAGCAACCTACAGCAACCTGCAACAGCCATGAGCCAAACAGAGATTTGTCATCAGGTCCATTCAGAGCTCCATGCATCTCCATCACTCCCACTTTGGTATTTGTACCAATTCTGAATCCTACCATATGACGAGAAAAGGGCTGCAACACTGGGTAGGTGCTGAGAAACATGCCTGTTATATCAGCCATCTTTGGAAGACATCCCCTAAGCTGAAGGGCAGCAGATTCTTGCCTGCTTTGGGACTCTGCCCACATCAGATGTAGTGCATCACTAGCACACACGATATACCAGTCAACCATGTTTGGCACTGGAGTTAACAGAGGAAGACAAGAATGTGCTGCTTTGCTGCCAAAGGTGGTTTAGGCATTTCATACCTTCCCTTCCCACAACCCCTCAGTCTCTGACTCCAGTCTCCCATTCTCTACTCTCAGATCCACCAATACAACTGTTAGGTCACTACACTGGAAACAAAACTGTGAATTTCAGCTTAATACCAAACGTAACCTAAGTGGCACAACACCTTCACTCTCAGAGCATGAATGAAGAGACCACCAGCAGTTTTATAGGAATAACATATGACTTAGCATGCCTATATGTGTATCTGCATAAAAATGATCCTATAATTACGTATTTAGGACTTCAGTATTTGTAGTTTTTGGTCCATTTGAGAGACAAATGTCTCAAACTGGGACCATTAGCGAGAAACTTACTGGCTATTCATTAGCCATGAGGATTTGGGGATCTCTGACCTGCAGGATCAAGATTTAGCACCAGTCTCATCCCACGGATCCTCCCGGATCCCCCCAGCTGGCAGCCTTCAGCTGCCTGTGTCACATCTGCCTGCAGTCAGAACCCTGGATGGTTTCCAGATTTAGCTGCTCATACGATTGCCAAGAATCCCCTTCTCCCCAAGTTCCCCAGGGCTTTGAGGGTCTATTATTGGTCCAGGCCTCCACCCACTTCCGCAGATTCAGCTGGCTTTTCCTGTCTCCAAGTGGAATGAACCTCTGTCACAGCCAGCTAGAATCAGAGGAAGAACAGCAGGGATCTATTTATTTCCTAGAATTATTGTCTGATAGTTTGAAGGTACTTCTGCCAGCTAGAACTGCTTCTGAGCTAAACAACAAGAGATTTTGGGTGTCATGGTTTTTTTCCTCCCTTTTTTAAAAATCTTTGCTAGCACTTCAGGGTAGAGCCCAAAGGACAAGTCACAGTAACCCAGCAGTTTGGGCAATCATGTGGCTGTGGGAAGACACACCTCTGTGCTTGACTAGGTTGGAGTAACAGTTTGATCTTACTGTCTTCCATATCCCAGATACAAACTAGAAGCTGTAACATCTGAGTTATCAAATTAGGCTCTGTAGGGATCACTAAAAATTACCTAAACTAGTCGCTCATGTTTTCTCACCTTATGTGGTTTTCCACCCCAAGGTCTCCCAGGCCTCCAGGAAAGCAGTTACTTACCTGCACAACATATCCTGAGATGCACTTGAAATTTGGAGGCTGTGGGATGCCATCTATGAGCACTTCTCCAGACAGACCTGCTGGGTCCTTTCTGGCAGCCAGCACATCTAGGAGACTTCAGACAAACACCAGGCATTAGGTTTTGTAATAAGTGCTGCTTTTACCCTTGACTGGGTAAATACCACCAGCCAGGACTGAGTTACAGCCTGCTAACAGTGTGCTGCAAAGCACAGGGCACAGGAAGGGGCTTCCCCTACTCTGCAGGCTTTAGCTCTTTGTACAGAAAGTCTGGTGTACATCCAGTATTTTCCAGCACACGGTGTGCCACAGCAGTATGGCAGTGTACAGACGATCACAATTCACAACAGTCAACCCCCTACAGACATAAACTTGGTCTGTGTATTTACAGATAACCTCAAATGCATAGAGACAAAAGCACCCTGCTGAGTCGTTGCAGGCTGCTCTCCAGCCAGGGGAGCACTGAACTAACTTCTCTGATCTTAAGGAAATTAATCCATATGGGTGTAAACAAGACAAGAGTTACGATTAATTCTAGAAAGTAATTTTTAACGTATGACTGGATTCTCCTTACTGCCAATTCACAGGCCAGCCTGTCTGCCAGATAAGTAAACTGCCCTGATGAAGTGCTGCTCTTGAAAGAATCCTGATTAACCAGCAGTCTCCTTAGAAAAGCAGATCAATGGTCACCACAAAGACACACCTGTGTGAACCCTGGCCCTATTTCCAAGTGTCTGACATTCTTAAAGTCAGAGAGTGAAAAAGAGCTCTTACCACAGGAGAGAAAACAGCATTAGCACTGGATGGAGACGGTCTACATGTTATTTCTCTGTGCCTTCATCCAAACAACTCAAGCATGTGTGCACTCCCACCAGCAGGCCACAGCCAAGTTGGGGTAAGGATCCAGAGCATCCTACAGACTGCATTACACCATATTCCTGTCAGTAGCCAGAGACGGGTCTGGCCTAGCAGCTTCAAGGAAGTCTTTTGCAGAGAGTTCTGAGGGGCTGACATCTTCCATGCCCCAGGGGAGCTTGCACCCCATTACCAGTAAGAACAGAGCCTAGATTTGAGATCCAGTCACCCCAGCTCTGCGTGGGTTCTTAGGCCACCACCAGAGATGACTGCAGTAATACAGAGCACCAACTGGCGCAGATGAGGCGTGTGATGCAGTCACGGTGCAAGAACTCCAGCAAAGCCAACAGAGGGGCAGGAGGTCAAACTGCATCACCAGATTTCTCAAAGGCATGCAGAGGTCTAAGCCTGCAGATACATCACATCTCCCCTAACCCTCAGAATCCCAAATATACTTTCAACAGCTAAGTGTCCATTTAAAGGAGAAGAAGGTACTCACGAAGATTTCCCACTCCCTGTTGGCCCCAGGATAGCATTCAAGCCTGGTTTCATAATGCCACTGGAAGAAGGAAAGAGTTGTTTACAAATAAGGACATTTACAAGGACCACCCATATGCAGATTTTAGTAGATGTGAGATGTGAACAACATGCTGTTGAAAGAAAAACTTCGCAGATTAAAAACTTTTTAAATCTTAAATTAATAAGCATTTTTCCTTTCTGTCCCAGACTGCCAGTCAGAGCAGAATCAGAACTGGACATAAAAAGCAATCTACAAAAGACAGAAATTAGGTGTCTTCCCTGCTCAGCAGGGTTTTGAAAAGAAGCAACAACTGCTCTCAGTTGCTCATTTCATCTGACTGCACCTTGAACCGTAATTAAGGGAACCCTCAGATCCTCTGGCAGAAGAGTTCACACAAGTTTGGTCCTAATTTGGTCAGGTCAATAACTGAAACTGCTTCAGCTACATCCCAGCTATTTTGCCTAAAAGCAAATCAAAGTGCTTACATGAACTGCTGACTGGCAGGAGGGCAGTAATTTCTGCACCAGCACAGCTGGATCTGGAAGGTGACACGAGGTCACTGGTTCACAGCAGCAGATTAATTCCTACCCTCTAGTATTTCATTTAAGCAAATGCTTACTTAACATTATGCAGGATCTTCTTTTCCACAATTTTCCGTTTACAAAGGAATCCACTGGGCTGCTTAACGGAGTACTGGATGTTATGGAAACTCACAACTGAGCCACGAGGAGCTCGGAGGGATTCTTGTGTTGGAACAGAACGTTGGAAATTGCCTGCTCCTTCCTCTTCTCCCACAGAAATGATGCTGTGATCGAATGTGTCTGACATCATGTCCTTGTTGCACAGGTCGAGCTCCACTGCATGGAGATTTTTGAGGTCACTGTTGTTTTGAGCAGTTCCCATCTGTTGAGACAAATAACACAGAAACATGCAGGGAAAGGAGACATATGAACAAAGATTTCTCCAGAAAGTGTCCTGGAAGAGCAAGTTCCTGCACACCACACCAATCGTACAGATGCCAAGTTTCCAAAAGGATGGACATCCGCACCGGAAGATATCCAGTAGTCTCCAAGGCACGGAAACCCACAGATTTAGAACTAACCTTTAAGAACAAGAAGAATGTTCTTGAGGTAAATGATGCTTGCTCAAAGGGCATCTAATGAGGCAAAAACAAGCCTACCTATGATGGTCACCATCTTTTGCAACACAGTTGGTACTACTAATGGAAGCTGTTACCACTGAAAGAGAGTCAAGCTCACCTTCTTCAGCCATAACATGCTTAACCCCTACCCCCAACAAAGCCAGCAGGGAAAGCCAATTAATGAATCCATATAAAGAACCACAGCAAAAAAAAATGTTTATGAAAATGAAGGCCAGTCACAAGCCATCTCGTTTGCTGCACAAGTCTGTTTCAGAGGTACTAATGTGATTAAAATAACAATTACACGTGCTAAAAATTACTGTGATGTTGGGGAAAGCCAAGGTGTTCATCAGGTTAAAAGAGCAAGGAGAAAGACCTATTCACAAACACATCCATTGCTAGTTCCTTGAATTTTGTGTGAAGGTAGAAGTATCCCACCAACTACCCTCTTCCCACCACCTGCACCTCTTTCCACCCAGGACTGAGAGGGTGATAGCTAGTAGGACTTCAACTACAGCAGTAGTAGATTTCTCAGAGAGGGAGAGATGGTCACCCTTATTAGGAAACTGGAGCTACAAAAGCCAGGTTTAAAGAAAAGGGAATTGTCCTTTCCTCTCTGCCTCTTCCTATCACTGAAAGCTCAACAAGTTGCAGAAAGTTTTCCCTGTATAAGTAAAATAAAAACAAGGGGCAAAGGAAGGGTTGTTTAGTTTGGACCCATACTGAACTCTAAGGCTAGTCACCCCTGGGAAATACTTGCTTATGGGAGACAACACAGGATATGCTGGTTACATCAGCAAGAGATGGCTTATACACTTGAAAGGTTGCACAACAGATGATGGGAAAAAAAAACCCAACAGGATGACAGTGACACTAGGGACAAAGACCCTGCTAGACTTTTGAACATTTTTATTGTATCTGGCTAGGTTCTGTGGTTTGGTTCACCGTACACCCTTTATTTAATGCAGGTTTTTGTAAAGCTACCGATTAGCACAGGCAAGCGGATGTGTGCACAGACGGCAGGAGGACGCGAAAAGCCTAGCAGAGGCTACAGGTAGGCTGGGGCTGCAGCAGCACCTCACGGCAGCGCCCCTCTGTCTCCCACCCACGCTCCACGACCAAGCCACCAAGCCACGACCCGACCCGGCCGACCAGGCTCCGCTCCGCTCTCCTCCCCCCGGCCCCGCCAGGAGCGCTGCTCGGCCGCCCCCGCCCCGGCCCGGCCCGGCCCGGCCCGCGCCGTTACCTCGCGGCTGCCGCGGCGCTCCGAGTGGCGGCGGCTCTGCCTTGCCGGCGTTTTATAAGCGGGTCCGAGCGGCGCGTTACATAAAGCGGCGGCGGGGAGTGCCGGCGGTGTCACGCAAATCCCGCCGGTGGCGGGCGAAGGCGGCGGTGATGGAGCCCCGCTCCGCGGGCGGCGCGACCCCTGAGGCGGTGCCCGGGCCGGCTGCCTGAGGGCCCCGCCGGCAGCGCTGGGCCCGGGGCGGCGGCGCCGAGCAGCCCCCGTGTGCCGGGGTGCCGCGGGCTGCCGGCGCTGTCAGCCCGCCTTCCCGGGGCGGGGAGAGCAGCGGGGCGAAGGCACGGTGCTCGCTCGCCGGGAACCCCCGAGGCGGGCAGCGGCCGTCGGACAGGAGGAGCCCGGGGAAATGCCCGCGGCCCCTGCGCGCCCCCGCACCGGAGGGAGTGGGAGGCAGCGCCCGCTCTCTCTCCTGCCCTCCCACCTCCTGCAGAGGTCATCGCCCCCGGGGCATGGGTCCAGTCCAGCCGGGTCAGCTGGGGCCACTGCAGCCCTAGCAGCCCTTCCCAGGGTGACACTGCCACTCCGATCTCACCTCTTCCATGGCAGTGTGCTCCTTGGTGGGCCCAGAGGGGGTCAGGACAGCCTGCTGGGATGACCCGTTGTCCGTCAGGTTGCCTCTCTCTGCGGCCATGTGTTCCCAGCAAAGTAAACGTGTGAAACCAGGAATATCGGATTTCCTTCAGTTTGTGCTCGAGCCTTCTCCTTATCTTCCCATTCCCAAGCACTATTGTCTTTATAAATAAGCTCTATCTCCCAAGGTTCCTTGATGCTGTGAATGCAGGAAAAGCCCAATTTTATGGTTTATAAATATGATTTACAACAAAGCTGTCAGGTCATCATATTAATTACCTCCGGTATGACCGCCCTCTGCAGCTCTATACAGCACTGCTTTTTTTCTAACTACACCTTTTGCTAGATCAATTTAAGGCTCAGCTAGGGTAAAATGTACCTCTGTCTATCCAATCAATAACAATAATAAAAACTCCAAAGGCTCACCTCTCCCTTTTCCAACACCTGCCTCCTCTGGGATATACTGTGTTGATATACTCAATGCCATTGATGCACTAGGCAGAAGACATCCACATCCTATGAAGCTGCATTGCCCTGCAGGGCTGACAGGAGTCAGCAGGTAGGTTTGTGGGGGTATTGAAATAGCCCTAGAGATCTCTCAGAAGAGCAGATTTTGCCTTAGGCTTGCTGAATGTTATCTTCAGTCACTCTATGGGTCAGGAGTGGACTCGAGTTCATGTTTCCTATGTGATTTAACTTCCTCTTTCAAGGAAAATCTGCCTACATTGAAGTCTTTTGCCCTAGTGTTTTACCAAGCATGCACATCTCTGTCTCCAAAAATATTTCAATCCTAAATACTCCCTACTCCTCAACAAGCTGAAGAGTCAATCTTCTCTTGTCACGTGCCTGGAACAGTGAGACAAACAGAGCTTGTGTACTCGGGAACAAAGGTGAGCATTTTCTGAGTCATGAACTTGCTGCTCCACATAGTGCCTGCACAGTGGTGCAGGAGAACAGCTCGCTCGAGGAGCACAATTAAAAGTTCAGGTTATTCTTGACAGCTTCAGTTGCACATCAGCTCCTCAGACAAACGTGGTAAGTGCCTTCATGCCGGTAATTTTGGGAAAAACTACTGCTCCTCCCACACTTCATGGAATGGAAAATCCACTTCTCTGTCCCCTGTGCCTAAGCTCATCCCAATGACAAAGAAATAAGCAGAGATCCCAGATACCAGGATATAAATCAGCCAAATACAAGATCTGGCTGGAGGCTCTGGCTTTTCTCTGGCCCATTCTTCAAACAGCAGTCTTCTAGACTTCTTCAAGGGGAGCCTGTTTCATCTCCCACCCCAATTAGCAGTATTTTTCAACTATCATGTTACTAATCCAGTTGATCTAGCTCATACTGTTGCTGAGGGAGGTTTCTGCCAGTACAGGGATAGAAAACAGCCTGTAGCCAGGGCTGTAGTTATTTAAGACAAGCCTGATGACAGCCTGATGTTACTGTACTTTTCTCTTGCCCACCACTGTGTAGGCTGGTGAGTGTGCCAGCACTGCTTTGTGCTCCTCATCCACTGAGAGGGGCATTTGCCCTGTAAACTGTCAGGCTTTACTGCAGTCTAAAGGATGTGGTCTTCACAGAAAGACACCAAAAGCATAAGCCCAGTGTAAAGCCCTAGAAAGCACCAAGCTACAATGCCCTGGTGCATTTACTGACATTAAACAAATAATGCTACAGGCATTGAATTGATATGTTGTGATAGCAAAGAAAGAACAGGGTCATGTTTCAGATCTCATGCAGATTTTAGGTTTGAGATCTTTGCTTTTGCTCCTTAGCTCCTGCTGCCTTGAGCCTCTGATTTGGCTGCTACTACAGGGTTACAGAGCAGTAGGGACCATGATACCGTCCTGGGAATGGGGGAAGGGATCTAGCAGAAAGTGAGGCTTGAGGAGTTCTGCTGTTTCTCCACTGCTTTCTTTAGCATGCTGCTGTCATTGACCTGAGGATCCAGAGTGTTTTTTAATCCTACCTAATGCTGAATTTCATAAAGCTCATAAAATATTTCACAGACTTGATCCAGCAAGAGAGTGCATAAGAAATATGTCCAGAAGGAGATGTACGATGATTAGCACTACTGTCTTCTCTACTGAACACATCAATAAGCAGATCCCAGTGCTCACTGTATAAAAGCAGCTCTGAGATCAATGCAGAAGATAGCAATACCAGACATGGTGCTTGAATGATACTTCCTGGGCCCTTCTTTTCCAAAATCTCCAGTAAACCATTCCAAAAGACACACCCTGTACAGATGTATATGATGTACTGAATCTGATGCATCTACAAATTTACTACCCTCGGCACAAAAAAATTCATTGTGCTTTTTCCACCCTGATTGCTCATCATGTCAAAGCTAGTGCTGACTGGCCTCTCTTCCTTGGTTAAAGTGCTGCTTGCCTTGGGGAAGTTGACTTTTGCAAGACTTGCAGATTATGTAGAAGAAATCTGACTCTGTCAAGATTTGTTAATCATTTAGTCCATTATCTGAATTCACAGTAGCACTAAATCCTTAATTGGTTAACAATAAGAAAGGGTCCAAGCAAATCTAAGAGTAAAGGAAATCAGTATTTAACCAGTACACTACACTGACATATCATGGGCTTCATTCTGACAGAAATCATGAATAATTGAACTACAGCACCAACAGAATTACACACAGCTATTATCTGGTAAAACAAGTAATCAGCCAAGGATATCACAGATAAAGTGCCTAGTGGATCTAAACCACCATGACAGTTCTTCAGAAGTTGAAAAGATGACATCATAAACGTGCTCAGATTTTTATCGCTCCTACTTGCTGCTGTTAGTAATGTGTTCAGGAGCCTGCTAAGGAGAAACAAAGCACCCGTGTCCTCTCTAGGCAAGCAGGTCTGGGAGAGATGCCAGTCGCCACTGCCCTTATAGTACTCTCAAACCTTTAGGACAAAGCCTAGGAAATCAGACCAAGAAGTGCACCAAGCACTGAGACCACAACACACAATCCCCAGTACAATTTTCTCCCACACTCAATCCAAGCTCTTGTGCAGGACTCCTTCAAGTACAGTTTGTCTTGCTATTTGTGAGTCAGGAATGGGCACTCCATCTTTCTGCTTCCCTTTTGAGGGCCTCAGTGCCTGCAGGAGGCTAACAGGATTAAAGTGTGTTTTATCTGTCCCAACTCAGCTCTGCAGAGGTCAGTTCCCTTGCTAGACATGAATGTTGACATACGCATTGTTACGTAGGCATTTCACCTCCTTCCTCAGGAGCAGAGTCCAGGCTGCCCTACAAGACATTCCTAAAAACTGTTTAACTTTTATCCACTCCCAAGGCCTGAGCTGCTGCCATTAGGATTTGTTGTGGCAGCCCTGCACACATTCAGACTTTTCTTTTACAGTAGGTGCTGTACACCCAGAGTTGCTGTGTCCTTCCCCTGTACACAACAGCGAGAGTGTGACATACTGTTATTGAAACAGCTTGCATTCTGGAGGAGAGAGAGGAAAGTACCTCTGTCACATCCATAACTCTTCCCTTCTTTTGTGCCTTCCCTAGAGGCCCACCAGTGCTATATGGCCTTGACAGAGAACTACTGTGTTATGACACAGGGCAGAGCATCACAGTAGGTGAAAGAAAAAGTGCAAAGGCTCAGAAATCTCACCTGTCCCCTACTCTGATGCAGACTGAAGGAAAATCATATTTATAAACAAGTAAACTGAGGAAGAAAAGCAGGGAATCACCAGGTAGCAAGTGCTATCAAAAATAAGCCAAAACAGAAAGCCAGACTAAATGTTTGGATTTTTGTCTTGAAGATGAAGGCAGTAACAAAGAGGAGAACAAAGAGAAGGAAGCACTTTATTGCACAACTCACCCAGTAATGTCACAGGAAAAAGCAGAACACTCCTAAGCTACTGATGCCAGAGTTCTTTGTGCTCACCTTCCATCTGGCCTTACTGGTTAGGTTCCACTATGTCTCAACTCATCTCTGTATTTGGCTTTTTCAGTAAAGCCACTGCCTGGAGTATGTCTTGGCCAGGGCCTCTAAGGTTTTCTGACTGTGTTGCTCTGGTCCTCTCTAGACTTTTCTCTCCTGCATTTGAAATGTCTGTGTAATGCACACAAAGGGGGCCCAGAGTCACCCAGGAGCCACTAAAGGCCATTGAGGTGTCCTAGGGCTGGAGGTAGTTCTCTGTAATCAGGAGAGGCAGGGGGAGTACAGTCACAACAGAAGTGCCAAGGTGGGTCTGAATAGAGAGACAATTAGAGTGTGGGTGTAGAACACCAGGAGTGGCAAGTGTTAATGACACTGAGCCTAGCTTCTCACCAGAACAGCTGCACATCTAGGGGTAGCTCCTCCAGGCACTCAGGGTGGGAGAGAAGGGACAATGAGTAAATCTTAATGACTCAAGAGGAGAGACAGGACAAGAAACTGAACACTGTCATCTCCTAAAGTGTGTGAAAAGACACATTCACAAATAACTCCTGGTCACCAGGCTAAGGATGGAGGAGACATGAGAGGGCTCTAGCTGGTGTTTCTTGTTCTGTGTCATGACAAGGATCCTGGCCACAGTACCTGGATATAGGTCCTGGTGCCCAAATGCTGAACATTTGGAGACATCTCTTCTTCCTCATGAGTACTTGGTAAGAGAACAGAAGCAAGTACAATCTGTTCTGTTTCACAATAAGATTATCCTATTCTCTTCATGGTAAAGAGTTCCTGCTGGTGGCATGGCCTCTCCTGGGCCTGAATAGAATAAAACTCTGAGGTGGAAGAGGCAGTATTACTGAAAGGATTCAGAAAGCCTACCATCTTTTGTTGCTGTAACACTTCTCAATTGTGTAGGAAACTGAGAAGAAGCTCTGCCCTTTTGTCTGTCCCAGAAGTCTTTGTATGTGCTTTCAAAGCCTGCTCTCTTTGTGAACTCCAAATATGTCTGAACAACCTGGGTGGTTTGCAACATTACAGCAGTATGTCTGCAGGTGTGTGTGTGCACGGATATGGAGGTTTTCTCTCTGAGCTCGCCCTTTACTATTATTTCTGATGCTTTTTGCAAAAAGGGACCCCACAGGGACTCACAGCCAATGGAAATGATCACTTGGGATGGCTTCCCAGTCCATTCTCAGGCAGCACAAGCAAAGCCAGCTTCAAGTTCCTGCTTTGCATGTTGCCCTGAGTGGCTGTTTCTTAGGCTGCCGTGCCTTCTGGCACCTGGAGGTGTGTGTACCATCAGAGTAGCAATCGGTGTCTTCTGGGGACGGCAGTGGCCAGGAAACAGCACCATCCAGAGCTGTTCGGGACATCCTGTGCTGCAGAGCCCTGTTACTGCCATGCACACGGGCTCTCTTGGTAACTTGCTATGGCACGCCTCAGCAAAGCTGGGTGAATCAGGCTGGAGACCCATCGCTGAACAGCCATTGTTTTGTCACCTGAACTTTTCACTCCTCCTTCAGCACTCTTCAGCCAGGGCTGCGCTTTATCTCACCGCACCCCGCGGGGCTGGCACCCTCCTGTGACCTGCCTGAGTGCCTGGCATGTGTACAGCATGGCTGGCTGGCAAGGAGCTACGCCTGGCATTTTCCATCTCTGAAAACGGGCCATAAGCAGGGCCATAAGCGCTGAACTGTGCCATGTCTCTCCAAACCCCAGCGCATTCACTTTATCATATCCCTCAACCCGAGCCCGGAATGGGGGCTGGGACCTGGCACTCACTGAAATTCCTCCTAACTTCACTGCTCCCGCACTCCCAGGCTCCTTGCTTTCATGCTTGGAGACCTGGAATTAGGGTTTCTGTGACCAGCAAAAGGATGGCACATCGTCTGGGCTTGTAAAGAGCTAGATCATCAGGTGCTGGCTACTCCCCTCCCTTTTTCATTAGTTGCTGATAAACTCTGAATACTTATAGTTGTTCCCTGATGTTGCTCCTTTCTTTGTAAAGTAAATGACTCCTGCTAGTGCGTGTTTGTAAAACAGACAGGGGCAGGGCAGCCTCGAGCTAACAACTTTCTGTGCTAAAGACTGACCAGTTAGTAGCAGCTCCAGGCTAATAAGAGCACTCATTAAGGACTTCTTACAAGACTGAAAAAAAAAATGAACAAAACCTGTACAAACTCTTTTTACAGGTTGTAGGGAGAATTATAACCTGCCTGAGATAAAGTTTGCAACAAATATCTCAAGTGTGAGTATCATAAATTACCTTTTGGAAGCCATGGATTCTGCTTCTGTCTTTTCTCTGTCACCACGAAGGTAATGTTTCTCTATCTCAGTAAAACAAATTACAGATTTGTTTCTGTCCATTGAAAACGGAAGAGAAGGGACTGTAGGCGCAAAGGGTTGTGAGTAGTGCTGACTGACATCTACTGGTAAACCGAAACAGGCTGATAAGGTAACTAGAAGCTTGGCTGTATTTGTGGGAGGTTAGGGGATTTATGTGTTCCTTTTAAACACGAAAAGTTAGGCTTGCTCATTGTTAAGACTATGGCATCATGTTCTTGGAGAAATACAGCAAAGAGACACGACCAGAAGCTTTCCATGCTCATGGCCACGGCTGGTTTGGGCTGCTTATTGCCAGATGCCTGAGCCTCCTCTTAGACATCACTGCCATGAACACATCCATGAATCTCTCTCTGCCTCACTTGTACTTTGAAATCATGGCTAGGACACCGCTGGCTCTAAATTAGGAGCACACACAGCACCAGCCCACGTGGGCCTCAAACCACATCCACTGCTAGTGCCAACACAGATAACAGTGATAACTGCTGGTATCTCTTCAAAGCACTTGATACTTTTCCAAACCTCTTCCCAAAGATTTTAACCACTTCAAGGCACAGCTGGCACAGTGCAGTTTGGAAGGCTGCCCTCTGCAGATTGAAACAAAACACAGTCATGCACCTTTCTTTTAAGGAACAAATACTTTATTTTACCCATCAGACATGTATCATCTAAGTAATATCAGCTCCTGATGGGAGGCCTGACAACACGTATTTGAAAAGAAAAGCTGTATGAACTTACCATTTGGTAAGTAATTTCTCAACCAGTTTGAAAACACAATTGACAATTGCACAAAAGCAAATGCTGGGGACAAATAATTTCCTTGCCTGCTCTAGGACATAACATATACATGACAGCATGGACAAAGAACAGACAAGGCACAGTGGCATGAAGATGTACAAGAAATACAATATTAATGCAGGCACAGGTACATGCCAGTAACAGAAGTTGTTTTACACTGAGAAGCACTAGCACTACTAAAACCACAATACAGGGGGAGGTGGTCTTTCTGCCAGGAAGGGGGAAAAGAGCTGATCTGGGAGACCACTACAGCCTGCAGTTCTTGTCTGATCACAGGCAGAGCTGGTTTAGGGCTCCTCAACACAGCAGGCTGACTGCTGTCCCCCAAGTACAAGGGAGAGGAAGCTGCCAGGCTGTTCTTGCCAGAGAGAAAGGGAGAGCCCTGGCAAGCTGGGCTGGAGTTTTCTGCATTTACCAGAGACAGGCAGAGTGAGAGGCAGACATCTCTCTCAGCAGCAGTGGCCCTTTGGAGACTCCCATGCTCTCCCTTTGCAGGGGAAAACTGGCTTCCCAAGTTTCAGGCATGAACAAACATTGCACGTGGACATTACCATTTTGTTCCTCCTGCTGCCCTGAAGACCAGACTCAGTGCCTGGGAGCTGGTTGCCTGATGCTCTTGGTCACTGTCCCATGGATCTGAGTTCAGCTGTCACACCTTTCCATTTACCCTGCCTTCCCTGATAGTTATGGGAGTGTCCCTGATAGTTATGAGAGTGCAGAAAGGAGCAGGGGGGTGAAGGTTATCTTCTGGTGTGTAGTGACAGGCAGGGATCTTTCACTGTGCTGCTATGGCTGCAGCATCCCTGCCTCAGAAAGTTATCTGTGGGGCAGGCCTTAGGGTTTGGCACAGCTCAGAAGGGGAACAGAAAAGAAACACTGGGCAATGCAGAAAGGGAGGTTCCGAGTCACCTCTGTTGAACAGAGCAGCTAAACACTCTCCTTTGTGAGAAATCTTAGTCTTTGCAAAGCCAAGCTTTATAGATTAATAAGTTTTATCTTCATTTTGTTGGCAGAACCTGATTTCAGAATCCTGTTACCCTCACAGTAGTTATTTCTAGATTAAGGAACTCAGCCTCAGCCAGCAACATATCTTACACTGGCTACTAGCACAGGTTCAACCACCTGAAGCAGACAACTGCTGCTTGCATCTCTCCCAGAGTGCCAGACTTAGTTCCTAAAAGATCAGCATCCCAAGCATTTGATACCTGTGCAGTAATACAAACTCAGAATCTCATTCAGTAATTTGAGTCCATGGAAAAGGCAGACAGTCTTTGAGCCCTCAAAAGAACAGCAGTTTTTGTTTGTTTTGGGTTTTTTTTTCCTTACTTTGCAATTATGCCTACGTACTCATAGTCTGCTCTTGAACCAGGACCTAAACCAAGGTTTTACAAATTAATTTGTAAGAACCTTCCTCTGTGCCTTTCAACACACAGAAGACCTGATGAATTGACTACAAAGGGCTGTGTGCACCATTTGAGCCCATTATAGAGTACATAGCTCCTCTGTTCAATTACAATTTAGCATACTAATTTTCTGTTTAATTAAAACGTGGAGGGGGGGAAAAAAGCCTATTTTAGGAGGTTCTCCTAACAGGCTATTTTCTTCTGAATAAGATAATAGCTTCAATGAAGAGAGGAAGAGGAAGTAAGCAACACTATTGTTCTGTTTTCAGCCAGAAAAGCTGAAGGTGAGAGGTTTTGCTCAATTCTGAATTCAGTGGAACTGAGAGTCAAGAACTGTGGCAATGTCTCACAGATAAGTCTAGTCCCCAACAGCAGGACCAGCTGATAATGGGAAGTGAGTCATGAGACCCTGCAGTTCCTGCCTCCACAGCTCCTGTTTGAAATCTAAGCTCCCTGTGGGCTGGACAACAAGCCACTTCTCACAGCCCCTGCTGGGTCCTTGTAGTTGAATGACACTGCTTCAATTTGCCAAGACTATCTTGTGGCTGAGGCAGTCCTGAAACCCGGGCCATCTGAGGACAGGGCTCATCCTGAGGCCCTTCAGACATTACCAAAGAGGCTTTCCCCAGAATGCAGTGACACATCCATCTTTAAAAAGGTGGCAATACAAGATACCCCTGCACAAGGTCCCCACTAAACCTATCACTGCACAGCACACTAAACAGTGTAGCACTAATGACAGCTCTAAGCAGTGGTCTGGTCCAGCTCACATTTCTATTTGCTTTAAGCCTACAGAGCCTATTTGAGGTTAACTATTGTGGAATATCAGTGATTAAGGTACTTGAAATATATTTTCGGTGGCCCTATAATAGCAGCAGTAGTCTGCACCAATTACAAGGAAAGAGAAGCCTCAGTAAACAAGAACAAAACAAAACAAAAGGTTTGGAAAATAGTATTTTGCATTATACCCACACCCAAATTTGTTTCCTTGACAAAAACAAGAAGCATCAAACTTTATAAATGGGGTGCTAGTTTGCAAGGTGCAAGAACCTTGAGATATAATTTAAGGAGTGTGAAAATAAATGACAAAGATTTCTTAGTGTCAACAGCTATGTTAGAAATCATATAAGCAGAAGTTTGTTCCCTAACACGAAGACATAGGACTCCACCAACTGCTTCTCATTTTAGAATATTTCAGACCTTCTCCCAATTATACTGGTGTCAACTCTTATTTTAGTTATCTAGAGTTAAGCACTAGTAACCTCTTTCCTCAACACCTGAATCTAAGTAAGGTACAGAGAGGGTTACCAAGGTAATCTGGAAACAAACTACAACAGAACAAAACTGGCTGTAACCAGGTAAAAACAACTATATTTCCTCTTCCCATTTCACACTAGTGATTATATTCTCCTTTCTTTACATGACAACTCTATCTTTCTCCTGCAGACCATTGTGTGTTGGGAACAAGTTGCAATATGCCACTCTGGGCACAAATGTTGAGAATTCTGGGGTCCCTACTTTTTGGAGAAGGCTAGATAAATGATGCTGTGCCAGCCTGTTCAGAGTCAGAAATCTAACATGTCACCTAGTGCAAAATTTCACCTCTTCCTGAGATATGGCTACAGGGGAGAAGGTGAAGCGAGGGCAGAAGTTCTAGCTCTGTGACATGATGTATTATTACACAGGAGAAGAGCATCCCTGATTTTTCACATTAAGAGTTCCTGGCCACAGTGGTGTCTGTGTCCAGCTGTCTGGAATATCCTAACAGTGGGGGAACAACTGGACAGTGACTTGGTACCATGGCAGCCAGACTGGGAGCACTGGGCTGTTGAGCACTGCTGTAGAAGTGCACATCACACTGGCTAGAGGTTCTTGGGCACCTGAGACCCCAGCACACTTGACTTGGGCAAGATGTGATAGACCCCATTTTGGGAAGAGTTGCCACTCAGGTTGTTTCTCTGTATGTGTTCCATCCCCCAACTTTGTGCTTCTTCTTTCCCCAGCTGATCTAGTCTCTGGGGGTGCAGCTCTTCCTGACTGGCTTCTTCCTCCTGTGAACAAAAAGAAAGTGTGACCCAAAATGTCAGCAAGCTACCAAGAAGTCTAGCAACACTCCAGGAGAGAGGCAAGGTGTGTGTGGTACTAAAATATCTTCCCGCATTCTCTCAGAAATTAGAACAAGCCTGCCTGTCTGTTAAAGATCCTATACACTGCTGCCATACACTGATGAATGCACATTCAAGCTTTAGACAAACAAGGAGAGATTAATTCCTTTTCGTCCTTTATGAGCACATTCACAGAAATGCTGTGGCAAAGCAAATCTGCAAACAAACACTTGCAAAAGATTTCTGGGCGTGTTCACATAAGAAGTAGGACCTCCCAAAACACTTTTTCAGATAGATGGGAAGGGATCACAAGACTACTCTGCAAAAGGGAGGCTGCTTTCTGACTCTGCTAGGTCACTTTGTGCTGTTTGGCTATTCTCATTATTGAAGCCACAAAACCATAAAGTAGTGATATGGCTGCCACATGCCTTGCTGCCTTTGACTTTAAAGCTGAAGATCCAAAATACATTGGTTGACTCAATATGGGCACTCTGGCAAAAGTCACAAATCTGCAGTGATGTGCTATAAGCACATAGCTGACCAATCTTCCACCACACGTGTGATAAATAATCCACAGGCAAGATGTTAAGGTCACAGTCTACGACAGCCATGAGCTGCTCTTGCTGGAAAGGACAGTTTGGTCATTTTAATGTCTCAGGATGAACAGTTAGAAAGCAACTGAAGACAGGCAAATTTTATCCATGGCCACAGGGCTGAGGTTGGCCTCAAAGGAGCCAGAAGGGGTGTTTAAAGGTGGTAGGGTTAACTGTGGGGGCATGAAAACAAGAGGTTTTGTGTCATTTTGCTTAAACAGAAAAGGACTGATCATACAAAATGCTGACCCTGCCCAAGCCTTTTTGTCTTAAGTCAATGAAGATTGGAAAAGCAAAGATGATACCAAGCCCTTTCTCCCAGCAGAGCTGGTCACCTGATGTGAAGCTGGTTCAAATGCATGGTGGAGGGCTACCAACCTTGCTAACATCACCCAGTGGTTTGCCCAACAGATCCTTCCTCTTCAGCTCTTTTCTTTTGGGCACATCGAGCTTGTTGACCACTGCATCAATCTTGGAGCCCGTGCTGTTTATGGACTGTTCCAGCTGCAGCACACGATGCAGGAGGCTGAGGGAGACATGGAGAGCACTTGTAAGCTTTTTCTTGTGATGAATAAAGGGACTTGCTGCAGACATCTCCCAGAGACCTCAAATAGAAGTGAATGCACCCAGATCACTGATTCACACCTACTGGTGACATAACTTCCTGCTACACTGTGTTTTCATCTGTAATCAGTGGTTCTGCTTAGGATGCATCCCAGCCCAGACACAGTATAATTCCATTATTAAATATTGCAGCTGCCTCTCCTTTGATATGGCCCTATGTGGTTTGCTCAGTGTTTCTCAATAGCAGAATCAAGATATACAAATTCTCTGTGCTGTGTTTATCCTGTGCTCCTCCTATGGAAGAAATAGCCAAGTGTTATTCTTGGACCTGGAGGATAAAGGGCAACTAGGCTATAAATCAAGGATATTTATTGCTACAGGACCTTCTGTAAAGGTATCAGCTTTCCCTGACCCAGTTATTTGGGCCACCTTCTGACCTGAAACATGACAGCATATTGCCTGTGGCTAGATGACAGCTGCAGATGTTATTCAAGAGGCAGAAAGCAACATTTCTTAACTCAGTCTTTTACAGGAACAAGCAAACTACATTACTAGAACAGTCCCAGTTATCCCCCGACCTGATTATTTACACATGTGCAAGATAAAAGGGGCAAGCTCTTACTGAAACTGCTCAGCACCACTCTAATTTAGAGTTACATCAGGGAAGGAAGCAGCAGGAAATAGGACCCTTCATTTGCAGGGTGTTTAAACTACTGACAGCACAAACATACACTTGGAACTCTTCTTTGGAGACCCAGGTGGCCTTATTGGTGTGGTTATTCCTTGCTTCCGTGTAGGTCAGATTCTCATCCAGGTTGTTGTCACCATAGGATTTCCCTAAATTTTCAATCTCTGTATTCAGAGCAACCTAGAAAACAAAGAAACTCCTGTAAATATGGATACTAACTCTGTGGTCAGTCAATAACACAGAGCTTCACAGGCAGCAATACACTCAGCTGTATCCAGGTAGAGTTGGAACTATATATTAGTTGCCTGCTTAATTTATACCATAAACCCAAAGATTCCTGAGGTCACTTTGGAGTGATGTCTACCAAACAAAAGATTTTTTTTTCCTTGCTCTTTTTTTTTTACCCTTTTTGCCTCTAGGTCACTCTTCATCTGCTGTTGCTCCTCTTCATCAAGGATGTGGTTGCCATCTTTGTCAAATCTGGAGAAAGCTGCTGTGATCTCATGGTCTGCATGGCCCAGTCTGCAAAAGAATAGAAAGAGGAAGTTCAATGCATGGAATTATACTGTTAAGCTCTAACAGAGTGGGAATTTTGAAATCAGGGTATTGTTTCTAAACAAACCTAAATATCCCAAGTGGGCAAGAGATAGATATACAAACCTATTCAGAACAAGAAAATAAACATCTGAGGAAAGATAGGCTTTTTCTTTTTTTTAGTCTTAAATTGCCCAGATCTGAGCTAACTGCTCTCCTTGTCTTGAAAAGCAGAAAATTTAAATTACCTGTATTACTAAGAGAAAGGACTAAGTGGGCCTCCCTCAAACTGACTCACTTACTCCTTCAAGCTGTTCTTGAAGTCATCAAAGTCTAGTTGTTTTGTTCCGTTCTGCAGGGCTTTCTGCACATCAGAAATCCTCTCCTTCTTCAGCTTCAGCCTCATGAGTGTCCGGTTGTAGCTCTGTTACCGCAGATACAGACACAGCATCGTGCACACAGAACAGTGACAAGTAAAGCAGAGTGGGCAGTGCTATACAGGTGAGCATATGCTCAGTAATACCAGGAGTTTTCAAGCTTTCCACAAGCAAAAAAATGAAGCACTGCTGTATGAACCTCATCTCTAAACTAGAATCATGCCTTCAGAGTGACACTAACACGCTAACCCTCTGCTTTTCTTGGCTCAGGTCTTCCTTTATCTGGTTTCCCAACACATCAGCTGTTTAAGATAATGTCCCAAACGCTGTTCCTTGCAGAATATTGGTCCCACAGCAGAATTGTGATATTCCAGGAATTTTTCTGGAATTTGCCCATGGGAAACCCAGATTTAACCTGCTAGATTTGTGCCACTGTAATGGGCTCAACTTAGCACAGCAGGACCTACCATGTTATTGATCAAAGTACATTTTATGAAGGACTGAAAGAGCATTGTCTAGAGATGATCCTTGGAAGAAAAGCCTCTCAGAAACACTACATCAAGTAACAGGATTCCCCCACACCTGCTTTCTCATCTTCTCGTTGCCAAAGTGTCTGGGAGTTTGATTTATCCCAGAAAGGAATAGGGACTCTTGTGCACACAAAGAAGGGGGATCTGGAGCTGATAACCACTGTTTCTCTCTAGTAAATTCCACTTAGGTCCAGATCTTCCAAAAAGGCTTCATGATTGAGCTAGAAAGTACCACAGATTTCACTATTCATCACCTGCTTCAAGATGTCAGAAAGCTGCAGCTCATCCTTCTGGCTTGAAAGCTCCTCCTTGACTTCTGAGTAGGTGTCATTGATGATGGCCAGAAACATGTTCTAGGAAAAGGGGAAAAAGTGAGATGAATATGCATGAGACATCTTGCCTGCTCCTGCAGCTGAAACAGTAAGAAACAGGCACAGATGTGCAAGACTTAGTTAAGCAAGGAGTGTTTTCCCTATGGGGTATCTCTTGGGCAAATTAAAGTGAAGAAAAGGCCCACTTCAGCCACACTATGTTTTCTTAGGTTTTTGCAGTTAAAGCAGTGGCTGAAAGTACATTCATTCCCACTCAAATAGAACTTCTGGTAGCTTCTCTTGCAAGATCTTAGGTTACATATGGAGTCCTGACACTGGGTGTTTAACCTGGCTATTATGAGCATCCCTCTGCATCCATTGCCTAGGAAGCCAGTCAGTTTCAGTCTTCACCTTAACTGAGGATGGCCCTTAATCACCCTAATAATCAAATCTCCACTTGTAGTAACACACTATTTGCCTACTGTGGCCCATTTGTACTGCAAAGCCATTGTAACCAAAACTCCTTTTCTAAGCATTTGCACCTAACCCAGGGGGATTGTCAGGAGGGGTGTCTCAAACACTGCTTTCCATACAGGGACAAGGAGGACTTTGTTGCTTACCAGAAGCACAAAGAAAACAAAGAACACATAGGTGACAAAGTAAATAGGCCCAAGGACTCTGTTGGCATTGTCAATGGAATTGTAGTCAAAATCACCAAGAATGATCCGAAACTGGGTGAAACTGGGGGAAAGAAAGAGCACAGGGTCACACAATGGCACACACAAACAGTCCTGAGGTGAATCTGAACTTGCCTGCAGCCAGATGGGCACAGGCAAAAACCAGAGCAGAGTCTAAGTCACTCCAGAGTGGCAAGTTAAATGCATGCATAGTATTTCATGGGTGAGGCAAGTTGATGTGGTTAGAGCAAGAGGAAAATACCTCTATTAACATCACACATTACTTGAGCAGGCCCATGGACTGTAGGATTGTCTGAGATGGGATTTTAACTCACTTCCACAACACTCCCTTCTATGTGTGCTCATCCACACACCCGTCATCCTCCATCTCAGATATATTGAACAATATCTGTGGGACTTCTATGGAAATAGATATCCTCACCAATATCCACATCTCTTGTCCTTACTGATAAATACCAGATAAACAGAAATCTGCCTGTAGCTCTCAGTTTTCTCATTGCATTCTGTTGTCCATGAAGGTGTTACAGCCAGGATGCTGTAAGCAACTTACTAACCATTGTGGCTTTATTACCACGAGATACAACAGGTGTCTGATTGACATTGAGGCCTGCAACTGGGGGGAGGAGTGGAAAGCACTTAAAATTATTTTGATAAAATTATGGAAACATGGTAACTAACTTACACACTTACATGCATTTAACAAAGGTACTGAAGTTTTCCACTTGTGTCCCAAAAAGAAGGTAACCCAGCTGGGCATAGGCAAAGAAGACAATGAAGAACATGACAGCAAAGCCCAGGATGTCCTTGGCACAACGTGCCAGTGTGGAGGAGAGCTGGGTCATTGTTTTGTTAAAGCTAATGTACTTGAATATCTGCAGGAAGGAAGAATGGGGACAAAGTTATGCCAAACCATCAGCTAGGTCAGTCTCTCTCGTGTAAGCACATGCTTACTAAGACAAGAGGTTCACTACAGGACCAAAATACTGAGGAAAAGGTTCACTAGGGAATGGCTTAATCTTCAGGACATTTATCCCAGGTGTGCCACCATCCTTCTCCGGGTTCATAAACATATGACTTTGTTCCCTCTGTCAAAGAAAAATATAAACAGGGACTGCTAGAAGGACAAATCTCTTAAGGCTGATGAGGAGCCACTTGGCTTTCCACCACACCAAGATGCTTTAGTTGAAATGCATAGTTCGTGTCAACAGGTTAGTCATTTCCATCTCTTGAGTGACCATCATGAAAAAACCCCACGGTTTGCAAGATTATCCTCAAGAATCCCAAAATAGTACAGGATGGACAAAGTTATATGGTACTCAGCATTTTCTAAAACCACTTTTACACCACAGTGTTTGAGCTCATATCCCTGTTATCTCCAAATAACTGACCTTGGAATGCAGGGTAAAAAGTTGCCCAGATTTACTGCAAAACAGAGCATATGACTTTGAGGAAAATTCTCTGTTCTATAGCTGTTACACTTATTTACTCAGAGGGATGGAAGAGACAACCCTCAAGCTATACAGAAGGAAAGGCCTGACTGGAAGCCTGGCATCTCCCAGACCCCCTACAATACCTTGATCCAGGCAAAGAATAAGTTGACTGCATTCATATTGTTGTACTGTGTCTGCCAGAATGCCAGGAATTCAAAGTCTGCGTAGGCATTGGGGTGTTTCAGCAGCTCTCCCAGCAGCCTGTTCACCTCAGTGGTGCGAAAGATGTGAAAGCCAATAGCGACAATGGAGAGCTGCAAAGAGGAAGAGGAATAGTCTGCAGTGACTACTGTTCCTTTCCAGGGAAATTAAAATGTCACAGAACTCATTGGAATCCCACTTCAGAGCTCCAGTCAATCCCACTGCAGCTGCAGTGGTGGGCTATGGAAATCTGGTGTTGATGAGCTGAATGATGCCCTGACTTCACAGTCTCCTGGGCATCTCTAAGAAAGAATTTTCTCCTAGCAGTTCTTCCAGACACAAGACAGTGTGTCCATTTATTCTGCTGTTCATTTTAGTATTAGAGCAAAACATGTGCCAGTTCTTATCTAGACTAATTTCCACATTCCTTAATTTCTTTTTTGCTATTATACATATCTGCCATTGCTCCCCCAAAAAAGCATGCAAGGATCCTCACCAGAATGACAACCACATCCAGAATGTTCCAGATGCTGGTAAAGTACTGAAGCTTGTGGATACGGAGCTCCAAAGCCTCTTCCACCACATAGTAGAAGACAAAGACACAGAATACAATTTCACAGGCGACAATGAAGAAGTCCCATGTGCTGACATATCGTATAAGCTTCACTGTCCGGATTTGCCAGGAGGGAATTGCACCACCAGTGGCTGGAAACTCAACCACTAACCTTGAAAGGGACAAGGAAACAATTTCAAACTAGGGGATGGAGGCTTAGAGATAGTTTTGAGAGACATCAAACTTGACCCTGAGTGGAAGTGTTGTGTATGCGTTTATGCAGCTGTATCTCTGCTGCTTCACTGCCTGTGATAGGAAAGGGTGAAAGATGATGAGAAGTGCAACTGGTTGTTTCAGGAAGACCAAGACTTCTCACTAATCCATACAATTTCTACTGACATCAGTCAGACCCAACCCACTGGTGGACCATAATAAAATATTTTCATTTTAAGAAGCAAATTGAGGCATTGAGGAAGATGCAAGAGGCTGAAGAATTTTCATCAGGACTCAGCTTACCTCAGAACACAGAACAGATTGATATTTGCATTATACACAGAGAAATCAATAAAGACAACCCGTGTTCCCCGATCCAGCCAAAGTTTCTCCTTCAAGACTTGCAGGGCTTCAGCACTCTCTTCTCTGGTTATCTTGAGGTCTATGTAGTATCCTCCCCCACTGTAGCTGGTTAGTCTTCCCCAGTGAGACGAACCACCCAGCTCCTCCTCAGAATGGTACCTCCACCTGCAACAGACAAAGCACAAACAAAGGCTTTACCTGCCCAGGCTTCAATATGGCCTTGTACCCAGGAAAAATTATATCTTCAAAGGGCAGAGCAGTTTTCAATTGAAGAACTGGCACTTAATTCCTGCTCCTCATCTGACCCTACATAATATTGGAAACGATTATGGTTAGTTTTCTGGTTCAGTGCTTCCCAGCAGTGACACAACATGATTTGCAATACTTTGGAGGGAGGTTGGTTGGCTATATCAGTCTTGTTTTCATGGAGGTTAGTCTCAGGATCTACTCTATTGCCTTGTACCACATCACACACAACCATCTGCTTAGAATGCTCTTGTACTCGTATTTCCTAAAGAATAATAGCTTCTCATTCATGGATCAAGATTCATGCATTCATACTTAGCCTAGCGAGTAGAGTTATTAAACTGCAGCTACCTCACATTATTATAGAGAAACAGGTTGTCAAGATGAAGGGGATGTACTCCCTTTTCTCTGGCTCCTGAAATCCCAGCGGAAAGCAAATTGTAGCTTGCCAGCTGAGTGCCAGCTTGCCATTTGATGGACCTGGCCCCAAAGGTCTTTATTTATCCTCATTCTCTTAAAAATATGCAACAATTTCTTCCTATATTCCCACTGGATTTTTCATGCTTTCCCAACATGAAAAATCATTCTGTTGTGCTTCTCCACAAAAAGGCACTAGACCTTAGTGATAGACAAAAAGGACTTTCAGCCTCTGACTACAAGGGGAATTGCAGCCTTACGTGAGAAATTTACCCCCACCATCCTGCAGCCCAGCAGTTCTTTTTTGAACTAGAAGAGTCTAATTTGGATTAGATGTACTTACGCCGTTCCATTGATGAGCCCAAAGGAGACCCTTTCCTCCTTGTCTTCAGAGTATACATCATAGCAGCCTGAGATTTCCTCCTTGAAGTCATCATGGACCACACAGGAGTTGTTTTTCACCTTCAGTTGTCTCATGCGTGGGACACCCAGCAGCAGGTTCTCATAATAGATGTATGACTGGGTGCTGTGCGCTGCCAGGGACTCGTTGTTGTACCACTTTGTCCAGTAAAGATTATCCAGCAGGGGACCTTGTGCATACTGCAAAGGAGGCAGAGGAGAACAGCTCCTTCATAGCTCATGCATCAGAAGAATTTTCTTAGTTTGGGATTGAGGTAGTAAGACCTGACCAACCCCTCTCTGGTCCCCAAGATGGAAAGTAGTAGAACTTTGTGTTGCATGTGTGTTAAGGAGAAGAAAGACCAGGCTGGTGGTAGAGAAGGGATGCTGGGCAGAAGAGTCTTCTTTGGTTTCTCACAGGCCTGTAATGTGTCTGTGGCACCTTCTATGCCTAATGAAGAGGCAAGAGCCCTGTAAGTCTCACTGTCTTTTCTACTTCAGTCAGCACAAGTCTCAAGGAATTGCCTTGGCACAAGTTGCAAATGATGAAAAGTGCATGTGCCAGTGCCCTGGAAACGGTGGGGAAACAATAGTGCCATTGTTTGCTGGAGTGTTTTAATATGACAGAAAAAGGCAACTCTAAATGACAATTTCTGGCTGTCAGAGATAAGTGGTTGCAATAACTCAATGGCCTTCACTGAGGCTGTCATTATTCTTTCACCCATTCTTCAACAGAAATGTTAGACCCCAGATGTTTTTCCTCTATTTTAGTCTCTTTGATAAAAGTCACTGCAAATTTTAATCCAGTTTCTTCCTAGAGAATCTATAGATTAGACAAGCCCAAGCATTAATTACAGGCAGGTTAATTTTGATGTTCTCAAAATGCCATACAAATGGACATAGGCTATTACTAAGACACCAGCTTGAAGATATTGAACTCTAGGATTCAAAGCCACTTGTGTCACAAGGAAACCCAAAGTAAATCCATTGACTTCTCTAGGCCAGTACTTCCTATTTGTGCAATGAGCTGATGCTTATATCACCAAAATTATTTTGTTATGTCCTGTCTGTTTTACTGGGAAATGAACTCTCCTGGACACAAACAAAACTTAGCCTAGCCAGTATTCTGGACACAATGCTCAGGGGATATTTTGCATGCAAATGTTATTGTAACTATTGCTAGTAGCAGAAGCTTGTGGCAGCAAAATGTCTTGCTGAAATCACTAGATAGTACTTCAGAGGGAACTGAATATCCCAGTCTGAGTTTCAGGGCTCCTCATGGCAGGCCAGATTTGTACTTACCACCCAGAAGTCAGCCATGCTGCTGATAGACTGGAAGGAGACACGGCCATCTGTAGAGGTCTGCAGGAAGAGCTCAGACATCACTTTGGTGTAGTAATAGGCACTGGAACTTGTCATTCCGTATGTCACTAAGAGAACAAGAAGGGGGTCCTTCCTTACACCTGAATATTGGAGCCTGATAAAAATGTATTTATATATTCACTTTCTATGTAACTTATATTTTCACAGGTAAGCTGAACATGGCACAGAAGAATAAATCTTAGTGCTTTCTGCTTTCTTGGGGATTTACAAATTTATCTGATCTGTGTTTGAGTTTAAATGGCCAGACTGACCGACTATAAGAGTTAAGTAGTGAGAGAAGACCATTGGAGGATACAACTGAACATTCTGGATAACAGTTTTTATTCTCAGACAAAATTTCTGAGGGAAATTTTATTTCTCAGAACAACGTCCATGACCTATATTTTGAATTTCTGACGTGAAGTCATGAAGGCACAAAACCCACCCTATTCTCCCAGGTGAAAAGCTCCAGGTAAGTTTTCATCTACCAAGAAACACCAAGAGAAGCAGGCTCAAACTTCCACAAACATGTCGTTTCAACTCTCCAGTGCTCCTTCCTTCAGAAAAACATCAATCATGGTGATCACTAAGAACATGCCCTACTCTTGAAAGGACACCAAAAAAATAAAGCACCTGACGTTCAAGACACAACCCCCCACATCTCCTGGATGAGTCAGTGTGTGACAACATGTACATCTGTGTGCACGTTCTTTAGGAAGAGTGATTGAAGCACTGTCTCCCTGGGCCAGCATGATAGCAACTTAGGGTGGTATTGTCTGCCCATCTCTCCTGCCATAGGGTCCATGAAATATAACCCTCTTCACTTCCCATGCCACAGGTGCTCACTTGTGATAACCTTTGCAAAACCAAACAGCCATTGTCCTACTGACACAAAGTCCATATTAGCATTAGCATTCAGTACAGGGACATGTTACATTCACTCAAGAACAACAGAGTGAGCTGCCATCTGCTTTATCACCTCAGCCACCCATCCAGTCTCAGAGGGGAAAATCTATCTGAATTGTGTCTTTGATACCGGGAAGTTTCTAGAGCTGCTCTCCGGCTGTTGACCATTCGCTGTGAACCTGAGAAAAGACCTTGGGCAGTTTCTCCTAGGACTGTGGAGATTGGATAATGCAAATCAGAAAATACTGCTTAAGTCTAACCAACATCAGTTAGCATTGGTCAGTAATTTTACTTCTCTGTGCAGCATCAGTTCTGTAGGTTAGTGACAACTTCTTGCTACTCTGAGCACCACACAATAAATGCAACATTTACAGCAAAGCAAGGAAGACTAGCAACAAAATCTCACATTATTCCCGTCACACTGCACACAGAAATGGTGCCTATGAGATATGACAGCTACTTACATAGACAGATGTCTACCAAGAACATAATGTAGACCAGCAGCTCTCTCAGGGTGGTCTTCACGTAAAGCTCTCTATTTTCAGCTGTGTTCTCAGTCAGCGTAGTGCCCCACAGACCTGTTGAGTATAAAGAAGGGATTGTAGAGTTTTCATGGCCATTCTCAAGGGCCATGTGAGGAGCTGTAGTCCTGTTCCAAAAAAGTGCTGTTGAGAGTTGAAGTTTGGTCGCTCTTCAAGGCCAAGCCACTTTTAATTTCAAAACATGACCTATAAAAATGTGCTAAATACTCCTAAGAAGAACCACTCTGGCATGAATAAAATTTTGCGGCTAACCAACACTGAAATATACTGGCTTATTATTTTGCAAAATCACTGTTTTGTTTCATGTTTCTTCTGTTTTCTGTTCATTATAGCCTGATCTTTTCCTGACTCTTTTTCAACTTACTCTTTGCAGAAATTCAGTCTTTTTTGTCACAAATACTCTTGAAATCATAATATTTCATCTCAGTCACCCAAGTGCCAACAGCTGACCTTCTGAGAAGTCTTCCATTGCAGAACTGCAACTGGTGTTAGCTTTACAACTATTACTCCTTTTAGTGTATATTGAACCATTAAGCCCCAAATATTTGTCTCTTGCTTACCTGAAAACTCATGCAATTTTCTTGTTGGTCATAAAACTCAATCAAACAACCCAACTCAATATTTTCAGCATAACATTTAGAGCCAAATTATCTTCAGGACATCTAACAATGGAGCTTAGCTGAATCCAATACACCAATTGCACCAGCTAAAGATCCTGTTTCTTCATGCAACTCATTAAATGTCACCAGGGTTGTCAATAAGAGAGAAATGCTTCCTTTAAAAGGAGCCTTGATATTTTAGGTTTGATGAACCATCTAATACCATTAGTGTATTTGTTTGTTCTTTTTGTAATGGCTTTCTGATGTGATTTCTGGAATGCACCTGAAGTTGAAAGGCGTAAGAACTTTCAGTTGAAAGCCTAGTGATGAAAGCCATGTCAATAATTGCCACAGTCTTGCTGCTTTCTGCAGCTCCTAGAGAGCTCAGCCCTGATTCCTATCCCCAGTAGGATGCAACAACCATCTTCCTGCAAACCAGGATCAAAGCTGATCAAAGGACCCACATTTGAAGTCATCTCTGGCAGATGACAAACTTCTTTTTTCTCTGGAGTAAGCAAAAGTTTTCTAGTGGTCTGTGTGCAATTATCCTGTCATTTTGATAGCTCTTTGGCATCTCAAGGGATTAGAGAGTTTTTTGCACCATTAACTACTATAGTGACTGTTACAGCATCTGCTGTCACTTCTAGGCAGGCAAACCAGTAGCCTGCTCTGGACAATCCAGACTAGCAACAGAAATGACAGCCTGGAGATGATCTAGATTAACTCCTGTGGAGGAGAAAGTATCATGTGATCTACAGGAATCTGCACAATGGAGAAAAATGTGGGGAAAAAATTTGCCCATCTTTTCAGGTTGCTTTTAAATGACCACCTTCATCCTTAGATATGACTACACCACAATCTTGTAACAGGTTTGTTTGGGGTTTTTTCCATGAGCAGGGAACCCCTACTATCCATATGTTTGGAGCAAATGCACAGACCTTCTTTACTTTGAGAACAGAAGTGTACTCAGCAACACCCAAATTCAAGGACACTCAAATATCCTTGAAAACTTGGTTCAAAGACTTGCCCAAAATGATACCTGGAGGACCATGAGGCTGCTCCATCCTTTCAGATTGCATGCAGTAGTTGTAGTACTGTACCAGCTGAGGTTTATTTTCAGCTATGTCTTCAGGAAACACGCCAGGGAAATCTATCACCTCATACATAAAGCATGTCCCCATACGTGTCTCCTTTGGCACCACCTACCCCCTTGGAGATGCAGCTATTTTGGACATGACATTTGGAGTAGAAGGACTCAAGGCTAGAGATATCTAGTCTTCTTATGGCACCTTGAATGACCATCCAGCACTCACATGACTGAGCAAAGAAAAAATAACAATCTAGAAAATAGACTATGAATGCAGTTCATGTAGAAGTCTCATCTTCCTCATAGTAACAAGTGACTGATAAGAATTACTGGCAACACCTACATTATCTTCTGAGTGTGTTTTTAAACCAGACTTGTGACCCAGATGAGTGACTAGCTCACAGTTTCATGTAGAGCTGGAGATCCTCTTCCAAAGACAGTGGGAAGCTGGGTATCCCTCATCAACCACCATGCACCCAGATACCCAGCAAAGTCTGTCCATGAGCTGGCCATGAAAGAGCAAAGGGGGAAGGTGGCAGGCAGGAACGAGGACAGAGTTGTTTGGACAACACTTAGAGAGGAATGGTCCTGAGCAGTGGCACTAGGAGCAGCAGCTACTCACTACTGCACCAGCACCAGTAACTGATGAGGACAAGAAAAAAGCTTAATAATCCAACTATTACCAGTAGCTATGCATATGTAATCCCAGGAAATGGTTTTTAAGCAAAAAACCCAACCTCTCAAACTCTCATTGTCTAACTGACTTATATGTACTACTTCTATCTTCCCTGAGAGACAGACACCAAGGTGATTAAATGGAAAGGGAAGGGAGAAAAGCAGCAACGGAGAGGCAATGAAAAATGATGAGCACCTGGTAAAGATGCAAAGGAAGGAAGCAAATTCTTCAAGGAAGATGTCCCCACTTCTGTGAGGCTCAAAGAAGTCTTTGGTCTGTCTGCACTGGCTTTTGGATTCCCAGCTTTGGTATTACCTACAGCCCTATTTACCACCCTTAGTGTCAGGACACACTGCTGCAACAGCCAGAAGAAGAAAATTATGTCGTATCCTGACAGTTATCATCATTTGCATGCTCAAAACCAACTCTGACAACTCACAAATGGAAATTTGATGTTAAAGTATGGATATGTTCTCCCATTTTAAGCCTCAAACAATGCCTAGAAGAAAGCATTTCAGAATAAATCAGGTAAATGATACACTGCCTAAGGGCAATCTGTAATTAGCTACCAAACCCAGTCAGCACTGTTCCTTGGCCAGGAGAAATCTCTAAAGGCTCTGCTCTGAATTCCATGTGAATGCAATGACAAAAGCATTGATCACAGAGGGGCTGTGCAATTCAGGACCAAGATACACTCTTATTCACCCGCTCATACTGTTAGAGGGTATGGCTCTGAGAAAGGTTCTTGCCTTCCAAGTAAGGAAAAAAAGACACATTGGCAAGAATTTTTTTATCTTTCCTGTTTTTAAAATATTAGGATTTTATGCCTTCTATAAAAAACTGTTCAAATAATGCCCTCATCCAGGATTGTATCCTGACAGGATCTTGCCTCTTATCTTGCCTCCAGGGTTTTGTTTGCCTCTGAATAAGCCTACATAATATTTCATTCCCCTTTGTCTTTTAAACTGGAAAATAGCACCTCTTTATTTCAGCTATCTTCAAGCAAAGCATTGTTTGATTCATGGCTGTAATCTCCTACATTTCAGTCCTGACAGTGCTAGATTTTCTCTAGTAGATACGTCTATCAATTCTTATCAGTTACTGTAGCACAGGGGCCAGTACCACTCTATCTAGAAAATGCACACAAATGCAGAACAGTCTCACTGCCACAGTGATGGCTCCTGGGGATTCAGAGCACCAAAGCTCTGCCAACAGATTCACATGACCTTGAGCACACCACTAAGTCTCTTACCTTGTAGTAAAGGTAATAGGACAGACCATGAAGCTATAGCAAGGCACACAGAACAAGGATGCTCCTTTCAGGTCAGCCAAAGATGATCTCTGGAGTAATGCTACTGCATGTTGAACAGATCCCTGGACTACACAGACACTGTGAGGTTTCTACCTTCTGCATCCCTTCTCTTCCTCCCCTCCTTCCCACATCATTGCTCTGAGGGCTAATAAGTCCCTTCTAATGAGATATCAGAGATTTACCTCGGATGCCTCTGAAGATGCAGAAGCAGCACTTGAGGAAAGGACTTGTCTTCTCATTCACAGCTTTGCTCTGTTCTTCCTGGTAGGGCAGTGGGTCCCCAACCTCTTCAAAATTCTCGTAGGGATTCTCCAGGATAGACTTGGGGTTGTAGATGGTTCGAATTTTCAAGGAGGTAGATGGAGAGCCATTGTAAACAGGATTGTCCCAAGCCTTCTTCCCCAGTGTCTCCAGTTCATGCACCTCTGATGCTTTAAAGTGGCTCTCAGCTCTGTTGTTTAGGTGAGACAAATTCATGACTGCTCACTGCCAGCAGTACTTTTTAACGGGAATTGTGACGACTGCCTGCCCAGGCTGGAATTAAAAGTTTGCGAAGAGATAGTCAATGCCAAACAGCTTGTCTGCCTCAGCAGCCAGGAGAGGGCACACCAGTAGCTCCCCACAGAGAGTAAGCATCCTCTCTTTTATATCAGCTCGGGTGGTGACACCGATCAGAGGGGTGGCACTGCCCGTTGTTAGGAACCACCGTCAGCCCCATTATCCCAGTAGCCCTGGGAACACCGACAAATCCAGGAGTCCTTCTCTGCTTCTTTCCGGCAATAACAGACCCAGGTGCCGTCGTCAGAAGAGGAAGCTGCAAAGAGCCGGCCCCTGCGGGTGGGGAGTGGCGGGAGCCCTGAGGCTGCTGCAGCCCGGGTCAGTTCCAGGGGCACCCGTGAGGGGACAGAGCCCGGGCGGCAGCCTTTGCTGGGGGCTGGAGGGCCCCATTTTAGTGCAGGGCAGCAGCCTTTGCTCGGGGCTGGAGGGCTCTGCTTTAGTGCAGGGCAGCAGCCTTTGCTGGGGGCTGGAGGGCCCCGCTTTAGTGCAGGGCAGCAGCCTTTGCTCGGGGCTGGAGGGCTCTGCTTTAGTGCAGGGCAGCAGCCTTTGCTGGGGGCTGGAGGGCTCTGCTTTAGTGCAGGGCAGCAGCCTTTGCTCGGGGCTGGAGGGCCCCGCTTTAGTGCAGGGCGGCAGCCTTTGCTCGGGGCTGGAGGGCCCCGCTTTGAGTGAAGGGCTAAAGAGCAGAAGCTCTCGTTAGCAGCAGCACCGAGGCGGGCAGGTGGCACAGCATCCTCCTCTTCCTTAGCTCACTGTAAAAGCAGGGGTGAAACACGGGAGTAAATGTAGTGGTCGTTTTGGAAACCACGGGGTGGAATCTCCTGCTTTTGCAGTATTGCCAGAAGCCCTGCAGTGCCTGCCAGCCCTGAGGCAAGCTTGATTATATAAAAACAAACAAACAAAACCACACAAACAAAAACCAACCAGTCACACCAAAATAACGAACAGGCAAAATTGGCAATAACTGGCTGGGAGTTACCTGCATCCACCTTGCCACTGGCCACCAGCAAGTAGTTGTCCCAGGCAGCACAGGTCCTGCAGGCCTGTGACTATACCCTGAGGGGTCCCAGAGCTTAGCACTGGGACAACATACTTGGTTGTCTTGGTGATGAGACTATAAAAGAATGTGTAGCCTGAGCCTGGTCCCTCCTCAGGTCTGAGTACTAATTCAGAAGAGGTGCCTCTCCATGGGTACTGAAGGTTGCTATTTTTCTGGCATTACCCCAGGAAACAACATGACTCTCACACCTGTAGGCTCAAATAAGTATGTTTTCTTTGGACTCTAAATTTCATACAGGTGACATTGCCAAGCCAGCTGGGATATGCAGAGATGTCCCCTAGATGTCACCTAAGATCATGGCACTAAGTAGCTGCTTGAACAACAGTGAGACAAGATGTAACTTGGCACTAAGAGGGCAGCCTTAGTGGCTGGAAAGTCACTGGAGGTCTGGGTCGGATCCTTTGACTGAATTTGGTGTTATTAGGGCCTGTTGTGTTTTATTACTCCCTAGCAAGATGAAAGCAGTGGCATGGAATCAGCAGGTTCAGTGAAGGGGAAGCATTTGCAGAGGAGCAATGCTGAGGAATGAGGCCTCAGTGAAAGGCCACATGTCCCAGCCAGGCAGGCAGCTGCACTCCCGGGACCATACAGCAGATATCCCTGCCCATGCACAAGTAGCACAACTTATGTGCAGAGCTGCACATCCCATCTCATCCCATCTTTCAGGGCCCAGGTACAGAGCAGATCTGCTGTCTCAGTGGCTGGGGCACAGAGCAGGTGGTGAAATGGAGGCGTTGTCCTGTATTGAAAGACCAAGGCACCCATCTAGCCCAGAAGACAGGTCATGTCTGTGTCACCTGATTTTGAAGAGCCTAACACAAGGCAGAATAAGGAGCACTCTATAATTAAGGAAACACATGCAACGCTTTACAGGCAGCATGGGGTGACTCAATTTATGTGGGTCTAGAAAGCTCTTTTTCAGCCAGTAAACTTGAATGATGGGAGATGTGTCAGCTGGGGCAGAATATGATCCAGACTTTAGGACCTCATAGATCACTCTGCTATGCCCTCTGTGGTGTTTGATGTAAGCCTGTGTGGAGCAGCAGTATTTCCTGGCTAAGGAGAAGGGTATGTCTGGTACCATCTGTGAGCACTTACCTCACATCTCTTTTCCTTGTAGTTCCTTGGGCCTTATTTGCCAAACTTTCATTCTTGTGATAACTAGCTAACAGAATTTTTCTTCTCCATTCTTCTTTTTCACTTCTTTATTGAGATCCATTTTTCAGCAGGCCTAGAAGAAACCTTTCAGAGATACCCAGGGAAGACTGTTTCTAAAAGCAGAAACCACTCTCACAATGGGATTCAGCATGTTAAGATAAGACAAAGTACCACAGCCACAGAAGTTTTTCTGTCAGTGTGCCAAGCACACAGACCTTTAAACAATATCCCACACTTAATTTCTTTGTGTAAAGAGAAGAAAGCACCAAAGAGTTCATAAATTCCACACTCCCCACCCCAAGCACTATCAAACACTGAATTAGAACTACAAAGCATTTAGATTTCATGGTTAGAAAAAAGTCCTATCAGTTAATGAAGAGCAGTCTCTTGTTGGGACTGGAGGTGAGTTTGCTCACCAGACCCAAGAGGACAGGCTCTTCAGGAGCTCACCAGCCACTGCTGAAGCGGCCCCGGTGGGAATGTTTTCACTAGCTAGAGGTGATGCTGGGACACCAGTTACAGACCAACCTTCTGTGCAGAATAGAGCTGGTAGAGGACCAGGACAGAAGTATTCTGCTGTATAACAGAATCAGTTTTGGCACAGATTTTGAACAATACTTTTAGTTTTCTTCCAGGAGCCTAATCATCGTCACTAAGGTTTAAAGTTTTACAGATGCGTTGTTCTTGAGAGATCTTGTATATAAGTTTAGCAGCACACAGTATTCTGTAGTCACTCTTCACTACAACTAAAACAAACAAAGAGATGCAACCATGCATAAATAATTCTATATCCAAGTTCCTGTTTTCTTACTTCGGGTGCTATGTTAATTCTCTTGGCAATAATCCATTTTCAGCTGGTTCTCATCAACACAAGCATTTGGTTCCCACTTCCAGGCAACATGAACAGAGCTAGGGATAGTTGTTATCTCTATGGATTGCATCAGGAATAGAGAAAGGGAAAGTGCTATTAACAGTACTAATCAACTGTTAAGCATCAGAAATAAAAAAAAAAAAGTACCTTGGTGTTGAGTAAAATGCTTATGACACATTTTGAAAATTTTCCCATCACAGTGTATTACTTTTCATTTAAGTGAAGTCTTCTCTGCTGATCACTTTTCTTTGCATCAAACAGGTGGATTTTATCTACATTTGAATAATACATTCTTATTCTAGTTATGTTCAGAGGCTAAGGAATCCAACCATCTCATGAGACTTGTTGAGGAACGGGCACAAAAGGTGCTTTCTGCAGACCAAGATGTAAGAATTGCTTCAGTAAGCAACCCTACATGTCTCCAATCTGTCAAGATAAATCTGCCTGAGGAGGAAAAGGTGAAGAGAGAGTGAGAGATATTTTAGCTAAGGACAGATTGAAACTGACCTACAAAAACTTTTTACCTTGATGTACAACTTAGCAATAAGTTTTCATAAACATCTGTATGAACATATATTTACTAACACTTACATGTTTCCTAACACATTGGAGAGCTCTCTTACATTCGTGTACCCATGCGGTGACCTTCAGGGGGGACTTCAATGGCTGGCTGCAAATTCACAGGGAACGTGCAACTCCATCTGAGCAGGTATAGGATGAAGTTGTCAGGTCCTTTGCAAGATAACGTTGATTTTTCCTCTTTTTAGAATATGGAACTAAATTTTCTTGATCTCTAAATACAGTTTTGATTATGAAGAACCTTTGCTGTCACTCTGCAGGGTGTTGTTTTCTACAGGCTTCATTGTGATACGTGCAGCTGTGCAGATCCATGTGTGGGCATGTTACCACACACACATGCAGCAAACACGCTCTGTATTCCTAGGAACTGTCTGGGCCAACTGGCATTGCTGGGAGAAAGTCTGTCTTTGACACACCGTGGGCAGTGATGAGCACCACGCCTAAAAAACCAGAAGCACATGAGGAGGACCAGCTTCAAAACAAAAATTTTGTTTCCTGTGCAACGAAACCATCTCTGGGGTAGCAACCAACCCACAGTTTACTCCCAGAGGTGACCCATGCTTGTCACAAGTCAGGGAGCTTCCATCAAGGGGGTCTAGGAGTCACTTCTCATAGGCTGGGCTGCTGTCTGTGCAGGGGCAGGGTGTTTGGATACAGGCTGCTCCTTTGACCCAGATTTATCACAGCCAGCAAGAAGAAGGACACACAACCTGTGTCTCATGGCATATCACAAGCAAACACTTGCCACTGTCCCTACAAAGACAAAGCAGGACTCAGATCAAAGATTTCTTCCCCTACCCAGCTATCTGCCGTATGCAAGAGAGTCTCTGTATAATATCCCTGAGAACACAGCAGGCTGCAAGCTTGTGTTGAAGAAGTGTGATGAGAAGAAAGAATGCTGATGCCTCTTCGTTTTTGGGGAATGTCTCATTACTACGTGGGCTAGCACATAGGGGAAAAAATAGTGGGATACATCAGATGTGAGAGATGAGATAGTAGTTTTCATCACCTTTGTTAACAGAAGCAAGCATGATGGAGAATTACAGTGCTACATCCAGCTTTCTGATGGAATACATAATTGGGAGACCAGTAAAAGAAGGTCGCTGTTGTGGATTTGTTTCCCTCCTCCAGAACTTGTGTGCCTGCTGGTGTTCCCACTTCTGGATGTACCAGCAATTTTCAAAGCATATAATCTCTCAAGTGTAGAAAATGCCTGTAGGTTTTTTCAGTTTATTCACAGTAAATCTTGCACTGAAATATTGTTTGGTTTCATTAGCTATTATTTATACTTCAATGCTTTTCATCTACTTACTCCCCAGTTACATGCTTATGAGTTTGGTAAAGCACCTAAACTCCCTATTGTGACCACCTAGGTTTCCTAGGCAGTTCTTAAGCATATGGCTGCAACCTGGCACAGGGTTGCCCTGTTTGGGAAAGCTCACTTGGAGCATCATTGAATTTTTCTGCCTTTTTGGAGGAATCCCAAGAGGATGGCATCCAAATCTCTCAGCGCTGGCAGTCCGGCCCACCTCGGACACGTGCACCCCTCTCAGCTGAGGCGAAATTCTTCAGCGGAGCGCCGCGGGCTGCCCCAAGGGCTGCCATGGCAGCCTCGCGTTCCCCGCTGGCCGCCCCGCAGCAGCCGGCGGGCCGGACCTGCCCGCGCTCCTCCGCCTGCACCGCCCGGCCCCGGCCGCCAGGTGGCAGCGGCGCTCCGCCCCGCGGGGCCCGGCGCCGTCCCGCCCCGGGGCGCCCCCCGCTCCGCCGGGCTGCGAGCGCACCTCGCTCCGTCCTCACTCCCTCCTCCAGTGTCCGCCGGTTCTCTCCCTCTCCGGGGGCGTGGTGCCCGCTGCTGAGCGCATGGCCCAGCGGCTGCCTTCCCGCACGCACCGACCTCCGCTGCTGCCGGACATGGCAGCGCAGTCCCCGGACACGCCCGTCCTGTGCCCTTCGTGCAGCTGGTCCCCCCTGCCTGCATTGCCCCCTGCTCAGGTGGCTCTTCTGCCTGGAACTGCATTCCCCAGCAGCCACAAGCACTGGAAATCCCAATGCTGCTGGCACTCGCCTTCCATACCACATTGGGCTTGTCCTTTATCAGGCTCAGTCAATTGCTGCCTGTCACCCCGGTTAACAAGGACAATACGGGCAGAAGCAGCAGAGCCTCAACAAGACCCAGCCTGCCCTTGCCAGGACAGAGCAGCAGCAATATCCTACAGCGAAGAGCAAGGTGGCCAGGCTTCTTTAAATGCTCAGCTGAGCACTCAGCTATCAACCAATCCCACCTGAGGACCAGTGCAGGTGTTTGGGATGAAGGCAGTGCAATTTATTCCACCTGGGGAAACTTTTTCTGGCTGGTTACTGATCCTTGCATATCATGCACAAGCTACAGCATGAATGGCAGACATATGCTGTGATGGACATACCGTGGCCATCTGCTGAAAGCTGCTAGGCTCTTTGCAGTTTAATGATTGCATGTTGACTTTAGGAATACTTCCACCTCTCAGGGCCTCTGGCAGGGGCAGGCAATGCAGATATCCCATGCAGAATAATTTAGGGAAAGGCAAAGGGTGGGGCTGGGGGTATAAAACTGGATTAGCAGTTCAAACTTAAATCCTCAGCACTGGTTAACTGTCATGTAACTCATTCCTGGACAAGGAACTCACCCTGCCTGTTCCTGTCATGCCTGGAGCAAATTTTAGCAATGACAGATACTGAAATCAGGGTCAACCAGGACAAAACATCAGGCATCTCTGATACCTGCTGCAGGAATATCTCTCTCTCCCTCCTGTAGTGGCTGTCAAGTGTCAGCAGTTGACATTTTGGTGTTGTTTTTCCCATAGTCTGTGGCTAAGGCTCACATTAACACTTGCTGAAGAGGAGATACCCTGTTCCCAGGGGTGAAAGAAATGTTTGTGATACATCCAGCAGCACCAGAAGAGGGGCAGGGTCCCTGCATGTGAAGGCCTGGCACCTCCTGAGTTCCAGCTGGGTGCCTCAGGGAGGAAATGCAAAAGAAGGAATCCTGACATCTTTGGAAACCAAGGCAGGGACCCTCTGGACACTAAATAGCTGCTCTAGTTTTACCTCAGCACATCCTGAGCTCACTCCACTGTTCTTTTGGGGGAAGGTGATGGCCAAGTCCTGGCTAGAGACCAGAGAGGCAGATTCCTCAGGAGCTGCAAATGATTCACCACATTTCTATTTTTGTTCACTGGTTTTCTGTAAAAAATAATTGTTTAGATGAAAATCATTTGTCTGCAGTGCAATTTTATCCATTCAACCTGCACAGTCCCATGCTGCACAGTACTTATTTTTCTCTACTTATTCCTCATCATGTAATTCCAAATAATCCATTAAGTTTCTGTTTTCTAGGTAGGAAGACAAGATGGGAAAGGCTTAGGTGGCCATTTGAACACCCAAAGTCTGTCATCAATTTTGGGATTAGGTGCTGCATGTGATTTATAATCAGGGATGAGCCAGATTTTTAAGGATGTACTTCAGTAATTGAGAAAGAGGAAGGTGAAGAAGGAGTTTGGGCCAAACCAGTCTCTGGCAACATTGTGTGTTTGCACGCCAGTTAGCTCCTATCTGTGTTCCAGTGCTTTCCAAACTCATTCTATCTCAGCATTCAGGCATGTTAGCTGGGCTCCTGGAGTACCTGTGGGGTGCTCTCAGCATAATACAGAAGCTGTGGTCAGGTAGGGACATCATTGGGTGGGAGACATTGCAGTCCCTTGGGAGGGGTTTGAGAGGTGACAGGCATTTATCCCCCAAAGCTGTACAGCCAAGTATCTCACCAAAACTTTGAAACCAAAACTTTGTTGCTACAGGACAGGCAGCAAAGGATTCTGTCTGGATTCTCCCTGTGTGATATTTTTGCTGTTCAGGGAGGCTCTTCAAGTTTTAGGCTGCTAATCTTTACATGCAAATCCTTTCTCAGGGTTGTTATTCCCAAGGCACACCACAGAGTCAGAAGGCTATTTAAAAAGCAAAATGGCACAGTGGACAAACAAAGAAAACCCTCAGACCTTGGGTGTCCCCAGTGCCAAGCAGAACCAGACAGTCACTCCCTCTGTCTATCATATGCCACTGCTTGTACACGTACAGTTCACTCTGCCTGTAGTGTGGCATTGTGAGCACATGCTCCACTGTTGCCCCCAGACTCTTATCTGCAGAACTGCTCTCTCACCAAGTTGCTCTCCCAGTGTAGGTTTGGATAGGTGATTCTTCACCTCAAACTAGAGCTTTGTACTTGTCTAGTGAATTGCATCCTATTATTTAGTGCAGTCCATGTATCCTATTTGCCAAGACCTTACTGGAAACCTAAGCAGGTGACCTCCAACACATTTTCTACTCTTCCTAGTCCAGTACAGTCTACAGAAGGAAAAAGTTTGCTCTGTCTTCATGTGTATCAGCAGCAAAATTCAAAGTAGCTGTACTACAGCTATAGATCCCAGGAACCCTCAGACTGAAAGTGGGTGCTCTTAGCCCAATTTCCCAACACCTCCACAACCATCTTAATCTAGGTAAAATTAGGAGGATAAGAACAGTGGTAATAATGTCATATAACTCTATACCAAAAGCCATAAAATTCTGCTACTTCACCCTTACCTTGCTTTCTTTTCTCAAAGAACCAGGCATTATCAATTAGAGTAAGGTCAAACTAATCTCCATGCCAATATTGGTTGTTCATGAAGTTTATACCTGAATCCTCTGCAAACATGATCCTCTCAAACACAGCTCAGAAGAGGGAACACACACACCTTCCAAAACACACCAAATGCCTGCTGTGTAATGTGTGAATGTGAGTGGTGGTCAATCATCTGCTCACCTCTCCAGTGCCATGAGGACTAGACTTTGTAAGAAGCTTTTGTAGACTGACATTTTGAATGAGACTGCTGCATTAGTACTGTCACAAGACTTCAGAGACAAAGTGAGGATGCTTTAAAAAGGTAACAGAAGTAGCTAAGAGCAGATGATATCAGGCTGCAGGGTTCCCTCAGGATTTCTTTTACACTTGCTACAGAACTTTTCCTCCATTAACACTCCAAACACAAATGCCAGGTTAACATGGGACATCTTTACCCACCAAAACTAACAGGAACCCAGAAGTCTGAAGGCATTTACTTTAAGTGAGGAGGTAAACATGGAAAGGCAAGAGTATTTTCAGCTCCATTCTTTAGAGGAGACAGGGTAGACAAGTTCTTTAAAGACCTGAAAAGGCAGCAAAACCAGGCAAGCAGGTAAGGGAGCAAGCAAGGAAACTTAAAAATGTTTCTGGCCAGAAACCTAACAGCCTGTAGGACCTTTTTGCTGGGGTAAAACACGACAGCTTGTAGGACTTTTCTCCTTAGGGACTCCAAATGTCCTTTACTGGGCCAACCATGCATACTGCTGCAGCCCATATACCATGGTGGGGAGGCACTCTGCTCAGACAGGAATCCTGAAGGATTTTCAGTTGCAAATGGACTTAGACAAAGACATTACCACCATCCCTGTAAGCAAAAAAAATCCCCAAACCAATAAAATGCTGCTGACAATATATAGCTCTTCACTGGGATAAGGAGAGAGTGAAAAGAGGAAAAGCAAAGCTGGCTTCTGGAGGAGTACAAAGTTCTCTGCTCTAGTCCTGTTGCCCAAGAGGAAAGAAAACATTCACTTTAAAAGCAACTGAGTATGGATATGGACAAAGCCGGAAGCAGCAGACAGGGAGAGGCACACCCCATCTTTGAGGTTTTCATCTGTGTGCCATTGATAAGCTTAGAGTAGGGAGGACTGGGTTGACAGTCCAGCAAGTTTCTCCTTTGACCTTCCTGCTTCTCATCCCAGCAGCATGTATGCATTCTCAAGGCAACCCCACCAGCCTCTCCCTTTCAGGGCATGCCTGCTTCCCCTAACAGGAGTCTATCAGAAGCATAAAAATGAATACCTGGGATTCAGCCAGAAAGTATGCAAGGGAGATCTCTCCCAAATCTTTAGACCCCAGGTTATTTTTAACTTTGGTAAACTATTTTGTTCTCCTAAATGTTGAGGCAGTCATCAAATGGTCAGGCTGCTGTTGCAGCAAGGAGACAGGGTAGAAAGCAATGATGCAGAGCACGCACACGAACAGGATAAACAGTGGCATGGGACACTGTGCTCTGCCCAAGAGGCAGCTGCAAACTGACCTTGGATGCGCCCTCACCATTCCCCGGTGCTGCAATTCCCCCCTGTGCTGACTATGTGGCAATGTGTCCCCAGGGCTCACGCTTACAGCCACGCAGCATCACCTCTCTCCCCTCGCAGGTGGAGATCCGCCCGCAGACGCAGCAGGTATCGTGGATATGTTAGCTGCCTCTAAGCCGGGCTGACACCGCGGAGCACGGGACACTGTGGCACTGCCCACGCCACCTAAGCTGGGTCAGAAGATCAGCCACCAAGAGGTGGCATTTCTGCAGATCCCTGCTCGGCACTCCCACGGTGCTGGCAGAGGCGGTGGGGTACCTGGGAGGACGGTCGCAGCCTGAAGAGAGGGGCAGGAGATATAGGCTGCAGATGTGGGAAGGACGGCACAGAAGGCCTGGAGGAGGAGAAGGGCCAGCTGAGATGAGCAGAGCACGCTGTAACCCGAACCAGGGAGGCTGCAGAAGTGCAGAGGTGTCGCTGCCCAGCGAGCGCGGGGCGGGAGGGTGGGGATGGGCGCTCGGCATGCGGCTCCTTGGCACCTGGCCTGCTGTATCTGATGTGGGTAGAAGGACACCAGAGAGCACCAGTGCTGAAGAGAGGGTGGCAACACAAAGACCGCTGTGTTCCTCTGGTCCCCATCCTTTTCTCCCCCTCCTCTCCCAATTTATTTACCCGAGTTCAAAAGACAGCCTCACAGTCCCGAGGGGCTGGCTGAAGTGGCCAAGGGGTGGGCTGTGAGGTCATCTTCAATGAGGGCAAAAATCCAGTATCAACAATGCTGCCCATTGTATGGCCCTGTTTAGACAATACCGGCTGGGTTCTTGCTGCTGGCAGCCCGAGGACTGGGAGCAAAGCCTGTTTGGGGTAACAGGAGGGGAGGAGGGTGGGCAGGGTGTCTGGCATTGAGTCAGACCAAAAGAGATGGAGCAAAGTGCAGAGATAAGCACCCTATCCCAGTCACCAGCATGTTATCAGCCTAATTCTTGATGCTGATAAGATTATCTTGGCGATTATTCTCTCATCAATGGCAGGGAATTTAGCTATCCTGGTCATAGCCTGGAGCCATGGCCGTCACCCCAGTTACACTTGCATTCCCTTCTAACCCTGGCAATGAGATGCCAGTGATTTCAGCTTTATTGACTCCCTCTAACCCCAGATTTCCCACTCAGCAGCAGCAGGGTGGCAAGGTAAGCATCAGCTGCTTCTTCCAGCCCTTGCCCTTCCAAAGGCAGTTGGGGTTTTGGCCATTGCTATTCTTCTGCATGCTCCCAGCTGAGGAGCCCAGGTAATCCATACTGAGCTTAGCCATGCTTGAAGAGTGAGGATGGAGCAGGGGTTCTTCAGGAATTTGTGGGAACCATTGAATCTATAGAGCAATGGTTGATGTTTTAAGGTGTGTGTGTGTGGTGGGAGGAACATGGTAGAAAGTAAGCAAGTGACCAAGATGCTGCCAGTTCTTGTAAACATAGATAGCACTTCGGGTAAATGCCATGATATCAGGATCCTCAAGTCACTGTGTCTGGAGCCACGTGATTGAACAATTCTTAGCTTCCCATTTCAAACATGAAAGCCATTTGCTGTCTCTCCTGGACAAGGAAGAGTGTGTGAAAATAAAACACAGGATCATCAGCTTCTGAAAGAAAGCATGGGGAGAAAACAATATTAAACAAGGGTTGTGATCCCACGAGCTGGCATCTGATCCCTGGCACCTGAACTCCTAAAACAGACAACCCCAAAAGACCTGCAGCTGCCATCATCTTTCAGCAATTTCAATCTGAACTCTTGCAGTCTGAGCCAAGTCCTGTCCCAACTCATTCTGTAGCCATGGTCCCCTACCCTATTTCTCTGCAAGATGTAACTGTGCCCAAAAGTCAACTTGTCAAAACCAGAGACACCATTAACCTAAGAGTCTGCTGGCAGCAGTGGTGAATGATGCCAGTGTTCATCTGCTCTGCAGAGTGGGCTTGACACCTTTGAAGAGCAGATTCTTAATGAGGGTAAGGAGGAGTGAAAGCATTGGTGAAAGGACAGAAAGCCACCCCAGCACGGCTCTTTGAATGAAAGGCCCGTGGCATGATTCTCCTACCTCTAGAAAAAGCTCTAAAGCTGGAATTGCTTCATACTTCTTCAGGAAATCAATGCAAGAGATGCAAAAAATAGTCCTTGGAAAATTTTTGCAAGCCTTTATTTTTGGCATAGGGTTCATTTCTTTCCCCAGTTTTCAGCTTATTCCCTCGTTACTTAAGTCTCCCCTCTTCTTGGTTCAACTTCCAGCTGTGAAATAGAAGACAAAGTGGAAGACAGGGAATGTTGTTAAAGAAGATAAATAAACAACATTAAACAAACCTTGCAAAGCCCTTGCAGCAAGCATTTTTGTGTACATGGCTTTTTCAACACTTTTGGAGGAGGCAACTGAGAAGATCCAATAATATTTCCAAGATATCAACACCAGGTGAAATCCCCTTGCAAAACTTACTGCTAAATGGAAAAGCATTTTTTTTTTATTTTTAGGGGAGAATGCAAAGGAATGTGTTATGGTAAAGGAACCTTAGCTTAGCTTTGATGCTTTTATCTACATTCTGGCACTGTAGTAGCAAAACCAGGGTGGTTAGTGCATCCCAGGACAGGAATGTGACAGTTCTTTCTCTTAAGGTATCTGCTCACTGATACTGTCTTGTGGTAAACCTCACTGCTAGTTTACACCTCGTTTTCTGCAGCCTTGATGAAAAACTGTGAGACCCTCTGACAAAAAGAATTCTGCAAGAATTTTTCACTAGCCCAGTTCCTCAGCTGAGTTGTGAAATCTGTGGGGAGGTCTTAGGAAGGTGGAAACAGCCTTACATTTGACCAGGTATTTCTAAAGAAATCCGGTGCTGAAGTTCAGGGCCTGTGCTGCCCATGACATGGCTCTGCTCATTGCTGCCCTGCACCATGGCCCTGGCATTGCATCAGCTCTTTTATGAAAGACTATGACCCGGGCAGCAGTCACCAGATGCAGAAAAATTGAATCAGTTTCCTGAGGACGATGGCTGAAGCCAAATCTTCATGAAGCAATGTTGGTGTACACCACAAGCAGTGTAATTCTGCCGAAGGCTCAGCTGGGAAGTTCTCCCTGGAAGGAGGGAAAAACCTGTCTGGAGAGATACAAACTAGAGCGGGAAAAGCCCGATTTAAGCTGTATTGCTGTGTTTATACAGACATTTATAGAGACATTTCTGTTTTCCCACCTGGGCTGCCCAGTGATCCCCCTTTTGTCTCAAACCTTCGAGCAGCAGAGCTGAGACAGAAGTCTGCAGCTGGGACTCAGATGGGCAGGGTCAGGTGGGGCCTGGGGTGCGCAGAGCACAGGCCACAGGCACAGCCAGCAGCTCTCCACAGGAGGTAGCCTGGCTGGCACAGCATGGCCTCTAGCCCACATAGGGCCAAAAAGCCCTTTGACAGCAAGGCCAGTCCTGCTGCAGTCCAAACATTGGAAAAGCAAACCATGCGGCACACTCTCCATTTCCTCACCAAGGTGTCAATGCCTGAGCCTCGTGGCCACATTCAGGAGCATTAACCTCTTTCAAAGGCAATGGAAATGGCAGCTGGCAAAGTCGGCCAAGCAGGGTGTTTCTTAGGATTGTCCTTGGCACAGAAGACTTGAAACCTGCCAGGTGAGCACAGCCCCAACAACAGTCAAGATCCATCTCCCCTTCTATGCAACAACAGCAATAACAACAAAGTGATGGTCATCCCCCAGACTAACTGGGCAGGGGAATACGCAGAAAACGTATCCCTGATTTGAGGGAGCAGCCAAACGTGTTATTATTTTTAGATGGTAAAAGTCTAGCTGCTGCCCTGTATAATCCCTTTTACTTGTACTCCATCTCTGAGGAAACCCATGGAAATTAAAAGGACTCTGTTGGGTCTGAGTATCTGCAAAACTGCAAACCTTGAATTCCCCAAAGTCTCACTGTCTCACTGTCACCCACCGGTAGCAATTCCAGGTCTGCTCCTGGTTCATGACATTGAGATTGTTTTCCCCATGTATTTTGAACCTCTTTAAAGTCATCAAGTAGCACCTTCTTTTTTTAAAAAAGAATTATTTCTTTTCCGGTTTTCTTTTGGAAATAGCAGGAGTCAGGTTTCATTAGGGTAGTTTCTAGCTCAGTTTGTAGTTCTTTCAGCACTCACATAGAAAATAGGTAGAATCTTTAATTTAAACACAATTTCTCCTCATTGTTGTTAACCAAACATTTAATGGGGAGCCTCAAAAGAGACTGCTGAAAGTCCCTCCCTGACTCATGTCTGCTTTCACCATCCAGGAACATCTTCTGATTTGGGCTCTCTGTTTTAATATTGTGTCTTAAAAGGTAAGCATGACTCAAGATCTTAATATCAAATTTAAACACATACTCCTCAATGACCTCTTTATCCATCACAGTGAAATGAAAAAGCAGGGACATATTTCCCCCTTTGCTGGACACTTCTAAATCTGGAGAACAAGTGGGCTACTGTTATTTTTCATTTCCCCTTCCAGTGATTACAATGCAACTCACTTTTGACAGCTGCCACTGGATAAGCCACGATATGTCTGAGCTGGATCAGCCCAGGGATGGACTCTGCAAGATCTTGGTGTGATCAGCTCCATCACTGCAGGAGAGCTCTGGACAGGATATATGTCAGAGGATATGGGCACACTTTCGGCTTTTCACATCTCTGCTCCACTCCCAAAATGACTCATGTGTCAGCAGGGGACAGAAGCTGAACACGGGACACGCTATTGAGTAGAGGAAGGAGCTACAAGAGGTCCTGGCCAGGGTGATGGCATTAGGGAACCCTAAGCCTTGGTGCTAAATGACTGAGGGTGCCTGGCACGGTGGCCACACGGTGGAGTTAGGAGAGCTGTCTCCGGGCTCTGCCACCGAAAAGGTTTGATTTGTAAGAGTCCTGTTTTTCTCTTTTAATGGTGAAAGTCTCTGTGGGAGGCAGAGTTTGAATTTTGGATAAAGTTTGGATTTTGGATAGAGGCTGGATATTGCTGGCATTACTGGCTAGCAAGAAGGTTGTTACGGAAAACAGGTGATGGCAAACTGGGCTACTACTTTTTCCTTCCATCCTCTGCTGAAGGCACTATTTCTGGGGACAACAGACAGGATTCCTTTTAAAATGTTACAACCAACAGTTCCCAAACTATTTGCACATATCGTGATGAACATCTACACGGGCATACGTGCTTATCCGGACATAAGTTGTGGGGTGCTTTTCTTTGCAGAAATGTATGATTTCTGTACATGCATATACTTGAATTCTCCCCAGACAGATCCCCAGTACAGATGTTTCGTGCTAAATCCCTTTCTTCCCCCGCCGCAACCCACATCCAGCTGGGGAAGGGGCGCGGGGCATCCCTCACCCGTCGGGAGCCCCTTGATTCCCGAGGGGCGGCGGCGGGAGCTCTCGGGGGCCGGAGCGGGCGCGGAGCGGGGCGCGGGGCCGCGCGCGGAGCGGGGCGCGCAGCAGGGCGCGCAGGGTGCGCGCCGCGGGGAGCGAACAGCAGATTGCGGGCAGCCAATGGCGAGGGCAAGCCGAGGTGGCACCAAATTTCCCGCAACCAATCAGCTCGCGAGGGGGAGGGAGGGGAAAAAAAAAAACCTGAAAGAAAAAAAAAAAAAAAAGAAAAAAGCAGCCAGGCATCATGAGAGAGCCTGGCCCTCGTCATCCTCCTCTTCCTCAGCATCCTTCCTCCCTCCCGCCCCCCTGCTCGCTCCGCCCCGCCTCTCCCCCCGGCTACGCCGACAGCCGAGCCCCCGCCGCGATTCGCCGCCCTCCGCGCTGACCCCGCGCATCCCAGCCGCGGGCAGGGGGTCACCGGGAGGCCGGGGCGCGCAGAGCCCGGCCCCGCCAGCCGCCGAGCAAGCAGCCCCCCTTAAATACCTCCGCACCCGCCTCCGCCAGCCGCACAGCTCGCCGAGCGAGGAGCCGAGCAGAGCCAGCCTCTCGCCAGCGCCGGGGAGCTGCGCGCCCGCGTACCGCCGCCGAGGAGCAGAGACAGGCCGCCCCATGCCTGCGCACTTGCTGCAGGAGGAGGTAAGCCGGGCCCCGGGCTGCGGGCGCTTTGTCTTCCCCTCGCCCCTTCCTCCTTCACCTCCGCGGCTCCGGCAGCGCTGCGCTACTGCTGTGTTTGGGGAAAAGGGTCGGGGCGTCCACGCGTGTCGGGGCTTTCACGCGTGTCTGTGCGTGCACACACACACGTATTCACACGTGTGTGCCCGTGTCCTCTCCGCACCGCTCCGCAGCCGTGAGGCAAAGGGTTCAGTGGTAATTTAAGGCATCACCCAAGTCTGATGGGAAGCCCATGGATGAAGCGGAGACATCCGCCTTTGAGGTGATCTTCCTGGATCCTGTGCCCTCAGGTAGACTGAGCATAAAATACAGGTTTATTTTGAAAACACCCGTCGAAGCATGCCGGGTGCCTGAATAGCATGAAGGGTTATTCAAGAAGGTCTTTTGTGCCAAGAAGTCAGAGGTTTGTTTGATAATACTCAGACTGGGATTAAAAAAAAAATTATATTTCTTTTTAATAAGAAAGGGATTTCAGTCACAGGGTTTTAAAACCAAATATTGCAGCAGGAAGCGTCTCTAGGACAGACACAAGGTGAAAGCCGACTGCCCAGGTAAAATGAATGACTGTGTCTGCATTGCTTGAGCCAAGCAAGCATACAATAGGGAAACTGCCCATTTTTGGCATAAGAAGGTCTGAAAAACAACCTGACACACCAGTAAGATGTGTAGAGCGGTTGGATTTTTAAAGATTTTCATTTTTAATTTTGACCCTTATGGCAGCCACCATAAGGGGGGAGGGGAGGGGGCTTGATTGCCCCCGCCCAAGGGGGGAGGCAGGGGCTTGATTCTAGTGTTTGTGCTCTCACCTTCTCATCCTTCCCCCCTCTGCCAGTGCCTAGAAGTGGATGTAAATCACAGCCCTGCTCTTTCCCCGTCACCAGCACACAGGGTCTCCCTTGGTCCTTTTGTGCAGGTGCTATGACCTTCCAGGGATGCTGTGATGTAAAGAACTTTACTTTTCTCACCCCCCCCCACCCCCTGCCTCCCCCCAAATGGATGTCAAGGGCAGTGTGCTCAAACCATGTTTCATGGTTTTGGCATGTATTTTGGGCCATATCCTGGAAGCTGGAAAGAATCCTGTCCCTGCGTCATTCTGGGCATATTCAAATGTGCTGGACCTGAGATTCAGTGCCCTGGGGCCCGCGCACGGTGCCCGGTGCAGGAGCCTTTGAGCTGCAGTTGGTTGTATAAGCTGGCTGCGTGCCAGGAACACCTATGGCATGTTCGGTGCTGGGGAGGTGGGGGTGTACATGGGGAAACACATCTGTTCTGCAGATGAGAGCTGCAAAGTCATTCAGAAATGAGAGAAAGTAACGAAAATGATTTAGCTGGCCTCCTCCTTCTCTCAGCCCTAGACCCCAGATCAATCTCCATGCCATTTTCTTTGATAGGAGCCACTATGGTCAGTCATAAGGGGATAAAAATCCTCTTTCTTTCCTCGTTCCCCCCCCCCCCCCCCCACCCCTTCTACCTAAATAGCTGCCTCTCTCCCTCCCTCTTCCCCCTATGCTCCTCCTACCAAGTCTGTAACGGTGGAGCTGTTTCACAGCTTCTTTATAGCCCTTTTGTTCAAGGTTAGTTTACATGTGAGAAATGACCAGTCTGATTATATCAGTGTAATTCCAGCAGCATAGGTATGCTGGTAAAATTCCTCATGTGGCTACTACAACTCTGGAAGAGTTGGGTTTTTTTTTTTTTCCTTTCTGCTGTTTTCTTTGCGCTCTGCCTCCTCCTCCTCTGCCCCTGTGTAACTTTGACAGTGACATAAGCTATCATGGAGGAGAAAAATGCAACTCCAAACCCACATTCTTACTCTGGAAGCAGCATGTCCATATGGGGTGTGTTACCCGTCTAATTATATCACCAATCACTGCTGGGAATTTTTCCTGCATAGACAAGTCTTGGGTCTTTTTGGTAGATTGTCTTGCTGCCAAGAAAGAAAATTGTACCTTTCTGCCAAAATGCCAGATGAGAATATCTAGCACTTGGGAACGGGCAGGACTTCTCCTTGCCTGACGTCTGGATTAGAAGCCATTTCTCATGGCTCTTTTGGTGTGGGGATTACCTCTAAATTCTCCAGCAGATGAGAGTATCATACCCTCAAAACATTAATTAGGAAAGCAGGCAGAGACCGCCTATAGCCAGGATGCAGAAGAGCCAGTCCCAAGCTCAGCAGCTTGCCTGCCTGCCGTGAAGGCAGCAGGATACTTTGTGTCCAGTTTTTTCCTTTTGAACCTTTGATTCCCCAAGGAAAAACTGAAAGCACTCCTTCTGTAAAGATCATTTAACTTCCCAAATGTGGGGAATCTGTCAGCCTTGCCAGCTCCTCCCCATCGGAAGGTATGTCTGTAACCCTCTAGTTTCAACCCTTGGGAAAGGGAGGAGTTGGGGTGGCCACGTAAGCTGCCTGGCCTGATTTTAATGCCTCCCTCAAGAAACTAGGCCATGGCAGGATGGTGGTCTTTTATGAATCCTGAACACCTGAGTGGGAATCTGCTGTTAATTCAGGAGAGATTTCTGTTGGGAAAGGAGCTTTCCCAGCTTGACCATGCTCCCTCCTGCAGTCTGCTCTCCTGTTTCTGCTGGCTGACCTTTAGTGCCCCTTCACCCATGGAGGCAGCAGTGTGGGTGGCAGAGGGCTGTGTCCCTTGGGCAGGTTCCCAAGAGGCAGGGGATGGGGGTGATGTGTGCAGGACACACCACCTGCATCCCATGTGCTTGGCACCCCCATAGCCATGTCGGGCACTTGGGCTCAGGACTGACAAAGGGCTGTGAGTACCAGCAAGCACACCACTGTGGGGATGGAGATGGAAATCGGTGATTCAGGGTTCAGTGACCTGTCTCATTAGGGTCAGTCCTGCCTGCTCCTTTTGTCATGCATGCCTGATCGGGCAGGCTGTCACTCAGCCAGGGCAAACAAGCATGTTCTGAGGGAATGTTGTGTCACAGTTACAGAAGGGAGCCAGGAGCAGAGCTGAGCCAACTTTGCTGCTTAAAACTTCCTCTCTGCATGCTGGTGGCCATGGATCAGAGGATTGTCTTCCCTTGCCTCAGTATGCCTGTGGGTGGGAAATGAGAGAGGGATAAGAGTCTTAGCAGCAGGCATGGGATAAGTAGCTGCAGTTCTAACTGGAAGTACCTCACCTGACTGCCTCCATCCACTGATCTTCAAGCATGTTGGTCTTGCCACATCCCATATTGGAAGGTGAGGCAGGGGAGATAAGGAGGCACCTCAGAGGAATATCCCTGTGGATCTTCCTGATATTCCCCTGTGATCCCAGGGTGGGGGACACAAATGAGTAGGATATCAGGAGCAGCCCCTTGATTTAATATAAAACTGTGTTTCAGACCATATTTCTCTCTCACCTCTTTGTTCATTCACAGGATTTCCTTAATTGTTGTCTGCTTATGCACAAGCCCAGACCACAAACCCACATAAAAAACACCCACTAATCAAACTGAAGGAAGATAAAAATCCTTGCAGTCTGCAAATGATCTCACCAAAGCCACTGGTGGAAAAGAGACTGGCTTTCAAGTATTTTTCTTTACTTTTGGCACCCTACCTACCATTCACCTCCTCTCCAGAAACCTCCTCTCAGGCCGTGACCCCCTATGGCCAGAGCAGGCTCTTCTTTGTGCCAAGGGCTCAGCTGAAAGAATGGAGCCTTCCAGGGAATCTACAGGCTGTGAATCTTTACGTTGCCAGCCTAGATGCATGTGTTTCTATTTCTTGAATTGATAACCACCAACTTCTTGTTTTGTTTTCCCTTTTTTCTTTTCTCGAAAATATCTGTTGCTACCTCTTGAAGGAGTTCTCCTCCAGCTCCAGCACCACTGCTGTTGGCACAGTCACCTCCCGGGTGACCAAGAATGGAGATGCCATCATGGAGAAGGACTTTCTCAATCATGAGGACTTGGCAGGAGACCGGGGCATGGTAGACGATATCTTTGATGAGACCTACCGGGAGAAAGAGGGCCCCAAGCCCCCGCTGCGATACGTCTGGAGGAATATCATCCTCATGAGCCTGCTGCACCTAGGGGCCCTGTTCGCATTGACACTGATACCTTCTGCAAAGATCCAGACACTGGCATGGGGTAAGCACATTCTTCTATCTGTTTCTTGGCATCTGCAACCCCCAAATCTGCTGGGTGGTTTGGTTTTTTTTTCCTCCAGGCCCACAGACTTGGGGATGAGAGAGTAAAAAAATAAGGGGCTTCTTCTAGAAGCAGCTCTTCAGCCAGATTTGTAGCAAGCTGTGGAAGGGCTTGCTAGTGTCTCTTGTAAGGTCATATGTGAGAGGGAAAGATTTGGCAGGGATTTAGCTTGTCTGCTCAGAGAAAAACTTGATTTACAGACATTAGGCTTGGAAATATCCTGAATGTGCAGCTGCTTCTGGGGTGAAGCACAAAAACTGATAGAGTACTGTGACAGTGCCAGAAAGTTAGGAAGAAAGATGCTAGCAAGAGCACCTTAACGGGTGTTTGGGGAAACAAGGTACAGAGCACTATTTGGCATGAGACTGCTGCCCACACATTGGAACAATTCCTGTCCTTACCAGGGAAGTGTAAATCCCACAGAGCCTGCGTGTATGAGGGAAAAGAGACAAAATACAGTTGTGCTGAAGATAAAAGTCAAGAACTAAGTCTGAAGCTCAGGTCTTTTATCATTCTTTAAAAAACCACAGATTAGCCACCGTCATCCCGGAACTAAGCCTGACAACTTTCAGAAAATAAATAAGTGTCTCTCCAGGCAGCAAATTCCAGTGGAAAGCACAACCCAGCAGAAGGTAGCTAGGGAAAGCTCTGCTTTCTCAGAGATCTTGCCCTGGGTAGGAACCAAACTTCTCCTCTGACTGCTTGAAAGACAGCTGGGCCCAGGGCCCACTCTGCAGGAGAGCCTCGCTTTCCACGAGCCTTTGTGTGGACCCCTGGAGGAGTCCAGAAGCCAAATGGCTCCCAGTAGGGAGATCGAGAGATTGCATCCAGCCCCTGCTTCCCTTGAAACAGAACATTCTGAATCAAAAAGCAACAGTCTAGATTGAGGCCTGCTGGTATGGCTTTTGGGTTCAGTAGTGCTCCTGCTTCCTGGTCAGCCCGGCTATGGATGGGCCCTGGGGCAATTCACCTGGTCTATCACACTCTCAGAGTCTGTCTTCCTGATAGCTGTGTGCAACAGGTATCACAGCTGAACCAGGAAAGAGATGGCCTTTTGGGTGGCCAGGCTGACTCTTCCTCCTGAACCATATCAGCCTCTCACAGGCAGAGGTCTGGGGGATGGACTTCACTAGAGGCAACAGTCAGACTCTGGCTACAGCATCTGCAAAAGCAGAGGAACTGATGTGTTCCCTTGTGCAGCCAACATGGGCTTCCAGGGGGATGTTGTCAAAGAAGACTTTGCTGGGCCTTTCCCTTGTGAAAACCTGACAGGCTGTACTTTCCCCTGGCCTCTCAGAGCTGGGCAGAACATGCCACCTCAGCATGACCTCAGAGGAGCATTTCAGGGCTCTTGGTCCTCTTCTATGTGCCCCATCCCTGGACTGGAGGCTAAGCAAAGACTGCTGGCTTCTCTCATTCACTGAGCTGACAGCCTGGGTCTTCCAGTTCCAGTCAGATAACTTCAGGATGTTGGGGCAAGAAGGAAAAAAAGTGAGTTGAATTTACTGATTTCATTTCAAGCTGCTGATATGCTCCATGATTTACAAACCCTTCTCCCTTGAGTTCTCTTAGGATACTTAAGAGGGCTTGAGCATCTTTATCCAGAAAGTTAACGCTGTTTTGCATTCTGATAAACTACACCCTACCTCAAAATGGTCTCTGAGGCAGTGTCTTTGCAACTGTGTGTCTCTTTAGGATGTCTGTATGGCATCTCATGGCACTTCCCAGGAATCTGCTTTGCTTTTTATCTCTGTCAATCCTTCCTGCTCTCCTTGCTCACTCAGCTTTGATGTGAAGCGCCAGTTGCTCTCCTGCCACTGTGAGGCACTGCAAGATTCCTTGGTGGATTCTGGAGTGACATGTTCTGGGAATGGGAGGAGGACATGATGTTTGGGGGAATTACACTGTTCTGGAATGGCTGAACATCAGTCCTGCCTTACCAAAGCTGTAGCAGCTCCACCAAGCTCCTGTCCTGCACTCCTGTTCTGAGAAAGGACTGCTGTTCATGGCACCTTGCAGCCAAGTCAGAGTTCCCTTATAGTCCATTCTCCTCCAGCACTAAGTGGAACTGGAATATTCTGATCCTCCACAGGTCTACCTTCCCAGCAAGGCTTCTTGCTCCTTGCATTGTCCTTTTCTCAGCTCATGCTTATTTGGCATATAGAAGGCATCTGTGGCTGTCATGTCAGTGACTTGCTGTTTTTTCCCATCACCCTCTGGTAGCAAGGAGAGGATTTATGTCCCATAGAGTTTCCATGTTACACTCAGGGATAGTGCAGCAGAGACCTAGGTTGCTCCTGGCAGTACACCATAGGCTCATGGCAGGCCAGCTCTAGCAATGGTAGTTCTGGAGCTGCTGGAGTTTTTGCTTCTCTCTTTCTTTGTTTTTCAGATAATTTCTTCCTTAGATGATATGATACAAAATTAACATGGTCCCAGATGTTCTCTGTTGGGTGCAACAGGCTGCTGTGGGGCCTGGTAGCTCATCTATCTTCCATAATTTATCCATTGCTTATACCCACTTCATCCAGGCCACCATCTCCTTGATGTTCCTGTCCCTTTGAAACCAGTTATATTGGTGACTGTCCTCTTTTGTTTTCATTTCTCTATGTGCTGATTCCTCTTTGTCTCTCAAGCTCCCCAGCCCTGCCTTCGTCATTGTTTGCTGTTCTGCGTTGCTGTGTGCATTGTATCCCCTGATCTCTTTCTGGTACAGAGCTTCCCAGAATGAGCTCGGGTTGTTGATCAGGTGAGAGCTCACCATCACAAGAGCTCTCCGAGCCTGTCCAGCACTGGCTTTCTAGTCAGCTCCTCTTTTATTTACTGTCTTCACTGTACTTCTCAAAGTCTTGCTTAGTCTTTTCAAGGGTCATGGGCAGATTTTACGTCATTTGCCAAATAGCACAGAGACTGACTCTAAAAGGGCAGGCTGCAAAGGTGATGGACAGTTTCTTCTCTAATTGCTCAGACCCTCCCTGGAAACATGATTTGTGGGTAGTCTTTTTAGCCCTCAGATGCAGCAGACTGACAGTAATTGTGTTAACTCCTGTTGGCCTGGACAGCAGTGTCTGTAAACAGGAATGGTTCATCTCAACATGGTGCTGTGTCAACACCTCAGTTCCCTGCAGTGCCAGAGGCTCCAGAAGCATGGGTTGATACCATATTTTGTTGTCATTACATTATCTTTGGACCAAGGTGAATCTTGCTGGATAATTTAGGCAATTCTGACAATCTGAAAATCCAAACCTATACTATCCCTAGAGATATGACCAGCAAAATGTTTACAGTGACTACATCAAGACTACATCTGGCAACACCTTTCCACTTAGTGCCCCTCCAGGCTTAAGTAGCAGGTGGTGTGCTTCTCTGAGCGTGGCAGGGCAGTCAGGTTTCAGTGACAGGAGATCCTATTGCTCCTTCTAAACACTTCCTTTATGCAGCCTGTAAATTTCATTGCCCCTGGTATCTTTCTGCTGAGCAGGACTCACCTGGCTAACAGGGACTGGGCAACACAGAGGGAGCAGTCCTGCACTGAGCAAAAGCCCAAGGACACCTTTTGGAGCAGGATCACCTCTTCATGTAAACATCCTTGGTGTTCACTGCAGGTGACAATGCTTTTAGCACATTCCGAGTTTCTCATCATAACTTGGGTCTGAATCTGGGCCCTACAGAGGTGAAGCCTAATGAGTCATAGCTATGACTGAATGCGGAATGTTTTCTGTTTAATTTTTGGAGCATTAAGTGCTTATTACTGCTAGTGGTCATAATTCTTTATATTCCAGTTGAATGGGTCACTGGGAATATCACCTGTGAGTTGCCAGTCTTTTGAATCTTGTGTAGTTCAAAGCATGGTATGGAAGATGACTTTGAATCCTCAGCTGATGGAGTCCCTAAGTCCTTCAGTTTGGGGCAGCATCACAGGGCAGGTGTGAAAATCTGTGCTACTTTATTTCACGTTCTCTACTCTCTTTCCAACTGAATTCTTAGTAGATGATCTTGGAGGAGTTTTTCTTCTTCCCTGTGAGATGCTGATTCCCTGACTATGATCATCACTGTACCTGTTTGTGGGGGTGAACTCTCTGAATCATAAGGGTGCTGGATTCTTCTGTATTCCACAAGGATTTCAATCATTGTGCATATCCTGTCACTGTTACATAAACTCTTAGATATGGCTGATGGATCTAATTGTCTCCAGGTAGGGTCTGGCTTTCTGTGGGGCTGGTGCCATGAATGCATAGACTGAGAATCAGCTGCTTTCCCACAGAAAGTGTCTGCCCCTTAGATAAACTGCAGCTTCTGTATATGGCAAGAGGCCAGGCAGCACAGGATTATAATTAGAGAGTTATGGCCATTGTAGTGACCTGGGATGCAGCTCCAAGAGAAGTCAACATGAGCTGCTGAAGTTCATGGGCTTTGGATGAAGGCTGAGTCTGTTCTATGCCAGGGCACCCAAAAGCAGTGGGTACTTTTCCAATTTTTTTTACAAAAGCTTCCAGGAAAGGCTACCTAAAAGCAGATATTAGGTTGTCTGGGTTTGGTGTCTGTTGGTGTCCCCATTACATCTCTTTTGTGATTTCCTGTGCTTGCTGATAAAGTCTTTGTTGCTGGTGTCATCTTTTCCCAACAGGGATATCCATAGACAAATTCTGAGAATTGTTTGTATAAAAGAGATACAGATGAGCTTCCTTTCCTGCAAAGCTTAAATACAACAGTCTTCAGCCAGAGTCATCTTCCTGGAGGCTTCTTTTACCAAAATATGCTCAGTCAGTATGTGAGGATTCATCAGATAAGAAAAGCTGAAAACTCAGGGCTATGATTCAGGCCTCTACTCATCTAACCTGGCACTTACTTTCCTGTGCTATTGAAGATCATGAAAAATGACATAGTTGATTTGTGTGCCTGGTACACCATCAATTCATAGGGCCTGCTTGCCCTACAGTGGACAGATGGGCTCTTTCCCTAGCAAGTTGCCCTACACATCCATTGCAAGGTGCCATTGTTTATCATGGACTCTCTGTCCTGTGTTATCTGTGGGGATAGTACTGATTGAAAATGTGTCTTAAAATTTAAAATAAACACGTCCTGAGTTGGTTCATAACTGTCAAGTCAAAATCATGAAACTGAGTAAGATCCTCAAGGTTTTCAGCACCAGTAAGGCCAAAGGGACACCTGAATCAAGTTCCCTGTTCCATCATCTATCCAGGCTTGGACAGCTTTGTGAGCTTTGTTCAGCTGCATTGTCTCTTGCAAAGGCTGGATCCTGCTGTATTTGCATGCTTGGCTCTTCTGAAAGATCGCTGAGGTGCTGGGAGACAGGGCAGAGTTGTGCTGGTCCAAGGCTTGTGCTGTATTCAGCAGCAGGCAGGGCAACCAAAAGGAGAAGATAAAGATGGGGAATCACGGTCAGATCAGCAGACAGGGAAGGTCACTCTTGTGCAGTGGGATAGAAGTGAGAAAGGTTCATGCAAGTTTAAGGGGCCAGAAGATGATGTTAAATCACCCAGGACAGGCTTTTAGTGGATAAGAGATTAGGTTGAGAGTGTAGAAAAACAAAAATGAGGTGACAGAAGGAAGATGAAGCAGGAGATGGCAGGAAATAAAGCCTGTATTACTTTGAATGAAAGAACTGGGCCATGCCTGGCACAGGTCTCCAGACAAGTTTCTGTCAGAGTATCTTGATTTCTGGGTTCAAGATAAACTTGATTAGAGCCATTTGGCTGGACTGAGTGGCTGAACATCAAGCATACTACCAGCAATTCCTATCCATGGGCTTACATGTAAGAATAAGGAGCTCTTTTCATGATAGATACAATTGGCCAAAATGTGCAATTTTATATCAGGAAAGTTTGTCCTGGGGGACTGGTAAGAAGGCATTGCTTTCCCCAGAGGACTAGAGGTGGATCAGTTGACCTGTTCACAGATGTGCACCCTTCCCTCTTTGTGTCTGAGCTTGCAGAGCAAACCAGCTGTTGAATGCTCTCTTTTTGCCAAAATTCCCGACCCGTCCTTCCTAGAGGAAGAGTTAATTTGCAGAACCAGTTTTCTTACCCTACTTTCCTCGTGTAATGCTGCTATGAAGCTCTTGGAGTCTTTTCTCCATTTTAGTTTTAGGATCAGATGCTGGAGCTGAGGTTAATTTCCAGAATTCCCAGGAGGACAAACGGGCACACAGACCAGGGCAAATATGAACACGTGATGTATTGGGAGAGGGATGTGGTTTTTTACTAGAAGCCAAAGGGGCAAGGAATTCCTTCTGCCCTGTGTGAAGAGGGAACACATGAAGCAGCCTCAATGCTCAACAGGGCCCAGCAACATTTGCCCCTGCCATGGGCACAACTTGCAATGAATCATTAGCCCTGAGGTTTCCTTCTGTGAAAGGTGCAGGAGTTGAGCAGAGGGAGGGATCAAAAAGACCCTAGGAATAGTAGCCTCTGGGCAGATTTTAAGCCAGTGCTAGAGCTGAAGGTGAGCTAGAGCTGAAGGTGAAGCCCAGACTTCAGTGGGAGGATAGGTTAGATCTTTTTTTAGCCAGGTTCTGCCCAGAAAGGAAGCAGAAGAAAAGCCTAACCCTGGGCTTGAGCTGTCTCTCTCAAGAATGCTAGGATTATCTACCACCCCTAGATGAAAATAATGCAAAAGACATTGAGTGGTGAGGTAGGAAAGCAAGAGCCTGGATTATTTGGGGTGGAAGGAAAGGGAGAAGCTGTTCCCTGATGGACTGCAGTGCTTTTACCACAGTGCTTTATGGAATCAGCCACTTTACACAATTTTGACTATTCTACACCATAACAGATGGCACTATGCTGAAGAACCAGCCCTTGTGACAGGTCTTCTAAGGGGGAGACTCCTTCCTTGTTAGAGATGAAGAGTTAAATTGATTTGCTCCACATTGCCTAGGAGGCTTGTGGTAGCTTGGGCACTCTCACATTGAGTTTCATTGCCCCAATCTGCTCTCCATGGATTCCTCTCTTGCTTATACGGCTTTGGGGGAAGGCCCACCTTTGTGTTGCTCTGCCTGAAGCTTTGCTCTAACTGCTCAAACGCTTTCTTTTCCTTTGTAGCTGTTCTGTGTTTCGTGGTGAGTGCTCTGGGGATCACAGCTGGATCTCACCGCCTCTGGAGTCATCGGTCCTACAAAGCCACGCTGCCCCTGCGCATCTTCTTGACTATTGCGAACTCCATGGCCTTCCAGGTAAGCACTTCCTTAGTGTGCCACTGGTCCTCAGAAAGAAGTGTTCCCATGAATCCCTGTCTTAGATATGGGATACAATCTGATGAAGAGGTTCCTCTCTCCTACTACCTCTTGTTAGGAAAAAAGATGGCCCTTTCCATCTAACACGGCAGTGCTAGAATCTGTCTCATTGTCTTCACCTTGTCCCATCAGAGGCTGACTCTGAGACAAACTCAATAGGGAGAGGACAGCTGGCCAAGACCAGGGGTAGGAAAGCTCTCCAAAGCAGGAATGCACCTTTCTCTCAAGGTGTGGTCTCCCTGTGCTTGCACCAGGTCCCAAGGAGGAGGTGTGGCAGTGTTAAGTGTTCTCCTGGTGTTGCCGCACTCTCCTTTTGATGTGTGGCTGGTAAAAGAGAAGACGTCTGCAAAGCCAAGGAGGTAGAATTCTATAGGATATAAAGTTCTGCTACTTCATAAAGACCAAGAACTTGTTTAGACTTAGGGGATGTTTCTTTTATTCAGAAGAGTGGTATTTAGGACTAATCATGGTACAGATCCTACCACTGGCTTCCAGAGAGTTGTCCCAGGTCAGTGATATTTTAAGGAGAGAAGGGTTGGGCCCATTCAGAGTGGCACAAGTGACTGGAGGCACTGTTAAGCACCTTGGGAAGTTGCTTCACCTCTCAAAGAGCACTAACCTTAGGATATTGCCTAACTACTGTGAGAGTACTTCACAGTCCCCAAAGCAAACAAAAGTGCAAACCTGTAGAAGTCAGAGTGAAAACCCAGACTGGCATGGCACAGAAAAATAAATCCTCTCAGGCTTGCTGCTGTAACTCAGCCCTAACAACGCTCCATCCTCCAACTGTACTGGAAGGTTGCTTGTCTGTGGGAAGTACTCAGGAAAGTGTCAGAATGCAGCACTTTCTGCTATAAAAAGATGAACACAAAAGTTTCAGTGCTGTGCTCTTAAGTAGTTCTCCAGAGGATATGACTTTGTTTACATGTAATGAAAACAGAGTAAAGTTTTTAAGCTGTGAAAAACTTTCTAAAACATCATTGATGTTCTTCTCCTCTGACAGTGCCAAACAGCAGTCTTTGATGAAGAAGGGGAGGGACCAAGCTGCTGATTCCAGCCAGTGGTCCAGCACTCAGCAAGGCAGTAGGATGGGTTACTGTGTATTAACTAGTCCTGTACAAAGACCATCTTTCAGAGGGTTATAGGGCAGAGGGGGAAAGAATTTGCTGAGCTATTGCTGTAGGGGATAGGAATAGACAAAGATGAGAGACAGACAGATATTTCAGCTTCAATAGGAACTAATCCAAAGTTTTACTGAAAATTCGATACTATTCCCCATGGATTTTTTTTTGATAGTTATTTTCAGTGAGATTGAGAGAAGATTTATGTTGAATTTATCTCATTCCTATTAGTGGCAGCAGAGGAGATCAGTAACTTTTAACATCACGGAAGTTTATGGACTGTTTTATCTTTGGTCCTCCAGAAAATGCCTGGTGCCTGTCAGAGACCTGTGACTTGTAATTTCAGAGAATTTGTGAATTCTGCCTCTAACTACCTTTTCCACCTGCAAGACCTGTCAGCTGCAGAGCAACAGAAGCTCTTGTGGTTATAGCCTGTAGCTGCAGACTCCCAAGAAAGCAGACATCCTTGGCTTTGCTTGCTCTTTTCAGAAAGTTATGATTTTCAGTCAGGGTTGCAGTTAGAGGTGGTCCCAAAATAAGACCTGTAGAAAAGATAATGAGCTAAAGTTTGGGTAGAGATACAGAGTTTTCAGGTTTGAGACTCCTGATATTGTTTGTAGACAGGGTGTGGTGGATGAAGTCATACCATGATCCAGCTGCATTACATGATCTCTTTCCAAATGTGTGCCTCCTGCCTCCAGCAAGACAGGGAAAAAAACCTTCCATATGTGCAAGCCCAAGTTGTCTGTCAACTTTCAGACTGGGCTTTCTCATGTTACATGGTGCTGTGTAAGATCTGGAATGGGAAAGAGACTTTGGGCCACTGGTGAAACTTTTCCAGCATAGGTACTGATTGAGTTTCTCTGCTTACTAGGTAGGGAGGGCAGCTGGGCCACCCTCTTCTGGGGGAATACTGAGTGATCAAGTTCTGGCCAAGATCAGCAAGGGTTGCTGATACTTGGAGATATTTGGCTGGAAGGAAGGCAGTAGTTCCCAGTATTTGGAAACAAGCAAGAGTTTAATCCTGGCCCATGTCTATCATTGCCTTCTTAAATGGCCTGCAGGTAAATCATTTTATCTCAGTTTAAGGAGGAGTGGTTACAATACTTGAAAGGGACTTAAGGAGTCGTGTCTCTGTTACAGGCTCCCTGTGTGGACAAGTCCTTTAGTCTTTCGAGGCAAGAAATAGGGATGGTTATGCCATTTCCCTGCCTTCAAAGTATTTCCAGGAAAAGCCCTGAGTATGTAGGAGATTAAGCAGCCTCTTGTGTAATACAGGTAATAGAGCCATGGCTGGATCTCTATTTCATGTTTTCTAGGATGGTGTAATACATGGCTTTAAACTCATTGAAATCTTGATACAAAAAAATGATCACAGGCTTATGAAAATCTATTCCTAAAACCAGCCAAAGCAATCATTTCATAATACAAATGATAAAAGCGTTGACATTTTCCAAACTATTGATTTTGCTGCTTAAATGGAACAGTAATGGGGCTGAAGAGAGGTAATTTTGAGAAATGTCATTGAAATGCTGTGTTTGTTCTCTTTCTAAAAAGGGACCTTAATTTTAAGACTGATTTCCAATGGAAAAAAAAAAAACAGTTTTAAAAAGCCTTACCCCCCCTACCCCTTCCAAGTTAAACATCTGATTAGGCAATTCCAGGACAAGCAAGGCAGGATGACCTGTGGGAAATGTCAGGTACGGGGAAGGGGCAGGTCAGGCCCTTCCAGGGACTGTGCAGGGATGAGGATGGGGACAGGGATGGGGATGGGACAGGAGCCGAGCACAGGAGGGTGGGGCTGCAGCCAGCCAATGAGAGTGGCTGCTGCAGGGGTGGGGCACAGGCTGACCAATCAAACCCTGCAGCACCGTGGGTGTGGTGCAGCCCCCAGCCCAGAGGCCAATCAAGGAGCAGCACTGGAACTGCTTCCCAAAAAAAATGGAGAGGTGCAGCCAAAACCAAACCTCTGTTTTAAAGGCCAGAAACCACAAACCCTCATGAGACATAATACCATTGATACAAGTTCAGGTCAACAGGATTTAAGTATTTAAACATTTCAGACCATTTTGTAGTTTGAAGGGAATGTCTCCAGCCCTGACCCTAAGCTTTCACTCCCGTTGCCTTGCAGAACGACATCTATGAGTGGGTGCGGGACCACCGTGTCCATCACAAGTTCTCCGAAACAGACGCAGACCCACACAACGCCATGCGGGGCTTCTTCTTCTCCCACATCGGCTGGCTGCTTGTGCGCAAGCACCCGGACGTCATCGAGAAGGGACAGAAGCTGGACCTGAGTGACATAAAAGCTGACAAAGTGGTGATGTTCCAGCGCAAGTGAGTGGTGGGGTCAACCCTACTGGGGAGCCCTGGGGCATGGAGCAGGGACAAATGGGCTGGGAACTCAGGTGGCTTTGATGGAATGTGAGAGGACTGAGGGCATCATGTGAGAAATGTGACTCTCAGCGTGCCCAAGGCTTTGCTGTGAGATGAACTATGAGAAATGAGCTGTTTAGAATCCAGTGCTGCCTCTAGCCCTCCCACACCCTTCTCTTGCCTGACTACCCTGCAGCGTCTTGACAGCAGCAGGCTGAGCTTCTCACCAAAAAGCCCCCCTCACACCTGCTCACCCCACAGCCCAGCTGCTGCTTTGGCTGACCCAGAGCCCATACACAGGTCCCTCTGAGACATCCTTGGAGATTGTACATCTTCCAGGCCATGTGTGTGCCCCTCCTCTCACAGTTTTCTGGAAACAATATGGTGAAAGAAGGGTTGAAAATGGAGATGTGGCAGTAACTGGGAAGGACAGTCTTGATTCACTCTTGGGTAGGGTCTCTCTCAGCCTTCTGGAGCTATACTAGGACTGATCCCCAGAGCAGGTGAGCCTATGACCAGGGCTGCAGGGATGTGGGACTGAACTCTTATAGTAACCAGCTTAAGTCAGGAAGTCCCTATTTCAGTCCTAGGCTGATTTTTCTTGTGGGTCATCAGAGTGGTTCACCTTCCTCTGCTCCCATTCTTCTAGTGTGAAAGAGCCCACATGCTCATCTGGATGTTCATCTATGCTACTTGCTTGCACTTGTTGATGGAGTGTATTTGTAGGCAGAGGCAAGTCTGCAAGGACGAGTTGCAGCACTGGGCCAAAGCCAGAGAAAGCACTATGTGTGAGACTTTGGAAGCATGGGGTTGCCTTTACAGGGAACAATGTAGCTGAGAAGCAAATGACAGATGAGGCCAAAAGCAGCAGCTGGTGTCTGGACTCACGGTGATGGGGGCATTGCTTTGTGCATATGTGAGGAGAGCAGGATTCCGTCTGAGTCTCTTGCCTGATGGTAGGACTTGGGAATCTCCAGACATGGCTTCTGCATATCCAGAGTAAAAGATACAAGGTTCAGGAGTGAGGCACTGATTTTCCCCGTATAGCTGAGCATGAATCCTCCAAATGGAGGACTGAATCAGTCCTTCCTGTCCTGCCTCTGCCACTGAACACCTTCCTCCTGGTCCCTTCCTTTCCAGATACTACAAGCCCTCAGTGGTGTTGCTGTGCTTCACACTGCCAGCTGTAGTGCCCTGGTACTTCTGGGATGAATCCATCGTCATCAGCTTCTTCATTCCAGCCATCCTGCGCTACGCCGTAGGGCTCAATGCCACTTGGCTGGTGAACAGTGCCGCTCACATGTTTGGCAACCGGCCGTACGACCAGAACATCAACCCGCGCGAGAACCCCCTGGTCAGCCTGGGGGCCCTAGGTATGTCCAGCAGCTGTGTCTGTGCTGCAGGGGGGCTGTAGAACAGGGACTGCCTCTTGGGGCTGCAACTGCTTCTAGGAATTTCTATCAATCCATGTGTCCCTGTTTCCCCTGCACCCTTCCCTTCCAGCCTTTGCATCTGGGGGTGTTTTCCATGCTGGCCAGTGAGTATCTAAGGGCAGTGGGGTTATCAGCTCCCATCAGACTCTTTCCAGGCTGGAAAGGACTCTGCTACACTTAGCACCTTCTTATCTCAATGGCAATATTTTATTTACCCTGTTCAGAGGTCTCTCTGCCACGTTCACTAGACTGAAAAACTTGTGCTGCGGTCATTGCATATCTGTCTGAGGTTTGTCAACTTGAAAACCAGCAGATTCACATTTTGACGTGCTCTCAGGATAGCTGGTGATTTTGGGGGTACTTAAGGGTAAGATAAGATAGATACTTTCATGTTTCTTACTGAAATTTTGGAGATCTAGGAAAGTACATCCCAGGATCAGCATGTGCCTTTTCTGTTTTCCCACGCCTAAATCCTCATCTGTTTTGCACCACTGTACCTCACTGGGGCTCCACTGATTTCCACCACCAAAGGATCTGCTTGTGGAATTTTAGTAGAGAGGGATTTGAACTGCAGAGATTCAGGGGTAGGAGCAGGAACTCAAGGCAGTGTCTTTGAAGAGGTGAGCACTGAAGCCAATATTGATGGTGTCCAGAACAGATGGTGGCTAACTGGTGTAGATTGCTTAGAAGTGTCTGCTTAGTGTCTGGAAATCCGTCTGGAAATGTCCTTTGGATTTGGCATTAGGATTGCCAGTGTTGTAGGAGTATTGATTAGGAGTGGTTTGTTGCTGGTCTAGCTGGTAGCTGATTTAATACTACAAGATTTCTTGTGGTGGCAGGGAAGTAGGAATCCCCTGGTGTTTTGGTGCAGCTGGGGGGCCAGGGCTTTTCACTGTTCCTTGCCACATGCTTGTTTTCTTCTAAAGCCCCAAAAAGCCTCTGTGATTGTCATTGCCTCATTTGGGCCAGTCCTGACATGCCTGGGTCATGCCCAAATTAGATGAGTAGATTGTAGAAGAGTGAAATTGGGCTGAGAGGAGAGAGGAACCTGGACTCAATCCAGAGCCGATTACAGGAATATGGTGCTTTGGGTCAAGATAAAGGGTCTATCACCTAGAGCTCTGCAACATCCTCTCCCTGGTTGTATTTTTCAGGAGAAGGCTTCCACAACTACCACCACACCTTCCCCTATGACTACTCCACCAGTGAGTTTGGCTGGCGCTTCAACTTAACCACAGCCTTCATTGACCTCATGTGCCTCCTGGGGCTGGCCAGCGATCGCAAGAAGGTCTCCAAGGAGGTCATCCTGGCTCGGAAAATGCGGACTGGAGATGGAAGTCACAAGAGTGGCTGAGTTCCTGCTCCCTTTCACACACACATCCACACCTCTCCTTCCTCCTTTTTTCTCCCTTTCTCCCTTCCCGACCCCTCCAAACACGCTGGACAAAAGTTTAATGTTCTGTTAACTAACTACTGAATAATGCTACCAGTTTGCTTAAGATAATGATAATGAGTTTTAACGCCCCCCTGCCACGCTGCATTTTGCGTGATGTGTTTAAGATCTAGGACTCTGCCTTTATAACACAAGGCCACCCCTTCCCTCCTCTCCTTTCCCTTTCTGTTTTCCTCTCCAGCCTCTCTAACCTGTCTCCTGCTTTACATTGTCCCAGTCTCTACCTGGAAGAGAAGCTGGTAGAAGTGGCCTGGGGAGTCCCACTGCAGTTGGCTATGTACTATTTAGTTAAGGGAAACCTGTACCAGCCAGATGAAGAGTTGAGCCAAAGTCAGTGACCCTCTCTTCACTACCCTCCCCTCAGTTTCTGCCACTGTCCCTCCTCTTTTCTCAAGGGCTGCTGGCAGACATGACATGGCTAAACTGCTCTTCCTGGGAAAAGCAGCCCCATCCCTTGCTCTTGCCATCAGAAAGAAGAATTGTTTCTTTCCAAGATGTCTCTTGGGAAGTGTTCTCCCCTGCTCCTCACCACCTAGCCACTCTGGCTGGGGAGAGGAGAGTGCCCAGACTCTCTCAGATGCCCAGCCAGGTCCACTAGTGGCTGGGGGATGCGGTAACAGCAGTGGGTACTGGAGGGGGAGTGCTGGTGGCCTTAATTCCTACTCCCTCTGGTGTCACAGCCTCTCTCCCTGTACTGTCCTCTGTGCCAAGAGGGACTGAAGGCAGAGCACGACTCTGAGCTCCACAGCTGTTTTGGAGAGCCACAGTGAGGATGAGGACAGATGGGGGGGTATGCCACTGGCTACCAAGGGGCAGCACCAGCCCATAGTGAGTTTTGTTCACCTCCACTGCTGACATTTTTGCTGGCAAATGAGACTTTGCCAAAATGGAGAGGAGGAGAAGGATGTAAACCAAAGCTCCACCTCTGAGTTAAGCTGCTTTATGTGCTGGAAAAACAGGGTCCCTTCTGGGTGGCAGGCAGATCCACATCTTTGCTGAGCACAGGAACAGGACAAGGGAGCACCTGCAGGTGTAGGGAGGAGCGAGGGTGTCTGCAGGAACAGGTATTTTCATCCTTGGGGGCTCCACTCCACAAGTGCCTGAGAAACACCAATGTGGGGCCAGGTGGCGCAGGGGGCTCGAGGAAGCTGAGACCTCAAGGTGAGACACTGCCACCAGTGTAAGCTACCTCTGTGCATTCCTGCCCAGGGTCTGCTGTGTTTGTTTGCCGTTCCCTGCTGAGCAAAACCAGCGCCTTGTTAGTCCCTTAGCTTGCCTCCCAGCCCCCTCAGTGAGCCATCTCGCCACCTCACCCCTCTGCCAGTGAGACGGGCAGCGAGGGCGGCTGAGCCTGCAGAAAGGTCACTTACATCACTGAGCCCATGTGGGCACGCAGCTGGAGGGTGCAGGGGGAAAAAACTCCACGTGGGTGTTGTTTCCTGCAAGTTGCAGAGACCAGCTTGAGTTCAGGCGGTCGGTTACGTTCTGGATGTTACGGCGTCACGTGCCTCACTGAGCTGAACGTGCTTTTTGCCCCTTAATTCTCCTAGTTATTATTAATTTTTATTACTATTATTATTAGTTGTAGCAATAGTACTGTTTTTGTTGCTTCAACGCATCAATCGGAGCTGGAGGAAAGCACAAGAGGTAGCTGGAACAAAGTGATATTGGAGTGGGGTTTGCAGCATCTCCCTTTTCAGGCAGGCCAGGGAAGGCAGAGACAGTGCAGATGCCAACTTCTTCAGCTCTGCCACGTCGCAGCCAGGGAAGCTTCATGGGAGTCAGTGTCTGCAGCTTTGCTTCTTCCTGCTGCAGTGAAACTCACCAGGAGCCAGGATAGCTCTGTGATCTTCTTCTTAACAAGAATAAGCTTGTTACTCAGAAAATGAGTCTGTCTCCTCACCTTCCCCTCCCTGCCACCACCATGACCTTGTTTTTGCTCAGCAATGGGAGGGACCCTTTGAGTTTTTGAGCCGTAAGGGGTGATGTGGTCTCCAGCCAAGAGGAACAAGGACAAATGGAGAAGAGAGTCCTTCAGCTCCTGGTTTCAGGAGAAAGCATCCTTACTGCTCTGAGGCTTTTGACTGCCTGGGTGCTGGCTGGAGCAAATGGAGTTGTGGCTAGAGCAGTATCCTACCATTTGAAAAAAAAAAAAAAGAAAAAGCCCTCCAAAAAAAAGAGAAACACTGTTAGCTGTGTAATTGTGGGCTGACTTCTCTCTAGTGTAAACCCCTCTGAACTTGTGGAAGTCCCCAGAGAGGATGAATTTGCTCCAGCTAGTAATTTGAAAGGGGTGTGGGCAGGGGAGAAGGGCAGAATGATTTCCTTGCTCCTGGTGCCCTTAAGGTGTAATGTGACATACCCTACAGTAGAGATGTGTGCTGTGAAATGCAGCAGTATTTCACATCCTCTCAGCACAGAAGCAGGGCTTGACATCAAGGGTTCCTTTCAAATTTCAAATGCTGATTTGGGTCCAGATTCTGGAATGAGAGTGGAAGTTGAGGAGCAGTAACCAAACAGTCCTGGTGTTTGTCCAGTCACTTTAAAGGTAGATTGGCAAATATCTCTGGGTGCCTTAAATCTTTCTTTAATATACATAGAAGTATTGACAGCTATTTGCCATTTGGTTTTTTTTCTGAGTTATGAACATTCAAGGGGTTTCTTAATTATTTAATTGCCTACATTGAACTGTGGGTGCAGGTGATTTTGAATGTATTTGAGTTAGAATTTTTGTTAGACTAAGAAACAGATACAACACTTTAAGTAGAACTTTGTTTGAGATATATATATATATATATACCTATAAATATATATATATTTTTGGTGGCATGTTTGTGTCCTGGACGCATCATCTGTATGTTTAGCTTAAATGAGTCTGTGAAAGATGGAAGCAGAAAAAGCAGCAGTGGGACCTCATGGCTAAAGCAGCTGGGACCTGTTCCCAGCTTAGCAACTCGCTCACTGCGTGATTTGGGACAAAGTCACTTAAAAACGCTCTGTGCCTCAGTTTCCCCATCTGTAACGGGGGTTACACCCTGCCTCCCTGAGGTGTGGCGAGGCTCCCTGCCGACCGGCCGAGCACAGGAAGGAACAGTATGAACCACACACACTGCTGCTGGCAGAAGCATGGACTGGTTTGTTTTCCAAAACCGTTACCAGCCCTGCTGGTATTGTGAAGAGCAGAAGCCTAAGTGTTGGGTGTTCAGGGAAGGATTGGAAAGTTGAATCTGCACATTGTCTGAGCTCTGTCACTGTTGAAATGTGAGTAGGATACGATTTTTCACAGCTTAGGGATTTCTGCATAGTAGTATCTCTGTTTTGTGTACTGGAAAAAAAAACAACAAAACCTTTTTGAAATAATTTCTACTAATATGGAAACAGACATCTGGTTGTGCTGATCTGAAATTTTATTTGTTCATAATAAAAACGATAAATGTTACTTTAAAACTTGTTGGACTGATGACATGGTGGGCAGGGCTTGGTAAAGCTCTATCTGGATTGGGGAATGCTGTGCCTTACTGTTTCCAAACCCTTCTCTCTTCCAGGAGAACCAGGGGAAAAGTGCCTCTGGCTCTTTAAGCATCATGAATGAGTGGATTATAATGGCTTTCATACTCCAGCGCAGGCCAGGCAGGCACACCCCGCCAAGGCTGCCCCTGCGCCTGGGGTTACTGCAGGTTAATTCCAGGCGGGGCCCCTTGCCAGGGCCTTGTGGCTGGCGGATACACATGCAGCACAACACGTAATACCGGCAGCCTCCCGTCGGGCGGGTTCACCGGCCTCGGCATGGGGAATTTTCCTCATGCAAGAGCGAGTGTCCCTGCTTATCCCCACCCCTTCTGCAGCTGGAGGGAAGTGAAAGGAAAAACGGGAAATCCCCTGACCAAGTATCACTTTAATTGACAGTAGCTTCCCCCACCCAAACGCCTTTTGATCGTAGTGGCGAGTAAGGCCATCTCTGCATGGCACCAGCCTGCTCCATGCACAAGCAGGCAGAGGGGATGGCCTTGTTGGTGGCATCTTTGCCACCTGCAGCACACAGGGACCCCTGACCCAGTCCATGCTTGCTGGCATCACCGGACCCTTGCAGCTGGGCATGCTGAATCCCTTGGAAAAATAGGCCTGTGCTTTGGTTTCCTGCTGTAGCTACTGCTGCTGGAAAGCCCTTTGGGTGGTGGGAAGGCCAGAGCCAGCACACTGCAAATTGGAGCAAAGTGGTAAAAAGAGACTCAAAAGGTTGAGGCTCTTCCAGCAGCTGTGTTCTTCCACCTGGAGATATGTGACCAGCCCAACCAATTTGACATGTGGCTGCTTTGAGCTGTAGAAAAAAGCAAAGCAAAGGCTCCTGCACATCAGCTGGTCACAGCACTATGTCCCTGGATGTGACAAGGGAGGTAATCTGGTGCACTTTTGATCCCAGCTCTGACAGCACAGCCCCTCCTAAAACAAGTGAAACAGAGAAGGCAACTCAAGTCTTCAAAACTGATTATTCAGCCAAGCCTAAAAATAAAGTTAATGATCCCTCTGTCTGGATTTCGTGAGTGCAAGTCCAATCGCAGCCTCTCCCTCTTTGTTAAAGACTGTTATTAACTCCCCTGCCCAAAATATGTTTTCCTACACTATCAAGCCCTTCAGCAGTGCCAGCTCAGCATTTTTAGGTCATTGCCTGGAAGTATTTAATGCATGATCATTCCTGGTTTCCTATGTCATATGCACATTCGGGCTGCAATTCCAGTGCACCCCAACTTTGCTCCTCTGAAAATCTCCCACCCACCAGAGAAGGAGAGGGAAAGGAAGAGTTAATGTACAAGCCAGTTCTGCTGGGTAGGAGAGAACAGGCAAACAAGTGCCTGCTTGTTCAGACCCAAGGGAGGGAGAGCAGGGAGGGCTGCAGGCTGTTAGGGGAGAGTTTGCTGCATCTTTTTGCTCTGAACACAACATGCAGAACATGCCAACATGATCTTTAGTGGAGACCAGGTTCCAGCTGCAATCCACTCCCCAGGCATGGGATGCAGTGAACACAGCTGTGAGGAACCCAGTGTCCAGCCCAGGACCCTGGGAGCAGGACCAGGGAGGGTGCCCTAGGGAGGGCAGAAATCCCCCAGGAGTTGCCCAGGAGCAGGACTGGGTCCAGCTCTGCTCCAAGCCTTGCACTACAAGTGATACCTTAAGTTTTAGCTTTCATATTTTCCAGATTCCGTACTGCATTAGTATATAACTCTGAACTTCATATAAAGTGTTAGCAAGTTCTCTTCACAGTTTAGTTAGACAAAACAACCCTTTTCCAGCTCCAGAATCAAGGACACCATTGCAGCTTCAGGCCCCAAAAGTATAAACAGCAGCAAATTGGGGAGAGCAATCTGGGAGGATGGGACTTCACAAACTGAAGCTATAATTGGTCAATGACAGTTAATGTCATTAACCCCAATATGCAACCGGACCAAAACTTATAAATTGTGAAAACGTGTGATCCATCATCTATCTCTTGGGTGTAGCCTCGGCCGGGCTCTTGTACTGCCCAAGGTGCATCCTTTGAAGGCCTTTTTAATAAAATATCTACTTTATTCCTTTAACACTTTCTAGCCTCTGTTCTAGGTAGCCTCTCAAGGCATCACAATCATAGCGAGAAAGCCCCAGCTGCTGCTGACCCTCCATGCGGGCCCCACAGGCCCCTCGGGACTTTCGGAAAGAGGGAACAAAGTCCCGGGAGAGCACGTGGAGGAGACGGCAGCACAGCAGCCCTGCAGAGCAGAGGGACAGATGGGGTGGCATGTGCTGAATGCCCAGCCGCCTCAGCCCAGCCCCTGAGGGAGCTCCTGTCCCGGGGGGGGCCGCGGCAGCGCTCCGTGCCGGCCACAGCGGGGCTGTGGGGCAGCACAGGCCCCGGGGCAGCCGGGGAGGCCGGGCACAGGCAGGGCCAGCTGACGGTGCAGAGCCGGCACAGGGGGGGAACACCCGCAGTGGGCCGGGCTTCCCGGGGTTACTGCCGGGCAGCGGGGCCCGGAGCCGCGTGTGTGCAACAGCCCACGGCGCCTGACCGCGCAGGGCCAATCCCGCCCGGCCCGGCCCGGCCCGGCCCGGCCCCGGCCCCGCCCCGCCACGGCCGCCGCCTTGCTCAAAAAAAAAACCACCAGATGCTGGAGTCGTGGGAAATGAGAGCACTTCAGCTCGTGTTTAAAAATGAGCTCCGGCTTTAGCTTTAAAAAGACAGAAAAAAAATCCGTAAGGCAAAAAGTTGTAATTCAGTATGCGTGTGGATGTATGTAGTCACGGTCAAATACGGACAGATATGTACATAAATGTATCATTCATGAGGTGGAATACTTAGATTTGGGATAGAGGCTTAAAAGTACGATTTTCATACATATACGTGTTAGCTGTGTTATAATCTGGTAATTTTGTTAAGGTATTTTGAAAGTTGGTATTACATGAAGACAGTCAAATCCTCACTCGCTTTTATTCAGTTAATTCTTAACTGAAAAAAACCCAACCTTGTAAAACTGTGTCTTTTATTTCTTTTTAACCGCATGGAAAGATAAAAACACTTTGCAGAACAAATAGTATTTCATAATAAAGAACACAGTGACGACAGCTCTTACATGCCACTTTGGCTTTGTAACAAACACAGCTGTTTGTTTTACTTTTTTTTTCCCAGTTCTCCTAAAATAGCTTTTTACAAAACTCTGGTCTTTATCACTCAAACAAAGAAGAAATGCTTATCCGTTTTGAAAATGCCTATGACCTTCAGGCACCTTATATGCTGACTAAGTGAAATTGTCATTTTGACAAAATAATCCTAATTACATGTTCCTTCATCTACAGAGAGGTCTAGCATTCTGTCACATTTACATGGTTACATAAAATTAAAATTTTCTAAGCTAATCACACAATTCTGGTAACCCCTGCCATGTGACTTTGAATGTTCAGAAACAGGAGGAGACTTACACAATCGTAATACTTCTCTTCTTCCTTGTCTTTTTGAGTCGCCTAATTACATACTGGCGATTCAAATATCACTCATTTTACTGCCATATTATCAGCTAAAATATATTTGGCCTGAACCTGAATCTCAAAGAAATTATGCTTGGATACATTGTTCTTGGGTGATCACTGGTAAGAACATCATTAGAAAACAAAGATAATTATTTTAAAATCTTTGAATGGCTACAACTGTGACTGAGGTCAAGATGCTTTCTCACCTCAGGCAGGTGATGGAGCATCAGGCTGCCCTGCACTCACTTGTCCACTATCCCCCTTCAGCCAAAAGCCTTTCAAGATGACTCAGAATTCACGTGTCTTTTCACAGGGCAAAGATGGTGGGGACCGGCTTCAATTAACTTCAGCAATTTTAAACATGTGTGAAATCCACTTTGGTTAAATAAGCATCCTCTAGTCAGGGGAGACAGGAAGGTGGTGCCACAGTGACTCACGGCAGCAATCTGAGACACCTGTTTTAGAAAAGGGTGAATCATCTGCTGGTGGTGCATCTCTGACTTCTATATACGGATACCTGGATTAGTTTTTGGATGCCTGTCTTTTAGATCAGGAGTTTGGTGCAATGAGTTCCGCACCTGGATATTCATGAGGAGAACCCCCAACTCTAAGCATGGGTTCTGAGTGCTCAGAGTGAGAAACATGTCACCTGAGGCATCTTGGTGGCTTTGGCCTTAGACTAAGCTTCCTTGTTTGAAGCTACAGAGTTTTAAAATGCCCCAAGACTTACTGGAAATTTGAAGTGCACCATATAAGCATACTTTTGTTTTTTCCTACTGGGGGTGATTAACCTTCTGGAAATTGTTTCTAATTTCCACAGCAGCAGCAGGTTCACCAATGTTTTAGGGAGACTCACAGCAAGCAAGGTCCATAACCAGCAAAGACGCCCCCTCTAACATCCACAGAGGGTTCGTGGACACAGGTCTGAGTGGAGCAGACCTGGGACAGCCTCAAACAGCTTGCGGACTCTTCCTAAACAGCCTCTCTGGCTGCCACTGATGGAAAATATGACACGTCAGGCATGTACAGCAGGATCAGGAATAGTTGCCAGTAGTTACCCTGCTCTAAATTCTGCCTTCATGACAACCCCTGTGTCATGGGGACAGAGGGCTGGAATCACTGTGGATCCCACGATCCCCCCCAGCTTTGGAGGCAGCACTCCTATTCCTCCCATGTCATTCCTTCCAGATCTTCCAGTTCTCTTCCCCAGGCTTTGTTTGAGCACTCTGAGTTTCTAAGAAGGCCAGCCATCAAATTATTAAGATGTTTGATGACACATAATAAATATTGGATCTTTGGGAAAGAAGCTCATAACTGAGTTTGCCACTCCTGACTAACAAAGCCATCTCAGACTCATGAAGGAATATGTTCTTCGGACTAATGACCACGTAACATACTGGGATTGATGTGGTGGAAGACACTGCAGACATGAGAGTTTTCAGGAATTAAGTCTCTAGAACTGCTAGTAACAATGCAGTAGCTTTGTTTTAATATTTGTGTGGGATTTATTTTCTGTGTTTATGAGATTTTTCTTTGTCTCTAGTCTCTCCAATGCCAATTGAGCCGAGTCATATGCTGGCAGAGCCTAAGAGGTTATAATAGAGAAGCATCAAAAAGAGATTTTTTTGTTTCACAACTAGCCTTAATTTCAATTCAGAAAGGTGAAAATTTGAAGGAAAAAATTTACAAATACCTTTTGGATTTATCTGAAAACAGACAAAGTTGTGAGCTCCCAGCTTTCTTGTGTGGTTGATCGTTCATGAGGCAGTTTCAGCCTTAAGTGTTTGCCTTCCTTTATCTTTGATTTGACTTCTTCCACTCCACATAATAGTTTATAAGATCACCACTTTTGCACACAAATACAGCAGAAGAGTATTTTCCAAGCAACATTTAGAAGCATTTCATTTTGAAAATACCCAAACCAGGAAATTTCAAAATGTCCAGAACACCTTTTTTTCTCCTTCTGGTTTCAAGCAGTGTTTCAATTATGATGAGCACATTTTCTGCTGGCAAGTGGCTCCCTCAGTGGAATTGATCCAGTCAGAAGGATGATGCAGTTTTACATGCCTTGGGCTGGGCCAGCCTCTAGCCTGAATCACTGCTACTGAATTAGTTTGGTTCCCACTCTGCTGTTGACTTCCCACGTGATGCTGTGCAGGTCTCTTAATCCTCCGGGAAATGGGGAAATGCTGCTTTCCTCCTTCCCAGGTTTTCTGCTGTGCTCTGTGGACAAAAGACTTCATGTTTCACATCCAGCACAGGGAAGCCAGAGCATGGTTAGGGATGTTTTAAGACAAAGAGCCATCAAAGAAACCTTCCATCTTACCTACGTTACTTAGAGTTCAGCCATTCTTGTTTCTCCAAAGTTCACAAGGCAGGTCCTCAGGCCATCCCTCAGTCTTTGAGGAAAACCAGAGCACAGTATCCCACCCTTTGTTACTGCAGAAACCCTTGCCATAACAAAACTCCTGTGCAATGAAAGACACTAAAACAAAAGCACCTTCTCCCAGGAGATGCATGCACAGGGTTTTTTTCTCTAAGAGATTCAAAATAGTTCTGATTGCACATTTAAATACATAATACTTTTGAATGATTGATGGGTTGAGGCACTGCTCTCCTAGCTTTTTCTATGCCCTCATTCTTATCTGGATGTCTTGAGCTAACAGAACAGCACAGACTGATAATTAATGCTTCTGCCATGAGAACTGGGCCCATTTAATTTCTTAACAGCATGTTTACTGTCAGCTCCTTCTTCTATCTGAGCAGGTACAGGACATATTGCAAGGATCACTAATTACTTGACACGTCTTTGTCAATAAGCCCTTCAACTCAGTTTCTCCTGCCCTGGTGAGTTACTTTCATTCAGCTGCAGTATGTGTTGTGCTGTAATAGATTTCTGTTTGCCTGGAGAAACACTTCTGCATCTTCTGCCTAGTGCACTCTGCCATGCAGCAGCAGAGCCACTAAACTAAGGTGGGGCACAGGAGAGCTCTAAGCTCAGCCTCTTTGTCCATTAGTTGCACCCTAAAAATACACCTCCTTCCCATGTGGCCAGCACGTACAGACATTTCCAACCCAAATGTTTGCCTGGGCACAGTGTATGGTGTCAGTGCCAATGGCCTCCAACCTTCTCTGGTCCCCAAGAGATAAGGCAGAGAGCTTTCCTGGCCTCATGACATCAACTCTAGCACAAGGGTGGTACCACACACATCCTTATAAATGTGCTTGCTGTTCACTGCCAGTGTTTAAATGCATAAGGCTGCTCCAGGCATATAAAATATTAAATATTTATAAGATCAGTCTGTGATCAGGTATTGCATCTTTAACACAAACCCCACTTCAGAGCACATTAGCTTATTAAATGCACTCAATTCCCTTCTGTGAGGAGACTACTGCAGAGAAAGAGCCAATTTCTAGTCATGAGGAGGCCACAGTGCAGCAGTAAAAGAGAACAGTGCTCACTTAGAAAGCGAGTTAGCTTAAAGATAATTACCCTCATCCTCAGTGGAAAGTACTGAGACACTGCAGATTAGCTGGCATAGATAAAGCACCTAGCAGTAAAAGCCCAGATTTACAATGACTGAAAAATGCCTCCTTCCTGATGTATTTGCAAATAGCTTTTCCATGGCTGAGAGGACAGGGTTAGGTAGCTCTTCCTGTTGGGGGATATAGGGACACTGGTACAAAAATGTTCTTACTGCAAGGAAGCAGTTACAAGAGTACCCCAGAGAAACCAGCAGCAGAGGCTGAGAAATACCCTGGCTGCTGAAGAGCTGTTTGACTGAATCGGCAGGGAAAAGTGGGTGGGAGCTAATTCCAGTTAAGGGCATGACAGATAACAAATGCTGTAGTTGCCATACATGGCTGGCAGGGTGTCTATCACAGTGACAAATAAATAAAGAAGAGAAGGCACTTGGCACTGCAAACCCCCAGTGAAGTCAATACAAGCATGGTCTGTCAAGAAGGGCTTCACGTGCCTCTGATTTCCCAAATTACAGCTCTGTAGTAAGCTGGGTAAGAGACTTGGCTTTGTGAAACAACCTGTAGCAATTCACTTAGCACTTAAATCCACAGCTAGTGACTCTGTGTCACTGACATGTCAGCGTGGCCTTTTCAAACTTTCCTGCTGGTTTATACTTTTTTATCATATGATACACAAGGTACCACGTTTTAAATTTATAATTCTGTGTGGGACTTCTGAATGTTGTTGAAAACTAACAGAAAATGCCAGTGATGGAAAGATGTGGAATGTATGCTGACCTACACACCTGCCTACTTCACCTCTACCACGCACAGGTAACAGCTACACAGACAGCTGTCACATACAGCAGCACAACTCTCGGTTTTCTCCACTCTCCTACGTGTTGTATCCCTCTGGGGAGGTTTACCCCAGAAGGAGCCCCAAAGCTGTAACTGTGTGATGTGACCCTACCTTCTCCTGCTATCTCTGACCAATTGGCTCGGTGCCAGATATCTATCCTGGAACAGAGGGTCTACATAAACCCCTGTTCTTCCTGGTTCGTCCTCTTTACCTCGTGCTCTTCTACCTCCTTGGCTCTTTCTTGCCCCTGGAATCCCTTCAAGAATAAAGCCTTGGAACAATCCTAGGTAAGGAGCCTCTTTGAGTCTCTTCCCCTTTCCTGATATAATCCTAGCCCAAAGCCCTCTAGAATCTGAGTTAGCAATCGGGGTATAGGAGGAGGGCGGAGAGACAGGGATAAAATATCACCTACATGGTGAATGAATTTACTAGTTCAGAATATTTCTCCATTTTGGTTCCTCCTGAAAAGCCCACTCCTCCTGTTTCCCTGGTTACAGTAGTCAGATTCCCCTATGCATCCTGGTTCCCCTGATGCTGGCTGTAATCTGGATCAGAGCATCAGGCTGCTGATAGATCAGATCCACTGGGTCTGCTGCAGTTGCACCGAAAGCCAGCCCTCCAGGTAAGAGGGGGAACAAGATCTGAGGGATCCTGCAGTAGGGAAGGGCCCATGTAATGATCTGAAACTTCCCTATCTGAGTGCTCCTTCAACCCATCCCTTATTCCCATCTACTTTGGCTTTTCAGGACAGGAGCCTCTTCAGAGGGCCAGACTCCATGGAGGTGAAAAGGCAAGGCTGGATTTAGGAAGAATTTCAGAGCACTTACCCTTATCCCTTCACTGTAGGCACCCAAGATGGTAATTTCCTTTCTCCAGCTGAACTGGCTGGCTTTACATTCAGGCTGCCCAGCGCCACCCCTCAGCTACAGCTCAGACTTCTTTGGAGATGCTTGCTGTGCAGCCAGCAATAGGGTTTTTTTTCTTTCAGCAGCAGAAGACCAAGACTCATCTGGGCAAGACCACAGAAAGCCAACCAGGAGCACTAGCAAAGGCACCAGTGTGAGCCAGTGATGCTTAAAAAGGAGCCAGACTAATTGAGACCTGCTGAAGAAGCAGACTGTCTCATTGAGCACACCTATAGAAAGCCCCAAGCAAACATATTGATGAGTAACCAGCACTGCATGCCATACGGCTGGGATCCCACAGAGCTCTCTCCTGGTTTGAAAGCTTGGGCCATCCTGCTCTGCTAAGTTCCCATATAGGGCAGAGATGTGAATTGGTGTCTAATGGATGATATGCAAGTATGCAATTGCTCCTCCTAACTCTATTAAGGTCTGCAGGGAACTCTGTTCACCAGCAGCCATGCTGGGCATTACAGCACAGCTCTCAGAGGAGGTCATCGCTCCATGTATGAGAGAGCTGGATCACCAGGGGAACCCCAACCAGCCTGAAAAACATGAAGAGGAGCTGTGGCAGAGAGTTTTTCTCTGTGTCACATACAGGCTCTTAAACCATTTGGAGTAGGTAAATGTCAAGTCTATCCATAGAAAGATGACAGCATCAGTGTGTCCAAGTACTGCTATCCATCCAACTTACAACAAATTAATTTGAGCCCACCTCAAGCCACAGTATCACTTATTCTGCAGAGGACATTCATGTTCCACCACCACTCCAGTTAAATACTACCTCCTGGTATCATAGAAGCTCCCTTTTCACAAGTTTGTATGCTTCTATGGATTCAGATGGAGAAATAGTTACCAGGAAATATTAGAGGCCAAAGTCAAGACAGATAAGAAGATATTATCTGAAAATTTCATAGGGGCTGATAAGCTTCAGAGAGAACTAATCCTCATGAATTTTCAAGAAATTATGAACTTAGACTACCAGCATTTAATGGTCTACAAAGTTGAAGAGCACACATTAGAACCTGCAACAGATTGTATAACTTGGATCACACCCAGGAGGGCAGTGGCTGCTCTACACAGATTAAGAATACAGAGTTATGTATACAGGTGGTGAAACAAAGTGCCCTCTGAAGGAATTTCTAAAGACCTACCCAGAAGGCAGTGATGCGTCAGGATGACCTTCTGCTTCCAAGCACTCACATTGGGATTGGCCTTCTGATGGCTGCTCCCACTAACAAGGGAACATGAAAGAGTGATGCATTGTGTGAATAGTTACCTGCTTTACTAATAACACCTTGATTCTATTAACAGCAGCTAATGAATAAAAGGTATTATAAGAAATAGCAGTTGTAATCTGTTTTCCTTCAAGAGTATTCCATATCATATCAAATAAAATAGGACCTTATACTACCTGTTTGGGAAAAAACATGTTAAAGAGAGTGTGGCACGCATAACTCTTCATGGTGGCACCTGCAGATCCAGCTAGGACAGACAGTGCTAGCACAGGACAGCTTCTGTGACCAAACAAACCATGTAATGGTTTGTGGAAAGCCCAGTGAAACACATACTACTGTTTGCCAGAGAGAATTGGTGGCTGTGGGGAACATGTTCCTCCTCCTGAAATGTACTATAGGAAATTCAGTCAAATTCAGCCCTGTGGAGGGACTTGACAGGAACCACGTGCATGTCTGTAAGGGCAAGATCTGTTCAAAAGGAGAAGGTCCCATGTAAGAGCCAGCTAAGTGCTTTCTGCTCTGTCACCCACATGTTGTCTTCCCTTCATGCTTCAATGCATGGCCAGGGACCATGAACTGGCAGGCCCAACTCTGCCACTTAGTCACTGCAAACATGAGCATTGCTCAATTCTGCCTTTACTAAAGCATCTCCATATGCCTTGTAGCTTCCACAGATGCCCAGAGAATCTGTGCAAACTCATCACTTCTAATGCAGAAAAGTAACAAGTGTTGGAAGTCACGCTGCTGCAAATAAGTGTGACCCATGACAATTTATCTTGTAAGCCTCTCTTTTGATTTCCCTCTAGGTAATCTGCATTTCCATCTCTCCAGGGCTCTGAAGTTTGTACCTCCAGTTAAGCAACAGCCAAATTTTTTCCATCTATAAAAAGAATGTGAAGTTGTTTGACTAACTATTGCAATAGAACTAGCTTCATTGAGTCAGACCAAAGGTATCCTCTGACTAACCACAGCCAGCAGCAGATGCTTTGAGCCCTACAGAAGAACAGCCAGATTATATCTGGACCTCTGTTTTTAATAACTACCAATAACCTCATCTACTCCTTCCATGTAAGTGCTGAAAGGTTTGGGCAGATCACACAATCTTGCAGCTCCTACCCCAGACAGAGTTTATAACCCAAGAGACAAAATCCCCATCTACAAATGCAGGCACAGAGCTGCCTTGCAAGAGGCAGCCCAGAGCATTCATGCCAAAGCTGAGAATCAAATGCAGTCTCTTGCCACCAGGTTATGTTTTCAAAACTATCTGTCCAAAACATGACGAGAGTGATTAAACTAAAGAAACAAATGCTTTGACAGATGAAATTTCCTTCCAGATTTTCTGGTGCTGTTTCAGCCTGATCACTGAAATCCCTCCTGCACTGCCCTCCAAGTGTGTGTGCACGAGCACAGTGCTAGTGCATGCCCAGCTGTTACACCATTCAAGCAAAACTTTCTGCTTGATGAGCCTATTTGCCCCAATAATTCCTTCAGTACCAGCACACTGATATCAGCAACATTATGATTTATTAAGACATGGAACAGAGTTTTTCCAGTGTTTCCCTTCCCCCACCACTGGAATCACTGATGAGGTCCTGGCTTTGAGAGCTTTCTGGGTGCTGGCAGCTGGAGCTGGCAAGCTGCGGTCAGCAAACATTTGCAATCAGCAGCTGACTTCCCTCTGTCACCTGCCTGCATGGGCAGACAATGAAATGTTTGCTTTTGTGCCCAGCACCTCACTTTGAGGGCAAAAGAAGACCCCCCAGGCTGTGGGACCTCCTGAGCCTACACATTGCCTACAGCCGTTGGATTTGTTTAGTGCTCAAGTAAAAGAAGCCAAATTGTGTGTGATCGAAGAACGGGGAAAATGAGCTGGCTCAGCTTATGCTTTAATGATATTAGTCATGAATTTTTACTCACTCAATGTTCCCAATGCTTGCTTTCCTTTTTCCTCTAATCTCTTTCATCTGTGTGAACTGGGTGATACCAGTCCTGCTGAGACAGTCCTGAAAACTTTGCTTAGCTTTGTTACTTCCACTTCTGCCTCAGACTTTTAAGGAAAGCCTTTGGGGTGTAAGCACCTGTAGAGCTAGAGGAACTAATTTCCAATCCTCTCTGCCAGTGCCAAAACATTGTCAAATCCCCACACTTCTAGCAGAAGCCTCCCAACTTCAGACTGCAACATGCCTTTACCTCTCCCTGTGCACCAGCAAGTACGGCAGCTGATGGCATGGCTCCAGTGCCCTCTAAAGCTTCCCCACTGCTGCTGCCAGCAACCTAAACAAATGTCACTTCTTGTGGCATTTAGAAAGCCTTAGGGTATCAAGTGAGAGTTCTCCAAGGATATATTGCCAGAAATGCCACAAGGGAGCCAGCAAGAACACTAAGATTAAATCCCATCACTTTAGGACTTAAATTAATTACAGAGCAAGGGAATCTGTATGAGGTAATTTATACACCTACTCAAACCCCAGTTACATCCATTCCCTCCTCTCAGAGAAGTGTCTCTGGTCTGGCTCTGTATGCAACAAGGTGAGCATAGCAGCTTCTCCATCAATAGGGCAGAAATTTCCAACTCCCCTTTACTCCTGTAAAAGTCTAATGAGGATTTTTAAAAAAGTGCTTTATTTCAGCTGATGCATAAAACATGAACTGGAGCTCATTCCCACTCTGCTACTGATCAACTGAGCAATCTCAGCCATGTCTTCCTTTCCTTCTTCACAAGAAGTACTAATCCCCATTGCACCTAGCCTTATGCAACTAACCCCTGCTGCAGACTGTGAGCCTGATGCACCCATTAAAGGACTAACTGGACCTATCCTAGATGGCCAGAGGCTTGGCAGAGCAGTTGGCTTTGAACCACTCACAGCCCACTTGATTCTGTAATCTTGATTAAGATCTTTTTGCAGATGAAGGAAAAGGTCAATTTCAGGCCCAAAAGCCTTTGAAAATTTCCCGTAAGTAATAAAAAGATTTGAAAACTGTTTATTTGCCTAGTGATGAAAGAGTAGGGGTATAGCCACTGGCAGCCTTTCAGTTTAATACCTGCTTTTCAGACATCAGAGATATGATAGCTGTTCAGATCTAGTAGGGGTCCCAATGGACACTGTTTGGAGCTCAAACTGTCATTTCCCCTCGGACCATTTCCTGTCAACCACTGCAGGGACATGGTCACACTAAAGCAAGCACCAGATTTTCTGTTTGGCTACAAGCACCAGGGAGTTGCCAAATCTTTGTCTGAGCACAGAAACCTGAGAGCAGTAACCCTCAGATAAGAGCAGTGCCAGGCAAAAGGCTGGCTGATGCACCCCACGCTCTCTGACATGTGAGGAACAAGGGGTTACTTAAGTGAAATGTCCTGACCAGGCACTGCCAGCACACCAACCTTCACTAAGGATGACATCACCCAACCAAGATAGCAGATCAATGACAGACCTCATCCGAGGATGGCCTCAGTCTCCAGCACCTCTGGTGGCACTGCCTGGAGCTCTGCCCCTCCACCCCAGTATCTGAGAGATCATCAGCTGAGAAATACTCCTGGCTTGCCCAAAGAGATCCCACAGCAGACATGGCATGCTCTGGCATAGGGAAGAACCTACAGATGAACTACTAAGATGTTCAGAGACCCAAAAACCATAGCTTTCCTATACCTCTGGAAGCGGGAACAAAGGCACTTAAAATAGCAGCCCTGTCCCCAGAAGGAATTCATAAACTCCTAGACCCTGAAGATATCCCAGCAATAAGTAGAGAAAGGCCACATGGGAGGTCAGACTGCCATATCACCATCGGAAGAGAGACTTTCACAAGCCTTCATTGCATGTAAGGGACAAGGGCACTGCTTTCTGCAACAGCAGGAGACCCTAACCTCTCAGAAACATTTGTAGGCTCTGGGGCCTCAGGGTTGCTTCAGGCTCCCAGTATTACAGCAGTAAAGTTTCCTTTACATTATCCAGAACATACCTAATTACAGAAAAGAGATAGAAACAGGAGAATTTTAAAAGCTAGGTCTCTACTCAACCAAGTATGCTTCCCTCCCTGAGAGCAGACCTTGCATTGCTTTGCTCCTCTTCCCCTCCACAGTATAATAAGTAGTATTCAAATTCATCTGTTTCCCCTTTTCTCTAGCAGCTGCTTTACCAGCCTTAAACAATGGCCTAAACCACAGAGTTTCTGAGGCCTAATCTCCAAACCTGCATTACAGTTTTGCTGCAACCCACCCTTCCCCTAGCATGTATCATCAATACCCTACATACCCACATCCCCCAGGCTTCCAGAAGTTCTATCCCCATAGTCTCCTTTTATAGGAGAGTCCAACTGCTAGCTGCCCTCTATTCCCTAGAAATTCCCCCCCTGAAAGGAGGGATAAAGGCATGGTTGAGGTTCAGAGGGGGTCAGTCTACCTTTTTCAGCAGAGTAGTTTCCACCTTGTGTTATTTGCAGTACAAACTCTAAAATGCACAGGCTGAGCGCCTAACTAGGCCTGAAAGAAATTTATTAGCATATTTGACTGACCATAAGAGAATGATCCACCATCTTAGCCTTGCATAAATGACACCCAGGCCAAGGCTTTTATATACAGGTGATCTTGGAAATCCTACCAAAGATAGTGTGAAGCAGAGTTTTCATAGGGGAAGGACTCTGTTTATTTTTCAGAAATCAGAGATTTTATGACTGTTTGGGTTATTTTTTTTTCTTAGATGTTTTCTCAGTTTTTCCCTTGGAAACTCGGTAGTAATTGCTAGTTGCTCAGGAATTCTGGCTTTTGTTCTGTCAAGATAGACCAGCAAAAGTGGGAGGAAAACCAGCTCCAAATTAGCATTTAGCTGATGCTACAAACAACATATTTGGGGCCACCTTCTCCCTGTTATTATAGGGCTCAGAACATTTTGAATGTGTGTGCTTTGACTCACCTCAGACAAAGCCCCAGCTGTGTCTGCTGGTGGTCCAAGCCAGAAGTCACTCAGCTCTCAATGAGAGGTATCACATCTAGGGCACACTGGGGCTAAGGTCACAGCAGGCTACTGGACACTGTTCCCATTTGTTGGGAACATCAAGGGCAGACATTGAGGGCAGAAATCTCAGCGAACTGAGGGATTTTTTGGAGGTCCTGCAACCTTCCTTGAGGCACATAAGGCACTTGCTCCTTTGGTGTTTGGGGAAGATGGTGGACATGGTAGGATGCTGCTGAATTCTCCTCTACTACATCATTATTGCAGTTATTTTGGGAGAGAAGGGGAAAGAGACCCCTAGTTTAGTGGAAGTGCTGACAGAGTCCTGATTTTCAGGTGCTTCCTCTGAGAGGAGAATCTTGTTACTGGGGTCAGCTTGGCAGGCAAGATGACATTTGATTAGTCAGTTGTTTTCTGGAAGTAGGGCCAGAGATGACTGCAAACTGCTTTGCCTTTGGCCAGACATTTGAGAGATTGCCACATTATTTATTTAATAAAGGAGTGAAGAAATCTGAACTGGATAAAAATAGCAAGGCTTGGATTAGAAAGTGCCTGGCAAATGAGGAACAGAGGTACAGAGGCTCACTGTTGCTTTGGTATGCCCAGCGTTGCCAGGAGAACCCTGCACAGTGTGGATATAGGTCTATTGGGCTGGGGTGGAGGAGACACAAAAGACACAAAACTGGCCTGAGGAAGCACTACCAGGTCTTTTGAATGACTAACTGATGTCTTGGTTAAGAGAGGTACTAGTACACCAATGAAATAAACTCTCTGGTAGAAGCTGCACTCAGATCTGCTCCTTGCAGCCCAGCAAAGCTGGAAGACATACTCTTGGAGGCAAGGTACACTGTAGGGTCTGCTCTTCTGCCACACAAGATGGGAAGTTCACTCTCTTAATGACAGTGAAACAGTATTAATGGTCCTCACACTACTTATGCTCAAAACCTCCTCATTAAAATGTGCTTTGTGTCTTTTTAGTCAAAAGGGAGATTTTCTTAAGAACTGATGCTTCCTATCTCCCGTGGTGTTTCTAGAGTGTACTTAAAAATGGAAAAGGGACTGAAGGGCTTGAGGGTCCAGTCTCCTCAAACCTCTGTTTTTGCTCCCTCTTCAGATATGTAGTGTCCCTTGTAACGGAGGTACCAGTTCCTTCTCTGGTGCCAATGTGGTATTAGTTCAGCTCTCTAATGAGTTGCTCCGGGTAGACAGCCACCACAATTGCTACAAAATTGCCCTTTGGGATCCAAGTCCCGGAGTTAATTTATTTTCCCTACTCAGGAGAAAGCTTCTAGCAGGCAATGGAAATGGTACACACGTGTCTGAGGTGCAGTGCTGCCAGTTGGAGACACTCACCTCCACTTGGACTGCAAAAGTTACATCTTCCATCATTTCAAAGACATAAAATGGTTTTACATGCACACAGCTTCTTCTGTCACTTCTAATCACGTTTGATCTGGAGTCAGTATGGCCAAAAGATTGTTCAGATAAATTGTTTCATATATTGACTTGGATGCTTCTATTAAGATAATGAGTGAAGGCTGCCATCAAGATCAAGATCTCCATTGTTCTGGGTGCTGTACAGTACCAGCACTACATTCTGTATCTTCACGCTATGAGACACTCACTGTCTCCAAATCTTACAGTCTAAGTAGACATTTGAATGGGGAGAGAGACTGAGGCATGTGAAAGAAGAATAATTTACCCATGATCAAAGACTGAACTGAAATTAGAAGAGCCTGTGTCCTGGGTGGGATCTGTTATCTGCTCTTCGCATAACCTCCGCCAATGACTGACACCATCTGTAAATACTCATAATAAAAATCATCCCAGAAACAAGACATGTAATTTCTTAGGACATTCTGTTCTTCCTCTGGTTACAATCCATGGGCAGGTAAGGGCTGTTTCAGCAGCTACATGCAAGGCTTCAGATGTAGCAAAAACAGGTGGACCGTGGTTATAAGAATGACTCCTGCCATATGCAATCATCTTTCATCACACCCTGTGGTGCTAATAAAAAAGTCCCTTCACAGAGTGCATAGTGTGCATTATTAGCTGGAGTGAGAGCTGAGGCAGCATCGCCACCCTGGAGTCGGACAGGGAACTGCAGGCACAATGTATCTGAGTTACAGATTCCCCTTCGGTCACCTTGATGGCATGAAGTCTGAATTATGTTGCCGTATCTCTGGAAACTGAGGCAAGGAAAGGTTGTCCTCATGTCCTGGGATGCTGCAGTGATGGAGGTGAGATAAGAATTACTTCATAAAAGGTTTATACAAAGCAGGCTTGACTGCTGTCAGTTGTGACAAATGAACATAACCAGCCAAAAGTTTGTCACCATGTATTGACTCCCCTCAGCAGAACGTGACAGCACAAAGCCATCTTTCCTACCTGTGATTCAACAGTGGCACTCAAAAAAAGCTTATTATTTCTAGTCACAATTCTCTTTCCTTCACTCTCTGCATCTCTGGTTTGTAGGACTCAGGAAAAATACTGATTAGGACACAGACCATGTTCTCAGCATTTAACCAAAATATCTAGTTCATCTTAGATGGGAAAAGAAACATATCCTTCAGAAAATGTTGTGCTTCAATAAAGCACCTCTTTGTGGTGGGCCACATCAGTGGTGAAACCTTGTCCAGGCTGGCCGTATGAAAGCCAAGGGGCTTGTTCCAAACAGGCAAACAAAAATGATGCTTTATTATTTATGCCTCTTTCTTGTTACACTTATAAAAGGAGTCAGGGTGGTCCAACAACAGTCTGTCTGCAACATTTTCCCAACAACCATCATTAAAAGTGCTTCATGTTTAAGATTGTGACAGAAAGCCTGATAGTGGCACTGTCAGCAATGACATTTGCAAAGGATTGGTGATAGATTTTGTGGTGCCAGTTTATCCTGACCATCTTGGAGCTGTTTCTTCATCTTGGCTGCCTGATTCAGCCTCCAAGCTCATCATCATCATCATCATCATCATCATCATCATCATCACCACCATTTATTGGGACTGGCTGACTATTCTGACAAAAGAAGCAGTCCTTGTCAATGCAGATGACACTGGGGAACGCTGGAGCTGGAGCCAGATCCTGCACCCTGGGTTTTATGGGGAAATGATTCAGCTTTCCTTACAGCTCACTGGGAGCCACCGCACCCCATGGGCTGATCTCATGTTCACCTCTAAAATGCGGCCACTCCCAAGGTGAAGAGCAGCAACAAGTATTACACGCAAGGCCAAGAGGTGTTCTCGGCCAAGGAAAGAGCAAAAAGGATCCAGTATTTTAATGTACAAACGCTGAACGTGTGAGATCTCTCAGGCAAGCATCCAGCACCCACACTCAGCAAGTTTTGGTCAACACAGAGAGGCCCTATATGCCTGCTCAGTCTCACTACCCCCATAATTTCTGGCACACCTTTTGACATTGGGTGTTCATTGGAAAGTCTGATTGCCTGGAGCCCAGGACTTTCAGCTTGCCTTTCTTATGAGAGAACAGCATGTTCCCAGCTCTGCCATTTCCAGAGGAAACAAGCCCCAAGAGTGCCGTAAAGACTTGGACACAAATAGCTCACACTGTGTATTGTTTTCAAGCTGGTCTCATGATTTTACAGGTCTGACTCATTCTGCATAAATGCAGAAGGTTAGTCATGATAGTCAGCTGTAGGCAAAGAGGAAGGATCTCACCAGACTTGCCCCAATGCGGTTTCCATTGCTATTGTAGGGCAAAGAGCTGAGCCAGATTTGCTGGTCCCTGGCCTTGGGGTTTGTCCCAGAACCTCTTAAGGAGCACACTAGTGAGATCTGTGCATACTGCTGACAGCCTTACATCCACCTTCCTGCTGAGAGCGGGTGAGCATCTGCTCATCCCTAAGCTAAGTGGCTGCCACTGTGGCTGGCTGTGGGAAATGTAGGAAAACTACCACACAGGTGGTGGCTCCACCTTAGCAGTGCCTCCAGCTGTGGGCAGAGCCACCAGCAGCTCCACACCATTGCTGTGACATAACCAGTCAGAATCATCTTTGGACTTTACCTACTCTGAGGTCTCCAGATACTTGGTCTGAAGAAACAGGGAGGAGAAAAGGAGAAGTTTTAAGCTTGGATCTTAGGCAGAGCCTGTTGTCTGTTCTGGACGTGACTATGTCTAGCACAGCAGCATTTCCCTGTGTCCCTGCAATCCAGGGATGCTCTTCCACAGGAATGCTGAGCCACAGCCCAGCCGCAGGCCAAGCTGGGAGCACCATCTGCCGGCTTTGACACGGCAGGCTGGCTCGTCAGAGGGACAAATTACAGGGTAACCCAGAGCTGCTTATGCCGCTGCACGGTCATTAGACCGCATAGCAAATCAGAGATGAAAAAAATCACAGGGTTGGACAAATCCCTCAGCTAAACCTCCTCCTGTCAGCCTCACAAAAGGGACTCCAAACCAGTCAGTCTTTCTGCACCAGAGCTGAACAAACTGACTTGGGTGAAGGAGATCCAGTTGTAAGTGAGCTGTAGTTATTTAGGGCTCTTGCAGAGCTTTTGAACATTTTCAGCTAAAGCGGTTTGAAACATGTCACTGGGCAGTCTTTCTAGTGCTTCATTCTTACAGTTCAAAATGTAGCTTTGTTTACAAATATTCCTGATAATAATAATAATATTGAAGGGAGCACTGAGAGCCTGAAAGGTAAAGAAAATTTATGTCTCTGGTGCAACAGTGGACCTGTTTAAGCAGCTCCCAAGTAGATTTTTCTTGGGTTCCTCAGGTCTGCTTCCTCAGGTCAAGTCACTTCCTATGATGTGTGATGGATGTGTCCCATCCCACAGTTCACTGCAGTGGACAAGGATCTACTGAGCTGTCCCCACATGAACCTTATGGAGAATCTACAAATGTGAGGATACTCTCAATACTGGGAAAGCACAAGCAGACCTCACTGGAGGCTGCTCTGTGTGTGTCATCCATGCAGAGAACAGCATGGGGGAACAGTGCTAGGTTACAAAATCAAGCTTACAGCAAAGAGGTCACACCATCTTCTTGGCATCTTCTGGTGGGTCAATACTGTCTTTAATGGCACGATCTCAGACTGATACAGCTAAACACAAATTAAACAGAGAGGCTTCTGGGCACACCAGCACCATTCCTGCCTTTTCAGAGCCAAAATGCTAAAAATTCCTTGTTTGCTTCCATTGCATGTCAGTTGATCCCATGAAAGCTATTGCATTTATCCAGCCTTTATTTGGGTTTGTTTCTGGAGCCACTTGATTGAAGAAGCAGAATAGCACAGGGTATGTTCAGTACAGAACTGTAAGCAACATGTAGACCTCATTGGGGTGGTGGTGGATGTTTTAAGAGACTTAAGACATTATTGAAGATGTATTTAGTTGGACCAAAAGGCAAAGCTACAGTCAAAGCAATTGAAATTCACTTCCTGCACTGGAAGCTGGGCCTTTCTGAGACCAATTCAGCCCTTTCAGGTTTGAATTCTGTGTGTTGCCTGGATAAGATTAATTTCCTTTTATTTTGATCTTATACCTTTTACATATCTTCTTAACAGAAGAAATGTCAAATTCTTTCTTGACCTTTTTAATGGCCATTTTGTTTTAACAAATCTGTCCTTTGGGCACTTTACATTGACACTGAGAAACTTTTGAGATATCTCTGAGCCAGACTTGGAATTATTACCCCCACTTCTTATCTTCTTTTTCATATCCATCAGTTGCATTGTTACTGGGGTGGAAGGCAGCAGGAGTGTTAAAAGCCTTATTTTTCACTTTTTCTCAGACTTTTGTGATTACTTGTACAAGTCCTTTTAGGATAGTTGAGATTTTCTCTGTACTCTGGAAATTAGAGATAATATATTAAAATTTGGTGGGGTTTTTGTTTTGTTTTGTTTTTAAATAAACTGGAAGCAATTACTGCAGATGGTGGCAGGTTATCTGCTGTTGTCCTCAAGCCCTGCCTGCCATTTTGGCAGATGAACAAAGAGCCAAACACTGAGTACATTACAGTGCTCAGTGCAAAGGTCAGAAGAGATCTGTATTGGCCAGAGGGTCAGGTTGGGTAAGGTACCAGTTCTGGCCATAAAATGTGTTTTACTTCTCTCTGCATCCATTTAGTAAATTTACAGAGCTTTTGTCAGTAACAATAACAAAATTTGAGGAACGTTATAAAATAATTTTGCATCCCATTTCTTTAGATAGTGCTTCATAGAATCTTTAATAGCTTTTGAGAACTGTAATTAAATACTTTGAAACATGTTTGGGATCGTTTTGTTTCAGACTTTGCCTCCAGCTTCTTTGATTTGAAAAACAGGCTTGTTTCCAGGAAAGTAAGTATTGCATTTAATTGGAATTAGATGTTGGCAGAGGAGGCTGATGTTTCCAAAGCTGCTGGTGCTTCTGTGAGCTTGGAGAAAGGCCTGGGTGCCTCTTGCAACAGTTAATAAAAACAATTAATTGCATCTGTTTATTTTGGATCCACCTACTATTAATCTTTTCCTACTTTTTGTAATCTTCTTACTTAATTTGTCTCGGAGTAGCAGAAACAGCTCACCCCAGTGAACCCAATGGTGTCCTTCCTTTCCAATTGGTCAAGAAATGTCTGAAGTGTTGCATGATTTCAAAATGCCATTGCTGCCAGACCTGAGAAATGTGAAAACTCCTGCTCAAGAATCCTGAAACAGGCAGTTGGAGACTTACAAGAAACAACTGAAAATTCTTCCCCTTTCTACCATCAGAAATCAATGCCAAATGCTGGATGGTGGCATCCACGGCATCTCACCAGTGTTGTCCCAGAGGGACTGAGCCCCTTGGCAGACCCTCAGCTCCCCTGAGGCAGCATCAGCCACTGCAGCTGCTTTCTACACCAAGTCCAGGATAGCCTGGGAGACGGAGCACAGCTACCTCCACTACTTCAATTAGACCACCTAAACCATTAAACTTTGCTAAACATCACAACATTGAAGTTTTGTTTCAATATAATTAATAATTAAAAACTATTAAAAATAGTATTCTTAAAAATAATTTAAGAATAAAGGGCTCATTTCCCTCACCTTTCAGTTTTTGGGGTTTTATCTTCTACTAGACAAATTCTCAAGCTTTTTCTCAGCATACATAACACCTTGGTTTTTAAAATGCTCAGGGCTCCAGGACCTGGGGCTTTAATGAGTGCAAATACCATCGATCTTGCTGTAAGAGGACACAGCTGGGGGCACAGCTGGCCCCAGGATAAATTGCTGCCACCTGCATTTTCTTCTCTAGGTACCCAAAAACTGCCCAGCCAGCCTTGGGGTGAGCTGGCTGGACAGGCAGTGCTCTGGGTAAAGGTAGTGTTTTGCCAGCAGTGTCCTATGTGCTGTGCCTGGCCAGGGCTCCCTGCCTTGAGCATAGCTGGGCTCAGTGTGAGATGGCCAAAATCCATCAGACAGCAAATCTCTGGGCTGGGCAGCTTTCCTTTCCTGAGACTGTGCAACCCAGGAGGGACTTTCATCCACCTGAAGCGTCCCCAGGCAAAGCTCAGCCTCCTGCCAGCCCTGCCTGATGGCTCAGCCACACGGTCTCAATCCTCTCCAATTCCTGCCTGGGTCCAGGATTGGTAGCTCTGCCCTGGATGAAATGAGTTTGACTGGTCTCAGCCCATGTTTTGGCTGATCACGTCCACAGCACAAAATTCAATTGTATAGTGTGGAGAAGAATTTCCTATGGCTTTGGGACATGGTGATACAACTGGTCATGTTGATTTAGGGCCAGTCAGGGTATCTGTGGTGGGTGCTGTGACAGTAACTGGGATGTCCCATGTGGCCAGCTGCCACAGGCTGGATGCACTTCTAAGTTGCTCCAGCAGCTGTAGGCCTGGGATAAGCCCTCAGTGAGAGATTGCTAACCCTTCCAAACCAAAGGCCCCCTCTCATGGACTTTATAGGAAGTGCCCAAACGAAAAAAATTAAGGGGGAATAGGAAAGCTTAGCCAGAGGCCTTTCTCCTGGGGTGAGAATGGCCTGATGCAAATAGGAGGTGGGAAGAAAGAGCAGGTCACCATGATGAAAGAGAAGCAGATGGAGGTAGGAACTGGCCCTGATCCTCCTTAAACTTCTGAGGGAGACTGAGGCAGAGACAATGATCACATATCTGTGACATAAGCAGCAGATGCAGACAGCCTGAACCCAATCCCCCAGCCCAGAGCACCCAGTGCACCCCAGCTCAGCAGTGTCTCCAAGGCAGGAGGAGGAGAGGACAGTTCAGAAGCAACCCTTCCAGTTGCCTTTGCCGGGAATGGAGAGCCAGGGCAGTGCTGGTGGAGATTGAATCTAGTGATTACTTTAAGGGATTTGCTGTCTCTTTCTTTATCCCTCTCTCTCTCTTTTTTTTCTTTCTTTTTTCACTCCCCCCACCCCCCCCCCCGCCCTTCCCTCCCTCTTATCCCTTTCGTGGTGCATTTGTCTTCGAGGAACCTGGGGTGTTCTTTTCATCAGTTCAATCTCTCTCTGGCACTTGAGTCCTGATTGGCTGAAGGACTTAAGGGAAAAAAAATCTTTAATTAAGTAGATAATCTCTTCTTAGGAAGTTCTGCGGCTCCATTTCACCAGCCCCCTTTAGCTCTTACTTTAGGATTGGTTATCCTTTGCAGAAAGTGGGATTCAGGAGGCATCCACCTCTTCGTCACACCAGGACTGCCGGGTGGAAAATAACTCCATCCCTTCCCTTAATTAGTTGTATTTCTTTTTTTTTTTATCTTTATTTTTTTTTTATTTTCTTCCCCTTTTCTTTGGTGGTGGTGGTACCCAAGTTTGAGGTTTTTTTAGGATCTCCTTTCTCCCTCTTTATTTGGATTTTATATTTCACATGGACCCTTATCTGGGCATCTTCTTCCTCACTCCCTTCTTCCAGTCCTGCTATGCCTGGTGAGTATCAAGAGCATCTCAGTCTGTGTCACAGGCAGGTGCTCTTCCCAGATACCCTAAGCAAATTCCTCTTCACCTTCCTAAATGTCTCCTCTTTCTCACTTAGCTCAGCTCTGTCTCTAATGGAATCAGATATTTAACCAAGTCCCTACACACTCATTGGCAGAGAGGTTAGATCTATGAAAGTCCCCCTTTTCCCCTGTGCCTCCCAAAAATAACTAGGGGCCAGATTGTAAGCTGGGGTAAAATGGAGGAGAATGGATGCTGAGACCTAGCCCCCCACTTTCAAGTGGGAAGATAATCCAAGGGAAGAGCCAGAGACTTCTGTTTTTCCAAAGGCTCCCAGTCAGCTTTTCTCTTGTCTTAATTAAATCAAGTGGGGCTTCTCTCCTGCTCCCCAAAGAGGACAGTCCGTGATTAAGAGCTCAGAGCCCGCAGGGGTGAGTTAGATCCACAGGAGTGTCACTCTGGATGAGCAGCCTGAGAGCCAAGCTCCTCGGCACACACAGGGTCAGAATTACACGGCTGAAATTCGTGTATTAGGATTTCCTAGGGAGAAGCTTTTGCTGTGGTGATTGCTACAGCTCGGTTTCCAACCATCTGAGCCCCATCAGACCAGTTCTGCTGTGCACAAATCTGTGGCCATCTCCTGTGGACCTCTTGCTTTGTCCTGAGGGCGGTGTTATATTTATTTCCCAAAAAGTTCTTTAAGGGCGAACAGAAAGAGATTATGCTTGCATCAAATCTTGTATCATTCCTTGTGGGATATATCAGTCCCATTCCCAAAGGGAAATCGTCTCTGCAGGTATTTTTCCTATGTGATTTTTACTGAGTACCTAAACTTTTTTCTCAATTGCTGTGATGCCCTGGGGAATCTGCTCAGCGGGTTACAGACTTCTCTCTAATGGCAAGGAAAGTCTTTTACCATTCAATTACTAAAATCCCTTGCCTTCCCCATAGCAGATCTCTAGGTTACTATTATAGATTGAGAAGTCAAAATTACAAAAAGAGAAACTAAAGAGCAAATGGGAACTCATTCCTGTTAGTCTGGAAGTGAAATTCATGTTCTTTCAGAGATTTTCTACTCCCTTCATTAAAAGAATATGCAACAATTTGTATATGTCTAAATACTATAAAGCAGCAAACTCAAGATAAACTTCCCTTCTGGAACAAGGGGAATATGTATGTTCTACAGAAAGGCTAGGCAAGAGCTCATGCTGATTTTATTGTTATTTTTCTGCTCTTCCTGTGTACATGTCTTGCTTTCCTCCAAAAAAAAAAAAAGATTTAGAATATGTTAAAAGAAAAAAACCCAATATTTTAAAGAAACAGTTCAAAGGAGAGAAATTTCAGCGCACAAAGTAGAGCTAAATATGGAAATCCAAGACATTTTCAGTCCAAAGTTGCATGTTTAAATTCCCTGTCTCTCAGCAGTTTTATCTAAGAGAAAAGTTTATAGATCAAGACAACCCCAGTTCTCTCTGCATGTTGCTCATAGGTCATGAGTTCCATAGAGGAAGGAAAATTGCAACCTTTGTTTGAAATGATCATTTTGCAGACACTTTCCCTTAATTCTTGAGGAGAAAAAAGACAAATTTGTGGGAATCATAAAATAATTCTGCTTGAAATTTGTGCTGGTTTTCTCTATCTCTCTATTTCTATCTCTATATCTCTCTCTCTCTCTCTATCCAACAGCTTAAAACAAAACATGTTATTTTTTTCCTGTGATTTAATCACAAGAATTGGGAGTGGGAGCATGGGGGGGAGCAATATAGAACAACATATATGTATATATATATATACATATATATGTATGTGGCCACTTCCCTTCTTTGAGTGTGGATTAGATTTTACCATTTAGCGGCCCATTCAATAAGTGTATTATTTCTAGGTGATCAAAATGTCAGGGCTGAATTTAGGAACAAAATCCTCAAAATAAATATAACAAAACAGAGAAAAATGAAGAAAAAAGAAGTAAAATGTTATTGAGTTGCCGCCAAGTCTCCTCTCCTGTGGGAATCATGTATTCTTTACACTTCAGCTATGGGACTGCCTTTGGTTTCCAGCCTCCCTGCTTTTCTAATAATCTCGGGAAGCTGATATTGAGAACAAAACTCAGTTCCAAAGGGAAATTCTATCCATTTTCTCTATTTACAATAATGATAGTGAAGGTGTAAATCCAGCTTTATAATTTTCTAAAGAGCAGAACCAGCAGCACAGTAGCCTGAGTGGGTGGTAAGGTATCAGACAAATATTGTAATAAGAGATTAGATAAGGCTCTTAGGGCATATTAAACTGAGGAGTGTGATGCTAAACTGAGGAGTGTGATGTTATTGGTTAAAGCTGTAACTGAGACAGAATTATCAGAGGCTTATTAGTATTTGATATGAGTAAAATGTAATGGGACAGCTGCTTGGCAGGGTTCTTTGCTTTCAGATTCAATAAAACTATGATAGAAAACTCCTGCTGAAGATATTCACTAGCTTTGAGATAATTTTTTAATATTGGAAATGAAAATCTCTTGTCCTAGATTTCTTTTTACCTGGAGACACAGAGTTGTGCTGAGGGAAGCAGCGTGCCCTGGCCAGGGCCCTGCACAGCCTGGGGAGGGGGCAGAGGAACTTGGGGGTCTCCTCCCTCTACCTGCTTAGGTATAAGCCTGCTCCACTTCAGTCCGTGTAATGCTGTCCTGGGGTTTACACAGCTAGAAACCCCCAAGCTTTCTCAGAGAAGAGAAAATGCTTCAAGTGTCTCTTTTCATGTGTAATCACCAAAGTCATAGAAACTGCGCTGGTTAACACCAGCTATGAATGCAACTATTTAGTTAGTTCAGTATTACATTCTGCTTTCCTTTACAATGGAATGAAAATGTACTAGAAATACATAATTTCTTTTTAAAAATCACACTACAGAGAAAATAATGAAGAGAGATTTTGGTAGTGATTCCTATTTGCAGCACACAGATGATTCTAGAGACACTGTCATTATTGTACTACATCTGTGTAAGTAGTGGCTTAATTGCTCTCTGCCCTTACTGGAGACTATATACAGAATGGAGATGCATTTTTCTTTGCTAAATTATAAGAGCAAAGACAAAGCGCACACATTCTGTCTCTATTATTATCTTTCCTTCCCTTTCAACATGAGTAAGAAAAATTTCAGCCACCCTCCAGCCATATGACAGTTCCATCTCCCCATCTCCTGAACCCACCTGAAGTTGCAAGCATTAAATGTTGAGGTGTCACATGCAGCAAACACTTGAAACTTTGTGAATCCTTTACTTAGACGTCTAAGTCCTACAAACCCAGCGAGCAGCATGCCTGCCTGTTGATCTGAGAGCTCAAGGAAAATACCTTCTGTCTCTCTGACTTTATAAACTGTTTAGAATATCCTGCTGGGAAATTGCTACTGTATCATTTGCTCAGCTGCAGATGGAGAATTGGCATATCCTGAACTTGGCCTTTTTGTGAACCTTGGAGTTTACCCTGGAAGGAACAGATCCTCTGCTTCAATGCAGTCATGTCAATTGACTCCAGCTAACAGGCTGGTTTGCTGTAAACTCCGATGTTGTGGATTACCGTCCTCCTGCTAAAGCTGTCTTTGCAACTTCTCAGATGTCCTTAATCCAAGGGTTTGAGGCAAATCCCTCCTATACACCGTGAATTTGGGTTTTCCTACCCACATGAGAAGCAATGCAGATGGGATATATCTCTTGTTTTGGTGACAAAAGCAAGATAAGAGAGGACTTGCAATTTTCTAGCTCTCGCCTATGCAGGAGCATTTTACCAGAGTTTTCTCACAGCTGCTACCAGGGGCTCACATTCACACTGACACTATCCTGAGTGTGGTCCCCATAGCAAAGCACTTAAGGTCAAGGCAATGGACAGAAGGGAAACCAGATGGAAAAATGACTTGTTCATGCTGCTACCCAGTTGCGTTGGGATGGGGACCCATGGAGTTTACACAGTCTGATTAGCCCCAGGTTCATGGCCCTGTGTGATTCAGGTCACCCGATGCTCTAATCACTCGGCTACAGATGCCGTCTCTCCAAGTCCCAGGAAATATTTAATTAGCTGTACAATGCAGAAGCAGCTTCCAAAGGAAAATTCCTCTGCAAAACAACCATCGACTTCGTGCTAAAGTACCCATGGGGGCTGGAGCACAGCTGGGTCTGAATCCCAAGCCTCGAACAAAGGGAAAGAATCTCCTGTTCTTGCAGTGCCCTGGCACAGCCTACTCCTGTTTTGACCCAGGGGAATCTTTCCCAAAGCAAGTTTCATCAATATAAACACATTTTCACAGAAAAAGCACAAAAACCAAACCTAAACAAAAGAAAGCTAGACTTGCCAGAATGAAATGTTGCAAACTCATTCTCCTAACCCTTTCTAAACTGTAAACAGCAAAGGTCAGGTTTCTTGTGATTTTGACCAAGCTAAAGTAACGAGACCTCCATTTGTGGTCTACTTTGGAAAGGATCTCTGTGGGTACAGTTCTAGTGGAGGTGAAGCAGGCTTGCGAACTGTACAAGTGGTTTTCCAGGGCAGGACAGCATCCTCTCTCAATCTCTCACGTGTCTGATGTCTGGGCACCAGCCCTGCCACCATGCCTGTCCCTGTGTCTATGGCAGGGCTGCGCTTTGACCCTCAGCTTTGGACAGAAGTGCCTGCTTCTGCCTGTGCTTGAGCCCACCCTGGGATGCTGCCACAGTGTCTGTGCTGGATTTGTAGCACAAAACGACAGTATCTTTCTCTCCTTTATGAGGGAATACTTGTGCCTCTTTTGAAGTAGAACATTACCTCAAAAAGAAGCTGAAAAGCCAAGTTGCTATCAGTGCATGCTCTGTCATTTTCCCAATCACTCACTCACCGCAAGGTCTTAATCCTCTCATTCCACCTCTCTGGCCTCAGTGTCCTCTCTGGGTGATAGCACTCATGCATTTCTCTGAAGTGCTGGGTTCCAGCAGGGGAAATGCTCTACAGACTCACCAGAAATAGTGATGAGTGTTATTTTACAAACCTGGAGAGAGTGGAATTAGGCATTATTAGGAGACTCTTTTCATACTTCATTTCTGACTTGGGATATTTGGAGTTGCCTCTCAGGATTTTTCAAAGTGTCAGTCCTTTCTGCCATGATGCAGCTAAGCAGGATTCACCCAGCCATTCTCCAGATTCTGCAGGTGGTCACTGCATCATATAGAGTCCTAATGCTGACTGACCATTTGCACAGAAACTTTCTTTTGTACTGGAGAAAGACCAGACAGCATCAGTTCTGCAAGGCCATAGGGACAGTGTTGGAGACAAATCACACTGCCTGACCCTTGAAGATGATCCCTCCACACCTTCAGTGGAAAGACCAGAAAGATTAATTTTGTCTAGGACCTCCAAACCATCCCAAATCCCCAGGGTCCCTTGCACAGTATCCAGGAGAATGGGAAGGACATGTATATTTGTGCTCAGCCATCACCATAACCTGACCAAGAGGAGAGTGACAGACATATCAGACATGGCACCACAGGAAAACAAGGGACTGTGATGTGGAGAGATGCATCAGGACACATTGCAAAGGAGCAGCCATGTGATGTCCTCCTTCCCTCAGCATGGTTGCACTCCTGGGGCTGGGGGAAATGCTACCTTGAGTTTAGTCAAGTGAGGTAAAAGCAAGGCTTGGGGAACAGGAAAGCTGAACAATGGGTGGATTGGTACAAAGGGCAGCTAAGCAGAGGAAAGCAAAAGGAGGGAGCAGTGAAGCAACTGCAGCCCAGTGCAGCCTGACTGGGAGGGGAGCAGGGTGGGGGGAAGGGGACGACACTGTCCTATTCCGTTAGGGAGCAGGAAGGGGACATGGAGGAGAGACCAGAGATGCCTGCAGGCAGGAGACAGGCAGACTGTGGGGGAGTGAGAGGAGAGCCCTGGGATGCCTGGCATTCCCCAGGCCCCTCCGCCATCACCCCCTCCCTGCTGACACTGTCTCTATCTTCCAGGTCAGTGAATAATTTCCTGATGACGGGCCCCAAGGTAAGAGAAATCCCTTTGATCTCTGTCCCTGATTCCACTAAACCCAGGGATGGAAGGAGAGAGAGGGGCTCCTCCTTCCCACTCCTCTCCACCCAGCCTTGGCCAGAGTTCCCCTCACCCCCAAGCTTCCAGCAAGAAGGCGGAGAAAGGCCAGGAAAGATTTGCTGTGAGTTGCAACTTGTGAGCTCCTTGGGCTGTGTAAGCCCTGAGCAATGCTGACCCGGGGTTCTTTTAAGCTGGTTGGGGCCAGATTCTGGAGATTTGTCTATTGACATCAGCCAAGGCTCTCACCTGATATCTATTGCTTCCTGAGGAACAGGTTGGGATCAAGGCCCACACTGACCCAGACAGAAAGTATTTTCCGTAGGCCCTGTAAAACATACTTCCTCAAGGAGTACAATTAGAATTGCCAGGACTTTGTTCCGTATTTTTGATCCCTCACATCCTTGTGCTCCTCTTTCAGGGGCTTTTTTTCTTAGCCAGGACCAGTTGTAAAATTTACCCAGATTTTGTTCTGACTGTTCCCCAGGAACACCTCCAGGCCCATCTAGCTCCCAATACACTAGTGGAGCAACTTTGCCCCAAAGCAATAGTTCTCCCCCATGGGCTGTGGCAAAGAACAAGGCAGGTTGAGGCATCTGCTGGCCTGGAGCTTCCTGATCTGAGCAGAAAGCTCTGTTTCCTCTCATGGTGGAGAAATGAGGAGAGGCTGGCTGGTTGGCACATTTCCTGATGTGGCTAACAGCCAAGAGCTCAGCTTTCTCCCCCAGGAGGCTCAGGCTCTGACCCAGCACAGCGGGAAATCGGTTTGCTGCTGCTGGTGGTGAGCTTCCCAGGGATGCCAAGCCTGGGAGCCCTTCTGAGCTCTGTATGTCTTGTCTTTGTAAGATGGCACACAGGTTACTTTCAGTTGAAAATAGGCATCGTCCCCGTGCTGACCCCCAGCTCTGCTCCTAGGCCTATCTCATCTACTCCAGCAGTGTGGCAGCTGGGGCACAGAGCGGCATCGAGGAGTGCAAGTTCCAGTTCGCCTGGGACCGCTGGAACTGCCCGGAGAGGGCACTGCAGCTCTCCAGCCACGGTGGGCTGCGCAGTGGTAAGGAAAGCATTGGATACCACTACTGGCACCCCCTTGCTACAGGTCAGAGCCCATGGAGTGCCTCCTTCTCTTCCCCATTCCCACCTGGGAAGTGCCTCTCCCCGAATCCCCCAGAGAGGGTCTCCCCAGGAGATCCCCTCACCCATCAGCTCCCAGAAACACTGGGATCTAGCTCCAAGGCCTCCTTGCAATACCAGCCTTACCCACGGACCCCAGCTGGCACAGGACCAACCCTCACTCAACTGCCTCCCCACAAGGATGCACCCCCCTGACCTGTTCATGACCTGCTGGACACAACATGCCTAGATGGTGTCCCAGGGTATCCCAGGGAGGCTGAGAGCCAGTGCAGGCTGGCTGGGTAGCAAGCAGAGGGATAAGGCTAAAGGGAGCAGGAAAGAGTTCATCAGTGACTGTGCTCTGGCCAAGAGGCAGGAAAAAGGTCTTCCTACATTTTCCAGATGTCATTATCACCCTAGGCAGAAATCCAGCATCCCTGACCTGGGTCACCATAGGGCATGGGGCTATGGTCATTGTCACTGTATCCTATTCCCTACCTATTTGCAGGTCCCAGGAAATATTTCAGTGCATATCTGGCCCTCTAGACCTATTCTGATGCTGGGCTGGGCTCATACCTGCTCTGTAAAAGCAGGACCTGGGTGTGGAGGAGAGCCTCAAGCCTCTGGTAGGACTAGCAGCAGACAAGAGACAGAGCTCCAGGCAGAGGTGGACAAAGGTTTCAAAGTGGGGCCTTGAGCAGACAATTGCAGCACAAGGCCCGCTCTGAGACCACAAACAGGTCCCCAAATCATTCCTGTCAAGGTTATTTGCTCAGATCTATACCTTGCTGGTATTAAATGAAAGCCAAAGGCTCAGTGAAGCCAGCTGATGATTCCCAGACTGATCCTGGTGGGTAGGTATGGTCACTACTCAGAGCCCTTTTAGCAGGAGGTGAGACTTGAGGGGACAGTGGGGAAGGAGCTCTTTGATACTTGGAGAGGACTCCTTCCTCTCCAAGTGTGTTAGTGAGAAGTGGGAGACACTGGCTGTCTGTGCTGCACCACCACTACTGAGCTCCCACAAGGACAGCCAGGTGCTATCTCATCCACACCCTTTCAAATGGCATGAGTCAATCTGGATGACATTTGAGAGCTTCTGCCTTCATGCACTTCAAGCCCAAACAAAACTAATCTGACATGCAGGACCTCTTCTTCACCCCGCAAAGTCTTCCCCACTGCAGATGTCCTGTGCAGACTCCTGCATAATAGGAACAATTTCTACTACTGCCCTTGCCATGAAATCTTTCGCGTATCTGCTCTTTGAACTCCCCCTTGACAGCAAACCGAGAAACAGCCTTTGTCCACGCCATCAGCTCTGCGGGCGTCATGTACACCCTGACCCGGAACTGCAGCCTGGGGGACTTCGACAACTGTGGCTGTGACGACTCCCGCAATGGACAGCTGGGTAAGGAGCGACGAGCTGCTGCCCCTCACTCGTCCCAGGCAGCAGGAGAAGCTCTTCTCTCCTCTACTGCAGCCTGCAGAAACACCTCCCCATCCCGGTCCCCACACCGGGGAACAATGCTCAGAGCAGAGCTTTCCGTGGTTTAAACCAAAGTAGCTCTATGGAAGCTAATGGAACCACCTCCAGTTTACACCACCCAACCTCTTGATGCTTTCCATTACTTTCTAAATGAGCAGGAAAGTAAAAGGGCTTGCAGTTTCCCTGGTTCAAATCAAGAACTCTATTTAAGCTGCTGGAGAGAATGACTATATCATATGTGCAGAGGAGAGGATCTGTTGTCACGCACCTAAATGATCTTGGTATAGCAGCACAGATCTTGTTATAGCAGCATAGGTCAGGGACCTCAGGTTTCCCAGGGTCTGCAGGACCAGGTTGGCCTCACAGCAGAATGAGCATGAGGAAAAGCAGGGTGGCATTCATAAACCTAGCACTTATCAGCATGGCAGGCACACAAGAGCAGAACCAGGAGAATCACTGTGGCAGCACACAGCCATCACACCCTCCACATGACAGTGGTATCCAGGCCTTCAGCCACCATGCAACCCTGGTGGGCAGCTCCAGGCTGCACCGCTCCAGCTCTCTGCTCAGCATCCACAGAAAACACTGACATTTAGGGCTTTGTTTTGAATAGAAAGAAGCCAAATGTCAAATGATCATAATCTTTTAAAAGCCATGCCTGTCCAGGCACACTAGGCAGTCAGTATGTGTCACTTTATGACAGCTCCTTTGGAGTGTCCAGTATTTAGTAATTTACTTTACTGGCTGATAGTTTTGAAAATAGCCACTACTGATGAGGTGTCCAAGGTTTGGGAATGCCTGTCTCTAGCAGAACAAGACTTTTGGGCAACAACACATCAAATTCTATCTTCTCTGGGAAACCAAGTTAGTCATGCTACATTTCTTTTTCCCCAAATAGATCTGTTTTTAATAAAAACTTTCCATTGTGGACTTAAAACCTTGTAAAGCACAGGAAACCTTTGGGCTTGACCAAAACAGCATGATTCAATCCAGCCACTGGACTGAATCCAAGCTGGTGAAAGGTCTTCCTACTTCCTTCAGTCCCAGTTCTTGATTTGGACTGCATCATCCACTGTAATTACCCACGTCCCATGGAACACTCCTATCTTTCCCTGGGAGAGGGGATCACAATCCCCTGGTGAAGTCCAGGCAAGGGCCAGGCCTTTCCAGAGAGGCACAAGGCCATTAAACCACAAATCCCAAGACGTACCAATGTGGCATGTCAGGGTCAGAATGTTCCAGATTTCAAATCTTCATTAATAATTTGGCATCTTTCTCTAGGAGGATGAAACTGCATGATATTTTTCTAGTCCCACTCAGCTCCCACTCAGTTAGGAAAGTGCCTTCCACATATTTTTGTGTAATTTCACAGTTCTGTACTGACTCCCTTGTTTCTTGATGGTAACTAGAAAATCAGACCCTTCTAAGATGCCAAACATCATCTCAGAATTCTGGGTGTGCCAAAACCGTGGCCTCCTTGATTCACATGTGCCAGTCTTGGGCTGTTCTAGGCAGAGGGGAATCTGTTGCCTCTGACCAGGATGCCTCCATTAGTTTGTTAATCCAAGTTTGCAAGATTCTGTCCTTGCAAGTCACACTGTACCAGCTGAAGTCAGGGTTTGAGAGGTGATTACAGACCCAAAGGCTTATTGCATGTCTGCTAATGCATGATAATCAGCAGCTTCTAAATCCTGCTCTGTAGAAAGCCTGGAAAGCCCTGCGTTTTTTGTACAGGACATTCCCCTTTCCTGCCTGCCTGAGCCACTTACTGATCAGGCCTCAGGAGAAATGTCATGAACTCAATGGGAGGGAATCTGGGAGTACCGTGCGGTGAAAGGCTGGACTTGCCCCACAGCCTCCATTCCCTCCCATCACTTCTGAAACCTCTTCTGGTTCTTTGACAGCACACATCTCATCTCCTTTCTTAGGGGGACAAGGCTGGCTGTGGGGGGGCTGCAGCGATAACGTGGGCTTTGGGGAAGCTATATCCAAGCAGTTTGTGGATGCCCTGGAGACTGGACAAGATGCCAGAGCTGCTATGAACCTGCATAACAACGAGGCAGGTAGAAAGGTGAGCCCCTCTCTCCCTCCAGAGCTGACAGCGCATACCAAATTGTCTCTGAACATTCACTGTGGAGAATCACAATTTGATGTGGCTAAAAACACATGTCCAGAAGGAACAACTTCTTGGGGGGGATGGCAGCAGTACAATGGTGTCTGCTCTAAGGTAGCAAAGCTTCTGTGTTATAGTGTTAATGACTTTCTGCAGTTCTCTTTCTCCCAGTTCAAGGAGGGGAGCACTGTGGAAAAGCAGATCTGTGAGCTTCAGGACTACTGTGCAGGGAGAATTGATGCCAAACTCTTTCACAGGCCTGGAGTCATGTTTCTGCATGCATTGCAATACAGAAACAGCCCCTCCAGGGTTTTTTCTTTAACCCCTCTCTCTGCTCACCCTGTAGGCAGTGAAAGGGACCATGAAGCGGACTTGCAAATGCCACGGTGTGTCGGGGAGCTGCACCACCCAGACCTGCTGGCTGCAGCTGCCCGAGTTTCGGGAGGTGGGCACTTACCTCAAAGAGAGATACCACAAAGCCCTGAAGGTGGACTTGCTGCAGGGAGCGGGGAACAGTGCTGCCAGCCGGGGTGCCATTGCTGAGACCTTCAGTTCCATCTCCAAGAAGGAACTGGTCCATTTGGAAGACTCTCCTGACTACTGCCTGGAGAACAAGACACTGGGGCTGCTGGGCACGGAGGGCAGGGAGTGCCTGAAGAGGGGCAAGGCGCTCAGCAAGTGGGAGAAGCGGAGCTGCCGGCGGCTGTGCGGGGACTGCGGGCTGGCAGTGGAGGAGAGGCGAGCCGAGATGGTGTCCAGCTGCAACTGCAAGTTCCACTGGTGCTGTGCTGTGCGCTGCGAGCAGTGCCGCAAACGGGTCACCAAGTACTTCTGTGTCCGCAAGGAGAAGCGGGAGCGGAGCGGAGGTGGCGGAGCCAGCCGCAAGCTCAAGAGAAAGCTCTGACTTGCTTCTGCCCCTCCACAGTCCTGTCTGCCCCTCTCCTCTCCTGCCCTTCCCATCAGCTCCTGGCACCATCTCTGTTTGGCATAGTTTTGTCTCATTCCCACTGCTGCCTCACTGGGGCTTGGGCAAGGCAAAAGAGCCTTGTATGAGTGCTCAGGCCTTGCCCATACAGGGCATTAGTGCAGTGGGTAATGTCTTCTGGGGAGACCTTCAAGTGTTGACGAAACAAGGTGAGACTTGGTCCCTTCAACTCAGGGTCACTCTATCCAGTGACCGTGGCATTCTCTCTGAAAACATAGGAGGTCTTGGAGGCTCCTGTGGTTTTGAGCTTGTCTGTTCCCCAAACAAGCACCTGCTCTGGGCTTTTGAGTAAGTGAGATAAAAAGTACAAGGAAACTGAGATGGCACCAACAATTGGGCAACTCAGATAAATAATCTGTAAATAAGAAGAGGCTTTTAAAAAATAGAGGTACTAAAACAATTATTGCCTCAGACCTCATAATTTCCGTATAGTGTAAAGGAAATAGAAAAGGCCTGCAACTCCTTTCTCAGCAAGCCAGCCTCCAGGAACCCCACAGCCTTGGTTCCCACCCTTTGACAGCTTTGCTAAGCTCTCCGGTGCTTTACTTTGCATTTGAAATGGCAGAAGCAAGATGGAAACTGCTGCTTGACCTGCCCATTACACAGCTGTCCAAAAAAGGGGTCCTATCACTTGGTTTTTACAAGCCTTCTCTGTCTTCCAAGCCTCCAGGTCTGGTCTCCCTTTTTAGGCCAGCATTCCTATCAAAGCCCCTGACTGATGCCATAAAGATGTCCTCACACTTTTCCAATACCTCCTTCCTCCCAAATCTCTCCCAGAGAGTAGCTGCCAAGCTGAGCCTACTCCCCATGTCCTGGTGTACTTGCCAAGCACTCTTACCCTGTCAGCTAACTAACTAAATACTTCTTCCTAGTCTGAGAAAATAATGTCAGTTACTATTTAATGGTGGTGTAAATAGGAAAGTGAAGCACTTTGAAGTTTAATTTATTGCACAGTTACTGTGATGTATGCATAACAATTTTTCCTCTACCACTTGTTGTATATATTCTATAGGCTAAGCAAGCAGCAGGAAGATTTGGTTGATGCATCTCTGTTCCCTTGCGAGTCTAGGGGAGGGAGGTAAGAAGCTCACTGCACCATCACAGTAATCTTCCCCTGTGCTGCGATAATATCATCTACTTTGCTGTTTGAAGTGTCCTTTAGCCAGACGAGAAGCCAGCAGAGCTGTTACTGGCCATTAGACCCATCTTGTAGCCAATATTTGTAAACCAATAGCCAATGCAATAAATCAAGTAGCCAAGTGCTTGCAAAATGCTGTTGTGTCTAAGTGGCTGGGTGTTCTTTCATCCCGTTTTGTGTGCGTATGTATAAATTTAAGAGTCCTAGAGATTAAAACACACTGCTTAGGCATCTGAGCCCAGGAATACCTAACCAGTTCCAGCCAGCACAACCTCAGTCCCTACCACGAGGGGAAAGGATGTGTTCTCTCCCGAGCTTGCTTGAGGATGCATCCAACTGCAATGCAAGTGCCCAGAGGAAATGGGGTGGCAAGGGGGCGGGCAGGGCCCAGTTGCCCACTACAGAGGTGACATATTAAAGACACTCAGCAGCCTGTATTTGTCTCTTCATTATCAGTTAGTCCCTTGATTCTAGGACTACCTCTAGGGAGCAGGAATTTGGACCTAAGGTCTCACCAGAGCAAGAACATTTCCTGTCAAGCAAGAATCTGGCCTTTCAAAATGGGCAAGAAATCTTGGCCCGTTCTCAGGGAAAACTGAAACACTTCCACTTCACACACAAACCACCACTGTTTGCACAGAGGTTCTTACTAGGACAGCGACCCTGCCGAAGGTCTCTCTTGCATCCCCATCAGCAGTTTCTCTACGTCCCTGTGCTTGGCCAGGAAAGGAAAGAGGAAGCAAGAGCCTCTCGACCACCAGAGAAATCTCCACTTTGGGCCTCCCTTTTCCTTCTGGCTCTCCCCGTTCCACAGTCAGCTGGAAAAGCTGTAGAAGCCGTTTCCGTCTTTCTCTCGCTCGCAGTCCATCCCTGCGCCGCTGACAGCGCTGCCCCGCGAAGGCCGTGGCATGGCCCGGGCTGGCCGAGGGGCCCTGTGGGGCCGCTCGGTGCCAGCCCCGCCGCCACACGCTGCTTCCGCTGGGGAAACGGCGGCAGCGCAGCTGCAGAATGTGCTGACCTCAGCAGCGGGTCCCCCCTCCCGGCGCACGGAGCCCTCAGCGGTAAAGGCCCTGCTGCCATTGTGGGCAGGATTGGATGCTTCCATGTATTCATTTCGGTTTAATGAAGGCGCATTCCTCAGAGGAGAAATATTTACATTCAGCTTCCCAGGTGGTCACCTTCGCCCAGATGACACACAAACAGGCACCCCCCGCTCCCTTTTCCAATCCAAGCCTCTTTAGAGGGCTCGGGAGGAGGGGAGACAGCGGAGGGGGGGCTGCTGGGGGAGCAGAATAGAGAAGGGAACAAAATGCTAATAAATCAGCCAGCCAGCCCTTTTCCCCTCCCCTCAGTGGAGTCAATGGAAAGTGTCATTTCACATGCTAATCCCCCTCCGATCTCTTTACAACACCTTTTCCGAAAAGTGTTTGGGAAAAGTCCTTGTGGCCCGTTTACAGCTCCCCGCCGCTTCAGATTCCTTCTTGTCTAAGGCCGCGGCCCCGGTGTGGGTCTCTCCCTCCAGCAGGGCTCCTTACAAAAAACATCTCAACAAAGACTTTGGAGTTCATCAGCCTCCCACTGAAATTCACAGCTGCTGAACAAACTAATCCCCTCTCTTGGCCTTTCTTCCTTTCAATGGGTTCTTGGCTTCAAAGACACTTTGGGAAAGGACTTTGTGGGGACTCACACTGCTCCCTCAATAGAAGTTAGTGCAAGCATTATCTTCAGAGCAAGTGGCTTTACAAACAAATACTGCCTAACAATCTCTGCCCCTCCAGCTCCCCCAAACACACACAAGCCTAGCCTGCAGACATGATGTTATCTGCCACAGGATTAGAGCTCTGTTCTCTGTGCCCAGGGATCCTTTCCTGCTGCCCCCTTCCCCCCCAAATTCTTTGTCAACCCAAAGGCCTTCTCGCCCAACTGAAAATGCTTTCTCTGGTGCCCGGGTGCTGTGAAGCCATGTGCCCATATGGGAGGGGGCAGTGCTCACTGCCAGTAGACTGAGATATTGCCAGAGAGACGGTGCTATAAATGGAGGAGCACTTTCCAGCAGGATTTGAAGGGTAACATACCACACCAGGGCTGCAGACAGGGCTTCTGCCACAAGCCTCTCCAAGACTTTCAAGGGAGTCACCTCACTTTGCCCCTGTTCTTGCTTTCACTATGAAGAGCTTCAGGGATGGTGCTTAGAGAAGTAAACATGAAGCAAAACAGCAACAGAGGGGCAGGTGGGAAGGACTCACATCAAAAGCAGGAGAAACTGCCAGTCTCTGCACAAGTACCGGGTAGCAATAGCTATGTGTGCTGGAGGGAACTAATGTCATGCGTATCTGAGAAATATGTGGAAATTCTGTGCTTATTTCTCAGTAGAAGTGGCCTGAGTTAAACAGAGCAAAGGGCTGGACTGCACAGGGTACTGTAACTGAATCCTGAAAGTCAGAATCTAAGAAATGCCAGGCTTGTCAAGTGATCTCAGAAAGCTGGGACTTCCCTTACAGACTCGTTAAGCAATGTATGCCACCTGGGCTATCTATGTAACAACCCCATTCTGATGCCAGACAACTGTTACCTTTGAAAATCAGCTTTGCTTGTCCCTGCTGGGGGACAGCTGTTAGGCCAGGCTGTTTGCTAACTCCAGACCAAAAGCTCTTCAAGACTCCTTCACACTGGGTGTTTGCCTCTGCCAGCAGCAGAACTACAAAAGGCTTGTTTTCCTTGAATGCATGTGGTGTGTCCCTAACACCCAAAACTCTCATATACCCTGGGCCCTTCCCAGCAACAGCCCTTCAAATTTTCACCATCCAAATGATCTTTCCAAGCCTTTGCTTCCTCCCAGGTCTTCCAACCTTGGGCTGTGTAATACAGTCCTTCATATTTCAGAGTTTCGTGTGTGCTGTCTGGCAGGCTTGTACGTACATACTAGCTAGCTGACAGAAAAAAAAAATTACATCAGAATTTCTTTCTTTTGTAGGAAAGAAGTTTGATTCCCCCACCTTTATCTCAGTACTATGTTTCAATTCAGCCCTTCTTACCTCATGAAAAGATTAAATGGAATCAGCCAACAGATTCCTAAGTTATTAACTAATGATAAGAACTGACAATTTAGGGGTATAAATTTCCACACAGTTCCATCCTAGTTCAAGCTGTATGGCTTCAGTGGTGTAACATTTATTTCCAATGGGAGATGATGTCATCAAGGGTGCTCTGTTTACTTGCTGACATACTTCCAACTCTTGATGTCAAGTGCAAAATCCCCAACACTGCTGAGATTCTCCAAGAGAACCTGAGTCTGGGGGCTTTCTTTTGTCTGATGCAGATGAATGGTCACAATGGACACAGGTGGTCTGGAGAAGATCAGTGTGCTCTGACCCTGCAGCCTTAGGGAGTGGGTAAGACCTGAGGTCTCACCACACCACGATGGATACTGCCCATAGTAGCAGAGCCCAAAATCTGGTTTGCCCCACACCCTTCTCAACTGCCCCCTGAGCAGGTGGCCATGCAGACTGAGGAAGTCCCATTCAGCCAGAGGTGACAAGCCTGTGAAAAAAAGCATCACAAAACACAGCTTTTATTTCACTGTTCTGTAATTTCTCAGTGCATCAAACCGCAGCAATAGAAACAACACAGCAGCAACAAGGAGGCACTTTGACCTGGAAAGGAGAGAATGAGACATGTCCTCTTCCTCCCTTCTCTGATTCCCCTCCCTCCTAAGTCTCATGGTAGACTAGGCTGATTTGTGTATGTCACTGAACCACAGGCCCACGATAGCACTATCACTCAAGCAGCAAGCAGAGCAAGTAGGGGCTGGCTGCATCCAAATTTTGGGAATAAGCCTTGCTCTCAGCTATGGATCAACGATTATGCTGCCTGGTTAGTAAGAAAGATGTTGAGAGAGAAGGCAAGGAGGAAGGAAGAGAAGGAAATATACACAAGATGTACCCTAAAATCCCATCTGCCTTCCCAGACTTCTTCCTCAGAACAGATATGCTTCATTCATCTACTCCCAGAGGAATTGCCACAGTGATGACAAGTCTCAGCACAATCCACATCTTCAAGTCCTGACAACATCACCTTCTGCAGCATATTCCTACCACCATAGTGCCAAGGTGCTTTTGAGAACCACCTTTGCACATATCTGTAATTGTAGGCAGTATGAATGCACCATACCTGTAGCAATGAGCTGTCTCTCCCTGCTCAAGTCTGGGCTGGTCAGGGTAGCTCACGGGAAACCTTTATGGGACTTAAACAATCCCTGCTGCTCCTAAAGTCCCTAGGCCATATGAAAAACCTGAAGTAGGATGTCTTTAGATAACACCAGTGGGTAAAAGTCCAGCTGTGCTAAAATAAAAGAAGTGAAAACGGCCAGGAGCCAGAAAGGGCAGCTTTTAGCCCCAAGACAGGATGTGACCAGCTCTGGGGAGAAGTGCACAGAGCACAACCTGCCAACATTCCTGAATGGGAGAGTCCCCAGAACTGGAGAGCGAAATCGTCCCTGGACCTGAAAAACGTTATGGGCTTGAGCCTGCATTTGATGGGGGAAAAGATATAAAGGAAGGTGGATGGAGGGTAAACAGCAGATTTTAAAACAAGTATTAAAAACAAGAGAGCCAGGTGAAGAAGAAAGAGAACCAAAGCTAGCCCAGAGCAGACTAGTAGTTAGCCCCAGCTGTAGCAGGATGTGGGTGCAGAGGGGTGAAAGGGTGAGTCAGGGATGAGAATGAAGAGAAAGAAGGAGCCAGGAGAGATCCTTTCTGCAGCCCAACAGAGTGAGGACACACCAGCCTAGATTCCCAAGGCAGCCCAGCTACCACTGAGGAAGTTTACCCTGCAGCAGGGAATAGAGCCTGAGGCTCTTCTGTGGTGGTGCTGCAGGTACCAGCCCTGTTTGTTTCCTGAAAAATAAAAAGCAATGTCAGAAGGAAAGGAGCTTCCCCTTTGTGCTGGGGATATAGGGAAGAAGGACCTCTGTGCAACTTGGACAGCCTGAAACTGAGACCACTGGACTGAAAAGTGGCCTCAGACTAGTAAGAAAGAAGAGAGAAAGAACAGTCTCCAGGAGCTGCAGGCACCAGTGGGCTGTCTGGAAAGTGGATGGGGCCAGGTGTGCTGGCCTAGCACAGTTTCAGGCACTGGCACAGACCTATTTCTCCAGTGTCAGACGGAGAGTCCACAACCTGCCACACATCAACAGGTGAGGCAGTCCACCAGCTCTTGGTGTGCACTGTTCCAGCTGCTTCACACTTTACACATTCAGTTTGCCTGCTATGGTCATGAGGACTTTCAGGATGGGCATGAAACCAGACACCTCACTGAAACTGCTGCTGCTCACAACTTGGGTGTGAACCAGGAGACCTTGTGGGTAGTTCTTAGCTTCAATGCATCGGGCAATTTCGTGGAGACCCATGAGGATGGTTGGAGAGAGCTGTGGAGAGGGAGACGAAATGAATCAGCATGTTCAGCAATAGAGCACAGGTCTCCCTGCCTCCACACCCTTCCTTACTGTTCTCCACTTCAGCCTCACCAAAACAGCACCTATACAGACAAGCACTGGCAGGAAGGATAGCTGCTTCTTCCCTTGCTTTCTCAGACTACAACTGCCAGTTGGCATCAGCAACTGGCATCACCAACTTTGGATTTTTCTAAGCTAGTTAGACTTTGTTCACACTTAACCACTCCCAACTGCCCCCTCCCATCTGTGATCTATATGCCAGTGTACTTCTTGAAGGGTGAAAGCACCTTGCAGACACCTCCTCAGCTTTTCCTTACACTATGTCTGGGCCAAAGTTAAGAAAGACAATAGAAGGCTGGCTGGATTCATGGCCCAAGATTACAAGATTTGGCGCTCCCCTTGTCTTTCAAGAGAGTATGTGCTGGTTACCAAGGCCCACAACCCAGTGCCAGGGTGGGCTCAGGGACCCAGCTGGACCATAAGGAACGGTGGCATCTACTTACCGCCTGCTCACGGAGCTTCTCATACAAACACTCCAGCCGCTGCAGCGCGTCCTCCAGCTTCCTTCGCGTTTTCTGAAGCAAAACAGGTATTGCTTGTCTGCTAGAGCTTCAAAGGCACCTCTCCAGAGCCAAAGTGCTCTCACTCAGTCCCTCCCTTCCTCTGTCTTTCCACAGCACCTTACAATTCATCTGCATCTCAGCCTCTGACACCCAGGGTCTGTGATACAAGCCAGCCATGCCCTCATTCTGCACATGTACATATATACACATTCTCACCCAAACACAGAAAGATGGATTGCTCCTTTTCCCATCTCCCAGCCTAGGCATTCATCCCCTCTGCCAGTACTTGCAGACCACAGGATAGAGTGACTACTTCCAAAGTGTGAGAAACATCCACTAGTTGACCAATGGCATGTTTGTTCAGACAGCCTCACCCTGACTGGCCGAAGAAAGAGCTTCTTCCTGGTCTCCTTTGGGAAAAGAGGGAATATCCTTCCCACTCTAGGTAACCACCAAGGAAAGTGACTGAGTACTGAAGCTTTGATGAGACTGACCTCATTAACCCCATCTTGAATAATCCACTCACAGGTAACTTACTCCATGAACACAAATGCCTGGCTTTGGGCACGGCTGGAACAGGCCTGGAAGCCACAGGAGTTCAGGTGCCTTGCACTGCTGTACAGATCCAGCTATTCAACCACCACCTGAGTCAAGTACTTAAGCCCAAACCAACAGGTTTTCTGTCCATAGAAGGAACCTTTAGACTATCCCCCAGAAATTGCTATGCTGCATTCTCAGAAAGCACAGAGCAAACACACTGAAGATGCTGCTCTAATTGCCTGAATCTGGGATAGCATTCTGGGCTCAGTGTTCATCCTAACAGCATCAAGCACAGGTATTCTGGAAGGTTTCTTAGTGGCCCCAAGCCCTGGGAAGACTTAGCAATCTAACACAATGTGCAAAAACTGCTTTTCTGCTTCCAGACAGTCACCTATGTGCCAATAGCCCTTCAGGAACCAGGGTGGAGAAATTACAGTTATTTGAACACAAAGATTGTTTGGCTTTCTCTTCCACCTGGGATATCTCAGCCTTTCCCTCTAAGCTCTAAAGATAGCTGATAATACCAGCTCTGCAGGAACTATCTGCAGATCAAGCCAGTGAAGCTGAACTAGCTGAGTAAATTCTTCTACTTTCTTTAAAATAAAGAGCCAGGAGGACAGAATCATTGCTCCAAGAAGGCAATGAGAAGCAGTGGATAAAAGTTAGAGAATGCATCTCAGTTCCCAAAGATAAACAAGCCTGCAGTCTAAAGGAAGGAGGCAAATGGAGATTAATTTGGTTATAGGGACGTTTCCTCTCGTTACCCAACCAAATGAAGAAAGCACCAGTCAAACATTTATAAGGGAAAAAAAGATAAAGATCAGAGAAGGGAGGACTTACTGGATCAGTGGCAACAGCTGAGCAGCGTTGCACCAACCCTTCAAATGTAGCCTTCAAAGCCTGGTGCTCAGGGGGCAGCTCCTTCCTCTCAATGCTTTCCCCAGGTAGCTGGTGATACTGACAGAAAAATAAAAAAGGCAGCTGAATGAAAGCAACAGGAGCATTAAAGGCTGGAGCAGGTAGATTCTCCTCTTCAAACTAGGGAACAGAGAATTTCACCCCTTCACAAACCCAGAGAATATCTGGAAGTACAGAGTTAGGTTATCACCTTCAGACTGTGATTACAGCTCCAGGCCTCCATGAATTCTCAACTCCCAGCAGGCTGACAGCCTGCATGGTCTCCTTTGCTCTCTCTCACCAACACCCAGGTGTCATTTTTCCAACCTGCCAACTCCTCTAATGCTCAGACAGGGATGCCTTGTAGGGGCTAGGGAGCAGCATAAGCTCTCTACAGCTGCCAAGTAGTAAGAACCTCAAAAGCAGAGTTGTTTTTCTACTTGACAAGATGCTGATGCCTGGGGAATGCCCCACTTTCCCTGGTACCTGTAGGCTGCCTTCCTTGGGTGCTCCTGGGGGTGACTGGCCAGATTCTTGCAACCTGGATAGCTGAGGATGGATCCCTTGGGGTTCAGCAGGCAGGCCCATTACTGGAGCTGTGATGGGAGCCAGAGGAGTAAATTTCTCAGGCAACTGTCAGCAAAGAAAGGAAAGAAAAAAAAGAAAACAACAATCAAGAAAACCAAGTCCAAGGAAGAAGGGTTGATTGCTTCTCCATAGAAAAATTCAACATCCTTTCTAACTTGAAGAGTCTCCAGTTCTCAAGATGATGAAAACACATCCCTGTTCTTTCAGCCCCCTGGCTCAGAATGGGGCCCTTCCTCTTCCATCCTAGATGAACAGTCAAAGCGACAGCAAGAAAACCCCTCTGGAATTGTTCAATCAAACAGATCCGTTACCCCTGAGAGCACTGGTCCTCAGAAAGCCGCTTGGTCTCTGCAACGGCACGAGTCCTGAATGTAGAGATTAGCAGCAGTAAAGTGTCCAACTGAGCAAGTATTGGGGAAAATCCCACGACATGGGGGGAGATTCCTCTTGCAAACACTTCATCATGCCCCTGCTAAGCCAGAGAGTCATGACAGATTCTCTCCAACAGGGCTAGATCAAAAGGAGATGGCTTTAACAAGAGGCTAATCCTGTTGTAGTGAGCACAGCCTGAAGCAGGTTCCCAGCTATGCTGCCAGAAAAAAGGGCGAGAAGTCTGTTCCAAGCTAAAGAAGAGGAGTGGGGGGTGGGAAGAATGCCAAAGAAGCTTCTTGTCACACCTGCCAGCAGGCAGCAGTGATAGAAATGGGGTATTGAGAGCATTTGTTGCAGAAGAGCTCAGCTCGTAGGCCCTCCAGTGCAATCACAAGGCAGAGAGCTGCAGGACCAACACGGCAGGCGGCTCACAGCTACACCTGTCCCAACTTCTCTCAGCACAAGTGCCTTATCATTTGGTATCAGCATCTGAGGAAAATCACAGTTGGTCCCACTGTGCTGAGGGAAAATGCTGCCCCTAGGTGTCAGGTGTGAAGAGAATGTGACCTCCCCAGCCACTATCAAAAAATTGTGTGGGCAAGGGCATAAGATTAAATCCATATTTTTAACAATAAATTACTGTAGGCAGCCTGGGAAGTACTGACAGAGGATGCAACATTAGAGCTGATAACCATGTTACAAAACAGCCACCCTGCAGAACAGCATGTGACTTTGGATGGCAAAGAGTCAAGATTATTTAGACACCAGGTTTAGCCATGCATGCAGTGCAGACGTAGACAGAGCAACAGGAACAGAGACCTGCGGAGTTGGACAGTGAGCATTTATAGAAATGTGTCTGTTACATGGAACTCCCTGGCTAAAAGACAACCAACACATACTGGAGCTGAAACCTTACCTTTTTCTTTTGTAGGCCTCCTCTTCCAGTAGAGGGATCACTCCAAGATTCCTGAGCTGCCAGGACAGAGGACAAGACATAAACCTCAGACTGTGAGAAGCTGGCTGCAGCAACAATTCATGGTTGCTTGCACAGTTTGGAACTTCCTTCAGGAGAAGGCCCTTTGGCTCCAATTCCCTTGCCATTGCACCTTTAGACTGTTTCAGCTGAGAAATTTCAAACCCAGCTCATAGGCCGATGAGATGCTCTTGCTTCCCCTTCCCTTTCTTAATTTCATTCTTAGTATCCAAGTGTGTGCACAGCCTTCATGAGGTGACATCTGATCAGACTGAACTGGCACACACCCACTCTCACACAGGAAACTTTTTTTTCAACTACCTGAAGCTTTCTAGATCCTGTATAAGCTGCAGAAGTCAGTCTCAGAGTCAGGTGGGGACCTGCATAAGTGTGCACCTCACATTTCAGGAAGTTCTTGGGGTTCCCTGGAGAATCTGGCACAGTGGTAGCACAGCAAGAGCTATGCTACAGGTGAGAGAGCTTCTCAAAAGCATGCACAGGAATGCTCATGGTGGCTATCCAAAGCAATACAGGCTGATCTGATAAAGTCAGAAAGATTTAAGGGTGGGTCCCCTTCCAAAATCATGTTCAGAACCAAAGCTTAGCAGAATTTGCTGAGTGCCAAATAGAAGGGAATAGACTTAACCAGTAAATGCTTTGGGAGCAGAGGGGTGTCTCAGCAGATGCTTCTGTGGTACTCTAACCTCACTCCAGGTAATTTAAAATCCATCAGACAACATGACATCAAAAGACTTGCGTCCGCTCTTCATTCTGCAAAGGTGAAATTGCAACAACTTTGTCTGCTGCTGTCCTGTAAATGTACCTGCATCTTTAGACAAAACCCCAGTATTAATAACCTCAAGCCCATGAGACAGGAATAATCTGTGAGAAAACAGAATAATTCTAAGGGGGCAATATCAGAATTGCTGAAGCTCTGAGCCACACTTAATGAGCTACTGATCCTGAACTGAGCTTTAAAAATCACAGGGGAAAGATGCAAAAGGTGCTTCATTACTTTAATTACCTTTATTATTAAAATTCTGGCAGCCTCTTTTTGCCCTCCCTTTTCCCATGATTTCAAGACTCGCTCTCTGATGAGTTTGGATCAGAAGTTTAATTAAGTTGGCACCTATTTCTAGCTTGGGGATTCTGTGCCCTAGAACTCTGTTGGCCCCCACTGAGTCTGTGGCCTAGCAGTCCTTGGCACTATTCCAAAGCAGTGGCACTCTGTATCCTCACTGGAAACAGCTATTTAAATTATACTCTTTAAGCCAGGCACTTAATCATCAGACATGAGAGACAACAGACCCTGGTGCATTTTGCTGGGATGAAATACTATCTTCCTTATGCTACTTGTGAAATAGGATTTCTCATCATCCCTGAAAGGAGCGACCCATGGCAACAGTCTCCAGAATTGCCTGTCCTAAGAAAAACAAGACCATCAGAGGCTGGAATAAGGGATTATCCTGGCCAGAAAAGAGATGAGCCAACATGTTGCTCTCCTTCACCCTTCCACACTCTCAGGAACTTGGGATTTCTACAAGTGGAGGTATCTGTTCATTGTGTTAGTAATAATGTTCATGAGCTGTAAATACTATGTTCAGGAATTTCCAAAGCAAGCAATTTTGGTAAGTCAGACTGAGTCACTTTCTGTTTTTCTGTAGATTAAGAAAAATACACATCGAAACCAGAACAATAATAGCAGGCAAGAAAGCACTCCCAAGGAAGCCAGTTGGCACTGCTGAATCAGGCATGCCATACATTGCCATTAAAACTGGGGGCAAATACTGCCAAGGAGAAGGGAATTTCTCAGTAGTGAATTCCTGAAGGGCATTTTCAGCCTAAGGAAGTGCTTGAAATCCTTGCCATGGAATCATCTTCCCTTAACAGAGAGAAACGGAGGTATTTTGTTTCTCTGCTGAAGGGACAACTCCCTCTCTGGAGTCCCACTCCACACAGCCAGACTGCTTGGCGGTGTAAGTGCCAGTAAGTACTTGGATTTCCTAAATAAAGCTGTGAGATTTGTGCCTGGTAGATGGTCTTGCCAAAAAGCAGCAATCACTGCAGTGACAGACCACAAAGACATTGAGCCTTACCTCACCGACAATGTAGATTAGAAAATGACTACTTTCCAACACCAATGAGTCCCAAGGAGAGAAGTCAGTACAAAGTATCAGTCAGAAAACCTCTTGTGTCCAAGTTTTCCCCAACAGTCCAACTAAGATTCAAAGCCAAACCTCAGCCTTCAACTAAAGCCAAAAGGGATTTCCAGTTCCCCTTGGAAGAGAGCCCCAAAATTCTGCTTGGGGAGCTCTACTCCACCACTGCTTCTGCTGGGACTTCACCTCTTCCAAACCACAGGGGGAAAGCACAAGCAAAACCATGCACAGGGCTGGGAGAGTAACAGGGAGAGATGAGTTACAACCACTGGCCTGTTCCTTGCCTAGAGAACCAAGACAGGAAAACTGTCTGCTTCCCTGTCCTGCTGGCCCAGCAACTGCCTGAAAAGACAGAGACTGAAAATTATCTAATACCTCCAGAACTTGAGGAAAATAGAGAAGGAAGAAGCAGGAGACCCTATTTTCTGTACCCAGACTCATGAGTAAAAGCATAGTACTTTTATTTCACTTCTAATATCCCCAGCTGTCACTTACTAGTCCTCAGGACAGGTATGTTCCCTATCTCTCCTGTACAGCTCCCCAGGCATGCAAGGAAACAACAAACAGCAGTGAGCATGCACGCATGCACACACATCAAAACATGCATTTCACTGGAAGCAGCACCATTGCCTGCCTCACAGGTCTGGAGGTTTCTCTGGGTACTACCTGCATGATCCGTGTGGGGATCTAGCCAAGGGAAGAAACCTGAAAATCAAGGCAGGGTGGAAAAGGCATGATCACCAAGAGCTTTCATTCAGTGAGTAATTTCACTGGACTACTATGCCAAAAAGCTTTACAGGAAGGAATTTGTCCAGCTGTAGCTTAAAGCCTTTGGTGTGTAGTCCCCACAGACTTCACACCATGGGATTTGCTATCCTTGATTAAAAACAGGTCAGCAAAAGTTTTCAGGTGAAGGCAAACATCATAGCCTCAGTTCCTTCACTCAGCAAACGTATGGCTTGGAGAAGCATCTGCTCAAAAATATATGGATTGTCAGCCTTGTTGTTAGAGATCTCCACAGCCTGGCTAAGCCTGTCCCTTGAGACAGCAAAGAGAGAATTAACGAACACCAGATATTCTGGGAAATAGAAGGAATGCCCATCCATGGGGAACGAGGTCCAACAATACTCTTTCTATTCATCATGCTAGCAAGGACTTCACACGATAGACTGGATTCAAACTGTAGACCCAGAGGAGTGTAAAACACTGCAGTGAGAAATCCAGAAGTGATTCCCAGACAAGCCCTTTATGACAACAGCAAGGAAATGGGAGCTCTAGAGCACAGCAGACAGAGGAATTTAATCCTGAAGCTAAGTAAGGGGTATCTCATGGACAGGGAAGCTCTCCCACCATTTCAAATAGACTTGTCATGTAAGTTGCATAAGCAAGGACGAGATTAGCAAACCTTCTACCAGGCATTCCATGGGAACCACCACCCTTTTCCATCAGAGCAGATGCTTTTGGAGTAGATGACTTTTCAGGGTGCACTGAGGACCTGAAGAGACATCATCTTGCAACCACAACCTGGGAGATGGAACAACTGAGCAGGCTGAATGAAATCGTCACCATTGTTGTGTTTCACCACCACAGCAAGACTCAGCACTCTGTGCCTGTAAGGTTTGCCTCAGCACTACATCCAGCCTTTGTGGAGACAGACCAGACCTCAGAAGATCCATGTCCAATATGTACTGAAAACCCCACCTGGGCTTGTCCTGGACACACAAGGTCACACAAGCAGTACTTACCTGTGGGAGGAGGAGGAATGGCTGCTGGCAGAGGTTTAGTAGATGGAGCTCCAGGACCTCCCTGAGGATAACCCATATTCATGGGGCAGTTGAAAGGTGGTGAAGAGAAGTCTAGAGGAGACTGGTTTGCCACAGGGAGAGGACAAGCTGCAGGAAGCTGAGATGATGGGACTGAGGCTGGAGTGAAGAGGGCAGGTCTGGGTGGTGGAATACCAGGAGATGTCATGGGCATGGACTGTCCTGGCAGAGAGGGCTGGCTGGAGAAGGGAGCAGGACCAACGGGTCTGACTCCCACTGGTCCAAATGGCTGAGACTGTGACACAGCTACAGACAACAAAGAGAGTGTATCAGCATGACTTGTTTCACTACTTGCCAACTACTCATGGCACTATCCTGCTTGGTAGTAAGCCTTCCCTTCTTCATACCCTTTAATATCCGTGTCCCCCTAGCTCAGGCTACATCAGTCAAACGGCCACCAAGCCAGCTGTGGCTTTTCCACCCCTATACATGCTTAGTATCAGCAAACATGCAGCAACAGGTATTACAACTAGGTATGTCAGAAGCACTGAGAAGCCTTTTAGACAGTTGACTTTTTCTTTGTCAGTACAATAGGCCTGTGAGGAAAACAACTAGAGCAGCCACCCACGTTGAAGGCTTAGTCTCAGAAAACCTAGAAATGGACACAACTATCAGACAATGCTTACCTGGCCCTGAGACAGTTGCTGGATTCAAGCCCAGGTTGTACTGTGGATATGGGTGCCCTCTGGAATAGACACTTGTTTGTGGACCCGTGCTGGCCTGGGAAGGGGCAATGTGGTGAGGTGTCACAGACATTGCTGGCACTGGCTGAGTTGTGAAGAGGGAAGGCACTGAAGGCTGAGATGGTGCTGAAGGGGCAAATGATGACTGATAGTTGGGCTGCAATTAAAAAAACAAAAAACTTGCAAATGGCCGACAGAGTCACATGCATACACGTACTAGCAGATGAAATTTCTCTCCCTGTCACTTCTCAGGCAACAGAAGCTGCTGCTGCTGTTGGTACCCTGGATGCACTGATCAAAGGCCTTTCCCACTACATAATTTGCTCAACAAGATGAGCCCATAGTTTTCAGAGTATTCTTCAGCTCTCAAAAGGATTGGTCCTCAGGAACAAGATCCCATATAATGACTTCCTGAAATCACACCCAGAGGAAATAACAAAGGAGCAACAATGGAATAACAGAGGTTGGAAGCAAAACAACTTGGTTGCTTACAGTCTTCTTGTGCAAGAACTAAGATGAAGCCATATTACACTAATTTTACTAAGATATCAGGGTAAGATGAGTATAGGAAAATGACCACAGCCCCTTTCACCCTAAGATTTGAGACCTCAGTGGATCACTACACTTTTAATATTCTCCTCCGGGGACTGCATGTAGGACAAGGCTTTGTGAGAAGATGCCAGACAGCTTATTTTGGATTGTCACAGAGCTTGAGCTTGCTCCAGTGAAGGACGTCACTGAGGAGTTCCACAGTGCCTGCAGTTTATGCCATCTTGTATTACTTCATATGCCTTCCACAACCCAGTAGCCTTCCTCCCTCTTCCCAAGTCATGAACACCTGAGTTTAGGGCCTACCTTCTCTGGATGTCTGGAACCTGCTTTGTGGGCTGCTCCTTCAAGGGTGGAACCACCCTTGGCTGCTGTGGGCTTATTGACCCCTACATTGACATGAGTGTAGGGAAAAGGGGGCGGCTGCTGATTACCCACATTCTCTCCTTGAGCATGAAAGAGCCGGTCTCGGAGCTGTTCAATCAGGAGCTGAAACAAACTGTGCTTTAGAAGAAGCATTTTGAGAGCCCCAGATGGAAAATACTGGGGAGGCATTTAAAGTAGACCCTGACCTAAAGCACTATGAATCAAACTGAAAAACTAACCATGCCCCCAACAGCCACCAGGAAAAAAACCTCAGCAAATGGTAAATGACAATCTGGGACAACACCTGCCATACTGCCAAGCAGATGAAGTCTCACTGGTCCTTTCCCCAGTCTTTAGAGTATTCCCTCCCCAACCCATACCCACATTTAGGCACTAGATGGATTTATTTCAAACTGCCAGATGATCTCCCCATTCTTTTCCTCTACCAGCTAGTTTCAAGAAGAGAGGCAGCTTCCCTGGAGAGCTGCTTCCCAATGTTGTTCTCCATCAACCATTTTACAGTTCTATAGCTCTTTTCATTCTCCTTGAATCAAAGGCACTACAAAGAAAATGTAAATGAAGACAAAATCCATATCCTGGAACATCTTCCACCCTACCCCTCTATTCTCAAGTTAGCATAACTAAGGTGAAACTTTAAGTCCTGATACATGTCAAAACCCCAGCTCTCTCTCATACAAAGTACCATTTCCCCCCCTCTACTACTCTTTCCCACAACAGCTTGCTGCTCACTCACCTCTTTAGAGCTGCTGGGTAGGTAATTCATTGCAGCTGCCAAACATCCTTGTGATGCCAGGAGATTGGCATACTGGGTGATTCGTTCTGCCAAGACAGGGCCTGGTGCTGGTCCTGCTGTGCCTCGGAGCATCTCAATGGACCTGCTTAGCACCATCACCTTCTCTATAAGATCCTGAATAATCCAGGAGGAAGGAAGAAGAAATAAGACTACTCAGAACCTGATTCGCTTTACAGGTCCATCTCATGCTGAGACAATACCTAACTGGTAGCCCTGAACTCAGATTGGCCTAAAGAGGAGTCAAACCAACATCATAGTGCCTGTACCTGTAGTGCCAGTGGTGATGAAGTGTCATGGTTTTTTACCCAGCATTCCACCAGCCTCTCCACATTGCCTGATGAGATATAGCAGAGGCAGGCATCATTGCACAGGGCTGCATCTCCTTCTGACTCCAGGCGGGCACCCAGCATGTCTAGAGAGGAAGAGATGCAGCCAACATTTAACACACTCCTCTTTGGAAGAGCTCATTAACCCCAATGCTTTGAATCTGCACCTAATTAGAATCATAGAATCATTTAGATCAGGAAAGAACATTAAGATTGAGTCTAAGTATAAACCTAGCACTGCCAAGTCCCCTGAACCAAGATTTTAAGTGCCACATATACTGGTTTTTTAAGTAACTCCAAGGATGGTGACTCCACCACTTCTCTGGGCAGCCTGTTCCAATGCCTGACAACCCATTGAGTGTAGGTGGTTTTCCTAATGCCCAATTTAAACTTCCCCTGGCGCAACTTGAGGCTGTTTCGTCTTCACCTATCACTTGCTGTTCTGGAGAAGTACCACCTCCTTTTGGGTAGCTGTAGAGAGCAGTAAGGTCACTCCAAACCTCCTTTTCTCCATGCTAAACAACCCCAGTTCCCTCAGCTATTCCTCGTAAGACTTGGGACCTAGACCCTCCACCAGCTCCATTGCATAACTGTTGGATAACAGAGAAATGGGAAGGAAACCCAAAGCCAACCTGGTTGAAAAAAACCCCACCTTTTCTATATCTGCCAATTTTTTTATGTCTGCCCAAACACATAAAAGAAAGAAATGACAGATGAGTTCAGTGAAAAAATCCAACACTTTTTTTAAAATTTCCAAAAGAGGTGTAGGAATCTCCAGGCAATAGTAGGGTGCTGAAACCTGTTTTAGATGGAATGAAGCCTGCTGGACCTTTTACTATTAACAAAATACCTTTCTCTACAGAATAAAAATCATTCTCTTCATGTCTCAGCCTAGGGATAGCATCTATCCTGATTTTTTTTCCATGCTACTTCCAGAGGTCACAGGAAATATCCACTTACATCATGATTCTCAGCTACAGTGTGCACCTATCATTCTCCTAACTCAACAGTCCACACTTATTTAAGTTCCAGGTAGGTGTAATGGGTAAGAAGTGCTTTCTTTTCTTAACTCTATCCACTTCTTTCTCCAAGCAGTCCAGAGGTCCCCCCTGCAAGGGAGGTTCTATCAAAACATAGTACACTGCATACCACAGAGCTGAGTGTAGTCTTCTTGCTTTGAGTATGTTAACAAGATGGCCAGTGCCTCCTTCCAGCTCTGTAGATCACACATGCAAACAATATCTTGCCAGTTCTGCTGCACAATGGAGGAAAGCAACTGTAAGGGAAGGAGAAGGCCTATCAGTCACTGAAGACAAAGATAAGCTGACAGTCTAAGCAACAGTTCACTTTCAAACATGCTTTCCACCATGCAGCGACTTCCTCACTGTACATTAAGGTCCAACAATCTCAGCATCCCTATGTTAACAGTACTTGGAACCAGATGCCTCTAAGGAAGGTAAAAAGGCCCAACAAGGCACTTAAAAGAATATGGAAACAGCCACATTAGACAAGACTAAAGATCTAACACGTATCTTGTTTCAGAGCAGCTGTTATCAATGATTGGGAATACAATGTTAAGATATCCCAACCTCTGTTACACATCCCCATTTGTAAATGAATAAGCTAGGAAGTTTGTAATTGAGCTGTAAAGGGGCAGTATGCACCACAGGTTACAAGCATGAGAAGCCGAGACAGAAACCATTAAAAAAAAAGGAATAGAGAACACAGACATACTATGTAGACAACATAAAATTGTCATAAAACTACCAAGATATTAGAGTAAATGTCATGTCAATAGGAGATGCACAGATTCTGCTGACATTCCACTTCCTTCATTGAAGAAAAAGCATTTCCACATATATTCAGAGAAACACTTGGCAAGACAGTGCACACCCTCCCCTGCTCAGTGTGTACACAAAACCATCACTTACCACAGAGAGATTTGTTCTCCGCTTGGCAAAGTAGCGCTTCTGGGTTTCCTTTAGGAGGTTGTCCCCACCAGCTATAGCTAAGATGATGGCATCAGCAAAGCGTTCTGCTCGCATGCACAGCTCCACTGCACCCTCAAAATTCCCCAACAAAAGGGCTTGGCTGATGAGTCCATCTGTATCTACAGAGGTGAGAAGCAGAGTCAAGCCAAAGAGTCATCGCTCAGATTCATTGATGATGCTTGTTTTAAAGAGCAAGCAATGAAAAACAGAAGCAGCTAAAAGCCCAGCTAAAAGAAAATTTGGAAATTCAAAAAAACCCACTGACTTGACTCTAAGTCTTCCATCATCTAGGAGATTCTTCTATATTTTTAATGGGTATCTAATCTAGGAAAAGTATTTTTATGCTGAATGAGATATGATGCATGACACTTGAAGGGGTCATATGTCTTAAAAGTATTGGTCTGCTGGAGTGAACTAGATTTTTCCTGGTCTCTCTTAATTTTCTGGTTTTTCCTCCTCTCCCCTTTTCCTAAGAGGGCAGAAACACTCTTTATGTAACATACCTTCTGTGACAGGAATCTCCAATGTGCTCATATTCTGTGGGATGAGGTTATCAAAAAAGGCTGAAGAGGAAGAAACAGCAGCTACATCATCGCTGGAATTCATCAAAAGCTGTGCAAAAAGTGCAAGAGCTTACTTAATTCACTGCACACAAATAACCTATCCAAAACAGTTTAGTGGATTACAGGGTGGTATGGAGCTATTCTCCATTTGGTTGTGCATGCTCATATAAATCTAATTTCAATCTGGAAACTCCTGCCACTGCGCCATCAATCTGCACAGTTTCAAGAGGGAAGCAACAAGAGCAGTGCTGCAACTGACAAAGCTTAGGAGACTGATGGAGCAAGACATTCAATGCCCACAGCACTGCTGGGCAGCATTTGTCAATTCAACTGTCAGCCCTTGGGCAAGCTGAACTATTTTGGATGGAATAAAGACAAGACAAACAAGTAAAATCTGTAAATAACAGGTTGGATCTCAGCCATGCGTGGTGCTTTACTGAAATGCAGGACTCAATTGCTACTCCTAGAATATCTCAGCCAGTGTTTGAGGCTTGTGAAGATGATTACTAATTAGAGGATATAAGTTTTAGATATCTCAGAGGAGAAAAATTTACAGTGAACCAGGCCTTGGAAGGCATTTGAAGATGGACATCCCAAAATTATAAGAAAATACATTTCAGAGGATAGAAAAAGAAAGAAATACCACAGCAGAAGCTTCACATCGGAAATCCAGAACACTAGCCTCAAGTTAAGCTGGGGTGAGGCTAATTCTGCCACTGAAGAAATCAACACAGGTGAAGCAAGCCTTCTTGCAGGAATAACAGCCAGGAGTACTTCATTGTTCATTGATTAGTTTTAAAGCCAGAAGGGAAAGTTATTATCATTTAGTCTGACCCTGTGAGGGTCTGACAGGCTTGTGAACTGCCCTCTGCAATGCCAGCATTGAGCCCAAGAAGTTGTGGTTGGATTTAGACCTTCCAGTTTGTTCTGCCCTCCTCTGCTCTCCCAAGCTGGCAAGATGTACAGGACATACCTGATCTGGTGCAGCATTTGTATCACCTGCCTCAGGAAGGGGTTTATCTGGGATCCCATTACTCAAACATGAGGCAATCTAGAAAAGTAACAGACACACACAGAGTAAAGCAAAGTAAGCACCTGGACAGCAAAACTACCAAGAGACTGGCATGTCCCAGACACAATTCTCCCAACTCTTCCACCAGTTTGAAAACTTCCAGCTCACCTTATTCCTGACTGGCTGCCTATCAGTGACTATTTATCCTTTTCAGAGCATTATCCATCAGTACTATGCCAGACTGTCTCCATCTGTCACCTTCTTCCCAGCTGAAGAATCCCCTGAGATGCAGAGCGCTGAATGCTAAAAGCTCTCAAAAGTGCACTGTTGTTAAACATTTCCCAGTGCACCAACAACTGAAAGCAAGATAATAGGGCTCAATACCCCTTTGGCTTGATTCAGTACAGCTACAGTTACACCCTTACAAATGCTTGCATTTGCTTTTTAGTGGGGTATACTGCACGTGAGTCCCAGCTGAAATTTCACAGAGTTTGGTCCTTTTTTTGCATGGTATGAGATCACTTGCTCAGTTCCAGTAGAACCCTAGAACTCTCCTGCAGCAGCTTTAGTCCTGTAAAGGTCTCTATCTATTGGAAATGCCCCTTACCTTTTTTTGCAGATCCTCTTTACTGTAGCCCAGCAGCTTGAGAAGTTTAGTCCTGGATTCCTGCTCCAAATTCACCTGAATCCCAACGGATATTAAAAAGACAAAAAATATGTAAAATCACAGACATCTACATACTGACAATAGTTAGTTGCTTCTGGCAACAGCAAAGTTTAGAGCTCAGTTTATAGATAAAGAATTCAATTATGAAATGTTGACCTAATAACTATTGTGTAAAAATGTATGGAATTTAAGGTATAGTCATGATAAAAAGGCAAAACTCAAGTTTGCCACAGTTACAACTGAGGTACAGCTGTGTATCAAGACCATGACTGTATACATACCTAGTGTACCTGGTCATTAATTCCCTGGATAATCTAGGAATTGCCAAGCTAATCCCTTCATAGACAAAATTGACTGATTTGAGTCTGGATGAAACTGAGACAAAGTGGTTGCCTGAATTGCTAGCTGGCTTCACAAGAATTAGTTAACTGTTACAGAAGCTCCCTGGATGAGGATTTCAGACACTCCCCAAAATTCCCACAGGCTGCACACAGCCAAATTGATAGGCACTATTTATATGCTTTAATGCATGATTAACATTCTGCAAGGAGAATCTGTCTGTCTCAATTAAGTCCCATGCTGCTTCTTCTACACCAATGATCAGACTGTACATGGATAAGATACTTGTAAACAATCCATTTCAGAAACTGTTCCTGCAGAAGCAGGAATGGTGCTACAGGACACTTTTGTACAGAAGCCTGGTTTGTAGTTTAAGACAATCAATTGTAATAGATCCTTTATGTGCTGGAGTGGTCTCTCAGGATCACGCACCAGATGGATTATAAAAATTGACTAAAAATGACAGTTTGATGTGCATCATTTAATGCAACTCAAGACATTGTTGCAATGGAGACCAGTGTCACCACCGAGATTAACAGCTGGCCATCCTATTCAAGATTTCCCAGGTAAATATAATACTATGGCAAAGATCCCAATACTATGCCCTCCACACACTCTGCTACAAGTGTCTGTAAACCACTGCCAAGACTAAGCCCTGTCTCTTCAGAAGGATGACCAATTTGTATTACCAAACTCTCATGTTACCAAATTGCCCATGAAGACTAGTCAGTCCTCATGCCACCACAACTCTCTCCCTTGTTCAGGGGTATCTCATTGTCCATTTGGAGTTCACCTTGAAAAGTAATGTTGTACAGCTCCAGAGGTAGCAGGCAGATGTGGCTTAGCAGTGTGTTGAGATTAAAAAATCCTGTTTCAGGTGGCCCAAACAAGTCCACTGAAAAGATCATTCCTAATGAAAACCAAGACAACCTCCAAGACCTCAACATGCTTTAGAAAAGCAATGGGTTTATTTATTCAATTCCATTTTATATTTTAAAGAACAGGAAAATAAAGGGCTAGAGAGGACCATATTCCACCCCAAGACCGTAAAAGAACTGACATATGTATTTCATCACAGCCATCCTACCTTCAAGAAGTTCCAGAGGTTCTCATCAAATGGCAACTTGGCTGTCTGGATCTTGCCCTGGCAGTAATCAAGGAGGTTCCCCGACTGCAAGGCCATCTGCAGTTCTTTGGATCGGAGTAGGAATTCCGTTTCAGTGGTGACTTGACTGATGAACACCTGATGTGGGTAAGTCTGCTGCATTTGCTGTCCAGGAGCTTTGGTAAGACCAAAGGTAATCAGTTTTCCTCCAAACTGAGAATGACAGAGGGAGACACAGTAAGTTTTCTCATAAACAAAGGGAAAAGCTACTCACTTAGTTCTTCATTTAGCAAGGCAGACCCAAGCTCCAGCAGTGATCACAAGGAACCCAAGAAGTTTAGTGTGTATGGATGTATCAACATTGAGAGAGTTCATATTACAAGCCCTTCAGCCGAACTGAACACTGATAAACTTGACACTAGTGCATATCTGATCAGGCCTAGCCAATTGCAAGTGCCAGAGAGGCATAGAGGAAAAAGTACCATTAAAAAGAACAGTTAGTTCTTTAGTTACATAAAGGGACTGACTGCAATGATAAAAACTATGAGGTGAAGAGCAGGCACAAGACAGAGAACAAGTCAAGCAACAGGCTAAAAGAACAATTCAGCCATCCAATTTAGGAGCAATGACAAGAGGAAAATTAAATGCCTAGATAGGAAAGAGACAGAGGAGAATGGGAATGCATGCCAGCCTACAAGGACAGCTTCTACAAAATTTTCTTAGATTTTTATTAACTCCTACTTATAATCTCCCATTCTCTGCTACAGGACTCTTTCTTGTTGGAAATAAACACTCTGAATGCAGAGAGTAAACAAACTTCACTTAATGGGACACCGCAATGCACCTTAAGTAGGCATTAAACCAACTAGAAACAGGAAGATACAGGTTTCTCCAGTGAAACTAAAGGATTGTGTCACAAGACAACGCATCTATTACATTTTCAGCTAAGGATGCTCCATTCACTTACTGCAAATGAAACCCCCACAGGTCTGCGAATCCATTTGGGTGGCTTTTTCAATGGTGGAATCAAGGTGGTCTGAGTTACTTGCTCTGGCACCTGCAGAGGAGGAAGGCTCTGTCCTGTGCCAAAGGGATCCAGGTTGTTGAAGGAGGAAGAGATCTAGAATCAGATAGAAATAGGAAGAAAATATAATTCAATTCCCCTCTGTATAGAGTAAGCCTAAAAAACTATTGCTCAGGCATTAGTTACTTTCCACGCTAATGAAGAATGAAGCTAGTGCAGCTCCTTTTTCTGAAATACCACTAAGACCCTGTGCAAGAGAAATGGCATTTCAAAACAGTTCCAGAAATTGTTTCTCAAGAAAGTTTTACCTTAAGAGATTTTCAAGGGGTTTTTCCTTAGCAAGATGCAGATCTAAAAAGCACTGCTAGGCCTAGCACCCAGCTCAAACACAGGAGTTGCAAAACTACTTGTTTTATGCAAGATAATGACAACATATGGTCAAAAGTTGTCCAACTTATTTCTTGTTTTTCTCACAAAGGAATTCTGACTCCCTTTTTGTTGCTGGAGTCTTTCAAATGGGTTAGTTTCAAGGACTGTCTCAAACTTTTTTGGCTTAGATGAGACTGATGAAATAAAACTTTCTTGTCTAGACAAGAGAGAGTCAGTGGCCCCTGAGCCAGATTTCTGACATTTAGGGAGTCAGGGAACATACACACAATGCTGTTCACAAGCACTTTTCATTTTTAACATTGTTTGCATAGATTTGTTGTTTGCTAAAGATAATACTGTTCAAGTTTGACTGGACCATAGGGAATAGCTTTAAAATTCAGCTAACCAGCATAGCCGAAAAGACGCAACAAGCAGGCTGATCAAGCTAAGGTTGCCAAATCTTAGAATCACAGGCAATGTTCTGTCTTTCTTTAGAGGAAACCAATTCCAAAGAAAGAATATTTCTTGAGGAACAGCTTATATGCAACAGATCAAACACCGTAAACCTTAAAGAAATAAATATACACAACCAGGTCTGCAACGGAGTTTCTGTCCTGAGACTATTGAATTCGTAAGAGAGAGACCTCTTGGTCACAAACTCCTCGTCACCATAACTGCCATTACCTCCTTCTGCTTGTGTTCTTGTTATTCAACTTATTCAGGAATTATTCAACACTACTGTTCCCCAGTTTTGAACAGTGGAAGTGCGGCGCATGCACATGAAGAATGCAGAGAAAGAAAATTCTCCGTGGGTTAAATAAATCCTTAATCTCCCGCAGCTGTTGCTCGATAAAGTATTTTCTGTATCTTGCAAATCCTATGAAACTGAACTCAGTCAGCTGTAAATGACTATATAAATAACACTTAAGCCAGCTCATACGTATTCTCTTAAAACCTGTATTGAAAGGCATTTGTTGGCTGGGACAGAGAGAGGGAATTAAAAGACTAGACACCAGATTAAAACTAAAATTTTAGACAGTAGTGACATTTAATCTGTTCAGAGTTTGCTCATCTATTCATTGGCTAAGTAATGGGTTTCAGTATCAAAAATATTAATATCCTGCAAGTTGCAGTCAAAAGACTTGAGGAAAATTGCTAATAGTGGTTTATAAAATTACCTTCTAAACTAATGAAGAATAATGTATCCTGTTAATCAGTATCAATGTATTTAATGTTAACCTAATGACAAGAAAAGCTTCTGTGCTGCTTTATTTTTAGTCTAATAGTAAGAACAATAGTATCTTAACATCACAACTGCGCTTGCTCTTGGTTCTCTTTACACACCTTGTCAGAGGCAACGTGGTCTCCCTTTGGGATCTGGAGGGGTTATTAAGCCCTCACACAGTTAGTTTCTGGCTCCCACACAATACAGCCATAGGTCCTGGTGCATGGGACAGACTGCATCATTTAAAAGTGACCCTGTTACACACGTGTGCTTCCACCTCTCTGAGCGGTCACAAGAGAAACTGCCAGTCTGTCAAGGTCTAACGCAGTCACAGGACTTTACCTTGTCAGCCTGTGTCTTCTGCTGAGCTTCTAAGTTCCCACCCATAACAGAATAAATGTTGATCCATCCATCAAAAGTGGCAGCAGAGAAGACTGAAGGATTCCTAGGACACCACTGGACATCAAAGCACCACTGACTCCGAATGGGCAACTCATACACCACCTGTCATAGAAAGAGGAGATAGAAGCATAACACAAACAGCCTCCTGCTTTCCCCAAACTACTTGCCCACAGCAAGCGTGTCACTTTATTTACATGTCACCATTGCGTACAAATCTCTTATTTTTGCTTCCTGAAGGGTGCATTTATAACCAAATTATAGCACCTTGAACAGCTGAAAGTCACAGAAAGCTCATGTTAAACTGGATTCTGATTGTAGAACAAAATCCAAAAGTGAGAAGTCACTTTTGCTCTGCTTTCTAAGTACTACTGTATCAGAGTACTATAGGATTGTCACATTTGCTGTTAACCAAGGGAGAGACAACAGAAAACAGCACAATAAAACCAGGCAAGAATGTGTCATGACCAAGAACACATAAACAGAAAGAATAGGGTGGAGTAACAAATGTGACAAGGAAAATAAAGAGCCTAAAGAAACAAACAAACAAAAAAAGAATGAGAGGAATATAATAGCTGCACATGAACTATGAAGGACATTGCAGCCAACGAGCTTATGGTTCAGCACTCAAAAAGCCAAAGTTCAATTCATGGCCCAGTCACAGACTTCCTGCCTGATGTTGGGCAACTCACTAACACAGCCTTGACTTTAAACCTCCCATTTGTAAAACAAATATATTTCCTTTATGGTTTACAGGAACAAAGCATAGACAATCATAGCTTTGTTTTCTGTGGGAACATGATGTGTGTTTTCTGTTCCAGGTGGAAGCAAATTAGTATAATTTGCTTATATTAAAATCTAGATTTAATAGATAAATATATCTATTTATAGATGTGAAAAGAAAAACTAACAAACAAATCCCAAAAACCAAACATCCCCCAAACCCAAAGAAACCAACACTTCCCTCAAACTTATGAGATCAGTCATTCTGTATAACTGTATTAATCCTTAATACCACAAAGCTTCCCAACTTTTTCACCTGAAAATTTGCTGTTCATTGGTACCAAGACAAAAAGAACCCCCTAACAGCTGTTTATACATGAAAGTCTAATTTGAATTTGGACTCTGCAAATCTACAGCAACATGCATAAAGATAAGTCAGCCATGCTAATTCTTTTTAAGTTTTCCACTAAAAGACAGTGAAAATATTTTTGTAAAAATTAGACATCCAGAACGTCTGATTGACTTCTAACCATGAGAGATCTAGACAAAGTGAAATTACAAAAGCAGCATTTCATGCATTTTAGGAAAATTGATTCATTTTTTTCCTTGCCTTCAAGGCAAAAGTGATCAGCTGAGTGATATTGTCCCATGAAATTAATCTAGCCTGAGGCTGCCATCTGGACTTTGTTCAGTATTGTTAGAGCACTTTCCCCATGCTATCATCAAGATCAATTGCATTGTCCAAAGTTCAGTTTTATCCAGGAACTCAGCACTGAATGAATGGGTGTGCATAAAAAAAATTTAAACAGCTTCACTTTAATTCAGGTGGTACCTAAATATACCAAATATGGTAATTCTGAGATACATGACTAGATAAGCACATACATGTGAAACCATTTTACTATAAATAAATTTTACACGCATTGTTTAACTACACTGTTCCCTTCTCAGTGACCCTCTCTAACAATTACTCCTTGATCTCCTTCAAATTTCCTCCCAAAAGAAGTTACTACTCCAGGAGAAGGAAAAAGAAGAAACCCATGGAGACAGAGAAGACTAAAGTGTGAGCATAGCAAGAGTAATCATAAATAGTTGAGACTAAATTTTAATTAAAGTTTTCTCCCCTCTCTGATCTCTGGACAAAGATGTACCAGCAAAAACCTATTTCAGTCTGGATATGGACCACAGTCATTCACTCCAGACAGAAAGGGTGCATAAGACACGCTTGAGGGAATTACATTGGCACTCCACAAGGATACAGGGAAGGACACACACACACACAGAGCAAAGCACACAATGTAAAGCAGACCATGTGTACCGATAGCTGTGGTTACGTACCTCCCCCACACTGGGGTTCCAGCACAAGATGCGGTTGTCTTTGGCACTACTCAACAGCAGTTCAGGGTCAGCCTGGCACCATGAAACAGAGAGAACGCCCCTAAAATAGATCAGAAAGAAATCAATCGTATTTCCTGTACAGTCTGCTCTGCCAAGCAGTCACTAAGAGAGCACCATGCACCAACACCTTGGCTCAGAAATGCTAGTTCTCATCTCTCATCTTTAACCAGATTCATCTGGGAGAGAAAGCAGGCCCAGGAGAAAATCACAGCTCCCCAAAGTCCTGTCTCCCAGATATCTGCCTCGAAAAGATGCAACACAACATGCAAGTCCTCACCTCGTGTGCCCTTCCAGCTGGCTAAGAGGAGAGGTAGCAAAGCGCAAGTCCCATATTTGGATCACTGGCAAACGATCATCCTCAGAGGAAAGGACTAGCTGGGTTGCAACTTCTGGATGCCAGGCCATTCCTGAGCAATGCATCTAGGGACAAAAATAGCACAGGCTGAAAACTACGGCAAAGCAAGCTGGCAATAGCACAAATGGGCCAAAGCCATGTCATTCTGTACTGAGCTAGCCTAGAATGCTTGACATAAGCCAAGTCCAGTAATGTATTGCTCCAGGCAGTAGGTATTTCCACCTTCTCTTCACAGCAAAAAAAAAAATCAAAACAGACCACCACTAACCATATAAAAGTTGAAGTCTAAAGTTGACCTAGGAAGAAAGCTGGGAGGCTTCTCATAAACGAGTTGTGAACACAGAAACTGAATGCAAGAGTGCATGAATTTTAAGAACAGTAAGGAGTCATTTCCCCATTTCATTCAGGAAAGAATAAAAAGAGGTGCTTTGATGCTACGTCTCCAAGAGAACTAATTCCAGCAACTCCTACAATAAAACCACCTGTCCCAAGAGTCTGTGCCACTGCTCTGTAGTCACATGTGGCATGTTGTAAGCTAGTTAGAAACACAGCCTTTTCTCCACTCACTCTGTTGCTGTGGTCACTGACTTTGATGATGGGTTCATTCTTCCTGAGGTCCCAAACCACAGCCTTCCCACTGGGGTGAGCAGAGGACAGGATATGCTGCACCTGCCGATTCCAGGAGACCACACTGATGTCTTCATGAGGCTGCCAAGACAGGAAAGGCCACACATCCATTATTCCCAAGGTGAGGGAAACCAGTCACAGGAGTCTGTCAATAGTTTAACTGAGGAATTAGGGATTTGATGATACATAGATTCCCATCTTCTACTGATGATCAACTAACTGGAAATACCAGCAACACTAACCAGAAAGACTAGGGAAAGATCTTTACTCAGAGTGCAGCGGACAGTAGAATTCTATGGGGGAATGTCACCTGGAAAAGTACCTTTGCATTTGAGGAGCAGGTACTGGATTTTACATTGGCCATATGTGTTATAAATCATTCCAGAGAGAACGGCAGCTGAGACAACATATATGTTTCTACCCCAACTTCTCAGATGAACTTAAATGGAAAGATGACCTTGTGCAACATTTCAGGAATGCAGTGAGACGGAAGACGAATGAAGTATTCATGGCTAATTGCTGTTATTGTATCTACTGCAATGTAGGAGATAGGCAAGGAAACAAACAGGAGACTTACTGGAGGAAAAACCTGGCCTACTTTTACTGAAGTTTACTATGATTTTTCTACTTTCAGGAGTTGATTGCCCTGAATAATATAATAAGCATCAGAAGATCAGAAACTTCTTCCTCTTCAAACTTGGGCAACATTATCTGGAGCAATAGCCAAGATGCATTTAATGGCTCACTGGCTCTGCTAGGGATATGACTTTCATGAGATATGAAAAGCCTCAGCTGAAGCCTGAAATAAATTCATTCCTCAGAGAAGGTCCAATAAACCTTCTTAATCCATCACACATGCCCCAGCTGGATCACAAGATAAACTGGTCAGTTACTTGATTCAAATCCACAAAGAGCTTACCCATCCATGCAAAGTGCATCCTTCCAGAGCTTGCCAGTCTACCCCGCCTCCCTTTACAACATTTCTTCCACCCCTAAGAATGAAACCAATCAGTCTCTTCTGATTCATCTCTCTCCTGACAGACTTCAAAGTCATTCCCCTTTCACAGACTGACGAGGCTAGGATGTCTCCACACACATCTTTTTGTCTTGCCTACTGAGGTACAAAACTGCAGGAGTACTGCCCAGAGGAAAACTCGTTTACCTGTGATTTAGTCCCCGGAGTCATAGGCACACTGAAATTATTCAAGTCCCAGATGAAAATCTCAGAATCATTGGCTCCGGAAGCCAAGAGATTACTCTGTAGAAAAAAAAGGAAAATCTCAGCTGAGATTCCTGCTCACAGATTTCTTAAAAATATATGGAAGCAAAACCCCCAAAATCCTTCACAGTGACATGAGAGCTGTATTTCACAGCCACTGGCACGCATAAAGATACTAACTGGATTATAAACTAAACACATCTCTGGCCTCCATGCCATTCACTGTGGCATAGTACAGACACATTTAAAATTTGTCTGTTTTGTGCAGGTGGCTGCTGTTAATCAGGATGAAATTGTGCCACAGGCCTGGAAGCCACTGTCTCTGGCCAGCTGAGCCTTTACTCTGCATCCTGGCACCAAGGAGATTTCTTCTGAGAAGATGCAGGTTTCTCACAACCGACTGCAGACAATTTTCCATTTGCCATTGTGCTATCACAAGAACCATGTTCTGTTCACTCCTCGTTTATGTTGCAGTCCTTTCAAATGCGATCAGAGCCCCACTGAATTAAACACCAACTGAACAAATAAAAAAAGAGAAGTTCTGATTTTGAAAGGACAATGGTTTGACATGTAACAATATTACAAGACATGTTTTTAAAGACATGTAAGTGATTTGAACAAGGTCACAGGGGAAATTGGTGGCAAAGCTTTGAACAGAACCCAACCTGAGTCTCAAACCAGACTTGTGTCACAACCACTGTGTCTCAAGCTAAAATTTGTCCCTTCACTTTATGAATCTATACACAGAACAACATATTTTCTAACATGGAGGTTAACTTTCCTTTGGTATCTTAATGTTACACACCTGAAAAGGGTTGAAGTCAAGGGCTCGAACAGGACCTGAATGCTTCTCTGTCTGCCCAATGACAGGGTCACCCTTTGAAGTCAAGATGTGGTGCACACTGTACATTGTCAGGACTCCATTATCCCCTCCACCAATGATCACTCCAGAGGACTCTGCAGACCCATTTCCAAAATTGCCCCAGATCAGCTTATGAAACCTAAAAAAATAAGAAAATAAAGCTGGCATAGGCCATGATGTTTGGTGGAAATCAAGGCACCCTCTTCATTACAAAAACTCACATCCATGTTTCAACCTATGGAACATATCCATCGGTCTGCACTTTAAACAATCATCTCCCTTTTAAGAGAACTGGGGCTCTTGCATGCAAAAATAAATTAGCTTCCTTCCAACGACTTTTAAAGAGAACTTAAAAAGGAAGAGCTTGTCTCTGTTTTTTGGCTGTTTTGTTATTTGTTTAAAACATTTAGGACCCCACATGGGATTTGGTGGGTGAAATCCTCTGGCCTACACTTAATTGAAAATTAGTTGAGATCTACATGCCTTCATTTCTAGAGCTGTTATCTGAAAAATATGTTTACACCCTTTAAAATCTGCTAGTTAGAAATCCAAGCTGTGTTTTACACTGGGTGCAGATGTCACCCACACTGATGAGCCTAAGAAATCATATTGTTTTTAAAAGCTGGAATGTAAGTTTCCCTCTCTCTATAGTCTCTTCAGAGCAAATTGTTAGCCCCAGCAAATTTGCATTATACATAATGTCTCTACTGACTGACTATACAAGTCATTGCAGATTTCCCTAACAGTCCAACTGCTCTAACTTTTATACCCAATATGATCTGTACCAACAAAAATGTTCCATTTTTGAAAAGGGATCAGCTGATTCAGAAGATCACTTTATATGCTGTAAACATTATCTCCTCCTCTCTTTCACCAGAAAATCTTTTGCAGTTTCACTGATTAATACATGACTATGAGCCTCTAGTACCTGTTTGAGGCAGCAAGTGCTCCTTTCTGCTTCATGTCCAGGGAGGGATCCCTGAAGTCAACCTCAAATATTTCCAAGGTTGCATTTGTACTGAAGGATGCATCCAGCTGTTGGGCAGATGTTCCTAGCAGAAGTACAAGGGCAACACAAGTGGGCATTTTTATCAAAAGCACAAGTTACAAAAAAAGTAAGGCACTGAAAACCTATTCTTCATAGTCAACACAACCTTGGTGTTGTAACAGTTCAAAAGAGGACACATGTGAACACCTCAGAAAAAAAGAATCAACAATTATGACAAAGACTTTGGAAGAAATTAAAAGTTCTTCAGGAAATTCTGGTCACCAAGGTTGCTGTTACATAGATACCTTTCTGTCTTGGGATAGGTGCAACTCATGCACCCTCCTCCAAGCAACTATAGCTTTTGATATTATGTTTCTCTCTAAATTAAAAAGGCACTGACATAATGAAATCTAGCTACAGTTATGATCCCAAGTACTTCCGCATACTGCTCCTCAATCATGACATCTCTTAATCAGACCTTGTAAACCTACTGCACAGCATAAGTTCTTCAACTTTAACCAACTAAACATGCCTCAACAACCCACATACAGCTAGCAGTCACAAACTGGTAGCTTCCTTCTTTCTCCTTATGGAATAAAAGCTACAATTTAATTTAACATTGCCTAGTGGGAGACTGCCAGGCAAACTGTCCCCCAGTTACCAAAGGGATGCTTACAGCATGGGAAGTGCCCAAAGGACTATTAAAAAGCAGTACAAATTATGAAACTACACAGCTTCTGATCTAAAGCAAACTGAAGCCAAGACCTTTGGTTCAACCAAAACTCTGGCCTTGCTCTCTGCAAACTTGCCCAACACAAATCCTTCCCAGAGGCTGCAGTTCTTCACAAACTGATACAGTGTGGGTCCCCTCCATGGAGTGGTCTTTCAGAACAGATTGCTTCAACCTCAGCTCCCCACAGGGTCACAAGTCCTGCCAGCAAACCTGCTCCAGTGTGGGCTCCTGTCTGCATGGAGCCACAGGCCCTACCAAGAGCCTGCTCCAGCATGGGCTTTCCACAGGGCCACAGCATTCTTTGGCATCCACCTGCTGGAGCTCCAGCACCTGAAGCACCTCCAGCCCATTCTTCTGCATGGACCTTGGTGACTGCAGCATTGTTTCTCTCCAATAGTCTCATTTTTCTCTTGTGCTTCAGTTACACAGGGCATTTTTTTCTCTCTCCTACTAACTGTGTTATCCCAGAGGTGCTCCCACTGGCATTGCTGGGCTTGGCCTCACACAGCAGTGGGTCCAGCTGGCACTGGCTCCAGCAGACACAGCCCGAGCTTCTAGCAGCTTCTTACAGAGGCCACCCCAGCTACCAAAGCCTTACCATGCAAACACAACAAAACCACCAGAGCCATCAGCTCCACACAGACAAACAGCTCCACACTGTTCACTCAGTTGCCTGCTGCCAACTCAGTGAACAGGCTCACTTTCGGCTTCAGGAAATCAAATTACTATAAGAATAGTGATAAATTAATAAAATCAACAAAATAAAATCTAAGGTTTTGCAAAAGTACTGAAAATGGAGCGTTAACCAAAACAAGCAACTTCAGGGAGAAGAGGTTTATAGTATTTGATTGGCAAGCTACATGATTATTATGGAAGACAGACAAGTACAAGTGACCTTAGATGAACGTTACTCAAATTAACTTTTTTCCCCCACAGGCAGAGGAAGTGTGTAATACAGAATAACAAGCAATGTTGGAATCCATATAGTCTTAATTAGAAATCAAAAAATAGTGTATTCGAAAAATCACTCCCATTTAAAACGTCAAAGTTGGGCATAGAAGTAATTATCTACTAGTTACTTTAAAGAAACATAAAAGCTGTAATGTTTTTGGTATATTGCTTGTAAGTTTTCCAGACACTATCAAGGTGGAAACTGTTGAAAGCTAAAACCCATACAACTCTACATAAAATTTTTCTGTGATTCATACTCTAATATTCACAAATTGTGAAGAACTTTACCTGTTGCTAGGTAAATAGGGTGGTTGTTTGCCGGACTCCATGCCTGCACAGCTGTTCGCTCAATTTCTTTCAGCTTCATTTTCTAGACCCTGAAAGAAATTTCACATAGAGTTTAGAAAAGAGAGATACAGCTAATATGAAAATATTCACAGAAACATGATGAGAACACATTGCTCTCAAAAGAGTGAAGGTAATTGCTACCTCCTGAGGCAGCGAATACAGTTTTACTGGAATGAATCAGGATACTTAAGAATTCAATAAACCCCACCACCACAATCCCACTGTCTGACCCTAGATTTTCTTTCATATATAACTCTCTTCTTCATATGTCCCAATTACAGGAGAGTTTCAGAAAAAAGAAGGGCATCTAAATTAACATACTCAAGTCTTCACTGCAGTCAGGTTTAAATCAGTTGCAGAAATTAATTTAAACAATGTTGTTTTTTTTTTTTTTAATCTAGCACTAGTTGCTCTCTCCAAACAAGCTAATGTCAGTATATACATAAGCAAAAAAGGAGCAGAAGGAATCTCAGGGCAGGCTAAATTCCAAGCAGAAAAGTGACGTGGCAACAGAAAACAAAGTGCAATGCTATCGTGCGCCAATTCAGTTAATGTACTTTGTTCTTGTTCCTCCGAAATGCAAAAGGAAAAAAAATCATTTGACTTTCTCTTTGAACCAGCAAATGGTAGACGGTGAGAAGAAGTAATCCTCAAGAACTACTGCGTTTCAATCTCAGCACTGACAGCAACTCTTTTTATTTACTCAGGACAGATAGAGTGACACCTGTAACAGGGGAACAAAACTTCCCCATGTCTCTAGACAGAGATTAGATGGGCAACAATGCAGCAGGTTCACTGAAAATCAAACATCAACAGCAGGCAGCTGGGAGGCTGCAAAACTGAATATAAAGACAACCGAAAACAATACAAATAATTACTTTTCTGAGCAGGATCCCATTCTTACTAAGGAGAAAGCACCCACTCCTGACCACAAACAGGCCTTCTAAGCATCATAAATGATGTGTGGACATTTACAGGCTAGTGGGGTCACTCTCATGAGCAGTGCCTAAGCTTTTTGAGCTTGGCTGCACTGCAGCCTTTTAACTCTAGCTAAACAGAACTGTACGCTCAGATGATATCATGCTGAATAAAGTAAAATTGTCAGCAGGCAGCACAGCAAAACCCTCTGCATCTTGTCAGTTTGCAGTGATTAACCTATCCTGGTTACTTGACACTGGTGTAAACCACAACCTGCATCACATGGCACTCTGTTCAGATGCAGGGCTTATAAGAAACTGATCTCCCAGAAGGAGGAAGTTTGGTCCCCCCAGCATTACCTCTTGGCTTGGACTTCCCAGCTAATAATTCTTTTTTTAGGGTTTCTTCTGTCTCATGGGTCAGAAGGTAAGGATATCCTCTCTCTCTCCCATGCACTATTAGGATATGCTGATAGACTAGAATCTATTTAATGCTTTTTAGCATTAGGCTGCAGCAGTATCTCCCAAAGCTCAAACTGCCAACTGCTATTCTCACATTAAGCTTATCCCAACTTAGTTAAGGCCCAACAGAATCTGAACAGAAATCTTGCACAATTTTAAAAAGTGCAACTATTTCCTCATGCCCCTTTCGAATAGAGGTGGAAAGGTCATCTCATCATTACCAAAACAAATCTCTAAAGCTTACTTTCCAATCTTCAGTATACACTTTGTGGGGTATTCATTAGGGGTCCACCACACTCTCTCTGAAGTGCATCTCTCAAGATGTTCCAGCACCTACTCATGCCTCCCATACTACTGCAGAAACCCTGTCCAGGTGTCCTCCCTTCACTGGCAGAGGGGAGTGAAAATATCCCCAGAAGTTAGGTGAATCTTCTAGCAACAGTCTGTTGCACAAGGCTCTAGCTGAGTATCAGTGTCGGGGGCAAGACAGCTGGTGTGCTCCTTGCAACTCCCTTTCTTGCCTCTTCCTCCTCCAGTTACAATCTATCAGTTGAAGGAACTGGCTATACACTCAAGGCCTCACTGCTTCTTGGCTTTTGATTGGGCAACTTCCCTGTGAACATTAATAGACAATGGCAAACAGATCTCTTCCCTACAGGAAATCAATTGGTAAGGAATCAGTGAAAAGTGCAACCATCACAAACTTAGCTGAATAAATGGTACAAGCTCCCCCTCCTTACCTCTGTGCTGGACTGACTGCATGGCTGAAATAATTTACATTCAATGAGCAAATAAAGATAAGCTGCAAAAATTGTGTGGAACACAATCGATCAGTTGTTTGGCTTTTCTTGTCAATAGAGTGTTTTACATAAGAAAGTCAATCACTGCATCATTACTGTTCTCTTTTCATGAACTTAAGTCAGGACAGAATGTGAAGGTAAAGTGTCTTGGTCATGGTAACCCACCCAAATGGAGGAAAGCAAACAACACTCCATTCAGAGTGGCTCAATGTCAACAGAACGACTGTAGAAGTGCTGGATCATAGGTATTGAACAGGTTCACTGTGTCCCTGGCCCTAAAGGCAAACCAGCAGTGGTTCCAACAGACTTGAGAAGGCCACAGAGGATGCATAAGAAGCTAAAAGATCACAGTATCAACTATTTCTTAAAAACATGGGAGCACTTCAGCTCCACTGCAGCTGAGGATCTGCAGAGATACAGCAGCCCCTCCTCCTTAAGTCAGTGAGCACTGAGTTTGAAAAGAAAAAAAAAAAGCCTGATTTGAGTCTTACTTTTAGAGAAGTGATCCCTCTATGCAGTATGCACATCTGTATCCAGGAGAGGACTCACAATCCTTAAAGAAGAAAAAAGCTCTTCTTTAGCAAACTCTTCTGGCTGCCTTAGAAAAATCTGCAAGTATTAAACTCTTCCACAACAGAATTTTTAGGGAGAGGTTGCCACCTGCTGTCATCTCTAAAAATAGCATCTAAGACTTCCAAGAAAAAGCTCATGCTTTTCTCAGGACTTCTAATTAATTAATCATGACTATTCCTCACCCTTCTACAGACATCCATCTGATTACAGATCTAATATAATAATGAAAAGCAGCCCCAAAGGGAGTGGACAGAAGTAGCAATTCCCCACAGCTTTCCCTAGACATGGCTTCCTGCACAGAAAAGGAAACAGGGCAACAATGCCTGCAAAGCAAAACCTGACAGGTCAGAGCACACCTCACCACTGAGAAATGGAGAGCATGCAGCTAAACAGTGAAAATTCCCAAGTTACATTAGACCATGCAAACAATGCTATTGGAGGCAAAAATTCCTCACTTTTGCCAACCTGAAATACTTATAGCACTACAGTACATTATAATAAGACCATGGTTATACGAGCCAACTGACCCTCAAAGCCATCATAATAATTATCCCTGACAGCACTCTAGTGAGGCCTTCTCTTTCTTGCACCACCCAAATACTGTCAATCAGAAATCCCCTCCCACTGACTTTCCCGGTCCTCCTCCTGCCACTGGACATCCAACCATTCCTACTGATATTGGACTTCCAGCACTGCACACAAAGGACCTGACAGGCTGACCTCCCCACGCTTAGCTGAAAGTGAAACTTGGGCCGAACAAAAAAGATTTGTCCAAGGTCACCCGGGTGACAAGCAGACACCCTAAGACCTGAAAAACATCCCCCAGACATGCCACAACAGTTAAGACACAAACTGTCCCTACAGTTTCCACATCCCAGTGTCGATTTGAAGTCTCTGTACTGTCCCTTCCACTTGCACTTGTGTGACACCCTCCTTTCGCAGCTCCCCAACACCCCACAGCCAGCCTGCTCTCGTATGTGCTTATTATAAACCCTGATTACAGAAGGCAGAGAGACACTCGGCTAATCTCAGCTAATCACTGGTGTGTGCAAGGTGGGGTTGTTGCAGGGCAGGGCTCAGCACATTCCTCCATGACAGCTCCAATGGTATATAAAGAAACTTCTTGTGCTCTGCGCAGTGTCAGAAGCGGTTGCCCATTCCACAGCGCTGCTCCGAGGGCAGTGCACACACGTCCCAAGTGTGTTTGTCTGCACAACAGCATTACCCCGTGGGACGGTGAAAAAGAGCAAGGGTCTAGGAGCAAAGCAGTGACCTCGGACACCGGCTCTGGGCTACGCCAGAGGCCTCTCCGCGGCCCAGGTCACACAGCCGAGATCCCCCGGCCGCTCCCCGCCCGCCGCCAGCCGGTCGGCGGAGGAGAGACGGGAGAGGGGAGCCGAGGCTCCCGGGGCAAGGACGGGGCCACGGGACCCGGGAGCGGAGTCTCGAAAGCGAGACGGGCAGGGCAGCACAGCAGCCCCGGGCTGGGGTAGAGGGGCGCGGCAGGCCGGGCCCCTGCCCCGGCTGGGTGGCCGAGGGGCGCGGGGCGGGGCCGGGCCGGGTCGGGGGGCGGGCGGCCCTTACCGGCTGGCTGCCGTGCCTCCCGCGCCGCTCGCTCCCGCAGCCCGGCGCTCCGACGGTGGCCGCGGGGAGCCCAGAGCGCCGCCGGCCCCGCCCCGCCGCGCCTGCGCGGGCCCGGCCCCGGAACCCGGCCCCGCCCCGCCGCCCCGACCGGGCCCGGCGCCCCGGGCAGCTTCACCCTCTCGAACACATGGATACCTGGATCGGCTCCGGCCAGCGGTCCCGGAGGGTTCACGGCGGAGGCCAAGGACACCACTGCTGGTGCCTGGCTCTGCTGCGGCTGCCGTGACCTCCCCCTCAGAACTTTAACTTAGCTAAAAAATTAACGCATCCTGAAAGCGTGCAGAAGGGAAAGGAATGTATTTTTCTGTAAGTATTTTAATTGCCAGGAAAAAAAAATATGCAGAAGGAGCCAGGCCTTCTTCCCTTACATCTCTCCTGCTTTAAGAAAAAAATTACATTACAAACCCCATTTTTTTAGGGTTTCTAAGCCCTATTTGCCCAGCCCATTATGCCTTCCCCATGATGAAAACCATAATTAAGGTACCGTTTAGAACTAACTGGGATTGGAAGCCCCCAAAGAGGGCAGCAGCACTGGAACGCTGCACAATGGGCTGGATGGGCCAAGCCCTGCCTCAATGTAAGTGCTACACCGAGGCAGGGTTCCTATTACTGCTCTGACCACATTCATTTTACTTGAAGACTCTTACAACTCTCATATCATTGTATATAGTGCTCTCATGTAAGTGCTGTGACTTGTAATTCTTGACTCAAGTATCCCCAGGGAGTGTTTTATCCTGCAAAACAGAATTCAGACTTAAGGTCCCCACAGCTCAAAAAAAAAACAAACAAAGAAACACTTAAAACCCTTTCTGGGATAAAGCATCATTGACTATAAATTAAAAGCAAGCATTTCTGTAACGAGAAGAGAAGGTGACAGCTTACAAAAGCTATGAGGAATGTTGACTGTTCAGCACCTCCAAAGGAGCTACAAATATTTAGGTGTAAATAAAACTACATCCTAGCATTCAATCCCATAATTCCCTTTAATATATATCCTTATAAAAACCCCTACACAAAACCCAAGTTAATAGTCCCTTTAGAATTTGGGGTTTAAAACCTGTACAGATGGTGAAATCATGAATTATTGCCTTTATATACCTGCTTCTCTAAAACCCCAAAACTATGAGCTGTGACAGGGTGCTGAGAGCAGAGCACAGCATCCAGTTTACAGGAAGCACCTGGAGTGACCCAAGCCTTCTGTGATCACCTATTCCTGCAACTAAACAGTGAGGTTAAGGCATAGCATGGCAGTTAGGATTCCCTGTAAATCAGTACTAAAGGTAGTCTCCTCCAGCAACAAGAGGAAAAAACCCTTGTGTTGGAGTGGAGCTGGATAAATTTAGGAGTTTAATTTAACTGTATGTATACCTTTCTAAAGCAAACTGTTGCTGAAGCTATAGGAGGTCCAAGACCAGTGGTTTGCAGCAGAACAGGTAGATTTCATGTGTCAGATATAACTCCAGGCCAAGTGGATGAATTCAGGCCATAAAGGAACAATTATGACCACCTGTGCACTTGGATCAAAGCAGATCTGGCCAGAGCTGAACTTGCTCATTAGCCTTTTCATACCACTGCTGCCCACACAGCTCTGCTGTCAGCTTCAAGCTACACTCTGCAAAGCTCTGTGCCTCACGAGTGCTTCCTACTGGTTGTGCAAACTTCACTTGAGAAAGCATCTAGACCTGGAAGAGATCTAAGTCAACTCCCAGTAAGGGCAGACACAGTACAAGACTCCCAAGGACTGGCACTTGCCAATTTGTTTCTGCCTGTCATTTTACAGTACACAGTGACACTCCAACTCCCAGCAGCACCTGCATTAAATGCCCTGGTTACAGGCAGATATTGCCTACACAAGCAGGCACAGATGAGGAATGCTTGTGCACAAGATAAACAAATGATCAGCAGTCCTAGGTGTACCCTCATAACATTGCCCCACAGATACTATCCCATTTAGAAAAATGGCACAGGTCACTCCATTTCATTAGCTATAATTCAGCCTTCTCAAACCAACAGAAGACAACTAGCACAGTAGGTGTCACTGATATATTTCACTGCAGTTAGCAGCTGAACATTGAAGAACAAGTGTTAACATATGCCAGTGAACACTAGAGAAGATTCCTTCCCCAGCAGAACTGATCGAAGTGTAGCACTTGAACATCTTTCAAATTTCATAGTGTATCACCGTTGGTGGCTTTTTATTGGGGTCTCCTCCTTTCTCCAGATACAGGTCATTGAAGGGATATTGCTTCGGTCCCTACAAGAAGAGATAAAGAACACCAAATTCACCACATTCACCAAGCAAATTAAGGGGTAAGAGGAAAATGTCTCATCCCATCCCACCCAAATGAAGGCTTGTAATTTATGATCTATTTTTTTATTTCTTAAGTGCCTTAGAGTATGAGGAAAATAAATTCAGAAATAGGGGCTTCCTTGCTTGATTGTTTTTAACAGAAACATCAAGGCAGTCTTGCCTTTAATCCTAATCAACAGTTTATCTCACAGCATGAAGATAATATATTGCAAAAGCTGCTTGTGTATTCAGACTTTTTTTTTCAAGAGTACATTCCCCAAATGACACAGCTCATGAGATATAATTAAAAACACAGGGCAAGAAAAGAGTTAAAGCATCTCACTTGAGTAGAGGGAAGGAGAGTACCTAGACCAAAGACAGGATAGGGTAAGAAGCACGGTTCAAATTAGCTCCCCGTGAACAGGGACTGCTCACTATGAAGCAGCATCTCTGAGCTGAGCCAGGCCAGTGAAGAGAACAGCTCAGGCTAGATGAGGCCACAGGACATCCCTTGGCCTATCCACTGCCAGCAGCAGTGTTTTATCCACACCCATCACTCATCTTCAGCAAAACCACTCTTATGGGCACTGACCATGACAAGAAATACAGCTACCTTTCCTCCCTTTACCCTTAGGTTTCACTCACCACAGGCCTGTAGGATGGGTAGACAGATCCAAGAACAAACAGGATCAGCATTGTGCCCAAAAAGATAAAGAAGTGTTTGTTCATGGTGTGCCAGGGAACGACAGTGGGGGATGTATCAACCCGGTTCCGAATGTACATGTCAAAGTCCCAGTGCATCTAAAGAGCAAAGGAAAACAAGTGCACATTTACCAACAGTTATCAAGCCACTTTACTCAAGGGAAGCAGTACATTACAGCATTCACAAAACTGCCAGAAGCTGTTTCATCTCCACCTCCAATGTAGTGACAAAGCCACAGAGGAGGCACATGGTTTACTTACAGTCACAACAAATTGTTGCTTACAGTAAAACTCAAAAGACTCTACATTTCATCCTATGCTTATACCACACAACATGCTTAAATATAGAATAGCAGCAGTTTTTATTTCTGTGCATTATTATTCCACCTCAGCTTTGTTTCCCAGGACCATTGGAAAGGCATGGTATAAATTGGAACCCTCATTAATGGAAGCTCAGTCACATATCCAAACAGAAGTAGTGCTATTTCAAACAAAGAAGCAACTACCTGACACTTGGAAGCTGGTCCCTCAATTCAGGGAGAGGAACCTCCTGCTGTTACTCCACGACAAGAGCAAGGCTGGGAGCAAGCTAATGCCCTGAAGTATAAATAGGAAAGTCTCAAGCACGTCCTGCCTATAGTCTCCTTCCACATTACTAAACGCAGAGAAATTACTAATTTGTAGCTCAAGTACTGCTTCCAGATTCCCAGCTCTAGCTCCCCCAGAGTCATTTCCTATCAAACCCAGAGCCAGAATGAGCAGAAATCAAGGCTGCCTAAACAGAGGCATCTGCTGACACCTGGAATACACCAGTGCAGCCCTCTTTGTTCCTGACTGCCAATACCACGTACAAGGGCTTGTACACAAGCCTTCCTGCAGCAAGCACTACAACAACACAGAATCAACGTGGGTTTTTTTCCATATGCTTTTGTAGTCATTGCATAGTGATGAATGCATCACAATGAACTGCATTGCAAGTCATGCACTTGCTGTGGTACAAATGTTGAAATGCTCTGACATGGTTTTAGTATAATATATTAAGCACACACACTTAGATGAACTCTTGCTTTCAGTAAAGAGACCATAAGTCAATTAACAAGTTCAGTAAGTGCAGATAGCAGTCATTCACAAAAAAGCATTCACTAAGAGAAAAGCTACTCTGGAAAGGAATTTGAGGAGCTTAGATTTTCAGTTAACATAGATGACCTATTCACATTTATCTTAAGGACATGTAGCAAACCCCCTTTAGAGAGAACATCCTTGTTTGTAGTCTACCTCAAAAAAGCCCTGGAGTAATAAACCAACAGTAGCTACTTCCATTGCACTAAAGGGACTTTATTCAAAGAGTAGCTTCTTTGCTAAACAATTCTGAACCTGGATCTTGTACTGAGCCTGATCAGGCAAATAAAATTACTCCTGCAGAGAAAGTTAAGTTTGTAAAGTCTCCCTTCTCATATGTTGTAAGTTAACTGTCATCAGCACTTTCACAGTATTACCCAGATGGCCATAATTGTCTAACTTTGCCTTGAACTGACTGTCCCCGCTTGCACAGGCAACACACACCTGCACTGGTGATGGAATTATACAAAAGATTCAACAGAAAGCACTAACAAGAGGTGTGTGTTAAAATTTAGTAACAGGAGCACTGGTGAGCAACTTGAGAAGTGTCACTGGTGTTCCTACCGGCTCTCCCCAGTTATGCCTCATGTCTGGCTGGTCCCACTGGTACCAGGGGTCTCTCTCATATTGAGACTTATCAGGAAGCTTGGGATAGTCACCATACCTATGAGAAACAAACAGAAGACCAAACACGAAGAAATTGGTACTAATTTAGATATAACTTATAGGAGCTAGTATAAGACAAGCCTAAGGAAATAAAATCGAACACTATTTTGGTTTTATAGCTTTTAAGCATATACATTTTTGAAGTGCATTAAAACAACTAGCACAACAATAATTACCTTGATACCAGTCACCATAACAAATGGCATTCCCCAAACTGGCCTTATTGAGCTCTACTAGATGAAATAAAATGCAAGCTTAACTAAAATAAGGAACACTGGTTATCTTGGTACATGTCGAAGTATCACCAACATTTAAACATCTCCTGAAACCTTTATTCTCAACATTTACATGCTGTTGTAACCTTGCAGTACAACAGCATATGAAGTCTCTCAAGTTTCTCTCATGAAGTCTCTCCTGTTTTATTCAGGCCTCTAACTCATTCAATTCGTTCCTATTTTAAAACACTGAAGTGTCTTCAAAGCTCTAAGCTTACAGTAGAGCAAAGCCAGGCATTCACCAGGGACTACGAGCCTACAGCACCTCCCCACAAAGGCAGGAGCTGCCCCGGCGGGCAGCGGAACAACGGCACCCCCCAGCTCACCCGAGGCCGTCGTCGGGGTAGGGCTCATAGTCCTCCACCCGCATGTTGTACTTCTTCGCAGCGGCTGCCCGCTCCTCCGGAGTCCGCGGGTACGGCCCGGGCATCATGTCCTTGGACATCTCCGAGGCTGCGGGAGAGCAACGCGACAGAGTGGGCTCGAGCCCCGCCGGCAGCCGCGGCCAGGCCGCGGAGGTCGCGCCGCCCTCCCGCCCCGACCCCGCAATCACCGGCCCGCCTGCCCCGACCTCGCCGCTGGCCCCTCGCTCCAGCCTCCGCCTCTCCGCTCACCCGCCCGCGCCCCCGAAGGCGCCGCCAAGGCGGCCCGGGCCGCCCTGAGCCCCGCGGCCGCCCGAGGCCAGAGGACACCGCGGAAAGCGCCCGCCGCCATCGCCCCCAGCGCGCAGGCGCGGCCGCCGGAGGCACGGAGCAGGGGGCGGTGCCTGTGAGGGGGCGGGGCCGGCGAGGGGGCGGGGCCGGCGAGGGGGCGGGACCGGTGAGGGGGCGGGGCCGCCGCGGGGCTGCCTTTGCTGCGGGCACCGAGCCCCGCCGGAGCGGGGATTAATCGGCGCTGGTTTGTAATACTGACACGGGGTTAATGGACGGAAAAGGCATGGGTGCCGTGTTTGCTCTGTCTGTCATCGTCTGAAGCGGAGCAGTGTGTATTTATAGCAGGAACTGCCTTCCAGACCCGGGGAGCCTCCTGCGGAGCAGCCGGGTCGATGCTCAATCGGATCGATGCCGTCCCCGGCGGTGTTATGCAAATCGCTTTCTTTGTATCAGTATCGATATTATTATTCCATGCCCAAATGTAATTGTCTTATCTCCATGGAGCCAGGGGAAGGTGGACAGCAGAAATGGCACGTTAATTTAGCAATGTGATTCTTCAAATGTAAGCAATGTATTATTGTAAATAAAATCAATATGAGCATTAAAGGATTTTGCAGTTTACTTCATTATGTAAACTCTGTGGTAGTTGAGCTCATTTTCCTTCAGTTATTCACATCAGCCATAATGGGTAATGTCTCTATAACGATTTATATTATAAACCTTTGCAGCTCAAAAACTATCACAGACAATTTGTCATTAAAGCCATTCCTTCTAATAACAGTATTAATTTTAAACCTAATAATTGAAGGAAGATAGTAATGAACCACAAAAATATATCTGAGATACAGCATGTCTGAGATGGGGGCTTTTTCACAGATAAAGAACAAGATCCTTTCGCTTATCCCAAAGAAAGGCCTATTGATATAATTTTAAGGATGGTGTCTTAATTCAGCCAACTCCCTTGCAAATGAGTATGCAGTGAAGTTACTCAGTTATCTAATAAAGTTATTAACTCAGAGCCCAACCCTCCACTGCAGATGCTGCTGCTGTTTTCCATGGAGCAGCATTTGGTGCCTGTCCCACCTCTGCAGCCCACAGTGCTGTGGGGACAGCAGTTTGGGGACAGCACTGGAAGTGGGGACCTTGGTTCCCATTGACTTGGGCTCAGGCCTCACTGCAGACTTGGATTGTGGTCAGATACTTCTTACATCAGCTCTTCGCCTCTGGGTATTTATTTTCTGAATTATGTTTGAGTTTTCCACAGCTGTGTTTCAAGTTTCTTAAGCACCCATATACATTTGCAAATACACTATAAAAAGATATTGTTAACCTATACAGCAGAAATGCTGTAGATTTAAAAAGTGAGAGGGCATTCATTTTCCTAGAAACTAATTATATTAATAAATTTTGGAAGGACAAAGGGAAATGGCATTATTCTCACAAAGGCAAAGTTCTGCACAGGCAGAACCAATCCCAGCTACTGTAAGATGAAAACCATTGAATGCCAGAGACAAAAATTTTTTCCAGAGCTGATGCCTAACGTGGCGTGCATTCCTGGGAAACAGCGATCATCATTCTTGCTGTTTGCCGATTCAAAGCCAAATGTAGACTTTGTCTCACATAATAAACATACAATAAGAAAATAATTCAACAGCTCCAGTTTCAGTCACACAGTTCACGAAATCCTGCTAAAATGATGTAGTCGCCATCACAGGCTGGGTGTAAGTTGCACCAGGTAGTGATGCTCTTTTTTTTTTTTTTTTTAATTTTTTTTTCTAGCAAGTGTTAATTAACCTTCTGCGCAGGGCTCCGCAGTACATTTCCCGTCGGCAGAGTGCGGCGGCGGGCAGTGCCGTTTGTTAATGCCCGAGGGGCAGCGCTTGCGCCCGCTCCGCCGCCTTGAAGGGGAAGGCGCTGCCGGCGGCACGGGGCCCGGCAGCGAGGCTGCAGAGACGAGCCCTTCTGTTTTCTGCAGCGGGTCTTCCCCCGCCTGCGCTCCCAGCTCCCAGGGGTGTGCGAGAGCCCTGGAAAGGGACAGCGGGCCAAGGGCAGCGGAGCCCCTGCAGCCTCCGCCCGAGCGGGGCGCTGCCGCGGCGGCCGCCGCTCCCTCCCCGCCTCCCTCTCCATGGTCCTGTGCCCTCCGCCCTCGCCCTCCGCTTCCGGCGTTGCCATGGGTGCGCAGCTTCCGCTTCCGCCTTCCTTGGTACGGGTTCTCCGGTGGAGGCGGCGATGGCGGCGGCCTCGTCCTCCTCCTCCTCCTCGTCTTCTTCTTCCTCCTCTTCCTCCTCTTCTTCCTGCTCCTCCTCGGCGGCGGCTGCGGGCTGCCGGGAGGGTCCGGCGGTGGCGGCAGGGCCCGGCTGGAACGACTCCCAGTTCCGCCGCTACTCCTTCGAGACGCGGCCCATCCCGCGGCTCAGCCACAGCGACCCCCGCGCCGAGGAGCTCATCGAGAACGAGGTGAGGAGGATGCCGGGCGCAGTCATCTCCTCATGCCGGCCCTGTCCGTCCGGGGCACCGCGCGGCCTCCGTTGTAGCCGCTGTCCCGCTCCTCTCTGATGCAGTGGACATTTTTCTTCGGTGCTACAGCGTTGAGTTGTGAAATCCGCTGGAAACGTTTGTTTTAAGCCCTTTGTTGTCGGGATGGAAGTTGTGGGAATGTTGTGTAAAACCCTGGGCACATATTGATTGTTTTTTAAGTGCGAGCGACCACAGACGTAAAGGTTCCTTTGCAGTGGTGGCTCTTGTATTTGTTCTATACCAGCTCAGTCTCATTTCGGTAGGTTTGGCACTTGGGTTTTTAAAGGAAAGTCTGCAAGAATGGAATGTATGCACAGGTTGGGAACACAGTTCTGCCTTGGTTAGGTTGCTTACTACTGGTAGATGAGGAGATAGGCAGTGTTCTTTGTCTTTCTGTTGTAGTGGTTCTTTTTTTTTGCTGTAGAAGAGATGGTCAGTTTTTTGATGATTATTTGCAGTCCTCTGAGAAAAGAGATCAGTTCTCTTTCTGGATTCAGAGGGATCTTTTTGGTTTTTACCCCTTCACAGCTGAGGCTGGAGGTGACCAGCCAGAATCTACTGTGTCTCCTGGCTACGTGGCAGGACCAAGCAGTCCCAGAAGTGTTGCCAGCTGGTGTTTGTCTAACCTCGCTGATAGTTTGGCTAAGTAGATAGTGCAATCTGTCCCATTGCTACCCTACTGTAACCCCAGGCTACCACTTTCTTAAAACTTCCTATCATGTCTTGCTTGGCTTTCTCCCCAGAACAAGGTATATGATTCTTCAAATGTCTTTTCCCATCCCCCATTTCAAAAGGGAGTTTTTGTGGGTGCAATAATGAATGCTCATTGAACGTTCTTAAGTTCAAGAGGTCTTTGAATCAATAAACTTCCTGTTTCTCTCCAGGAGCCAGTGGTGCTGACAGATACAAATCTGGTTTATCCTGCTCTGAAGTGGGACCTGGACTACCTCCAGGAAAACATTGGCAATGGGGACTTCTCAGTGTACAGTGCCAGCACACACAAGTTTCTGTACTACGATGAGAAGAAAATGGCCAATTTTAAGAACTTCAAACCCAAGTCAAGTAGGGAAGAAATGAAGTTTGCTGAGTTTGTGGACAGACTCAAAGAAATACAACAAAAAGGGAGTGCTGAGAGGTAAGGGATATGTGGCATGTGGAGGTTTCTCTGTTTCTTCAGACCTAAGTAGGAGCTAGGTTTTTCTTCAGTGGGTGTTGATGAGTAATGTGTCTTGAACTTTTTGGACTTTTTGCTTGTTTCTTTTTAATAATCCTGCAGGGCTTCTAGTTGACAGCAGCCTTGTTACCTTATTAGAAAAGTCATACCAAACAAACTGTTCACACTGGCTGCAGGAATTCATTTATTTTTTCCTCCTCTGTGTGAGGCAGGGTTTGTATAGAGAAAGAATTAAGCTTCACTTTTTTTTTGGCGGACTATGGTATTGGTAGAGAAGCTTGTTGTCTGATGAAAAGCTACAGGCTATGGCATTCAGGCTTTCCCACAGAATCCCAAGGCAGCTGGAGCTAACCCTCTTTGGGAGGTGTGAGGCCGGGTTGTTCACATGCTGTGTACTGGTGGTGATGGCCTGTGCCACTAACAGAGCTGTAAGTTACTGAGAGGAGCTTCAAGTAGACATGGAATATAACTATCAGCAGCTGTACTCAAACCCTTAAGTGTTTTCATTCACAGTCCTCTAAAAGGACTTACAGATGCTTAATTGTGTCTTAATTGGAAGCAACATTGTACCCATGCCCACTTGTCATCTGTGCATTTCTCTTCTTTCAGCTTTGGGTGTGCCTTTTCCAAGAGAGAATGCAGTCCTTGCTCTTAAAAATGCATTTTCTTCCAGCATTGCAGACAGCAGTCTGTAATACTGTGATTGTTGGTACAGATGGTTGATTCCTCTGATTCTCTATGTTTAAATGTAAACATGGCTTTAAGTAACTTGATATTGAAATGTGCAGGCTCTCCTGAGCCCCCTTTTTCCCTCATGTAGTTCTGCTAGAAGAAGTAACTGGTATTGCAGGTGAATTAGAGGGGTGGCATTCATATAGGGACTAGACATGAACACATTTGATATTTGATAAAGGCTGGTCTGTTTAGAGTTTCCTCCTCCTGCCCTGTGAGAGGGTTGTTCTTCCTTGAAATTATGTTTTTCCCTTGTAATTGTTCAAGTTGAACCAAGATCTGTTCTCTTCTGTACTGGGAAAGCTTACAGCAAAGTTTGGGGACTTTCTGAAATTGTTTGGTTCCACAGCTGTTGAGTTGTATAGTGATAGAACAGAATCTCTAGGAAGTACTTCTCTGTTTTGAAATCTTTCTGAAGAGACAGAATATGTCTGTGTTCATGACAAAAGCTTAAGGCTTGATTTCTGCTTTTTCTCTTGGACAATTCAGGCTATATCTACAGCAAACACTAAATGACACAGTTGGAAGGAAGATTGTGGTGGATTTCCTTGGCTTCAACTGGAACTGGATTAACAAGCAGCAAGGGAAACGTGGCTGGGGTCAACTGACTTCTAACTTGCTTCTTATTGGCATGGAAGGTAAATAGCTGCATCAGCAGTTCTGTATTTCAGTTCCAGAAGGTCTTTCAAATGGATTTTCCCCTAGTTTCATTGTATTCCTTCAGAGGAGGTAGTTTAAAGCTTTCTGTTGGGAGGAGACTGTTGTCACACCTTAACTTGGGTTATAAAGAGGAAACAAGGAAAGGAATAGTCTCTGTTTTGCCAGGGATGTACTGTGAATGCCTGAATGTAACGTGCTCATTTAAAGGCTCTGTATGATACTGGTGGGACTGTGTTTCTAGTAACTACTTACCATATCCTGGCATCTGTTTACTGTTTGCATGCTTCAGGCACTGTAGATTCAAAAAGCAGAAAAGTTTTCAAGTTAAACAGTGTTAGACTCCTGGGCTTTTCTGAGTATGTCCAATGGCTGCCCAGGAGGAAATCTGATTATTTTGTGAAGCCTTTTTTTCTTATTTGAGCTAGTACACCGTGAGGAGGAATTCTCTTTTGATTAAGACTGGATTTTTTTTTTCTTGAAAGGCTAGAGAACAGTGAGAAACTTCAAGATGGGTAAATTTTAAAAGTATCTGGATACAATAGAATTCCAAATCCATGTGGAGCCTGACTTAGAGGCAGGTGCCTTAGAAGACAGAGTTACCACTAGGCTGTTGACAAGGAGAACGTTCTTTTAGAAAGTAATCTCAGTAACTAGGGAAGAAATGTACACTGTTCTGTGAAGTGGGAGGGTCTATAATCAATGTAGCCAACATATCCAATTAAAATTGTTCAATTATACAACTTGGATGGTTTTTTCCCCTTTGCACCAAGTCATACTCATCCTACAGCGGTTTGTCTTTGCCACATGTTTTACTAGCTGAGAGGACAAAATGTAAAGTCAGTGGACCAACACTTCCTGACAGGCCATATAATCACTAAAATCATATTAACATATGCAGAAGAACCAAGGAATTGTCTTGAACCAGCATGTGTTGGAAGAAGGAATATCTTTAGAGCAGCATGTGACTGTGTGATCTGTTTAATGAAATTACGGGGTTAACTGTTATCTTAATTCTTGCAGGCCAAGAGAGTAATAGCTGAATTGGCAAACAGCCTGAAAAACAGTTGTGAGGGGTACAAAACACCCCACTGTATTTAAAGAGATGATTAAATTTAAGATCTAGTGGCAACAGTCAAGCACTGTTAATCAGACTTGAGCGGGTGCTATTGGGAGCTCCAGGGACAGAGATTGTTTACTTGTTTCCTTGCAAAACTTCTAGGACTTTTTTTCAAATCCAACCATTGAACTCTTTTTCTCTAGAATAATAATCTTTGACAGTCTGTTCCACAACTTGTCATTAAAACAAAATGTTTTATGAAAAAGCTTCCCATCAGCATTCAACATCTGCTGTTCATTGAAACAGGCTGGAAATCCTAATCCTGGAGTGTATAAGTTGCTGAGTATGGATTTGGAATGGAAATTAAGGGGAGTAGCAACTGCTCAATAAAGGCTGACTGATAGAGTCCTCAGCTTGTAACATTCCTGTTGTCATTTTCCTTGTTTAGTTTCTGAATATGTGGGAGTATATTTCAAGGAATATCACTTGCTTCTGTACGTGAAAGTGTCTTAATTATCTTTTCTCTCTGTGTAGGGAATGTGACACCAGCTCATTATGATGAGCAACAGAACTTCTTTGCTCAGATTAAGGGTTACAAGAGGTGTATCCTGTTTCCTCCTGATCAGTTTGAATGCCTCTACCCTTATCCTGTGCACCATCCATGCGACAGACAGAGCCAGGTGAGAGTAGCAGATCTGTTCTCTGCTCCATGCTAAAAATGGGCATTTACAAAGATGCTAGGTGGGAGGAAGCTGCACTGGAGTTAAAGCTGCAAAACACTTGCTGAGCTTTTGCAAAACCTCTGTTCAGATTTGTTAAGTGGGGAATGCATTGGTGGAAGATCCAGTGGTTTTCTGTTTGTGTCTGGTCCCATAAAAATGTCTTGGGCCATAAAAGTCTATTTACTGATGGCACAACAGGGTTGCAGTTGCTAACTTCTCTGTTCTGTTCCATTGATCCCTTGGTCAAACACAGATTTGCTGGCAGACAAATTGCAAGATTCTTACCTCTATGGTACTTGGAGGGTACTGCAGAACCTCACAATGAAGTTAAGATACAAATGGGAATGTAAAAGCCATGTAGGGAAGACCAGGATGATTTGACACTGAGAGCCAATAATGAGAACTGTCATTGCAGGAAGTTCTCCTGAATTTCTTAATGTTTTCTTCTATCAGGTGGACTTTGACAATCCTGACTATGAGAAGTTTCCAAACTTCCGGAATGTGGTTGGCTATGAGACAGTGGTGGGTCCTGGGGATGTGCTGTACATACCTATGTACTGGTAAGAAGGATGGCAGGACTGCACTGTGATAAAAAACAGTGGTTTAAAATATTTTCTACTTAGTGTTGGGTCGGCTCTTAAGAGTACTTTGTTTTTACTTCTTCAGCAACTGTGATATTTTCTGTGATATCTTGGGCCAGTATGCATCTTCTAATTTCTGTCTGTTGGATGGGAATAGTAATGCTCCCTGACATCACATTAGTTGTATGTGTACTCAATAACATGTGTGAGAAAAGGATCTATATTTAAATAAGGAGAGCTTTCCAGAAGTTTTGCAGTCTTGATGCAGGAGGTATAGGGCAAGGCTTGTCTAGTGCTGTCTGAACTCATCATCCAAAATACAAAATATTTCACTATAAGCTACAGCAATAGTTTCTTTTCTTTTTTTTTTTTTTTTATGTGATTTCCATGCAGGTGGCACCACATTGAGTCTCTCCTGAATGGGGGGATTACCATCACTGTGAACTTCTGGTACAAGGTGAGTACAAGCGCAGCTTGGATAGCTCCATCCCAGAGGATTTTTTCAGGTAGACATGTATTGGCACACATTGTCAATATGAGAACTTCGTGGCACCAAGTCCTTTGCTTCTGGAAGCTACTTTTTCCTCTCCAGAGTTGTGTGTGTGAAGAACTGGGTCACTTGGGGAAGGTGGAATAAGCTGCCAATACGGGAAGCATGCAAATGAGCTCTTTTTGATATTTCAGGGTGCCCCAACCCCAAAGAGAATTGAGTATCCATTAAAGGCTCATCAGAAAGTGGCAATAATGAGGAACATTGAGAAGATGTTAGGAGAAGCCTTAGGAAATCCACAAGAGGTATGGAAAAAGACCATCACTGCTGTTGAAATCATTAAGGCATAATGCAAAACTTGAGATGACAGCTACTTGGCTCTCTAGGTGCCACAGTGAGGGTGGCAGAAAGCAGGATTGCTCTTTTGCTGGTTCTTCCTGCAGTCTTCAGAAGGCTTACAAAAAGGCAAGCTCTTAAAATTATAATTCTGGAAAATATCACTACAAACAATGATGTAGTTGTTCTTGTATGTGGAGAAAAAAGGTACTTTGACTTTGGGCACTTCCAGGAAAGTGTTGTTCCCAAACATTCCTTAGCCTTCTGTGCAGCAATGATATCCATTATTTGCAAAAAAAATTGAAACTGTTTCACCTGTTGAATCCAAGTCTCTTAAATAACAAATCTCCTCTATTAAGTCATATTCTTCATCTTTAACATGTATCTTGCTCATCTCTGAATTCTTTGCAATCTTAACCATCTGGAATATCAAAAAAACCCACTGAGGTACTAAGTCTAAAAAGACTGAGGTACTGAGAGTATGCCTTTGAAGATCTGATCAACTGAAAGTGGAAATGTAGGTCGAGGATAGGAATGTTTTCATGGTCTGTAATCCTTACCACTGTGCAGAAACTCCTCTTCAGCCTTTCCCCTGGGATTATTTTACTGCCATAGCATTCTGAACTTCCCGACATGATCAAGCAGTGCTGAGATGTGGGAGTGGTCTTGACTGAAAAAAAACCCTTAGCAAAATCATCAGTTGTAGCCCGTCTTCTTACTGACCCCAGGGACCAGAGAGGATTCAATGAGTGAGAATGTTCCCTCTCTGCCCTGAAAAAAAGCAACCAGTGGTGACTATAGACTCCCTTTAATAGCATCTACTTAGAAATCACAAATGTTGGGTGGGAAGTGAAAATGTTTCAAGCATGTTTCTACTCTGGATGGAATGTTTTGTGTCACCTGAAGTCAGATGTTGACAAAGAACCCTGCAGTTTTGGTGGGGTATTTTAAGAATGTGTTTGTGGGTGCCCTAGTGTTTTTCTAGAAAATACTCTGGAAGTGATTAGGTGTATCGTGGCTCTGATGCAGAGGGAGCAGGCTCTGTACTGCCATTTCTGTGTAGCTGTCTTGGCTAATGACCTGTTTTTGCTTTGAACAGGTGGGTCCCTTGTTGAATATGATGATTAAGGGCCGGTATGACTAATGCCTGGTGCCCCTGGCTGATGTTGGAGCTGCTTTGTTCACAAGCAATGGAAGATACTGAGCGCTAGTATTGCACGCAGCACTTAACAGACTGATGGGTTTCCTGGCCTATCCTGGCCCCGCTACAATAAAGGGGCTACTGGAACTGCAAAACCATTAGTACCCTCTTCATCCTCCACTCTCATCTAACTAAACCTCCCAAGAAAGAGTCTGCACTTATTGGAAGCTGGATTCATGCTCACTAACTTGTTTATTTTCTTCCCTCTGCCCTGTTTGCCACAACAAGGAGCATGGCTTCTGGCACTCGGATGTGTTACTTCAGGATTTTCAGGCATATGAAGAAGAGCTTGGAGGATAACCAGGAGCAATATTGTTTCCTCAGCCTCATGGGGTTTGGACTTCCTGGCTGGGTTTGTGTGTTAGTGCCAGCAGTGGATATTAGCTGGGAATTGTTAGGTTTCACAGTCCTCTGTTGTTAGAGGATCTGTCCCTGCTCAATTCTGGCACCTTTTTGTATTAATGGAAACGAACATGTGAGATGCCTCTGTGTGTTGAGCAACTGGACAAATGATTCAGTTACTTCAACCTAAGACATCTATGCTTTGGATATAGTACAGGGTAGAGATCAGAATGAATTTATCTAGTGTGTGAGCACCAAATCCTATGCTCTCCAAATAACATCTATCTTGTATAAGTTTAGATAAATCTCCTTTCTGACAGCTTTTTCTGGAGAGTGAAGGCTTCTCTCCTGCTCTTCTGAAGCTGCAGTATAGTTCAAAGGGGATGTAGCATTATGAAGGGAGAGGCATAAATGCCAGGGCACTCTCCAAGTCTTGAATGATTAAGCCACATTTTTAAATTAAATTTTCCAAGGGATGCTGAGCTCAGCTGTCAAAACACAGTGTCAGATAGGTACAGAGCCTCACTTCTCCCCACCAGGGGTGCTGGCTCCTCAGACTAATGCAGGAAAGTGCCCTTTTTACTGAAACTGCAAGAACTCAAGCGTGTGTGACTGCGCACAGGTGCGCATGGTTGTGTGATTTTGTGTGGCTCCTGTCTATCAGTTAAATCCATGCCAGTGTGTGGTTCTCTTCCTTGTATAGTCATGTGAAAGAGTTCAGGGCTTTTTGTTTAAATGTGATTAAGTTTATCTTGATCCTTTTTGTGTTCCGGGACTTGACATGGCAGACTGGGAAGTGACAACCTCTGTTTGAGTCCTCAGTAATCACTGAAAAATAACTTTGCTTTCCTCCTTCTCCTCTTCCATGCAGAAGCCTTAGGCTTATGCTTCCATGCAGAAGCCTTAGGTGGAAGCTGACTTTTTATTCCCTGAGGTGTGCTGCACTGCTGTCCCTGGTTTGGGGGGTAGTGCAAAGGTCTTGTATTTTTGATGCGGTTGTAATGGGTCCCAAGAGGTAGAGGTGGGAGAAGCTGAAGCTGTTTCATAGCCCACGTATCTCATCCCGGAAAGTGTAGAATTTGTTTTGTTGAGACTTCCCAGTGCTTTCCCTGTTGTGCTGGGCTTGTTCTGATGTGGGTTCTGATAAAAGTGTAACATGCTACTTGGTAAGTGCTCCATCTTTGGTCTCAGGTCCCATCTTTTGCTGGGACAGCTCATACACCACTTGCAGTGGGCTTGTCTTTCACAAAAGTGAAAGGCTTCTCAAACAGGTCCCGAGGCAAGTTTTCTGGCTGCTTTACTGGTCAGAATAAATGAAGTTTAATTGGCAGCTACAGGGTCCTTGTTTAAGAAATATGTGTCACTGAGTAGTCTGACTGCCATGTGGCAGACTCTCCAGAGCTATGGTTAGATCCAGACGAAGGTCACTCAGCTGGATGCTTAGCAATGCACAGCCTTTGGACAACTGGGGAAGAAGCTTCTGACTGGCCAAAAGCAAGGCCTTCCCAGGAATCTTGGGCACATGCCCTTTATTGAAAGATGCTCAAATTAAATCCCATTTCTGTGCTATTTATTCAGCACATGGTAGTCTTCAGTACTGCTTGTTAGACACCATCAACTCTTGAAGCTCAGGGTGGGAGTTCATATCCCATGTGGAGAGAGAATGGTACTTACAGAACTTTTAGGATCCTATTTTTTTTCTTTTATTTGCCAAAGGTCTAACTTTTAAAGTGTCTGAACAGGTTTTGCTGCACTTGACTTTGTGAAAGCTCATTTACAATGCACTGATGGACTGACTCCCCCCCCCCCCCTTCCCTTTTCACCTTGTGCTTTCAATGCCCCTTGCCATGGTATTGGGAAGCTGTGTGTTCTCTGCTAGGGGTGTGTGTGCAGGGGGTGGGGTGTGACAAACACATGGTACCTTCTGAAGTGTATTTCTTAAATACAACCAATGTTGAACAACAGAATGGTGTGGCTTTTATTTTGTGAGTGGCTATGTAGAAGAGCTCTGTAAGGATGTGCACATAAAGCTACTTTTCAGTCTGACAACTCCACTTGTGTTCTTTGCTGGTGAAGGCTGTTGGTCTCCAGAACTGCCTTCAAAACAGCAATACCAATTGCATCATTATGCATCAACTTTCTCCATACTACTTCCATAAGCCTGAAAGGAAAGCTGAGAGTAAGATGGTGTCCTTGTACCCTGTCAACAAGAAGCGTTGGTGGGAAGGGAAAAATTCCCCTCCCTGCTGATCTGAATGGTATTACCATACTCTGGTCACTGACTGGGTGACAGAGCAAACTACACCTAATGAACCAGGCCTAATGAAGTCATTTAATTGTCATGGAGATTTTGGGGGGAAGCTTCCTGTGTGTATCTGTGCTGTGTGTTAGCAGCCTTGGGAAGTGCTCTCTGCCTAGTAAACACAAGTTATTTTATGGTAATATTAACTCTACAGCAATCTTGAAATCTAACCATTGGTGAAGTTCTGACTAATTCTGAACAAATGGCTAAGATGTAGTAAAATACAGAGGAATTGAATAGTAGGTGAGGGATGTTGGTGTGGTGGAAGAGAGAGCTGCCTCAGCCTGGGCTACCCCAAATGGCATTCTCTCCTTACACCTTTGGGGGACAGGGTGAATGTGAAGGGAATAGGAAAGCCAAGTGCAGGAAGTCTAATTGGGTGCTCACCCTTGCCTGCTGTGCCTGCTGGGATCATCATCTCTGAACACCCTTGCTTCTGTTCCACTGAATTTTGTGATCTGCTATGTCTGATTCTTTCTGCTCTGCACTTGCCTCTTGGATAATGTACAGGTGGCATCACAAAGCTCAGAAATATTTAGGTTGTGCAAAGAGCAGAGGAAACTGAGGGATGAGAACCGTGTCATTTGAAAACTAGGTCAGAGGCCAAGATTTTTCAATTGTACTTTTGGTCTTTTTCTTGTTTTATTAACTTAGGTCCCTTAATACCTTTCTTCTCTCTTTTTTTTCTCTTCATTTCCTTGTTCCTTAAAAAGTGGGATTCTTCTGAGGAGAAGTCTTAATCCTTGTAAATCATAGCTGCAAGATATTCCCTGTGTGAAAAGTGCATGGGTTTTTGAACTGATCCACTTGTTCACCCCCTTATTGATTAGGGTCATGTTCAGCTTAGGGAAATTTGGAGTGATAAATGAAGTCCAAGGCAAAGCCAAGAGTTAAGGATCAGGCCTGGGTTGAGGAGGTATCAGACATAGCTGCAGTGCAGGGGCACTCTAACTCAGCTGGGGAGCACCCTTGGCATCAAAGCAGCTCTTTGAGAGAGGGATAGGCCTGAGCCAAGACTTCTTTTGTTTGCAGCGGCTCTTAGCAGTGTCCAAGCTGACCTTGAACACGACCAACTGTGCTTTAGAGCCCTAGTGTAGTGCTCTCAGGGTCTCAGCAATCTCCTGGCAGGCCTTTGTTAATGCATGGTCTCAGCTCTGGAAGCAGAGCAGCAGGTGCAGCAGAGGTACTGCCTTTGCTCACACGTTTTTACACTTAGAGAAATGCATTTCTGCCTCATGTGTGAGAAGCTTCCTTGCACTCTTGCCTCTGGTCTTCATCTTCTGTTCCTGTTTCGGAACAGAAAGCACCTTTCCCATCAATGTCCTTGGAAGCCCTGAAGCCACCATCTTCCCTGGGCACTTCTCTGCATTGGTGCTGCCTGGAAGGAAAGGGAAAGATGCTGTTACTGTGACAAACACACGCAAAGTAAGTTCTAATTACTGCCTCGAAAAGTCAAATATTTGTTGCAAGCAGAGGACTAATTGTGGGGGGAGGGAGCGGAAGTCGAGGCTCTGGGAGTGTAAGTGGAACAGATGCCCGGACGCCTTGGGGAAACGCAGCTTTCCTCTACAAATCAGAGCTTTAAATTACAAGGCTTTTACCAACGAGAACAGTTGTGGGAAGTCGTCTGCTCTCATTTGCGTAATGGCTTCTGTCACTGGTGATTAGACACAGGATGAAGGAAAAGAAATTTGACAATTAGGAATGAGCGATCATTAATCAGAATCTTTGTTAGAAGGAGGGAAGGGGGGGAGAATATCCCACAAACAATGGAGGCAGCCACTAGAGCCACAGTGAAGTCCACAAGATGCATAACTAAGTGCTCCTGTTGCTCCACAGACCCATCTCTGCCTAGGTACAGAGCAGCAGAGAGTGTTATGTCTGGCTTGGAAAGCTTGGGGAGGAAGGCAGCGTGGCAAAATCCTTCCAGTCCAGTCCTGTTCAGTAATTCTCAGATACCTACTTAGTAAGGGAGAGCATATCTGGGAGACCAGTCCTTCCCCCACTGACACCTTGCACTTCCATCTCGGTGCCTGGCCACAAACTGACAGCAGAAAACACAGAAACATCTTAAATTTTCTGTCTTCTTTCTCCACATCTTGCATGCAGTTTGTGGTGTGGAAGAGAGCAGGCAGGGGCCTTGACTGGCATGCAGAAAGCTTAGGATAGGCAACATGAAAGCAGTTTCAGGCTCTTTTCCTGATAATGTCATTTTCTACAAGAGCAAGGAGGAACCTGATGGACTGCATGACAGGTAAAGAAAAGAAGGCAGTGGTGACTTCTGTATGTCATTTGCTGTCTTACCTCATCATCCAGTCATGCACAGTCCACTGCATTCGTTTGTATTATTTGAATATGTAAACGAATATGTATGTATTTGTTTGAGTTTTGTGGGCTTTCATCAAATTATTGTACATATAAAATCTATGTTGTCTGTTTTTCCTACAGCTGTCATTCATGGTCTTGCCAGGTTTTTGGTATAGTTTGCATGAAGAGGCATTGCCTCTGATTAAATCAACAGCTCTAACCTGGGAGGGAGCATGACAGACCATTTGTGGGGTGTACAGTGTTGGCTGGATGATCTGAAGACTTAAGCTTACTGGATCCATTGATTTCAGTGACAGTTCCTGTCTTTGCAAGGCTGGGTCATTTACTTGAGGTGAAGGTCTCCATCAGGGTGATTATTCTTTCTGTGACTGGAAATACAAAGGGGAGACCTGAAGCCATGTTGTCTCATTCCCAGCTGGCTCTGAGATCAGACAAGTGACAACAGCTTGGATTTCCAAGCCTCTTCCCGTGGCGAGTGTTCAGCACAGGAACTCAAATGAAAGAGAGAACAGTAGATCTCAGGACAGGATCTAAAAGGGCTTTTCATCCAGAGCTCATCATGACAGAAGTTAGGAGAATCATTGGTCACATTGCTTAGGATGGGGAGATATGTCAGGTAGTGACTTTTATTCCCTCTTGAACACAAGAGGAAGGCTGCTTCTCATTCACAACAACATTTTAAATGTTTGTTTACATTTGGAGGGGTTGTGGTGTAGTAGGTAGTGGGGTCAGATTCACTTCACAAACTTGCAGCAAACCCTGAGCAATCCCAGACTTTGACATGGCAGGGCATTGCCCTTGCTGCAGGAAATGTCACTGTACTGGATGGCAGGAGCACAAGTGTGGCGTTTGTCTCAGTGGTTTTTTTGGTTTTTTTTTCTTTTCTGAATAGTCAGGATTTGCTGTTGAATGCCTTCATGGGGTAGACCTTTGGCTGTGACTTAACCTCTTGGGAAGCCAGGAAGGGAGGCTGTCCTGTGTGTAGGTAATCTGTGTTACAAGTTCTGCTGCATGCTCTGTGCCCCTTGAGCTGCTTAAGCGCTGCTGGCCTCATGCAGTGAGCTGTGTGAGGGCTCGAGCTGAGCTGAAAGCAGCTAAAGCGGTGAGGTCAAATAGTTTACTTCTATAAAAGGACAGTCCCCATGCCCACAGAGAGGGCACATGGGGTTATAATAGCATCCAAGGGGGTAGTTTCTGTGGAGGAGATTAGTACCACAGGCAATGGGCTGATTCTGCTGCAAGTTCCCCTGCCAGGACCTCTGACATTCAGAAGCTGCTCCCAACCATCTGTGTTTCATTGGGTTAAAATCCTTCTGGCAGCAAAGAATTACTGGTGCTGGTGGGGTATTTGGGTCAAATGCCAGCCACTACAGGCTGTGGAGCTGGAGGCCAGGCCTTGCTTGGCATTTGAAGTAATAAGCTTCTGGTCTGTCAGCTCACAGGAACTGCAGAGATTTGGGAATAGAATAGAAGAGGTGTCACAGGGCCATGTTACTTGGGCTGTCAGGTCTGACATTGGCTCTGGTGGAGCAGGCCTTAGTGCTCTTTGAGCCTGTGTTTGGGAGTGGTGCACACCTGAGGAAGGAACCTCTAAGTGGAATTGGAGGCTGTAAAGGAGCCATTCATCTGCCACCAGTTCACTCCAAGCACAGCCTGGGGTCTCTTGCTTCCAATTCCTCCCCAGCACAGAGGCAATCCTGTGTCTCCTGTTTTTGCTATTTGTTTATAGCTCTCCCCATCCCATCTGTCTTTCTCTTCTCCTTCCTCCCGTTTCTTTTCCCTCCCTCTCCCTCCTCCCCCTCATTCCCTGTAAGCGATTAATCATTTTGACAGGCTCAGCGATGGCCTTTATTTCCTTGAGGCAGCCAAGAAATGTCTGTGAGCACCTTCTCTGACACCCCTCGTGTTCTCTCGCCAATCAGATCAGCCACTTCGCTTGGAGTGACACTGTCAGGAACATGGGGAGGGGAGCAGGGGGAAAACTCCAGCAGAGTCAGCTGGGAAATGGGCAGTGGGGCAGCATCGAGTTGGGGTGCCATGTGGGCCCCCATCAGCTGTGATGAATATGTCATTTCACTATAGCTTAAATGTGTCATATTTTGCTCCCTCCCTCTCCTGAGGCTCCCCTTCAAACCTTGGTTTCAGCACAAAGGCAGTTGAGAAGAAATTGGGCTTCTCAGGAAAGTATCAGCCTCCAACAGAGGGGCTGGAGGGAAAAGCTGTCAGAGGAGAAAGAAGAGCAGGCTGAGATCACCAAGGGAAAAAGAATGGGGATGATTTAGCAGATGGATGTGGAAGTCTTCCTGGGAAACTCCCTTTTGTCATGTGCAGGAAGAAGTTGCTTCAGAGTCTCTGCCATGGTTCACCTGGACTTGTCATGTTGTCACAAGGATGCCTTCCATTCACCTGCAGCCTGAGAAGCTCTTGGGCCCCAGTATCTGCCCTTGCAAATACCCTTTTACCTAACTAGGATAAAAATAGGGTACATGAGGTGCATGATATTCCCAAAAGGATTTTATTACCTGCTGTTATCAAGCTTTACAGTACCCCCTGTCCCATCAGCCTGGAACTGAGGGATGCTGTACTTTTAGAATTATTCTTTTCCCTCTTGTGCATGAAAGCTGATATCCTCCACAGTGGGGACGTGAGGTAATAATAACCATTCTGCTTAGGGGCTCTGGGGATATCTAGGGACCCTTTGTGCAGGGTGATGGATTGTAACTAACATTTACAGTAGAAGAGATTGTGAAGGAGAGAAAGAAGTTGTAGGTGATGCGCCAGAAGTCAGATGGAATGTGATGTAAAGATCTGGGACAAGGTGGTCAAGTATCATAAGGCGGGAGACTGAATGCAGTGACTCAAGGGATCCTCTCTAGTCTTGTGCATTAAAGAAGTAAATAAGCCCTGAGTTGAGCCTAGAAGAGAAATAGGCTCATCCCAGATAAAAGGCCCTAGCGTGAGACTGTTCCAATTCTTTATTAGACTAAGGAGCATGGGGGATAGAATCAGCTGTGCTTTGAAGTCACCACATCTTGCAGTGGGATGGAGGCAGCAACACAGGGCCAAACTGCAACGCTCAGTGCAACTTCTCCTCTGTGAGGAGCAGCCAGGCAGGTGATAGCTCCCAAGTGAGTCTCAGAAGCTCACACTGTCTTATTATTTGCCATGTGAGCTTGAGTTCTTGCCCTACGTGAAAGGCATGGGAGTTTTAGCAGCAGGCTGAATGGGTTCAGTGAAGCAGCCAAGGAAAAAACCACCATTTCACTCCTACCCCTCTTGTTTGTTTTCTCCTCAAAAAAGTTGCCTTTTAGGTACAGACCTAAAAATTGATACATCCTGAGTTCCAAGGAAGGGCAATGAGCTCATCTGGAATAAACACTTTTGCCCCTTGAGGGCTGACTGCATCAGATGTCTGCAAGGTAGGAAGTCTCAAACAAAAGAGGAGTTAACAGGCACTTTCCAGCAGGCAGTGTGTGCTCCCCCTGACAGACATGCTGCCCCATGTCTTGGGAGTGGCCTCTGCCAGGGTCACTGTTGGGTTTCTCTCAACCAGCATTTCTCTGAAGTAAATATTGATTTTGTGCTGGTGGTGCTAATCAGTGTTGTTGAAAGAGAGGCTGTAAATGTTGAAAGAGAGGCCAGTGGTGGCCCTTCTTGGCAGCAAGGCTCACTCGTTTGCCTCGTTTTCTGCAGACTTGTGCTTATGGGTCCAGGGTGAGGAACACTGGCTTTGGGCTGACTAGTGACCACTAACAGCTTTAGTGCCTCCTCTCCAGTGTAGGGTGGTTATGTTTGCTCCCATGAGTTTGGTCAAGGATGGAATATGTTCATTAGCAGCAGAAAATGGCCCGTCCCTAGACAGTTTGCATCCAGTAAGATGTAGTAACATTTCTTTCTTGGACATAACACAAGGAACAGTCTGCACATAGATCTGAATGCAGAGGTTATCCCAGATAAGCCAGGAGTAAGGGAAGTATCAGGTGCATATCAGTATCTTTTGTGGATGTTGTAGGCTGCTTTCTTTGGTTTCCAGAGTTATGAAGAGCTTCCTCACCAAACTAGTCTTATGTCTGTCAGCAGGGCCAGTCAGCAGTGCAGGCTCAGGTGGATGGTAATGGATTGAGAGCTGCTGATCATTACATGGCAGATGTTTGCCACTTCCCACAGTGAGTGTCCACACCAGGCAGTGGAGAGGGTGGGACATCACAGGGCAAGGACTGTGGGAGCAAAAGCAGCATTGCCATATCAGCACAGTATTGAGGCTTGGCTCAGTGCTGCAACTGAGCTGGCATTCTCTGCTCTGTGCTGTGTTGAACTGATGAAAAGAACGAGCTCACATGGGGATGCCAATGTTGCTGTGTAGATCATGTTGTTCCTCTCCTGGAAGACTGTGACCTGGCTGCACCAGCACTGCTGTGGCCCTGAGCCAGGTGGAGTTAAGGGGACCCCTGTCCCCAGGTAGGGGCTGACCTGGCCAGGATGCTTTGTGCTATTTGAGGTGACAAGGTGACTTGCCTACTTGCAAATGGGAAGGTATAGCCGTCAGCAGCTTAAATCCCTCACAATGGACAAGCTGGACTATGTCCAGTTAGTTGAAGTCTGAATAAGAACTTGCCTTCATGTTTCGGGGTTCAGGATCTAATTTCACAACTTTTCTGTGCTGCGTGCTGCGCCAGTACTGTCCCAATGGATTTTTTTCAGGCTCAGGTGCTAATCAACCTTAAAGCAGTCTGTGTCATCCTCTGTCTCCTGGAAAATCTGAGATATCCTTGGTTATTGGCAAGCATGTCCATGTTGTGTAGCTGTTCCAGAGTTACAAGCAGCACCTGGTGCTTAATGGGAAAGCTGGAGCATGAAGTTAACTTTGCACATTCTGTTAGGTGACTGAGGTGTTTGTGCCCTTGGAGACTTCAGAATTGGAGACTGGGTCAGTTGGTTTTAAGAATCTCACATTTTGCAGTGCCCATCCAGTGGAGACATTTGTGTCTGAGCTCTGTCTGTCTGGGCTGCTCGGAACATTATGGATGTGTTGCTGCTGTCTTTGCGGAGTGGATGAAAGTGTTTGTGGTAAAATGTAATCAAGTGGAAAATTGCAGTGCATATAAACACATATGGCACTCAATGACTGGGCATTAGGCACAGTGACTGCAGGCAAAAAAAAATTATCTGTAAACGTTTCGCAGCAAGTTTCGAAATCTTAAAGAACAATAAGATATTAGCAATTTAATGGGGTGATTCAGCGAGGCAGTGATCCTTAGGTTGGGAGAACAAGGATGCATGCAGCTGCAGTGACGGCAGTGGTTGGGATTACTCAGCCAAGCTCAACAAGCCCTGTCTCCCAGCACAAGACAGCTGCCAAAGGTTTCCTCCACATGGCAATGTGGCTGTGCTTGGAGAGGAGAGAGCCAGGAGGTGGCTCATGAACCTTACCAATGCCACCTTCCAGCTCCCTCCAAGAGCCTGCTGTTTACAGCAGCATTTGGAAGAGGTTGTGTGTGGTCAATGAGGCAGAACTGATGGGCAAGGTGGATCAGGCCTGGCTCAGGTCAGGAGCTATGAAGGCACTACAGGTCAGTGGCTGCCTTGGCCTCCCAGAAAGGGAGAGCTGGGTCTTGTTCATCTCCTGTGCCTTCGGGCTCCATCTGCTTATGCTGCCCAGGACAGCACCTTTCCAGCTATTGCAGAAAACACAGCAGTCCAAATCCCTCCTCAGGGCAACTATTTTGCACCTTGCCAAGGAGCTCTGTCATCTGCTGGAACTGCACTCGGATCTTGCACATCTAAAACCATGGAACTCACTTCCTGAGCAAGGCATCTGTCTCCAAACCTCTTGCTTTGATCCCACCACTTACAGAGAACATGCCAGCATGTGAAAATGATTTTTCCTGAGGACAAGAGTACCAGAAAGGTGTTTTCCTTTTCTTGCCATATGTTGACTCCCCTTTTTCTGACAGGAAAAAACTTACCTGTGAGTAGGGGGAGGAAAGCAGTAGGGGGAGGAAAGCACCTTGCCAGTGTCACCTGGCTATACCTTTCTCAAAGGACACAGGAAAGTAGCTTGAATACTAGGAGGAATATAACTTTGGTGGCTCAACTGACTGCCATGAGGTCCTGGATTTGGGAGACAAAATTGCACAGCAGTTAATGGGAGAACATCTTCTGAAGGAGTAAAGAGGGCACCAACTAGGAAAACCAAGGATATTGGCAGTTTGGCTCAGCAAAGCCTGGCTGATTCCAATCCTCTCTGGGGAGAAATCTTCTCAAACTAACCATGAGTAAGATCTGCCCAAGTGAAATAAAAATAAACAAAATCAGTGTTTCTTGGCCATAAGTGGCTGCTTTCCAGGAATTCAAGGAACACAGTGGGGCCCAAAACGGATGCAAGTAGGAGTAGTAGGTTCCCTTCAGCTCTCTGCACAGGATCTTTAATTTTCAGACTGGTTCATATACAACCATGAGAACATGCCTGTTCTTGTATTTGATCCTGGAAATGGGGACCCAAGTACCTGGATCATTAACAAAGTGTAACTTTGATATGATTACATGCAGGCATATGATGGTGTCCTTGGCTTCATCTAGCAGACTGACTAGGGTTGGATTTTGGTAAGACAACATGCCTGCCTCACTTCCATATTCAACTCTGAATAAAATTGGTAAAAGTAATGGTGGGAGAAGCTTTTGATGAATTGTTACTAAATAAAATTTATTTTGAGTGTATGTTTTTATCCATTTAAGAAATTCTTGCTTTTAATCTTATCTCTTTAAATGTGGTATATTAGAAAGAAAGCTTGTATTTCTTGCCTTGTGTCACCTGCTGGTTTAGGCAGTTGCAGTGTTTATGTCTATAAGCATTCTTGCTCTTTCTGATACAAAAGTACCACAGGGAAGTTGTACAACTAGGAAATCAAGCTGATAAGGCATGTTTAACACTACTGAGTACAGATACATTTACCTACAGAACTCCCCTGTCTTTATAACAATCAGATGAAGCCAGCCCTCTAAGGATTGTCCAGAAAACTCACAAAGCTCTCTACTGTGGTCAGTTTTGAACGTGAAGTTCTTCTCAAGACTTGTCCCATTTCAAAGGCTCTGCATTTGCTTGAACTAGCTCCCTGCCTGTTCTACTCTCTGCTTTACTACCTAGGGACTGTAGCTTGTTGCCAGCTTCCTATTTTCTCTGGGTATTTCCATGCTCCTGCAGCAGTAAACCCAGTGGGTTTGAGTCTCTGTCCCTCAGATGAAAGAAGGGGTTACTAATTCTTGTCCTTTGCCAGCTTGATGTCATTAGTCTGCACATGGATCTGGAGGCAGAGGTTTCCTAGACCATGTACCTGTGGTGTCCACAGCAACGTCTTTACCTACCTCCCTACCTCCCTACCTACCTACCTCAGCTTTCTGCTGAGAACAGCAACTCTTACCTCCTGCCAGCTGAGAGAGAGGATCATGTCTGCTGGGTTTTGGGTGGAGATCTAATGTCCAATTTCCATGGGAAAGGCAGGACTAAAGAACAGAAAGGTTTTCCCTTTCTGGGTACATTGGTATCATCAGTCCCTGCTATTCTCTGCCCTCTTCTCTGTCCATCCATAAATCCTCTTGTGAACCTTGCATGCATGGTGAAAACTCATCCTCAGGACCTACTCAAAGCTCCCCACTCTGGTTTGTGTTTGCTTCAAGTTCCCTGGATTTCAGATGCATCAGAGGTAATTTCATTCATCATGCCCTAGAGCTGGGGTCAGATCAGGCATGAAGCCTCTGGATGAAGGAAACAGAGCTGTGGTCCAGGGTTGAGGGGATTCAAGTGCAGATGGAAGTAAATGTGTGATGGCTGGATTTTCTTGGAAGTATTTATTATGGTGTGTTTGCCTGAGGCATGCCTTGGCCTAGATAGAGGTCTCTGGCATCAGAGGGGGCTTCTAGGTGAGCTCAGTCATGAGAGGAACCCATGGAACTGCCCTTCAGCGTGAGCAAATGAACTACAGCCTGAGGCAGGACCCTGCACTTGTGAGCTGATGTGTACCAGTTTCCCCAGGGAATTGCTGGGAAAATGTGGGCTTAGTTGGGAGAGCCTTTGCTGAGCTGCTTACATGCAGGAGGTGCTTCCAAGGAATACTAGGAGAGGGAGAGCTTTATGGTTCCCAGTGGACAACTGGTATCTGCCCTGGCCCTGAAGATCCTGCCTGCATTGGCAGCTGCTTCTGTGCCCTGGGATTACAGTACAGTTGCTGTCACCCTGGTGAAGGTTCTTTGAAGGGTGACACATGGATCTGCCTTCTGTCTTATGATCCCAGAAGGGGAGAAAGTCCATGAGCAATTGTGTGAGAGACTTTGTAATTAGCTGCTGAACCAGAAGACTTCCCTCTTTGAGTAGTACAGTCACCTCCACTGCTCCTGTGACTCAAACACTTCTCCAGGACAGGCAATTGATGGTGGTACTGTTTATGCAGGTCAAGAACAGAAAAAATGCTCCTCAGCAAACTTTATTTGCTTGCTGTAGCATGTGGTTTGATGTTCAATAGGCAAACTAGAGATGGTAGGATTGACAGAGTTCATGTGCTGGCTCTTGCTATGACAGATTATGAAACCACCTGAGTCACTTGTCCCATTGTCCCCACCCACATGGAGGCTATGGTACTTGAGGCAGGTCTGCCTGTCACACCTGAAAGAGCTGTGCAGCTCAAGCACAGCCAGGGAGAGATTTTAAGTCAAAAAGCAGCTGTTCAGTCACTTGGTGTAAGCTGGTGGGTAACTGAGGGAATTCTCCTTGTTTCTTTTGTCTAAACCCCTCCTTCCCAAAGGGCCTTCTGTCAGGGTTGGAAGGCACTGGGACAGAAAATCTACTGCTGCTCAGAAGAATTTGCTCCAGAGGTGAAAGGCTCCTATCACTTCATATAAAACCCATCACTGAATCCCATTTCTGACTGAAATTTGTCTGTGCTTACTGTAGGTTCTTTTCTTTCTCTGTCAGCATCTGAAACTTGTATGGAAAGGGTCACACTCCCCTGGCCCCCAATACTCAAGCTGCCTTTGACCTCTGGGTGCTGCTCCAGCTGCTCTGCTGATTTTGGTTTATTTGGGCTGCAGCTGCCGTTGCTGAACAGCAGCCAGACCTTGCTGGCTGGCCTGGCCTGACCTGCAGGAGAATTTGCCATCAGGCCGGCTGCTGCCTTTTCCGTACCTGCAGTCTCTGATGCTGTGATGACAACCTGCCTTTCCCAAAGCGACTCTCTGGGTCTGCAAGGGAGGACTGCGCTCCTCAGGAGCAGCTGTGATGAGCTCTCTCTTGGTGCAGTGGCCAAGGCATTGCTGTCACCTCTGGCAGCTGTTGTACAGCTGTCAGACTCTCTCGCTCCTTCCCCAGCAGGGCAGAGCTGATGCTGATGCCTGCTGATGTTGGGTTTGCCTCCCGCATCCAAGAGACTGGATTGTTGTTGCTGGTTTATGAGATGTTGCCCTGGAAAGGTTCTGTCAAATACCGGTCTTGCACCCAAGGCACAACCAGACAAACACTGCCCAGCCACTTCCAGGCACTGGAAAAAGTGTATCTACCTGATGCTGGGTGTGTCTGCAAATGCCCATTCACACTGGGACAACAAAAAAGCAGGGGTTGATGGGCAAATTCCCATGTTATGGCTCTGCATGAGGGTTGCAGTGAAAGGGGATGACTGGTGGAAAATGAAAGCCCCGGGATCTGACAGTGCTTTCCAAGTGCTTTAAGGCAGACAAATAATCGATTAGTGAACAAATAGAGAGCCATCCTGTTCGTCCGAAAGAGGAAAGCTCAGACCCAAAGGGCCCGGGTTTTGAAGTGTCTGGACTGTGATCAAATTCGGGGACAGTGGTGTTGATGAAGGTGTCCGCGGTAAGTGGAGGGGGAGAGCAATGAAAAAGCCGAAGGCAGACAGACAAAACCAACCTTTCCCCTTCCAGGAAAGACGGCGACGGCAGGGATCGGAGCAGGCAGCTCTAGGGGTATGTGGCAGTGACAGGCGATGGGGTGAGCGCGGGCACGGCCGCAGGTGAGCGCGGCGGAGGGCGGGCAGCGCCGCCCGGAGCTGCCGTGTGCTGCCGCCGCACGGCCACGGCGGGGAGCCCGCGCTCCGTGCGCCGCGCCCGGGGCGGCCGCGGGGACCGCGCAGAGCCGGCCGGCCGGCCGGGATGCTCTCGGCCTGCCGAGCGGCGCCAGCCGCTGCACGGGCTTCAGGCTGAGCCATCAGGAGGGTCAAAAACCTGACTCTGAACTCAGATACCTTAGGAGCATCTTTCCCGTGAAAATCTTCTCCTCTGGCACAGAGCCCTCGTGTCAAGATACACCAGGCATGAATCTGAATCCAGTTTCAGCCTCAGTTTGGAACCTATCTGCTAGACCTGGGTTAGATTCTTCTCGAGCATACCTAGAGTTTCTGGGGATGTACGTGGGACCAGGTGCCTACACTGCACACTGGCATTAGGAAGGACGCTGTCTGCTGTGCTAGATGCTGTACAAGTACAAGCATATGGTGCAAGTCATATTTTCATTGTGCCACATATGTTGTCATATACCAACACAAACTAAACCTGCTGAGGTCTGTGTGTACTCTAGTCACACTGCCAGGAAATTTTGTACATGTAAACTCTAGTTTTGGTATATGTGAATTCTAGTTTTGGTTACTCCCGTTTTCCTTACTTCCCACTCCCCTCCCCCCACTATCATAAAACAAAAGAAGAATTCTGCCCTGTTTAATCCCATTCTTTAGCAGATAAATCAAATCCAGACCTGTTTTCCGTGGCTTGCATTGCTTTGTTTCTTTGCCCCATTGGCTACTTTTCAATCTTTCTCTGCGCTGGAAATAACACTGGAGTGTACCTCACCTCAGCTTGGAAGAAGCTTCTAGTACCTCTCTGTACTCACAGCTATGGAAGAGCCCCAGCAGCCCGTGGACACACTGGCCTCAGCTGTGATGTCTCCCTGTCCACAGGAAAGGTGGAGGGGCAGGTGACACGTGATGCCTCTTCCGAAGAGGTGATGCTCTAACTCCTGTGACCGCTGTTTCTGGTACAGGGGGTTCTTGTTCTGCACCCTTTTGTACACCACCCTCAGGGTTGGGACTAGGCGCTGGGGCCCCTCTCACTGCTCCCCGCCCCACTTCCCTCGGTCCAGGCACAAATCGAGGAGCTGCCTGCCTTTTTCGCCTTGCTCTTCCTCCCGGCAGGGAAGGGAACAACCCGTGCCTTGGCTCTCTGCAGGGAAGGTGCGGCGAGGGGCCGCGGGGCCGGTGCGGGTGCGGGGCTGCAATGAGCGCTCTGGACCCACGAGGGCAGCAGAACACTGCGGGAGAAGCGGGCTCAGCCCGAGGTGGCCGCGGGCTGGTGACAAAAGGGACCCCAGCTCGGGGCTCTTCACAGGCAGGGGGGTCCGGGACTGCTGCCTGGGAGGCTCAGAAGGTGCTGCGGGAAAGGTCAGGCACACTGCCTGCCTAGGGAAGGAAGGACCCATCTCCGTCCCCTCTTGGGACCAGGACTCGCCCCAGGCTTGCCCGGGGTCTGAGACTTTGGGTCATGGGAATGGGGCTGTGCCCCCCCAGGCAGATGCCAAGGCGATGGACTAGAAATGCACAGCATTACACGGCTGTGTATCGTCCTGGTGTCAGCTGGAGCACTTCTGGGTCTGCCCTATGCTTGGCAATCACCCCCTTTGCAGAGGAGGTCTGTCCCGGGAAACACATTGGAAGGGGATCTGTTTGGGCGGTTCTCTGTGCATCTGCATGCCAGGGCTCTGTACACGGCTCTCACAATGCTCACCAAGCATCACCTGTATTTTTCTTGGCTCAGAGAAGACTGAATGCCGTTTTCAGTGCACCTAAGGTGTAGAGCATCCTGACTCTGGGCAGGTGGTGTGGTCAGTGGCTGAACTTATGCCTTCCTCCTCTCCCAGCAGAGGAAAAGCCCTTCAGGTGGAAACGAGGGAATCAAGGATATGTTGAATACCCCAGTACAGCCACACAGCCCTGGTTTCTCAATGCTCCTGAGATGTGAGGATGCCAGTGGCTAAGGTGAGCACTGACCCAGGCAAACACAAAGCTCAGAATAAAGCAAAGCAGTGCTGTGAAGAGCTCATACCTTTCCCCCTGCTAGTTATGTACCTACCACTGCAGCCAAGCCATACAGTAGCTGCAGTGAGTGACTCAGAGACCCAGAGAGCACAGCCAGACACTGCCATTCCAGACCTCTGCTCACCAGGTCTGTGCTCCTAGCCCTCCTCTGCAGCCCCCTCCCTTTCTCTTCTTTCCAATCCTCTTGTACTGTATTCTTGGCAAGGGTGCTGGCTCTCAGCCCCTGCACCTCATGTGCCCTATTGATAGCTGGTAATTTATGTAAATCTCCTAATATATGGATTCTGGGATCAGGACGGAGGGTTTGTGTGTGAGATGAGATTAATATGTTTGCAGATTCTCTCTGCAAAGAGAATGAGAGAAGCAGGCAGGGCAGGGATGCTCACCCTAGGTCTCTATTAGTACCTCTGCGTGTACTCACCATGCCCAGTCTCTGCCTCCACGTGGCCAGTGGTGCAGGGGACTCTCCCTGCTTTGGCCACCCTGGTCACCCACAGCCAGCCTTGTGGCCCAGCTGCCTGGGACTGCCCATTTCTGGGGGCCCACAATGTGCCTGGTAGTGGTTTCTGTCTCTGTCTGCTCCACCAAAGTTCCAGCATCTCCAGAAGGTGGCCAGGCTGAGCTGTGACAGGGGCTGCTGCTGCTGCAGGATTGTGTGGCCCCCTGAAAGTGCTGGAAAACTGGCTCAGCTTAATTCTTGCTGTGACAGTTCAGGACAAGGGAGGCTGCTTGTGGCCACTGGCCTCATGGTGCAGCTGGGGCTCAGCCCCTCCTGGACCAGGTCAAACTCAGGGATAGGGTGGTGCAAGCAGCAGGGCATGGGCTGGGGGCGACCAGTGTGACAGAGGGATGGCAGGGTACAGGGCCCTGGGCAGGGGGAAGGTGGTGGTGATGCCAGTTTTGCTGGCCACAGACTGGGCTGACATGCTGTGCCCTGGCTGAAGGATTCGGCAGCAGGCCTCCTGTCCCTCCTGAGGACTGCAGTCTCTGGGGTGGGAAGTGCTACATGTACACCCAGCCCTGTTCAGGGTGTGTGCCTTATCTGTACACATCTCCTGGCTTGGCAGCAGTGCCTGGCTGCCTGGGCTTGGCCTGGATGGGAAGGCAGAGCCCACCAAAGCATGATGGAGGCCAAGAGAAGTTGGGGCGCTGGGGAGTAGGTGGCAAGGAAGGAATCCACCCTCTGATTCAGATGTTCCTGAGGAGTTCCTGTTCTGTACCTGAAATTTAGAAACTAAGAATCCTGGTGATGGATAGGATTTGGTGTGGTGGAGTATATTTCACACTGTGTCATTTATCCTGGTGCTGCCTCATGTGAAATGTCAGCCGTCCAGGAGGCTTTTCTGATCGCTCTTTGAAGTACTGGTTTCTGATAAACTCAGGAGAAAGATGCTTTTACCAACCCAGGTCAGGAACCAGGAGTGACAACAACTTTTCTCCTCTCTGTGCAGGGTCCTTTAGTAGGACCTGCCAGCTCAACCTGACTTGCTGAGGGTCACAGTGGGGGTCCTGCTACCCCTGCTGCCCCTGGTGTATCCCTCCTCCTTTTTGGGCCATACAAACCCCTTCCTTCCATCCCCTATCTCTCTGACAGCACCCTGTCTCATGCTGCCTCTCCCTGCCTGTCTCTGGATTTGCTCCCAATACTCTTTTTAGCCTTTGGAGGAATATTTTCAAGTCTCCTGGGGTTGCTGCTGTTGACAATGGAAATCTATTGTGTTTTATGTGCCTGGAAAATGAATTTCCATGTCAGAAGAGGAGAGCAATTACCACAAGCAAGAAAGATCAAATTGGGTCTTTAAAAAGAAAATAAAGTTCAGATCTTATCTGATTAATGAGATTTCTTCCAAACCTTAACAAATCTTAATTACAGTGACTCTGCTGGAAGGGATGAGGTAAAGCTAGGATTGGGGGCTATCTAAACAGAACCGCTCTCTTCTGAGCTAGAGTACATCCCTGCATGAAAGCAGCAGGGACAGCCATTGAGTGTGGAAAGCTGCTCAGCTGGAAATCAGCGAGGCAGGATTCTCCATGGAGCCTGAGCAGCTCCTTCCCCAAAGGCTCGCGGTGCTGGGGGAGAGCCCCACCAGCCCCGACCAGCAGTGAGCCCTCTGCTTTGCTCTGCCCCAAATCCTGGCATCCTTTTTGCTCCAGAGCCCTCTGCTTCTACAAATTTTTCACCTTTTTTTTTTTTTTCCTTTTCTGTAATAAGAAAAATTATTATTATTAATGAAAATTATTCATTTGCTGAGGATTTTTATTCTCCCTTTCTCAATTTTTTGAAAAAGAATCCTCCTGCTTAAAAATAAGCTGAAGGGTGCTAAGTTGTTTATTCAGTTTAAGCTCACAAAACATTTTTCCGATGATTTGACTGGATCTCCTGCATAACACAGAACAGATATTTTCCCCCTGCTACCCCTTTACTGAGCACAATAACTTTCTTCCCGAAAGAATACGAGTCTTGAGTGGAAGATGTTGAGAAAGGGAAACTCTAGTGCTTCCCGTAACAGCTGCCCTGGTGGTTAATCACCCTGACTTCCTTGGACAAAGTGAAACAAAATTTAAAAAGGTCCAGTACTTTATTTTTAATTGGACTTGTTTGGCTTCAGCACTCATCCATTGGCTCTTGTTACAGATTTCTCTGGCAGATTAAATAGTTTTTTAGTACCTGGTATTTCTTCCCTAGGAAGAAATTTATATACAGGAAACAAGTAACCCCTTAATCCTTTTAATAGACTAAATAAATGGTTCCCTTTGGATCCTTGGTGTAGTGCATTTTCCCCCAGGTTGGGGTAATGTTTGGGGTTCTTCTGTCCTGTTACCAGAAATAGGAGGACACAGGAACGAGTCAAAATCACTAGAAATCAGACAGCCAAACCTCCCCTTCTCTTTGTCTCCCTGTGCACAAACACATTGTTTCCCTTCACATTATCTGTGGAACAAATTTGGGAAAATATCATTCATCTAAAAAATATTTTCTCAATCTCTATAATTATAGACTAATTATTAATAGCTATAACCAGAGACAGAACTGGCTGTCAGCATCTGAGTGAGGGGTAAAATGACAACAAATGAGTGTATTTAAGCACATGTAGATTTTCAGGGTATTGGTGGGATTTGCAGGAGGGGCTGTGGAGTGTCTGAGCATCCCCTCTCTGCGGCACACGGCAGAGCCTGGAGTTTGTTCTCCGGTCGGCTCTGGGAAGGACGCAGCCCGAGAAGCTGAAGTCGTGCAAGAGAGCCAGACACAGCAGGATCTGAGAAGGAGGAAAATCAGGCAGCTACCAATGATGCACATACATCCTCTAAAAACTTCCTACTGTTGGACTTCCAGGATCTGCACCTAGAGTGTTGCAGCTTAAACTGCTAGGCACAAATTTTGCTTGTGTTCCTGATCTATTCACCAAGATTTCACCCTCTCCTCTCAATCCAGCAAAGTTTCAAAACGTGTGAATAATTTGAATTACTTTTGCCTCATTTCCACTGCCTGATAAGATTCTCATCTGCCTGTCTTGTTTGCCTGATTTATGAAGGATTGGGTTTTTTAGGCATTGCTTCTGTTTTTACTGAGGGAGATATTTTTTTTTTCTTATAATAAATTTTGGGTTTACTGTCACCTTTCTCCTCATGGCCCTGATTTGGTGGACTCCCTGTGCAGTTACTCCACTTCAGGCATGTGCTTAAATCTTCTCAGAAGACATGATCTTGGGGACAGATTAAAAAAAAATATTTTCATAAATTGAGAGTCAAATCCTCAGCACACATCCAGTTTTATATTGCTCCTAGCTGTGATTACATTTGCAACTTTTAATTTCTTTCAGGACAGTGAGTGGAACAGCCACAAATACATTTAGAGAAAACTGTTGTTTTCCTTCCGTTTCTTTACACTTTACCACAAAAGCTGGTTTTTTTCATTTAAAGAAAGGACACTTCACCCCTAGTATTAGCAACTTAAACTGTTCAAAAATCACAGAGCAAGATTATAAAAATAACATAGTTGGGATTCTTGTACTGGCTTTCTGTGTTAAGGGGATGCATGCATCACATTTTCAAGCCATTCTCTGCATTGTCCAAAGTTAGAAAGTTACTTTTTAATTGAAGGCTGAATTCCTGATCCTAACACATACTCTTTTTCTTCCTGTGCCTCTTTCTTCCCAAACTTTGCACATTATTTTTAGCTTAAGAATCTAATTTCTGCCTGTGATACTGCTCTCCCAAGGCAGTGCCACTGGGTCAGGACAGGAAAGCAGACACTGAAGCTCACCAAGCCAGTGTGAATCTACAAGCAGAGCCTGGTTTGACCGTGCCAACTCTTCAAAAATCGTGGGCTTGATCCCCATTCACCTTTCACAGTTGCAAAACTGGCTTAAAAATCACCATGTTAGAGAAAAAAAAAAAAAAAAAGAGAAAAAAAAAAAGAAAAAAAAAGAGAAAAAGGGAATTAGCAAGTGGCTTCTTTTCTGATGCCATTGTGTTGTGGAACAGCAGGCCAGCTTTCAAGCTTTTTGCTGCATCCACAACAAATAGTTATTTCTTAAGAAAAAGGATTAAAAAAGTCTGCTCAGAGCTTTGCATATAATCCTATGACTCCAGGACCCAAGGCTTTGAGTAATATCAAAATCGAAATAAATTCTCCCTGTGAGAATCATAAGAATCTGCCAAATTAGTTCACAGGGGTAAACAAACAGCCAAATATTAGTATTCTACACTAAGAGCTAAATCCTATAAGTGGGGCCAGGGTTGCACATGGATTATCCTTTTATAGTTCAGGCATGGATTTACCAAGGGGATTATAGGCCATCCCCTCCCCACCCTCCCTTCCTCCCCTCCATCCCTGGCGTTGCCCAGTGCTGCACACTCCCACTGCACCGCAGAGTTCCTCCCACTGCCCGACACCCTTCCCTGGGCACAGAGATGCATCTGCCCCCTTGCTCTTCCACCTCCAGCACCCTGGGGGCAGTCACCCCCCTTCTCAAGATGACAAAGGCAGGACCAGGAGTGATGCAGAAGTCAGTTAGTCCCAGGTCCTGAATGGGTGCAGAATTCCTGGGGGATGGGGGATTAGTCCCCAGATGTCCCAACCTCCTTTCTTCCTGCCACTACTTTGCCTTGCCCGATGCTGTTTCCTGAACAGGGATAATGACAATTCAAACTGACACCCTGCTTCAGTTTTCTTTCCCTACTGGTCTGATAGTGCAGTCCTGATGGCTTGTCACTCTTAATATCCTGCACACTTCCACTGAGTCCCTCAGAGTGTTGGAAGGCTTTGATTATGCCCAGGGTAGCTTGCATGATGCTGAGGTGCCACATACTTAGAGATTTGATGAACTTATTCCTTCCTTGACTCTTTGTCCCTACTGCATGCACCTACATATGTGCATGTGCATGCACAATCACATACATACATGTTATTATCAAGGTAGACATAGGTGTTTTTAACTGGAATTTTGCTGCTTCTTTTAGGCAGAAACAATTCTGCAACATCATTTGTTTGCTCTGATATTTTTATTTGTGCATTTTATAGATTATTACTATTATATAAAAGTGCCCAGTGCTTTACGAGACACAAAATACAGATAATCTCTGTCATGAATAGTGCACAATCTAAACAAAACAGACAACATAGACAGGGCTCCCTGAGAGGCACAGAGGAGTGGAGATTAGTCTTGTTTCGGTTTTATAAATATACTGCTAACATTATTGGACAAGAAATAGACATGTTTTCTTCTTCTTCCCCTTCCATCCTCCCATTTATTAATGCTTCCCTCTCATTCACACAATAGAATTATGATGCAACATGAAATAAAGCCTGGTTTAGGCTGCTGGCCCCAATTCAACAACCCTGAATCCCATCCTTGCTCCCTGGCGCTCACGTGCTTAAGATTTCTCTGGATTGGTGCCTTAGATCATGCAGTCTATTGACAGCTGCCCTTTTGCTTACAAATGAAACCGACCCTAGATCAATAAGAAAAAAGCGTTATTCTCTTCACCTGTTTAATGCCACGGCTATGGGTTGCTGTGAGATTTGTAAACAAGCTGATGTCTACAGGGAAAGCTTTAAGACAAAGAACACCTTCCCCACCAAAGGGAGTGGGTGTTCTGTGTTTACATACAAATCACCTACCGGGGCTTTTTTCAGTGGGCTCCAGAAATTTGCTGTGTGGACTGACAAGCAGGGGCTGTTTATTGTCTGGTGGCCCTCTGCTTGATGCACAGACCCAGCACTGTGAAAGGGCACTCGCAGCTTGATCAGTTTTCATCAAGGCACATTTTGGAAAGAATCTGCATTTGGGTAAGGGGCATTTCTAAAATATTTTTTATTATCCTCTCTCTCTCTTTTTTTTTTTTTTCTTCTCCTTCCTCCACACCCATAGTTACCTCTCCTCCTAATAATTTAAAGGATTTGAGGCTTGTAAGAGCAATAGAATTCTGTGACTCAGAGGAATTCATGTGTGCAGTTTTGGACAAAGGCAGTGGAAGAAGGGTTAAAGTCGGTGCCCAACCACATCAGGTACAGGTCCCTGGAGTAGAAGAACTGTCTGGCTGCAGGGGGCTCACCTTGGTTGACATTTAATTGCATTAAACCTGACCCAGGTCCAAGTCACTGGATATCTTCTATGGCTCAGATTCCTATATGGAAGATAGAGACGCGTTGTGAAGTTTGGGAATTTCATGTGCATAAAAAAAAAAACAAACATCAGTTGAGATGCTCTGCACATGTTTCTCATCTCAGCATACTTAGTTTCTTAGACTTCACATGTCCTGGGTAGTGTCTGGTGGGACCTGGGCGTCAGTTACAGAGATTTGGAGAACTGGGGAAGGTGTTAGGAGAGCCCCCACGGGTATCCCTAAGTGGGAGGAGGACACTTCAGGAAGATATACTGCAAAACGCAGAGATGAAGCCAGGATGTTCCTTCTTGAACTCACCAAGTGAGACACAGAGAGGCTGAAGGGCTGGGGAGGTGTGAATGCTGGCCACAACAGTGGTTCTGCACTGGCCTTGGACCAGTCATTTACCACTTTGGGCTTTCTTTCCTTTTTGTTACCTGGACTGTTGGTCAGCATTCTGGGGCAGGCAAGTCCTCTCCTTTGGCCATCTACAGTGCTTGATTGCTACTGAAATAACGGCGGCACATCTGTGGCCCAAAGTCCCCTCCCTCCTCCTGCAAGCAGAGCACAGTGGGTCACATTGCTGGCATGCCATGGCCATGATTCAAACCCTACAGATGACCCACATTTGCTTCTGCACCTAAGTTGTGTCCTGCATCAGACTAGTCATTTCGGCAGGGGACTTTGGCTATTGAGTTAGATCTCAGACCCTGCTGGTCTGATGCTGAAATAGGGGCCGTCCCCCTGGGGGTATCTACACTGTCATGGCTAACCTGGCTGACTGTTGTTTTTACCAATGCACAGTTTCATTCCCAGCACATTCTTCTTCTGAAACTGATACATCAGTTTTAATTAGTTAGGTTTTCTTTTTCTGTCTAGAGGAGCCTCCTGCCTTCAAAGACCAACTTTCAAACATTAACTCATCTAAATGTTTCCCCCCCCACGTGAACCCCTCCTTATCCTGCCTTGTAAATTATGTCCAGTCCCGTCCTTTTAGCAGGCAGGTACTTAATGTGATAAATTCAGCTTAGTGTCTCCTTAAGTGCATGTATGTATGTGTTTATCTGTGTGTATGTATGTGTGTGTGCACGTGTATGTAAAGAAGGAACAAAATAAAGTTGTATCAGCCATAAATTACTCCTCTAGCCTCATAAATTGCCAAGGCAAAGCTCAATTTTTGGACATTTCTTTCAACTAAATGAGATAATTAATGTAAGAGGGGAAAAAAAACGGGGGAGACCTTCCTCCTCCCTGGAGCCCTTAGCCTTGATGTTTGGCTATGAAACGCCAAGGTTGCAGTGGGGTGGAGATCTCACTTCTGGAGTGGGGGGAAAGAGTGAAGGAGACGGAGATCTGGGAGGGTGGGGGTCATGGGGATGGGCGAGTGTTTTCATTTTGCCAGGGCCGTGGGAGGGACTGTAATGCGGGCTGTGACCCTATTTAATAAAATGGCTAGGAAAGCAAGGGGCCAGAAGGGGGGGCGAGAGGGAGACGCAGTGGCTCGGGCTGGCAGGAGACTGTCATGAGATGAAAGTGTCCCTTCGTCCATTCCTTTCCTCCCTCTCTGCTGTCAGCACTTTTTAATGTCAAACAGTGTGAGTGGTCGATGGGGCTAGCTTCTGTCTCCTCATATGTACTTTTTTTTTCACTTTCCCCAGAACTTCAGCCAGATGAATTCACTGCTTGGGAGCAACTAGAGAGCGGTGCGGGTGGCCCTGCAGGCGTCCTTTTCACTAGGACCTTGAGCTGAACTTTTTTCAAGTCTTTCTCTGAGGCAAAAGCTTGTCAGGGAATGTCTCCTTTCTGCCCTGCCACCCTCAAGTCCTAGACCACCCTGGGTGTAAAGCTGGTCTTACAAAGCTTCCCCTGAGACCAGTGTGGGCATCACACAGTGAATACTCTCCACGTGATAATCCAGTCCCTGCACACTGTGCTGAAATTTAGGGAACTTGGGTGTCTCTTTGGTCCCTGACTCCAGTCTGTTGGGAGACCCTGGGTCATGCATCATACAACACCTCAGTTTCCCTGCCTTTAAAATGGCAGTAATCATCACTACTTCATTTGTGACAAACTTGGAGGTATATGAAATATGCACACTGAGAAACTGTTGCTTTTATCAGGCGTGATAATCTGTAGGTGAGCTGGTACCACAGAGCCCAAAAATGCCCTGTAACAAGATGACTGACTGGCCTTGCTGGGACTATGGCCACAGGGCTAGGTCATAAAGCAGGACCACAGTCACTGCAGATGTGACATCAAGATCTGCACATCTCTGCTGTGCATGTGGACCTCATTTGGCAAGCTGAGCAACTATGGGAGTATGTTTAATTTTGATTGCCCCAGGGTATTTCAGAAGGCCCAGAGATGCCAGCCCTTGTGGGTAAAGAAAATTCATCTTTGCAGTGAAGCTGAGCCACAAGATCCCCAAGAAAAGTGATTTCTGCAGTTTTGCTGATGGGAGCTACCTGATTAAAATGTGACAAACTGATTGCTTATGTTCATGAGTCTGAGCTGTGCTTTGTTCTGCCGCTGCAGGTGAGGGTACTTTCTGACACTGATGAAATGAAACTATCACCTTTTTTAAGTTTAAGCTCAGGTAACCCAGCAGAGGCAATTGCACTGTCTGTCATTTGTCCCTATCTTCTCCATAATGCTTAACCTACCTGTCAATGTCAGCCATACTTGACACACGGACAGAGAACACTAAACTATTCTATGCCTACAAAATGTGTTTAAATTAATGATGGGCTAAAGAAGTGAGGTTCACATTGGTGCCAGCACCAGGACTACTCCATCTTCTCTGCTGGCCAACCACCCCTCCATGGCCAGTGACCAAACAGCACACGGCTTGGGGCCAGTGACAGCACACAAGCTGAGGGTCCCTCTGGGGCAATGGGAGGCACTGGAGGAGAATTTGACCCCTGTGGCTATTGTAATGGTGATGGAGGGAGGACAAAAGAATCAAGACACAAAGCTATCAGAAAACAGGTTTCACTAGTCCTGTCAATCTCATGACTTGCTTTGAATTCTCTTTTTTATACCTATGGAAAATCCTGTACCTCCTCTCTGGCCTAGCCATTGGGTTGCTTGATTGGGACAACCTAAAGCTGCAAGTCATGTTCTACCTGGAAGGGTGCAGATTGGAGGGAGGGGAAGGGTTTGAGGTGGGCACCTCTTCTGGGGTAGTCAGAAGTCCAGGTGAGCATGGGTGGAAGCTTTGATGCCTTGGCCAATGCCGTGGTGGGGTGGGGCAAGGGCAGAGGGGATGGTGCCCATTTCTGGTGTGCTGTGTGAGGGGTGGGGGAGCTGGGCTGCCTCTCTGCAGCCCGTGGCACTGCTGGGCTGCTCACAGCAGTGTATGTTTGGTGAGGAGCTTTGGCTGTCTTAAGCACCTTTCGAATACATTGGGCACAGCTCATTGAATCCTCTAACAATCCAGCTCCTGTCTCCTCTCTCCCCTCTTCCCAAGAGCCAGTGCCTTTTTTCAAGAAATAGCAATGACTGTGCCCCACACTCCTGTGGGCTCTGTCCCTATCCCTCCCATCCACCGACTGTCTCCCCTTGCTGCCCCATGACACAGGGCCCCCTCTGAAAAAAGGATTTTGTTGCTGGCAAATGGTTCCTTGCTGGTGAGGATTTTCCAGAATTCAGCACTTCCCAGGCCCTACTCCTGCATGGAGAGAGCTAGTTAATGAGCCATTAACCAGCGGAAGGGAACTCTCTGGTGGCTGCAAGCAACAATAGCAACAAAATAACCCAAAAACAACGAAGCAGACCCAAGAAAAATGCACCAAACATCAGGAGGAGTTTCAGGGAACGGATAAGGAAAAAAAAAAGAAATCCAGAGATATGTGATTGTAATAGCTTGGATAAACCCCCCAATCCTTGATAAAGTAATAGCCTTCTCTGGTGAAGAGAAAGGTTTGGACTTGACTCATGCAGCCCCAACAGCTACTCTTCCCCCTGCCCTCTGCAGCCCTGTCCCAAAATTCTCACTTTGGACTGGGTGCACAGCAGAAGGACAATGAGGAACAGTGCCTTGGGACCCCACATGTCTGCCCAGGGTAGTGGCCCAGGTCTAGGAAAGGTTGGAGGCCATGTAGGAGTGATAAGGGAAGGAAGGAGTGGATGCAGGCTCTGGAATGTGGGTAGTCAGGGAGAGAGTCCTCTTTGGAGAATGCATGGATGTGTTAGAGCTTGGGGAGTGAGAAAATGTGGAGCAGGGGTGCTGAGGGTGTGCAGATGGTGGCTATGCAGGGGTTTGAAAATGAAGCAATGCAGGAGCAGACTTGGTACATGCAATAGCCACGGTGTCCCTGAGCTAACTCATGTCAACGGCTTGTAAACCTTTACTGGCCTACCCAGAGTGTTGAGCTGCGCACCCAATAAAGCTCTCTGGGCAGAGAATGAGCACCCACTTGAGAATTAGACCCATGTTGCTAAACTGAGGCACTTGTCTCACTAGCACAAGCTGGGGAGAAGCTCTTTTGCAGTGGATTGCAGTAGGATTGCCCAGGAGATCCCCAGGGTGCTTGCAACCTCCAGCACTGCTGTAACACCAACAGTGCAAGTCGTTCCTTCTAGAACTGCATCCACATTTTCACTGTTCTCATTTCATTGCAAACTTGCTTGCTTTGCTCTCCAGCTAAATACTTTGCACCTGGAAACATGCACTTCAATGCCATTTTAGTGGTGCTTGCTGGTTGGAAATCAATATTAATTTACTTGTGCGTATAAATACAGAAATGTATTTATAAGTTTCAGATCAGTTACAAACACATGCAAATTCTGTACATAAATTCTCACTCATTTATGTAATCTGTTCAGTAATATCATTAAAGAGAGCACATCTACTGCCTGACTAGAGTTACATTTGCAATGTGCTGAGATCAGCTGTGCCTATTCACATACCACACTCCCTTGCCCATGCGGCTCCCAGCAGTGGGTGATGCTCTGGCTCCAGGTATCTTCTGCTGTTTCCCTGTGATGTGTTATTATCTTTTTTCAAGGGCTTTGGGGTTTTTTGTTGTTGTTGTTGGTTTTTTGTGTGTGTGTGTTTTTTGTTTGTTTGGCTGGGGGGTTTTTTGTGTGTGTGTTGTGTGTCTTTTTAGCACAAGCAGGTTTGAGTTATTCTGAGGTTTGTGGCTTAGGGAGGGAATTGTGGTTTCTTTTGGACTATACACCTGCTGCAAAGTGATTGCAAATGCACTGGGCTTGATTGCATAGCTGGTTTCCTCCAGTCTTGTGTCTCTCCAGCTACAGATCACAAGAAGAGTAGGAATTATTTACAATTCTACAAAAAAGAAACATGGTCAAGCAAGACATCATTAAAATACACTTTTAACAAGACGTGGTGTGTGTATTTCTCAGAGTTGTCATTTGAGAACTGCCCACTAAATTACTGCTCAGAGAAGTAACTCCGAGTGAAAGGAAAAATCATCTGGTTAAACATATTGTATGTCAGTGCTGAGAAAATCATTAACATATATATGCTGTAGAGAAGAGAATGCACCAGCTAAAGTCTATCAATAAAGATATACCATATTTTTATGATACTGGAATTAAAGAGACCTGATAGAAAAATATCACACTCGTTTTATTAAAAAATATGGTCTTGTCAAAGCTGTTTCCTTTCCAGGATAAATGAAACTCAGCCATATCAATATTACTGATTTTAAATTGTCATTTTTAAGCTCAATGTTTTATTATTTATAATTATTTAATAATTCCAGAAGATATGAATTGGTCAAACCCCTGATTTCTTGTTAAGCCATTTTCACTATTAAAAATACTACAAAAACAATCCTGAAAAAAGGCATTGCATTTTAAAGGCACAACAATATATTCCATAACATTGCCACTTTTCACATCAAAATGTTTCTGAAGAAGGCTTTAGTTCAATGAATAGTCCTGCATTTAAAATTGTAAAATAAAGCACACAGGAACTAAGACTCTTCCTTGTATGCACCTAAGGTGGAGGAAAGTGTGTGCTGTGTTGAATTATTTGATAGGTAATACACGGTTATAGCAGCTGACAGAGTTTTACCCCAGGGCAGAATTAGGGCTAAATATTCACTTTTGGAATTTTTATTTCCTGTTGCATAGGAATCCACATTGCATGAACATAAATCTTTGCATTTGTTTCCTACACTATTTTAAAAAAGGAAGAATGAAACAAAGATGAACAGAAGCAAATAAAACTCAAGAGAAAGCACATGCTGATGGTAGCTGATTGCAACAAAAAGGAACCGCTTCAGTCAGTCTATATTAGATCTAGAGACTCAAGCATGTACCTGTGGTATAAACTTGGTGGTGATTACTTAGCCCAAGGAGAGATACCAACACCCCCTCCTTTCAGAAAGCTGGAGTTCTCTCTGCTTGCCGTGGTAGGTCCAAGATTGAGCTCACGATAATGTATCTCTATATAGGGCATATTGGTATTAAAATAACTGTCTTGTAGGTATGTTTTATTGTGCAGTGGATACACAAGATCTTTGTTGCATACATGCTGGCTCAGTTTTTCTGAGCTGAGGACATGAATCATCCTCCAAACTGCCATCAGAGTTGATGAGAACTGGGTGGCTATTTGACTTAGATGTCTCAGTCGATGGAAGTAGATCACGCTGGAAAACGTTGTGGAAGCACACACACATTGCAGGCTGGCGTTTCGTGCTGGCCTGTGGCTTTGCTCTGGAGCCAGAGGGAAGGCAGCCCTGGGCAGGACGGTGGAGAGGTGTGGGCAGCGTTTCTTTGCCCACACGTGGTGCGGAGGCTGCAGGGCTGCTGCAGGCACGAGGGATGCGTGTCAGATCCACTCCAGACGCAGGCGCTCCTTAGTGGGCAATCTGATGGTGCATGTGGCTGGTGCAACCGAGTGACTCCGCACCGGGGGCTGGGTGTTAATGACATGCTTGAGAGCCGTGTGTCTGTGTGTGTAGCCGTGGGCCCGAGGAGGACCCCGAGCTTGTCCCCCACTCCGTGTGCCCGTGCAGCTGCGGCAGGAGGTGCAGAGCCGTGACCCTCTACCCGCGACCTGGAGGTTTCACTGAGCCGGCCAGGCAGCCCCTGAGCGCGCTGGTGCCACGGGGTGTGCGGCGGGGTAGGTTTGCTGCCCACTGGGTGGGTTTTATAGACTCTGCCTGTACCATCCTGAGCACAGCGCTGAGACTACAGCCAGCTGCTGAACTCTGGTGGTAACAAACAGCCCCATTAATGCAGTGTCACAGATTTCATTAGGGCGTCAGTCCCGACCAACACGGCCATAAATCAGGGAGATGGTACAAGGGCTTGCAGGCCCTGGTTTCAAGGGCCACATAGCCAGAGACTCATAACGCTCAAGAGGAAATGATCATGAATATTATTTAAAAAAATCAGAAATGTATATTAGAAAATCTCTGAGCTTATCAGATGGAGTGAGGTTGGGTAATAGCTGTTATTTATACTGCTTGTGCAGAGTGATAAAGTGGTGCTTTATGACCTGTGGTTTATCACTTAGAATAAGAGTCATGTGACTCCATTAAGGATCCTTCTGTAGAAATGAAAAAGGGTAAATTAATGTGGTTTTTTTATTGTTAAATATTTGCACTCTCCTAAACCTAGTTTTTATTTTCTCTACTTAAGAAGTAGCATATAAGCACAAATAAGTTTAAGTTTTGATTGATGAAGAGGTGGGGTGAAAACTCCCTTTATGTCAAAGGCTCTCTGGAGTGAGCCAGCCTCCCACCCACTAATGCCTATCAGCAGGGCTGGGTTCAGGGAGGAGGGAAAGGCAACACAGTCAGCACTGTTACACCCTAAAAGTCGCTCCCCTTGGCCTCTCTGACCCATCATCTTCTGCAGAAACACACTATAGTCCTGCTGCTGCCTCAGCCTCACTGCTGCTCTGGGAAAAGAGAAGGGGATCTGTGGGCACCAAGGTTGGGAGCAACCCTGGGCAATCTGAGCAAAGAGATGAGGTGAGATGAGACAAAATACTCCCAGGAGAGGACAGGCTCTGCCTGAGCAAAGAGAAAATGAACTCCTAGGTGATGTTTTAAACACCAGAAACTGCCCTTACAGACCTCCGTATGAGCCCTGCCATGGCAATGAGCTCCATGTAAGCCATGGATAATCTGCAGGACAATGCTGTCACTGGAACTTGAATGGGGGAGCAAAATCACAGCAGTGCTATTCAAGAGGTCACACAATTGCTGTGGGAATATGCCCCACAGGATGCGTGAGCTGCAGCTGCTGAGAAGGCAGCAAGCACACAGTGCTAGTGGGAAATGACCACATTCACCAGGGCATAGGAAAGGAAAAGGAGACTAGCAAACTCCAAGGAGTTGGAATGACAGGAGTCTCTCCCAAGCCTTCCTGGTTTGGTCTGAGATGCTCAGAAATGGGGTTTCAGGAGAGAACCAAGAGTGAGCTGCTCAGGAAGAAGGCATGACAGCAGGCAGATGCCTACAAGGGCTTTGCTGAAGGACAGTGATGGACACACGCCTCTGTCACCTCTGGTGACTCCTGTGTTCACAGCTCCGCACCACCTACGTGGTGCCTCAGGGCACTTGAAAGGTCTATCAGCTTCCTACGGGACTCCTTTTAGTGAGGTGATGAGTGTGGGTCAGCAGAGCAGGGGAAGTGTTGGGTATTAACAGCACCTTTACAGCCCCAGCTACACAAGCTGATCAGAGCACACTGTGTAGCTAATTATTGGACTCTGCAGTAAGAAAAAAGATTCCCCAGGGAGGCAGAAACACCAGATTTGGTTTTATCTGTATCTGACTCAGTTTTCCTGCTTGTAAAGTATGGTTTACCATATTCATCTTCATCAGAACATATGTGGAAAGGATTACTTAAAAATTACCTGTGGAGATAGAAAGGACTGCAAGTTTGCTAAAATTTTTGATAAAATTTTCTTGAATATTCACTCTCAGAATCTGGATCTTTTTCTGTTTTGAAGAATAAAAATATTGTTGACTTATCAGACCTGGAGGAAGCAAGTTTCAGTAGGCTAAAAAAAAAGTGTGAGAAAATTGTCAGCATATTTTTGCCATTTTTTTCCCCTCTGATTTTGAAATAATGAGTTTGGATTCTTTGTTCTTGTTTTAAAATCCAAGTCTCCAGTAGTGCTTGCAAGGAAGGATCAGCCTGGAAGTGAGAAAGTGATGGCTTGGGAAAGAAAGTAACAGACAAACCTGAAAGAAAAGAGGAGGATTATCACATTATTTTGTTTGTTTGTTTGTTTGTTTGTTTGTTTTTACCAATCTGTTGCTTATGTTTCATCTAATAGTAAAGCCTTCTGAAGCGGGAAGTCAAGTCTGTAGCCTTAAGTTGCTGTAACTCCCTCCCAGGCTGAGTTACAACTTGGGGTCCTGTTGTGTTAAGAGCAGAGTGTCACAGTCACAAAATGGCTCAGATTGGAAGGGACCATCACAGGTGTCAGGATTCACCTCCACCTAAAGTGGGGTCAACTCCAAAAAGGCAGGCAGAAGAGGCTTTGAGGGCACACACAAAATCAGTGGCATAACATGCAGGAGGCTGGGGTCTCTGCCTCCTCCTGGCCAGCTTTCCAGAGGATTGCACCCTGTGACCAGATGTGTCCCAGAGGTGGCTGAGTCCATTTTGTTGTCTGTTCTGCTCAGTGATGGGGGTGGCTTTTCTCTCCAGGTGAGGAAAGCATGGGTAGTGGCTTTCAAGTGACCTTGTGTGTAAGCAGAATTCAGCCTAATGTCTAGCTCTCACAGCATATTGCCTGTGTGTTCCTCACAGTCATTTCCCATCATGGCTATGTGCTAATTGTCTCTAGGGGAAGTGAGAAGAAGACTTATTAATCTGTGCACTCAGGAAAGGTTGTAAATCACTGTGTGTTTCCAGCGATAAAATTGGCGAAATAAATTAAAACAAGCACTAATGACCCAAAGAGAGCTCTGATGTAGTGGGAGTGGGCTGGGGCATATAGCTGTGTTTGGGTATAGGGTACACCTCTGTCACATACTTTGTTCTGACAGTACTCCTGCATATCTCCAGCCACAGTCCCTTGACCCCAGACAGTGCATTATCAGTATTGCATATTGTTCTCTCCCCTCTGCTGCAGTGATGGGGCAGATTTTTAGCTCAGTTGTTCTATTCCATTTGCTTTTCAGTCCAGCAGAGCTTAGAGTTAATATACCTGGTTCTCTGATACTTCTCAACAAACACAGTGAACTTTTCTTTGATGCAAATAATGCATTAAAGCAGCTTCAAAGCCAACAGAAGCATATATCCATTAATAACTGTACAACTTTCCTTTTAGATATTAGTGTAAAAAGTCCATTCAGAAAGATTTCGTGCAGAAAATAAAAAGGGAGGTTTGCAAACAGCCATTCTGGTGATGAACAATCAGGGTGGAAAAGCCACCCCATAGTCCTGTTTTCCAACAACCTCTTTCATCTGGGAGGCCTGCAAAATCCTTCAGTGACTATTCATCAAATGCCACTAAAATGTCTGATCTCTCTCTAGAGGAGATGTTAGTACCAGACAGTTCTATGTTTTCTATGCAGCAACTGTCCCTATAAGAATTCTTCTGAGAATATCCTCCAACATTTTCTAGGATGATTAAATACTACTTGATTTGCCTCACCATCCAGCTTCAGCCTCTGGATATTAACCAGGAATGACTCATTTTATATCCACCAATGAAAGAACTACTTCTCAAACCAGGAGCAGTCTGCTACTGCTCAGGATTGCTCACCTGCTTGTGGATGTACCTTGCTACCTTCCTTGGAGACCTCAAGAGATCATAAGGTAGAAGAATTTTCTTGGTATGACCTTCACAGTGGATGCATTGAATCAGTGTATCCCTCAGCCCCTGTAAGCCCACCAAGATGCAGGTCTGTGGACCTTCCATAACCAGCAGAGACTGAAGGAGTGCTCCTGCTGCAGTTGGCCACCTCTCTGGGAGGTGCCCAGATGTCAGCAGCAGAAGTGTGCTAAAGTGAGGAACGTCAGGCACTGCCATGTGAAGTCAGGGTCGTGAGAAGAGGCTCCTGCTCCACAGTGCACGTTTTATATTCCAGAGTCCTCTGTTCCCAGGACCAGTTCACACCAACCTCTCATATTTCCTGCTGGATTTGGTCCTTCTAGACATCACAGACAGACAGGCAAGACACTGGAACTAAGGATGGCAGTGCCTGGGCTCCCTTGTCTGCCTGGACAGAACCACAAATTTCTCCAGGAGCTGAGTCCAGCAGCATAACTAGACATCGATTAAAACTGCTTGCAAGGAGCTCCCTAAACCAATGTGTGCCTCTGTCACACAGGAGGTGAGAGCACCAGCTGTCCTCTAGCCTGAAGCTGTACTTGGGCAGCACCTTCAAATTAACATTTTTAATTTTGTATCAGTTTCCTGAGTCCTGTGGCCCAAGCTCTGGTTTGTATTTGTATCTTATAAGCATAAGAACTGCTAGGAAAAGTGGTGTTGAAGTGGTCAAAATAATAAATTATGTCTTTCTTTCAGTTATGCTTTCTGTGACAAGCATATAAATGGATGGCACCAACCCAGCCAAGCTCAGAAGTCTGAAATGCTTTCATTCCATGTGGTATCACCACTGCACCAGTCCATGTTAGACACCAGCTCAGTCACTTGGGCTTTACTAGAGCTCTTTTCTTTGTTTCCATACAGCAGGTTGGCTCACAGCTTGCTCTTGAAAACATAAACCTTTTTGTAAACAATTTTCCTCTTCGAGGTTTTTCCATATCCTTAACTCAAAATATTTTCTCTTTTCATGAAATGTATTTATTTTTTCTAATTTTTGCCTGCTTAACATTCTTGCCCCTTTTCCTAATTCCAGTCAAAACCACTGGTTCTTAAGGATGGTAAAGAGAAACAGAAGAGATAATCTCCAAAGGAAAAAAAAAAAAAAAGATCCATTCAGAAAGCCAGGAAACAAAATCAACAAGGAAAGCTTTGAGTGCTCTGTTTTGCTCGGAAAATTGTCGATTCCTTTTGCCTCAAGTGCTGGACCTGATTCTTCTCCGACAGAGTGCAGCCAAGAATTACAAAGCGAGTCAACAGACAGTGGAACTGAGTTCATCTGAAAAGTAGCCAGAAAAAAAACTCGGTCTATGTTCGAGGTGTCCATTTTTAGAAGAAAATTTGCTTAGGCAGAGGAATACCAGCATATTCAGGGTGAGTGGCTCTGTGTGTGTATGTGTTTTGGATCTTAGCACAAGGAAGGGATGTCTTGCCACCCCCAGAGGTCGGGAATAGTGCATGCATGGGGAGGACCTATTATATTATTTTTCTTCCACCTTAATGAACTCCTCTCATGTCCACCTCTGATCAGTGGAGTATGACAGAGGGTGATTGAAGGCCAGTCTCCCAGGAAATGAAGTTTGTTCACACAGCCCAAGTATGCTGGCCCTACTCCTGCCTGCCTCTGATTTATAGGACCAAAAATTCCTTCCTCCGGTAACAATAACGCTCTTAAACTCCAGACCCCTCTCCCTCACAGCGCCTCCAGACAGGGCAGCCTGAGCCCAGGAGAGACGGGAGGCACCCAGCAAATATATCCATCAACACAACTCAGGTTTCAAAGGAATATGAGACCCCACAGGGTTAGGCTCACAAAGGTGGAGAGCGGAGGAGTGTGGCCACCACCCTACAGCACCTCCTCCTGGGAAAGGGCAGCAACAGGAATGACTGTGCCATGGACAAGGGCAGGAGCCACAGCATGTCCAATAAGCCAGATGGCACAAGTGCAGGGTAGTGTTTCTAAGGGAAAATTAGGCCCTCTGGTTAATGCTTGATTCTAGGGCTGGGAACAAGTCCGTTCTCAGGTCTCCTAACATCAGAAGTTTCTTCCTGCAGCGTCTCCTCTGGGATGGAGCTGGTGGCTTGTGTGCACTCCAAATGCTTCATCTTTCATGTTGTACTTGTTTTTGAGAGGTTTCCTATGAGTTCTGTGTGTTTTGTAACACTTAAAGACAGCAGCAATGGCTGAGACTGCTGGTTCTGCAGCACCATGGCTCCTGTGTGGCACTGCATGGCTCATGCTGAGAGAGGGCATCACAGAAAAGTGCTACACTGCATCTCAGAAGCATTAGGGCATGAGGGGGCCCCGAGGTGTGGCAAGTAACAGTGTCCAGGGGTGCAAGGCATGCTGGATGGTGCTGGAGATCATGTCTGTGCTGTCTAGTGGGGCTGGCTGGTGTCACAGGCTGTCTGAGAGACAACCATCCCCCAGCCAGGGTGCCTGTGGTTAAACAGTAGGAATGATCTGAGGGCATATTGTTTCCTGCTTTGTTTTGTTTAGTAACATAGACAGGGAGATACAGTGGGGCCATCAGGGCAGCCTCCAAACTGGCAAGACCCGTGTATACCCACAAACACACACTCTTTTTGGAGCTGTGGATCACATGTTTGTGCTTAACGTTACTGTCAGAGTTTTGGGTCAAGGAGAGATAAAAAGAGCCCTTTTGCAACAGGACAGTTGTGGTTGCCAAACTGCAAGGCAAGTCCTGGAAAGAAACAAGTTCATTCTGTAACTTTTTTTTTTTTTTTATCATTTACTTATTAACAGCTCTTTCTGGCTCTCACCTAAAGCTGCTGACCTGTTCCTCCTAGGCAGAGCAATTAACAGGGAGACAATGATCTGCAGAGGGCAAGGAGCAGCCTGTGCTGGGGAGGGGGCAGAGGTGGGGAAGAGCTGCGGGAGGCCGAGGGTCATAGAGGATAGAGCTATTTATGGCCTTAAGAGGGAGGATCAGTAAAGGGCCATCTAGCTTAACTTGACTTCCTCTTGACCTATCACTTCTGGGAGATACCCATGCAACTCTCTGCCCCCATGGGCTTCCAGTGCCCCCAGTGCTTAGGTACAGGGATAGACTGGTGAAGGTGGTAGTGGGCAGAGGAAAATGTGGTGGACCATGTATCAGCTCCATTTAACTTGTGAAGTGGTATTTTAAGCATGAAGGAAGAGATCTTGCTGACTGATGTCTTGTAGTCTTCTCCAAAACTAGCCCCTGTAACTGCTTCTGGAAAGAGAGACAGGAAAGCTTTTTGCTCTGTCTGTTGGCAAAGAGCAGTTTCCCCTCCCAGTTTTTGCTGTGATTATTGGGACAGAAGGGCTGTGGGACAGTAACTCTGCGTTCATGCTGGTAGGTAGCACAGAGGGCTCTGATCTCTATCTCACAGTCTGTGCTAAATACAGTGCAAGTAATTGCTTGACAAAGAGAGAGCAAGTCTGGCTCATACACTCGTCTCTAACCTCCACATCTGGGCCAGTTTCTTGACATCCTGCTATGAACACCATTTTGGAATATACCCCTTGTAAATTATGAGTCTTTGCATATTTGTGTCCTTCAGACCACCTTTCCTTCTTTGCTGGAATGTGCCGAGACTGGTCACAACTGTAGGGGGGATTCCCAGGTGACACCTTGGCAAGAAATTAGCTTTGTGTTGTAGCTGAGTGACATAAGGAGAACCCTTCCTCTAAATAACTGTCTCCAGAGAAAAGGGTTAAAGGCATGATATTGTGTTAGATAACCATGTTAAATTGCATCTAAAAAGGAAGTTGGTAATTCCTAATATATTTTTGATGAAACATGAGCTTTTTTAAAATGAAGAACATTTTTATGGAGCAATCCTATGAGATGCCAAATGTTTTGGCCCTGATCTAGCTAGATATTTAACCATGCACTTAATTTCTTAAGCTGCTCGTGTGCTTGAATATTTTGCTGGATTGAGTCCAAAACTCTCAGCATTCTGTGGTGCGTCAAAGGACCGGGTCTGTGTTTGCAGCAGCATTGCTAAACTCAGCCTATAATGAAGTAAATCTTCACACACAATGGATTTTCAGTTAGTGCACTATCCAACAAAAAACTTAAATTTCCTTGGAATTTCTCTCTTAGGTGTGGGTTTTCTGATTGTGTTCTAGTAGACAGGCTTACTAGCCAGAGTATTTGTGGAACAAGGCACTTTAAAGTAAAATTTAGTGGGATCTAATGGAAAATTGTTTTGTTCTAAAAATTCCAGGATTGTCACCCAAGATCTGAGTTTAAAAGGGACTGAAGACTCATGGGGAAAGAAATGGAGTGTGTAACCACTCCATCCAGTCAAAGCTGACCAAGATAGTTGGAATCATTCACAGAAATGATTTAGAAAATAATTTCAAACAACAGATGGGGAGGAATTATCACCTGATGGCAGTCAACCGGTGAGCAGAGACCAAGTTCTTGAGTAAAGTAGTTCTCTGCAGATGGCTGGGTTCAATAAGAAAGGATAAAAAATGAACCTGACTATTAACAAAAAAGTGAAATGAACAAGTGGGTTTCATTGGTCCTATTGAAGGGAGTACAAAGAACAAGAAGAAAACATCCCTAGGTGGGAAAAGGTGAGTCTGATTTCTAATCTTGTGTGTTGTAATTATGGTGTTAAATGTGCAAGTGCAAAGTCAATAGATGAGATGGCATAACTAGAAAGAATTTGTGGAAGAGAGCTGAGCATAAAAAGGCTCTGTCAAAGCCAAAAAGGATGCATGCCAACGTTGTTTCTCTTGGCATAGGTCAAAAAGCAGACTGTGTGACAAGAGAGAAATTCGAGAAGACTGAGATAATGCCCAATTAGATCATGCAGTTCACCTCCCTGGGGCCTGTGACAGACTGGTAAGGAATTTTTATTTTTTTCTGAGGAAGGAAAAAAGTTGTCAGAAATTTGAATATCTTTTTCATTTCTTCCCCCAAAAACTTAACTTAAACCAAAACCTTACTGAAAAACATCCCTTTCACTTCCCTCTACTGTCTTATAAGAAAAAAAAATCTGATACCTACTGTGAAAAAATGCTTAGTATGTGCATGTTGCATTTTCCTGCAACAGCAAAAATTTAAGAAGACCTTATTATGCCTTTTGTTATTGCTGAAATCCTTCTCAGTCACCTGTAATCCTGAGCCCCATTGTGTCAGATCATCACAGATATGTTGTTCCTTAGAGTGCATAGCCAGAGCAGAGCCTGACTCACCAGTCCCTGGGTTAGCCCAAGCTGGGATGAGCCATTCGCCCCACAAAACTTAGATGCTTCATTCCTGTGGCTCCTTTTCATGCATTTAATGACTGCCAAGAACTCTTGCAGCTCTGGAGGAAGGCTGCTCCACGGCAGCTTTCACATGACCTATGAGTCTGCCTCAGTTTTGAGAAGACTGTGGAATTAGCATTCTCCTGAGCCCAGAAATCATGATGCTTAGGTTACCTCTAAGTGAAAGCCTTATTGGCTGTGCTAAATTTGGCAAGTGACTTCTGTATGTTGGCAGTTGGAGGGATGGGAGCATTACCTGAACATGTGCCGAATTTAATGTGGTGAGGCTGTACTACAGACTGGTATCAGGACCAAGAATAAAACTGTGATCCCCCAAGCTCTGTGTTCTACTGCAATATCTGCTTAGGCTCTTCTGGCACCCCTTTAGCCCATTTCCTCAGTGCAATTTTCTTAGGGGTTTAAATAGTGAAGAATGCTAGTGAGTTTCGTTGTCAGGGTGTTGTTTCTCCCTTAATTTTATTCTGTTTCATTTTTATTTCCTTATCTTTAGAGAGAAGTCCTTGCTGTTATCCTATCATACTACCTAACTCTGGTTTTGTTATTATCTTCCACTCAAACTTACTAGGTTTGTCTTCATCTTTAGCAATGTTTTTAACACTCCTGGGATCTGGGACTGAAGTTCTGCACTGTGGTGTGCTTGTGGGGATATAAATTCAGCTTACCAGGCAGTAACAATCAGAACTATAATTTATTTTGGAAAACACGACTATGAAGTATTTTCTCAGCATTACCAAATTTCCTTTTTGCCATGTGTAAGTTGAAGACACCTCCTGCAGGGAGTGCCTGGCTTATACATAATTGGATCTTCCCTCAGAAGAGGAGTGATCGTACTCTCCATTATACTCTATCAATGGGCTAATGAGTACTGGTACCAGTAGCAGTATCTACAGTACAACTGGTGGATTTGAACCTGAGCTGGTTAGATAGCGTGTGCAGCTGGAGGGAGAACGCAGGGGTTTGTGACTGCAGCTTCCAGCAGAAGCAGGAGAGGTGCAAAACCACAGCAGCATTACAGGTTGGTTAGGAGGTGGTTGCAGCTGACTGAGCTCTGACTCATCCCTCTAGTTGAGTGTGTTGAGGAGAACTCCCAGGTGTGGGAATGGCCACCCTCTGGGACAGAGATCCTGGTCCCTCCTGCATGTGTGGTACCTGAGGGGTGGATGGCAGAGGGAGCTGCTCTGACATTTCCTCTCCCACTGAGGAGGGAACCTTGTCCTTGCGAGGCCATCGACAGCCAGCTCAGCCCTGTGTGACCAACAACCGCCGCTCCTGCGTCCTTTCCCCTCAGGTGCTGCGTTCATTAGCTGGGCCTTGGTTTTATGGGAACCCTCCCACCCAGCTTCCTCCTGCCTTAATGACAGGTCCATTAAAGAGAAGCCAATAAAGCCACAGTGCAAGAACAGCGTGAGGGACGGCTGCCTGCCTGTCCTCTTCATGGGTGAGCCAGGTCTGAGGGCAGGAGGAGGCAGAGATACTCCTGCATTGCGCAGAGGTGACCCCTGGGAGCGGGCAGAGGCCGCAGCTTCCAGGCCAGCTTTCATGCTCCGCTTTGGGGCTCTCTTGCGTAAACTTTTCCCAGTGTGGGGTTGAGGGGTTTTTTGTGGGTTTTTTTTTTTTCATCTCTGAGGAGGGAGGAACAAGGTCTTTTAATGAGGGAAGGATTAACAGGCCATAAGACTCTGCCCTGAAAGAGCCAGTCTGTCTGTGGGGCCGCTCAGCAGGGCGCAGGGTAATTGGATTGGATCCCGAAGAGCACCTTGAATCGGTTCTGAGGCGGCCACAGCGGGTTGCTCCAAAGGGGGCCGGGGGCCAGGGAGGAGGGGAGCGTGTGGCTCTTTAGAGTAGCCAGAGCCAAGATGGGGGATCAGCCGGCTCATTAAGGGATTAGAGTGTTTGTTCTTCTCAAGACTTTTGTTGCTAAAACACTTTGCACAGCATTTTCTGGAGCCTGGGGAGCTTAAAGAGCTTGTCAGAGCCCTGCTCCTGTCCCCACACAGGAGCAGAGACGCTCTTTCCTCTGGCCTTCCTGCCAATGCTTACAGCAGCTATAGCTGGTGACAGCTCCTCTCTCCTCTCTGGTCATAGTGCCTCTGTCTCCTGTGGGGTTTGAAGAAAAAGGGGAGGATGACAAAGAGGATGAAGCAAAAGATGCACCTCAGGAGTGAGTCCTCTGACAGCAAGGGACACTTACACTTTTTCCTTGGAACTTGTAGCACAATGAAAGACTTTGCATGTTCTGTGGTTCTTTGCAACCTTTTACCTCCCCATGGGCTATGGTCCTGGTCTCCAGCACATGTGGTAGCAAATTTGGGACACAAACTACTTGGTGTATCTGACCTTCATATGAATGCTATGGCTAGAAATTATTGCATAGACTAATTTCCCTAACAGCATAATCTGAAATGGGCTGGTTGTTGAGATGCAGTGCCAGAAGAAGATGGGCAGGGAAAGAATAGTGCAGTGAGACCTTGCCTGAGAGCTTAGCTGGCCAGGAAGCTTGGTTCTCCTCTGGATCAGGGACAGAAACTAAATCTTTAAAGTCCAAATCAAGAAGCACTTAGATCGTAGTGCAGGCTCTTAGAAAATGTCAGTGGGGTGTCAACTGGATAAAGCGCAGTTGTCATCAGTTCATATCATCTTGGCCCACACAGAGACTTCTCATCCAACTGTCCCTTACCTGAGCTGTCCTGAGACACATGGCTCTGGGCATGAATAAACACTGTCCTGGCTGGCCAGAGGTGGAAATCCCAAGCCACTGGCAGAGCAAATGCTAGAGGTGTTAGAGGGACTATGCAGCAGTGGGGATTTTTCAGGTTTTTAGCTTTGGAATAAATTTGGCCTCCATCTTCAGAGAAATATGGGGGCTGGGCAAAGTATGGTTTAATCTGTTGTGGAGTAGCTAATGGAAGGGACTTCAGCAGGACCTCTTCAGCTCCCAGTCTAAACTGCACTCCCACCTCCTGTCTCTGCTGAGCATGAATTTCAGCAGGGGAAGAAGGGAGGGGGGGAAGAAGGAGACAGACAGGCAGGCAGGGGAGGGGTAGGGGGGAAGAGAGTTACAGGGAAAATAAATGAGACTCCCCTATAATTAATTGTTTGAAGGGAGTGCCCCACTCGGCTGTGAATTCTGAAATGATTATTGGATTTGCAGGCAGACGGGGAACAGAACGGGTCGGGTGCACGATTAATATCTTATTGATAGCGGATTAAGAGAGCGAGATCAAATCTTTAACTGAGTGGAGATGCAGTTTATCAATTTGTCACAAAAAATGTAGCAATCAGAAGTGGAGAACATCGGGGCGGCTTACGGATCGATTCACGTCAGTGCCTCACAGTGTGGCTCCACAAGGAGACCAGCTTCCCCCCAGGTTCCCAGAGGGCTGGGCGAGACTGGCTTGGTGCAGCCCATGCTGAGAAGGGTGGGCTCAGAGACTGATGGGCCCCCAGTTGCAGAGGCACCACCAGGAGAGCTGCAGGCAGGTGATGTCATGCTGCATGGATGCTGCACAGCACTGCTCTGGTGTGGGGTGCAAGCACAGCAGTGGTGCCTGGGGAACACTGGCTTCCTGAGATGGTAAGGCTCAGCCCTCAGTAGGGCAGTAGATGGGCTGGCAACCAGCCAGAGCTCACTATGCTTCAGGGCAATGTGAGGAACCTGCTAAATAAACTTTTCAAACTACTTGAGCTGGAGCTGAATGGTAGTAGCATCAGTGTTAGTTGAGCCATATAATGCAAAGTGGTGGGTGCTGCCTGGCTTGATGGCTGTGAGCTTCCCACTCCTGCTAGAGACCTCATGTGTTGCTAATACTGGGATGTTGGTACTTCTAAATTCTGTTCACAGCTCTGCTGTCGGTATTCTGCTGATGAGAGCTTTCCTCTGAGCAGCCTGGCACTGATGAGCATTCTGTTTTAGTAGCCCAGTTTGTTGACCAACTCCTCAGCTTTGATCTGCCAGTATTCATGGCTCATGCATGGAAGTTATTTGCAGCTATTGAAAGCATCTCCATAGCTGGGAAAAAAGGCAGGAACTCCACCAAAACACCCACCTCGGAAAAGTCCTGTCTGCATCATGAGGTAGTTCTGTGATACGAAACCCCTTTTGCCAGCTCTGAAGAGTGTATTGGTTACTTGAGGCCTTCTCTAAAGCCTCAAGATCTTAGTTGAAAATCTAGAGTCCTCAATTAGAAAATAAAAATCACTTCTAGTTCCTGTGGCCTTAAGCTTTTCCAAGTAACTCCTAAAGGCTAAGAGCAGAAGCCAAAGGAAGAAGAGCCTAGAGTCAGATGGCTGGTAATATTTGTTTTTATTAAATCAAACTTTTGATTTGCAGCCCTCTGTCATAGATCTTTGTTGTGAATGTTTGCTTTTAGCAAACAGGGAAAACAAACCTAAGGCAAATGTTTAATGAGCACCTCTTTCCGAGCAGGCACTGTAAGCAGCTGTGATGTCTCTGCAGCAGAGCCTGGCACCAGACTTCAGTCACCAGTTGGACTCCAGCATTTTTTATTTTTTATTGCTAATGTTAAACTTCCTGCTATTCCAACAGATGGGGGATGGCCTGTAGAAGCCAGCAGCCTCCTTGGTGGGCTGTGGAGTCGACAGGAGTCTCTGATAGCAATTTCCCTTCTCTTAGGGCCTTACAGAGCTGTTGAGTCCCTTGGGCTTTTGCAAAAGATGTTGTGCACCTGGGTGACGCGTGTGATTGTGGAAAGGCTGTACTCAAGGCAGCTTCTCCTGCCAGCACTGCTAGCTTTCGAGGCAATTACATTCTCACTAGGGTTGTTGGGTTTCTGTATGAGGCCTCCTGGCTCTTTGCAGTTGTTCTTAGGGTCCTGGAGTGCAATGCAGGCCTCTGGGGCTTAGGGGGTGTATGTGGGGGGGTGCAGGTGAGAAAGCAGCCCCAGCTGGAAACCCTTACCTTTGGAAGCTGGATAGAGAGAGAAGAAGGGGAGGGGAGGGGAAGGAGGAAAATTAAAGATGAGTTGGTTAATCCATGGCCTTGGTTTACTGCCTGCTGTTTACTGCTCCATACTATACTGCTTTTTCCTTACCAGCATGTCAGAGCCTTGGAAAGGCTTTGACTACTGCCAGGTTTTTCGAGTGCTTGAAGATCCAGGGAGGGACACCACACTACTGTGAGAGCTGTGAGCACCATGAGGGAGGGTCTCGAAGCTGATGAATCCTTGAACTTGATAGCACACCCACCTAAATCAGGTGATTTGGCTTATTCTGTGTTGCCATCAAGACAAAAGGCTATATGTCAGCCTGGTTTAACTAGTATGCGTAGGCTGAGTAAGACCAGTGCACACTCACTGCAAGAATGTGAGAGATCTTGGGGTCTGCTAGGGTGCAGATCCCAACTGTGAAGGGAAAGAGAAAGTATCACACAGAAGTGCAGGTGTGCACTGAGATGCCCTCTGTCCCAGCTGGTTCATAATGGAAACCATGGAAGGACAAAGATGCTGGCCACCACCTTTGGGCTTGCATGGGGAGTCAAGTGGGACAGGGATGGGGAAGAATTCATGACATAGCCACCTGCTTTGGTCTTCATGTGTGATCTCCCTCTCCCCTGCCTTTTCCCTGATCCTACCACTGTCACCAAGGTCTCATATATCTGGTGGCCTTCTTCCCTTTTTGTAGAAACTGCATTTGTACATGTGATAGAGTGGCCTCTCCTGAGGCTTGAGTTGGATGTTGTTCAAGTCCAGGGGAAAGAGGGCAGAGCTAGAGTGGACTCTTCCCTTTGCCAGCAGCAGCTTCCTAATGTATGGCTGCTGTACTAGGTCTCCCATAGCCATGAGCTTTCCTGTGCTGCGTATCCCCAAGTGGGGGCATGTGGGGCATCACCGCCATGAATACCTCACACTGGAGCCTTGGGAACTTCATAGAAAGCACGTGTGGCATGCTAATAATGCACATGCGGTATGGTAAAAATAAAAAAGTGAATTTGTAGCAAGAAAATGTCTGAAGAGTGCTGAAGATGTGTTGAATGTGTGGGCAAGGAAGGGCAAAGAGGCAACAGATAGGGAGGGGGCCCTTGAGATGACACTTCACTGCTATTTCTGTCCACTATGTGCAAACACGTTGAAATCCAGAGAAAGCCTTTGATTTGGAAAGAGCCCTGAATTAATTGTGATGTACTGCTGCCCTTAGACAAGATTTCTGGACCTCTTGTTCATTTCTCCCCACAGCCTTTCAGAACATCACCTTGACAGCCCCTTCCACTTCCAGGGCCGGCACGTTCTCTGAGCGCCGCTCCAGGAGTGCCCTCACACGGGGGTGCCACAGGGCTGGCACCTGCACCCAGCCCCGGCTTCCCTCCTCCATGTCCCACCCTGCGGGCAGGACCGGGGCACGGTGACGCTCCCCGAGGCCCCTCGTGGCGGTCATATGAGCGGTGTGGCCTTTCCCAGCACCGGGCTCGGGGGGCTAATTAGCACATTCAGGGGCGCTGCTGGAGTGGAAAGGCGCTCGTCTGGCGGCGGGGGCCGCGAGGTGACCTGGGGGGCTGGAGCTCCCCGCTCTCCTCCTCCGGGCCACCGGCCGGGCCTCCCCTCGGCCGTGCGGGGCGCGGGTGCTGCGGGCGGCCGGGTCAGGCGGCGCTCCGGCCGAGGCGCTGCGTCGGCGGGCCAGGGGCGCCGCGGGGCCCTCCCGCGCTCCTTTCAGTGCCGGCCGGTTCTGCTCCACAGACCCTCCCTTTGTCCGCCCTCTGAATGGAGCCCTGCCTGCCCGCGGCCCCGCTTCTAATTAGGGCTTCCGCTGCCCCGCCGCCGCCGCCCGGCCCCGGCTGCTGCTCCCCCCGCCGCTTCTAAACCCATAGGCACAGCTCGGCGCTCGTTCTCTCTCGGCCTGGCCGCCGGCCGGGGCGGGAGGAAGGCGAGGGGAAACCAGCCGGAGCGCCGGCGGCCCGGCACGTCCGGATCCCCGCTGCAGGAGCGGGCACGGGGCCGTGCGGCCGCTGCCGCCCGGCACCAAGCGGCCACAGCCCCGCTGGCCCGCGGCTCGGGCTTCCTCCGGGGAACCCCCAGGCAGCCCTCGGCCGCGCCGGCTCTGGCGTGGGTGCATCTGGGGTTAGCTCGTGAAACGTGCCCGAGACGTGATTTTGTTTTTTTGTGAAATCTGAATCGTACTTCTCGTGCCAGAAGTTCTTGGGAAGACCTTGCTGGAAGACAGTTTCACATTTGTGGGGCAAATGCAAGGGAGCCCTACGTTGTTACGGTTTCTGTCTTTGCTCTGGACTGTGTGGTGTTAAAAGATGGCAATTCAGGAGCTGATGGGCAGCCAGGATTTTCAAGTTACAGCCTCCAGACTTTTCTAGACCTCAGGTGTATTTGTACCCAAGGCAAAGATTTGCATCTCTATCTGCACGGAAGACGTTTTTATGTCCTACAAAGATGCATCTTCAAGAGACTTGAATGTGTATGAATAGTCTCTTGTAGGGAACACTCATTCACTGTTTATGCAGATAAAATCAGGGAAGGAAAACAGCTCCAGGCAAGATTTACAGATCCTTCCCTGACTGGATCACAATTTGTTGGCTCTTACTTGGGATCCTTGATCCAGAAGCCTCCCATTGGCTTTTGCTTGTCACTTTTGCCATTAAGGCATCTTGCTTCAGGGGTGACCTTTCATTTGGTTGAAATGCAGTTGTCCCCTCACAAGTAACAGCTCATGCATGCCTCACTAACAGGGGTGAGCCATGTTGCTCCTTGTACCTGTGCTGTCCCTGTGCAAGGGGCCACCGAGCCTCAGGGCTCTGGAATGTGATGCCCCGCATGGGTCCTTTGTCTGCATCCCCTGCCATGGGTGGGCAGACAGGAGCTTGGATATGATAGAGTCCTCACACCAATTGCTGCCCCATCTGCTGCTGGATGGGTTTCTGGGTGACCATGGAGAGTCTGCAGGATAGGAACCTCTCCAGACTGGGAGAGGCTTAGGGGATGGAGGGAAGTTCCTCTTTGTGTCACAATTCCCCTTCTCCTCTGTCAGCAGCTGTGGGTAGGTGTGAGTCATGGCTCAGCCGTGCACCATGAGCGCTGTCTCTGTGGCTCCAGCTGCAGAAGCCCCCCAGCCACCTCCCCCCCAGCACGAGGCAGCCTAAGACCACCACAGTGCCAGCAGCACTTGGTGAGAGCAGCACGGCTGCTCCCTGGGCTGCCCATACCTGCGCAGCCGAGCCCGGCTGCGGCCAGCCCTGCGCCAGCTGGGTTTGCGCCATGGCGGCAGGGCCCGGCAGGCGGGAGCTGAGCAGATGCTGAGGTGCGAGCCAGGGTGGGTGGTACAGTTTGGATGTTTCTACCTCATCTGATACAATCAGCATTGCTGTGCACATGTGAGGAAAGTTGTTCGATAGGAATGACCCATGATGCTGGGTTAATTCTGTTTACAAAAGAATAAATATTATAGCAGTGTCTTATAAAAGAGAATCAATAGCTTCCCTTTGCTGGGTGATCCCTTCATGTCTTCGAAAATCGATTCCCCCCTCTGTTCCCCTCCTCCTTGCTGCACAGCTATCTGTTTTTCGGGGTGACGGGGGGGTCAGGCGATTATTGAAGTATATGTGAATTTACAATATTAACGACTCACGACGGTGTGTCCGCAGGTTCACGGTGAATTAATTATCTGTTTAAGAAGCCATGAAGAAATCAATCAATGAAAATTTCTCACTCTTTTGAGAGTGAGGGAGCTTGTCAATTTTTTTTTTCTAACATGCACCACATTTAAAGGAGCAGTAATTTTTTTTTTTTTTTAAATCAGAGGATGGTCAGGAGGAAGCTGGTTTGGGGCTGAGGGAGGCTTGTTTAGTTTTGTGCAGCATTGGCAGGAGCAGCAAACTCCTTTGCTGGTCTCCTCAAAGGGCAGAAGACACTAAGGATACATCCTGAGGTGATTTTGTCTTAGAGTTAAGCCAGTGGTAGCCTTCTCTGGAGGGGAAGGCATGGTGTTTCACAGCATGTGCTAGCAGGCACTCTTTTGGTGGGTCTGTCACGCACATGACCTTCTCCCAGCTCACCAGGTCAGCTGCGCCTCTCCTGGAGACCCATTTGCCATTGCTGAGCTGGCAGAGGGCAACACATGGCTGGGCCTCAGCTGCTCCAGCCTGCAGGCAGTGGGACATGCTCCCATGAGACAGGCAATACCAAACAAAGAAGAGCAGCTGAAAGCAGTGATCTCTCAAATCACCTCAAGATGTGCTGGAAGAAGTCTGGCAGAGTGCTTTGTGTCTCAGCCTACAGCATTGGCTGTCATGTCTAAACTTGGGACAGGCACAGGCTAGTGTGCAGCTTTGAGGCATAGGCTTGGCAATCCTGGACACAGCCCCTCTGGGCTTCTCTGCAGAGGCAAGGTCAGGCAGCTCTGGGCAGCAAATGGCCCAAGACTGCTTGTCTGTCCACCTGGTGCTGAAGCTACAGCCAAGGGAAGGACCCTTTTGTTCATACAGACCTGAAAACTAGTTGCACCACATCCCCAGGGGTCTTGGGATCATCCAAGGCATTCAGGAGGACATGGGGATGGCAGTGTGTATCGTTTACAGTGTCTGGCTGAGGTCTTTATGTCACCTTGATGAAGTTTTTCTGTTTGGATAGAGTTAGATTACATTTGAATACTGGATGTGAGTGTTTTTGCTGCATTTTAGCCTTTGGCAGGCAAAAACACTGACTTTGATGTCGATTGAATAGCTGGCAGGAGAAGATGGCTCTCAGAACTGTTCAGAGGGTCAAGGGGTTTGTCTATTTCCTTATGCCTGTCCTGATCCTCCTAAAATCTGCCCCATCTCACCTCTCCTCTGTCTGTGAAGGATGTAATTTCTTGGCATTTGTGCAATGACTGATATCCCAGTTACAAGGGGAAAAATTGAGGCAGAGTGAGACAAGAAGAAACTAAAAGGAGGAGGGTGCATGAGGGATGTAGAGCCTTTGACAGAAATGAATTGGACAGTGCCCCTTTCTCTCATCCCTAATCTCCAGACAAGGGAGGGATGTTGCAGAGAGAAAGCCACAGTATGTGAGTAGCAGAGGACAGGGAAGAGTGTGGAGATGGCAGGCAGCTGAAGATCCTGATAACAAGAGTGTGAGAGAGGAGGGAGCAGGGACAACCTCTGAGTCTGCTTCTGCTCCTGCAAGCCCAGGCAGTCATGGCCCCTTCCCAGCCCCATAATCCTACTGGCCTGTGCTGAGAGGAGTCCCCGCCAGGCACACCCATTGCTGTAACCAGAACGGAGAGAGGAGCCCATATTGACACAGGAGCATCTGTGTCAGTAATTGTCATGCAGCCTGGCAAATTGCTTCAATGTGCCATCCCCTTCAGCCGCACAGCTCGGCGGTGGCAACAGGCCTGGGGGTCTGTGCTGCTGCCAGAGAGACAGGAAGAGGCCTGGATATGGTGGTAGGGGTCAGGACCCACAGGGACTTCCTGGGGCCAGCCCAGGTCCCTGTGTCTTGATGTAGTCTTGCAGGATGGCTGCTTGGAGGCTGCTCTGGCTGCAGTGCTCTTACTCAGCTTCATCAGCCTCCATGGAATATTCCCAATTCCAACCAAAATGAGAGAGGGGGGAAAATTCCTGTCAGCCTTTAGGCTGCCATTTGTATCAACCAAAAGAAGTGTGAGAGAGGGTCATGCTCTCTCTCCCTCCCAGCTCTTACTTGGCTGCTGGGAGCAGAGGATCCTCACCTATTTACTCCAGATAAGCACTCAGCTTTTCTTCTGTCTATATATGCAGTTGCTTTCTGAGTCTAGACAAAGCCAAAACAGAAACAAAAGGTGAGGTTTCTCAAAAAAAAATTAGGTACTCAGTTTGAGGCTGCATAAACCATAGCTTTCAAGATGATGTCACAAATTGGAGCTATTCAGTACTCTCTCCAGGTTGACCAGAGGTGCCTGCTTTCATTCCCATCTGGTTTTTTTCAGTAGTCTCTAGTTCTGTATTCCTGTGCTTTTTAATGGCAATGTAGTTCCAGCAGAGAACACTGAGTTTGCCTACATGGATCCAGGCATACAATTTTGACAGAAGACTGCTGGCCTAATCATGAAATTCTGAGATAAGCACAGTCTAGAATTTGGTTTAGTGTAGGACCCCATTTTAAAAATGCAGTTATTTGTAAAATGTCATGATTAAAGCCAGCCTTCTGATCGGTTGCCAGTGGATACATGCTTCTTCACCTAGCAGATGTCCTGCCCCTCTTACACTCTTAAATTTTTCACTGATTAGATAACCCAGCCAACCAATGTAAAAAACCAAACAATAAACACCCCCAAGCCTAAGCATATTTTATACTAATGATTTTACCAGCACTCCTTTAATGGCTATGGATTTTGCCTATCTATTGGAAAATATCTCTGAGATGAAGAGTCCATAGTCTGTCTTCCAGAGGAGAAGGTACTACTGATCAGAATTGTTCCCAAGGCATGATAAGGTGTAGAACTGGAAGGTCTCCTGGGCTTTCCAAATACAGTGTAGTTTGGAGTGCAATTAATGTTGAGATAGAGAAAGTGGGTACAGACATCCATTGTGGAGCCTGTGGGGAGTTAAGAAGTGGAGTGTTAATGCCTTGCTTTCTACTATGGGTCAGCATTGGTCCAGTGCTTTAATTTCCTGCAGGTGCATCTCTAGCCCTGGCACAATCAGCATGGGGATTTTGAGTGTCTGGGTCTCTCCACTGCTCACAGTTAGATATAATGTCCCAGATGCCAAATGGATGGAAGTGAATCCATGGGATCCATGAATTTCAACTCAGTTGGCTACTGAGATCAATAGACTTCATTTCTCTCAGACCTCCTAAGGAACCATAAGCTTGTTAATGGGACAGTTGTGTCCCATGTTAGAGTCTCTGTATTAGAGAGGCAGATGAAAATGACTTCACAAATACAGGAATTTCTATGTGTTTTCCTGTATCTACACAAACAAATCAACTGTGTAAGATAGTCCTGTTACACTCCTGGAGAATGACTTATTCTGATGGTGCTGTGCTCTGAAAAGCAAATGGATATCACGTGCAGAAAGGGTGTCCACATCCAAAGATGAACCACACTTTGCCCTAGGTTTACTCAGAAGGAAAGCTCCAGCTGCCCTTTTGCCACATTCCTAGCAGGTCAGAAATGCCATGGGAGCAATCAATGGAAAAGTTAAGCACCACAGCTAGAGCATTGATTGAGAAGACCTGAATGAAAGGCAGAACATGACGGTTCAAAACAGGGCTTCTGTGTTTCATACTACTGAACCATATGCAGAAGGGGTGGAGAAGGGTTAGATCCTAATGCATTGCTAGAAAATCAAAACAACTGTTCTCAGAGAATATATCTATGGTCCTCACATTGCAACTGCTTCCAGAGTGAGTACCTAACAGGATAGCTGGGGAATTCATAAACTTTTCCAGTGTGTGAATATCTGATTCAGGGTAGATGTTAATTTTGAGGCCTACAATGGGCTTGTGTTACAAGAAAAAGGTTTTTCTGCAAATGCTTCAGAGCCTAAAGTCTTTCTAAACGGAATGTCTCTTTCTGAGATCTGATTTCTGCCATTTCCTTTCCTGCAAGACACAAACTTCCATGTGTTTGACTCTTAGAGTCCAGGTAATAGCTAGGAGGTTCCAATCAAAGTTACATCCGTCGTTAATCCATTGAGATACAAGCCCATATCGGGGCACGTCTGCCCTGCAGAAGAGCCCAACCAGAGGTCTGCAAGGAGAGAGGTTCAGCCTGTGCCAGCTTTCTGTGTCTGGGCACATTCTTCCCGGGCTACGCATGAACAAATAAGCCATGCCTCTTGAATCCAGCCAATTCCGACCTCTCCTGCATACTGCCATGCTTCAGAGCTCAGTTCTGAGTGTGCCTGCCAGCCCAGGCACACCCAGAGAGAGACAGTGCCTTCTGTCAGCTGCTGGTGCTCAATGGAGAGAGTTGTCCAAGGACACAGAGGAAAGGAGTAGAAGAGTGAGGGCTTGAACCTGGATCCCAACCAAGCACACTCTGTTTATGGCTGAAAGCTTGAACAACAACAACAAAAAGGTTGTTTTTTTACCAGAGAAAGCTCTGTAACTGCAGACTTGCTGTGGCCTTTCTGGCCTGTTGGAAGAGTATGTTCTGCCAGGCAGCCAGCCTGACTCCTTCAGTTCTGCATGAGGCAAGGAAGGAAAGTCCACTTCGGCCTCTGAGCTGATACTCTGCAGCAAATGCAGTCTCAGCTATACTGGCTGATTCTTTCCTGGGAAATTTTCCAGACCCACACCTAAAGGAGGAGTTTCCAGAATAGAACTTTCAACTGGTCAGCTGATGGTAAGAACTTGGTCTCTGTTATGAACCAAGGCATCAGGGAGGGGGCTACGTATCCAGGGGATTACTTACATGTGTTTTGATCTCAAATTGCTCCTACATCAGCTGGCATTCCTACCAGCAAGAATCTCTGCTTTTTTCTTTTCTTTTCCTTTTTAATACTTAAATCCCAAAGGCTGGATTCCTCTCTTGACTATGCCAACTAGAGTGAAAATCACCTGCAAGAAAGGTCTTCCAGAATCACACTTGAGTGATGAAGATCAAAATCATTAAGCCACAAGAGGTTTATTTACAGTTTACAAGTTACTTAAGGTGGCTTAAGGAAACCCACTGAAGCCCCAGGCTTCCTGCTTGATAATTTGCAAGTTGAACGTCCAATGTGTCCATCACCAAGTGTCACCTGTCTGCATGTCCCCATATCTCACTGTGGTAATATGACAGAAAATCTTGAAGGTATCTACTTGCACAGACTTCACCACTCCTCAGATTCTTAGATGTCTTCTTTCTCAAGGCAGTGATGTGATGGTGACAGCAGAGGCATCAGCCATTGTGTCTTGTGATGAGAATGGGCTGTGGTGCTGAAAAGGATGGGTTTTGGAAGTCTGCATGGAGCATAAATGCCCCTGTATGTCTTTTGCATATCTTTTGCTCTGCTACATAGTGCCCAAGCCTCCTTCTCATCACTACTTATGAATCCCTCTGCAGCCCTGCAGCTTAGGGACGTGTCTGAGTGGCTGCACAAGGCCCAAGCAGAGGGATAACAGGTTGTGCAAAATTCCGGCCCAGCTGCTGTGAGCTGCAAGGAAGTCAGCGCCTGCAGGGGTGGCCTGCTCAGCTTGTGAGATGCTGCACCCTATGGTGTCTTTGCAAAGAGATGTTGCATCTTTGTATTAAACCAAGTCTTAAATCACAAATCACTGGGGAAAAATTGAACAGGTTTGGCTTCCTCAGGGTGGCTGCAGGAGTGACCTTAATGGGAGAGCTGCTGTGTTCATGACTAGGGGAAGAGGGGAGGTCATTTTCTCTACCCCCCAGCCACACCTCCAGTTTCCCATCATCTTGCCCCCTTGATCTGCTAGTAGTGTTTGGAAGAGAAGGCTTTGCAGCTTCCTGCTGCCCAGGTGTCCAGAGCTGGAGAATCAGGTGCTGGCAGTCCCACACTGTCACTCCCTGTGGGTCTTTGGGAAACCTGTGTGAGTGTACAAGTGAGGCACACGTGTCAGGGAAGGGGCGTTGTGTACACCCTTCTCCATACATAGTGGCTTAGCTCAAGTGCCCCCCTCCCTCTCCAAAGCATCCCTGACACTCTAGGTGAATATTTGAAAGACAGGATCGGGGCTTTGGTTCGAGAGCCTCTTTGTACAGTGCTAACTGGTTTCAGGGCTGTAATTATCTCTCCAAGAGAAGCTGTAAATTGGATTAAGGCACTGAGTTGCAGCTGAGTGCGCTCCCTCCATTGCCCCACCTGGTGGGCTGCTGAGCGATAACAAAAAATGCCGAGAAATCGGATTTGGATTCTGCTTCACACTCATGGCTTCCTTCTGGAAAAAATGAAATTTTTCCGGCAGAAAGGGCTGGCATGGGTTTGCTGGCAGTATCAGTCCTGGGTTCGTATCATCTGCTGGCACTCTTCCGGAAACACGATCCCCTCCGTTATCAGAGAGAAATAAATAAATAAACAGCAGGAGATGTTTTGGCAAGGAAGGAGGAATCGCACCAAGAGGCGTGCACATGCACACACACACACACACACACTCACCTCAGCACCATGTCTTCACAGCCCGAGCTGTCTGTTGCAGGCAGAGGTGGCAGCACAAGCACAAGATGTTTTCTACCATTTTTTAAATTCCTGGTCTCTGGGATGAAAGAAAAGCCCATTTTTAACAGCTTATGTTCAAGGCATAGAGCACCTGGGCCTTTTATTTCTCGTGGTGCAAATCATCATCTCCCCCTCATAGGATCTCTCCTCTTGCCCTTGAATAAAGTGCTGTTCCTTCCCCATGAGTGCTTGCAGCCCAGTATGGGAGGCACCAAAACTTACACGGAGAGGCAGTACAAGTTCCATGACTGATTTCAACATTTTGTCCAGGACAGACTAACATGAGGCTCATCGGACTTGATCCTCCCCTTTTGATGTAGGGGAAGCTTTGTATCTGGGCTCCTTTTCATTCAGAGGTGTGTATTTCCCTTTGGAGACACAGGGGCACTGCACTGCAGGTACCCTTGCAGGGGTCAGTAGGAAACACAAGTGGAATGGGCAGGAGCAATGAAGGCCCTTGAGCAAAACCATCAGGTTACACTGAGCTTGTGGGACCCATGCAAAGTAACATGGCAGACGAAGTTTGTGATGGAACATTTCTGTCCATGGAAGAACCAGCTTGACCCAGGTTTGGATGCAGTCTAAAGCACTGCCTTTTCTACATAGAAATCCCAGGACCATCTTTTCAGGTGAGGCCAATCAGTAATTTTTCCATAATGAGATTTATTCTGGCTCTTACATTTATGAATGGAGCTTATGCCTGCAGTCTTTTGCAAACTGCTGTCTGCAGGGTTTCCTCTGGCTGCTGGGCATCTCCAACCAACCAGCAGCTTCTCACCTCTTCTGGCCACAGGGGACACTGTGAAAGGTGTCCCTTGTGTCTGTAGTGGTGTCACCTGTCTCTGATTGCTTCTTCAGCTGCCTCTGCCCATCAGCTGCTCCTGCCAGCTGGCAAGGAAGCACCACTGGCAGGGACTGCCAAGGGCTGCCCCAGGCTGCATGGCTGCTGAGGGAGGAGGGGTGCCTCTCACAGGAGACACTTTTCTCACTCCAAATGACCTAAAGACAAGTGGCAAGCCAGGGGAAGTGAGCACCCAGTCAACTGGCATCTCCCATGAATTGAGACCAGTAACCCACCATACAGCTCCACTGTATCCAAACCATTCAAATGTTGTGGAGATGTTCTCCAAATTGCCTCCCAATATAGCTTCCAACTACTTATGTCCCCAGACATGCAGGTCGCAGCTGAGTTCCCCTTGTCCTGCAGTCTGAGGGCAGCCACTGGATCATGTCCATGTGGGCTAATGCACCCTGGGGAGGGCAGCCTGGGCCTCAAGGCTAAAGGATGCTCTGCCAAGAAAGCCACACTGGACCTGTGCAGAGCAGGCCATCTGCAGCCCTGCTCCTCCTCGCAGCTGGTTCTTGCCTTATGTTCCTTTTCTCCGGTCCTGATCTTGCACTACAATGCAGCACTACAACAGCATGCCCAGAAGAGCCTGTTGGTCTCTCTTTTCTGCCCCCAACCACCAAGAAACCTACTTTCTCCTCTGCTGAGTTCTTAGGAAGTGAAGGAAATGTCCCAGTGCTCAGCACTTGCAACTGAGTTCAACTTGGATGTATGCTCTGAAAATAGAAAGGCCACATCCCTTATCAGAACCCAGATCTCCTGAGGATACATGCAGCCACACTTTCAAAAATGTTCCAGCAATTGCCATATATCCTACAAATTCCCCCCAAATCACAATGGGGTAGCGAGCAATTTCCTACTGGAAATTCTGCCTTCCTTTGGGTGCCATCTAATGCAGAACTTTATGTTTCTGTCAGCTTAACTTATTATTTGGTATTCAATTTGGCAATAAAATTTTTATATACCAGGCACTGTGTATTACAGATACACAGATAGATACATGTTTATGTGTGTGTGTTCCTGTAAATTATAATAAGAATTTTGTTATTTTGTTCATCAGGCTTAGCTCCATTTTTCATGACTATAAAGCTTTTGTAAATCCTAACATGGAGACAACAAATACATCTATTCTTATCACTGTTAAAACTTCTCCAGTGATAATGTGTTTGGTTTCTTTTGCATTTAAATATTGAAAGACACTGAGAGCTGCATGTTTATCTCCAGTCTTCCAAGGAAGGACTGAATGTTTGTAATTTATATTTTTATTTCATTAGTCATGAACTTTACCATTCCTGAGCTGGTAGGGATTTAAGCACGTGCTAGGAGTTCTGGACATATTTACATGCAGAGTACCTAATGAGGAATTTTAATTGCTGAGTGCCACTAGTAAGTAAGATGCTGAATTTTTCCCCAGAAGTGACTATAGTTCAGTGGTGAGATTTAGGTAGTCCTTTCATGCATTTTGCCAACATCTTCTAGAGTCCCTGAGGTCATGAAGTTTGCATGGCTCTACTGGTCATCCCTTCTGACTACTCTCCCTAGGAGACTGTTACATGTCCTTTATACAGTTTTGGAAATTATTTTATACCTAGAATGTTGTCTTTGCAAACATTTTCCCTCACCGTACGGATCTGTGTGTCTTTCATACCTTTTACTGTGTGTTTTATTGTCCTTGCCATTTTAAAAGCAGGAACATGATTTATAGATTAAATTAATGAGCAAATCACTTGATGGTGAACTGATGCTGGAGGTTGCAATGCTTTATACCTGATGCTGGTGCAAAAAGAACAAGATATCTGTGCTGTTCCAGGTACCCAGCCCTCCAAATGACATGGCCTTAGGCTCAGTACAGCTAAGGCTCTTGCTCCTGCATGTTTTCCTTTCTTTGGGATTGAGGACTGCATGGTTCTGGTAATAGCTTATTTTCTGCTAATCAGGCTGCAGTTGGGTTTGTGACTACAACATCAGGCCCAATCCCTCTGCAATTTAAGAACCCTGAAGTCAGTGGAGTTGCTCCAGTGATGAATTTGGCCTGAAAGTTCTGTTCTGGTTTTTGGTGGCTGCCCATAAGCCCAGACCTAAGGTATGTCTTGGGTGCATTTATATTTGTTTTTGAGAAAGAGGAGACAGTCAAAGAGTTAGATGCTTTTCACATTCAATGCAAATCATTAGGGGTTGCAGTCTTCTGCAATGTCTTTTTTTTTTTTTTTTTTTTTTTTTTTTTTTTTTTTTTTTTTTTCCTCCCTAATAAAATTCGGGCTTATTCCTGATCTTAAAGCAAGCAAACAGGAAAAGTTGAGCTGGAAGGAAAATGAGTCCTATTGCTACTCAGAGATGTGCACTATTCTCCCCTTGCCCCTGCTTGCCATTGCAGAGGGGTTGGACTCAGTACTCATCTATCCTCATGGGGCTCCACAGGGAGACAGAACTGTCCCTTAGTGACAGATTTAAGCATGGATTCCAAGGTGCCCCACAAACATGTTTGCTGGGAATTTCTTGAGAGAAGTAAAAGGCTGACACAAATGGGGCTGAAGGGATGAGGAAGGGAAGGGGGAGAAATGGTGAATGGTCATGAGTCCCATTTTGACTTTATCTGTATAAGAAATTTTAATTATGGCAGCAGGGTAAACACAGTACATTTCCCTCTAGCATTTACACTGATAAAAATAGGCTTTTTAACAGTTTAACTTTATTCTCTTGTAGGCATGAAATTAAGCTACACAGGTATTAGCTACACAGATACCAGTGTAACTGTGCTTACAGTCTGAAAGGTTTATACTGATTTAGCCACAGGGGTTTTAAAGCAGATTAAAGAAGTTAAAAGATGGTATTTAAACCATCACTAGTAATGTACATAAATTCCTAGCTGCAATCTTTCTGTTATCCGTTTTCACATTTTCTGTACTGACATACATACAGACGCACGAGTTTTTGCAATCCAAATGTTAACCCAAAAATTAACCCAATGTTAATTGTCCTCTTTCTTTTCCCCACTTTATTATTTTAATCAACAAGTGAATAGTGTGTTTCATTTTGGTCTTCCCTTCTTTATAATTTGAAGTTGATTTTCTAGCTTCAGAGAACCATAGGGATGACAGAAGAAAGGAAAATAAAGATTTGCTATTGCTCTGCTTTTTCAAACTCCCACAATTTTAGACTAATTGCAGTATAACTAAAAGAAAAAAGAAAAAAAAAAGATAAGTTGAAAAGCAAGCAACCTATGAAAAAAGACAGCATTTTTTTGCAATAGAGTCAGCACCAAGTGTGAGTAAAGGGAAAATTCTACATCCTTCTCATCAGCCCCACTTTGGTAACTAAATAGTTTTTCAATATTTCTAATTCCAAGTTTATTTATATATATATATATATATATATATATATATATGTATATATTAAAAAAGAAGGGCAAATTCAGGATGAGAACAAGGAAAGGAGGACAAGTAGAGAAAAACATAGTTTGAGAACAAGAAGGGAAAAGAAGGCAAGAACATAGCAAATGTGGACTGAGGGAGCCCGGAGAATGAAAGTGAAGTTTTGCGTGAAAAGATAGTCAAGGTGGAAGGGAGGAGCCTTTGTAGCCCATTTCCATCTGCATCCCAAGCATAGTATATTTAAAAAAATATTTTATGTAGCTCATGACAATGTGTGCTTCTGTGCATGTATAAGGCAACAGATTGGATTGCCTGCTGGCTTAAATCCTCTCCTTCAGCCAGTGGTTTAATTCTGACTGAGGCTGAAGCATCAAGTATACACCATTGTATACACCATTGTAGCCAGTGAAGTCCTATCAGCCATATTGACTAGCAAACCCTAGACATGGCCATGAAAAATATGATAAAAAACCCTTACTATATTGTGACAGTGCTATTGAAATTATTGCCTCCCTGTGAAGTCCCACTACCATCCCTGCTCACTTTCTTCCTCACAGAATCAAAACATAAACATAAAACTAAAAGAATAAAATTTTGAGGGATTAGTAATTCACCAGAGAAAGCCCCACTTTTATGAAAGATCCAAATTTAAATAAACCTATTTGGTTTCCTCTGCAAATCTCATTAAATGCAGAATGGATGGAGCAGCCATGTAGAAAGGCTGAGGGCTGGATGTTCAAAGGGCTGGATGTTCAAAAGTGGGAATCAGACTTGACTAGAGCACAGGTATGTGGGGCTGGCAGATGGATAGGTATGTGATAGGTATGTGGAGGAGTAGCTGAACATGAAGGTGACAGAAATCTACTGTTGTGTGACTGGGCTGACAGGCAGGAAGGATACTTTAGAAGTGCAGAAAACTAGTACAGCTCTGTTTTGTGATCACCTTTCAGGTGGCCCTGGGTAAAATAAGTCAGTCTTTCATACGTGGCAGACAGTCTCAGTGGAAATCCTTCAGAGAATAAGAGATGCTCATATTCTGCAATAAGAGGGCTCAGACAAACACTTCAGAGAGGATACGGACATGGACAGTGGCCAGGATACTCTGCAAAATCTTTGCAGTGATGTAACTTCCCTTCCTAGTCTGCTACCTCTCACACTACCCCTGGTGATCTCTATCAGAGCCAAGCTCCAAACAGGTTCTCCCAGTGTGCCGGAATGTTGTCGTGTTTTGGAAGCTTTGGACCTGATAGTGCCTTATTGTTCTTATTGTTTCAGTAAAGGTGGTTTGAAACACTATCTAGGGCAGTTGGTCAATGCTGGTAATTCAGACTGAGCAAGAGTCCAGAGATAGAACATCTCTGAACTGCTTTTCTTGGATGGAGTCTGTAGACAAGCTCCCCAACACCCACATCAAAGTGAACATGTCTCAGCAGAGAATCAGTGGGATGAATAGCAAACCATCTGCACCTTCAGTCACTAATGGCTGAAATGATGCTAGGAGAATTCAGCAAGTGTTTTAGTCTACAGAGATTGATAAACGTTTTCAATTTCAGTCTACTGACAAAGTGCAGGTTTAGCTTTATCTCTCAGTGGCATCTGGACTATGAGGAGAGTCATAAAAACGGGGCATTTGAATGATCTTGCAAGAACATCTTGCTGGTTCAGCAAAGCTCCAAGGATTTTTCTCAAGTGACACCATTCCCAGTTGGAGCATATTTACGTTATTGTGGAAAAGACTTCTGCTCCTGATAATTGTCATGGTTGACTCTGAGGCAAGGTTGCATGAAGCCTTTTAGATAATGCTGCAGTAAGTCTATCATAAACACCAAGGACAGATTAGATCAAAATCTACTGGTGGTAGTCATGGCACAGAACCCTCTGAATTTAGTGTAGCTATTCTCACTGGGGTTTTTTGTCTGGTGAATCTGTCTGGCACCACTTGTCTTGGTCCTTTGGTAGCTAAGTGGATTACAGCAAACCTCTTATTGCCAGAGGCTTCTATTTGAGATGTCCATCATCTCCAGTGGTCATCTGTGGGTCGTGAGAGAATGGGATTTCCAGATAGGAGAGGTGTTTATCCCTGTTCACATGTACTCTGACTGACTCTGTCAGCCTATATGAGGACACTGACTTCCAGGCCCCGTCTGAACACATTTGGATTTGATTCCCTTCCCTTTTCTTTTCTCCATGGGTTCTACCGAACTCCCTCCCCAGTCCTGGATCCAAAAGCATAATGGCTTTATGTAGCTTGTAAAATTCTATTATCTCTGTATTCAAAACTCAACAACTGGGAAATGGCTGTAATAAGCGTGTTATTAAGCGTGTAAATACACTTTAACTTCAGACCTCCAAAGGAAGTCTCTTGCTGTCTTCCTCACTTTGCCCTCCATGTTTTCTCCACGTGTTTGGATTTCATGGACATGCCTACTTTCCCCCCTCTTCCTGACTGGTGTGTCCCATTTGATTGTGATGAAGACAATGCTCCCCTCTGCTGGGCCTGCCATGGAGTCTCCTGGAGAACCCAAGGTCTTAGAGGGAAGACAGGTTCTTGGTGAGGATGGGGGTTTTGGGGAAGGAGGGAGGAGGGTGAGGGTAGGGAGGGGAGAAAAACATTAAAAAAAAGAAAGAAGCCAAGTGCATTCTTTCTGCAACACTCAGGAAAAAGAATGTTGCACAGGGGATTGGAAAGGCGAAATTTTTTCACATCCAAATGGATTGCAATTTCCCTCCATTTAGCACCTGAAGGTAATTAGCTCGAAGAGACTGTCGGCTGAGAAACACGTTCATGGAACATTAACTCTCATACATTCTCCAGTTGCAGGGAATTAATAGGAAAGATTAAAGTTTAAAGAGAGCAAAATGCCATTACCTCGCAAGCCACCTCTCTCAGCGGCAGTAACTAGCCCTCACTAACCTAAAAGCACCATTGGAGTCCCTGGCTCCTGCTTCAGGCAACGACAGATGAGACGGGCCCCCGCTCTGCCCCGAGCTGTCTGTCCGTGGGCCCCGGTGACCTGCCCGCAGGCAGCAGTGGCAGCAGGGCTTGTGGCTCCGGCCAGGATGCGTTTGCCGGCTGCCGGACGAGTGCACACCAGCACGTCACCTTGGGGCCAACACGCTTGTGCAAGCGCCCCAGATGTGCGCTCCGTGGGTACTGCTGGGGTCTTCTCAGTGAGACATGGGCACCCCAGGAATGGAGCACCCAGCAGTGGCCCCTGCGTGCCGCCACCAATGCCTCAGGTTGGCATGTGGGGCAGTGGGGAGGGATCCCCCATGCAGCCCTGGGCAGCCCTGTGTAGTCTCCATCCCGCTCCTGTTCCCTGCTGGCACACCAGCACCTGTGCAGGGATGCTGGCAGCCTCCTGGACTCATGTGAAGTCCAAACTGCAATGTTGCAACACCAAAATGCCTCACAGCTGAACTGGCTCTGTGAATGGTACCAAACCTCTCCTGATGAGGGATTGTGCCTTCTTCCCAGATGCAAGACAAAAAGAAAGCATTAAAGGTGCAGGGCCCTATTTTGGGGTTTTGGGGGTAAAGTTTATATAAGCTTCTGCACCTTAAAGATTTCCATGTTGCTTTAGCATTTCAGGGAGAGAGCATGAGAGAGAGAGAGAGAGAGAGAGAGGGAGAGGGAGAGGGAGAGAGCGCGAGAGCGAGATGAAATTGAGACATGGAAGAATTTATTGCCCAGAAAATTCCATTCTGCTATCTGATTCGAAAAGTCCAGTCCCCCCAGCTTCGGAAAATCTATTTTCCACATTTTAATACCCTGCAGAACAGTCCTCATAACTCATCCGAGTGTGTTAAGCACAGTTTTATTAGATCTGAAACAAATTTTGGTGGGGAGATACTATAGGTCATTAACCATGGAGTAATTTTATCCTTGTTTCCCTAATGATGCCATAATGGCGAGCGAATTTCTTAACTAAAGACCAAAGAACATTTTGAAGGTCAGTTTCATCTGTGAGCTCCTTCAAGCGCTTCTCGGAGAAGATTGGAAAACTCGCCGATTTTTTGAAGAGTCATTAATAATGTGAAAGCTGAAAGAGCTCTCTCCCATTTGCGTTCCTGCTTTTTACCTTTTAATTTTATATCGCTTTAGTCCCTTTCTTTTTCTCCCTCACTCTCTCTCTTTTTAACTCTCTTCTGGAGTGGCCCCTCATGCAGCTGAAAAATGAAATGGGCCATTCCTGAGGGCATCCTGAGCCGAGCCGAGGCAGGGCAAAGATCCAGGAGGGGGAAAGGGCAGCCCTGGCACTGGGTGTCCACCACTGCAGCCCAGCACCTGCTGCCATAAATGTCCCCCCAGCAGCCCTGGGTGCCTGGCTGAGGGGCATTCTGCTCCCCCCTGCTCATGTAGATCTAGATGGGTTGTTTGAGCCTACAGCACTGCATCCCTGCTAAAGGAGGGAGAGGGACAAGGCTGTCCCCTCCCTGACTAACAGGGCACGTATGTTTTTACTCTGTTTGAACAAGCTCACATCTGGACCGCTGAGGGTTGTGCTGGCAGAGTGACCTCTGCACTGAGAATGAGTGTGCCTGGAGGTCCACATGCCTGTGAGCATGTGCATGTGTGTGAGCTCCATGTGTTGGGGGCATGAGATGTTGCAGGGTGTTGGGCAGTACTGATACATCTTTTTTTTTTTTTTTTTATGGGTATATATATACACACCTGTGTGTGAATTGCCATTATGGATATATAGATACATTGCAAATGGATGAAATTGTTAAAAAAATAAAACAGCAATAAGCACTATAAGGATTATATGTAGCCTGCCTACACATGTATTCTGGGACTGCAGGTGCTTGGGGGGCACATGGAGTAGGAATTAGGGTGTTATTCAGTTTATTGTGGATTGCTGTGCTCAATATGTATATTTATACATGTTTGGGGGAACATGTAGGGGCTCTGATGGTATGTTGATTTATAACCCTCTGTGTGTGTAGTGAAGAGGTAACAGGCTCACGCTGCGTTTGTGTGGGGGGTGTGTGGTGGGGTTTCTGGCTGTACCACAGGCATCAGTGGGCACAAGAAACCTTTTGGTATGTGTGTGGTGGACTGGGGGCTTGGCTCTGAGTGTGAGTGTGTGCGTGTGTGTGTACGTGTGCGCAGGGGGGTGTATGCCCCAGAGAAGGGTTTGTCTGTGCCTTCATTAGAGAGCTCCTGGCAGTGAGCAGGCCTCTGTGTTTATGGGTTTTCCTCTCCCTGGGTGTGTATGCTTCAGGCGCCTGCATGTGTTGCATTTGCAGATGATGTGGGCTACATCCTCAGCTGATGTAAAGCAGCACCAGAGACTGTCAAGCAATTTACACCCACTGCTACTCCAGCACAGCCTTAGGCTGGAGGCAGTGGGTCTGGGGGGTGTGGGCTGAGATGCTTTTCCATACCATGGGAATGGATGACTTCCAACCTGGAACAAGACCTTCTCTCATCCCCCCTCCGCCCCCTGTCCCCCAGCCTATCACTCACATTTGAGGCAAGAACTATGGGGGGATGTGTGTGTGTCTATTTGGGGAGGGAGTGCTTCGAGGGGAGGGGGGCAGTGTGGTGACACACTCTGCTCCCAGATGTGATACCAGCGATAATTTCAATTTTATGCCTTTGTTATGGCTTTAATCACTTTCTTTATGCGTTTTGTTCCAGCGATCAGGGAGAGACACCTGATAGGCAAAAAGGATATCAGGGGAACAATTTTTATTTGGAATGTGGTGAGAAGTCTAATTAGAATTTGAATTCTGCTGAGCCTTGAAATGGTCGGTACTTTATCCTGATCGCCTTAGATATTGTTTCGAGTCAATCATCTGTCATAGTGCGGCACGCTGGAGAGAAAGGCTCTCCATCCAGCCTGGTCTCTCTGTCGGGCTGGGGGCTGCTGGTGGGGAAAGGAAGGGTGACAAGAGGGAGGGCAGTGGACTTTGCTCTGCCAGATAGGATCCCTGGGAGCAAGTACAAAGGGAGAAAACACTTGGCACAGAGATTTATCTTGCTGTGTACTTCTAGCCGTGCTGTGGGGTGCTGTCTGCTGGCCCCTTTCTGATCAATGCAGGGCTGTCCCCTTCAAACAGGAGATGAGGAGCACTGTGGGTCAACATAAATGTCCCACCAGCTGCTGCCTGGGAGAGGAGCACCTTCTCATAGCTAGTGAGCTCCACATGACTTGAGGATTTTGCCGCTATCTTTGCTGTGCTGATTAAACACTCTGGAAGGTCAGTTCTCACAGACAGACAGACAGCCAGGCTAAGATGGATGGATGAATAAGTGTGGGTGGGAATGGCCATTCAGATGGATTTGTATGGGATGGAGGCAGAGATGGTGAACCAGTGACACATAGGGTTGGATGTGGTACTTAAGAAAGGTGGGAATGAAGATGGACGTGCCTCATCAGACTAAGGGCAGTAAGCACACTCATGAAGGGTTTTTTCCAGATTCAGGTTGATCTTACTTCATTTGTCCTATCAGAACACAAGAAAAGAGGGAACCTGAGAACGTGACAAGACACACAGCCACTTTTGCAATCCTTCTGGTTTTAAACCTGTATTTAATAGTAAAAAAAAAAAAAAAATTCCAAACAAAACACGCCCCCCATCAAACCCATTATGAATCCTAGCATTTCAAAGCTAAAAGCCACTCCAAAGCTCACCAGAGCATGTCCAGTAATCCTTCTTCCTCGTCTCCAGTCCACAGTGCCTCCCCTTGGTGAGACCACAGCTTTCAGTCCTCATCAAGGAGCTGCAGTACTGAGTTTGAGGTGAACTGCACAATGGTGTGATCCCTGCTACTAAGGAAAAGGAGGCACACAGGCAGGACTGCAGCATGATCTATGTACCAGGAGAGATGAATTGAGGAGAATCATAAACAATAGAATCATTCCAAGATTCCTAAACTTATGGAAATTGATGGTAAAGTCTTTATTCTGTGCCATTCCTACACTTTGAGATGGTGCCTCATTCTGAATGCAACATAAATGTCTGTGACATGAAAGGTACAGATTGGTTTGGCTGTTGAAGAAAAGACAGTTGAATGTTTTGCCATCTTGAGAGAAGCAGAAAATGACCTGGGACTGGGGGCTAATTAAGAGAGTTGCAGGCATCCGCAAAAATTTGCAGATAGGAAAGCCATTTGAGTAGTTCTTTCTAAAGTGTCAGCATTAGGTTTCAGAACTGACATATTGAGACGGGTGTAGGCAGCTCATGCCTTTCTCAGCTACAGTCCAGGCTGTCTGCAGACTCAGGCAGACATCACTGTGTGTTTTTATGTTCGATTCCCTCTTTAACAACTCAGCAGGACAATACTTTTTCCCTATTTCTTTCCCCCAGTTTTTTTTTTTTTAATTGAGAAAGTGGATAGTGTCAAAGCCTAGTTCTAAGGACTCATCTACAAATCCTTTAATAGTCATATTAACAACCTTGGAATGTCTGACACAATAGTCAGTCTTTCATTTACACCTCAAAAATGCATCTAGAATTGCAAACAGAGAGCAGCAGACATTAAATATACTTGCATGTTTGTAATTAGAACATGGTTTTGCAGTGGACTTGGCAGTGTTAGGTTTAACATTGGACTCTGATCTCAAAGGTATTACCCACCTCGATGGTTCCATGATTCTGTGATGTGCTATTGTTCCAAGTATACTCAGTTTTGGGTCCTAAAGATGCAATTCTGGTAAAGCAGGAATGTAATAAGTAAAAATCTCATGCTGCCACATAAGCTGTACAGTCCAGCCATTAGGCCAACATATTCATGTGAGGGAGAAGATTACTGAGCCCCCAAGTCTCTTTGCTCTGGTTATGCTTCATCCCAAGTGTGGGATTGTCACATGGCAGGAGAAGTGCCACTGATCCAGACTGCACTGGGAGGATGGGCCTTGTCATGGGGCTGGTTTGATTGCAGGACCTTGCTGATGTAGCAGACTCCCACTCTGGCATCTCCTCTGCCTGGATCAGCAAGACACTACAGCAGTAAGTGCCTCTTTCTGGCCCAGTTTATGGTTCTTACCTTAGATCAGGAGATCTGAACACAAAGTGCTGAAGCCCACATCCATTGCCCTGTTCCTGGCTCCAAAATATATATACCACTATTTGCCTTCCTCCTAGGGTTGTGGATATTTCTGTGTATGTGTGAAATAATAGCTGATCTGTGTTCCTTGTCTTAAGCTTTCAAGCTTAAGGAGAATGAAAAAGAAAAATATTTTGTATTCTGATGGACCTACCTAAAACAAAAGAATCCCCCCCAAATCCTTGTGAATACTGAGCTACAGATTTGGGCCAGATTCTCCTTATCTTCACTGGAGCCATAATCCTTAGGGTTGTGTGCAGCTCTTTTGACTCAGGGGAGGTCTGGAGGGAAGACTGGGTTGGAGGACAGCTTGCAAGGACCTGGATTTTTGTGCCATTCCAGAAGGAAGAGTGCTAATTCTAAGCCTTGATTATCATTGAACTCAGGCTTCATGGAGTAATGTCTACTGTGCCAAATGGATCTTTATGCATCATATGCTTTGTTCATGCTCAAATGTCAACTGATAGATGTTCAGTAGTTCTTGATGGCCTCCTGGTTTCTGCAGCCTACTTTACAAGCCCACACAGCAACACAGGAAAGGGCCAGGAACTGAAACCAGCCAAGATTGGGTGGGGAGAGCTGCTGTAGGCACTGCCAGAACAGGATGGGAAAGGGTTCAGATGTGAAGAAGGATCAGAAGAAAATCCAATAAAGAGGTCTCACTGATTTTAATCTCAGTTGACTCTACATATTCTTATGTTGTGATACTCAATGACTGCTTTCTTTTTCTTCCCAGGTATTGGGTATAGAACTGTTTAGATGAAGAATACCAAACAGCTCAGCCCATATTATCACTACTGTTATCACTACTACTACTACTACTACTACTACTATTATTATTATTATTATTATTATTACCATTTGCCTCCTAGCACCACTCAGAACAAAGACCTTTACTGTGCTGAGCACTGTACAAATGCACTGGGAGAAAATAAACAAATGCATGTTGACTTGCCTGAGTTTCCATACTGAGACAATGTCAGAGCCAGGAGTATAAACTAAACCTCCAAGTTCCTCTTGCTAAGCCAGGGATGGCCGTTGTGTGCTTGCACTTTGAGCAGGACTTTTGAGTCATGACTATACCCTGCAGCTGTCTGTGAGCCTGTGTATGCACAGGACTTCTGGCTTGTGCCACATCACCCACACTGCCAGTGACAAAGCCAGTGGGAATGGATTTAACTGTGTCTTCTTGGACTCCTGCTGCAATTTCAGTCCAGCTCCAGTTGGGACATCCCTGTGAAATGTTTCCAGAGTTCCCATACTCTCAGGTTTTGGCCAAACAGATTTTGATGTACTCCTTGCTGGCTCAGGAAGGTTGGATAACCCTGCAAAGTCTGCGCACACTAGCTGGAGCCAGATTTGTTTTAAACAATTTCACTGACCTTCTCACTCTTTCTTTTCCTCTTCTCTTATGTCTTTAGACTCTTTTAAGTGAAGTGCTGGTTTTTTTCCCCTCTCACTGTTCCTGAACATCCATAGCTTGCCAACTCTGGCTGAGGTAAATTCTGGCAAAATGGCCTTAGCCTTTCCAGAAGGCAAAACTGAGACAGAGGATTATATCTAATTCCCTGTAAAGGCAGAGCATGAATTTGGTCATTCCCCAGCACCAGCCTCAGCCTAAACAACCCAGATAAGGGGACCTGATTTTTGGATTCAAGCAAGAGAGCTCAAAAGAGATTAATTCAAGAAGGTTTTTCTGGGGGAGAAGCAAAGATAAGAGTACTGTACCCTTTGTGGGTTCTTTGGGATCTAGGGTCTGGACCCACACCCCAGTGAAGTGCCTGCTCTGGGGACTCAAAGAGTGCTGCATGGCTCCCTTCCCCACCAACAGCAGCCCTGTGTCTATGGCTCAGCTCTGTCCTCTCATCCAAAATGCGACATCCCTGGAGCTCTGAACTCTTTTCTCTAATCAGCCCGTTTCCCCTGGCATGGTCCTGGGACAGAGTGGTGCTTGCAGGCTCTGAGGTGTCTCTATCATTGGCTGTCAGGTGAAGCCCTCCCTAAGCACTCCAGCAAGCCCTTTATTTATTTTTAAAATTCCCCTGAGCCTACGAAGGTCATTTGAACAAATCGGAGCTGACAGACATTAACTTGGAAAAAAGCCCATTGCACCATGATAAACTCCGTTTAAAGAGAAGCAAAAGTGCCAGGCAAGGGAGGAACAAATGATGAGAGATTTGTCACCGTTACCATAAGTTTAGGAGTTGAGAATGTCAGCTCTGGCCTCACCTTCTCCCATTATGCATTATTACACATTCCAGCTTTGCTATTTCCACTGCAGTAGCTCCTGATAGAGCAAATGGGTTGAACTGGGATGTTGTGCAATGCTACAGGGACAACCATGCCCAGTGCCAAGGAGATCATGAGGGCAAATTAAATTGGTGGGCCGTACACCTAGTGAAGAGGGAGGGAGCCAAAGCCCAAAGATGAGGTGCTTAAGTCCAGGTCTGACAGAGAATCACCATTGGAGCTGCAAACCAGCCTCAGACCATAAGTGTCCCCCTTCCAGTCCCCAATCCTTAAGCCTAGTTTGCTTCTGTGTGATCTCAGGAATCCCAGGAGTGGGGAGATGAGTGGGGTTTCATACCTCACTGTGTACCCAGCTGGGGAACACAGCACTGCCACAGCTCTGAGCCCACCCTCCACTGAGGACACAAAACAGGTGTCTCAGCCCAGACACTGAGGTGTGTCCTTCAGGGACCTGCATTGCAGAGGTAACCTCAACAAGCCATGGCCACTGCCAGCTCTTCTCCAAGGGATTGGGGATGGTTCTTTCCCTTCAGCTGGCAGCCAAAAGAGCCACCTGAGGGGTGGAGGGAGATGGAGAAGGAGAAGGAGAAATCAGATGTACCAGTCTTAGTCAGTATGACTGCTGATGAAACCTGTGCTCTGTCCAAAGATATATCCTAATGCCTCCCATGCAATTTGCACATTGTTTCTCTATGCTTTGCTTAGTGTCCTTGAAGCAAAGGCAATTGGTTTCTCCTCTCCTCTGGGCATCATGTGGGATCCAAGTGGCTCCAGACCCCTGCGGAGCTGCAGCAGCTGCCAATTGTTCTGACAAACCAGGATCAAATCTCAGAGAGGAGCAGGCCTGGGACTGTCACGCTTACCTGGCCAAGTTCAGGCCAGGGCTCCCTCTACCCCACAGCAGATGAGAAATGAACTTCTCCAACTGCAGTCAGCGCAGTCAGAAGTGGCAAGAAGTGACTAATACACCTTACAGACAGGAACCAGGCCAGGCTCTTTCGCATGTCTCCTTGTCTTAGATTTCTGCAAAAATGAATTGTAGTCTTTTTGCCACATTTAGTCTGGTACAATTACTAGGGATCCAGACTCGGACTGACTCAACCCACACTCAACACTGAAGGCCTTCTGCAACAAACAGAGTTATAAATAGCATCTGGCTAACCAGGCTGAGAATTTAGAAGTGTCTCAACATGGTCACTGCAGCTACTGTCACCATCTAGGCAAAACTGTCAGTTGCAGGAGACCTGTTCTTGATCAATACCCCTCGAGATCAAGAGTGGTCTCACAAGTCCTGGCAGGGCTGGATGCCTGGGAGGAAAGTCCTATCCACATATCCAGCTTTGAAGAGCACCAAGAAGGTCTCTGCTGCTCACATGTGGCCCTGTGCCCAACGTTCCCAGTCACGAAGATGGAAGGCAAGGCTCTTCCCTGGGTTCTTGCCCAGGATGCAGCTGCAGCTCAGCAAACTTTCCTCCAGCCCTGGTGCACTGTCCCTCTGCAGCACTGGCATAAATGGGATGGCCAATCTGCTATGCATGAGAGATTTCCAGTCTTGGCTGAATGTTCCCGATCCACAATGACCTTTGTTCCAACAGTGAATGGTGTTAACCTCAACTTTCTGTGTTTGGGCTCCCTGCCCAGCCTTATGGTTAAGCGTTACAGCAGTGTCTTTCCCATTGCCCAGTTTCTCTTTTGGAAAAGAAGATCTCATTTCTGCAATGCTGCAGTTAGACCTATTTGACCTTTCCCTCTCATGTTGATGCCCAGACAAGTCAGAGGAGGCTGTGCAAAGATGGGCAATGTCCTCACATGACAGAAACAGACAATTTACCTGATTGCTTGTATGACTTTCTCAAGGCTTGCTCTTCAGTTCTGCCTGCACTCACAGTCAAGGTCAAGTTATGTTTTCCCTCCAACTCACACTGCAAACACCAGTGGTCAACCCTGGATGACCCATTCAGCCAGTCCTTGCTGATCTCTGCCCATGAGACGTGGCTCACCCCACACTGACCTTCAGAGCCACCTCCCTCTGCTTTGTCGTGGCTTTAGAAATCACTTGAGCATGAAAGCCCTGGGCACAGGAAGTCCATCAGGGCAACTGTGCCCCTAATCCCATGTTCCTCATCTCTTACTCTATTGCAGCCCCTCTCTTCTGAACCATCCTATTGGGGTTATGCACCTCAGTCCTGCATACAAGACATTTAATTCTCCATATGAGTCCATGCCCTGCCTCTCACTTAGGAGGATAAGCCTGGCCCTGTTGGTTTTCAGCTATTTTGGTTTAATGGCTGTCTTTCACTAGGTGTATGGGACAGAGTCTTGATCTTCCTTAGGGCTGATATTTCTGATCTGTAGGTAAAAGCAGCAATAAATAGTGACTTTATTACTGCACCTAAACCTTAGCTACAAAACAGTCACAGCTGCAAGCAGAACTAGTGCAAGCATCGAGAAAATGTTGTAGAAGTGTTTCAGTTTCAATATAATTTCTGTATAGTAGGATTGCAATGGGATTTCCTGAAAAATGTGTGTAGAAATTAAAAGCTCTTTCTTCCAATAGATTCCTTCAGCTTTCTGAAGTATGTTTTTATTGGCTTTATTTTAGAAGTATTTTTCTCCGCCTGTATGAAGCCTCTTCAGTCAACGTTGGTTACAGATAGGAGTTTTAAAACTGGGGTTAAATATGATGGAAAACAGAGTACATTTCTACTGATGGCAATTCTTCATGCAGATTTGACCTTTGGGGGAAGAGGAAGGTTGTTTTGTAACCAAAAAATTCTCTTGCCAAAAATGTTGCCCTGGTAACTGATGCTGTAGAGAGCAGCCTGGATCCTTATGCTATCCATTAAAGAGAATCTGACTCAGGAGAGCAAAGGGTGGACCCTGGAGAGCTGTCTGGTGAGGGCTGAGAGGGGCTGGAGATGCCAGAGATGCCTGTGTGGGGAGGAGGGAGGAAGTGTGTGAGATGAAGAGGCCAAGAGCAATGAGTGCAGGATGAGACCCACAGAGGCTCAGGTGGTTTGAAAGACTGATAGGGGCAGAGATGATTTCGGAGGCTGTAGGGGCCTGGCAGCATCCGTATGCATGGAAGGTCTCATTCAGTGCCTTCCCCAAGATGCAGCAATGTTTTGAGATTCCCTCCCTGCAAGTCCCTTCTGCACCTTGCTGCAGCAAAGATCCTTTTCTGGGTATCCCCTTTCCTTACCCCCCAGCTATAGTCATTCCACACCAGCCTCAGCCCCACCTTCCTGGCCCCATGAGCCCCCACCTGACCGGTAATGAGGGGGGATGTGTGGTCTGCCTTTCCTGTGTTCCTGCGCTTCCCTCTGGATCCCAGCAACAAGTTTAATTGGAAAAAACCAAGGCTGACTTGGAGGCAAGGCAAGGAGGCAGGGAGAGCCTGTGCCAGCTGACACCATGATCGATTACCTGGAACTCCACCTGACACTGAAATTAGGGTTTTTTAATGATAGGCCGACTCTCCCTGGATGTGAAATTCAAATGATCTCCAAAGCTTCCCTGTGACCATCAGTCGCTGCACGCAGTGGTACACGCCACATGCAGGTACTTTGTCTCTGTCACTGCTGAAAGGACATTGTTATTACCAACAACTCTTTGTATTAACCAGTCTCCTACCTAATAGACAACACTTTACGTTCTGCACCGTTACCCAGTCAGGGCTGCTGTGTGCCTGAGAGACACACGCTTCCCCTCAGCTCCCCTGGGGCAATGGAAAGCCAGTGCTTAAAAAGAGACACCAAAATGGAGGATGCACACACACCTTGCCCCCCTGCTGCCTGCTGTCTCTTGTGTTGGGGGGTGATTTTCATTTCTTCTCAACTGCAGGCCCAGAACAAAAACTGGTGGGGCGGGGGCTGGCTGTACTGCCATGTGCCAAGGTAGGCAAGTAAGCAATTGCCTGAGTTTCTTCTGGATGAGAGAGAGGAGCTTTTCCTCCCACTGACATCTTTCCCATCTCAGGGCAAAACTGGGGAAGGCAATACTTCAGGCAGATTTTCTCATCTTTATTGTGGTTGGTAAGCCATTAAGGAACTGCCTGATGCACTGGTAGCCTCTCATGCCTGGACAGGGTGAAGGAAAAGCCATCCCACCCAAGAGTCCGCAGTGTTGCTGAGCCCTGGTGTATCTCAAAGCTTTAGCACCCATGTGGAGGGATTGTCACTTCTGGTCACTTGTCCCCCAAGATATTGTCCCCACTTTTCTTCCTCATCTCTTAACCACTTTTGCCTGGCCCTCTGGAAGGCAGAAGGAAGCTAACTGGCGTGACTGGGAGAGACCAGGAGGTATTCTGTGGCCATGACCTGAGCATTGACTGTCTTTTGTTACAGGAGATGACAAGCAGAAGGACCAGTTTTCTCTTCCTGATGGGCAAGGACGGAAAGGAAACAAGGATAAAAAGAGAAGGAGATTAAAAAAATTAAATAATGTAAATACAGCACAGAGAGCACTAGCCTGTAAACTACCTGGTAGCCTGTAAACTACCATACACTAAGCAGGATTTCCTACATCTTCTTGCTTTACTGAATGAAGATTTGGAAATCCACATGGAGGGAAGATGTCCTAACACAGAGAGTGCTCTGGTTATAGAGTCTTCTAACAGCACTGTGGAAGGCATCATCACCAAAGGGGCTCTTTGGCTGTATCATAAAAGCGTCAACAGGGAGGGAATACAGATTCTGAATAGTGGAGATGTTGGAGGAAAAGGGAAAGGTCCTGCCTCCAAAACTGTTCATTGCAAATCCAGATTTCCCCCCATGGGAGGCACAGTGAGAAGGTTAGATGGGGACACCAAATGTTTCCAGCTCCAGCAGGAATTGCTTTGGGCTGTGTTGAATGAGAAAAGCTAGACACACATGGGTCTGGACAGGACTGCAGGAAGATATAATTCAGACCTTCTGGTTTGCCTCAGCAAGTGAAATGCTGGGTGATGACACTGATGTTTTTTCAAAGGCTGACCTCTACAGTGCCCATTTCTTCCTTCGATTAGGCACCAGCATTGGCATATTTAACAATATACTCTATGCAGCCTCAGTTTCCCCCTGGTTAAGAGATGTTTCTTATATTTGATAACTTTTGGACATCTTTGATGAGGAAACTCTCTATGAGTTGCCATGGAAAAATCACATGTTCTCTCAGTGCTTTAACTCTCCCTCCCCATTTTACCTATATTGTTGAAGGTTGCCTTTTCTTAAGTGAATGCTCAGCACCAAGAACCCCTTGGGGGCAACCTCAGCTCTCCTCTCTGGCTGTGCCCCGGGGCAGCTCAGACACCTCCAGTCTGGGCGGGGGTCAGTGGCAGAGCTGTCGTTGTCACTCAGGGGGCTGTGGTGCTGTGGGAGGGAGGTGCTGTGCTTTGGTGGTACATGGTTTGCCTCTGCCCTGTGCCACCCCCAGCCAGCTCAGTGCAGCCACTGGTGCCCTCGGCAGCCTGTGCTGATTGTCCTCCAGGCGAGGTTCCTGTGGGAGCTGAGCAGAAAGGGGATGCATGCAGACAATGTTCCCTGCTTTCCTCCATCGCCCGGTGAGCAGCCCCTAATCTGAGGGGCGTGCCAGTATTAATGCCTTTAATAACGACGGATCAGATCGTATGAAGAGTTTTAATTGATGTCTATATCCCTGGAAACATAAAAACAGCCATGCGAGCGTCTTACCACTATTATTTTATCAAAGGTTTTGACGTGGCTGCTGCATAGGAGATGTCAGGGAAAAAATTCATGTCTGCAAGGCACAAACAGGCGAAGTAATGGGATATAAATCAAAAACAGTGAAAGGGGAAAGTGGTTAGTCACAAGATCATAGAGTTTTCACTAAAAGGGAGAGCAGTGAATTCTCAATACAAGCAGCAGACTCCATTCATTCTATGGTGCCATCAGCCCTTTCTCCCTCCCCATCCCCAGTACCTCAACCCCCTGCCCTAAGGACCCACAGCCCTGGGCCAGGGCTGGCCATCTTGGATATTCCCATCTGGTCACAATGGTACATAACATTTCTCTTCTTTGTCCCCTCCTACTTGTAGAGAAGGCATGGAAATGTAGCCCAAAATCAGGGTTACAAATAGCAGCCCCTTTTCTTTGGCTAGTCAAGAGTGTAGGTAACCTTTTGGTAGGTTTGCTTACTCTGCATCACGTGGTGGTCTGTGAAGACAAAAATGGTTCCTATTGCAGAGGGGACAAACCAAAGTGTGGGAGACAAAAGGGGCTGATAGGTTACTCCAGGCTGGTGTAAATGTTACTGCAGGCTGGTAGGAAGGAAAGCATTAATTCAGTTCACCTTGTTTGCCTTGGGGAAACTTTAGGATACCACCATGCAATGCCAGGAGGAGATCAGTTGCAGATCTGCTGCTTTTCAGTGACTAGTTCTGACTTTCAGGACACAGGAGTGGTTGGGACCCTTTTGATGGCTCATGACACTGTTTGACCATGTTGTCCCCTTTCCACAACCAGAGCCCCACAGAGCTGATCCAGTGGGCCAGGGCAACCAAGAACCACCTATGAGACCCTTGCAAATCAATCTTGCACTGATGCCTTGAAAACTACTTGTTTCTTCTAGCCAGAGTGTTCCACAGGATGTTGTTCTGTCGTGGGAAGATGTTCAAACTGGCCAACAGCTGGGAAGCCATGAGTACAGTGTGAGAAGTGACTGGCTTTTCTAGGGCACTGCTGAGAGGAAGCTTGCAGCATGACTTCCTTGACCAATTGCTTGGGTTGCAAATGTAAAAACCTGGAGAGGGGGGTAAAAGTGGAAGGAGGAGAGGAAGGGAGGAGAGGATGAAAAAGAGGAGAAACTGGTGGATAAAAAGAAATTTGAAAAAAAGTAAGTGAAATATTCAAACTGGAAAGTGATATTATAAAAAACTGCAGGGAGCACGCTTGAGTGCATTCAAATTTATTCAAACTCTGCATCTGACATTGATGAATGCAACAGCTTTTTCCACAATATGTAGAGCGCACAGGGCATTTAGGATTGCAGCATCCCTTTCACTGCAGCTGTCTGGGGGCCTGTTCTGAGCATTGTGGAGACCCCTACTCTGGGCCCTGGCATGCCCCCTTACAGAAGAGGCCAGGAAGCCATTTGGGAAGGAACAGAAAAGCAAACATAGAAGGAGGATTTCAGCAAAAGATCATGGAGGAGAGATTTCAAGGCTAATCCAACCTTACTGTGTGTGAGGTCTTTATTTTTGTGGCAGGACCCAGTTTCTCCTCTTGCTATGGTAAAAACTTCTTTCCAACATGCATGAATCCATAGGAGGGGGGTTGTATTGGGATGCACAAAGTCATTGTCTTTTTGTAGGTTCTATAAAAAATTACCTTACTGTCTGCCAAAAAAGTCCTCCGTGCAAATATACTTTGCAAGCAGGGACTTCAAGGTTCTATTCTCTGGCACCCAGTAGCAAAAAGATCTTGTGGCTCTGGCCCAACATAAGACCATGAACTCGTCATCTTCCTGCAGGGAGCACTCTTGCACCCTCTTTGCACGCCTCAGTGGCAGGCTGGCACCCCAAGCGATGACTTCTACACTTTCCTCCAATTTCTCCTCCCCTTGCCTGGGAAGCATAGCAGCTTTTAGGAATAACAGGGTACAGAAGAGCTTGAGTCAACAACCACCTGCAAGTGTTTATCTATAGATTTCATGCTTGCTGGGTTTTTTGGGAAGAGGATGGATGGAGTTATCTTTCCGATGGATGCTCATGGAAAGAGGTACAAACCTGCTAACGTGCCAAGTAGGCACTGAACTCCCACTTTCTCTTCCACCTCTGTATGTGGACAGAGCTCATCTCTGCAGACTCACAGCACAGCAAGAGTTTCCATGCACATGCCTTGTGGTTCTGAAGCTGGCAGAAGGCTGGGAGGCAGCCTGGAAGATCTGGCACTCTCAGCAGAATGCAGATACTCATGGAGAGGCTAGGATTCCTTCCTTCCTTCCTTCCTTCCTTCCTTCCTTCCTTCCTTCCTTCCTTCCTTCCTTCCTTCCTTCCTTCCTTCCTTCCTTCTCTCTCTTCCCACAGACACCTGAGACAACCTCTGGTATTTTTTTTTCCCTGTGTCCAAGGATTTCATATCTTCATGTTAGAAAGAATCTGATGTCTAGGACATAGGAGACCTGAGTTCAGCTTCCAGTTCCACAGAAAACTCCCTGTGTGGTTTGGGTCAGGTCACATCAACATTGCAAGTTAAATTTCCCACATGTGATGTAAGAGCAAGTATATAGCAGCCTGGTGGTTTCTTAAACAAGAGATACTTCTATAATGCCATTGCAGACTCTCCTGTTTTCCACAGTGCCTTTCTGCTACTATACTATATATAACACTTATAATTTCTGTTTTAGGCTGTTTTGTCTTTCCTTTCCTTCTCCTTTCCTTTTCAAATCTATCTCCTCTATGCTAGTGTGGCTCCTGTCTGAAGGAGCAGAGTGCAGATATGGCTTGGCTCTGGCAGTCTCCCTGCTAGAGCAGCCACCTGGGAGAAGAGTGGGTGGGTCACTCTGTGGGGCGGCACCGAACGGCGGTGCCCATCCTGGTGTGTGCTGAGATACCTTTGTACCCCAGAATCGTGGCTGGACCAACCCGGAGGCAGTGGCAGCAAGGTCAGACCCCTACCAGAGGACAGTTGTCCTCTCCCCTCCTCACCTGTCATAGAGATGGGCTGGATAGGAAGGGAGGTGGTAGGGAAATGCTTCAGGAATACAGGCATGATGCGTTTTCAAGAGGGACCTTGATTTGTGCAAGGTAATAAAGGAGTACAATTTTGAGCCTATTTCCTCCAAGTTCAGCTCTTCTGTGGCCCATTGCTTCTAGCAGGGACCATTTCTAAGTCTTTAGGAAGACCTTGGTGACTGTTCATTGTGGTCTCAGAAGGCCACTTAGGCCAAGGCTGGACAGTCAAAAAGACCAAGTGAGAAGCAAGAAAGTCCGCTGTGTCCCGGGAGTAGGACATCCTCATAATGTCTCTCTTAGGGTGGCCTTGGGAAATGACACTGCCGTGCCCATGTCTTCAGAAGGACAACATCAGAGAGGCCACCTCTCCCCCTCCCACTGTTGAACAGTCTCTGCAGATGGGCAGGGAAGGCACTGCCAGCCTGGCACCCCGCTCATGAGGTCCAATAAGTGGTTTGGGGATATGTGCTGTGGCATGACAGGGGAACCGCGAGCTTCTCCCTCTTGCTGTCTCTCATTTTCTCTTTAGATCGTCGTCATGGTGTAAACAAACAAGCTAAACTCTGTGAGATTTACAGTGCCCAGCTTCGGTGGCTTCCAGTGCGGCGCAGTGAGATATTTCTGTACAGGCAGGCTAAGCACTTTCCATTTTATACCTCAGCGGCTTTATAGCATCTTAAGGATTTCTGTGCATGCCTGGCTTCACTCAGAGGGAAAAAAATCAAGCTTGTAAATAAATACTAAATATATATGAACAAAAAAGACAGAAGGGAAGCGAGAGGGACACACGCGCACACACACACGCACGCACACTTACCCACACTGACAGAGGGAAGCAAAGAGGAGATGCAGAGATAGAGGGGGCTGAATGAGAGATGAAGAGACAAGAGACAAAAAAGAAAGAGCCAGCTGAGCAGCAAGCTGAGGACAGGCTCTCCTCCACCACAGCCAGATGGAAAGAAAATAAGCCAGAGTGAGCAGCTTTCTGGCAATTTGGGGAATATTAATTTCCCATCGGGTCAGACGAATGGCTGTGCCTGAGGTTAAGCCGAAACAGCAGGTGAAGGCACACTGCTCTGTTACAGCCCTCAGCCCAGACTCAGGCACCCCCATTGGGCTGCTACCCCTGCACTCTGCCCCCTTCTTCCCCTTCTCATTCTGCCTCTCTGCCATTTGACAAGTCCTTCCTGCAGTCAGATCTGCTCCTGACCCCAGATCAGGAGCAAGCTCCCAGGAGCAGAAGCTGCACCTGGCTCTGCAGGGCTCCTGCACTGCTGGCTCCTGGGTCGAGCCACTCTCCTGTGCTCAGTTCCAGTGGGACAAGAGTGGCAGTGTTCCTTCCTCCCTTTTTTGTGAGTATCCAGGTTTTCTTTCTCATCTTAGGCAGAAAGAGAAAAATACAGCCCTTAGCCTGAAGCATGATCCCAGTGGGGGTTTGTTATCCCCAGATTTCAGTGCTAGTGTAGGTAAGGTATCCCCAGAACCCCACTATATATCTTTGATATCAGCAGCCTTTTTCTTGGACACTTGCTGCCTTCGTGAACTCTTAGAAATGAGCTCCAAGGCAAGCCTTTTGTGCTTTGTGTTTTGTTTTGATGTTAACATGTTTAATCCCAGTCAGGATCTTTCACCTGCACCTATAACATGGAAAACAAGCTCAAGGGCCAGCTGCATATGGCAGGACACACAGCAGGACAGGTTTCCTGTAGGATCCTTTGTCAGTCCCAGCACTTAGCACCAGCTCCACAGCCCTGATACATGAACATAAACCTCCTCCATGCTTTCCTGTGCCAGATCTCACTGCACCATATTGTCCCACCACTAGGGTTGGGGCAGTGAAAGGAGTGACTTCACAGTGGTGACACAAGGAACTGTTGCCAGAGATGGGAGCCGAAGTTTGATTTCTGTAGACCTGCTAATGTGTCATCCAGGGGGACCACACCACACGCTGGGTGACATGCAAGCTGACAGCTAGCAGGTTTAACAGAGCTTTTGCAGCTCTGCATGGCAAATGGCAGCCTGCATCCAAATCTGAATGTGCTCACCCTTACATCCTGGCCAAGCTGAGCTGAAGGAGCCCTGGGAATAAGGGCTGTGGCAGGGGTTTTCCATACAAACAAGGCCAGTGTGAGGGTAGTGTGCCTGCCATGGCTTTCCTGTTAGTTGCCTCATGTGGTTTCCCTTCCTTAGTCCTGGCACATGCTGACCTTTCCAGATGTTGGGCTGGCTTATCACAGCAGGAGGTCTGCATGCTGCAGCTTTTAACCAGGCTGCTGCTTTTGTGAGCATCCAGTACAGACTAAATGTGTGCATTTGGGTAGCAAAAATCTCTGTCCACAATGCACAGGGATGTGTACTGCCCTGCTGACCTGGAGGTGACACAGATGCCAAGGAGCTATCAATTCATGCTTCCTCAGGAAAACGACTGCATGCCATGCAGCAAATGCAGGCAAATGCCTGCAGCTCCCTAGCTTTCCCTTGAATGACCAACCTGTGCCGTGTAATGTTGCTTATGAGGCTACCTGAAGTAGCTGGGCCAAATGTTAGCCTTTGCATGGTGTGAAAATGCTCGTGCAAGGCTCTGCTGGTGGAGCAACCCCAGGCTTGAGTGTGGCTGGCTCCACCTCCAGGTGTGAGCCCACCCTGCTCTGCTCGCAGTGCTGGCTGCCTGCTGCTGGCCTCCTGCCCAGAGCAGAGGGGCTCCTGGGCCGGGGGAAGGGCCTGCCTCCCCTTGGGTCGCTGACAATTTCTCACCATTCTCTCTGTGCCCGGGACTCGCTTCCCCTTCTCAGATATTAAGTATTCAAACCTCATTTACATCCTTATTTTTCAATTTGCTGCCACAGTAGTTTAATTTATTCTATATAATTTCTTTTTCTGAGGGGACATTAATCATTGCCCTGTGCTTTTTGGCGCCTGTGGGATATGTGTGTGTTTTTTTTTTTTAAATCAATAAAATAAAGCAACCTTCCTTCCCTCTACCCACCCCCCCACTCCTTCCCACCCCCAACATGCCCCTTTGCCGGAGGAGAGAAATATCATTTCTCCATCCATTTTTTTACCCCCATTGTTTCCTTCATTTTCAGCCCAAACAGATTAACTTGTCTTTTTTATTTCTAATGAAATGCTGTGTGAATAGGGTGTCTGGGTGGGAGAGCTTCTGGCTGGTGCTGCCCTCTGTGTCACTCAAAGGGCGGGTTTAGGATGACGTCCCTGCTGAAGTGCTGAAGCACAGACCCTCTGGAAGGGGAAATTTGGAATTTCCAAAGCCAGGCCTTGGAAGGAACAAGTCCTACTTTTAGGGAAGAGATGACTGGTCAACTGGGGAGGATGCAAATTCACTCCCAAGGAACTGCAAACATGCATCCTTGAAGACAGGGCAATGTTTGCCATGACATTTTAAGGAAAAAGAGAGATAATCATGGGTAAAAAAAGAAGAAGGAGAGAGTTTGACAGAGGAAGAGAGAAAGAAAAGCAAACACCAGTAAAAAGGGAAGACAAAATAATTTGGGAAAAAGAGAAAGACCAGAGTGCCAGAGCTTAATGGCTGTTCCATTTGACTCTAGCTGATTCAAGCACAAGGAAGAGTGATTTGTTCTCCAGGCTTAGCCCAGTGTGTAGGTGACAGGCTGCTCTGCCATGGGGCGTGTGACACACTGGTGCTGCAGCGTTGTGGGGACACATCCAGGGACCCCCAGGCTGCACAGCACAGGCCTCCTGCAGGGCACAGCATCACAGGCTCCCTCGCCACACACTCCAGGTTTTTGTCTATTATAGCTGCTTTCTTTTGTTGTTATGTAATCTCCGATAATGAAAGTCCAGTTTGAAGAGGATGCTTAATGTGGTATTAGTCAGTTGAAATATAAGTGTAAATTACATGCCTGCAGCTAGAAAAAAAATGGTTACAGCAGAAAACATTCCTCTTTAGTTGCATAGTATAATCAAGAGAGCTGATCAAAAAAGAATTTTGATGAACCAGTATTCCATTGGAAAATGCAGAATCCTCCAAATTGAACCATTTTCTGGAAATGTTAAATGTTGACTGGAATTCTTGGCAGAAGTTTGAACTGACCCAAAATGCAATGGATTATTTGGTTTTGCTTTTCTCATTATATTTATAAGCTATTTTGTTTTTTCAGTGCTATCAAAACAGAAACTTTAACATTATTTTCATGCCTCTGCATTGAATTTCCTTCAGAATTAACATTTTGTTCTGCCCCATTCTGTCCATTTTTCATTTCACTTCATGATGAAAATAAATGTAGAAATAACAGAATTTCCTGTAAGCTGGAATTTCTACTTTTCTATCCATTTCTAGGGATCAGCAATTCTAGAAGGCAATGGAACATATTCCCCAACATTATGACAAGACAGAAGATGTTACTTAGAAAAATTTTATCTCTATCAAAAAGTGTCTAGTTACGGTAGAATAGGTAAAGTTCTGAACCATCTCCAAAAAGATAGGATTAAACACAGTGGGTTTGTCTACACTGATTTCCAGAGCCACCCATGCAGTGAAGGGAACTTCATGCAAGTGTATGGCTTCAGTCATATCATTTGGCAAACTTCAATCAATGGTGCTGATGGAAGGAGGGGAGAGGTGCAGCCCTCATGCCCCACCAGCACAGGCATTGCTGTGTGAAATGCACAGATTTCTGGGAGTTGTGTCTGTTTTGTTGGTTTGCTGCCAGTGTTTTTCTGCAAATGTCTATCTGTAACATATTTGAAAGGTTTTTATGGAGGTACATGGAAGTGCTTTGGACATGTAACAGAGAAAAGATGAATTCATCCTTGGCTTGGAAGAAGCATTTGCTCCATCACCCACCATGAGCAGGCCTGCATTAAAGACCATCAGAGCAAATCTAGAGCTCCCATTTGCCTTCCTGAGGCCTGGGTTCAGGCTGGCAGTGCAGGACTCTGCTGTGTGGTATCAGAGATGGGTGCCCTCTGACTAAGGTGTGCACCAGCCACCTTGAAACCCTGAGGGCCCCAGGGTGGCACAGGCAGATGCTGTGAGCTGGTGCGTGTGATGGCTCCAGTCCGAACTGCACTTCCCTCCTGGGTCCAGGTGATGCTGAAAGAGCAGCATGTAAACCACAGTGAGCTTGTCCCCAGTTCTCTTGTGCACCCTGGAAGAGTGATTGCTTCCAGTCATGGACCATGAACTTGCAAACACTCACACAGTCCTGTTCCTGCAGTTCGGATTGGGCTCAACACTCGGTCACCCAAATTCGAAGCGGACCTCTTGCAGGACACCCACCCAAGCATTGCAGCATGCCCCAGCCAGGGTGGTCAAAGAGTCTGGCCACTTGTTCCTCTGAGGAAGGTACTCCTGGAATTCAGCACTTGCATCTGTGTTGCAAGCGTTTTCTGTGCCTTTGTAGCTGTGCTTATGTTTCTCGCCGGTGCCTCAGGGAGTACTCTGTGAAGCTGAAATAATGTAAGATCTGTTCTGCTCAGGGTGTTTCACTCCCTGGATGGTAGGAATACTACAAGAAGACCAGATCTTGCAGTATTTTAGCCCCATAAGTGGCTCCTTGAGGCAAAGAAAGACTCATGAGGAAGAAACACAAATACAAATAGTAAGATATTTGGTTTCCCAGTGTGATCTTTCTTCCTCTTCTGCTGTTCATCTACTCACTGGTACCCACACAAAAAATAAAATAAAATACAAAAGAACCACCCTACTCACAAACCAACTATACGTGAAGTGGATATTACAGGATATGGCTTATGATTTCATAAAATACTTTCACATACACATACAGTACAGGCATAGGTGGGACAAAATAAATATCAAAATTAGTCAGTGATTTTGCCATAAGATGTGTGGGTTGTGGCCCAAATGCATGATATCACAGACAAAAGCCAACTCGTGTATGTTCCTACATAGAACCCCCGTGGAGCACCTTCACATGTGTGCCCTGAACTGCAGCCACCAGCATGGCAAAATCAGACTGGAACATCCCCAACAGCTTGGGAGTTGGGACATGTTGGAATGTGCTCTACAAAATGTGCATGGGAGCATAACAAAATGTACAATAATCATGATGTACAGGACACGCGTGTGTCAGAAATCATGTGTCCACGTGTGCTGCTGAGCAGAGGAGGGAGTAGCCAGCAGGGGTGCTGGAGGCCAAGATTTGCAAAGCTACTTAATGTTAACTTCAGAACCTGCAACTTGTATGAGGAAAAAACCCCCCATCTTGTTGCCTCCTGTTTTGCTCTGGAGCTGTCTGTGACAGCCCAGCTGCATTTGAGACATCAAAAAGCACCAACATGGGTGGATATGGAGGGTTGTCATTAGGCCAGTTGTTTGCTACAAGGTAAACCCAAATCACATGTTTCTCAATATCCTAGGTCCTTTTTTTGGAAGCTGTTTCCCTGTGTTGGGCTGGACAGAGCAAAAGACAAACGGGACTTTGGGGCAGGAAAGGTACAAGACTGGAGCATGAAGGTACAAGCCTGTGTCTGGGAAATGGTTCTTCCATGGACATTTCTGAGAAAATGAGTGCTTGTTCAGGGAAAGGGAGGGATTGGACCTTCTATGTAAAGAAATGAATGGTGTAAAGTGCTAGAAAAAAGGACACCCTTGTTTGGAAAACCCACATTTCTCAGCCAGAACTTTTGTTGTGAGGGATGGTTGGCTTTTTGCCTGCCAGTTTGGCATGCAGAACTACTGTGGTAAGTTGTGTGTAAGGTACTATTTTCCAGCCAGGTTTGTTCCTGGCTGTGCTTCACTTTCATTTGTTCTTTGTCATTTGTTCTTCTCCTTTTTGAAACATTTTAATTGCCTAATCAGTTTGCAGAGTCATCAGCATGTGAGGCAACAGTCTCTGTCACACATACATGGGCCTTCCTCCCTGAGCATGTATTTGTGAGTGACTGGTGAGCAGTGGGCACCCTCACTAAGGCATGGAGGCAAGGACCAGACTGCACAGCAGCCAGAGAAGGCCGTGGTGCCCATCCAGACATCAGACAAGTTATGGATGTGGAGCTGATTTGTGTGATGGTGGTGGGACATGGAGCAGTGGGGCACCACTGTCCTTGGCTGTGTGGAGCTGCACACCCTGGACATACCACAGGGCTGAACAAGATGCCCTGGCATCTTGGTGCCTCCTTGCAGGTGGGATAGGCAATGTGGATGTATAGATGCCCTTCTGGAAGGAGAAGGAGGGGCTCTGATAGAGAAGCTCCATGCCAGTCTGTGATAGGGATTTGAACGTCACAGGATGACTGCGTTGGTGGGGCACGGCCCTCTGTTTGCACAGGGCTGGGCGGTGCAAACAATGATGCTTGCTGCTGCTGTCCAGAGACAACCTTGGAAATTTCCTGGAATTCCAGGGCTGGAGCCAGCCCCTGCTCTGGGGAAGGTGGATGCTGCGTCTCAGTCCATAAAGTCCCCAGAATGGGAGAAAGGGGCGAGAGAGACACAAAGTCAGTAGTAAAAAGAAATGGAAGTCGGCAGCTTGCCACAGCGGAGTGCAGACTCTGCAGAGATGCCTCTTTTATTGGCGCCCAGACTGGAGGGAGGTTTATGCTCTCAAACAAGCCAAATTGGAAAAGGAGCACAGGCCAGAGCCCTGCAAGCAAGCTGCTGCCCCTGGTGCCAGGAAGGGTACGTGGAAACCTGAAATCCTCTCCTTTCCCTCATCTTTCTCTTCTCCATCTTTCTCCTTTCCACCCCTTTTTCACTGTTCCTCTTCATGTCTCAAACCTTCCCCTTCCCATGGCTGGGCTTGTCCCCCAGTGCTGATTTCCCCAACAGCTCCTGCCATCAACTGATACAGAGAACTCCTTTTGATGGTGGTGAGGACAGTTTGCTCAAAGGCAGCCAGTCTGGGTGGCCCAGTGAGGTTGGGAGGAGGTATCTGTGGCCCTCTCCTTCTAGTGCTTTTCTGCTAAATGTAGAGGAGCAGTTTGCATTACAGTGATAATGTGTTGCACGTCTGTCCTCACGTTTCTGTCATCCTGCTATTAGGAAGAGAGGAAGTGTGCAAGACATGGAAGAATCAGAGTGAACAGCAGACATGATGTTGAAGGCACTGAGAGGAGACCATCACCCAGGGACCTGGCACCTAATCTAGTGTGGCAAGTGCTGGTTAGCAGCTGGATGCCAGATATGATATGAAAGTAGTTTGCTCATTAATGCAAAGCTTAAAGTCATAAAAGCATTAGGTGGGGAGAATTGCGTGTTCATTCCCCAGCAAGTTCCCCAAGTCTGTGCTGAGCAGGGCATGGAGACCATCGTGATGCCCCAGGATCCAGCCCTGGCCTGCTGAGTCTGTTCTGTGACATCCAGATTGTCAAAAGAGCACTAGAGGCTGAAGGTGAGAGATCAGACACCAGCCACTCTGGGGACCTAAACTCTCTTCTCCTCTCCAGCTGATTTTTTTTTCATGTCATTTCATTTATGCAATGCCTCAGTTTGCTGCCTGCAAAAAGCCCAAAGGGATTATGACATCTGTTGTCACATTAAAGTGTGGTCTTGACTATGAGGAGGTCATGTACCATGGTGGGACTGTTTACAGTCTGAAACAACACTCCCATCCCACGTGGTGCTCTACAGCATTGTTTCATCTGCTGGGAAAAGGTCCTGCTCAAGTCAGCTCAGTGTCCATGGACAGTCTTCCAGCCTGCATGTGGGGAAATTGTTTGCTCTCTTTCTTTCATCCAGTTTTGGCTGTTGAAGCAAAAACACATAATAAAGTAAAGAGGGTTTTAATGACAATCTGCCGGCATGTTTAATATTCCAGCTTGAGGAATGATCCAGTTATGTACTGGAGCCAAGGGAAAGGATGTCATTACTTCCAGTGCACACTGAATCAGTGTCTTTGCAAAGAGAAGCAAACGCCACAAAGGACCTGGCTGCTCACACTGACCCACAAAACAAAGCCATCACTCCAACAGAATACTGAGCTTTAGATTCGGGGCTTGCTCTCCTGTAGTCACTGTATTACAGGTCCATGAAGAAGGGAGAACCTGCTCTGTGCAGCTTTATTGAGGATTTCCCCCCCCTGCAATGCTCAGTAAGGTCTTTTTCTGCTCAGGGAAAGGTACAGGAAGTTGTACAAAACCTTGGCACTTGCCAATTCAGGTCTGAGAGATTCAGATGTGTACTTTTGTTGCACTTCTTTGTAGCTGAGACTCTCACCACATCTGCTGGATTTATGGCCCCAAATTGGCTCTGTCATCCAGTAAACCTTCCTGTGCACACAAATATTTGGACAACTCTCATTGTTTCAGAAGCAGACCAGCCTGTGCGGCTCCACTGACATTACCTACTCTGCCAGGCAGGTGGCTGCAGAGAAAACAGCTTATTTATACAGTGCATTGGAATGACAGAAGTGGATTCTTGATAGCAAAGAGGATGAGGGACCTCTGGAAACAAGGACCAGTTGCCCTTTTCAGTGGAACCCAGTCTGCCCCTGCCATCAAATCAACACCACATCTGCCTGAAGCAGAGCTGGATTTTGAACTGACTGGAGGTTGAATCCAGGATACTTGTAGGGGTTCCGCTGCTTCCAAATACATGGGGTCAGGCAGAAAATCAGATGAAGAACCTATGGGTTGTAATGACATCACAGAGTGCAAGCAGAGCTAGCTTCTCAAGAACCGAAGCTGCTGGTGGGGCAGAGCCAGAGACCTCTGGCAGCTGAAAGCTTACTGTTTAAAGTTTCTCAGCTTTTGAAGTCAGGATTTGAGAGATAGTGTGCAGTAAAGTTAGCAAAATCACAGCAGGAATGTAACTGATTCATGGCATTGAATCCTTGTCCAAATGGAAACAGGTCCACAAGGCCAGATGCTCGGGCTCCAAGTGGTAGCAGGGTTCATAGCTAGGTTGGAGAAAGGAAAGGTCAGTTTGGGGGGCGGTGCCAAGTGAATGTCTGCTCTCTTTGTACTTGTAGGTCAGAGGCAAAAATATCTAAGGAAGGTGGAAAGAAAGGGTCTAGCTTATGATGCCAGTGAAGAGAGAACCAGTCTCTTTCACTTTAAGACAAAGCTGAGCATCTACTTTTCCCCAGGTGCTCACATCAGACTCTCTCCTTTGCAGGGGCCAGGCAGTCTGGTGTACACCAAGGTGGCCTGGCTCCTTGCTGTAGCCATGCCCTCCTGTGCTAGGGATGCAGTCCAGCAGGTCTCATGGAGAGGCAAAGCTCGTTTCTCTCCTAATTGAGCAGGTAGTAGCAACCTGGTATTTCAGGCGTGCTACCTCCATTCCCAACCACAGCTGAACTCCTGATGCAAGGAGACTTTACATGACCCACGAGAGATACCAAGGCTGACCCTTGCTGTCATTGGGAGGGAGGAACTTTCTGGTTGCCTCTAGGCAAAAAGGACAAAGCATTATAAGATATATTTAATAAAACAAAACACACACAGAGGGGAAAAAAAAAGGAAAAGAGGCCAATGCACAGGAAGGTAATGTGTTCATTTGAATAATGGGCAAAATCAAATTAATTCTACATTAAATAGTTCTGAATAAAGGGTTTAAGTCAGCAGTTTCAAACTTGTTTTCCTTAATTACTTTCCGTGTTTAATGTCATTAAGAAGATTAAAAATTCATTAACAAGAGTAGTAAAGTGGCAAATCAGTAAAGCTATCACTCCAGGTTAAAAACTACGCTGAGGTTGACACTTTGTACACTTCCACAGGCGTTGTGTGGAACGCTCCTGGGGAGCTGGGGTGGCTGTGGGGAGTCCTGCCAGCCCCCTCCTGCTAGGCCAGCCAGGGAGGTAGCCAAAGGGCCAGCCTTGGCTGGAGGTGGCAACCAGTTTAACCATTAACTAAGCAAGACAGAAGGCAGCATTTAGCAGAAGGGCAGCATGGACTATGAAAAGTGCAGCAGTATAACCCCTGAATATGGCTAGCATCACAAACAGACTCAACCATGGAGAATGGCAGGTATTATAGAGCAGTAAGGCGTGCTAAGGCAATCCAACTGCTTGATTGGCCTCACGTCCTGAGCCCTCTGAGTGTGAAGACTCAGAGGGCACTGAGCACCAGGAAACCACCAGGCTGGCCTGTGGGGGTCAGTCAGGATGGAGAGAGAGATTTGGGGTGTTTTTTCCCCCTTTAGCCTTAAAGGATGCAAGTATTCCTGGTCCCCAGGAGTGTGTACACAGCTTGAGAGCATAATAAGGCTGCTTGTTTAGGGAGTGCAACCAAAGCACACAACTCCATCAGCTGTGGGAATCCCACCCATCGCTGCACTCTCAAAGAGCCTCAAGGTGCTAGATGACACACAGATGCCACTGCAGCCCATCCCAGGCAAGTGAGAGATCATCTTCACCCAGCAGCTCTGATTTAGATAAGCCAAGCAGGTGAAAGGATCATGGAGACATGAACCCCGAATCACTCAGCAGGGCTGTGCCAGGGGCAGAAAGCAGGCTCTGATCTCTCCCTAGTCCAGTGCAGCCGTCAGCTGGTGTCACCCCACAGCAGCACTGCAAAACTGGCAAGGCTGGCCTTGCAAAACCAACCTTCAGGAGTCATGACATCCGCTGTTTTCTATTTCTTGAGCTCATAAGGGGTTTTTATTTATCTTTATCTTGACAAAGCTCCATTCTGGCAGACAGGCAGAGCAGTGAGCTGCCTGCAGCTCCACACTTGGATCGTGGTGACTCCCAGCCACCTCTATTTGGCCATGTGTCCTATCTCTGTGATGTGCAACACACAGTGTGAAGGTTCTGCTCTCCTGGGTTTTGAGCTGCAAAAGCTGGGCTGGGATTGCAGAGCTATGCCTGGGAATGGAGAGGGAATCTGAAAGCCACAGAGCACACCTCTGCTACATGACAGAGTAGCATCCGTGCAGCATCCCTGGCACCTGGTAAAGCACACCACTGGCAAGAGTGCCCTGCACACTGTTAGTGCCTGTCAGCAAAGAGCTGGTTCCTACACGAGACTGCCCAGACCCTGAGAGGATATTATCCCCAGTTACTAGGTGAAGAAACTGAGGCACAGAAGAGCGACTGATGTGCACTGCTCAATGCCATGGGGGAAAACTGTCAGTAACACCTCTCTCTGCCTTAACTTCCACGTGCTTGTTTGCAGCACAGGCTTCAGCAGCACCACAATTATCTGGAAAATAGCAGAGTCCACCTGGGAAAAGCCATTATTTGGGGTCTGAAGCTGTAAGAAATAATAGAGGCAGTAGAGGGAGTGAAAAAAACCCCCAAATCCTTGGACACAAATGTGTTACCAAACCTAGAGACATACATGAGGTCCCAAGACAAGGGAGCACGTGGGTGCAGCAAAAAGGGGCATTCTCAGCTGAAGGCAGTGGGAAGTCTTTCACTTGTCATGCACCAATCCCTTTTGCCTGCCCCCACAGAGCTCCTGGGAGCCACCCCACACACACCCCAGACCCTGCTGTGTTGCAGAAACAAATCCTAAATTGTGCTGATTTTACATGCATTTCTTAAGATGCTCTGATCAGCCAAACCAAGGCAGTTGGGGTCTGTGGGTTGCCCAGTGGCTGAATTTTCTTCTCCTTTTGCTTAGCAGAAAAACACAAAGGTCTGACTTCTTTCTGCTCAGTTTTGGAATGGAAATGTTTTTGTCTTCAGTTTCCGAATTTGCCTCGGATCAGGAAGTCCTAGTCCTGCTCTGATGATCAGTGAAACAGAAAAACACATTTCCCCCCTCTTTTTCCCCAGCTTTGATGAGGGGCTCCCATCTGCAGGGCCACACGTTTGTCCCGCTGCTCCCTCCCAGACACTGCAGGATCAAGCAAAAGCCCATTCTCACCACATCTCTTTGTTCCCCGGGGAAGTCACAGCAGCCCTGTTTTGGGAGCAGGTGGGAGGAGGGAAGGACCTTTTTATTTATTTTTTTGCCCTCCCCTTTTATTCTTTTGCAAGCTTTAATTATCGAAGGACTGAATTTGAGCTGTTCCTGTCTTCTTCCTTCCTTCCCGGACAGCATCTCTAACAAAGGCCTGTGGTTTGAGTTTGAGGTGTTTTTTTTTTTTCTTTTTTTTTCCCCATTTTCTTTTCCCCTCCAGAGATCTAAGGCCTGTAATGAGATACCAACACCCTCTCCTTCCTACAGCCCCCAAAACAAACCCTCCCCCCCGCCAGCCCCTCCCTCTGCAAAGGCTCCAGCATCCCCTCCCATGCTGGCAGGGGAGGGAGGGCACCCGATAGCAGTGCAGGGCTGCCGGCCCTTGCAGTCCGTCCTGGGAGATGAACACGATAGAGTTACAAGGGAGAGCAGCTTGCAAACTGCCTCTGCTTTGATGAGGCAACATTTCATTATCTTCCTCTCCCTCAAGTCCTTCCACAGTGAAAAAGATCTTCTATTGTCTAGGCTGATTTGTCCCTTTAATTCCTTAACCTGTGTGCAAAACTCTGGTCACATTCCTCTATCACTCGTCTCTCCCAGTCTGCTCCCAGTGCTGTGAAATGCAAGGGCAGGAGTCTCTGGGTGCCCTCCTCGCTTCCTGTGCTCAGGGTCAACCCTGAGATGTGAAGCCAGAAGGACTTGAAGCATACAGCACCCTCAGCCCTCACTGATCAGCCTTGTCAAGGAGGCAAGGTGCCTAAAAACTACTGGAGGTTTGACTCCCATTGCTCCATGCCTACCTGAGAGAGCTGCCAGGAGCAGTGCCTGTGCTCCTCACTACCCCAAATGTGGTTACATAACCTGGAGCAGTTCGGGAGGAGGACAGAGGGGAGCAGGATTTCTTACTCCAACATCTCTCTGCCTTCCTCTCAAAGCCACCTGTCCCCAGGTCTCTCTCTTTACCTGGAGGGACTTGGTGGTTGCTGAAATCCTGTTTCAGTTTTGGACTGGGAACAGAGGGAAGGAGCAGAAACCTGTAAGCTGTTTTATTTGGATATTTTCCTTGTAGCAGAGGAGTGCTGCCTGGTGCCAGATGGCTGCATATCCCAGGGCACTGGGAAAGAGCTGTGCCCGGTGCCTGGGTGTGGCCTGATGCCTGAGCTGCTGCCTGTGCTCCCCCTCTCCTCTGAGATGCAAAGGCCCGGAGTAATCGCAGAGGGAAGGGATAGGGAGGGTGTAAGGCAGGGGAGCATCCCTGCTTTGGCTCTGCAGCCAAAGCACGACTCTCTGGGGGAACAGCCATGGCTGTCCCCTGCCCTGAGCCCAGTGGTTCAGAACAGCTCAGTGTGGAGCACAGTCCATGTGCCGTGGCGGTGAGATGGGATTCTGGTGATCTGCAGCTGCTCTGGCCGTGGATTGGGACCTGAGGATAAAACCACACAGGGAAGCCAAGCCTTTCCCCCTCACCTTCCTCCATGAGAAGGAGGGCACTGGAAAAAGGCGTTGGGCAAGGGGCTCTTGTGCAGAAGGGAAGAGCTAGGGAAAAAGAACTGAAGAGGGGAGGAGAGCAGAGCAGTTGCCAGGCTGCCTTGAGCCAGAGCCTTTCATGGAGGTGCAAGGGGATGGGAACATGGAGGATCAACATTGTCTTCTCCAAAGAAGAAAAGAAAAGAAAAAAAAAGAGAGAGAATGCAGAGGGAAGACAAAGGAAACAGGACTTGTTGGGAGGAAAATGGGGATGCTCAGGGATTGAAGCAGGCTGGGGTCCAACTTAATAAGAAGCGAACCAAAACAAAACCCAAACAAAAAGTGACTGGAATTGGCGGTGGGCACCCCCTCCCCCAGGCAGCCATCCCCAGAAGGCAGTGAAGCTGCCTTTTCAAACAGCCGCCTCACAATAAATTCATGGCAGCCAGGGCCGGGAAACAGGCTGCTGCAATTTAAAGGAAGCGTGGATTTGCATATTGAATTAAAATTAAGAGCTAATTATGCAAATAAATTATGACATTTGGCAGGAGAATTTGCTTCAAGATCATTTATTACGTTCTTTTTATAACAGTGCGAGCGTTTAACGGTCAAAGACAATATTTTAAAGGAAAATTAACGCAAGATTATTAACCTAAAAACAATTCCACATTAATGAGATGTATTTCTCTTCAACTTCTCACACCTGGCTGCCTATTGATGCCCAGCCAGGACTGTCTCTTAATAATTGGCATTCTTTTTGCAGGCAAATATTGAATGAGGTGGTGAATGTTGCTTTGGACAAACTCAGGAAAATTCCTTCAGGGTTTTAGCTTGCTGGTCTGTAAAGGAAAGTTGTGAAGGTCAAACATGTCTCATGTTGTTCTGTGCACTTGTACTGACCAGGTCTGGATGTGCTTGAGAGAGGACACTGTGCTGTCTACCCCATCTGCATGAGAATAAAAGCTCCCCAGCTAAAATGTGCATAATTGCTTTTTGGAAGAGATATAAGGCAGAAGTCTTAGTCATTTGTGGTCATTAAAGATCCTGTGCCCCTTTTTTTTTTTTTTTCCAAGATCAGGGTTGTTAATGCCAGTGTTCTGCCTCCCCTCCAGCCCAGGTACTGCTACCTTCCCCCGGCCCTGCACTGGGACTCTCAGGTGGGGCAGACACTGCTCTTCCCCTCCTAGGACACCGCTGTGCCAGCCACACACTCCCACAGTGGCCAGGATCCTCCCATAAGGAGAATGGCTTCAGGAAGGCCCACACTGGGGCCTTGGAAGGCTTGCTGCAACACTGAGGGATTCAGGTGCCTACAGAACCCCAAAGCTGCCCATTCCCAGCCATCACCTGTTACAAACCTCTGGCCCAGGTCCATCACACACAACTGAGGTGGTTGTCTACAGTCAGGTGAGCAGTTGTCTTTCTAGAGGATTGACTCTTGTTCAACTAGGAGAGATGCCCAGGGTCCGTTTGGGTTTTGATATGAAAGTATCTTTAGAAAAAATTCTCAGGAAAGACAGGCCATGCTTGTGCTCCATCCAGGACTCTTGCTTTGCCTCTCTTTTCCAGGCAGAATGCTGGGGAGCCAAGAGGCTGTGTTTGCAGCCAGGTTATGGGAGCAGTTATTGGGAGTTATGAAGGACCTGTAGCCAGGAATGACTAGAGGGGAACAAATTAGGTGGTTTAGGAAGTGAGAAAGAGTCTTCATCAAAGGTGGTATGTTGCAGCCTTGCCAGGGAAGAACAGGGTAATGTGTTACTCATACTTCAATCATCACTCCTGCTTTACCTCCAGTGTGGCTGTTGCTCACTGTGATCTGCACACTGCTAGGGCAGGATGGGATGTGAGGACTTGGCTCTGGAGTTTCCTTTTGTTCCATTTCTTTACTCCTATTTCTCAAAGGTTCCCTTACAAAGCCATCTGCCTTTGTTATAGCTGGGTTTTCCAGAATCCCACACCCTGCTAAAGCTTTAGGGGACTTCACCCAGAGATTAAGGGGCATTTCTCTTCTGAGGCTGCTGAAAGTCTGTCTTTCATGATTCTCCCACATCCACTCGCAAGGGATTTTTCTCCTCTCAGGTTCAAGGTGGAGAGGACATTCCCTGCTAAATCAGTCCTGGCACACAGTGCACAATGGTGTGCAGAGCCAACCGCAGGTAAGAAATTGTGTTGCAATAAATGAAAGGTTTGGAGCCAGACAAAAAATGTGTGACATTTGAAGTTCTCTGCTCTCCTCCCTCAGAAAGGCAATCTGTGACTTCTGGACCCTCCTTAATGACCCAGAGCCGGATGGAAAATAATATTAATAATAATAAAAGAAACAAAGAAGGGGCTGGCGCATTTTTTAAATAAAGAAATTTCCCTCATCTTGCGGTTAATTTAAAAGGTTTATTTCTTGAAATGAATCCTCTTCATCAAATCTCCGATCCTTGAAAATCAGTGCAACCTGCCTCTGTGGATAATGAATTGATTTGTAATGTAAATTATATAAAACACCCTCCCCGCCAGCATTTGTGTGTGAGTGTGTTTAATCTAAAGCGTTTAAGTCTGAAAATGAGCTTCTCCATCAAAAGTCTCGATTCCATTTACATTTCTTGCATACGAGTCAATTTGTGCCTGACCCAGTCTATAAATCACTGCCAAGGAGTGCTGTGTCTGTACCTCTCCTCTTCCCCCACTCCCCTCCCCTCCTTCTCCCATCCTTGCACATGCAATGTTCAAAAAGGCATCTTTGGATACTGCCTGTAAGCTGTATAGTTCCCAGTTCTCCGGCCAGAGGTTGGCAGTGGAGAAGGAGCCCCAGCTCAGAGAGGTGTGCACTGTGGGCACTTAGCAGGTGGGTGAAGAAAGGGCAGGAAGGGAAGTCCTTCTCAGCTTCTGCTGGCTGCTCTGGAAGGATCTCCAAAGGGAAGGTGCCCTTTCTCTTGGTGGCTGCCTTCCAACGTGTGTTTGCTTGTCCACTGAAGGAGTCTGTGGCTTAACGGCACTAGATGGTGAGGTCTTCTACTGGGGCACGGCAACACAGTCCTCTGAATTCCATGAAATGGGAATTACTTGCATCACCAGAGCCTTTAATCCTATATTTATGTCCCCAGCTGTTTGATCATGCCAAGTTTTATCATCCATCTCATGCCATTGGTGGTGAGATGACATGGGCCATACCTCCTTATGTTTCTTCCTGGTGCTAAAACCAGTGGGAGTAGCCTCTGGGAATTAGGGGCTCCCCTTGCTGGTTGGACTTCCATATGACAAATGCCTGTGGACCTTTCAGAGAGCAGGGAAGTAACAACAGTGCTAACTTCACCGAAAAATCTGTTGACCCATTTGGGTCCTGGCATTAGAAGGGGTTTAGTAGTGACACACTTGAGAGAGCTGTTGGAGACCACATTTCCCTACATATTTACGCACAAAGATTTACAAAACCCGTTAAACCAGTCTTTCTTAGATTTTCTTGCTCTCTCTTTTGCCGTAGCAGAAGGATACCTGAAAGTGTTAGGAAATTAGAACACCAAATCTATCCTGGTCTCCAAAAGAGCATGAGATGAAGAACTGGACTCGTGGCCACCTATCCTACCCAAGGCCACTTAATGTCCTCCATCTGCAGGCCTTGACTTGTCCTAACCCTGCTATCTCTGAGCACCCCTAAGAAGTGAGCTCCATCCATTGCCATCTGTCTGGTCTGTCACTCACCAGAATGAGAAAGATTGATGTCCAGCAAAACAAAGTGAAAACTCAGCTTGAGTCAGGAAGGCAGTGTGAGGTAAATCTTCCAAAAATACTTATATTGGTACTTATTACCAGGAAAAACCTTCCTCTCTCTGCCTTGTTTGTTTACCTTTGAAATAGGGTTAATCCTTCCCCTCTCCTGGCTTTACTCAGTTCCCATATCAGGGCTCAGAGTGTGTATGTTACTGTAAGAACATGCAGCCCTGAGCATGATGGGGATTCTGGCATTGGAGGAGTCCTATGAGCTGCTGTAATACAAATAGTAGGAAGAGTTTTTCCTCAAGATTACCCCAGGGGATTGAGGTCAGACTTTCAGTGAAGGAAGACACAAACCTATTACCAGTTTCTGTGGGGACTAATGCAATTTGCACTTTGTTAGAGGAACTCACAGTGATTTGTACACATTAATTACTCCTTGCAGCATCCCAGCTGGATAAATATTATTACCTTCATTTTACAGAAAGGGTAACTAAGATGTAGAGAAGTTCATTTGTTTGACTACAGCTGTACAGCGTGCCAATGACAGGAGCCAGAAATAAAACATAAGAGGACTGATTGTCAGTCCCCTCCCGCTCTAAAACTGTGGGTTCCAAATACTTTTTTCCCAGAACATCACAAGCAAAGAAGGCAGCCGTGCCTCCTAGCTGGGCTGGGAACTGCTGTGGTGGGGATTGGTACTGGGGGTGGTGCATGAAACACAGCCTGGGAAGCACTGCTTCCAGCTCCAGCCTGCACAGCCTTGCAACGATGGGAGGAGGAAATGAAAGTGCAATTAGCTGGAAACAAATGAATTTGTGTTGCATATATTTCCCAAGCTGATGGGTTGGTGAATGAACCACTCGTTATTTCATGGAGCAGCATCTCTAAAGATCTGTAGAACAACTTGGAAAAAAACCAGCTTTTCTGTTTTGACATTTTTTGCAATATTTCTGAATGCTGTCTGCCCTAGTTTCAAACATAGCTACTGCTGTATTTCCATTTTTTTTCTTGAAAAGGAAATTCTGAAGAAGTTTTGTAGTTGTTTAGTTGTTTAAACTCCTCACCTTGAATTTTTCAAGATCTCGTGAGTGTTATGTTGACAGTGTCAGCTTATGGCCTACAGAACTAAAATATTTTGTAACCTAAATATCAGGCCATTTTTATTCCTGTTTTCCTATTTTTCTTGTACTAGTTGAGTTAAAAACAGGTGATGTTCCCTTGTCCAGAAATGTTTAACTTCAGCCAGAGATGCAATATGAAACACACAACACAAATCAGCATCAAAAATAGGAAATAAAAGTGAATAATGAGTTTGATCATTAATTTGTTTTTATGGTCATTGAGGGAGAGTACCTTTAAAATCAAAATCCTTTTTTTCTGCAAGAGCAAAACATGTTCAGAAATTTTCCAGCTTTCTATAACTGCTTGCATTTTTCTTATGTGGTGAACAGAGGAACTAGATATTATCAGCAGCAGATAAGCCTGCAAGACGGGACCAGAGTGATGAAGCTCCTGTGTGTGCTTCCCAGAGGTGGCAAAACAGATTCTCCAAGTAAGATGGATCTGAGAGTATTACAATAACAATACTATTATATTTAGTTGGTCCTTATTTAGTCAGTCCTAATTACATTTGAACTGGTATCCTGTAGAGTGGTATTTTTCAATCTGTGGTCTGCAGATTCCGCAGAACAGGACTCCTCTCAAGGAGGGTGAAAAAAGCAATTTCACCAATGCTTTCCAGTGCTTAGGGCTTGTGAATTTTCTAGGGGGTTGCTGAGCCTTTTTGAGAGATTTTCTAGAGATCTACAAATCAAAGCAAGTTGAAAGACACTACAGCAGAATAATGTTATATTGATTGCTTTGTTTTTGCAGAGGATAGATTTTGTTTAATCTTCCCCTTCCTTATATTGCTTGACACCATTAGTTTTATCTTAACTGACATCAAATATAAAAAAAAAATAGAGAAGAGACTTTCTAATGTATTTTGTACTACTTTTGAGTGATAACAAGAAGTATTTTCTGGGGCACAGTAGCTCTATAAAACAATATTTGCTAAAAAAGAAATCAGGTAGGACAGAATAGCATGGGTTCAAAGTGAGATCTTATTCAGTGCAAGTTTTAGAGGGAACTGGGATTCAAATTATATTGAGAACCTAGAAACTATGGGGCCTGCCCAGAGCTGGACAGAGGGAGACACTGAGTCCCTCCCTGGTCTTGAGAGCTCACTGAGCTGCTCCTGCTGGCAGGATGAGGCAAATGGGTGTTAGAGGGGAAACCTTCTTTTGATAAGGGTTTTGGACTGTGGTGGGGGATGGTAGGAAGCAATACCTCACCCCACCAGGGACAAGGGTGTGACAGAGGGCTGTGGTTTTGGGATGGGGTGAGTGGGATGGGGCAGACTTCACTGGTAAAGAGCCCTCCCTGGTGCTGTGTTTCCTGCTGCCTTGTGAGCCCCAGCTTCCAACCCTGCACATCCCCAGGCACAGTCCAGCCCAGATGGGAGCCATGAGGGACGTTGGGGAGGTGGACAAATGGACACAGCTTCCACTCAATAAACACAAGCTTGTTTCTCCTCCTCTTCCATCCTTCACAAATTCCTGGTGCCTGTCACCCCGCTGTCTGCTCCGAGGGTTTTAATAAAAAGGGAAACCAACATTTGACGTGAGCACAGTAGGGAGAGGAGAGGCATTGCAGAGGGAGGGGGACAGACAATGTACCCATATGGAGAACAGAAGGATGCCAGGGCGGCTGCATTCACAGCCTGTTCCTCTCTCCTCCCTGCGCCCCACAGCCTCCTCTCCGCCGACGGGTTCTTAACATAACAAGTGAGCCGAGGGGGCGGCCAGCCCTGTGCTCCCCCCGGATTCCTCCGCCCAGACCGCTGTCTCCCAGCTACTGATCCCAGGAATCAATCGCTGGGCTCTTCCCTGCTTCCCAGGCGGCACTATTGTCTCCTAGCTGCTGCACCGGGAAGGGATGCCCCGGGTCCTTTCCTGAGAAAGATCAATAAAGCCTTCGGGAGAAAAATAAATATATAACCATATATATGTGTGTATGTATATGTGCATGTGCAATAAATAAAGCAAGCCAGCCAAGCCCTTCGGGCAGTTTTAGCTCCATGTATTGTTCAGGAGGAGGGGTTTCCTCCCTCCCCTCCCATCTCCTAATGAAATCCCCCAAGCCCTCCTTGTTTCCCCCCCCCGTCACCACCTGCTGCCAAAGGGCACTCACATAGACATGCTCTCAGGGATTTTGTCTCCTGTAGTTGGAGCAGGATAGGCTCTCACGATGGGGAAATCTTTTATTTGCTAAGGTTGTTGGTGACAGAGGCTTGGCTGTAAACCCCTCCAGAGCCCCTTCAAAGCCCTCATTGCTTTCTTCATTTTTTGGCCATTTGATCTGGGGCATCCCTTCACCCCATTTCACCCAGACCTACCCCTGCCTTCTCCTACCCCACCCCTGCAGGCTCACACATGTACACCAAGCCTGGCCATGGCTGGAGGGAGGAAGGTGTAAAATTGCTGGATATCCTCTCAGAGCCCCAGGTGCTGGCCGTGGGCCCATCTGCCTGCGTGTACACATATGTACAGATACCTCCATCCCTTGCCTCCTGGGGCTACCCAAGACATGCTTGGTGTATGGATGGATGGGGCAACCCACCTCTGCTTCCCCATTGGTGCAGCTGCTGCTCGTTAGACCTTTCCCTGTGATGCTTGTGGTACTGCACTGAGGCAGAACAGAAGGCAGAGGCACCTGGCAAATGACTAGACCATGGTCCTTCTCACAAAATCTCTGGCCACTGCCCATGCACTCCTGCCTTCAGGCTGGGCCTCACACCAGGTTCTCACTTGCTTTCCCTGAGCAGCACTGAACTGACAGCCCTCATACTCCTGGGTTCTCCACAAAACAGAAGGGCTGTGAAGGCATGTGGAGCCACACAGCTCTGAAGGCCACCAGCCCTGGGTGCTCCCCTATGACAGAAAGTGCAAGTGAGAGACCATGCTTGGTTCTGCTCACCTCCATCCCCTGCCCCAAACCCAATTTCTGTACAGAGAAAATGAGTTCTCATCCAGTGTCTGTTTCTTTTTGCCTCCCATTGCACATGAAAATGCTGACGGATTTCCCTGATCACTAGCCATGCTGGCTAGTGGCTAAAGCAGTTCATTTCAGACCCTGTGCAGGTATTTCTTACCATATATTACAGTGAATAATGTATCCCCAGCCATGCAGCACAAGGCTTATAAGGCTATCTCAGTATTCTGGTGACAGCTTTAAACCACTCGACCATTGACCATTCAGGTCTCATGGTTTATAGAGTCACCAGCACACCTTGACAGGGTTATAGCCTACTTACTGGTATAAAGCATGGTTAGGGATACATTATTATAGCACGTTGCCTCTGAAACGGGGCCGTGTGCCACCGGTGGCCTAGAGAGCCCTTGCTGGTGATCTGCAAAGGGCTGGGTGATGTGGACAGCCCAATTAACATCTACCTGCTAAACCACGATGAGCGATTGTTGCAGTGACCTGAGGGACAATGTTCACTCTCAGATCTTGGAGGCCCAGAGGTGCAGGTGGCTCTGAAAAGAGGGGGGCTGCAAAGAGCTGCTTTTCATCAAAGCTGGCATCCAACCATACTTGAAGACCTCTCTTTAGCAACCAGTGCTCCAGCAACCACTGTGCAGGTTGCCATGAGGATGAAAAATTCTTTGAAGACTGCTGCTTCCACTCTGCATGGTTTACTTCCACCTTTTCTGGACTGCTTCTGGTTGGATGCAACCTGACCATCTTGCTTCTCTTCAAATGCCAATTTGGCCTGGCTCATGCTGAACACTCATTAACAATTACTAGAGTTAAGGTAGTTAATCACTACAGCTAAGGTTGAAATCTGACTTTACTTCTGATTCCAGATCCCAGGTCTGTGAGCTTTTCCCATCTCCCACAGAAAGGTTTCTTCCTTGTTTCCATTGTTTCAGTCTTGCTCCCCAGTTAGTGATTTTATTATAAAGTTTCCAGGGATTGTTTGAATTACCTTTGAATGCAGCATGTACTTGTTCTTGTTGCTGTTGCAGAGCTGCAGCAATTTAACAAACAAGTCAGGTTAAAAATCTTGACCTCGGGTTACTTCCTGATCTCACTCGATTTGTTAAATATTGAGCCAAATTTGGAGAAAAATTACCTTGGTACTTTGAAAGCCCTCAAAACTGGAATTCAGCAATAATGTTCTAAAATTTCTCTCCTTGTACTCCCTCTTTAAGTGCTATTATAGAAAATATTTGTAAAGGATATTTCAGCTACAGGACTAGTTAAATAGATACATTACAGAATTACTATATGCCAATGTTCAGGATGCCCCTGAAACAAATGGACTCATTTTCTCAAATGTTATGTTTAAGTCTCAGTGAGCTCTCGACCACAGCCCCAGCTGACATATGCCTCTTCAGTGTCTTCCCTTAGTTTCCTCTGCAGCCTTGATCCTAGAGATTTATGCTTGTGATTAACTTTAAGCATGTAAATAGCCCCACTGATGGTTACAGCTAACATTGTGAGCATCCTCTGATGGGGCTGAGGCTGCCTCAGCCCCACTTTTGTGGGTGCTGCTGCCAGATGTGCTCAATTTGGGCTCAGCCAGCTGCACAGACTTGGCCTAGGTCAGGCATCCTTGCAGCATCACATCTTACCAAGTTAGCCAGAGCACACATTGCACAGCTTTTGTGCCAGCTTCAATTTTATTTCAGCTTTCTGCAAGCTAGAAAGGGATGACAGGCGATATTTTAAGGTATAAAGCCAGAGTCACAGACAAATAACACCAAATGCACATTGAGTCTGTCAGGAGAAGTTAACCTGTCAGCACTCCCTGAAAGGATCTGCATTAGCAGATCAGCTTCACATCAGATCAGCATTTGTGTCATGTGGCCACAGTCTTTCTGACCCAGTATTTGGAGCCCTAAAGCCAGACTTTCTTGCCTGTTGAATCCAGGCTTGAGTAGGTTTAAGACAGCAGGGTGATTGCTTACCTTTGCACAGTAAGTTCTGCTGGTGTGAGGCTTTAGTGGAATTTTTTAAAAAGGGAGATAAAATCCTGTAATGTGTAGATGTGAGGCTATTAGTCTTTCCATAGTCTTTTTCACTTAAGAAGGGGAAGGCACAAGATACTGAAGACAAATAAGCAGATAAACTTTTGTAGATGTACATTTTTACAGTCTTTTTGTTGCTTGCACCAACTGGTGTACCTGGGAAGGGGGTGTAAGATGACACTGACAATACAGATATACTGGGACTTAGCGGGGACAAATTGGTTGCTTTGCATTCAGCTTATCAGTTCAGGTTTCCACTTCAAGCACAATAAATCCCTGAGTCCAGGATGTCATCTCTCCTTCCCTTTGCACAGATGGCTCTGCCAGGCCCTGAGTTCCAGCCACCAGGTCATGCCACACCAATACTAAAGCAGGAGTGCAAGGGGAGGAACCAGGCCCACCTCCGTAAGAGGACAGATAGATCACAGTGCAGATGGAACAACCGAGGGATACACAACTAATTATATGCACAAGTGTGGGGTATTTATTACTGTAAAATGCTCACAAAATTCATAGGCACCTAAGACTTATGATGGCATTATCCACCGCCACTGGAGAATTAATGGGCAGCCTTTTCCCTGTGCTAAAGCAGACAACGGAGGGGGGTACTCTGTCATCCAGAGGTGAGAGCAGGGAATGAATGCATAGACAGTACTCCCCTCCAATGCTAATGGACCCTAGCACTGAGATTAGATTTACACCCTCCCTCTAAATGTACACCAGGGGAAGGCAGCTCCCCCAGGCTGCCTTCCCAACAGTGTGGTGCTGCAAGAGCTGCTCTTTGCTCACCCTGCCTTGTCCCCACTGGGGCTGTCCTGCTTGTCCCCACATCTGCCATGCCTGGGTTTGCAGAGAAGGACTGCTGACATTCTCCTCTGGCCAGTACCCCATGGCAGTGGTGAGCAGGGCAGCACTTGCCCCCCTGCACGGTTCCATGGGAGCCCCCAGCTCCCTCCTTTGTGTGTACTCACCACCCCACCATGGATGCTGGGCAGCAGCTGGTGCTGCAGTCCTCAGCACTGTGGGAACACCACACCATACTACAGAGGGTTAAACAGTTCTTTTTTAATCTCAGCTCACCCTAAAAACAAAAGTGTGGGAAAATTATCCTTCTCCTCCTCTTCCAGGATCCTTGCTTTGGCATGGGAATGGGATTTTGACCTGAGGAATAATAAACCTAAGAACAGGCAAAGTGTAACTATTGATCTTCAGCTTGCAGAAGGGGCAGGCCAAGGATATTCAGGAAGAGAAAGACAAACCATCAGAAAAGTTCTCATGGATATGTTTTTCCATCATGGCTCCATGTTCAGCCCAAGTCCCTCGAGCAGACCCAGTGTTAGCCCCCAGCACTAGCCCTGGAAGGAGCTGGGATTCAGAAGGCACAGCCCTGGAGGCTGGGAGGAGCCGGGTGGGGCTCACAAAGGGAGCACAGGCACCACAGAAGGTGAGAGGAAGGTTTGAAGAGCCCAGCTTTGCGAGCAGCCTTCCCTCCTCCCCGCCTCTGCTCCTGGGCAGCGTCACCCCACGCGCGGCGGGAGTGACCACAGGCCTGCTAAAGAACTCCCTGCAAATAATTCACACCAACTTGTTTAAAGGAGCAAATGGGTTTAATTATTAGTTACAATCTTGTCAATAATTATCACCCCATCTGTGGGTAATAAATGGCAGCTTCTCACAGACTGCATCATTAGAGTTTAAGGACACCAATGGGGTGCATTAAAATGCTGAGGAAAGCATTGATCTGGTGTAAAAATGCTCTTTACAAATTACAGACACGGGTCAAGCCCGCTGGTGAGTCCTCCCTCTTCCCATCTGATGCCAGCCTGTCCTCTCCTCTGGCTGTGCATCCTCCCAGTAGCCCCAGCTCATGGCTGCTGGAAAGACAAAGAGCCCAGCAGATCACAGGGGACCCAGCCCTTACACAGGACTCTGAGCTTTATAGAGTGAAGGCTGTGCAGTTATGACAGGGCTGGCATAAAGCACCACAGCTCCATCCTGGTCAGCTCTGCTGCTTTATTCCCACAAAGGGGCTGGTCATCTCCACAGCAGTTTTTATCCAATGGGCAATAGAAGTAGGATGATATAGGCAATGTTTCCCAAAATGCAGCTACGTCTAGGGTGGAAAAGCATTGGTCGTGACACAGCAAGACTTCTTGGAGGAGAAATGATAGCTCCTTTTTTTTTTTTTTTTTTTTTTTTCAGGGGGAGGGGGTGGGGTTCATTTTTGATTTTTGATTTTTTTTCCATTCATACTGCAGGCTTGAATATAGGCCGGCAGAATGCAATTATCCAGGCTGGAATTTGGCCAAAATGCAGGGGCTAACTGTCCTACTGTTTCAAAATATGCCACAGTACCCTAAATGATCACATCTTGCAGGATTTGATTTTGCATTTCATCCAAAACAATGTTGGAAAGTTCATGAGTAGGATAAGCAAAAACTAGTACCACTTATTTCTGTACCTGCTGAAAGCTCAGCCCAGAATAGCTCCTGAAATTGTTTTAATTCCTGTGCAAAATATTGAAAGCAGTCAGTGGTTTTATTCCTTTTGCAAATTCTATGCCACAGGTTTCCATTTTTCCCAGTACAAAATACATCAACTTTCAGAAGGAGAAGCTTGAGTAAAAGAAGATATTTCAATCTAAAACCAAAAAGAAAAAGGGGAAAGGGGTTTCATTTAGAACAGTAGTTTAGATGGACCCTCTTTTTTTTTTAGGTTTTGTTTTTGTGATTCAGCCTGTTAGGACAGACAGAGGATTAAGATAGCTAATGGACAGTCTTTATTGGCAAACAAAACTAACACCTAAATGTCTCTTTGCGTGTACAAGTGGTAAACTCTTCATTAAAAAGAAAGCTACATTGACAGAGGCAGACTGGGCTACAACTGAGCCCCAGTGTAAATAAACCTCTGCCAGGGCCCATACAAATGCCATCCCTCCCATGCTTGCAGCCTATCCCCTTAGTATTAAATAGCTCCAAATGCTCCTTGTTGTTTTGAATGCTATGCAAATATTGGCAGAAGGATGCACACTCTGTTTTAAGGATGCCTCAGATACAGCCATACCAACCAAACTTCTTTTGGAAAGCAACGTCAGGACTTGCAGTTTCTCTTTTTACTTCACCAAATGGAAGTTGTCTGGAGATTGAATTGAATTTTTAGCTGCCTCAGGCTGTGCTAGCTCTTGCTGAATTTGGCCAATAATCCCCTGCAAGAGAAGAATAGAAAATGAAGAGATGATTTTGAAAAGTTAAAATATTTCATTTTATATTTTGAAAAAGGAATCATTATAATTGATTTTTTTGTGTTGAAATAACTTCCCATTGTGAAACACAACTGTTTTTCTAGACAGGTCAGTGGCTGTCTGTAAAAACACATCTCATTGAGGCTGGAAATATTAGTGTCCTCCTGATTTACTGGAATATCTAGAAAAACTTCCACCTTAGTTTAGCCAAGGAAAAGCAAGCCTCTCTTAACTTGCAGTCAGACAAATGAAAGAAAATGAAAATGATAGGGATATTCAGTAGCAATTTCAGATGGCACAGCTGGTGGGAGCCCAAAAGGAGAATGTGGAACATCCCATCAGCTCTGCAGCATCACCAGCACATGTCCTACAGCGTCTTCGGTGTCCCTGCACGCTGCATGTCATTGCTGGAAAATCTCAAACTCTTGCTTATCTCACACATATCAACCACACTTAGATGAACTGTCCCAGCGCTGCCACTGCCCAGCTCACATCACAACCCTCTCTGCTGCTGAGGGGAATATAAAAAAGAAAAATACATTGGATGCAGGAAACTACAAGTTCAGTTCTTAATTTATAGTCATTCATACTCTAGTTCTAAATATCATGGTAATTCCTTTGCTTTTCTGAAAACGCAAGTAGATCCTAAAAAGCGGTGTGGCTTTTTGGCATCCTGTAGCAGAAACAAATTATTCCCACGTTGTAATGCATAAGGCACAGTAAGGTCTGCATGAGAACTTGAGCTAGCCACTGCACAAACACAATTCCACCGGTGAAGCTTCCAGCCTCATTCATAATACCTGCTCTTCAGTTTTGTTCCCGTTTAAAACATGCCATGTCACTTAATTGACAGATTCCATGCCACAAGCAGTTTGCAAACACACTTGTTTGAAGAAGATATGCCCTGGCTGATTTGGAAAATCCCTATGCAGTGCATTCAAAATAATTCCAAACTGATTAATGACAAGTTGAGCAAATAGAGGGAATGAAGGGCCTGGCACAGGCTGTGGTTGGTTAGAATTTGCTGAGTTCACTCCAACTAATTTTGTACCTTCTTTCATTTCACTTTCTGTAAAATTCCCAGCAAATGACTTTATGGTGAGGGATGTGTCGCAAACCAGAGTGTAATGAATAGACAGAGGAGAAAAATCACAACAACACATTTAAAAAAAATCCCTGGGTAAATATTTGCATTGGAAACTGGACCTCAATATTCACTGCCTGCAGCCAGGGGTCAGAAACATTACAGGTCCACTCAAAACAAAGGCAACTTGAAACTGGGAAGTGGTCAGAGTCAGTGCAACCTCACCAGTGTCAGGGAACTGTGTCTTTTATTGTAGCTGAAGATCCTAACCCTGCATTTGTGCACACACATTCATGGGCGTTCACATATTTAAGGCAAACATACACAAGTGCGGGCACTCACACGTTCTTAAAATGTATGTGCATATATTCCTCTATTCACAATGAACTGTTTATGAGCAAGCTATCAAGAAAGAGTTTTCACTGAAATTATTCAGTGAATGGCTTCAAACAATGAATACATTGCAGGAAATGGCGATTGGCTCCAGAGCAATCCACAAGCAGAAAAGAAAGCATAAGCAGTTGAATAAATGGGTGGCTATGAATTACTCATTTAGCTGCATTATCTTCTTGTGGTCCAAATTCAGCAAATGTCTAAACACCCACTTCCCATTAAGAGCATGAATAGTCCCATTGATTCAATAGGGTTATTTTCTCTGCCTTCCATGGGGCGACTGAAATACTTAAATTTAAGCAAGTGCTTAAAGTGCTTTGCTGAATCAGGAGGTATGTCCACACTGTATATACCTGTGTTATACAGAAGGTCAGATTAGCTGATCCAAGAATCCTTTATGGTCTTAAGATCTATAAATCTATGAATAAAACCAGCCTTTGCTGGAATTGCTTCTCCATAACCTTCCTGAGCACTGAAATTCATCCACACCCCAAAAATATTAATAAAACATTCTGTACTTAACTCTTTTCATATTATACTAAGTACGCCACTAAATAAACCTCTTAATATTCCAGTATATTTTGCAATGAACATTTTCCCGGTACACTAGAGCGGTTCCTCCTTTTGTGCCATCCAGAACACAATCCCCATGAAATACTGCAGTAAACATTTCTCTGAGTACTACAGCAAACACTACCAGCATTAGCAGATTAACCATTCCACTGAGCGCCATATTAAGCACACGTTTAAATACTGAGAAAAGACGTATAGCCTCCTCTTCCCACTGCGCCTCGTTACCCTGCCGAGATCCATATTTTTCTGCACCGAGTCGACCAGCCCTGCATGTACCTGCTCTGTTCCCTCCCCTCCCAATGCCTCTGCCTCTCTTTTTATCCTCTTCCTTGTTTTGGTCATCCTGGACCTATTCTTGTGGCTAGGAAAATTTGTCAGGGGCCAGGAAGCAAGGGATAAAAGGGGGTCAGAGGATTTGGCACATTGTTCAGCAACAAATCTGTACTGTGGGCATATTTCTGCCTCTCTGTCTCTCTCGGAAGAGGCTGAAGCCTCTTGATGAAGAAACACAGGTTAAGTGTGAGTCTTCCCTCCCTGGATCAAAAGAATGAAGTAGCAGGTCTTGACTGGTGTAATTTAGAATTATAAAGCATTGTTTGTATTTTACAGGTGTACTTATTGTCAGCAAAATTACCGTACTCAGAACCTTCAATGGATTCATCTTTAGCAAGTGTTTAAGAGCCGCTGACTCGTCGCTTGTTGCTGACAAACCATCTAGATTCAACCCATGGTTCCGTTCAGCTTTTCTCCTTTCCCTTCTCTCTCTCTCCTTTTTCCTCTCTTTTTTCCTTTTTTTTTTTTTTCTTTTTTTTTTTTTTTTTTTACTAGCAATTTGATGTTTGATCATTTGAGGCAATGAGGCGGAGGGTAATTTACGTTATCAGGGAGGTATGAGGGGTGCTGGGAACCCAGACGCAAGGCCCATTCGCCTGCTAAAGCGCCATCGTAATGTAATGAGACTCCAGTCAAGTGCAGCTAGTAATGGAGAGGAACATTTCCCATTCATCTGCCTACCTGAGACTCCACCGAATACGACAATAACTTTTGCACGGGAGGAGCAGGGGGGGACACGGGGAAGGGGGGCCAGAGTCCCCATGGCATGACTCCCTCTGTCTCCTAGAAAAGCACCACAGCCTCATCCTTTAGACCATTGAGGGAAGCAAATTAACACAACTCAGGAAGTCACAAAACAGGTTGTTGGAAGTCCTTAACCCTTCCCATGTCCTTTCCAGTAGGCACCTGGTCAGCACAGAGCCCCAGCCTATCTCTGAGACTGGCTCCCCTCCTTAGACCCTCAGCTGTTTTATCCCTCAGGGCAGAACTGGACCTTTGTGCAGAGGAAGCTTGGAGAGGATGGGCCCACCAGAACATTAGGAAGGTGCCTGCACATCAACTAGCAAAAGTTGTAAAAATGAGGAAAACAATTTCTCAGAAGTGCTCCAAGTTTAGTTTCCCTCTAAAGGGGTTTCTAAAGAAAGCCTTTTTCCCTGATCGTCCCTAGCAAGCTCCACCACTTCACACCTGTGACTTCCTATTAAAAACCCAGAATTTTGAAAAACCCCTTCCCTTTGTTTTCAAGTGTGGCAAACAGGACATTTGGATTGCATCAACAGTTTATTTCCTAATATCAGTCAAAGCCCAAACAAAATCTCAAGCCCACGCCACACTCCTAGTGCCATGGATGTCCACCCTGGGGTAATTTCATGCCCTGTAGCTTTGTCAGTGCAGCCTCCCCTTGCCATGCCATGCACTCTAGAGAAGTAGATATAACTTCACAGTGTCCTGCAACTGGCTGTTCCCGTCACAAGGATGAGCATATTCACACCACTCTGACTATCAGGGATACTGAGGCACAGAATGGTGTTCCATGCCATACCATAATGAATAAAATCCAAGGGTTTATCTCTTTTTTCAGAGAATGAATACCCAAGGATGATTGAAGTAAATTCTGTCCCCACAACCCTCCTCCAAGCTCTGCTCCTCAGCCTTGGCCCTTGCCTGTAAAACCTTCCAGGCTGCAGATTCACTTTCCACTGTGCCTGTGTAGACAGGGCCTCCCAGCAGCCCAGTAATAACCACAGCAGAAATACCCACCACCAGCAGTAACAATGATGCACATATTCAAGTTCTCACGGGCAACCCTACTACTCTGTACACTTTGTTTGCAAGCTGAGGTAATTATAGCTTGAGGGAACCTCCTGGATGCAAACAGATCTCTTGGTACGAAGAACTCAATGTACATCAAGGGGTGTAGGTGGCCTGGACAAGATACAGGGGAAGGAGAGATTAATTTCCTTCATCAGCCTGTCCTAAGCTTGCTGTTTGTTCCCAGAACTCAGCCTGAGAAAGGGAGAGAGAGGAAAGGAGAGGGGGAGCTGAGGTCTCTCCCTCCCAGCCCTCACCAAATTCCTGCCACATGGACCCTTCCAATTATATCCACGTTTGAAAGGCTGCTGTCAGGATGAAAGGCACAGAGCAGTAATGAACTGACGATTAATTTGCAGTTGGCTCACCCAGTGCGTGAGTGTCTCTCAGGCTCGCTGCATGCGGGTGCTAAATATGACGATGTCAGCAATTGTCAGCCAGAGCCAGGGTTACCCTTAATAGGAGTCTCTCTCACCGCTGCCTGATTGCCTGTTGCCAGCTTCCGGGGGCTCCAGCCCAGCTCCACATCCTTCTGACGGCGAGGGGAGCTCTGTACCAACCTGGCAGCTGCCAAACTAGCAAGAGGAAGGGAAAAGAAACGACCCTCTCCCCTGGCAAAGCAGCAGGAGCAGCTGCCAGTGCTAACTGCCTCTGCCCATGCCAACTTTGACCTGGGAGAGTTACGGCTTATGCTGGCATGAAAATAGCTCAGGATGCGATTGCACACGTGAGCACCAGCCATGTCTGGGCTGGGATCCCTTGCACTTCCAAAGCTGGCAGCAAATTTCACAGCCCCTTAATCCATGTTAAAAACAAGGCTCTCGCTCTCCTCATTCGAGTCGGCATCCCCATGTCAGAGTGGGCATGATGGCCAGGGGATGTGATTGACACTGAGTTTCAAGACAGAGCTCTTGCAGAGGAACACCCTCTGCAGTACCCTGCAAACCTGTACTGCCAGCAGCTGGTTTTCAGGTAAGGCATTAAGGGTCGATGCAGCCTGACGGGGTCTGGGTCAGGACCTGCTCAAACATTCCTGCCAGCCTCAGAAGGGAAGCAAGAGACACACACTTGGGAACCAATGTGTCGAGCAGTCAGTGAGAGCACAGAGAGGGATCTGAAGCAGAGCTCCAAAGAGTTTGCAGGCTCACCAGCCAAGATGTGCCCGGGTGTGGAGGGGACGCAGTAGAGAGCACAGGATTGACAGGGCTGGGAATACAACCTGCGTCTTCTGCATTAAGGGGGCTGTCACCAGGCCGCAGGGGAGGGCTGCCTTGCAGAGGGAAGCACAACACCTGCTCAAAAGACACAAATATTCAAAGTAAAGACCAATCCCTTGACATTGCACAAAGACACCTCCTGCATGCTCCCAAGAAATCTGGGGTGTGCACAATGGTCCTGCATATTCCATTCACTCTTTTAAGTCCATCCACCAAACCCAGACACTTCATCCCCTTTCCTCACAACAGGAATGGAGCCCAGGCCTGAGCCATTAGCCACTATAAATGTGCTTAACCTCAAAAAGATATTTTCTTCAACTGTCTGAAGTGTGGCATTCCAAATTGCTGGGCACCTTTGAGAATCTGGGTTGTGGGGGAGTCATAATAAATTCTGCTGTGGAGAAAGCATTGGGTACTTGGGATGGAGCAAGGCAATGCTCTTCATCTGATGTGGGACACCATGTAGGGCATTAGAAATGTTCATACTGTCACTTCCTTTTAGATTGGCCTGTAAAATACATTTCACGTCTCTCATTCAGTAGATAATAGTCTAGATTATTAGACTTGCTTCATGTGGTTATGTTGGGATCTGAAAGGTGGGTGCACTGATTTCATCCTGGGCATGGACTTCTAGAGCTTCAGAGGGCTTACAAGAGTACAAAAATCAGCTGCAAATGGCAGCTACCTGGAACTTCACTGTCCTTCCTGCTGCAAATAGTGGGTACCTTTTCTTTTGAAACAGTCTGAAAAACCCTTCTGTCAGTTGGCTCAGAGAGAGATTTAGTTCTAATTTTGTTTGGATGCTATTAGACAATGTTTACAGAGCTCAGACACCAAAAAAAGGCATCCTTTTCCACCTTGAACAAGAGAGTTTAACCAAAAAGGTAGCCTTTTTAGCTTTGGCTAAAAACCAAGGGCTTTTAGCCAGCCTCTTGATTTTCAAAAAAAAAAAAAATATTCAGCAGAACCAAACCCAGGTTATGGCTAGGTATGTGTATCTTTGAAACTGCTTCTGACTGGAAGTCTGCTATTCATCCTGTTCTGGTGCACATATGACTTTATCAGTACAGTCTTCAGGTGCACACACAACTACCCATCAGTTTCCCTGTATGAAATCACATGCCCCTCCTGGAGAAAAGTACAGAATGAAGAGAAGCAAAAAGACGTTCAGAGATGGAATCTACTCACAAGGCAAGAGTTCAAGATGGTCTAAGGCCCATGTTAGCAAAATGGACGTCACAGCCCCCAGGGTACCCTGGTAGTGTTTGATTCCTGGTCCTGCCATACCAGGCTGAGGTGGGGGACAGTGGTGATGGGCCTGTATCACCAGCAGCTCTGTATGTTTGACATGGAGAATTTCATTTATGGCTGCAGGTCTTCACGTAACTTACAGGTCTTGCTGTAATCACAAATGTGTTTGTACTGCCATCAGAGCTGGCATTTCAGGCACTGCTCCTACCATTGCTCTCACTCCCTCCCAGTGCTGTCCCAGCAGATATACAGGGTGTTCTGCCAGCTGGACACAGCCCACATCCAGCTCACATACTATTTTAAAAAACTTGCCTCCATGAAACCTTCCTGCAAAGATGCCGTCCAAGCCGCTTTTCCTGCCCACCAAGTGTGCCTGGGCCTGGGAGAGACACTTTTTGGCTTTCTCCTGCTCCTTCCACCCTGCCTGGCTCCCACTGGAAACTGGCTCAGTGGCCGTGCCGTGCCTCAGTGCAGAGCAGGAGGCAGCAGAGTCACGGCCCCAGTGCCACTTGGCAGGGTGTCCCGGTGACACTGTGTCCTCGTGACAGCCCAGTGCAGCCCTCGGAGAGTCGAGGGCTCCTCTGCAAAGGAGACCTGAGCCCTTTAAGGAAGAGACAGGAGCAGAAATCAATTGTCTGCTCGCCTTCCTCCCCAGGCCCCCCTCTCCCCCTCCTCCATCACCACCACCACCGCACACGCACCCTATTCACCCTGCTGGAAGGTGACATTTGCTATTAACCTTATATTGGGCCATTTTGTAAATCAATGTCACTTACATTTAATAACAAGTGTAATCAAAGGAATTATGCAAATTTAATTTGATGCTTCTTGAATTATGCAAATCTGCACCACATATAATGGCTTCTGACATGTGCCCAGTTGGAGAACGTTCCATTACCTCCTCTCTTATTACCCCTATTATTATTTTTATTTTTTTATTCCGTGGGGGGGGAGGGGAGAAGGGAGGGAGGAGCAGTTAGGCTTAGAGGCAGGGGGGACAAGCGAGTGCAGGGAGAAGAGAAGGGAAAGAAGAGGGGTGGTGGAGGAAAGTGCTTCTTTGCCTGCATTTTGAGTAGAAAAGCCTCCTGAAGGCATTTCTGTTATTGTTATTGCAGAGCAAGGAGAGCGGGATGGGGGGGAGCGGAATGGGGATGGGTGGAATCATTTCCCATGAATGGCTTTGCAGGCAATAATACTATAAGCCTCTGAGTCTAAATTACTGCCCTTCCAGTCCTATCTTCAGTACAATATTAGTCTCCTTGGCCTCTTCTTCCTGAATCACCAGGCAAGCTGGGGGAGGGTGAGGAAAGAGGGGAGTAGGACCCAGAGTGGAAAATGAAGAACAAATGGGTGAAAAGATGTTTTAGATTTTTTGTTCTGTGGCCATCCCAGGTGCCCCCACATTCTTATTCCTTCTGTCAGGGCCCCAGAGGAATAACCGTTCTTTTCCCCTTTGTTTTCCCACCAATTATTTCCTTGCATGTTACCCAAGATCAGGAAAAACAGCCACAATATGCATGTGCCTCAGTTTGTAATATCTTCACAGTAACCTGGGGTATCTTCAGCCAGTGATGTCCCAAGTTTCTCCTTTTGCAAACACTTCAGTGTCTGTAGCACCAGAAGTCAGTTTGGACCAGCCTCTGTTTCTTCTGCTTGTCAGAGATGGCAAGAGTATTTGGTGATCACAGGGCAGATTTGAAAGACAGTACCATGATGGCAGGCCAACATATGATGCTGGACAACATTTTCCTCTGCTGTTCCTCACAGCAACTGATGAATGACTCTTGCCACGATAATTTGTGTGGTGTGAGCTTGAGTAAGACCACTCCCACCTCTGTCTTAGTGTCCTCACACTCGTGCAAAGCAGGTAAAGAAATGGATTTTTATTTTGGAAGAAGGAGAAGAAGGAGAAGAAAATGCATTTGTAAAAGTCTGTGCACTCCTCTAATGTGAATTGATACACACTATGAGGGCACAGTACCAGTACGGCACCATCAGCTCTATAAAACAAAGTCACTAATATCCTTAGACTTTGAGAATTGAAAGGTAGGGAGTATTTTTACATTTTCCAGTTTATACTTGCATGTTTTCTTCCAAAACTCTTCCAGAAACACTGGGGTTTTTTTCTTCTTTTCTCTAAATATTCCTCCTATTCTTGCAAAGCCCTACAGGCCCTGCAGTTTTTTCTCCAATGGAAGATAATTTCCAGAAATATACTCTGCATTTATATTTTAAATACAATGAATTGGAAAAGATATCCAAAATAGTTTTTTTTCTTACCTACTAATGCCGGAAATTCTTTTAAAAGCTAAATAAAAGGTGTTTCTTTTTCTTAAATGGAAGGATTTTTCATCTGTCATCAAAAAATATACTCTCATAGAAGTATTGGTGAGAGAAAACTCTCCCTGCTCTGCCCAAACTGAACATCATTTGAAGTTCACTGTGGAAGATGTCATGTTTCAGCCAGTCCTTAATAGTATGGTTTCCACCAATGATGGGGTGAAATGGATGTGCTCACCCTGCTTGAAGGCTAACACCTGCTGGCCTTAGAAAAGAAGTATATAACACCCAGGGGATGCTGCTGACATTGCTTTTCAAGCCCTGATGGTGTTTGACAGCATGACCAGCAGCTCTTCAGTGCCATCAGCACTCTGCCACTGCTAATTCTCTGTAGAGCCCATATGGGAAACAAAAGTGGACCTCAAGAGCTGCAGCGGTGGGGGGAAATCCTGCTGAGAGGTCTCAGTCCAGCATCTTCTCTGATGCTTGTTCAGGGAGCCCAGCCCTGCCCCCTCCAGCCTCCAGGGATGTGCTTGCTGAAGGAAGGGTGTCAGCAACAATGTCAATAATGAGCCTGACACTTGCTCACCTCTTCCTCAGTGCCCAGAGACAGTCTCTGCCATTAGAGGCTGAAGAAAGGAACAAAACTCATTTCAGAGTTAGATACGCCAATAAGCTCTGGAATCCTCCTCAGCCCAACATTTCTTGACTGCACAGAGGATGTTTGCTTTGCTTTGCCTTGCCTTACCCTCCCAGCAGATGATCTTCATGGCTCTCGTGGACATGGGGATGGTCAGGACCCACAACCATTTCCTGGTTCCAGGTGCTGCACAAGCAGATCAGCTAGAGGGAGCCCATGGCAAAGGGCTGATGTGGGTGCCCACCCCACACAGCCCTTGGCCTCAAAGGTCCTTCAGGGGAAGCAGGTTAATGAGTGCATGGAGCTAAACTTGTCCCTAATGATAAACCTGCTGAGGTCAACAGAGGTACCAAACAGCCCGAAGGGTCCTACCCCTGAATTCAAGGGGTGTGTGGCAGATGGAAACACCTCTCCTACAGAGAGAGAGCTCAGCACACAAAATGCTGTTGCATAGATGGTGTTTCTGAGCTTATCTCTCCACAAAGACTCTCAGGAGGATGTCTCTGAATGACTCCAAGCTGGGATATTCCAGGATAAAAGAATCTGTGTTGGAGTTTGTGTGGAACAGCTGTCAGGAACAGCTAGAAGATGTCCTGTACTCTACACTACAGCCAGCAGCATCAGTCACAGAGCTAAGGCATCAGTGGCTGTTGTAATGTGGGCTCACTGCTCTCTGTGTTCCTCAACTGCAGCCCCAGCTGGAGGATGCCAGATACAACAAAGACGGCAGAGTGAAAGTGAAAGCCTTTTCCTTTGGGAACCTGTTCCATGGAGCTTAATTCCTGATGCTGTGGGTTGACTCAGAAACAGGCAATGCAAAGTTCCTGAGCCTAGGCTGAAAGACCTTTGTGCTGTTGCTGGGACAGGGAATTTTCCTGCCTCAAGCCCTGAAGGGAGCATGCTGGGCTTCCCCAGGGTAAACAAATAGAGTGGGGAAGTCATAATTGACACAAGGGCTCTAAAAGGGACAGCTCCCAGCAGGAGGCCATGCTGCTTGAAGTTTCCTGGCTCTCCCCTTCCCTGGAAATCACAGGTCATTGCTTGCAGCCACCTCTTTCCCAATAAAACTGTAACCAGTGAAGAGCCATAAAAACACTGAAGCACAGAAAGGCTGGGAATCTGATCTGGTGAGAAAGGACACACTGACAAAATGAGCATGAAACATCGTGGGAAGCAGTTTGGAGGGATCAGGCTGGGACAGTACAAGATAAGAGCTCCTGGAGGAAGATGGTGATGGCTTCAGAAGCAGCAGAGATGGGGGTGAAGGAAGCAGTGGCACGGTGCTGTGACAACTACCAGCAATGGGAAGGGGAGTTTCCCAGGAAGATATTTTTCATTAAAATAAACTTTAAAGTGAGAGCTGAAGAAGAACTGAAATTATGGACAGTCCTGCTTCTGAACAGGATCCCAGCTGTTGCACTACTGCCTATGCTTGGCCAGGGCATACAGGAGTAAACAGGGGTCCCACCTGCTCCATGCCTCTCTTTCACCACCTGTAGGGAGAAGACAGGACAGACACTCATCCCATGGGCTGGAACAGACCCCATCAGCAGTATCTCCTCTGCAGTGTGACTCCGTTTACATCAGGGAAAGCCTCTTGCTTAGCAAAGAAGAAAGGTGTACTGTTGGTGATGCAAGGAGAGAAGATATTTCCGATTTACCTTTGCCCTTACAATGACAGGGGACTGGAAGTTCCACTGGGAAGGCGCCAGAGTTTCTACTTCATCTTAGGGCAGATGAAAGGAAGATAGCAGTTTCATATACAGGTAAAAGTCATATAAGAAACTAAACAGGCAGATCAGCTGATTTTTTACATGGAAATAATTACATATTTTGTTATTACATTTAGAGGCTTTTAGGCTCTGTATTTCATAATTTAATTACTGAAAAAAGCTCTAGGAGTTAAATATTTGTAAAAAAACTATTTTGAGGACAAATGTTGCCTTCCAATAAGCATGATTGGGATTTGCATGGACAGAGTCTGCCAATGTCCCTTGAAGCTGGCAGGTATCTGATCAAATGCAGAAGCAGAAAACTGGGGACCAGAGGGAGCCAGTGTCTTCTGGAGCTCCTTCTTCCCAGCACCCTGAAAGAGCACCTCCTGCTCTGCCACCCAGACCCTGCTGGCATGAAACCCCACATACTTCTTTCCACAGTGAGCTGGGAAAAGCCCTGGCACTTGTTAATGACAACAAGCATCTCTATCATCTGTAGAATGGGGAAAAACAGTGAAGCCCTGTGGACAACTCTCTGTCCACTTCCTGTAAGGCCCACTTACCTCAGGCCTCTGACAAAAATCAGCATCACCCTCCTCTGGCTTCCTCTTACAGCCCATTCTTCCCTTGTATGAGCAGTGCCCCCACATCATTGTTGCCTGCATCTGAGCCTAGGGATGCTGAAGAGTTACAGGGCATCACTCTATCCTCAGCAATGTCACAGCATCACCTGAGTGCTGCTTTTAGCTTGGCCAGAGCCAAATCACACCAGTGTGATCCTGTCAGCATCAGTGGGGCCTCACAGAGGGTGAGTCCTGCTTGCTCAGCCTCTTGCCAGCACCTGATTCTGCATGCAAAGAACAGAAGATCTTTTTTTCTCCATCTCCCCATTTTATTCCTGTCCATTTTTCATTCCTCCCATTCCTTATTCCTGAACACATGGGTACAGCTCTGCTTGTAGAAATCCCATGGAGTTATTCCTGCTGCATCCTAGGGCAGTTCAGTAGTGATGGGGATCCTCCAATTTCTCACCTTACACCCTTTCCAAGAAGCTATCTCATGGCACTGCAGGAAGAGGGATTATTTGATCTTTATTAATTTATTGAGGGGAAGGAAGAGAGTGGAAATTGTAATGAAAGGGACAACCAGCAAGATGGCAAGGAAGGGAGGTTAAAAATGAAATCATCATCTAATTGGCCTGCAGTGAATTATTCACATGTATAATCTTTTAAAAAAAAATTCAGCACAAGGCAATGCAAGTAAATGCTGTTCATGTTTAAAAGTCATTTCCATAAGTAAGTGCAATTTCTCTACTGTTTGCCCCTGTTTAATGAAGTGAAATCTTGTTTGCATTCCTCCCAATTTCCCAACGAAAGGCGCCCAAGCGTTTGCACCAAAATTACTTGGCCCAAATTAAAACCCTCCAACACTTCAAAAAAAAAAGAGGAAAGGGGGGAAAATTCAGACTTATTTTTAAAATGCCTTAAGTGCATCCCAGCATCCTAATTTATTTTTAGACACTGGTTATTAAGAGTAGTAGTAAGTTTCCCCTTCTTTCTCGCTCTCTCTCTTATTTAAATGAACTTAATGGCAATAGATGCAAATGTCTGGAAGAGGAAAATAGTTAACATTTATTTATTCTTACTGTTGTCTCTTCCCTGGCTGGTGTCATTAGAACAGTTCGTTGCATCCCATTCGCTCCCATTAGCTCTGCTATCAGAGCCACCCAGCACGACTCCAGCACGGCTCGAAGTGCTTTCTGCGGCCCACATAGGGACTACATCATCATCTCCGAGGCACTGGCTTAATGACAAGAAAAAAAATCGGAATATATTGCACAGTGTTCTGGGGAAACAACAACAAAACCCGCTGCTGCCGTCGCTGCCACCCAATGCCATGTCCCCTTGACCCAGGGTGCATGTCCTGCTTCTGACCAGGGGACAGACAGACGGACTGGCTGCGGTGCCAGGGCAGGCATCCCTTCTCAATTCATTGATCCGGGCAATGTGCAGAGAAATACGCCAACAGGGACTCGGAGTGCTTGGAAACGCGCTCGGGAGGACCCAGCGAGACTGGAATGGGTTCAGACAGCTGCTCGTCGCCAGCAGAACCATCACCCCCCAAAGCAGGGCTGCCAGCCGGCTGACTCCTGGCTCCCTGGTGTGGGCAGGAGCTGCCAGCCAAGGCTGGTGGTGGGATGGAGGGTTTGCAGCCCCTTGCTGAATGAACCCTGCATTCCTCCAGTGCCCCTGCTGCTCCTTTAGGAGCATTTCCCAAAGCAAACCAGGGCAGCTGACACGTGTGAGCAGCCACGTCTCTCAGGGTCGCGTGGCTGGAGCACACAGCTCAGGCTGCCACGGGTGCCTGTCACCTTGCACACGTTGTCCCAGTCATTGGCCACTGCTGCCAAGGGAGACAAGGGACTTTGCCCTAATCCTCCCCCAGGGAGCAGGGGCTGAGGGCCAGCGCTGGCAGGTGACAGCTCGGAGAGGCAGGTGCCCCAGTGCCTGGGAGAAATGGCCAAAATCCACCCTCCCCCTGAGCAATGGTGTCCTTTCTGACCCTCTGAAGGTGGAGGTGCACCTGGCCCACACCAGAGGGACAAAATCCCTTTGCAAGCAAGAGGAACACAACAGGTCGCTCACCAACAGGATTTGAGGTCTTCTGAGCCCTTCACCCCTCAGGCGACACACAGGTGAGGGTGGTGGCATGGTGGCAAGTGTCAGAGAGGGAGACCAGGGCTCGTTGACAGCTTCGGCTGACAAAGCAGCATTTGGGAGGAAGGACATCAGCATCTGCAGCGCTGACACGGAAAGAGAGGCGGAGGCTCTTGCAGGCGGGGATGGAGCCGTGAGAAGGGCCCTCCCCCTCTGTAAAGTTGACATTGTCTCCTGTGATAACTTTTCTGCTGAGGTAGGAGACACTTTACTGCAGAGTTGCACACAGCAAGTAGCTGCCCTCCCCCCCTCCCCTTCCCATCCTCTCCCCCTCTCTCCCTCTCCAGCATCATTTACATCCTTAATTAGCTGTAATTCTGCAGTGCTCATTAGGGAAGGACTGGAAAATATCAAGGAGCCCACAAGCAGGGGGCTTCAGGGGAGAGGGAGAATGAGGGGAGTGCAGCAGCCTGAGAGGGATACCCAAGGCTGGATTGTGGAGTCAGAAGCCAGCAGCTACTTGCTTAATTCAAGTGAGATGATCACACTAGTGTAGTTTGGGAACACTGATGCAATGGTGGGGTTAAAGAGGCCACACTGTTGCACCTAGAAAGGCAGAAGATCCGTCCAGAGAATAACAGCATCTCACCAAGAGGACATGCTATTGTGTCCTTGCTCACAGGTGACACCTCTCTGCTGGGTTATTCAGTGTCCCACACCTCTAAAGCCAACAGACAGGGAGGTGCAGGAAGAGGGCAACCAACCTGTCCTTTCCTGCAGCCTCATCAGGAATTACCCAGCAAGGAGATTTTCTGGGAAAATTGCAGCTGACAGAGCTAAAGAAATTCTGCCAGGTGTGTGGCTGCTTTGCAAACTTTCAGTTAGAGGAAGAAAGACACAAAACTGATCCAGAAGAAAATTTGAATGAGTAGTTAACTGTTTCTTAAAGGAGCACTCTGTTGATTTAAAACAAAGAGGGGGACAAATACACTTTGAATTTGACTTCAGTGACCAAAAATCATTTAAAAAAGGCCAAACCAAACAAACACCTCTGCCCCCCCCCAAAAAAAACAAAACAAAAAAAACCCAAACAAACAAACCACACCACAAGAAAAACCACAAAAAAACCCCCACAACAAAACAAACAAAACCCCCAAAAAAACAACAACAAAAACATCCCCAAAACAACCCCAGAAAACCAAACACACCAAGAAACTAGGGCTTAAAACTATAGCCAAACTTTGCATTCCGGGTTATTGAACAAAGTATGTCCTTCAACCCCAAATGGGAAGTGAAGTTTTGTGAAGTTTTATTACTGCTCCACATATTTGATATAATTACTTTGGGGAGCAGCAGCAGACCCAGGCAGTTCTAATCTGAAATCCCCTTTGCTCAGGATTATATTCAGAGAGTCACAGTCTCAAGAGACATTCCCAAGGCCATTAGGGAGGTACTATAGTCTCCTTTAGCTGGGGAACAGCTAAAGTAAGTGAATGAGGCAAGGACATAAAGGAAATCTGTGGCAGAGCCAGACAGTGACCCCAGATTTCCTACTAGTTTCCTTTGAACCACTAGTTACAAGCCATCCTTCCTTGTGGTCCAGCATTTGTATGGCCACTTGCACTTACAATTCTGGGCACATACCTCACTGGGTTTTAATTCACTGCTGAGCTGTATCTTTGTTCAAGGTTAGATCATAGAATACTTTGGTTGGGAGGGACTTTAAAGATCAACCAGTTCCATCCCCCCTGCCATGGGCAGTGACACCTTCCTAGTCCAAATTGCTCAAAGCCCCATCCACCCTGGCCTTGAACATATCCAGGAATGGGTACTGACAACTTCTCTGGGCAAGCTGTGCCAGTGTCTCACCATCCTCACAGTAAGAATTTTTTCCTGCTGTATAATCCAAACCTTACCTCTTTTGGTATGAAGCTATACCCCCTTGTCCTACCACTACATGCTCTTGTAAAAAGTAAGGTCTATCTCCAGCTTACCTGTAGGTTTCTTTAGGAACTGGAAGATGCTATAAAGATATGCCTGTAAAAGTCTGTCTGGGAACAAGTGAAGTTGATGAGGAGGGTCTTTGGAAGTCTATCCTCCTACTTTTCACTTACTAGCAATAATGTGAATCTAGAGGTTGAGCTGTGCTGGTGTGTCCCACCAAAGGCAAAATGACCACCAGCACATGTGGGATTATTTACAAATACCTGGGCATGTGCACAGATGGGCATTAGCACTTTGAAGTATCTTCCTCTTTAATCAAAATCTTCAAATTTCTGTTAGTGTTTAGATGAAACTTACCATAACAGATAATCAAAGTAAGTTAACATGCCAGAACAATTGAAGAGAAAACTCGAGTGAAGTACAACTTTATGGAAATGCCTAGGACCTTTGCAAAACAGCATTTCAGTGATTCCTCTGAGGTTTAACACATGACAACTCTCTTTGCACTTTCCCAGAACAGCTTATTTACATTGTCCAAGCAAAGAGAAGTCTGGTCCATCTTGCTATATTAACATATGGCTTTGCCTCTAGTGGTTGGTACATAGATTTCTAAGGCCTTTACAAAGTACATAAAACTTCCAGCTCCATTTTATTTGGGTTTCAAAGAAATAGCAGTGGACCAGAGTCTCCCTGGATCTCATTATAGTGCTCTAAAGAGAATCTTTGCTGCACTTCAAAGGGGACCGTTCAGTCAAAGTTTTCAGTGACAAATTGACAATGACAAAACTTGAGAAAAAATTTTATCCATTGCCACTCTAATATTTGGGAATAAACAAGACAAGGAAAATCAAATGCTAGATCCACATGCCTCTTAGATATACTCAGCTGGAATAAGGAAAGAGGCCTCTCCTTTTCCTGGCTGTAGATGACAGTTGGTTTAAAGTTCTGTACAGCCTTGCTAAGCCCACTTGACATGGGCAACTGGTCGGATTCTGCAAAGGGTGAGCACCTGCTCCCAGACACCCAGAGAGGAGTGTGGAAATGGAAAGAGCCACTTGTATTTCTTGCATAGCTCACAACTGCAAAGGGCAGCTCCTGGGCAATAGCTCACGCTTGCATGAAGCTGCCTGCACTCTCCTGCTCACAGCAGTCAGTGATTTCCTTCAAAATGGCTCAAAAGTGTCTTTTGTAAATTGCCCGTTAGTGAGTACTTTGATACCTAGAGTACCAATGAATGGTGTCATTCCCACAACCTACTTACCATCATTATGTTTTCCTCTTCTGTACTTCATTCTTCCACTAGAAAGCCTCAAGGAGCAGCAGGCATCTGCCTTCTGCCTTGCAGCAGTAGTCAGGAAACCTGAGTTCAGACAGGGTCTGGGATGAAGGGATGCTAAGCAATCCTTCTTTCTAGAGAAAGTATGATTTCTAGGTTAAGTATGAATTACAGATAGGATACTCAAATATAAGCTTCCTTTCCCACAGTTTGGTGTCAGGGCTGGCTGTACAGAGGATGAACCCAAAGCATAAAGTTGTGTTTCACATGACTGTCAGAACTGGAAGCAAATTTGTGCCAGGGATGGATTACTCTGTGTGAGTAAATGGAAGGGAGAAAAGAGGAACATACTGACATGCACAGAGGCATGGTGTGTGTGGATGGGCATATGGGAGTTAAATTACGTATGTGTATGCTTATTTGCATTTTCATGTGTGTTGGGGTGTGCCTGACTCTGCACATAACCGTGGGCAAGTGCCAGGAGGGAAGGGGCTACTCCCCAGGCTGCACACCAGCCAAGTGTGGGTGAGAGTTTGTGGACAGCTACTGAATAGCTTGAGGCACCAGCTGTAAGGGCTTATTTCCAGTGCAGAGTATTTCCCCCCACTAATGAAACCATTTCTGCAAACCTCCCTCAGGTGCCACACAGCAAATGTAAGACCAAGCAAACATCAGGGAAGATTCCTGGTCACTCAGACTGTGGCAACTTGAGGAGAAAGCCTAGCCCATGAAAAGAAATCGCTCGTGTAATTTGCAGAGATCTTTGGCTGACTGAACAGCCTCGACTTTGCAAGTATTCTTTCAGTTTGCAGCAGCGTTTTCTCCCCGGTCCTTTCACAGAGTCTTGGAAGAGACACAGATTTGTTCCACTCTAGCTTTCCTGGCATTATTGCATCTGGTGACTCTTGCCAGGAGAAGCTGAGAGGAGCAGAGCTCTGAGCTGGCCCACCCTGCATCCCCACACTGCTGCCTGCAGGGCTGTCACAGTCAGGGTCCTTCCAGCTTTCAGTGACCCAGCTCTCCCCTCTGCACCCCTGCCCCAGTTCTGCAGCCAACTCAAAGCTTCCCCTGCCCTTCACCCTCCTGATAGGACTTGGCTTGCTCTCTTTGGCCCAGGTCCAGACAGAATTTTTGAGGATCTCCTCCAGAAACGTGTCCTCTCTCTCATCAGTCAGAGCCAAGCTTAACAGTGCCTCCTGCTGAACCTGCTGGTGTGGCCAGCACCTCACTCCATGGGCATCCTGGGCTTTCCCACAGGGACTCAGGCAGTGAGAGGGAGGGAGATTGATAGCAACGAAAAGCAGCAGATGAAAAGTAAACTCACACTACATAAATTCTTAAATGATTTTTATAAGGACACAGCATTGTAACAACTTGCCAAGAACAACACCGAAATTCTTTCAAGGTTTCCCATTTGTTTGTAAAGTGAATATTAAAAGTGCAGGCAGCAGTCTCCCGGTGTTCCCCTGGGAACTGTTAGTGTCCGTAGTAACGAGGTCATTCCTTTTTTATTAGGAGAAGGTTTTCTGTAAAGTTAAATGTGCTGACAGCCTCTTGCCTTTGATGTTGGGTTTCACCTCAGTCCCTCCTGCAGATATTGCTGCTCCTCCCTCGCAAAGACACATCCCTGACAAACAATCTCCCCTCTGTCTTCCCTACTTGTTTGTTTAGATGCATGATAGGCAGCTCTGTTAAAGGGCAGCACATGAAGGCGGCTGGTGTTTCAGTGGACAGGAGATGTGAGAGATTTGGTTGCTGTAATTAAGTCAGTCTTCATTCCCCCAAACTGCCAGCACTCAGTACCCTTCATTTTATTGACCAGACAGATAATTACACTGACAGCAGTCACAAACCCCCAGTTACAGTCACACTAAAATTACCATGGTGCCACACTGAGAAAAACGTGGGACCCGCAGAACTCTTGCCACCAAACTCAGCCTGCAAGGGGAGGCAGGGAGGAGCACCCCAGCACCATGCCTGCTCCCCTGGGACTCTCCTTCCTCTGCAGCTACAGGCTTTTCCCCTGACAGAGAGGAAGGTCCTCCCACAGGAGGACACACACAAGAATCTTCTGCTGCCATGTCTTAGTTATCACAGCTCCTGCTCAAGCACCTTCCCTGTCTGGTGACCTGGACATCCCTGTGGAGTGGCCTCTAAGCTGGCTGTGGTCAGGTAGACTGTGCCTACCTGACCACAGCCAGCAAGAATGCTAAAGTGTAGATAAACCACAGTTGCTCCATGGCCCACAACAACCAACTGACCTGTGCAAAAAGGACATCTGGTGAACATGGCACTGTATTATCCCTTGGGAGATTCAGTTCTGAGATCTACTAACAGTTTCCCAAAGGTCCGAGGCGAATTAACTCAACAGCCCCTCCAGTAAAAGCCCAGGGTAGCCCCAAGAGCCTCCTTCAGTGGCTGCTCAGAGCCGTGCTGGCTGCCTGCTCTGCGTGTGCACACACCACATCGAGCACACGGGAGCCCGAGTCCCAGCAGGCACCTCAGTGCACCACAGTCACGCAAAGAAACTAACTTTTTTTTTTGTTTGTTTGAACATTTAAACAGGCAACAATGCCCACAAAGTGTATTGTGTGTAGCCACTCCTTAGAGTAGCAAAAGATAAATAATACTTTCATGCTTCAAAGTGAAGTGCACACTGTGTGCACCCAAATAATAAGAAATAATGTGAGTATCCTTGTTCATCATGGACATAGTAGGAAGAAACCAACTTCTTCCCTGGGAACGAGTGTTTAGAAATGATTTATTCACTCTTGGGAAATGAATGCAAAACCCAAGGAGACACCATTGTGCAGTGAGGTAGATCAGAAACTT